>JAKUDP010000014.1:0-1493047 GCA_022570795.1 Sphaerulina vaccinii
AACCCTAACCCTAACCCTAACCCTAACCCTAACCCTAACCCTAACCCTAACCCTAACCCTAACCCTAACCCTTCTCGACTCTCTTATAAATAAAATCGAGGATATTATAGTACTATTAATATTTATATAGTACTATATATATACCTACTAACTCTAGGTAACTTACCTAAACCTAGATATATATAGTAAAAAGGCTTTTCTAAGTAATTTAGAATAGTATATTTTTATATAAATTAATATTATAATAGATACCTCGGCTTTAGCTACTTAGAATAGCTATCTATATATTATCTAGTAGAACTAGAGCGCCGACTAGTTTAAGAGGATTCTAGAGGCTATCTATCCTCTATTCGAGAACCTATTCTAATTATTCTAGTAGCTATTTATTTTAATTATAGTAAATTCTAAAGTAAAAGTTAGTCTCGAAAATACTATTACTATATAGTAGAAGTTAGTAGCTATATATACTAATATAGGTCTCTACTATAAAAGTATAAAATATAGGTAGCTTCCTATAGTAATATATATTATCTCTAGTAATATCTAATTACTTATTATAAGTTAAAAATTAAAAAAGTATAGTAGAAGAGTTACTAAGGTATATTTTCTAAGTTTTAAAAAAAACTAGCTTAGACTCTAGCTATTATAGCCTATTATACTAGCGCCTATTACTTTATATACTAAAAGAGAGAAGTAATAGTAAAGTAGTATAACCTTTTTTTATAAAAAATAGGTAAAGGTAATAGAGTAGATAGCTAGAGAAAGTAATAAGAATAACTAGATAGAATTATAAGTATAAAATAAAAGTAGTAAAAATCTATTTATATTATAGAAGAAGCCTCTATATAGATATAATAGTTCTACTCTATAGCTTATTATAGTAAAAGTAGTAGCTAATCTATACTAGTTCGACATTAATAAATATTACTATAATACCTACTACTTTCTTATAGTAGAAATCTAGATATAGATCTATAGCCTATAGTATATAGTAGATAAGCTTAATACTATTAATAAGTATACTTTTAATAGCTAACTTACCTTTTTGCTACTAATCGAATCTATTTTACTAGTAGAAGAACTAGAACCTATATATAAATAGATTATAATTATAGATAAACTAGATAGCCTAGATTAAATATATACCTATACTACTCTAGTCGAGGAAAATAATAAAGATACTAGGCTACTATAAGTATATTAGAAGAACTAATCTAATACTTATAGTATAGGCCTAATAGACCTACTTCTCTATTTAGACTATACTTTTACTTTAAATAGGTTTTATATAATACTAGATTTTAGTCTAAACTTAGAATCTAGAGGTAGATATAGTCTCTCTAAGCTCCTACCTTAGGCTACTAGTCTAGGTAGCTTAGTTTCTTATAAAATCGAAAAGACTTATAGTAGCTTAGTTAGATAAGTTAGAAAGCTATTATTTCTTTTAGGTACTAGTATAGAAAAAATTTAAAATTAGTTATTAACTTCGAAATAGATAACTTGTCTAAATAATCTTTTCTATTCTATAAATATACCTAGTTATTTATAAATATATTTTACTATTTCTATAACTAAAATAAGTTTTTAGTATCGAAGTTTTTAATAGCTTTCTACTCTAACTCTACTGAACTCTATATCTACTAATAATTTTTAGTAGCTTCTTCTACTTAACTATAATATACTTTATAGTTCTACTCTATACTAAATATATTTATATAGACTATCTTTCTTAACTATCTAAAGTAACTTTTAAATAGAGTATATATTATAATATAAATAGGTCTACTATATATAATTCTATATATATACTCTTTATAGTATTTTTATATATAGGTTCGTATTCTTATACCTCTATACTACTAGTTATATATATAAACTCTAAACTAACTCGATAATTTTTAGTAATATTTAATATATAACTATAATACTTTCTATAAATATAATATATATAAAATATATTTATATCTTTTAGAACTTTTATCTACCCGAGTTTAGAGTAGTTTAGAATACTTTTACTCTATTATAACTCTACTAATACAACCGTATCTTTTAGAACTAGATATATATAGTTATAATATATTCTATATAAATACTCTATTATAACTATAAATTAGGTTATAAAGTATATTTTAGATAGTAGACTATAGATATATATATAGACTTAACTTTTCTTCTAGAGTTCTTACTTCCTATAGTAATTTTTAATTTCTAATTTATAATATAATTCTAAAGTAGTACTATTCTATTTTCTATTCTACTAGTTTTTAATTAAAGTAAGTAATACTAGAACTACTTTTAGTATAGTAAGCTAACTAATACTTTAGTTAGTAATAGAGTATTTTTATTTTATTATATTATAAAATAATAATACTCTAACTAAGTCTAAATAATAGTAAGTAATTCTATAATTTATTTTTAAAATAAAACTAACTAGTATTCTAGTTTAATTTAGTTTAGTATTATTCTATTCTACTCTAGAATAATACTACTCTAATCCCTAGCTTATTAAGTCTAAATTAAAGTAAGAATATAACCTACTACTTTAACTAAACTAAGCTAATATTTATTTTAGTTTAAAATTAGTTAAAATATTTAAAAAAAAAATTAAAAGAATTATTTATAAAGAAGTAAGTAGTTATTTACTACTTATATACTAGTATCTTAGCTAACTATAATAGCTATATCTAGCTATACTACTATTAGTATTAAAACTAATAAGAATTTAATTAAAATTCTAAATAAAGTAATAGATAAATATAAAAAAAATAAAAAAGTTTATACTTTTCTAGTAAGACTTAAAGAGTCTATACTTAACTATTATATTAAAGAATACTATCTAAGTAAGTATAAAGAATTTATTAACTAGTATATTTACTAACTATAATAGATTAGTAAATTAATTTAGAAGATTCTAGATATTATTTAGAAAAAATAGAAAATAAAATACTTAAAGAGGAGAAGGATAGTATAGAGGATTATCTTATTAAGCTACTATAGATATATTTATTTATATAAGTATTATATAGATAGTTACTTATATAAATATATTTTTAATAATAGATTCTATTAATATTTTAGTTTGTTACTATTTATTCTATTTTAAAATAGTATACTAGAGTTACTCTAGTTATTATAATATAAGTAAGAAATAGTCTTATTCTAAGTCTACTAACTCTAAGATTTAGTTTATTTAACTATAGAAATTAGATTAAGTTTTTAATTTTAAATAGATACTTTTATTATTTAGCTAAGCTTTATTTCTAATAAGCTAAGATCTAGCTCTATTCTAATTCTAATTTCTAGTATACTTAATTATATATAGATAGTAATAGGTAAAATAAAGTATTATAAATATATATAGATTTAGTTAGTCTCTATATAGCTTTTAGTAAAAGCTCTAACTTAATAAACTAACTAGATTTCTATACTAATAGAGCTTTTAAGCTACTTTTAGTAACTCTAGATATATTATCTTAAAATATAAATATTATATTCTTATACTCTAATTCTATAAAGAACTCTAATTCTAAATTATAGAAGTTCTAATATTCTTTAAACTATACTTTAAGTAAATAAATATATAACCCTACTCTAATACTAGATTAGTACCTAAAGTATACTTTTTTAACTCTAAAGAACCTAGATTTTATATAATATTTCTAAAAAGTCTAATATTTATAAAGTTATTTATTTTTAAAGTTAAGATTTTCTAATAATCTAAAGCTACTCTAAGAAACTATATAATAGAGCTTTAAAAATAGGTTAGCTATAAAAGTATACTATTTCGCCTCTAAGGAACCCGAATATTAAATAAAATTTCTAAAAAGTCTAAGACTTAAAAAGTTAACTCTTTTTAAAACTAGAATTTCTTAATAACCTAAAGCTACTCTAAATAAATATATAATAGAGCCTTAAAAATAGGTTAGTAATAGAAGTATACTATTTCGACTCTAAAGAACCTAAATATTAAATAAAATATTTAAAAAGTCTAATATTTAGAAAGTTACTAATTTTTAAAGCTAAAATTTCTTTATAACCTAAAGTAGCCCTAAATAAATATATAATAGACCTTTAAAAATACCTAAGCTATTAAAGTATACTATTTTAACTATAAAGAACCCGAATTTGCCCTAAAATTTCTAAGACTCTAAGTATCTAGCCTAGTATAGATTTTAGATATATTACTTTCTCTATAACTTCTAGGTCTAGTAAATAAATATATAATAGAGCTTTAAAAATATATAAGCTATAGAATTTTACTATTTTAGCTATAAGGAATCTGAATCTTAAATAAAAACTATAAAAAGTCTAATATTTAGAAAGTTACTAATTTTTAAAAGTTAGACTTTTAGATATTTTCGATCCTATATAGATCTAGCTAGAGTAGTATACTAAAATTAATTCTAAAACCCTATTATACTAACTTAGCCCTATAAAATCCGAATCTAAAGTAATAATTTTAAAAAGTTATATATCTAGCTTAATATTAATTTTCGAAGTCTCGACTTCTCTAGAATCTTTAGCTATAGTAAAAGTTTAGTAGATAGTAGTATATATATACTTCTTATAAAGAACTATACTATTTCGACCCTAAGGATTCCAAATCTGAAATAATAATTTAATAAAGTCTAGTTTCTCTAGCAAATATTAGTAGATTACTTTCTGCCGGAGGAACTACCTCTTTTTTGCCGGTAGAACTTAGTTCCTCTAGTATAGATACAAGTAGATCTATATATATAAATAATATCTTTATATAGGTTACTATACTTTTTTATTTATATATTTAGATAATACCTTTAAATAGGTTACCTACTATATACTTAGATAATACCCTCGAATAGGTAATAATACTCTTTTAACCTATAGGTACTTAGGTTATAAGCCTCTAAATAGGTTACTTATATCTCGGTTTATAAATACTAATATTATACTTTTATATAGGTTACTATTACTTTTCTACTTACCTAGATTACTAGTTCTATTATAAGCTATAAACCCTCTTCTTATCTACTAGTAATTAGATTATCTATATCTTTTTATTTATATACTTAGATAATACTTTTAAATAAATAGCTTATATTTTAAACTATATATATAAATAATACTCTTTTAACCTATAGGTACTTAGATTATAGGCTTTCGAATAGGTTACTTATATTTTAGTTTATATACTTAGATAATACTTTCGAATAGGTTATTTATACTTTAGTCTATATATCTAGATAATATTTTTATATAGTTGGCCTATACTTTTTTAGTCTATATCTTATCTACTAGTAATTAAGTTACCTATACTTTTATATCTATAGGTACTTGGATTATAGGCTAATACCTTCTTTACTAGCTAGTACTTAGATAATAGGTTCTTTTATAAGTTATAGGGCTTTCTTTTTATTATTAGTACTTAGGTAATAGCTCTCTCTAGTCTACTAATACTTAGATCTCTAATACTTTCTAGTCTATAGGTCCTAGTATTATAGGCCTTTTCTTCTACTAGTACTTAGATTATAGGCTTACTTATAGGTTGCTAATACTTTTTTTAACTACTAGGGCTATAGATTATAGGCTCTCTTTTTATTTTTACTATCTAGGTTATAAACTCTAAATAGATAGCTACTACTTTTATAATTTATAGGTACTTAGATTATACTCTACTATAGGTTATTAATACCTTCTTCTACTAGTACTTAGATTATAGGCTCTCGTATAGGTTACTAATACTTCTTTTAACTACTAGAGCTATAGGTTCTCTACTTTTTTATATTAGCTAGTATTTAGGCTCTAGACTTTTAAATCTACTAGTAATTAGGTTGCCTATACTTCCTTATCTATATACTTAGATAATACCTTTAAATAGATAGCCTATACTTTAGACTATATATATAAATAATATTTTTAAATAAATAATAATATTTTCTTAACTTATAAATACTTAGATAATAGGCTCTTATATAGATTACTTATATTTTAATTTATAGGTACTTAGAGTATAGGCTTCTAAATAGGTTATCTATACCTCGGTCTATAGATACTAATATTATACTTTTATATAAGTTACTATTACCTTCTTACTAACCTAGATACTAGCTCTATTATAAGCTATAAACTCTTTCCTCGTCTACTAGTAATCGGGTTATCTATATCCTTCTTTATAGGTACTTAGATAATAGGCTCTTATATAATTTACTAACTCTTTTTTATCTACTAGTTTTTAGGTAATAGGCCTTCTTTTTACCTATTTATAATTAAGTTACTTATACCTTCTTATCTATAGGTTTTTAGGCTCTAGAATAGGTTACTAATATCTTAATCTATAGGTACTAGATATAGCTTTTATATAGTTTACTAGACCGACTTTCTTTATATTTATACTTTTTTATATTAGCTAGTACTTAGGCTTCGAACTTTTAAATCTACTAGTAATTAGGTTACCTATACTTCTTTATTAATAGATCTTTAAGTTATAGGCTCTAGAATAGGTTATTAATACTTTATTTACCTACTAGTACTAGAATACTAGGTTTATAGTAAGTTATAGGCCTCTTTTTATCTTTAGGTAATAGGTTCTATAATAGGTTATATATAATAGTACCTTTTAATAGCTATTATAACTTCGAATATATATACTAATATCTATATATTTATAATCTATTATCTCGACTTTAATATACTTTTTATAGTATCTTTCTATATAGGCTTTAGTTATACTAGGCTTCTCTATATCTATACTCTAACTCTAATTAATATACAAACTTTAAAACTACCTAACTATTTATATAAAATATATTTATATAATCTAGCTCTACTATATACTTTAGTTTAATATAGTTTAGATAACTTTTTACTAAATAGAAGTAGATTAATAGAAGTAGACCTAACTCTATTAGTATAGAAAAAAAAGTTCTAGTATATTCTAAATATAGTTATTAAACTCTAAATAGATACCTCTCTTTTCTATTATATACTCTAATTCTATAATAATTCGATATATATAATACCTATATATATATACTAGAAAATAATACTATCGAGTTCTACTAGTAGTACTATAAATAATAAAAATATTAAACTATATAAAGTATAACCTAATAAAGCTTCTATATAAGTCGAGTATATTACTAAAGCTACAAATAGTAATCTTAATATATAACTAGACCTAATCTCTATATATAAAGTAGAGGTAGTACTAGTAAAAGTACTCTAGCCTAACTAACTAGATAAGAATATTCTAGCCTACTTTAGAAACCTAGAGCTAGATAAAATATAAATAGATACTCTAAAAAATATTCTCGACTTTCTTATAAATAAAACCGAGGATATTATAGTACTATTAATATTTATATAGTACTATATATATACCTACTAACTCTAGGTAACTTACCTAAACCTAGATATATATAGTAAAAAGGCTTTTCTAAGTAATTTAGAATAGTATATTTTTATATAAATTAATATTATAATAGATACCTCGGCTTTAGCTACTTAGAATAGCTATCTATATATTATCTAGTAGAACTAGAGCGCCGACTAGTTTAAGAGGATTCTAGAGGCTATCTATCCTCTATTCGAGAACCTATTCTAATTATTCTAGTAGCTATTTATTTTAATTATAGTAAATTCTAAAGTAAAAGTTAGTCTCGAAAATACTATTACTATATAGTAGAAGTTAGTAGCTATATATACTAATATAGGTCTCTACTATAAAAGTATAAAATATAGGTAGCTTCCTATAGTAATATATATTATCTCTAGTAATATCTAATTACTTATTATAAGTTAAAAATTAAAAAAGTATAGTAGAAGAGTTACCGAGGTATATTTTCTAAGTTTTAAAAAAAACTAGCTTAGACTCTAGC
The DNA here is from genome assembly GCA_022570795.1 of Sphaerulina vaccinii. Classification (NCBI taxonomy): domain Eukaryota; kingdom Fungi; phylum Ascomycota; class Dothideomycetes; order Mycosphaerellales; family Mycosphaerellaceae; genus Sphaerulina; species Sphaerulina vaccinii. The sequence goes on from JAKUDP010000014.1 coordinate 7,857, forward strand.
TATTATAGCCTATTATACTAGCGCCTATTACTTTATATACTAAAAGAGAGAAGTAATAGTAAAGTAGTATAACCTTTTTTTATAAAAAATAGGTAAAGGTAATAGAGTAGATAGCTAGAGAAAGTAATAAGAATAACTAGATAGAATTATAAGTATAAAATAAAAGTAGTAAAAATCTATTTATATTATAGAAGAAGCCTCTATATAGATATAATAGTTCTACTCTATAGCTTATTATAGTAAAACTAGTAGCTAATCTATACTAGTTCGATATTAATAAGTAGTACTATAATATCTACTACTTTTCTATAGTAGAGATCTAGATATAGATCTATAGCCTATAGTATATAGTAGATAAGCTCGATACTATTAATAAATATACTTTTAATAGCTAACCTACTTTTTTACTACTAATTAAATCTATCTTACTAGTAGAAGAACTAGAATCTATATATAGGTAGACTATAATTATAGATAAACTAGATAGCCTAGATTAAATATATACCTATACTACTCTAGTCGAGGAAAATAATAAAGATACTAGGCTACTATAAGTATATTAGAAGAACTAATCTAATACTTATAGTATAGGCCTAATAGACCTACTTCTCTATTTAGACTATACTTTTACTTTAAATAGGTTTTATATAATACTAGATTTTAGTCTAAACTTAGAATCTAGAGGTAGATATAGTCTCTCTAAGCTCCTACCTTAGGCTACTAGTCTAGGTAGCTTAGTTTCTTATAAAATCGAAAAGACTTATAGTAGCTTAGTTAGATAAGTTAGAAAGCTATTATTTCTTTTAGGTACTAGTATAGAAAAAATTTAAAATTAGTTATTAACTTCGAAATAGATAACTTGTCTAAATAATCTTTTCTATTCTATAAATATACCTAGTTATTTATAAATATATTTTACTATTTCTATAACTAAAATAAGTTTTTAGTATCGAAGTTTTTAATAGCTTTCTACTCTAACTCTACTGAACTCTATATCTACTAATAATTTTTAGTAGCTTCTTCTACTTAACTATAATATACTTTATAGTTCTACTCTATACTAAATATATTTATATAGACTATCTTTCTTAACTATCTAAAGTAACTTTTAAATAGAGTATATATTATAATATAAATAGGTCTACTATATATAATTCTATATATATACTCTTTATAGTATTTTTATATATAGGTTCGTATTCTTATACCTCTATACTACTAGTTATATATACAAACTCTAAACTAACTTAATAATTTTTAGTAATATTTAATATATAACTATAATACTTTCTATAAATATAATATATATAAAATATATTTATATCTTTTAGAACTTTTATCTACTCGAGTTTAGAGTAGTTTAGAATACTTTTACTCTATTATAACTCTACTAATACAACTATATCTTCTAGGTCTAGATATATATAGTTATAATATATTCTATATAAATACTCTATTATAACTATAAATTAGGTTATAAAGTATATTTTAGATAGTAGACTATAGATATATATATAGACTTAACTTTTCTTCTAGAGTTCTTACTTCCTATAGTAATTTTTAATTTCTAATTTATAATATAATTCTAAAGTAGTACTATTCTATTTTCTATTCTACTAGTTTTTAATTAAAGTAAGTAATACTAGAACTACTTTTAGTATAGTAAGCTAACTAATACTTTAGTTAGTAATAGAGTATTTTTATTTTATTATATTATAAAATAATAATACTCTAACTAAGTCTAAATAATAGTAAGTAATTCTATAATTTATTTTTAAAATAAAACTAACTAGTATTCTAGTTTAATTTAGTTTAGTATTATTCTATTCTACTCTAGAATAATACTACTCTAATCCCTAGCTTATTAAGTCTAAATTAAAGTAAGAATATAACCTACTACTTTAACTAAACTAAGCTAATATTTATTTTAGTTTAAAATTAGTTAAAATATTTAAAAAAAAAATTAAAAGAATTATTTATAAAGAAGTAAGTAGTTATTTACTACTTATATACTAGTATCTTAGCTAACTATAATAGCTATATCTAGCTATACTACTATTAGTATTAAAACTAATAAGAATTTAATTAAAATTCTAAATAAAGTAATAGATAAATATAAAAAAAATAAAAAAGTTTATACTTTTCTAGTAAGACTTAAAGAGTCTATACTTAACTATTATATTAAAGAATACTATCTAAGTAAGTATAAAGAATTTATTAACTAGTATATTTACTAACTATAATAGATTAGTAAATTAATTTAGAAGATTCTAGATATTATTTAGAAAAAATAGAAAATAAAATACTTAAAGAGGAGAAGGATAGTATAGAGGATTATCTTATTAAGCTACTATAGATATATTTATTTATATAAGTATTATATAGATAGTTACTTATATAAATATATTTTTAATAATAGATTCTATTAATATTTTAGTTTATTACTATTTATTCTATTTTTAAATAGTATACTAGAGTTACTCTAGTTATTATAATATAAGTAAGAAATAGTCTTATTCTAAGTCTACTAACTCTAAGATTTAGTTTATTTAACTATAGAAATTAGATTAAGTTTTTAATTTTAAATAGATACTTTTATTATTTAGCTAAGCTTTATTTCTAATAAGCTAAGATCTAGCTCTATTCTAATTCTAATTTCTAGTATACTTAATTATATATAGATAGTAATAGGTAAAATAAAGTATTATAAATATATATAGATTTAGTTAGTCTCTATATAGCTTTTAGTAAAAGCTCTAACTTAATAAACTAACTAGATTTCTATACTAATAGAGCTTTCAAGCTACTTTTAGTAACTCTAGATATATTATCTTAAAATATAAATATTATATTCTTATACTCTAATTCTATAAAGAACTCTAATTCTAAATTATAGAAGTTCTAATATTCTTTAAACTATACTTTAAGTAAATAAATATATAACCCTACTCTAATACTAGATTAGTACCTAAAGTATACTTTTTTAACTCTAAAGAACCTAGATTTTATATAATATTTCTAAAAAGTCTAATATTTATAAAGTTATTTATTTTTAAAGTTAAGATTTTCTAATAATCTAAAGCTACTCTAAGAAACTATATAATAGAGCTTTAAAAATAGGTTAGCTATAAAAGTATACTATTTCGCCTCTAAGGAACCCGAATATTAAATAAAATTTCTAAAAAGTCTAAGACTTAAAAAGTTAACTCTTTTTAAAACTAGAATTTCTTAATAACCTAAAGCTACTCTAAATAAATATATAATAGAGCCTTAAAAATAGGTTAGTAATAGAAGTATACTATTTCGACTCTAAAGAACCTAAATATTAAATAAAATATTTAAAAAGTCTAATATTTAGAAAGTTACTAATTTTTAAAGCTAAAATTTCTTTATAACCTAAAGTAGCCCTAAATAAATATATAATAGACCTTTAAAAATACCTAAGCTATTAAAGTATACTATTTTAACTATAAAGAACCCGAATTTGCCCTAAAATTTCTAAGACTCTAAGTATCTAGCCTAGTATAGATTTTAGATATATTACTTTCTCTATAACTTCTAGGTCTAGTAAATAAATATATAATAGAGCTTTAAAAATATATAAGCTATAGAATTTTACTATTTTAGCTATAAGGAATCTGAATCTTAAATAAAAACTATAAAAAGTCTAATATTTAGAAAGTTACTAATTTTTAAAAGTTAGACTTTTAGATATTTTCGATCCTATATAGATCTAGCTAGAGTAGTATACTAAAATTAATTCTAAAACCCTATTATACTAACTTAGCCCTATAAAATCCGAATCTAAAGTAATAATTTTAAAAAGTTATATATCTAGCTTAATATTAATTTTCGAAGTCTCGACTTCTCTAGAATCTTTAGCTATAGTAAAAGTTTAGTAGATAGTAGTATATATATACTTCTTATAAAGAACTATACTATTTCGACCCTAAGGATTCCAAATCTGAAATAATAATTTAATAAAGTCTAGTTTCTCTAGCAAATATTAGTAGATTACTTTCTGCCGGAGGAACTACCTCTTTTTTGCCGGTAGAACTTAGTTCCTCTAGTATAGATACAAGTAGATCTATATATATAAATAATATCTTTATATAGGTTACTATACTTTTTTATTTATATATTTAGATAATACCTTTAAATAGGTTACCTACTATATACTTAGATAATACCCTCGAATAGGTAATAATACTCTTTTAACCTATAGGTACTTAGGTTATAAGCCTCTAAATAGGTTACTTATATCTCGGTTTATAAATACTAATATTATACTTTTATATAGGTTACTATTACTTTTCTACTTACCTAGATTACTAGTTCTATTATAAGCTATAAACCCTCTTCTTATCTACTAGTAATTAGATTATCTATATCTTTTTATTTATATACTTAGATAATACTTTTAAATAAATAGCTTATATTTTAAACTATATATATAAATAATACTCTTTTAACCTATAGGTACTTAGATTATAGGCTTTCGAATAGGTTACTTATATTTTAGTTTATATACTTAGATAATACTTTCGAATAGGTTATTTATACTTTGGTCTATATACCTAAATAATATTTTTATATAGTTGGCCTATACTTTTTTAGTCTATATCTTATCTACTAGTAATCGAGTTGCCTATACTTTTATATCTATAGGTACTTGGATTATAGGCTAATACCTTCTTTACTAGCTAGTACTTAGATAATAGGTTCTTTTATAAGTTATAGGGCTTTCTTTTTATTATTAGTACTTAGGTAATAGCTCTCTCTAGTCTACTAATACTTAGATCTCTAATACTTTCTAGTCTATAGGTCCTAGTATTATAGGCCTTTTCTTCTACTAGTACTTAGATTATAGGCTTACTTATAGGTTGCTAATACTTTTTTTAACTACTAGGGCTATAGATTATAGGCTCTCTTTTTATTTTTACTATCTAGGTTATAAACTCTAAATAGATAGCTACTACTTTTATAATTTATAGGTACTTAGATTATACTCTACTATAGGTTATTAATACCTTCTTCTACTAGTACTTAGATTATAGGCTCTCGTATAGGTTACTAATACTTCTTTTAACTACTAGAGCTATAGGTTCTCTACTTTCTTATACTAGCTAGTATTTAGGCTCTAGACTTTTAAATCTACTAGTAATTAGGTAGCCTATACCTCCTTATCTATATACTTAGATAATACCTTTAAATAGATAGCCTATACTTTAGACTATATATATAAATAATATTTTTAAATAAATAATAATATTTTCTTAACTTATAAATACTTAGATAATAGGCTCTTATATAGATTACTTATATTTTAATTTATAGGTACTTAGAGTATAGGCTTCTAAATAGGTTATCTATACCTCGGTCTATAGATACTAATATTATACTTTTATATAAGTTACTATTACCTTCTTACTAACCTAGATACTAGCTCTATTATAAGCTATAAACTCTTTCCTCGTCTACTAGTAATCGGGTTATCTATATCCTTCTTTATAGGTACTTAGATAATAGGCTCTTATATAATTTACTAACTCTTTTTTATCTACTAGTTTTTAGGTAATAGGCCTTCTTTTTACCTATTTATAATTAAGTTACTTATACTTTTTTATTTATAGGTTTTTAGGCTCTAGAATAGGTTACTAATATCTTAATCTATAGGTACTAGATATAGCTTTTATATAGTTTACTAGACCGACTTTCTTTATATTTATACTTTTTTATATTAGCTAGTACTTAGGCTTCGAACTTTTAAATCTACTAGTAATTAGGTTACCTATACTTCTTTATTAATAGATCTTTAAGTTATAGGCTCTAGAATAGGTTATTAATACTTTATTTACCTACTAGTACTAGAATACTAGGTTTATAGTAGGTTATAGGCCTCTTTTTATCTTTAGGTAATAGATTCTATAATAGGTTATATATAATAGTACTTTTTAATAGCTATTATAACTTCGAATATATATACTAATATCTATATATTTATAATCTATTATCTCGACTTTAATATACTTTTTATAGTATCTTTCTATATAGGCTTTAGTTATACTAGGCTTCTCTATATCTATACTCTAACTCTAATTAATATACAAACTTTAAAACTACCTAACTATTTATATAAAATATATTTATATAATCTAGCTCTACTATATACTTTAGTTTGGTATAGTTTAGATAACTTTTTACTAAATAGAAGTAGATTAATAGAAGTAGACCTAACTCTATTAGTATAGAAAAAAAAGTTCTAGTATATTTTAAATATAGTTATTAAACTCTAAATAGATACCTCTTTTTTCTATTATATACTCTAATTCTATAATAATTCGATATATATAATACCTATATATATATACTAGAAAATAATACTATCGAGTTCTACTAGTAGTACTATAAATAATAAAAATATTAAACTATATAAAGTATAACTTAATAAAGCTTCTATATAAGTCGAGTATATTACTAAAGCTACAAATAGTAATCTTAATATATAACTAGACCTAATCTCTATATATAAAGTAGAGGTAGTACTAGTAAAAGTACTCTAGCCTAACTAACTAGATAAGAATATTCTAGCCTACTTTAGAAACCTAGAGCTAGATAAAATATAAATAGATACTCTAAAAAATATTCTCGACTCTCTTATAAATAAAATCGAGGATATTATAGTACTATTAATATTTATATAGTACTATATATATACCTACTAACTCTAGGTAACTTACCTAAACCTAGATATATATAGTAAAAAGGCTTTTCTAAGTAATTTAGAATAGTATATTTTTATATAAATTAATATTATAATAGATACCTCGGCTTTAGCTACTTAGAATAGCTATCTATATATTATCTAGTAGAACTAGAGCGCCGACTAGTTTAAGAGGATTCTAGAGGCTATCTATCCTCTATTCGAGAACCTATTCTAATTATTCTAGTAGCTATTTATTTTAATTATAGTAAATTCTAAAGTAAAAGTTAGTCTCGAAAATACTATTACTATATAGTAGAAGTTAGTAGCTATATATACTAATATAGGTCTCTACTATAAAAGTATAAAATATAGGTAGCTTCCTATAGTAATATATATTATCTCTAGTAATATCTAATTACTTATTATAAGTTAAAAATTAAAAAAGTATAGTAGAAGAGTTACCGAGGTATATTTTCTAAGTTTTAAAAAAAACTAGCTTAGACTCTAGCTATTATAGCCTATTATACTAGCGCCTATTACTTTATATACTAAAAGAGAGAAGTAATAGTAAAGTAGTATAACCTTTTTTTATAAAAAATAGGTAAAGGTAATAGAGTAGATAGCTAGAGAAAGTAATAAGAATAACTAGATAGAATTATAAGTATAAAATAAAAGTAGTAAAAATCTATTTATATTATAGAAGAAGCCTCTATATAGATATAATAGTTCTACTCTATAGCTTATTATAGTAAAACTAGTAGCTAATCTATACTAGTTCGATATTAATAAGTAGTACTATAATATCTACTACTTTTCTATAGTAGAGATCTAGATATAGATCTATAGCCTATAGTATATAGTAGATAAGCTCGATACTATTAATAAATATACTTTTAATAGCTAACCTACTTTTTTACTACTAATTAAATCTATCTTACTAGTAGAAGAACTAGAATCTATATATAGGTAGACTATAATTATAGACGAACTAGATAGCCTAGATTAAATATATACCTATACTACTCTAGTCGAGGAAAATAATAAAGATACTAGGCTACTATAAGTATATTAGAAGAACTAATCTAATACTTATAGTATAGGCCTAATAGACCTACTTCTCTATTTAGACTATACTTTTACTTTAAATAGGTTTTATATAATACTAGATTTTAGTCTAAACTTAGAATCTAGAGGTAGATATAGTCTCTCTAAGCTCCTACCTTAGGCTACTAGTCTAGGTAGCTTAGTTTCTTATAAAATCGAAGAGACTTATAGTAGCTTAGTTAGATAAGTTAGAAAGCTATTATTTCTTTTAGGTACTAGTATAGAAAAAATTTAAGATTAGTTATTAACTTCGAAATAGATAACTTGTCTAAATAATCTTTTCTATTCTATAAATATACCTAGTTATTTATAAATATATTTTACTATTTCTATAACTAAAATAAGTTTTTAGTATCGAAGTTTTTAATAGCTTTCTACTCTAACTCTACTGAACTCTATATCTACTAATAATTTTTAGTAGCTTCTTCTACTTAACTATAATATACTTTATAGTTCTACTCTATACTAAATATATTTATATAGACTATCTTTCTTAACTATCTAAAGTAACTTTTAAATAGAGTATATATTATAATATAAATAGGTCTACTATATATAATTCTATATATATACTCTTTATAGTATTTTTATATATAGGTTCGTATTCTTATACCTCTATACTACTAGTTATATATATAAACTCTAAACTAACTTAATAATTTTTAGTAATATTTAATATATAACTATAATACTTTCTATAAATATAATATATATAAAATATATTTATATCTTTTAGAACTTTTATCTACTCGAGTTTAGAGTAGTTTAGAATACTTTTACTCTATTATAACTCTACTAATATAACTATATCTTCTAGGTCTAGATATATATAGTTATAATATATTCTATATAAATACTCTATTATAACTATAAATTAGGTTATAAAGTATATTTTAGATAGTAGACTATAGATATATATATAGACTTAACTTTTCTTCTAGAGTTCTTACTTCCTATAGTAATTTTTAATTTCTAATTTATAATATAATTCTAAAGTAGTACTATTCTATTTTCTATTCTACTAGTTTTTAATTAAAGTAAGTAATACTAGAACTACTTTTAGTATAGTAAGCTAACTAATACTTTAGTTAGTAATAGAGTATTTTTATTTTATTATATTATAAAATAATAATACTCTAACTAAGTCTAAATAATAGTAAGTAATTCTATAATTTATTTTTAAAATAAAACTAACTAGTATTCTAGTTTAATTTAGTTTAGTATTATTCTATTCTACTCTAGAATAATACTACTCTAATCCCTAGCTTATTAAGTCTAAATTAAAGTAAGAATATAACCTACTACTTTAACTAAACTAAGCTAATATTTATTTTAGTTTAAAATTAGTTAAAATATTTAAAAAAAAAATTAAAAGAATTATTTATAAAGAAGTAAGTAGTTATTTACTACTTATATACTAGTATCTTAGCTAACTATAATAGCTATATCTAGCTATACTACTATTAGTATTAAAACTAATAAGAATTTAATTAAAATTCTAAATAAAATAATAGATAAATATAAAAAAAATAAAAAAGTTTATACTTTTCTAGTAAGACTTAAAGAGTCTATACTTAACTATTATATTAAAGAATACTATCTAAGTAAGTATAAAGAATTTATTAACTAGTATATTTACTAACTATAATAGATTAGTAAATTAATTTAGAAAATTCTAGATATTATTTAGAAAAAATAGAAAATAAAATACTTAAAAAGGAGAAGGATAGTATAGAGAATTATCTTATTAAGCTACTATAGATATATTTATTTATATAAGTATTATATAGATAGTTACTTATATAAATATATTTTTAATAATAGATTCTATTAATATTTTAGTTTATTACTATTTATTCTATTTTTAAATAGTATACTAGAGTTACTCTAGTTATTATAATATAAGTAAGAAATAGTCTTATTCTAAGTCTACTAACTCTAAGATTTAGTTTATTTAACTATAGAAATTAGATTAAGTTTTTAATTTTAAATAGATACTTTTATTATTTAGCTAAGCTTTACTTCTAATAAGCTAAGATCTAGCTCTATTCTAATTCTAATTTCTAGTATACTTAATTATATATAGATAGTAATAGGTAAAATAAAGTATTATAAATATATATAGATTTAGTTAGTCTCTATATAGCTTTTAGTAAAAGCTCTAACTTAATAAACTAACTAGATTTCTATACTAATAGAGCTTTCAAGCTACTTTTAGTAACTCTAGATATATTATCTTAATATATAAATATTATATTCTTATACTCTAATTCTAGAAAGAACTCTAATTCTAAATTATAGAAGTTCTAATATTCTTTAAACTATACTTTAAGTAAATAAATATATAACTCTACTCTAATAATAGATTAGCTATAGAAGTATACTTCTTTAATTCTAAAGAACCTAGATTTTATATAATATTTCTAAAAAGTCTAATATTTATAAAGTTATTTATTTTTAAAGTTAAAATTTTCTAATAATCTAAAGCTACTCTAAGAAATTATATAATAGAGCTTTAAAAATAGGTTAGCTATAAAAGTATACTATTTCGCCTCTAAGGAACTCGAATATTAAATAAAATTTCTAAAAAGTCTAAGACTTAAAAAGTTACTAATTTTTAAAACTAGAATTTTTTAATAATCTAAAGCTACTCTAAATAAATATATAATAGAGCCTTAAAAATAGGTTAGTAATAGAAGTATACTATTTCGACTCTAAAGAACCTAAATATTAAATAAAATATTTAAAAAGTCTAATATTTAGAAAGTTACTAATTTTTAAAGCTAAAATTTCTTTATAACCTAAAGTAGCTCTAAATAAATATATAATAGACCTTTAAAAATACCTAAGCTATCAAAGTATACTATTTTAACTATAAAGAACCCGAATTTGCTCTAAAATTTCTAAAACTCTAAGTATCTAGCCTAGTATAGATTTTAGATATATTATTTTTTCTATAACTTCTAGGTCTAGTAAATAAATATATAATAGAGCTTTAAAAATATATAAGCTATAGAATTATACTATTTTAGCTATAAGGAATCTGAATCTTAAATAAAAACTATAAAAAGTCTAATATTTAGAAAGTTACTAATTTTTAAAAGTTAGACTTCTAGATATTTTCGATCCTATATAGATCTAGCTAGAGTAGTATACTAAAAATAATTCTAAAACCCTATTATACTAACTTAGCCCTATAGAATCCGAATCTAAAGTAATAATTTCAAAAAGTTATATATCTAGCTTAATATTAATTTTCGAAGTCTCGACTTCTTTAGAATTTTTAGCTATAGTAAAAGTTTAGTAGATAGTAGTATATATATACTTCTTATAAAGAACTATACTATTTCGACCCTAAGGATTCCAAATCTAAAATAATAATTTAATAAAGTCTAGTTTCTCTAGCAAATATTAGTAGATTACTATCTACTAGAGAAACTACTTCTTTTTTACTAGAAGAACTTAGTTTCTCTAGTATAGATATAAGTAGAAAGTATAATTAGTTACTAAGTTTCTAATAGTTCTAGTAACTAGGACTAAAACTAGCCTAATAACTCTTTTTTTAAGTAATAGCTATCTATAACTACTATTAGATTAAAAACTCGAATTTTATATACTAATTTTAAAAATTAGAAAAATAGCTATTTCGAGCCTAATAGTACTAATAATTAGATTCTATAGACTTTCGACTCTTCTAGATATAATAGAAAAGTCGCTTATATAATCTAAACTTATACTACTCTATACTAGGCTATAATAGTAAAAATATTTAATTTTAGCTAATTATTAAGTAAATATTAGTATAGATAGTAGTCTAATAGGCCTAAAACTTTTAAAATAGTAAGTTTAAATACTAATAAGTAGAATATAGTACTAAGTCTCTAAAAGTATTAGTATCTATTACCTCTATAGTAAGTAATACTAGATTTAAATATTTTAGCTAAGTTAATTCTACTATTTATATTTACTTTATTAGATAGTTCTATAGACTTAATATATTCTTTTCTCTAGAACTAATAGCTTATATATAAAATACAAGCTTAATTAGACTAGTATTAGAAGTACTAGGTACTAATAACTATACTCTAGTAACTTTTACTAATAAAGTTAATAAACTAACTTTATTATTTATACTAATTTTATTAGATAATTTTATAAACTAGTTATTTTCTTTTACTTTTATCTATCTATACTAGTACTCTATTCTATATTTATTAAATAGCTATATAGTAATAAGTAGATAATAAAAAATTATATATATTTTATAAAATTATATACTAAAATAATAATTTCTATTTTTAGTAATAGTTTATACTATAGTACTCTACTATACTAAATACTTTTAAAATTTAATATTATTACTAGTATATAGTAAATATATAAAAATATAGTTAAATATAGTAATAGAAAAGTACTATTCTAAATAAATATACTATTATAAGCTACTCTAACTCTAATACTATCTAATATATTAATCTATTTATATTAGTTTTTTTCTAAGTTTATAAAAAAGTTAATACTTTTTATAATAGTATCTAAAGTATATTTTTTTTTAATTCTATTTTTAAAAGCTTTTTTTTTCTAATATAGTTATAATTTAAATAGTTTAGATTTTTTAGAAAATAGTAATTTCTAGTAAGTATATTTATTTTAGTTTCTTTTTCTACTAAAGAAGTAGTAGAATATAAACTTCTAGTCTCTTCTATAAAAGAAATAGAATAAATTTTTTTTTCTATAAAACTTCTAATAAAATCTAAAATAGTTAGTATAATATACTTTAGTTATAAAAAAAGTTTACTTACTATTATTTTTAAAAATTATAAAATAGATTAAAAAATAGTAGTTTAGAGCTACTAACTCTTCTTCTAGTTCTTTATTTATAGTAGATAGACTAAGATCTTTTAACTCTTCTTCTAGTTCTTTATTAATAGTAGATATACTAGAATCTTTAGTATAGTCTAAGTCTAGAATACTAGAACTTTTATTATTAAAAAGTTCTATAAATTAGATTAGTAGAAATACTATTTAAAACTTATTATTTATTATAGTATTTTTATACTTTTTAGAGATAGAAGAATCTTTATAGTTTAATCTATTAAAATAATATATAACTTTTAATTTATTTAGATATTCTACTTCTTTTAGTAAGTTTCTACTATTATATTTAGTAATTAGAACTTCTAAAGTTTTATCTAGTTTTATAAAAGAGACTATAGAGTAATTATTAATAAAATTATTAATAAAATCTTTAATAATAAGAGTAGAAGATATTTTAAATAGTAGAGAGTTACTAGAGTAGTATAGTATAAATAGTATAATAGTTAATCTTTTTAATATAGATTTTTAAAATATTTTAAAAAAATAAAATAGAAAAAAAAATATAGATTTTTATATATATAGACTCTAAGCTATATAATACTAGTTAAGTATTATTAGTAGTATAGTACTAACTACTATACTACTATAGTATAACTCTAAATTTTATATAATAAATTATATTTCTATTTAATATCTATTTCTATTACTTTTATTTATTTTTTCTATTTTTTTTAAATAATTTTTTTTTTCTATTTTTATTAGTAGTATCTAAACTAATATTCTTATAGTACTTTCTACTACTACTAGGTTCTATAGTAGTTTCTTTTCTACTAGTACTAAAATTATTAAAAGTATTTTTTAAAAAACTATTATAATTAATAGAATTAGATATAGAATTAAACTTTTCTAACTCTACTAAAGCTCTAGAAGTTAGAGAACTATTAGAACTAGGTAAAGGAATATCTAAATCTATATCTAGACTAGAAGTTTCTAATCTATTATCTTCTAGATTAGGACTATTAGAGCTAGGTAGAGGAATATCTAAATCTAAACTAGAAGTATCTAGTTCTTTTTTTTCTTTTTCTATTATAGTATTATTTAAAGCTTTTTTTTTTTTTTTTCTTCTTTTTTTTCTTCTTCTAGTATAGAATCTTCTCTAATAATACTAGTATTATCTATATTAGTTTCTATAGTAGTACTACTAGAGCTACTACTAGAAATTATTAAATTTTTATTTATATCTAGAATAGATTCTTTTCTAGTATAGTAATTTTCTAGAGTTTTTATAAGCTCTATTATTTTTAGATTATTAATAATATCTACTATTCTAGTAGTTTCTATATTATATATAGTAGTAGAAGTAAGGAGTCTTTCTATAAAGAAACTAATATTCTCTAAATTACTAATAGTTTTAAAAATATTTTTTAAAACTTTTTTATTTAAATAGAAGATAGCTATAATAAAATAGATATAATCTTCTATTAAATATTTATTTTCTACTATATTATATTTACTAATTAGAGTAGTATAAAAATTCTTAGATAATAGGTATCTAAAACAAACTATATTTTTTTTAATAAAATTATTTTCTATTATAGTTTTTTTAATTTTTTTAACTAAACTAATATATTTTTTTATTACTATTAGCTCTATTATAATTTTAAATATTATACTTATAACTACTAGTATAATAAGGATCTACTAGATAATAGAAGTAATAGTTACTATAGTAGTCTACTACTTTTTCTTTTAATAAAAGTAGATTATAATTATTACTTTTAGCTTCTTCTTCTTCTAGATTACTTATTTCTTCTAATATTCTACTAGACTCTAGGCAAAGAGAGTATTTATTAGTACTATAAGTAGAATATCTAATAATAGTATTATCTAGAAATAAACTAATAGGAATTCTAAGATACTTAGTTTCTATACTAAATAGACTATAGTATAGTCTATCTAACTCTCTAAATTTATTTATATCTATTACTAAATTAATATCTTTTAATAGGGTATTTTATCTAATAGTATCTATTTTATATTTAGTAGATTCTCTAGAAATAATATAACTAGTACTTTAACTTCTAATTCTACTACTAGCTTAGACTATACTAATAAGACTAAATATAGGCTCTAGATTAATAGTATATTTAATATTAGGTAGATTAAGACCTACTTCTAATATACTAGTAGTTATTAGTACTCTACTACTATTAGATTCTAGAAATTCTTTTAAAATAGTATCTAAGTTTTTTTTTTTACTATAAATAAAATTAACTCTTAGCTCTAAACTAATTTCTTTGCCTTTAGCTTTACTATTAATAAATATAAGAATTTTATTTCTAGAGTCTATATCTTTTCTAGTAATTTTAGCTATAGTATTTTTTAGAATAGTTAGTTTTTTTTTTTTTTTTTAAAATATAATTTTATATAACTAATATTTTTTCTATTACTTATACCTCTAATTACTTTAGTATAGCTTTTAATATTTAAAGTACTTTCTAGAATATTAAGTAGGCTATTAGAAAAAGTAGTAGTTAATAGTATTATATTAGCTTTATATTTTAGTAAAGTTTTAAAATATTTTAGTTCTAATTAAAAGTTCTTTTCTAATAAAAATAGATATACTTTGTCTATATAGATAAAAACCTCTCTACTATAGTTTTTATAAGTATTTATAATAGTATCTAGCTTATTAGTATTAAGATCTTCTATATTAATAAAAAATAAATTAGTATTACTAGAAAAAGTATCTTTTATAGTACTAGAATTTAGATCTAGTTCCTTAGCTCTATTATATAAATTAGTACTTAAAGTAACTCTAGAAGTTATAATAATATATAAATTAGTTTTAAAAGTAAAGCTAGGTAATAAATATAGAAAACTTTTACTACTACTAGTTTTATTAATAAAAACTACTATAGAAATATTATTTATTATTTCTATTAGCTCTAGCTTTTACTTATTATTATAGAAGCTTTTAGTATTATTTTTATAAAGTAATTTAATATTATCTTCTAGAAATTTACTACTAATATTAAAATCTAAAGTATTAGAAATAGTATAATCTTCTACTTTAGTTTTTTTTTCTATTTTAGCTATAGTACTACTAGTTTTAATATAACTCTTTTCTAGTAGATTAAAGTATAAGAAGTAAGTTAGACTAAATTCTTTTATTTTATATAATAGGTCTAGAGTATTACTACTATTATAGTTAAAACCTATATTAAAATAATAATTATAAGAAGTTTTAGTACTTCTATTAGCTTAGAAGTCTTCTATTAGAGTATTCTTTTTATTACTACTACTACTATAGTAGTTATAGTTATTTAATTTAGTTTTAATAATATAATTAATAACCTTTCTATAACTACTAATAGTAAGACTTTTTCTAAATAGTAAACTAGATTTGTATTCTAGAATAGTACTTAAAATAGAAGTAGTAAGTAGTTTAGTATTTTTTACTAATAAATAAAAAATAGTAGAATTTTCTAAATTATAGTAGTTACTACTAATATATTCTTTAAAAGGTATAATATAAAATATATATATAACTATTAGTTTACTAAGTCTAGAAGAGAAATATCTAATATTAGTTTTTTCTTTTCTAGTTATATTTAAACTTTTATAATAGTCTATTACTATAGTAAAAACTTTTTTTTCTTTATTAAATAATAAACTTCTACTTTTAGTTTCTATATTTTTAAATATAATAGTAGTAAGTTCTATTTCTCTAAAAGGACCTCTACTATATAAATAAATAGTTAAAGCTAGATATAATATAAATTTATTAATATAGTTATTAAATTTTTCTATACTAGTACTTTTAAATACTATTTTATTATTTTTTATATTTTTTAAAAAAGTTTTATTATAATAGCTATTTTTTTTAGTAAGTTAGTTTAGAAAATAAAGTTTTTTTTTAAATTTTCTAAGTTCTTCTATATTTAGAATACTAGATTCTATTCTATTAATTAGACTACTATTATTAACTAATTTAAAATTAAAATTTAATTTTTCTAAACTATTTATTTCTAATAATTTTTTTAATAGTATATTTTCTAACTTAATATATATATTACTAAATAGTTCTTTTAGATTAGAAATAGAATATTCTATATTATTATAAATAATTAAATTAGGCCTAGGCTCTTCTATAAGTCTTTTAGTAGTTACTATTTTTTTAGTAAGAGCTAGAAGATAAAGTCTAATAGTACTAATAAAACTAAAATAGTTTAAACTAATATTAGTTAAATACTTTAGTATAAAATTTTTTATAGAAATATTATTTTCTACTATAGAATCTTTCTTTTTTTCTAAACTATCTTCTATAACTTCTAAATAGTAGTAGTAATCTAGAGTTACTAATCTAGAGTTATAAATTATTATACTAGTTAATTTTTCTATAAAAAGTAGATTTATAATTTTTTTATTATATTTATCTAAACTTCTAATATAGTAGAAAATAATAACTAGATTATTAAAAGTAGTATTTTTACTAATAAAAAAGGAATTAAGTTCTTTTAGTAGCTTTCTAAATATTCTACTAAATAGATAGTATAGCTTGAATTTATTTTTTTCTATATCTATAGTAGTATAATTAAAAAAAAAAAGTTTTTTAAAAAAAGTTTCTAAAATACTACTAATAGTAATATTTTTAACTAGACTATAGTATTCTAGTTCTTTTTTATCTCTACTATTTTTAAATATACTAGTAATATAAAATACTTTAATAGTAAATATAAGTAGTTATAAAAATATTTTAAAATAAATATTTTTAGTAGAAATACTATCTAAAAGTATAAAGTTTTTAAATTTTTTAGTAGTAGAGCTATAATTACTACTTCTAATTCTTTATCTAATAGTAAGAAGTATACTATTTATTTTAGTACTAATTTCTATTAAATATTCTATTACTAGATTTTCTAAATTAAAAAAATCTAAACTATTAATATTAGATTCTATTATATTAGTACTAGGTTTTATATTACTATAGCCTATTTCTATTAAATATTTTCTATTTTTATTTTTTAAATAAGTTAATATATTAGATTTTTTAATAAAGTTATTAAGTAGTTTAGTATTACTATTTATATTAATAGTATTATTTTTTAAAAAAGCTATTACTTCTATTTCTATAAGTTAAATTTATAAATAAACTAGTACTAGACTTTTCTAACTCTAAATTAGATAGTTTAGATATAAAATATAGTTTAGAATTATTTTTAAAGCTTTCGAAAATTTATATAAATATATTTTCTAAAATATAACTAGCTTTTTTATTAGTAGCTATAGTAGATAAACTATATTTTTTAGTATAGTATTTTCTAATTTTTTTTCTATTAATATTAATATAGTTATAGCTAAAGTACTTAAAACTATTAAAAAATATATCTAACTCTTTAAATAAATAAGTATTATTAACTACTTTAGTAGTAAGCTTTTCTAAAGTAGATATATCTAAAAATTCTATTTTCTTTTCTAGATTTTCTAGAATATTATTATTTTTATATATTTTAAATAAACTATTATATTTTAAATAAAGATATTTTATATAGTTAGAATTAGTTAGATTAGTAGAACAACTAGAGTAAAAAATAATACCTAAGTCTAGATTATAAACTAATATAGTATCTTCTAATTTAGTAGTTTTACTAGAAGTAATAAGTCTAGAATTTCTAAAGTCTACTATAGTAAGAGCTCTATTATTTTTAAAGTAACTATTAATATAGTTAGTAGTAGTACTAGTAGTAGATATTTTAATTTAGAATAGTAGTTAGTTTTTAAAATAGTAAAAGTTATTATAATTAGATTTTTTAAAATAGCTTAAAAGTTTTAAATTAAAAAAAAAAAAAATAGAAAATATATTTTCTACTTTTATTTACTAAGTTATCTACTATATTTACTATATATCTACTTTAATATAATAAGTCTAAATAATTATTTTAGAACTAGACTTATTATATTTATTAGAATAGTAGACTATAGATATATATATAAACTTAACTTTTCTTCTAGAGTTCTTACTTCCTATAGTAATTTTTAATTTCTAATTTATAATATAATTCTAAAGTAGTACTATTCTATTTTCTATTCTACTAGTTTTTAATTAAAGTAAGTAATACTAGAACTACTTTTAGTATAGTAAGCTAACTAATACTTTAGTTAGTAATAGAGTATTTTTATTTTATTATATTATAAAATAATAATACTCTAACTAAGTCTAAATAATAGTAAGTAATTCTATAATTTATTTCTAAAATAAAACTAACTAGTATTCTAGTTTAATTTAGTTTAGTATTATTCTATTCTACTCTAGAATAATACTACTCTAATCCCTAGCTTATTAAGTCTAAATTAAAGTAAGAATATAACCTACTACTTTAACTAAACTAAGCTAATATTTATTTTAGTTTAAAATTAGTTAAAATATAAAAAAAAAATTAAAAGAATTATTTATAAAGAAGTAAGTAGTTATTTACTACTTATATACTAGTATCTTAGCTAACTATAATAGCTATATCTAGCTATACTACTATTAGTATTAAAACTAATAAGAATTTAATAGAAATTCTAAATAAAGTAATAGATAAATATAAAGAAAATAAAGAAGTTTATACTTTTCTAGTAAGACTTAAAGAGTCTATACTTAACTATTATATTAAAGAATACTATCTAAGTAAGTATAAAGAATTTATTAACTAGTATATTTACTAACTATAATAGATTAGTAAATTAATTTAGAAAATTCTAAATATTATTTAGAAAAAATAGAAAATAAAATATTTAAAAAAAAAAAAGATAGTATAGAGAATTATTTTATTAAGCTACTATAGATATATTTATTTATATAGGTATTATATAGATAGTTACTTATATAAATATATTTTTAATAATAGATTCTATTAATATTTTAGTTTATTACTATTTATTCTATTTTAAAATAGTATACTAGAGTTACTCTAGTTATTATAGTATAAGTAAGAAATAGTTTTATTCTAAGTCTACTAACTCTAAGATTTAGTTTATTTAACTATAGAAATTAAATTAAGTTTTTAATTTTAAATAGATATTTTTATTATTTAGCTAAGCTTTATTTCTAATAAGCTAAGATCTAGCTCTATTCTAATTCTAATTTCTAGTATACTTAATTATATATAGATAGTAATAGATAAAATAAAGTATTATAAATATATATAGATTTAGTTAGTCTCTATATAGCTTCTAGTAAAAGCTCTAACTTAATAAACAAACTAGATTTCTATACTAATAGAGCTTTTAAGCTACTTTTAGTAACTCTAAATATATTATTTTAATATAGAAATATTATATTCTTATATTCTAATTCTAGAAAGAACTCTAATTCTAAATTATAGAAGTTCTAATATTTTTTAAACTATACTTTAAATAAATAAATATATAACTCTACTCTAATAATAGATTAGCTATAAAAGTATACTTCTTTAACTCTAAAGAACCTAGATTTTATATAATATTTCTAAAAAAGTCTAATATTTAGAAAGTTACTAATTTTTAAAGCTAAAATTTTTTTATAATCTAAAGTAGTTCTAAATAAATATATAATAGACTTTTAAAAATACCTTAGCTATAGAAGTATACTATTTTAACTATAAAGAACCCGAATTTGCTCTAAAATTTCTAAGACTCTAAGTATCTAGCCTAGTATAGATTTTAGATATATTATTTTTTCTATAATTTCTAGGTCTAGTAAATAAATATATAATAGAGCTTTAAAAATATATAAGCTATAGAATTATACTATTTTAGCTATAAGGAATCTAAATCTTAAATAAAAATTATAAAAAGTCTAATATCTAGAAAGTTACTAATTTTTAAAAGTTAGACTTCTAGATATTTTCGATTCTATATAGATCTAGCTAGAGTAGTATACTAAAAACAATTCTAAGACCCTATTATACTAACTAAGCCCTACCCTAACCGAATCTAAAGTAATAATTTCAAAAAGTTATATATCTAGCTTAATATTAATTTTCGAGCTCTCGAGTATACTAGAATTTTTAGCTATAGTAAAAGTTTAGTAGATAGTAGTATATATATACTTCTTATAAAGAACTATACTATTTCGACCCTAAGGATTCTAAATCTAAAATAATAATTTAATAAAGTCTAGTTTCTCTAGTAAATATTAGTAGATTACTTTCTACTAGAAAAACTATTTTTTTTTTACTAGAGAAACTTAGTTTCTCTAGTATAGATATAAGTAGGTCTCCTAGTATAACTAGTAGATTATACTCTAGAACTAGGCTATACTAAAACTAATATTTTTATATTATAAAATATACTTATTTTTCTATATAATATACCTAGAGATAGTAGTACTATAATAGATTTTTAACTTATATATTTATAAATCTAATAACTAATTAATAGAGCTATTTATTTACTATATTATAAAACTATCTATTATAATCTATATCTATTATAAACTATTCTATTTATAACTACTTTTACTATATAGGCTACTCTAATTAGTACTAGAAAATATACTTTTATATCTACTATTACTATTAAACTAATATAGACTACTATATAAACTATACTTATTTTCGAGTTCGACTTTTTCTAATAATATAGCTTTCTAAATAACTATAAAATAGGCTAACTTAATAATTTTAAATATAATAAATAGATATAACTTAGAATTCTACTATTTTTTTTAAAATAAATTAATATCTAATATAGCTATAATATATATTATTATATAATTATACTTTTTATAGTAGATAGTCTAATTTATTAATTTAATATAAAAATTTAAATATACTTTATTTATAGCTATTATCTACTTTCTATTATTTTTACTTTTACTATTTTTACTTTTACTACTTTTATTTTTACTTTTTTTATTTTTACTACTTTTATTTTTACTACTTTTATTTTTACTATTTTTATTTTTTTTTCTACTTCTACTATTTTTTTCTACTTAGCCTACTTTTCTATTTCTTTCTAAAATTAGTTCTATATATACTACTATTACTAGTTAAACTAATACTATAGGCTATACTACTTATATTTTTTTTATATATAGATAAAAAATATAACTATCTATTACTATATTTAGAAATAATAGCTAATTTTTTTTTTATTCTAATATAGCTATAATAGCTTATACTAAATCTATTTTTTCTTTATATAAACTATTTATATATATAATATAATTCTACTTCTAGTAATACTATACTAGCTTTTTATAGTAATATATATAAATAATATATCTATTATAGTACTAGAACTAAAAGATATTCTCTAGTTTAAAAAATAGCTTAGTAAAGTTTTTAAAATTAAAAATTTAAAAAAACTAGAAAAAAAATTTAAAATAAGAATAATAAAAAATAGAATTATAGAAACTTTAAAACTTAATTAAAAATACTATATTTAAAAGAATTTTATAAAGCTAAATATAATTAAAAAAAATACCTATCTAACTTTCTTACTAATAGATAGTTATAAAAGCTTTACTAAAGTAGTTCTATCTAATAAAAGATATACTAAATAGAAGTACTAAAGCTAGATAGGTATATAGATATAGCTAATAGTTATAATAAAACTAGATATTACTTTTACTTTTAGTAGACTAAGCTTATATATAGCTAACCTAATAAAAAAATATATAAATACTTTAAAAAAACTAGTAAAATACTTTAAGTTATTTCTAAATCTAGAACTTATATTTAGAAAAGATAGTAGAAGCTTTATTAGATATTTAGACTCTAACTATATAATAAATAAAGTAGATAGAGCTTTAATTCTAGAATCTATTTTTTTTTTTTATAAAGTATTAGTATTTTAAATAAATAAAAAGTAGAAGTTTATAATAATATTAATTATAGAAGCTAAGTATATAGCTTTAAATATATATACTAAGTAATTTTAATTTCTAGTAGTACTTCTAAAAGAAATAGACTATATAGAGTTAGTAGAAGAATATTTTTTTTAACTACTTATTAAAGTAAACTCTAATATAGTAAATAAACTTAAATCTATTTAGATTATAGAAAATAACTAAGTATTTCTAATTCTAGTTAAAAATATCTATATCTATAAAAAATTAAAATATATTAATATAGCCTATAATAATATTAGAAGACTCTAGTAGTAAAAAAAAATAGTAGTAGTATATATTTTAATAAAAAAAAATAGCTATAGATAGGTTAACTAAGCTAAAGAATAGTCCCTAATTCTAGAAGTTTATAAAATAACTTTAGCTTATATAAATAGTTTTTTTATATTTAATAAGTTATTAAGATTTAAAATAGAATATAAGTACTAGAATATAAAGTAGAAAAACTATCTAGCCTAAATAGAAGTATTAGAAAGTATAGTCTAGTTAGACTATTTAAAAAATATTTAGAAATTAGATTATATAATATAGATTATATAATAGTATAACTTATCTAATACTTTATATTTTAGAAAAAAATATAATCTATATCTAACTAATATAATTAATATAGTTAGTTTCTATCTAATACTTCTATTTCTATTATATATTAGAACTCTTTCTATATATTATAAATATATATATTATTATTCTATTTTAATAGTACCTTTCGATAGCTATTATAACTTTAGATATATATACTAATATTTATATATTTATTATTTATTATTTTAACTTTAATATACTTTTTATAATATTTTTCTATATAGGCTTTAGTTATACTAGGCTCCTCTATATCTATATTCTAACTCTAATTAATATATAAACTTTAAAACTACTTAACTATTTATATAAAATATATTTATATAATCTAGCTCTACTATATACTTTAGTTTAATATAGTTTAGATAACCTTTTACTAAATAGAGGTAGATTAATAGAGGTAGACCCGACTCTATTAGTATAGAAAAAAGAGTTCTAGTATATTCTAAATATAGTTATTAAACTCTAAATAGATACTTTTTTTTTCTATTATATATTCTAATTCTATAATAATTTAATATATATAATACTTATATATATATACTAGAAAATAATACTATTAAGTTCTACTAGTAGTACTATAAATAATAAAAATATTAAATTATATAAAATATAATTTAATAAAGCTTTTATATAAGTTAAATATATTACTAAAGCTATAAATAGTAATTTTAATATATAACTAAATCTAATTTTTATATATAAAAAAAAAGTTATACTAGTAAAAATACTCTAGCCTAACTAACTAAATAAAAATATTCTAGCCTATTTTAGAAATCTAGAGCTAGATAAAATATAAATAAATATTCTAAAAAATATTTTTAACTTTTTTATAAATAAAACTAAAAATATTATAGTACTATTAATATTTATATAGTACTATATATATATCTACTAACTCTAGGTAATCTATCTAAATCTAGATATATATAGTAAAAAAGCTTTTCTAAATAATTTAGAGTAGTATATTCTTATATAAATTAATATTATAATAGATACTTTGGCCTTAGCTATCTAGAATAGCTATCTATATATTATCTAGTAGAACTAGAGTACTAACTAGTTTAAGAAAATTCTAGAAGCTATCTATTTTCTACTTAAAAATCTATTCTAATTATTCTAGTAGCTATTTATTTTAATTATAGTAAACTCTAAAATAAAAGTTAGTTTCGAAAATACTATTACTATATAGTAGAAGTTAGTAGCTATATATACTAATATAGATTTCTATTATAAAAGTATAAAGTATAAATAGCTTTCTATAATAATATATATTATTTCTAGTAATATTTAATTATTTATTATAAATAAAAAATTAGAAAAATATAGTAGAAAAATTACTAAAATATATTTTCTAAGTTTTAAAAAAAACTAGCTTAGACTCTAGCTATTATAGCCTATTATACTAGTATCTATTACTTTATATACTAAAAAAAAAAAAAAAAAATAAAAAAATATAATTTTTTTTTATAAAAAATAAATAAAAATAATAGAGTAGATAGCCTAAAAAAGTAATAAAAATAACTAGATAGAATTATAAGTATAAAACAAAAGTAGTAAAAATCTATTTATATTATAGAAAAAGCTTCTATATAAATATAATAGTTCTACTCTATAGCTTATTATAGTAAAACTAGTTACTAATCTATACTAGTTTAATATTAATAAGTATTATTATAATACCTACTACTTTTCTATAGTAGAAATCTAGATATAGATCTATAGTCTATAATATATAATAGATAAGCTTAATACTATTAATAAATATATTTTTAATAGCTAACTAACTTTTTTACTACTAATTAAATCTATTTTACTAGTAGAAGAACTAGAATCTATATATAGGTAGACTATAATTATAAATAAACTAGATAGTCTAAATTAAATATATATTTATACTACTTTAGTTTAGAAAAATAATAAAAATACTAAGCTACTATAAGTATATTAGAAGAACTAATCTAATACTTATAGTATAAACCTAATAGATCTACTTCTTTATTTAAATTATACTTTTATTTTAAATAGGTTTTATATAATACTAGATTTTAGTCTAAACTTAGAATCTAGAAATAGATTTAGTTTTTCTAAGCTTTTTAAGCTCTATTTTAGGCTACTAGTCTAGATAGCTTAGTTTTTTATAAAATTAAAAAGACTTATAGTAGCTTAGTTAAATAAATTAAAAAGCTTTTTTTTTTTTAAATACTAGTATAGAAAAAATTTAAAATTAGTTATTAACTTTAAAATAAATAACTTATTTAAATAACTTTTTTTTATTTTATAAATATATCTAGTTATTTATAATTATATTTTATTATTTTTATAACTAAAATAAGTTTTTAGAGTCGAAATTTTTAATAGCTTTCTACTCTACTAAACTCTATATCTATTTAATAATTTTTAGTAGCTTTCTCTATTTAATTATAATATACTTTATAGTTCTACTCTATATTAAATATATTTATATAAACTATTTTTTTTAACTATTTAAAATAACTTTTAAATAGAATATATATTATAATATAAATAGATCTACTATATATAATTCTATATATATACTTTTTATAATATTTTTATATATAGATTTATATTTTTATATTTCTATACTACTAGTTATATATATAAATTCTAAACTAACTTAATAATTTTTAGTAATATTTAATATATTATCGAAATAGGATAATAATATATATACCTACGACGTATAGGAAGGGTTTTAATATGCGATAGAAGTAGAAGTATTAGATAGGAACTAACCGTATTAATTATATTAGTTAGTTATAGGTTATATCTCCTCCTAAAATATAAAGTATTAGATAAGTTATGCGACCTATTATTATATAACTTATATTATATATTCTAATCCCTAGGGGGTGTCTCTTAGATAGTCTAACTAGACTATACTTTCTAATACTCCTACTTAGGCTAGATAGTCCTTCTACTTTATATTCTAGTACTTATCCTTTATATAAACCTATCGGGCTCTAGAGGCCCGATAGAGGCTAAGTAAGCCGGAGTTGTTTTATAAACTCCTAGAATTAGGGACTATTCTTTAGCTTAGTTAACCTATCTATAACTATCTCTTTTATTAGGATATATACTACTACTATCCTCTATTACTACTAAAGTCTCCTAATATTATTATAAGTAATATTAATATATTTTAATTTCTTATAGGTATAGGTATCCTTAATAAAGGTTAAAGATACTTAGTTATCCCCTATAATCTAAATAGGTCTAAGTTTATTTACCGTATTAGAGTTCGCTTTAATAAGTAGTTAAAAAGAATATTCTTCTACTAGCTCTATATAGTCTATTTCCCTTAGAAGTACTACTAGGAATTAAGATTGCTTAGTATATATATTTAGAGCTATATACTTAGCTTTTATAGTTAATATTACTATAGACTTCTACTTCTTACTTATTTAAAATACTAGTACTTTGTAGAGGAAGAAGATAGATCCGAGGATTAAAACTCTATCTACTTTATTTATTATATAGTTAGAGTCTAAATATCTAATAAGGCTTCTACTACTTCTTCTAAATATAAGTTCTAGGTCTAGGGACGACCTAAGGTATCTTACTAGTTTCTTTAAAGTATTTATATATCCCCTTATTAGGTTAGCTATATATAAGCTTAGTCTACTAAAAGCGAAAGTAATATCTAGTCTTATTATAACTATCGGCTATATCTATATACCTGTCTAGCTTTAGTACTTCTATTTAGTATATCTCTTATTAGATAGAATTACTTTAGTAAGGCTTTTATAACTATCTATTAGTAAGAGAGTTAGATAGGTATTTTCCTTAGTTATATTTAGCTTTGTAAGATTCTCTTAGATATAGTATTCTTAATTAAGCTTTAGAGTTTTTATAACTCTATCCTTTATTATCTTTATTCTAAAAATCTTTTCTAGCTTTTTTAGATCTTTAATTTTAAAGACCTTACTAAGCTATTCCTTAAACTAGAGAATATCCTTTAGCTCTAGTACTATAATAGGTATATTATCTACGTAGGTTAGGACTATAATTCTTTTTTCCTTATAAATAAGTAGGTATAGGTCGATTTCTAATTAATCGAATCCTATCTATTCTAGCTTTGAGATATAGAGTTTATTCTAGTCTCTTACTACTTACTTGAGTTTATAGAGACTTTTTAGGATCTTTAGGACCTAGTTTGGTAGAACTTCTACTTCTAGAAGTAGAATTATATAGATATCTTCTTTTAGAGAGCTTTCTATAAATATATTATTTATATCTACTTAGTATATTTCTAAGTCCTTCTCGCAAACAACTACTATAAATACCTTTAAAGTATTATACTTTATAGTTAGTATAAAAGTATCTTTAAAGTCTACTTTAAACTTCTAGGAGAACCCTCTAGTAACTAGTCTTACTTTAAACTTTTTAATAGCTCTACTAATTAATCTTTTTATATTAAAGACCTATCTAGATATTATAAAGTTTATACCCTTTAGTAGTATAACTAGCTTCTAGGTATAGTTACTATCTAAAGCTACTAGTTCTTTCTAGATTGCTTCTTTCTATATATAGCTCTATTTAGAATTCTATATTGCCTTTTTATAGGACTTTGGAATAGGGACCTTTTGCTTTAAAGTAATATTAGGTCCGAGTACTATAAATGCAACCTTCTTAATCTCTACTAAGGTTTTCTAGATATAATTTCCTTCTTTTTTAATTAGGCTAAAGAATACTTTATAATATTTTGAGTTAGGTATATTATCTTCCTTATCTCTCTACCTCTTTTAGAGGACCTATTTTATAACTATACTATAGGCCTTAGGTTTAGGTTCTTCCTCTTTATCTAAAAGAGATCTCCTTCTTTTCTAGAATTGTACTTTTGCTTCTAGTAGATCTTATATAATATCTAAATATTTTTTAATATATATATTTCTACTAGTTCTTTAACGAACTTCGGTCGGCTAATTAGTCGGCTACTTTATTCTAATTTTCTCCTTCTAAAGCTATATATTCTCGGAGTTTTCTTCTTCTAAATCTATCTTCTAGTACTTCTTCTTATTCTTCGGTAGAGGTCCAAGCTATATAAATAGTAGTTAATATTTAGTCGGGCTCTCGGGGCTCGACGGACTTTGGGACTCCTTCTACTTTTTTAGTCTTCTAACTAGTTTCCTAACTAGTATAATACTAGATTAGTTAAGCTTAGAAATATTTAACTCTAAATACTCAAACTACTTAGTATTACTATATACCTTAATAGCCTCTATATTAGGCTTCTAGAAAAGCTATATTTTAGTAGTATCTAGAATATAACTAACGAATATAGTATCCTTACCTCTATTTATTAGTTTATCTAATCTTATTCTAGCTAGCTAGGACTTCGGGTTTATATATACTACTACTCTATAGCCCTAAACTCTAAAGTATAATACTAGAGGTTTCTATTCTAAAAATACTTCCTTGGGTAAGACTTTAAATCTATTAATATCTAGCCTATTTAGAAAAGTATTCCTAATAATAATACTTACTTCTAGTACCTTAGGCTAGAACTTAATTAGTATATTAGATTCTTCTAGTATCGCCCTTACTCTTTCTTTAGAAGTCTAGATCGACCTTTTAATAACTCTATTCTAAATAGAGTTATATACTTTAGTAGTATAGAAAAAGATTCTATTCTCTCTCTCCTACTACTTTAGTATAGCGAGAAGCTCCCTAGCTCTATTACTCCTTACTACTTAGAGAAAATTTCTAAATTAAAGCTCTACCTTCCTTTTCTATTAGTAGAGGGTAGATAGTATATCTATTTTTAACTTTAGTAGGAAGGCCTACTTCTTTCTTAAGAAGTTATTAATAATTTTAAGCTACTACTTAAATTCTAATTTTAAAATAGGTAGGGGTTTATAAATATTAATAAATATAAAAGCTAGCCTTTAGGGCTTCTACTATATTTCTTTCCCTCTATACTACTTTATCTTTACTATTATATAGACCCTATATACCCTATACTCCTTTAGAATTAGTATTAGGCTCTTTAAATCTAAGACCTAGTAAAAGTTCTTTACTACCTTTTCCCCAAAATATACAAGCCTTCGATACTAGAGCTCCTACTAATTCTAGGTACTCTCTAATATATAGAAAGTATATACTTTATCTATTAATTCCTATAAGAAGTATATTTAATTTCGGTCGAGCCCCTAGGGCCCGATAGACTTAGCTAGACTCTTATTAATCTCTTTAATAAATAGGACTCCTCCTAATATTCTTATCTAGATAACTACTTTTCTAGAGGCTAAAATAAGTATAAATTTTAGTAGTTAAATACCGAACTACTTACTAAACTAATTTTATAAAATAAGATTTACTCTAAGTCTAGGTACGAAAAGAATATTTTTTAGTATAATCTATTTACCCTTTCTACCCTCTATTACTACTTTTCCTATATATATAGCTATTAGATAGCTACCCCTAACCTTGATCTACTTTCTAGCCTAAAGAGGCTTTAGTTCCCTAAAAAGTAATTTTTAGTTAGTTATATAAATAGAAGTATAAAAGTCAAGTAGCTATTCTAATAGTCTATACTTGCCTTTAGCTTCTATAGTAGAGTAGGCTACTTTATTAATATCTTTATCTTTAGATAGAGTCTAGGATAGGTTTAAAGTAGTTAGTAACTTTATATTTTATATTATAAAAGCCTTTTTCGGGTATTTCTTACTTAATTTCTTAAAAGATTGTACTTTAAGCTAGAGTCTTTTTACTACTATTTTTAGCTTATTCTTATTAAGTAAAGAACTTCTCCTAGCTCGTATTAGAGAAAGTCTCTTTTCGACCCTATTCGGTCGGGTCTCTAGAGCCCGACAGAACTTAGTAGCCCTCTTTGCCTATTCGAATCTAGAGCATTCTCTCTAGGTATATAGTCTCTTATAGAAGAAATATTCTAGTAGTCGCTAGGTACCTTTCCTAGTAAATATAGCTATCTCTTTTTAGTTTATAAACTCTTCTACTTCTAGTATCTAGAAGATATCCTCTAGTACTAGGTTCTTCTAAGCTAGAATAGTCTATCTAGTACTCTTATATCTATCTAGTAGGGAGAAGAGTAGATACTTAATCCTTATTTTCGAAGTTTTATAGTAAAACTCTCTCTAGTTAATCTCTACTATTCTTCTACCTAGGTTCCTAAAGTAGACCTATAAGCTTCTAATTCTATCTTCTAGTCCTATTTTAAAGTTTATATACTCCTAGATAATAGCTATTATATAAGCTTGCTAGACCTTACTATACTTATTATATAAAGTTATTTAGATATTAAAAGCCTTTTTCTCCTTTATTACTTTATTCTAATTATTCTACCCTAGGTACTTAGTTAGCTTATAAATTACTTAAGTATTTACTTTCCTCTACTATAGGCTAAGTTTTAAGTATTCTAGCCCCGGGAAACTATTAGGTATCTTTATAAATAATAAAGACGACTTCTTCGACTAGGGAGTTTATAATATTTTTTTTTTAGTATCTTTTAAGTTTAAAATTACTTAAAAAATCTCCTTTTCCTCTAGGTTGTTTTCCTATAGTTTAAACTATAGCCTCTAGTTTTCTTTTAATAGAACTAGTATAGCTCTTTTACTTCTAAATCTACTTCTTTACTTTTAATCTATTTTACTTAAAATATTAAAAAACTAAACTTTAAAAATTAATACTTTTTTAAATAATTTTAGTAGTAGTTTCTAGATAGCTACTTTTCTAGTCTAAGACTTTCTTTCTTCTTTCTTAGATAAGCTTAGTATAGTTTTCTATACTTCCTACTTATCTATACTTATAAATAGACTTAAATAGTCTCTTTTTAGAGGGATATACTTTTCTAAAGTATTAGTAGTACTCTAGTATAGAGGTTAAGTCTTATTTATATAAAATAGTACTTTAGCTTCTAGCTTACTCTTTCCTTTTTATACTTTTTAAGCTCTACTCTTTAAGTATACTTTACTAGGTTCTTCTCTATTTTATCTACCTATAGGAACGTCCGGAACTCGCTAGGATCTTTTATATCTTCTTAGTAGTATAGATAGATATACCTCGAGTCTCCCGATACTTCTTTTATTATAGGTTCGTATCCTACTATTAGAAAAGGCTAACTATTACTATCTAATACTTCCTTCGCAAACCCGGGCTTATAACCTATCGAAATAGAATAATAATATATATACTTATAATATATAGAAAGAGTCTTAATACGCGATAGAAGTAGAAGCGTTAGATAGGAACTAACTATATTAATTATATTAGTTAGTTATAGGTTATATCTCCTTCTAAGATATAAAGTATTAGATAAGTTATACGACCTATTATTATATAACTTATATTATATATTCTAATCCCTAGAGAGTATCTCTTAGATAGTCTAACTAGACTATACTTTCTAATATATATAACTATAATACTTTCTATAAATATAATATATATAAAATATATTTATATTTTTTAAAACTTTTATTTATCTAAGTTTAGAGTAGTTTAGAATACTTTTATTCTATTATAACTCTACTAATATAACTATATTTTCTAGAACTAGATATATATAGTTATAGTATATTCTATATAGATACTCTATTATAAGTATAGATTAGGTTATAAAGTAAATTTTAAATAGAGCTTCTAGGTTCTCTTTAGCCTATAACCTAATTATATAATATTTTTAGTCTATTAATCTAAAATTGTAGTAGCGACGAGTTTCGGCTAATATATATACTTATATAGTAAAATAGAACCTAGCGTTTCTATTCTCTAGCTTACCTACCTACTATTTAGCTATACAAACTCTAAGGTAATTATATCTACCTTAGGGTTAGAATAGCTACGGTTAATACTACTATGTCTAAAGCTAGCGCTAGCGCAAATAATAATCTTTAGGTATTTAGCTATCTTTCCTAGTATAATATAATCTAGAAGCATACCTTCGGATAGTCTGTAAGTCGATATCTTATCTCCGCCATTGTCCCTTCTTGGCAGGTATATTCTTTATATATATCGTCCACCTCATCGACAACAACAGTCAACGATGCTTTTGAGAGTAGGCATGTTAGCCTACAGATCGACCTACGGCATACTAGAACTACTGTATACTAACGAAGAAGTGGATTGCCTGGAGGATGGTCAAGCGACCCGCTAACAATACTGGTGTATATATCTGCTCACGTCAATTCAATCATTTCGTCTCCGCAGAATACGACCAACACACTAGTAACTATCTCCCGGTCGTTGTCGTCGTTCTTGAAATAGTGCTCATAGATTGTATCTGTGAGGTCTGAGGAGGTCTTTAGGACGATCGCTGCGAGCGTCAAGGCGTCGACGAAGGCATGGCTCAGTTGTTCTTGCTCTTGGTCTGAGAAGCCAGGTCCGATAACTGGCACGAAAGGGTTATAAGCTCGAGTTGTGGGGATTGCCAAGATCGTTGATAGCGTAGAGAGTGTGGCGAACAGGACCGAGAAGCAGAACTGCATCTTGATACGTGTCGTTACCAGAATGTAGGAGCAGTGGCTTGAAGAGACAAAGAAAAAAAGACGAAACTATCATAAGGTACTTGAAGGATGATAGTTGCAGTGCCTTACATTTCTCTGGTGTCTTCGTTGCAGTCGCTCATCACACTAGATGGCAGACGCCTTGAACAAGAAGATGGCATGTGAGGGTTGATGATAGTCACAATGGTCGCAGACGCAGAGAACAAGATCCACGTGTCGCACCTGATGTGACTCACCTGGTAACATACAGTAAACGGTGCGTCGAACGTCATGCGTACCCAAGCTTTGAAGGACGAGGTGCTCACTTCAAATTTGGAATGAACCTTTCACCTTCCTCATCTCTCTATCCTCTCTCAAGAAAACCTGCTTCCCACGCTCACAGTCGCCAGAATGGCACAACCCACACTTCAGGTCAATATGGCCATATCTCCATCCCACTTTGCGCTAGGCGATGAAACCTGTACTCTCACAATTACGGCCACATTGGACTACTCTCACCCCATCACAATCTATACCGGGTTCAACATATTCCACTTGTACCACGCTCAGCTGCGACCCTCAAACTTCTCCTGCATTGACCTTTCCGACAACGACAAACCTCTCGACATGGTAATAGAGCTAATCAATCGCACACCATGTGTCAGCCTCGAGATCGGGGGCCAAGATGATAAATTCCTCGTCACCTTCTACCCAGGAGTTCCAGTCACATTCACAGACAAATTCGACATGGCGACACGGGCTGTCTGCGACACACTGAAGCCAGGACATCGTTACCGTTTCGGCATTAACCGAGGAAGACGTAACAACGGGTCGCTTTTCTTTCGATGGCTGCATGGCACGAGGGAAGATGTCATGACGAAGGAATTCAAATGGGCCCGAGAGGAGCTGCAGAGATCGGAATTCTTGATCGAAGGCGGCGAGGACGTGGAATTTGAGGTCGATGGAGATGCGGCACCGCCAAAGGTATCGTCTGGTGGTAGCAGGTGGTCTCGACCATAGGTAAATCAGCACTATGTACTAGCAGACCAGTACTACATACTTGTTCTTCCAATTCACCGCAGGAAAAGCCTCGTTATTGCCGGACTCGTTCTCATGAACGTCCTAGCTGCAAGTTGGTGCTTTCGGCAATTTGAATGCTCTGCTAAACGCCGGGCGTATATTTGTTATTTACTTATAGTATACGAATTTCTAAGAAGAGTAGCCCTTTATATATTAAAGACTCCTGGGCTTGGCAGTCGCACTTGCACGAATTCAGTTATCGATATGTCGAGGCAGGTTGGGGTCTGCTGAGAAAGGCCTTCACAAGCTTGAAGCGTCACGGCAAGCTGTCATCTATCATGCTTGACGATAATATCGATGAAGCTCTGGCACGCGGTGGCCTCATCGCAAAGCGCTTGGGGATATTGAGAGATTTTGGCGACTTTAGCCTGGGCTGTACCTGCGACCCATGCAATAGCACAGTTTTCTCTGGCTTGATTGATACGGTTCATCACTGCAACAACAACCTGCAGCTCACATCGCTGGCTGTCTGGCCTAAGGAGTGGAGCATCCTTGTGGACCGGTACACTGCGTCGCACTCGAACGGAAATTCCGAGAAATTCCTCTTGCAGGACTTCCTCGCCAAGTTAACAGCTGTGCTTCCAGCTGTTCAGCACCTCCAACTTTCAGTCCGGTCAAGAACATATCCTCCGTCGCAAGCCGTCGATAATCTCTGTATTGTCATTGGTTCCGCTCAGAATCTGAAATCACTGCAAGTCCACATTCGCACAGGCTCTCAGGCTCGTGACCCTATAACTAGGAGTTACGTCTATCCCTATTATGATTTCGACAGCGAAGATACTATCACGCGCCCACTCCTACAGCAGAACTTTCCGAACTTGCAATCACTGGAATTGTCATCAGGAAATGCACCAGGTACCACCCTTAGAACTGGCCTGCCGGCTTCTGTCGACTTGGTCCAGCTACAAGCTTTCGCGTCCCGACATCCAGCACTTAGAAGGCTATTATTGAGGCGCCTGGACCTAGATGACGAGAATGAAATTCTCAAGGACATGGACGACGGCGTGAAGACTTCAGGGCATTCAGAGGCTCTCAAGGAGGTAGAAGAGATGCAACCAGAGCCAGTCGGCCCAGACTGGATCCGTGCCACAGCCAAGCTGAATCAGCATCGATTGAGAAGGCTGCTGGGCAGGGAGCTCGTGATCCTCAAAGATACGTCTCCTTGAACATGTATCCACGACATATCCCGGTATGTAGCCCAGATGACGTATGATCACATCATAACTATGCTCACGGAGTAAGCATCAGTCTAAACTCGAGACTGATTGAGTCGAGCATCAATTCATACAGACTCATGAGGCCTTCCTCCATGTCCCTCCTTATCCACACTCACCCGACTCGAATCACCCTGGACCTCAGACCGCAGACGAACTCACTCCCCGTGGCTGTTGCCTGTTTCCTACCATCTGTGTGCTCCTCCGCCAGAGACGATGGCCTGAGGCAATTGCAGTGGAGAGGCATGCGAGCCCAGTACTGTGTGAAGCCCCAAAAAAGCTGGCGACTAATCTTCGAGATCTCGCAGACTTGCAACTGCGAGTGTGAATCATACTCGCTCGACTGATGCTGTCCAGAAGCAGCTAATGAAAAGTGCCAGAGTGGTTGCCAGCTCCCACGTGGAGGGCCATATCATCGAGACCGCGCCAGCAGGACGTATCGGATGGCTGCATTGAGCAAGCATGGGTGCGGTGGCGGCATGTAGGGATCCTCTGTCTTTCCACTTCAATCGCTTCTCAAGATCAGCTTCTTGCGTGAGCCGCACATGGTTGCTACGACACCAAAGGATCATCCCATGCCTGCTCGTCTCGCCTCAAGTTGCTACTCCTTTCGAAGTGTGCCATATGTATCGACCCAATTGCCTTCCGTCCCTCTTAGATGTTGCTAATCACAGTATCAGAAGCCGAATGTCAGCAGGTCTTGATGATGGATCTGCATCCTTCTGTGTGATCAAAAGGTGTCCTCGATTAGTGTATAAAGTCGCTGGAATGACAAAATTGATCTTCTGGACCACCCAGAACGAGGGCGTCACGACCGCATTCTTGGCTTGATGTTGAGTTGCGCAGTCAGCAACGCGTCTGAGCTCGTGGATTGTTGCCGCGAGCATAGAGGCCAGCAGTCCCAAAGACGTCGAAACGCTAATTTGCAAAAGTCCAGCCTTGCAAAGCTACGATTATGGCACAGAAGCCGAAGTCGTGTAATTGTGAGGACTTCCACGTTCAACCAGGAACTTCGTGCCTGATCGCAGGTCCGTTGAGCTCGCACAATCTCCTTCGACTTCGTTTTGTATACGATCATGCCCGAGCTCTTCGACACCTGTATTATATGCCACATATTGTCTATTGACCAGCTCAAGCTCATCTGATCTCGGCGTCGTGAGCGAGAATTGATTGCTCTTGCTCTTCCTTAGCATCACCACGAGCCATCCTATCGTAGCCAGAGCGAGCGATAACGATATGCCTAAGGAGACACTGACTCCAGGAAGCACATGATGGCTGCGATTGCGGCGCCCTTTCGCATTCGTGGCTGTGGCGGTAACGGTAGTCTGTGCCAGGCCAGGTACTGCCTCTTTCATCGTGCCAGTCGCGTTCTGCAATGTCGAAATGTTGAAAGGCCTAATGAACGTCGCTGATCCGAAGCCGCCACCGAGTCCAGCTGCACAGCAATCAGTCGTGGTTGTATCATTAGCCCATCCACAACATAGCGTGCCATCCGCGCAAGGATACAGTGGTGCGATCCCATCAGAGTTGACTGTTCCTTGAACATTAGCTCAGCACGTCTCAAGGGATAGACGTTCAACCTACACGATTTGCATCGCTGGACACACTTGGGAGAATTCCACGTAGCGCCTGTACAGCCGCCACGATATAGGAAGTCATAGCGAGAGCTAAAGCAATAGCCTCCAATTAGGCAAGAGTCGATTGCTGGCCATTTGGTGTTCTGGCAGCACCCGCCCGGATTAGCTTCATTTACGCCAGGGCAAGGCTGCAACGTCGTGCCGACGTCTCCAGAAGGTAGGTAGCAGGAGGACGATGCTGATAGAACAGCAAAATCAAGGGTAAGGAGTAGAGGTTGAAATATTACTGCTAACTTTGTCTCAAGAGCTTTTTGTTGGTAAAGAACATTAGAAACACAGCGATGGCGATGTCGAGGAAACGAGTGGGAGTCCAAGTGTGCGCCATATATGCAGCCGTTGTACTCAATGGAGGGCCGTATGCAGCTCGCATAGACCAACAATAGCAATGCATGCGTGCAGGACTGGAGTGTACTACTTCGCCAGGCAGTACCGCATCCTGCAGCATTCGTCATTCTGTTCAAGGTTTCCAGACATGCAGCGCGATCTTCTTTTCGTGCCCGAAATCGTGGGCCAAAGTCCGGAGTTGTGGCTGCTTGTATGAACATCTCAGATCGCGGTGAGTTCCGGAACATAGACCAAGACACTGTGAAGTCACTCGGACGAGGACCTGAAGTATAAACGTCTTTGTACAACGCTACTGTAGAGCTCTAACGAGGCTATATGTAGCATGAAGACTCTTTCTTGCCACTACTATTCCTCGCTTCTACTTTGTCAAGAGCTGATGAACCATCGCTCTTCCAGCTCTAGCCCAGCGACAAGCTTCCTCCGTTCTCGACGCCAGGCTGTGAGCTTGATCACAGATCGCTCCGTCACCGTTTTCATTCAAGTTATAGTACAAAGCCGCGGTCTCTTGATGTGGTAAATCCTGGCTTGGACTTCGTCGATGTGATTCCTGAGCTTGGAGCGAAGTCATGAACTGATGAAGAGGTCAGCACTCCTCGCATCACCAAAGGCCCAAGCGAGACTTACTTCCTCATCAAACCACAACACTCCAAGGATGTTCCTCCTCACCATACTGAATCCCCTCAATCCAATTCTTCATCTGCTCCACAACCGGCCCAAACTCCTTGCCTTCCTTCAACCCACAATCCACCAGTTCGCCCTTGTAGCTGATAGCTCGCACAGGGGAAACAGTAGCAGCAGTTCCACTTCCAAACACCTCCAACAACCTCCCCTCCTTAGCAGCCTCAGCCAACTCTCTCATATGGAATCTCCTCTCAGAAACTTTCCAGCCTTGCGGAACCATTCTCTCGCGTGCAAGTGCCAGAACGGAGTCTCGAACAACACCATCCAAGATCGTACCATCAAGTGGAGCAGTCATCAGTTCCTTCTCACCATTCTTATTCTGGATCGCAACAAAGAAATTCATCGTCCCAACCTCCGTAACGAAATCCTCTTCAACTCCCGTCTCAGGATCCATATCCTTGAACAACCACAAATTCTGATGAAAACCTCTCGTGGCAGCTTGCATTTGGGGTACGATGCAAGGTGCGTAGTTGGCTCCTAGCTTTGACGCTCCTACTCCTCCTGGCCAGGCTCGCACGGCGTAGTCTGTTGCTTCGAGGGAGATGGCTTTGAATCCTGTGGGGTAGTAGGGTCCTACTGGCGAGGCGATTACGTAGAGCATTGCGCTTCCTGGGGGGCCGACGCCGAGGGTTCGTTGGGTTCCTATCATGTTGGGGCGGATGTAGAGGGAGTAGCCTTTTTGGGAGGGGATGAATCTCTCCTCCAACTTGACGAATTTCTTCAACAACTCGATAACAGCTTCGCCATTGAATGTCGGCAGCGCAATCCTCGCAACACTCTTATTCAACCTCGCCATATTCTTGTCCGGTCTGAATAGCCTAACTCTTCCTGCCTTATCCTTATACGCTTTCATCCCCTCGAATGCTTCGAATGCGTAATGTAGTACACATGTCGCTGGGTCGAGGGAGAGGTTCTGATAAGGTGTGATGCGAGGGCGGAGCCAGCCGTCTGAAGCAGTCCATTCGAGAGAGAGCATGTGGTCTGTGAAGGCTCGACCGAAGACGAGTTCGGAGTGCGGTGTGATTTCCTTGGGCGTTGTGGTTGTGGTGACGGTGAGTTGAGAGGCGTCGATGGTGCTGAGGCGAGGATCGCTGGCGTCGGGAGCACGGAGCTGATGTCTTCGTGCGCTGTTGCTCAAGGCTCGTGTTGTGGTCGTCGTGAGTGCATTTTGTGTGGTTGCACGCGCGCAGCTTGCGCTTCTGGCGAAGAGCGTTCGGAGCGCCATTGTACTTGTGTGTAGTCGAAGTGAGTCGGAGCTGTAGTACAAGGGTCTCGAATCTCAAGTCCACCGCCGATCACGGAGAACGCTCGGCTTCACTGTGGCTGAACCGAAGAGAGAGATTGCATTACAGTACAGTGCACGAGGTCATACATTATCATTCAGAACTATATATGCGACTCCTCAAATTGCAATCGATATTGTCTGTTCCGTTCTCAGGGGCCTGGGTGGCTTCCACCTCCGCCAACTTGTGGTCTGCGTTCGCTACAATCTGTTGCAGCTGCAGGTACGTAGCCCATCTCCCTAGTCTGCTCTCATGGAGAGGTGATCTGTTTCCAGATGACGATACCTTCAGCACCGAGTAGCAACGGCTCATGTCCCGAGCATCAATCCCGCCGTCTTCGCTCTCGCCACGCATGGCATCTGTCTTTCCTTCATTGATAAAATCCGTTCCATGGCACAGCGCCACTCGTCTGGTAGATAGTCTCGTCCGATGGCATACACGTATGTGTCCCATTTCCTGTCACCTCGCCAATTACTGTCGCTCGTCTCTGCTGTGGATGTATCGCTTGCTGCTGTTGGAAGTGCTGATGATGATGTTGATGCGGAAGTTGCTCAAATCGATGCTGTTGTTGATGATGTTGCTGTCCATGAATCTGCTGTTGCTGTTGTTGCAGCCACGCCATCCTGTCTGCCAATCCAAAACGTGGTGTGAGTTGCGTCAATGGCATATAGTTCGCCGGGGGCACATCGTCCGACAGTCCAGGGAAGTCGTAGAAGAAGTTGACGTCCATTCTCCAGTTCGCCATATCAAGAAGTCCAGCTTCAAATTTGTGTGTGAGTTGGTATAGGGAGGATTTCGGCGAGAAGGCCACAATCTCAAAAGGTTCGAGCTGTCCTACCATTCGGATGTTGCGCGCGAAGAGTGCCCAGAACTTGTTAGTGAGCATGTCGTTCCTCCCTGAAGACATGAGACGTTCGCGGAGTTTCGGCCAGGTGAGGTGATCGATTACTGGCTCATGTGCTATGAGGCTTTCGGCCATGCTGCGGTCGCGTTAGTATTGTTGGCGAGATTGAGGATGAGTGACGGGTACTTACTGTGGCTGAAACCAAGGAGGTAGCGGTCCTTCGACCTGAGTTGCCACGGTCTTGGTTTCGAACATATATCTGTGGCATCGTCGATCAGTATGGACGTGAGGAAGCGAGATTGCGCGATCATACCTCTTGTGAAGCATTCGCAGACAGCTTATTCGCTCCACCATGTTGCAATCCTTGAACAGGCACATGTCGACCATTTGGAGCACTTCCCATAGCGGACACACCTGCTCGTAGCGAGACATCGCAAACTTCCAGCCTTTCAAGACGGCATTGATGATGACATCCTGGTTGTGCTCGTCGTCGTAGCATATCCGCTCTGGCGGAATGTTTCGAATGTGATCTACGAGGTGGTTTAAAAACATGGTGAGATCTCTACCACCTGGTGTGGCTGCTCTACCAGTCGAGGCAAGCATGGCAGTTATTTGTGGATGCGCGAAGCCATTGCGATCTTGATTCCCAGATCCAATGACACCAGACATGTCCAGTTCATGAACACTCGAGGCCGAAGGAGGCACTCTCGCTGAGCTGTGCCCATAGTCTGCACCAAGACTCAGCAGTTGTTCTCACGTCTGCATTGACAGTCACATACCTATTGCCTCGGGCCAGAATTGTGAGTCGGGAAGGTTGTTCAGAGATGTATTGATGGTGCCATCAATGTCAGTGGAAGCTGGACTCGTACTACTCGCCGCATCGATTCGTTGTGTCACGTCGGGAGCCAAGTCTTTGCCATTGTTAGATTTTCCAGCTTCCAGTTCCAGTACGCGTGCTTCCAGCAGAGCAAGTCGATCTTGAACTTCTTTCTTCAGAAATCTGTTGGCTTTCCTGTCGACTTCTTGTTTTCGCTGTCGTTGGTCTGCAGTGAGGACACGGCCACTTGCCCAAGCTTTTTTCTCGACTCCTCCTGCATCTGCACGCTTTCCAGTTCCTGTGCGAGCGCTCATGGTTGCGCAATCGGCAGGGATTCACGACGGGAGGCTAAAAGCTCAGCTGCCTCGTAGCAACTGCATGCCCTTCACTCAGAATGTGCGATACACACGCGCCATGGTATGCCACTGTAAAAAGTGAGTAGTCAGCGAAGTGGATGCTGAATTGAAGCAGTCGACAGGTGATGTCGGCAGGGGGTCTTGCGCTGTTCTCATGACCCCGCAGGAGTGTTCGAGATCGACAGACCAGACCTGCAAAGCCTGGATCCACCATCCTGAGTTAGGCGGTACGAACCTTAGGAAAGCCTAAACGTCGTGCTTATTACTAAGAAGATGAATGTTTCGTGCCTTATGCTGTGAGCAGCAGATCAGTATAAGGCTTGCCTAGCAGACCATGGACTCGTGAGTAGACATCAGGCGTAGCAGCGCTGGACTCGTGAGAGTGCGCTGTGTCTCGCACTCGGCGAATGCTGAGCTTCTGGCGCGGCGAAATAGGCTCGAGTATCCACGTGCAGGCTCATAGGCACAAAAGTCTGTCACGCCAGGCATCTCGAGGTTCCGAGAGGCCAAGGAAACGTAGAAGAGTAGAAGAGGCGTTCAATCGGCGTGATGATCGTATGCGTAGAGATCTGGCATTTGTTTTCCACTGATTTCCATATCATGGTCTGAAGGCAAGCCAATGAGAGATGTCCAGAGCCACATCGTAGGCCGATAATCGTCGTGTGATATGATATACCGACCGATACGTAGCTGCAGTACAGCTGGCCGAATTGATGCTGGAAGTGTTCTCCTGCGGACTTTCAAGGCAAGCGCTATGGCTTTGGCACTCCGACGTTCGTAAGAGCAGTCCTTGAGATCCGTGATCTGGTCTTGAGATGAGAAGAAGACGAGGAGGAGAGTGTCGTGAAGTCTTTCATATGCTTGCTCCCACGGCTTGGCCCGAACGTGCCAGGATTAGGATTCGTAGCATCGCGATAAAAGATCGAACAACAACAACAACAGTTTGAACATCTTCACAAGTCGACATTGTCCGACCATGCTCGCATGATGAGCGGAACTGGCACTCTAGAGAGACTGCCATTCACCAGCTGGTCACCGCCTCACACAATCCGCACCTAACTGAGAACAGCTCAGCCATACCAACACCATGTTCGCCAATGCGTTTAAGGCTCTCTCGAGTAACGTTTCCAGCAACTACACTCTCGAGCCGCAGCCTTCCTCGATAGCGGGACCATGGAAGATCTACGATGCCAAAAGCAAGCGCACAGGCAAGGCCGCCTCAGTCTTCGTGTTCGATAGGAAGAGCTTGGAATCTCCCAGTGGTGGCGGTGGAGCTGGACTCGGTGGGCGGAGTGGCGGAGTGTCGCTGAAGCGAGCGCACGATGAGGTCGTGGAGCAGTTGAAGAAGGAAGCCAGCAGTTTGGCGCGACTACGACATCCGTCCATTCTTGAGCTTGCGGAGCCAGTCGAAGAAACCAGCCGAGGAGGTCTGATGTTCGTGTCGGAGCCTGTCGTTAGCAGTCTTGCGGGACTATTACAGGAGAAGGACGAGCAGGCACGATCTGGAGGGCGTGCTAGCCGATATGTCGTCGAAGAATCAGACGGCACGCGACGCCGAAGAGAGCTGGAGATAGACGAGCTGGAGATACAGAAGGGACTTCTGCAGCTCGCCAAAGGCCTGGAGTTCTTGCACGAGAGCGCTGGCTTGGTACACGCGAATCTCACACCCGCTGCAATCTTGATCAATGCGAAAGGCGACTGGAAGATCTCAGGACTGGCATATTGTGGTCCGCACGAGAGCAGCACTTCAGCCACGTCTATAACACCTATAAGCTTGCACGAAGTGTTGAACCACGATCCTCGACTTCCGAGAAGTGTTCAGCTCAATATCGATTATACATCTCCAGACTTTGTTCTCGACAACACTCTGACCTCTTCTGCGGACATGTTCAGTCTTGGCCTCCTGATCATCGCACTGTATAACAGTCCGCAT
The DNA here is from genome assembly GCA_022570795.1 of Sphaerulina vaccinii. Taxonomy (NCBI): domain Eukaryota; kingdom Fungi; phylum Ascomycota; class Dothideomycetes; order Mycosphaerellales; family Mycosphaerellaceae; genus Sphaerulina; species Sphaerulina vaccinii. The sequence continues at coordinate 50,601 of JAKUDP010000014.1, forward strand.
ACGTCTCCTCTCAGCACAGGCGGATCTCTTTCGTCGTATAGACGTGTGTTCTCGAGCTCGTCAACGATACCTACACAACAGAACAACTTCTTGGTACCAGCATCCAACCCAATCCCGCCACGCCTGGCATCCGAGCTTCTCCCAAGACTGATCACGCGACGGCCTGCTCAAAGACTGTCAGCGAAAGCATTTCAAGAAGCGAGCTATTTTGACAACATCCTGGTGTCGACTATGCGATTTCTCGACGCTCTACCCGCGAAGACGCAGAGTGAGAAGTCAGCTTTCATGCGCGGTCTCCCCAAGATCATGTCACAGTTTCCGAAGAGTGTTCTTGAGAAGAAGGTACTACCTGCTCTGTTGGAAGAGATGAAGGATAGAGATCTGGTTGCGCTGATTCTCTCGAATGTGCTGGCCATGGTACAAGCTATGCCCTCGGGCAAGAAGGCGTTTACAGAACGGGTCGTGCCAAAGCTGCGAGAAGTATTTCTTGCGACCAAGACTGCGGAGAACGACACTTCGAAAGAGGGGGCCTTGGTGGTATTGCTCGAGCAAATGAGTACCATCGCGGAGAACTGCGCTGGGAAAGAGTTCCGGGAGGACATTCTGCCCATCGTGCTACTTGCACTAAACTCACCAACACATGCCCTCGTTGATGCTGCACTGAGCACGCTGCCCTTCCTGCTTCCAAATCTGGACTTCAGTACTATCAAAAACGAACTGTTCCCAATGATCGCTCAAGTATTCGCCAAGACCAGCAGTCTGCAAATCAAGATTCGTGGGCTGGAGGCATTCTCTACGCTGTGCGGAGGTGGACACGAAGATGCTAGTAACGATGATCTCAATGGCATTGGCGTCGCTGAGAAGAAGTTAAAGACCAGCAGTAGCATCATACTCGACAAATACACTATCCAAGAAAAGGTGGTACCTCTACTCCGTGGCATCAAGACCAAGGAACCTGGCGTGATGATGGCTGCGCTCAAGGTTGTTCGACAGGTCGGAGAAGTGGCAGACACTGACTTTCTGGCTAAAGCTGTTCTTCCATTACTATGGGACTGGTCGCTTGGTCCATTGCTGGACCTTCAGCAATTTACAGAATTTATGAAGCTCATCAAAAGCATCAGTGGCAGAATTGAAGCAGAGCAGATCAAGAAACTCCGAGAGTTGTCAAGCGGCGACAGTGGCATCGGCGGCTCAGTCGCAACACGCAAAGCTACCAGTAGCAGAATTGGCGCATCGAACGGCTTGGCTAATGACGAAGACACGAGCTTCGAGCAGCTTGTCTCTGGTCGCAAGCCAGAAGCCAATGGTGCAGATCTCATGAATGATTGGGGCACATCAGCACCACAGGCACAGAGGTCTATCTCTCAATCGAATGGGGCTCCAGCCTTCTCATGGCAAACGACATCTACTCTCCCGAACAGATCAACAGCCACCCTCCGCCCAGCTCAAATGCCTACACGTACAGTGACGCCGGATCTTGCTGCCTTCGGCACTCTTACACCTGCCAGCCAATTCTCTCAGCCTCTGCAGCCTCAGACAATGGCAGGTTCCATGAACATGGCGTCTCAGCAAATGGCTCCACGACCCAGTAACGGTGTCGACTGGTCTGCTGCGGCTAATAGTTCTACTTCAGCCTGGTCTGGACAGACGTCTACAATCTCACGGCCTGGTGTCATTACTCAGAACTCGACCTCGATCTTTTCGCGACCTGGCGTGACATCCCAGAATTCGTTCTCTCTGCCTCCTCCACCTACCAGTCCGCAAGCGCTGCAACCTGGTTATGGTGTGCCTCCAGCTGCGCGACAGACACAGCAGCAAACACAGACGTGGCAGAAACCTCAGACTCAGAGTGGTGGTCTGGACAAGTATGAGAGCCTACTGTGAAATCCTATGATCGTCAACTTCTTCAGCCTCAGACAGTGGCAGGTCCTTTTAGCATGACATTGCAGCGCAATCTGCTGCAGCCAAGAGTTCGACTTCAGCTTGGCAGACAACGTCCACCCTGCTCTTGGCTCTCAGAAGTCGTTCTCCTTACATCCTCCACCTACCAGTCCGCAAGCGCTGCAATCTGGTCATGGTGTCCTCGAAGGCGAAGTACGGCAACAACAGCAGCCCATAGCACAGAATTTGGCAGCAGTCTCGGACACAGAAAAGAGGTTGAGATGAATACGAGAGCTTGCTATGAGAATTCTGCCGCAGCTTATTTCAATGCTGCAAACGGCTTCACAAAGAACTTCTCGAGTCGCAGCAGAAGCTTGAGCAATACCAAGTATCTCACTCATGTTTCACGACATGACAAGGTTGCCCGGGCCGCATGTGTACAGATGCACAGGTGCAGCAAGGTGTGTGGGCCCGTCATACCACAGCGCATTTGCTCCACACTCAACAGCAGGATTCGAGGCTTGCACAGCCAGCAATGCTATCTATCAAGCAAGCTTGCTATCGTGTCGCAAGGCTTTTCTATCAACTCGAGATCATGCAGGTGGTCATGAGTCATGGCTCGCTTCCATGACGGCAGTGTTCATCGGACCACACTCCTACCACGACATGCGACGTCTCACCGCAACTAGTGGCTGCCAACAAAAGAATATCGTTTCTGAGACTGAATACTTTGGTCGTCTTTCATCGAACTCTAAGCTCCGATGTCTTTATTCGAAGGAAGATGAGCTTACAAACGTCTTGCAGCTCACGTGAGATGTCGTATGATTGATGCATCTATTCCTTCACACCATTATGGAGTTCGATATCGGCATCGTCGGAATGCAACACGGAATGTCGGAGACAAACAAATGTGAATGTGGCTGGTGTGTGACAGGCGTGCGCAAGAACCCACTCCTGCCTCACATATTGACGTCGATATGCACTCCCCAGCGCATGCGCCACGTGCCTGCTTTGAATGTTTGCATTTTGTTTCAGCCGGCACCGGGTAGTGGCGATCCTTCAGATGCAATGATGACTGTGTCAGTGTCACTTTGCTGTCAAGCTTCAGTTCACATTTCGTGCCACATTGCTTCAACTTCTGAACATTCTTAGCTCTCGCTTCCGACAAGCCTCAGCACAATCGGTACGACGTCACCTCTTCACCACAGAAGAAACACCGATAGTCCCACACGGCTTGCAGATCAACAACATTGTTATGGCGGAGGTCGAAATACACGCGCAAGATGAGACGCGTCAAGCTGCGCTCAAAAAGCCGCGTCCAACTCGCAGATCCGAACGCCTACAAACCGCCTTGCAATCGTATCGTGTGCTGAAGGGCTTGACACCTGAGCAAGTCCAGAACTTCATGGACTCCTACGAAATCTATTCTTTGGATTGGGCCGATGAGAAGACAATGGTTGCGACACTAGGCGCCGATTACAAGCAAAAGGTTGGGCAGAAGTTGGCAGACTACTATTGTGTTCTCAACCACCTTTGTGCTCTGGGAGAACTGTTGGTATACTCGTCGCGGACTGGAAGAGCTGTGCTGACAAACGCACAGAGAAAAGATGTATATTCCACCATATCTCTGCGACCAGAATATCACGACGAACCAGTTCATGTACGAGGAATCGGTTTGCAAAGAACTCCTTCTGCCAACCAATGCACGTGTTCTTGAGCTAGGCTGTGGAAGAGGACGTGTTGCAGCACATGTCTCGCAGGTCACTTCTGCCAAGATCACAGGATTGAATATCGACGCAGATCAAGTGGCCAGCGCTTGCGACTACAATAAGCAACAAGGACTCACAAATGACTTCATAACCGCCGACTTCAACAACTTGCCTCTGCCTTTCGAATCAGAATCCTTCGATGGCTTCTACCAAATACAAGCTTTCAGCTTAGCCAAGGACCACGATGCACTGTGCGAAGAGCTCTTCAGACTGTTGAAACCTGGTGCACGTCTATCATTGCTCGACTGGGTAAGTCTCGAGGCCTACGATCCTGGCAACAAAGAGCATCAAGAGCTGTTCCGCAAGATCAAGCCTCTCATCGGGGCGGTCGGCACGCCTACACCAGCGAGTCTCGCAAATGCATTGTCAAAAGCTGGATTTCGAGTTCTGAAATCTAACAACCCCTCGATCGATGGACTGCAAGCGCCACTGATTGAGCAAGCTGATGGCTTCTTCCGCAGGGCTCGCATGGCCATACTCGGAGGTGTGAGAGTGGGCCTATTTCCGGCACACTTCAAGACTCTGTTCAATCGTCTAACTCAGGACTGCGATGCGTTTATTGAAGCAGACCGGGCACGATTGTGTACGACGACCTGGCACTGGCTAGCCGAGAAGCCTCTCACAGCTGGAACTCCACCAAACGACGACTCGGCATATGGATCCTTGGCTGGTTCACAAGAGGCTGTCAACGCGCCGATCCCGAACGCCAGCAGCACGTTGCCCAGTGAGGGTGTCAGCGGACATCCACTGGCCTCGTTGCCATAGCTTGGGCGATTCAAATGGGAGCTGCCAAAGTATCATCCCGATCGCCGCCTGGAAAGATGCCAAGTGCAATTTGAGTCCTGCTCTTTGATCTGAGATGCACTGAGGCACTGCAATAGGACTGCATACTTGCCATATTCATCTGCTCTGAGATCTGGCAGTCCAAGAATCTGAGGCTCGGATCATAGCTGCGACTGGTTCCTAGCATACCACCTGTACCATTACCTGGCATTACAAGCTCCTTAGAGCCATAATCTACAGACATCAGTGTACAGAAGCAAGTACTCCGACTCACCTACTCATACTATTCATCACAATCACGCTGGAGTGGCACACATTGTTGGGACTGGTATGTCCTTGTCTTCGATATCTAATCGGTATACATGCAGTGTCGACCACGTCTGACACGCTTCCTCCGTATCCTACTTCTAATCTGTTGTTTCCAACCCGCCTTTTCGACCTGCGAAGCGAGTGATTGCAGTAGTATCGAGAGGCTCGTCAATCATCATCTTATCCTGAGTGTGAGTGTTGATATCCTGTAAATGTTGGGTGGAAGTCCCTTCATTTACTCGTCACCCTCCTCGGCTCCCTTCTTCCCCTTCTTGCCCTTCTTTCCGCTACCGCCGCCGCCCGATCCGACAGAGGTGTCGTTTCGTGTTTGGTGCACGATGAATTTGGTGTAGCATTCTTCGCGGTCCCATTCGAAACCTGCTAGGTAGGGGGCTTCTAGTTCGTCGTCGGCCTGGAAAGTCACATTATTAGCGTTAAGCGTTCGTGAAGTCGGAAAGAGTGAAGTGGTACACGAGTAAGATGCTGAAGGATGTGGAAAGATAGGCTTACCTTCTTCTTAAACTGCTTATGAATAGCGTCTAGTGCATCTTTGATCGTCACACCTTTGGAGTTACGGGCTGAGACTTCGAGTCCTAGTGGGAACTTGAGATCGATCTTCTTGATTGGTGGGTTGCAGAGGAGTTTCTTGAGGATTTCTTGGTCGTCGAGTTTGGAAGGGGCGGAGTTTAGCTTCCTGTTGAGGCGTAAAGTCAGACTGAGCAAGATGACAAGAGATGGAGTGTGATGAGGTGAGCTTACCATCCGAGCTTCTGCGTCTCTGGAGCAATCTTGAGCTCTACACCTTCTTTCTCTGTTCGAGAGAGTCAGTTGGTGGGAAACGATAATGTTACTGAAAAGAGGTTGATGTACCAAGATCGTTGATGTTGAAGACTCCGCTCACAGTGCTGCTTGTTCTGCGATGTCTGACCTTGGACTCGCTGGGCGAGGCTGGAGCATCATCAATGGCAGAATCGACCTTGGACAAGGTGGACATGGGTTCTTGCACTTCAGCGGACATGTTGGCTATTGTATTGATCGCTTGAGATGATCGTGTGTCGTTGGATCAGTTGTGATACAGAGAGTTGATGATGAAGAAAGGAGAAGAGAGCTGGGTAAGGTAGGTAAATGAGAGCTTTCGAGCGGGGTCTTGCGCGTCTTGCACGGATGAAACATGTGACCATCTTACCAATGATAGGTAATAGGACGTGATTGCATACCAGCTCTGGGCTCCGGAGTCTCAGTCTCTCCATCAGCCCATAGCTCTCTCGTCAGAGCTGCTCTCGTGATCACCATGCACCCCGCAAACGCTAGTCAATGGCCCTGCTTTAGCTTCCAGGAGCTGTTCTGCCTTGATCTTGTGAAATTTCTATCAGATCTCAGCTCCCGATAGCAGGCTGCTATCTCTTGATGGAGGCAGAGATGAGTTGCTTCTCTTTTCACGGCTGTCCTCGTCGGAGGTTGATCCGCGATTGTGATGGGGGTCTGGAGCACGAATGCATGGAAGCCTTACCCGTCTGGAGCCGGGACTAGCATGATCTACCGATGATAGCGCGTTCCAATGTCCATGTCGCGTGACGACAGGACTGAACAATGGGACGAGAGATCAGGTGTCCGATATGGTGCGAAAGGCTATGCATTGCAACATTGGTAGTGTTATGTACAAATGTGGATCAAATACAGTCCTCGCTCAGCAGATCCAACAAGCATACATAAGAGTGCAGCTATGTCGCCATCTTCCGCAGTCTCAAGCTCAAGCTTATAGACTACGACTGAGCCAGTAGGGAAACGACTGGATGGTCGCTTGGTCCAGAAGACGTGGAGCAAGTCTCGCACCACACCTGAGGGCGATCGATTTGACCTGCTCATCCGATTGTCCTCTTTACTGCTCGCTCTTTCTCATTGCACTCGACTGCGGGATCAGACTGCTGCCTTGCTCTCGCAATCGGCTTCTCTTCAGAGACAAAGCCAGATGTCACGATCGGCCACCTCGAGCGTCTTCAGTAGACCCAACACGTGTGGTGTACGCTTCGATATGATCGTTGAATACATCGGCTGCTCAGCTCGCAGTTCACCACGACGCTAGACCTGATGATCGAGAGTACCGCGCTGAGGCCGCATCCGACTATTCTCTCGCAAGAAAAGCGTGTAGGGCGCAGAGTCTTGCTCGTAGGCATGGCCAGATCGTATCTTTGGGGATGGTCGTCGCATTTCTCATGACAGCACTTTCATAAAGAGATCGCGTTCCAGACGTCGCATGTCTAGTCGTATTTCAAGCAAGTGTCCATCGAGTCCATCCTCGAGTCCATCATCGTCACTCGGGAAGGCTTTGTATTCAAGTAAGCACTGCCGCGCTCGCTCTAGCTTCAGAAAGTGATCATTCGTATATATCGCTTCGCATCGTCTTCGTTTCGTTCATGACCATGGCTCAGGTCCACTCAATTTCGCCTTCGGTGGCTCTGCAAGCGTGGAATTGACCTTTTCCTCGATGTGAGCTTTCAACTCTTTCACTCTCTGCTCTTCTTGCATCTTTCTGATCGCACGCTCTTCATCTTCAGTAACACCATAAGTCATATTACCAGCTCCGCCGCGCCCGACTTTGCGCACAACATCGCTGCCCTTGGCCTGCGTACTCGACAGCATAGCAGACCAACCAGCTGCAGCATCGAGTGCTGAAGTCCCTGTGCTTCCCAGTACTGTATCCTGGAATTTGCCGGTCCTGTGGAGCTCTTTGGGACTATACCAGTTCCCACTTCCTCCGCGACCGCTGTACGCGTTCTCACGCTGTTCTCGGGGAACTGATGGGCCTGCTATGGGCGCCTCGGAGGACTGCTGTGCCTCGACATCTGATGTGACTTGCGCCTTTGCCTGCTGCACAGCTTCCCAATTACCAGCTCCTCCGCGGCCAGGCATGTTAGCGATATGGATGTGCGCGAGTGGGTGTTCAGACACAAGAGGAAAATCAAAAGAAATGAGTTGAGATGCGCCATTTCACTTGGCCTTGGCAATTTCACGATCCCGGTTGTACCCGATGATACATTTCTACACTTCGATCTCTTCGACACAGGCTATCATCATACCGCTTTCACTTTCGACAGATTTCTCGCCTCAAGCCAGTACCCAGTCCACATCATGGCGCAGACAGCACCGAAGATATATCTCTGCTCTCCATTCCCGGCGAATTCTGGACTGCAGTTCAATCAGCACAACAGTCCACCATCACTTGAAATGCAGCGAACTCACTCTTCCCATGCAGTCCCCGGATACAGAATGGCACTCAGTCCAGCGCCGCAGTAGAAAGTCCCAATAGTGGCAGCAGACCATAGATTGTCCTTGATCTGGTCTTTGCGCGCGGGTCTGAACAGAAAATATATGCTCATAGCACTCAAAAGCACTCCAAGAGACATAGTCTGGCCATTGTGGAACTTCGCATGCGGCGGCCACCGTGGATTCTTGACATGTGTCTCATTGTAGTCGAAGACGAAGGCTCCAATCGAGTAGACGAGGTTCCCGAGCAGAATGAAGCCGCGGCCGGGAGTGAGAGGTTGAAGCATGTTGACCTGGATCCGGGCTCGCCGAGTGATGGTAGGGTTGTATATGAAGAAGGGTTGACTGATATAACTGATATATGCTGTATAGGCTGCCCACAGTCACGGACATAACAATATAGGTTCGCTAATAATAACAAGGTCACCCTCGGGACGATAGAACAACCGGACCCACTTCGACAGCTTGACATCAGTGTAGATGCTCAGCTCCGATACTGTGCGACCTGGTGCTGACCATTACAATTGCAAAAGTTCTCAATGCCAGCGTACATAAGGTGCTTCGCGAGCACTATGTCCGTAGGACGATGGTGAGCAAGAGTCCGAAGTGCAAGTGGAGCCAAGGCGAGACCCAAGTCTTTCTTGTTTCCAAGTACGACAGGCGAACATTCTCAGTATATCGATAAGGTACAGTAGGCATAGATGGAGACGTAGACCGCACGCTGTACGTTTCCAGAGATCTTCAGTACGATGGGGCGATCAGAAATCATGCAGACCCATATGTATCAGCAGATGATCAGACAAGCAACACCATAAGCTCGCATCGATGCTACATACTCAATGCCATCAGACTCTGTTCATACATAGCACACTCATCGCAGCTCTTCAACCACGCAGTCCAGCTTCCACTATACGCATCGTCCACAACTAAAATGTGACTCGCCCCATGCACCCATTATTGGATGTCATCCCAAATATGTCATGTTTCGATAAATCATCAACCCAGACTTTTCGCCATCAAAGTCCTGAGACAAAGTCAAACCACCCCAGACTTCTCAGACATAGTCTACTAGCTATACCACATCGATCGAATGCCAGCTTGGCATGTTTCGACCTACCATCTCGACGTCGTTGTCGATTTCGTCCGAGCCAGCTAACCCTAAGGACCCTAAGGACCCTGAGCAATAAGCCGTGTACTCTCGCAACGACAGTAGGTGTTCAACTGCGAGAACAAGAAGTATTACCTAGAGTGTTTAATCTCGAGCCATACATATCGCTGTCTAGAGATCTACATATCACTGTACAAAGACCCTTCTTTGAACAGCTTCAGCGTTTTGCTTTTCATCACTTGTTCTCCGTTTCCATCTTCACAGCTTTGTCGGTCCCGTCTGCCTTTCCGGTCGCTGAGCTGCTCTGTTGCTACGCCAGCATTTGCTTTCTCGCCTTCCAGCCCTCCGTGGCTCTTCCAGACTGGACCTCCCTCTCCTAATAGTTGAGCTCCCCAGTGGCACCACCGTTGTCTGCATCCAAGTCTTCGTAGCTTCTCAAGCTGCGGCCTTGGACTGCTTCAGTCGGACCCATGGTATTGGTACCGCCCTCCATCATGCCCATAGGACGTCCGTTGCTCATCGAAGGACCTCGGCCTCTACCGTTTCGTGCATATGGACCAGGCATTCTGTAGCCGCCAGCCTGCATGCGATTGTTGGTGCGCATTGGACCGCCGCTGCTGAGTGCCATACCGGGTATGCCGAAGCCTGGTATACCCATGGGCTGACCTGCGAACATAGGCGACATACCAGGTGTGCCACCAGGTGTCATGCCTGCGCTCATCGGGAAGCCCATGGGGAACTGTTGGTTGAGCTGGAATCCTCGTGGCGTGCCAGTTGGTGCGTGGTTACTTGGTGGGAAGTGCCCATTCGAGTTGGCGTCACTACGACTTGGTGCAATGTGCGCTGGGTCAAGCACGTATGTGTTGACAAGTTCCACCTCAGAGCGTACGCGTTCGTGAAAGTCGGCGTGGCGTTTCTCAACGTGCTTACGCCAGAACTCGGTGCCTTTGAAGAGCTTCGTGCACTCTGGGACCTTGCAGCGGAACTTATTGACATCTTCTTGGAGCACGTGCTGGTTGAGATAATAGTTAGTATATGATACATGCTTGAGATTGCCGTATTGCTTACCTTTGCCAGCTCCTTCTCGACACCTTCGTCGACTGGTGTGCCACCAAGCTTGCGGATGTTGACATTGTCAGGCTCCAGAATCTGCAAGATTTTGTCCTCGAACGTCTTGACCCAATTGAAAGCACGTTGCAGTTGCTGCACCATCTTGACGGATGGCTTCATGGAGAGTGACTTCTTCTCTTCGACTGGGCTCTCGTCCTTGATGTCAATCTCCTGCTCGTCCTCGCCTTCTGGCCGGTATCCCGCTCTCTTCCGCAGCGGGAAGGGTTCAGACATGGCGCTGGCTCGTCCTGTCTCCTTGGCAGCTGAGGTCAAGCTGGCGCGCGGCCTTCGCAGATGTCCTCCCGGGCACTTTCGTTGAAGTTCGTGGACCGAGTCGGATTCGAACACGCAGAAGAAGCAGAAGTTATACACACGACGCAGGTACTCGACCAGAAGATCGAGATTTTTCTTCTTCTTAATCAACTCCTCGTCGTCAGTGTCGTCCTCTTCTATCATGCCTTCATCGTCTTCCTCTTCGCCCTCTTCGACTTCAGCGTCCATGGCATCTTCATCCTTGACGGCCTTGGTAGGCTCTTCTGGCTTCAGCAAACCTGCCTCAGACAAGTAATGGACGCGTTCGCCAATCTTTGCCACGCCGAAGTACTCATCGCCGAGTTCGTTGTCAAGCTTGCGAACGAGGCGAGTAGCCAACTCCAAATCTCGTGCGATGCGTTCGGACGCGGAAAAGAGATCCCACAGTGCCTTCCTCCTGGGGGCGTCTGGTGGACGATGCACACCGCAGTGAACAGTAAAGTTACCACGATCTGGGTCTTCAATTGTCTTGCCATTGATCTTCTCGAGAGCCTGCTCGCTAGGAGACTTCTTCTGACCAACAGCTGCTGTCTCGGCTTCTGTTGTTTCGCCTTCTTCTCCGTTGCCATTCTGCTCAATTGCATTCTCATCCTTCATACTGTCGTCTTCCTCAGACGCAGGCTTCAGAATGATCCATCCCATGCGATGACACTTCTTCAACGGATTCGGATCTGACAGAGACAGGTGGTTGAACCCGCATGCACCTTCACCAAGATGCTCTTTGGCGAACGACTCGAACTTCTCGCGTGTGACAGTCGGAGCGATAGTCTTGATTAGCAAAGTGGGCTGTAGCGATGCTGGATCTCGAAGTTCGGCACCCTTCGAAGGCAATAGATCTCCTACACCCAAGACTTCTGTTGCAGCACTTGTTTCGCCCTCCTCGCGTTCCACGATGCCACCTTGTCCGTTTGACTCGGTCTTGTAGATTCCTTCCAACGTGAACTCATCAAAGACACCATTGGACAAGTCGTTCTCCCACTGAGCGAACAGACCTTTCCGATAATCGACCAACTTCTTCCTGAAAGCATCACGCGGCTCGGGCACGTAGCGCTCTCGGAACCAGTCTTCGCCCTTGTGAAGACGTACAAATGTCTGAGCCTGCAAGCGCTGCAGATTCTCCTTGTATTGATCGTAAGCAGCCTGAATTTTTGGCCGCTCGATATCGCGATCTTCTCTTGTTTCACGCTCTCCTCGTACACGCGGCGGTGGACGACCTGTCTTAGTACGCTCTTTCTCCTCTTTGATGCGCTGCTCGAAGCGCCACCACTCAGCGAACCAGGTGAAGCCAACCTGAATATCCAGTCTCATGGGATCCGGCATCGGGTTGACGAGGATAGGTGTATGCTCCTGCTGCTCGCCGGGTATGTACCTATCAATTTGTCCCGGCGGAGACGAGCGGCGCCGCTGGTGACGTGGTTCATCGCGGCCACGACCGCTGTCGCGACCACTGTCACGTCCACTGTATGTGTACTCGTCACGCACGCGTGCTGGTTCGTAGCGGTCGATGGGTCCTGGAGAGCGGGAGCGTCGGCGTTCGCGTCGGCGTTCTGTAGCACATCAGCATATACTCTATCGGATCCCAAGTGCACGGCACGTGGGGAGTAATCACGAAGAGACTCACCTGGAGAGCGGCGTCTCTCACCACGGTAGGCATCTTGACCGGAGCGGTAGTCTGAATCGCGTTCACGACCGGATGCGCGTGAAATGGGCGGCGACTCCCGTATAGGAGTGCGGCCGTTGCCACCGTAGTCGTAGTCGTCCATCGCGTGAGCAGGAAGTGCTGCTGGCTGGAGGGTTTCAAGTGCTTATGCTGCAGCCATCAACTTGGGCGCGTACACGTCCGAATCGCTTGCGACTCGTGGGACGCGTGTATCGATGCTTCTTGATATTGTAGTCGGTATTATCGGTATGGAGGCGGATCTGATCGGTGCTGGAAGGGATGGAGGTTTGCGGTAGGACTGCATGTTTGCGAGTTAGAACGAAGCGACAAGAGAGTAGTGTAAGTAGAGAGACGATGGTGCATTGAACAAGCAACAAACAGGTAGATGGATGTAGAATGAGGACAAAGGGGGAGAGTATGAGGGCAGTATCGCTGAGAGCGAAAATAATGAGTTCGAACGTACGGGCAGAAGCTTTTGCAGAGCGACAACAAAGTGGTGGTGGTGGTTGTGAAGCTGAAGGAGACGGGAGAGCGAGTTGGCTGGATGGGTGAGAGTGAGCTCCTGCCTCCGCAGAGCGGGCGGCTGTGTCCGGGACCCACTCAGTCTTGCCAAGGTGGTTACAGGACTTAAAGCTGTACAAAACAACAAACACACTGTTCGACAATCTATCAGACATCATGACTACATACATCCCCTCTCTGACGCTGCCTACGTTCCTGTTCGAGCAGCCTGCCGCTGCGGTGCTGCTCCCAGTAGCCGCGGGTACTGCTATTGGTAAGAACTAAGAAGTCCTCACGGTGCTCTGGCAGAAACAGCTCCTGACCATGTTTTATTTACTTAGGCTTCGCCATATCTCCATCGGAGACGAAGAAGTTCCATGCAGCCCTCCGTCAACCACCATTGAAGCCTCCTGGATGGCTATTCGGTCCTGTATGGACATCTCTATACGGCATGATGGGCTATGCAGCTTACCGCGCCTGGACCATTGGCACTACAAGCATTGATCCTCGCACAGTTCAGCTTGCCAGAGTAGGTCTTGTCATATCGATTGTGAAGCTATACTGCACTGACGAATGCCTCAGCACGGAGCGACCTTGTACACTATCCAGCTAGTTCTGAACCTGGCCTGGACACCTCTATTCTTCGGCCTCAAGAAGCCTATCGCTGCCAGCGCTGACATTATCGCATTGACTGGTACAGTTGGGTACCTGGCTTATATCTGGGGCCAGGTGGACGAGACTGCCGGCTGGCTCTTGGCTCCGTATCTTGCATGGTTGGGATTTGCCAACTATCTCTGCCATGGAGCCGGCTACTTGAACTCTTGGGACTTCTCTACGCAAGGTCAGAAACGCGCTTAGACTGTTGCAGGTCGTAAGTTGTCGCGCATGGTCATCTGAGCGATCTATCATGCGAAGCAAGCGAAGCAAGCAGGGAACTGAATTCGGCGACTTACATGAACACTGAGCACTGTTCAGCTCACTGACAGCGGGTAGCGATCCGGTCAGTCTACGCATCTGTAAAACTGTACGATATGTTCAGAACGCCCATCGCGCAGTTGTACATCAACAATGCTGTGGATTGTGCATTGCCGCGATGCAAAACATACGCAGACACTGCAGGTTGTAATACCAATTATATCTCCTACTGGCCCGCACCTCTAGTCCGATGCGCCACACGATTCCGGTCAAAGATGTGGTGTACAAGCAAGTGGGTCTCGAACACTGCAATGCCGCCATGCGCACTGCGCAGGATCACTGACAACTGCTCAGTGCGGCCTCTGAATTTATGCACAAGCTGACCAATAGGAAAGCTCCGCCAGACCGGCCACTACGCCCTTATGCATGCTTAGCGAACACAAAAACTCATCGCGAACTGGTTGCCTTCTTCTCAAGTTACACATGGCGGAGGGGTGATTCCATGCTTAACACCTCGACCAAAAGAGAAAAGGCCTCACTTGCCACGCTGCCCGAATCTCGAACATTGGGACAAGTCGCCTGCATTTGACGCCTCGCTTGTGGTTGACTTTGTTACATGAGGCGTTGATCTGACAAGCAACAGACGATGTATAACCAATCTCAGTATCGACAGCGTCATACGTCGGATCCCAATAACATCGACCTCTCGAGTTTCCATGACTTGGCACAAGATGCCAGCCAGATTCCACTTGAGCAGCTCACTAAGTCCGACCAAGTCCAGCCATGGGACGGACAAGTACAGAATGGCGACTTCTATGGCCAGATATCAGCAACCGGATGGCATCTCGGCTCTCCTTCTGCCAGACCAGGTGCGATGAGCGAGCCGATATACACTGGTCAAGCCATAGCGATGCAGCGTACTCCGTCCTATAACCCTTCTAATGCAGACTCGGGCTATGTTTCTCAACCCGTCTCTGCAAAGCCAGAGTTCGACAGCGATAAATTCGAAAACAGCTTCTTCCCTACATCGCCATACATCTCCCATACTGCCAACGACAAAGCATGGCCACCAGGACCTCGAACAGTCATTTCTGAAGGAGGTGAGAGACTGGTGAACAGGAGCCGCACAGGGAAGTCGCCAATGGCACCATGCTCGCATCCTGGATGTCGTCGTCTGCCGAAGAATCAATCTGACGCGAGGTCTGTGACCAACTCGAGATCGGTCGTGAAGGATTCACTGACAGTCGTACAGGAAGCATGCCGAGACTCACGCCAAACGCCATCTTTGCAGAGAGTCTGGCTGTACAAGGAAAGATGGCTTTGCAACACTGAACGATCTGGAAAGACACAAAAAGAGTGTGCATGGCCGAAACCCACTCGTTGGCAATCCTGTTGGCTACATCTGTCGTGCGTGCGTGCAGCACTCGGATGGAAGGGAGCACAAGTTTTGGCCGCGACGAGACAACTACAAGGCCCACATCAAACGCAAGCATGCTGACTGGGACGAGAATCACCTGCTTGAAGCGTACGTCAAGCTTCATGTACAGACGAGCTGGGCATACTGATACGTTGATAGCTCCAAGACACATCGACCCGATGATGCCATGACAGCCGACATGGAAACAAAATCTGCCACGAGCATCATCGAGCAGCAGAGAGAGCCACCGCATGTCGACCACAATGAATCCGAGTTCTACCAGGCACAGTTTGTCGACGACTGCCACGATCAGCACGCCAACCATCTTTGGCACCAAGACGATTTGCAACTGTTTCCAGGGTCAGACATGCAAGACGACACACTTGCTGCTATGGGTGGCGCAATGGAGAACGACATGTCATACAATCTTCAACATACCTGGTCACCACAGCTTCACAGTGTTCGCGAGGGAGTTCCGCTACAATCTCCGTACATACACGAAACATGCCAGGATTATATGCCAACCCATAATGAGCACAAGCCTGGGCGCTTTGGTAGTACCGACATCAACAACGAAGTTCCTCGAGCAGGGCCAAATCGACCTCAAGCGGCCACTCACTCCACTGTCCGAAGGAGCTCCCAACAGCCGTCTTCAACATCCCAAACTCAACTCAACAACGACCATCAATGTCCCCAATGCCCGAAACGCCACAAACGAGAATGCGACCTAAAGTACGCTCAACCCACCAACACCTTCAACCCCACGCCATCACCATCGCACTACACATCTTTTCAACAAACTCATCATCAGTACCAGTGCTAACGCCAACCACCATCACAGAAAGCACCTAAAACGCCACACGCGACCCTACGGCTGTACATTCCCTAACTGTTCAAAAAACTTCGGCTCACGTAACGATTGGAAACGACACGAGACCACTCAACATGCAATCGGAATTATCGAAACCTATAAATGCGGTCTACCTCTCGCCGGAAGTAAAGAGGTAGTCTGCATGCGAAGACCTTTCAGGACAGCAGATGCATTAACCGCACACCTGAGAGATCCTGTTCAACATGGACTGATCGATGAATTCGAAATCGCGGAAACATGTGAACGCTTCAGGATTGGGACTGGAAATGGGAGGTTTTGGTGTGGGTTTTGTAAAAAGATCATCTCTACTTCTCCGCCGATAGGCTCATCCGAGGATTTTCGAATCAAACATATAGGCGATCATTTCGACAAAGATAATTATAATATCTCAGATTGGATTTGTGTCGAGGAGAATAAAGCAAAGAAGTATATCATGATTACGAAAGCTTCTAGGGTGAGGAGGTGTAGAAGAGGAGAGGGTGATGATGAGGAGGAGGGAGATTTGCCTGACTGGGATCCCGGGATGTTTGATCATGATGGCCAACCAACAAGCAGATGAGCATTTAGATGCTGAGAGTGTCAGTGACGATGAGACGATGTCATGATGTGAGTGGCTGTATTTATACTTGATAATGATAATGGGAGCAAGATTTTAGGAGAGGAGCTCTTTGCACAAGATGTATGTATGTCTATTGATCTGTCAAAGAATTCCATCAATCATGATCATCTCTTTCGCCGACGAGTGTTCAACGCGTCCAGCTCGAGCGCCTTTGCTTCTCTGATTTGGCTCAAAATTGGCCTCACCGACCTGTCTGGAGATCTACGAGCGTGGAGAGCACTCGACTCGCAGAGAGCCACCTACTTCTCCGGCGCTGCTTCCTCTTTGGTAATATCGACTGTACTCTTCCTCTCCAGACCCATCATCAGACCATCCTCACCAGTGCTTCTCGTCATACTGTGAGTGAGACTGGACGTACTACGCTCCAAGCCATTATCACCAGAGTCATCTCCAAAGTTTGCTCGGGCAACAGAGGACTTCCTACGTCTGCCCATAATGCCCGGAAACATCTTCGGTTCGTGACCAGCTAGAGTGCCGCTACCAAGAACAGTAGAAGCTGAAGCTGAAGACATCTCCATTTGTGGTTGAGGAGGTGGCTGATTGGGACTCTCGTACATGTGGGTCATCGAGTGCTGAGCACGTAGTGCAGAGGTGCCTAAAAGTAGTAGGTAGAAGGGTTAGCAAGTATCTCTGAAAACGCAGACAGTCTCATTAATGTCTGTCCTCAAGCTCAGCGGCTTAGTGGGTGAGACACCGAAGAGCTGGCATGCCTTCTACCTACTACTTTACTTACCATCGACGTGTTGTGCTTGACCTAGGTCAATCTGCGAAAGGCGTGCTGCTTGAGCATTTGGCTGGTACAAGCGTGGTGTGCCGAAGGCGTTCGGACCAGCATAGGCTCCAGGTCGGTAGGCCGGAGCATCAGCAGCAGCATGCATTGGGTTCGTCGCTGAGGGGTGTGTCATCATGCTAGCAGTTGGGCTAGGTGGAACTGTCTGTTGTCCTGGAGCAAGTGCTTTGGCGCTCAGACGACTGCCTGCAAGTGCATTGGTGTAGCGATCAATCATAGCCAGCTCCTGGAGCCATGTCTCGTGACGGAAAGCCTCGCGGATGTTGGGCACATTGACCTTGGCCATGTCATTTCCAGCTACACCTGGCAAGTGGAAGTTGTTGCCGAGCCATCTCTGCTTCATGACGTGCTCGAAGCCAGACTGGATCACAGAGTGCTTCGCCAGCTCCGACATATCAACAGCAGAAAGCTTGTAGATTTGAGCTGCAACGGCATACTCCTCAATCAGTGGCTCTTTGGTGAATGCGAACTGGAGCGGATCATCTGTGGACAAGCTGACATTCAAACCTCGGCGGAAGTATTGAAGGAATGGATTGCGCTCATAAGCCAAGAATAATGCGTTGTTGCTCAGAGGACTCATTGCGACACCAATCTGTTCGAGGTAGAAGATGTACTGTAGCAGTGGCACTTTGCGGAGAAGCAGGCCGTGACTGATGCTGTGACAGCACAAAACAGCAGTTGCCAAGTGGTCGGTATCTCCTGCCTCACCACAGTGTGGCCGTAGTACGAAAGTGTTGAAGCCACGCTGTTTGCGCCAGACATTCAGCGAAGCAATGTTGGCGAATAGGTAGTATATCCAGTAGGTGTAGGGTGGGTTCTGTTTGGTATTCCAGTCCTTTGGCAATGGGAATTTCCGATATATGCGGCGTTCAGTCTTGCTCTCGTCGTCGACTGAATCAAAGCCAATGACTCGTTGCAGGAAGATGTGAAGTTTAGGGTGCTTGCTTGGGTCCTGCGTGACTTCAAAAAGAGGCTGGAACACGTTCTTGAGGACTTCTTCGAAGCTCTCCATTGTCTTCGCGGCCTTATACACATCATACAGACGTGGCACTTGTATGAGCCATCGCACATTGGGCGAGTACAGCTTGTTGTCGACAACCCATGCTGCAAGCTTCTCCCACTCATCAGGGCTGCGACCGTAGATGCTGATTCGCCACTCAACCATCTGATACTTGCTGCTTTCGAGATCGGCAATGACCTCCTTGGTGAGCTCGGCGAGATATCTGCCTTGTATGTGGTTATCTGTCTTCAGGAAGATTGTTCGCAATCTACTCTCGCCAACAGGGTTGTACTTGAGGTTGAATTTGTCAAAGCGATGGAAGGAATCTGTGTGGGCGTGCATGTCCAGCGTATCAATACTTAAGTCGTAAGCTGTCAAGTTGATACTCTCAAACACTTCCTTAAGTGTCAAGTACTCGCCATCACGAAATAGAACCACCTCATCTGGGCACTTCTTCATCTTGCTTTTGATGAAGCGAAGCAGGTGCTTCTGGTTCATGCACGCAGAGTGATGTACGTGCGTGTCGACCTTTCGGACGTTGTAGAAGTCACGATGTGGCACAGCTTTGGTATCTGCTACCTCTTGGTACTCATTGAGAAGCACGTACAGGTTGAACTTGCCTTCCAAGTACTGCAAGCGACGATATGCAAAAGACTTGCTTGGCCCATCTGAGCTGATGGCGAGAATGCTGTCAAGATCCATGTAGTACTCTCTGATGTCTGGGATATGCAAGATGGGCTCACCGAGCTCGGCAGATGTAGGAGTTTCGTACACCTGATACACACCATTCTGATCGAGTTTGTATGTCATCTCAGAGGCTCCGGGCACAGGCAGGCAGTCTTCGAGCTCGAAGTCCTCGCCAATGTCCTGCCCCATCTTCCTCTGCGGTTTCTTCGGTCTGCTGTTCGAGGTGGTAGGAGTCTTCGCGCCATTTTCGGCGTTGGAACTTCTCTCCTTGTTCTCGTACCAGACAGGCTCTGGTGGTGGTGGATAGAGATTCCAGCCGGGCTCATCGCGAGGGTTGTCCGTCGGTCCTTGCAAGGACAATCTGATATACTTATGTCTCAAGTCAAGGATCTTTTGTATGTTGGAGTAGATCGCGCTAAGCTCAGATGTGACATTATTGTCGTTCATGGCGTCTTGCCCAATGCCAGCTCCAGCACCATGAATGCCCTCTTGCTCCAACAGAGGCTTAGCTTCTTGAGGTAGGCCAGGATGAAGAGAATGTGCTTGCGCAGCTCGATCTGCTTCCAACAAGCTCTCATCCTCCGTGGCATGAGTACTGCGAATGCCATTGAGGCCTTCAAATCTGCCAATACTTGGAGACTGTATCGTAGAGCTGTCAGGATGCTTCTTCGGGTCACTCAGACCGACTGGAAGCGCAGACTTGTAGCCTGATTGTGCTGGATCTCTAAAGGTTGATGTGCTCTGCTTGCTCTTCAAACTACCTGATCTTCGTAAGGAATTTGTATCTCCGCCAAACTGGCCAGAGTAAGTCCTCGCTCTCATGATTGGACTACTGCCTAGGATTGGGCTGCCAGAGAGACCCTGTTCATCGAGCGTGTTCTGACGTTGCTGCTGGTAGAATTGTTTAGCCTCGACATGAGACATCTGCTTCTCGAGCTGGTAGTTGTAATGTGTGGTTCGGCGCTGTTTGTCTCGTAGGAGTACAGGCTCGAAGGAGTCGTCGTCGGTAGCGGCAGTGGTGGGCTCAGCGGAAGCATATGAGTCTCGATTGGCTGCAATGTTCGACGGTCCTCTTGAGAGCCTATCTGGCTGTTGCTGGTCTTGAGTATGTTCGCCTTCGCTGTCATCACCTTCAGCAGACAAAGCTGCCTCTTCGTCGTAGTCGCTGTCGTCCGAATCCTGACCATGCACTATATGGTGAGGAACGAACGACGACGGCATCGTGTTTCGCTGCATTTTCTTCGACCCGTGGCACAAGTGCCAGCAGCTTGTGGTGTTATGAGCGATCTCTGGCGGGGGCGGGACCGGGAGGATTGCAGGCGGTGTGGACACTGCAGGTGGATGGAGATCGCGTCTGTATCACAGTCAGAGAATCGCAGTGTGGTGATGCACGAGTTGACCCAGCAGAGCACAGCAGTTGATGAACGTGGTGCAAGTGACGAGACTTGTGGAGAACGAGAACGCGATTTCTTGGGAGCTCAAGGATGACCCTTGCTCTTTCCTTCTCTTCGCAGCGCGCCTTCCTCTCCTTCTCTTCACTCGTGCCAATGCTGCCGTTTCACGCGTTCGGAAGTCTTTCCATCATTGGCGGCATGCTCTGGGTGCGTATAGACGCGTCGCCATTAACGCGACATCTTCAATGGAAGATGCTCAGTGTCTTGTGAGCTCTCCAAAGTATGCGAGCCCTTCGACGGTTGTGCTCATCACATGCATACTGCTCGCGATACCCTTTGTGGCTGGAATTGTAAGGCAAAAACGATGTGTTCGGATCGATCAAGGTCCGGCCTGAACATTGCTGGTGGGAAGAATGGGGAAAACGAGACGATGGAATAGGTAAGAGTGTTCGGGACTGGTGGTGTTAAAATCTCGCGAGTCGGGCCACAATGTGGCGACAGCAGCAAGTGAAGCTGCGTCTGTTCTCCCATTCACTTTTTCACAGGCGTTGGTTGCTGAGCAACCTCAAAAGACAAGAAACATCTCCAAAACATTGACGCGACTACAGACTTTCCGCGTACACAACAGATGCTCAAAACACAAGTCGAAACATTACCAAGATGCCCACGCTCAAGCAGATCAGCTGCTCACTTGAGCTCGGCAGCAGCACACGATTGAAAGAGTACGACCACCGCTACACAGATGGCGGCGTTGAAGCTTTTGTGGCCGTTCCAGACACCCAGATCCCGTTCCACATTCGAGTCACCTCAAGCGGCTACATCGCACCAGGTTTGGCTGTGTATGTATTCATGGATGGCGCGTATCAGTGCAACCGGAACCGACAGCGTCTGGCAATTCCAGGTCCCGGCACGAACCCCAGTGAGACCGAAGTCGACTTCAAGCTGCGGCAGAAGGAAGAGAAGACTTCAGAGGGAACTTTTGTGGCACGAGAGTGGACCTTCGCGCAATTGAAGACTGGTGTGTTTATTTGCCTCTCCTAATGCATCTCAACTGACACCTCCAGGTAACGCCGACCGCGCACCAGACATCAACCCAAGCTTTGCGTCAAATGTCGGTACCATTGAAGTTGTCGTGCTGAGGTGCAAAGAGGGCGGTGCTCGCGAGGATGCAGTCGACCCAGCACATGCAGTGGCCGATCTTGGTCCGCAATCCCGAGCGGCCTCTGTTGTGAAAGCTGCTTCGGTCATCACGGCAGCTTCGGTGGCCAGGGCTCCATCAAAGGTCTCTGCGGTAAAGGCTCCGAGTGTGGCAAAGGCTCCCAGCAAAGCTCATACGAAGGTAGCCTCTGAGGTTGGCGGACTCTTTGGACTCTTCGATGGAGCTGCTGATTGTGATCTCGATGACTACTACAACACAGGCTTCGATGGCGCCCAAGACTTCGACAAGCACGGATATCCCATTCGGTCACCTAGCTATGTCTCTCGACGACCACAGCCACCAGAATATCGGTGGGACAACCTTCGTGGCGCATATCGACATGTGCCTCCGCGGGATCGATCTCCAGATCTTCCAAGCAGAGGCTACGAGGATGAGTATCATAGCCTGGATGTGCAGCCAAGGCACTCCGCGCCACCAGAAGACATTCCACGCGGCAACAGCAAAGACAGAGGTGATATCGTCTTCATCGAAGAGTCTGCCAAGATTATCGTGGACCTCATCATCAAAGGCACCGGACATGCGAAGAGATACACGGCCATGACACAAGAAGCTGCTATGCATCGCAACGAACCTGAAGTCTTTCCGATCATGCACAGAGCTTTGCAGCGCAAAGCGCAGGAGGTCACGTCTGTCAATCAAGAGATCAACGACTTGTACAGATCCATCGACGCCTGCATGCGCCGCATGGACAAGGACGATTTCCAACAGATGAGGAACTATCTTCATCAGCAACAGGTCTACCCAGAGATACAGATCGAGCTATCGACGCCATTGCCCACACCAACATCACGCAGAGTCAGTCTGCAGTCTCCTCGACCACGCACTGCTTCCAAAGTTTATTCGACTCCTGTGAAAGAACTCTGGGAGGAAGTCGGAACTGGCAGGACGAAACCAAGCCTGGCCGAGATGAAGCAGCAGGGCCGAGGCAGCCGTGACGAATATGACAGACGTCGGCGGTCCCCTGACCGAAGCCCTCGTCGCGACTATGAGAGACGTCGGCGATATCCAGTCCGCAGTCACAATGGCAACGAAGATCTGGATGGTACGGATAAGTGGAACGACGATCCATGGAACACAACTCCTGCCAAGAAGAGCACTAGCAACAACGACGATGATGGATGGGGCAACACCTCAGCCAAGAAGACCCCAGCCAACAACGACGATGGCTGGGGCACCACCGGTGCCAATGTCAGCTCTCGTAAGAACTCTGCATGGAATGCTACACCCACCAAGAACAGCTCACGCAACGACGCAGGATGGCCTAACGCGACGGGCTCAGTGAAGTCGGCTTCGAAGTCCCAGAAATCCCAGCAGAGCGGCGGTTGGGGTGCTGATAATGCTTCTGCTGGTGGCAAGAAAGGCGGCGACAGCTGGTCACAGCAAGGTCAGGACGCTGGCGCTGGTGCTGATACTTGGGGCAACGACAACAATGGCGAGAACAAGGATGACAACAATGCTGGCGACTGGGGAGGTGGTGGCGATGCTGCTCGGCAGAACGACTCTTGGGGCAATGAAGATGCCAAGAGTAAGCAGATCGAGAACAAGCAGGAAGCTGAGGCTTGGGGCGACGAAGAACAAGCTGGGGGCGATGCTTGGGGAAATGGGGATGCTGCCAAGTCCGAGAAGCAAGACGGCGCCAACGATGCTTGGGGCGAAACAGGCGGCGGTGGTACTAAGCAGGACGATGCCAATGACGCTTGGTGCGAGACTGGCGGCGGCGATGCTCAGCAGAACGATGATCCTTGGGGCGCAACTGGCGGCGAAGGCTCGAAGAAGAGCGATGGCTGGGGAGGCGGCAACGATCAACCCAAGAGTAACAACCCTTCCAGAAAGGCATCGAGTGCAAAGCCAGCGGCTGATGCAGGATGGGGCAAGGCAGCAAGCGTCAACAACGGAGCAGGAGCTTGGGGTGCTGATGACCAGAAGCCCAGCAGTCAGCCCAAGTCCAATCGCGAGGAACCAAAGCCACAAGCACCAGCTCCACGAACATTCGGCAATGACGGTGCCCAATCTCGCAGTTCTCGAGACTCCGCGGCAACCACAGTCTCAGCCCTCCGCCCAGTGATCAAACCCTATTGGCAAGTCTGGTCCAAATCGCCAGAGAGAGAAAAGACTCCTCGCCCACAACCTCGAGATCCATACGTCTACCCAGCACCACCTACAGTCATCTCCACTCCTGGCAAGGCTCCTGGCGTCAACTATGGTGTTCAAGCAGGTCGAGGAGCAAACTACATGCATAAACTTCACCAACCTGAATACTTGGACTCGATGCAAGCACCTTATGCGATCTTTACGTTCAAGTACCGATCTAAAGAGGCTGTTGAGAGGATCATCAAGAGAAAGATCGATATGTCTCATGTGGCAATCGCGGTGAAAGAGGTCGAAGAGGAGAGATTGATGAGGCTGCCGAAGGATGAGCTTGTGGCTGAGTTGATGAGAAGACAACAGATGAGTTCTGTTCCGAAGTCGTCTCATGCGAGTAAGTTGAGAGGGGAGTGGGAGAAGAAAGCAGCAAGCAGGGCACCCGAGAAGAAAGAAGCGAGCAGAGCACCTTCGAATAATGGTTGGGGCAATGATGAGAAGGCTGCGTCGAAAGTCGCGAGCTGGAATGCAGAAGTCAAGCCATCTGATTCGGTGAGCAATGTTGGTTCGAGAGCTTCGAAGAAGGGTGGTGGAGATGATTGGGCGCAGGTAGGGACAGGTAATGCTGCTGCTGGAGGTGGATGGGGTGCGACCAGCAAAGTCAGCAAGAAGACAGAGGAGCACTGGGCCGCGGACGATGCAGATATGAAGCAGGCCGGTGGCGCCGCTGATCCTTGGTAAAGAAGACGTAGCGTTGGTAGTGACGCGACTTGATCAAGGGAGAAGAAGCAGCAGCAGCAGCAGCAGCAGTAGACGATGACATGCTTCTATACGGTTTAGCCGTGTATGCAAGGGCTCTACAGAGAGAAGCCTTTTCTCAAGCACAAAGCAATGTGCAATGGTATAGCCTTCAAAACTCCAACAAATCACAAACAGTCCTCTCTTTCTCATGCCTCTTCTCCAGGTCCTCGCTTACGTAGGCAATCCCGCTGGCCCAGGAATGACTGGCTGAGCATACTGCCAGATGAACGAGTCCAAGCTGTGCCAGTGGTCGGAGTTCGCGAAGCTGCAAGAGAAGACTCTCGTCAGTGGGATTTCCGTGAAGAAGCTTGCATAGAAGGTCGTATCCGAGAAGAATGAATGCAGTATGTACAAATACAAATCTCGTGCTGGGAACGCTTGAACATGCAAGGGCCGTTGTGCTCGTGTCCATCCTTTCGTGTCTCTTCATTTGTTATGCAAAGCAAAATTCCGTAACGAGTCCCATTTTTCTGCGTTGCCGTATCTACATTGGGGAAAAGAGTGAATGTCAGCCCTGTGTCAGTAGTCGCAGAACGCATATCATGCGCAAAGAAGCACGCAGCAACATAAGTCAGCAAAAAGACAAAGAGATCTCGGTCAACGTACATATAAGTCATGCTGCTCCTCAAACTAGGCTGCAACGTCTCCGGATACCCCTCGAACAACCACATCACACTCGCCCAACTAACACTAGCGAATACAGGCCAGCTGTATCGCTTAATCATCGCCCTCTGCTCCTCAGATAGTGTTAGTAAACCCTTCCCTCCATGGCTCCCATAACTACTCCCCACAAGAGAATTATCCCCAGGAGGCTGCACAGCCAATTTCGCAAGAGCCAGAAGTACCCTCGCAGCAACATATATCACAATTTGTTGATTCACACTACTCTTTGCACCCTTTCCATGTCCGAAAACCCAATACCCTCCATGTAAGCCAGAGATGAAAGGATGGATTCGAGCTTCTTTTCCTCCGTTGGCTTTTCGTAGCAGGAGCATGCCACTCTTATAAAGTAACGCGAAACGCGCGAGATTCGAGGCGTGTTGTCGTGTGGCTTTGTATACCAGAAAGATCTTTTCTCGCAGGGTGCCAGAGCGGAAGAGGAAGATCATGACGAGGGCGTGGGGGAAGCGGACTTTTGTTCCGTAGACTGCGCCATTTCGGATTGCTTTGACTAGGGTGAGAGGGGCGTGGTATTGGGGGTTGAGGATTATGGATTCGAGGGAGGACTGGAACAGACAGAGGTGTTAGTGTTATGGGCTTTGTGAGGTTGGAGGAGGGTGGAGGGCATACCTGGAGAGATTGGAGGGAGGACATGGTGGCAGTGGTGAAGTAGTTATTGTTGGAGTAGAAGGACAGGCAGAGCACTGTTTAGCTCTGCGATAGAGAGAGTAGTAGAGAGTGTAGTGTAGTCGAAGCTCGACACGTCCATCACATGCCACGGGATATACAGCCGCGGCTATGAGGTCAGTTTCATTCACATGCCGTGCGGGATGGACCGTCGAATCCTTGTCTCGCGGTTCTCCTTGCATGAGAACTTCTCTCCGACAGCCACTTGAACCATTCACGATATGTCTGGAGATTTGATGGTTTGGTTGCTGCTGATGGGCAGAGATGATATGCGCTGAGATGACACCATTTCGCCCATCGATACAGTACCATCCGCACCTGCCATGACCACGATATGGCCATTAGGCGCTTACTGGGAGAGTCCTTCCAGGCTTGTTCATGATCAGAGGTGCCTTCCCAAAGCCGTGGTCGAGGTATACTAGGTGTCCTTCTTCTTCAACCCATCTCTCTCATTCATCAACAAACATACATCAACACCAACATCAACAGCCACCATGAAGAGCATCTTCGCATTACTCCCATTACTGCAGCAAGCATCCGCACTTATCTACAGCCCCGCCAGACCTCCAGCCATTCCTTTGGCCGTCAAATCACCATACACAAGCGCTTGGACCTCAACCGCAAACGGCGGGACACTGAACAGCGACGAAGTCATCTTCTAGAACGGAGAAAAGCTCGGCTGGCACGGCCTGATCACAGTCGATGGAATCAGTTATGAGTACCTTGGAGCCGCATCTAAACGACTACCTTACCAGGCCCGCCCCAACGAGTTGAGATCAGCAGTTCAGGAGAAGGTGGAATATGACAGCCAATGGAGCAACTTCACATTCATCGCCGGTCCTGTCCGTTTACACGCCGACTTCTTTTCACCTGTTATCCCGAACAATTTGTGCCATACGAGCCTCCCTCTCTCCTACCTGGCTGTCAGTTTCGAGACCCTCTCCACGGACCATCGTCAATCAAGCTCACCCGCAGTCGACCAATTGCTTTCCACGACTGCACTTGAAACAGAGAAGGCTTCTCACGATGTCAGGCTCTACGCGGATATTGATGGTTCGTGGACTACGAGCGAGCCTCAAGGCATCAACTGGTACAGACGGAGAGTCCCAAAACTTGGGGCTCTCGAGATGGTCACGTTCAACATATCGCTTGCGAATCAGGTAGTCTTTGGCGAAGCGCACGAAAGGGCTACGTGGGGAAGCACGTTCTGGACCACAAGCATGGGCTCTTCCGCCACATGTACCAACCATGTTGGCCGCGCTCTGGACATGCAGTCAGACTTCATCGACCAAAAGTACTATCCGAGTAGGAACTACCAAGTGAACACGCAGCCATCCGACGAGCTCTCCTTCGCCTTTGTTCACACCTTTCCTAACGCCAGCGAGGGAAATGTGATGTACTCGATTGGAAACGTCCAACAGCCTGCAGGGCAATACCTGGGAAAGCAAGGTCTGGAGCATTTGGAGCATCTCTGGCAATTTTGCTACTGGGATGAGATGCGTAGCGAGGACCTTATGGGCATTGTCCAAAACCACTATCGCCAATTCCAAGAGCTTGCTGACATGGCTGCTCACTTCGATGACAAGCTGAAGACAGGTAAGTGCTTCTCGTCACACATGATGTTATCAAGCCGCTCACGTATGCCGCAGATGTGAATGAATTCTATCAAGCTGGAGGAGATGATCTCCTCGATGAGGAGAAGCTCGACGAAGAGAAGCTCGATGAAGAGAAGCTCGACGAAGAGAAGCTCGATGAAGAGAAGCACAACTACTGGGCCATCGTGGCTCTATCGGTGCGACAGATCATGGCAAGCTACGTCTTGGCAGGCAATGTGTCCAATGTGTCCGATGGGTCTGAGCCATTCTTGTTCCAGAAGGAGATCAGCTCGAACGGAAACACAAACACAGTGGACGTGGTCTACCCAGCTATGCCCTTCTTCCTCTACGCCAATCCGAAGCTCCTGAAGTACGTCCTGGAACCAATCTTTCTTATGCAAGAGGCGGCACTGTACCCAAACGAGTACGCGATGCACGGTACGTGGCTTCTTACTACCTCTTTACCCTTCGCGAATGACCACGCGCATGCGCGGCACCCCCCAAGTAATCGAAGAGGTTGCGGTCATCTTCAGAAAAGCTTGCGGGACATTTTACTGACATCGGCAGACATTGGCGCCCACTTTCCGAACGCAACGGGGCATGTAGAAGGCAACGACGAATACATGCCAATAGAAGAGTGCGGCAATATGATCCTGATGGCATACGCATACTACAAGTCTTCTGGCGACATCGACTTTCTGAAGAGACACTACGGCATACTCAAGCAATGGGCGGAATACCTGGTCGAGAACACCCTTACACCATCCTACCAGATGAGCACGGACGACTTTGCAGGGCATCTTGCAAACCAGACGAATCTCGCGATCAAGGGCATCCTCGGCATTCAAGCCATGTCCAAGATCAATGCCGTTCGCGGGAAGTCAGTCGATCCATTCGAGGCCATAGCAGCTGCGTACTATGAGGAATGGATGCAGCACGCCATCGGTCGGTCAGGAAAGCACACTGTACTGGCTTACGAGCACGAGGCTTCATGGGGACTTCTCTACAATCTCTTCCCGGACAAGCTGTTGGGGCTGGACGTCGTTCAGCCGGCATTATACTCGATGCAATGCGAGTGGTATGCAAATCAGGCAAGCAAGTTTGGCGTTCCACTCGACAGTCGACACTCGTTGACAAAGTCTGACTGGGAACTGTGGACTGCTGCAACATGCTCTCAAATCCCATGCTCTCAAATCCCATGCTCTCAAACCCCTGGCTTTCAAATCACTCGAGGACTGTTGGTCAATCTCGTAGCGTACTGGCTGAACAACACAGCGAGCGGACTACCTTTCTCTGATCTCTACGACACTATCGGCGATGGTGTACACGGATCTTTCGCTGCACGGCCTGTAGCCGGAGGACATTTCAGCTTGCTTGCTCTGCAGGCGTCGAAGAAGTGGGATCAGGGACCTCCTGCCCTTTAGAATCTCTATCAACCTATAGCCGAGATCACCTGAATGCCGCCTATGGAATGATATGGAGTTATTTGATCCTCTTCATTTTCTCCACCGTTGATCCTCTCCTCGAAGATCAGTCTTACAACTTTGCCCCATCAGCACTCTTCTCTCCCACGACATTCAAAAAAGCCTGATGAACATGCTCCGTCAGATCAGCAGCCTGCATACTCCTCCCCTTCTCCTTGAATGCCAATCTCGAACATTCCCTCGTGATCGCACTCCCACCATACGCCGCATAAGCCAAAAGTTCATCAGCCTCCATATCTCCCTCATGATCCCAAATCTTATCCAAGTAAGCTTTCCTATAAGCCAACAGCGTCGCCAAAGTTCCAGTCAAAGTATCGCCCTGTCCACCCGAACGTTTCAATCCACCTTCCCCATCCGAAACGAGAGTTTGCGTCCCATTAGAAATATAATCCACAGGACCTTTCTGTATAATCGTAACACCACCAAAAGCCTTCGCGAGTTTCGAACATAGTGTTTTCGGATCTTCTTTCTCAGTATCGAGATTCTTGGCTTTCGCCAATCGTCCAAATTCCACAACATTAGGTGTTAGAATACATTCTTTGTAGCCTTGGATTAGTTCCGGTTTTGTTTGTGCAAGATATAAGCCGTCGGCATCGAGTACGAAAGATACGTTGCGTTTTTTCGCTTCCACGATTACGCGGGCGCAGGTTTCTTGCATTAGGGGGTCGCGACCTAGACCTGGGCCGATTACAATGACGTGTAAGCGGTCGAGCATCGCTATGACATTTTCGGAAACGGTGTCGATGGTTTCGTTATCTTTGGAGGAAAGGTTTTTTTGTTGGCGCATGTAGGGATGGACCATCAAGTTGGGGGAGTAGGTTTTTATTACGGCGCCAGCGGAGGGTTCGCATATTACGTGGGACTATACATGAATGTCTTGTTAGTGATGATCGAAGAAGAAGTTGTGAACTGTTATGCTTCGATATGGTGGATGGACATAACTTACCATGTCTGCTCCAAGCTTGGCGGAGGCCATTGCTGAGAAGTAGGGAGCTCCTGTGTAGTCTTCGCTGCCTCCGATTACTGCGACTCGACCGAGTTGGCCTGGGAGGAACTGTTAGCCATGAGATTTTCAAAGTGATATTGATGATGATGGTATATGCTTGCCTTTGTGGAACTTCTCGAGCATTGGAGGAACCATCTTGAATACATTTCCCAGGACTTCTTTTCGAGACATATCGGATGTCATTCTTGTGCTTCTTTCTGAGGTCTTCGTCTTCTTGCTTTTCAATGGCTTGATGAGGTCTTGTTCTAGTCCAAGTTCGGTCGTCTCTGGCAGTTCGTCGTTGATGTATGTGCTTTGCTCTCTGCAAAGCTCATCCTCAAGTTGGACCTTCACATGCAGCCAAGCATGATGCCTGCATTCGTCGTTGGTGACGTCGGTGGGGCTGTCTGTCTGTCTGTCCAAAACAATTCACTTCACTTTCACGTCCCTTCCTCTCCAAAGATACCATACCAAATACCCACGCCTTTAACACGAAATAGTCACGATGAGCGACGGATTGAACCCGACTGGCCCTAGCCAACCTGGCCCAAACCAAGTCTATGAAACTCAAGGGAATCCAGCGAGCAAGACGTCTGCCGAAGAATCCAAAGCACAAGTAAACTCTCACACAGACGATGACAATGCAGTGTGAGTCTTTCCCCCATCTATGACTGAGACTGCAGCTGACATCAACGTAGAGCACACCGTGGTCCCGAACAACTCAACGACTCAGCAGCAGCAGAGACATCCCGAGCACGCGGTATTCACGGCGCACCACCTGGAGAAGAGAGCAAAGTGGGCGGAGCACAAACGCAGAAGGAACAAGATGAGAAGGAGCTAGATGCAGCACAAATGGCTGCACCAGGAGAGGGCAAGATCAATGCTGCCGTGCAAAAGAAAGCTGGAGCTTCAGGGAACGAACCTGGGTTGGAGAGCGATCTGGACAAGAAGAAGCGAGAGCAAGCGCCAGCACGGGATGCTATGAAGGCTGAGAAGGAGGGCAAGGTGGATGTTGGAGGAGTGCTTGGGCAGAGAGGCGGGCCGGCTGAGACTGTGGGAAACAGGAACTAAGGTCAGCATTGCAGAGTAGAATATGGCATCAATGAGCACAGTAATTGGCGATGGCGTTGGGAGGAAGAGATACATTTCCAGTTGAAGGTATCTGGGGTCACAGTACGACGCACAGGGAGTGCCGTTAGGTTGTATATGATGGTATATGGAAGGAAGCATTCTGATCTAGAATGAACAACCACAGGACTGGGTAGTAGACATCTCCGCCACTCAGTTCTTTTCACGCCGCTCAAAGTGAAGCCAGGGTGAAGCGACGAAAGGTTCGGGACTAGCGGCGTGAATCATCCCATAGCAAGCTTCTGCCGTCACGAACGGCACACCACTCTCACTTATGCAAGGCAGGTTCTCCATGCAACTACCACCTCTCCTTAACAGAGCCCACACTCTCCTCATCACAACCCTCATCCCACTGGTCACCAGCCTGAAGCCTCCCGCTCTCCTCCTTCCTAGGCTTCTTAACCGCCCTCTCAACCCCAATCCACCCCAAAGCACCAACCCCAACCACAAACGTCAAAGCCATCTCAAGAACCAAAATCAACTCAAACTCTCCCTTCACACTAATAAAATTGGCAGCTCCACTCCTTCGCTGATCGTCGCGAATGTTCTCAATCGTACACCCTACAACCAGTAATCCTACTGCATTGATGATCCCGAACAGTAGCCATAATGGAAGAAACTCGTGCAGCTCATTATATCTGTCGGAGTTGACCCTGCAGCGTATGTATGTGCATAGTCTGCCAAGGAGAGCTCCAGATCCGATAGAGACAGCTGCTATGAGTAGCATAAGGATCAACTTTCCTAGCGTGAAGAAGACTCTATGTACAGTGTCCATAGTGACATCGAGATCTTTCGTCGAAGTGGTGGCTTGAATTGTATCATTTGTGTCCATGTTGCTGGTGGCGAGATCGCGATGTATTCAGTCGAGATGTTTGTTCCTTTGGTCAAGGCTGCAATGTGAAAGACAGGACAGCTTGATACGAGTCGAAGATGTTGATTGTACTTTCCGGTACTGGTGACGACTGGATATATCTGTTGACCAGTGGGGACTTGAAAAGTAGTATGACCGCCCAATCCTCATTCGTCTAGCCAGCATTACAAGCTTGCCCGTGATGCGACTACCACCTGTCTTTGCCATAGACTACATTTTCCTGGTGGCCCTGATCATCGCTGTCGTCGCGAGTATCATGAAGTTGGTCATTCTCCTCAGTATGCTTCGCAAGTGCCTTCTCTATGGCAATGTACGCCACCAGACCTGCTCCACCTATAAGCGTGAGCATGAGCTCGATGAGGACTGTCAGTCCCAAGGTCCCGGCGTAGCTTAAACTAGGTTTGCCATAGTGTGCGTATGACAATTGGGTGTAGAGAACCATCAGTCCGATCAACACGAAGCCAAGTCCATTCGCAAAGCCCAGGGACACCCATAGTGGTGGATTGCGCTCGTCGTTAGTCCAGTTCTTGCCTCGTAAATAGGTGCAAACCTTGCCAGTAAGCATCCCGGCGCCCACAGATGCAGCGGCGGCAAGCAGAAGGAGTAGGCAATAGCCTAAGAAGGACAAAATATCACCCAAGGTGTTTATCGCGACGTCGAGATCCGACGAAGAGGCCTGCATCGTATTGTTGGTGGGGAGAGTGCTTGAATTCATCGTGATGCTTGGTGATCCGAGCTGTTATTTTGTGTAGTTGTTGTCTTGACGTGAGTGCAGGAGACAGATTCCTCTACCCTAGTATAATCGAGATTCTCTTGTGGTACATGTACCAATGGTCAATTGAACTTTACTTGCCAATGAGCATATGGACATCAAGATGACCTCAAATCTCTATTCGTCGGACCAGACTTTGGCAATATAGACACATATATGACGACAGCATCAAGCTCTCATCCGACTTTTACCATTGCCTGACCAAGCATTAAAGTAATTGGTGTGGGAGATCTGAGGAGTAAGACGCTGGATGCTTGGAATCATCGTGAGCGATGATAACAAGTCCCATCTGGGCCTGGTGTGAGAGAATTGGCCTGAGCCGTCGTCACACAGGCGGAGATAGCGACAGCGACAGCCCTCTAGCTGGTAAGTTGTGGTCCTGCCAGAGCGAGAGAAGAATGTATAACGTTGTTGTACCGATGGAAGAGATGGAAATAGAAATGTGAAAGGTAGAGGTCATTTTCCGGTGAAGGAATGTCATTGGAGGCGGTATAGCGGGGGCTAGCCAAATGTCCTGGGATTGATGGAACTAAATTGATATAGGAATGATCTTGCTTCCTCCCTCTTTCTCCCACGCACCCGACATACAGATTTTATGATTTCAACTGCATGAGATTCCAATCTCACTCTTTTCGCGATCTAGTCACACTCTCCTCGACAATCTCCATCTTCATGCCTTTCGAAACTCGAAACCGCATTTCTGCCATTTCCAACAAAAATCCCATCGGCGAGTACAACACCATTAAACAGTTTATCAACCTCTTCCAGCGCTCTTCCTTTCTCAACAAATTTCCACCATATTATGATGCAAATCGCGACGTCTCAAGCCGCGTTGATGGCATAGTAGCGTCAGGCGATGTTATTAATTGCAATAGGTGTTGTGTACTGATTCACAAACCCGACAGCATGGCAAGCCATCTGTCCGACCGCCAGTTCTTTGGCTCGTTGACTGGATACACGAATATCGGTGGCGTCCAAGCGAAGGAATAGGATCCCAAGAAGAAGAATACAGCCATTTCCAGCCGCCTCCTTCCTATTGCCCTCATGCAAAGCTGTCAGGACCACCATCAGGACCAGGAACAGCGTCATCAGGATCAAGTCTTCCAGAAGCATGCGCTTGCGCCGGAGACTCGTAGATTGCCAGATCGAAGTTGACGATGCCCAGTCCAAGAATCACGACAGCTTGCCACTCTGTTTCTGTGATACAGCTTCACCATGAGGATACCCCTGAGCATTATGGATAGTACTGGCTTGGTTGAGAACTCTCATGCCGTACGAGAAAGACGCAGCAAGGAAGCCCAGTGAAGGCCTCGTTGGTCGGCCTTTCGATGCCTTGGATTCACTCTCTGTGCCGTCCCACTGGTCTGCCTCTTCGCAGCGACAGTAGCCCTGCCGGGACAGTAGTCGAAGTCGGATTGGAGAGGACATAATCGAAGACTGAAGTAGAGACTAGCAATGATGTGATGACGACCGGATTATGGCAGATTTTATATGGTCTGGTATGGCATGGTCTTGTGCTGAACTCTACTACTGACACTTTAGGCATCACCAGCACCACCCATGCTCCAACCTGGCAACCTTGTCGGCATTTGTAAGTAGTCGGCCAGTTCCGGACTAGAAACGACTTTTTCAGGAGATACTCAGGTGATGATCATGACAGCCTACCATACCAAAACTGAATATCAATAGAACGTTCAGGCCAATTCTCATCGACTGCGATCCCGGGTCGGCGGCCATTCTCTTCACCGTAGCACCAATGGACATCCTTACCTAAGCCACAACAAGAGAATCTGGCAGCTTGCTAGCATCCCAGTGCTCAACCAATGCCCACAAGAGTCCCCATCTCCCCAGTCATCCTCACGTCCTCCATTGTGCGGTAGCAATGGCATGATCTCACCACGCGTAGGTCCATATCCACAAGATTGCTTACCCCATGGCATCGATGGCTCAATCTTCATCAGAATCACCGTATTCGTACTTGCTACTCACATCTTTGCTTGGTACAAGCTGTGCGAGTCGATCTTGTCCTGAGGTTGTTCGACTGCTCGATGTGAAGGCTTTGTAGATGGGGAGTCCGTCTTGTCTCAGTCTGGTCCAAGCGTTGGGAGCGGGCTGCTTGGTCACCGTATTGACAGGTACCACTGTCTGGACAGGCGTAGACTTTGTAAGGCGGTCTTGGCTTGCAATGGCTGGTCCGCTCGATGTGATAGAGGGAAGCTGTGCCAGTCTATCTTGTTTCGAGAACGGGATGCTGGGGAGGCGAGGGTCGTAGTCGTTGGTCGTCTGAGGCGATTGAGCTGGAGTTCCGATGTTGCGTCGTTTACGCCTCAGGCGCAGACAGCCGATTATGGCGAGAAACATCCCCTTGAGTGTGAAGGTGCCTTGCATCGCGGATCCGGCAGCTGGCATGACGGCGATATGGACAGGTTGCTACGAGCATGTGAGGGCGTTCTCAGATGTTGGTGTTGCATGTTTGCTTGGTCTCTGGAGGCTCATTGTCATTCAAGATTGCTCGAAGCCTCTCTCTCAGCCCTCAGTCGAGAGTAAGCGCCGCAACGGCGAGAGTAGATGATCTTTTGCTGTAGTCACACTTCGGCCTCATAGTCTATACGTCGCACCTAAAGATTGGACACCTATACTGACTTATAAGCTACCGAGATTGCGATATGGACGACTAATCTCGTGATCAAGGGGACAAATTGCCAAGAACAACATGCTAGCCTCCCACAAGCAATCGGTGCCCGCTTCTCTCTCCTTCAGCTTGTATGAACAACTCTACGCCTTCAGCTGACAAGACATCTTCAAAAGCTCCAACCATCGTGGAGATAGAGCACAGATACGAGCGAAATGGAGAAGCTATGATCCATGTCGAGTAAGTGAGCCTCTGCATTCCTCAATGCTGATCTGTATCACGACCCCAGCCGCGCTTTGTATTCCTTAGCTCTCTCACCGCGACATTCCGAATCAACGAGCACGACCGCATGGGAACCCACAGGTAGGAGAAACTTGCCGAAGAGACTAAGGAGTTGGAGGATCCCAATCGTAATTAGCGTAACCATACTCAGGCGACATAGCTCGATTTGGAGAAGGTGTCAGCCGTGCGGGGAAGTCTCGTCTTCTGATAGCGGATCGATTCTCCTCTCCCCACATGTCTAGTAAAGGTCGACGTTTAGGCGCGGCGTCCAAGTCACTTGATGGTCCATGGCGTTGTGCTGGCATGGCAGCTTCGGCGTTGCGAACAGTTTGAGCAGCATCGATCTGGCGTGACCATCCTGGCAAGACATATGTGCCAGGCTCGTCATCAGTGAGATCGTCGCCGCTGGAGTATTCTGAGATGTTCTCGCGACGCTTAGGTTGTTGTTTGCCACGTGCTTGGAAAACGACCCCATATTGATCTTTTTCTTCGAGGGGTGGGCTTGGACGGCGATGATGATCTCTTCTGCGCTCATTTTGGGCTGAAGGACATGATGGTGAGGGTGAGCTGTTCTCCCACCTCCATGGTAGGTCAGATGGTGATATGTTGTCTTGGGCGGTGGCAGAGGTGGCGTGTGCTGGCTCTTCCTTGTCGTTGCTCTCGATTTGTCCTAGAGTCTTGGGCATCCTTGAGCGACCGCGTGGTACATGAATCTTGAAACCTTTGCTTGAAGCATAGGCGAGCCAGTGGTTGGCAGATGTTGCTGTAGGGTTGATCTTCCGCTTGAGACGCACACAAGCGATGATAACTGTGGCCGTGCTAGCGAGGCTGATTGTGTGCTGCATCGAGGAGGTAGCGGGCATGATGGATATGGGAAGACGTGTTGATGTGGTCCGCAGCCATGATGTAGGTGAGTCGTAATATTACCGAGTGGCTGCTGTTTGCTGCTTCGAAACGAGTCTCTTAAGTTTCTTGTCGGTAAAGACATCGCTCGAAACCTCTACGCTCCTGCGCTCTCGTCAATCGAGGTTCCTACTCTCCGTACGAATACTCTCACATTGCTGACCTGTAATCGACTAGCAGCATACACATAGCCTTCTGCAAGCTTCCACCCCATCGATCGGTCTTGGTCTAGTGGTATGTCAATAAGTCGTCCACGAAAGTTGATGCTTGACTACACGATTAGCAGCCTGACAACTGTAGGCGAGTATTCACCTACATTACCTCGGCCTCGAAATCCCGCAGGAGAGATCGATTGTTTTGATCTTTTGCAGGACTCATCGACATTCTTGCCATGCCAGCCCCAGCCCTAAACAAAGTCCGCATACACATACAATTTTCCAACATCCCTTTCTAACAATCGGTATTAGTGTAGCGGTGAACCCGTAAGTCGTCAGTGTTCTGATGCTTGATTCATGGTGTCAACGGACAATACACAAGGCCAGCATGAGCTGTTCATGGCTAGGTCGCCGTGCTGCGAGCGAAAGGCTGGTTGTTTCGTCTTTTTGGCAGGACTGATGTTGTTTTGGAGCATCAACTCATGGTGCAGTGAGCTTCACATACAACTCCGTGGCCTCATCCCCCAACGATCGGTGTTGGTCTAGTGGTAAACCTGTAAGTCGTCAGCGTAAGCTAATGCATGATCAAGTGCAAGCCAAATGTCGTCGACATCGAGGCCAGTCTGACCTCGCGGTACTGACCGTGGCTTCACTGTGAGCGAAAGGCCGATTGTTTTGATCTTTTGGTAGGACTTCTGACGTCTTGTAGCACTGCCTCTTCGTTGAAGTGACCTTCATATACTGGATGTAGGAACTAGTTTGCAATAATCGGCCTTGGTGTAGTGGTAACATCAATAAGTCGTTGCCGTATGGCGATGCGTGTCCGAACATCGGCTAATAACACTGGAGGCCAATTGGACCTCGGGTGCCTGTCTGATACTGGACAAGAGGCCGATTGTTTTGCCCCTGCGGCAGTCTTTTGCATACTGGTCCCGGCACTTAGTGAAATGACCTTCATATACTGGGTGAGCTGGCCTGCTTATCATGATCGGTCTTGGTGTAGCGCTATGATCAATAAGTCGTTGGCATAGCTGATGCTTGACCTACAGGCATGATTGACGATCCCAGAGGCCAAGTTGACCTCTATCAGACCAAACCGCGTAGAAAAGCCGATCCTTTTGCTCTTCGTTCAGTCGCTTGCGGCTAGACTCTAGTCATTTTGCGCGACTGACTGCTGGGTAGAGTGATCTTCATATACTAGGTAGGTCAATCAGCTTCCAATGATCGGTCTTGGTCTAGTGAGATGATCAGTAAGTCGTTGCCGTATGGCGATGCTTGACCTGAAGATCGGCTCGAAACACCGGAGGCCAATTTGACCTTGAAGTTTCAGATCCTGCTTCACACTGCGAGCGAGAGGCCGATTATTTTGCTCCGTATGATGCCGTTTGCCTTTTGCGTATGTGCCTTTGACGTTTTGCAACACCCGCCCCTGTGAGAACTGACCTTCATGATCGGATGGAGTGTCCAGCATCCAATGATCGGTCTTGGTGCAGCGGTAAACCAGTAAGTCGTTGGCGTATGCTGATGCTTGACTTGCACGAACGCAGCTAAGCTACCAAAGGCCGAGTCGACCTTTGAAGGACTTCGATAAGCTTGTGACTGCGATCGGGAGGCCGATCCTTTTGCTTCCGTAGGCTGCCTTTTGCATATCGATCTGCGAGGCGCACTTTTCACTGACCCCATGGCATAGTGATCTTCATATGTTCGATGAAATCTCGGTTTCCAATGATCGGTCTTGGTCTAGTGGTAGATCAGTAAGTCGTTGGTGTATGCTGACGCTAATCACTAAGACTCTGTTAGTAACGCTGATATGCCAGAAATTGACATGAGGCATTGCTTATATGCTAAGCCACGAGCGAAGGGCGATTCTTTTGCCTTTGAATGCTGTCTTTTTGCTTCGAAGGATGCCGATGATATACTCGTGTCGAAAGGCAGCATATCGTCTTCAGTTTCTCCACGAGCGCGCCAAGGAGTAGGGAGTCTGTCTTGCTCGTCTTCCTGGGTTCGACATTACTGTACATGTTGGTATCTACAGCTGTTCGTACATACACAGCTCAGCAGAGTGCTTCTGCTCTGCTGCTGGAATCGTTCCAGAGGGGCCGGTTGCGTTATGTATCGTGCTCCTCGGTCTCATCACAACCCTCCTCTTCTAGCATTCCCACTCTTCCTGTCCCTACCCTCGTCCTGCTTGCTTGCCTTCCTACGCCCTTCTCCCCTCGATCTCCTCGATCCCCCGGATCCTCACCTCCCTAATCATCAGTATAGTAAAACGATGTTTACTCTTAACCTTCCTCGTATGTCTCTGTCTCCTCTTCGTCTTCTCTTTGATCCTCAGCGGCTCACTCTCAACACCCATAACCACAGCCCTACACTCATACAACCGATCATCGATATAACTGTGTTTACCCTTCGCGATATGTGGAATGAAATGAGGGATGCCATTGACTTCGCCCTCTTCCTGCATGACCCTGGAGCTCGTTCCCAAACTCCCGCTCGCTGGATCTAGTGTTGCGACTGTGCTCTTCGTGGGACTCTTCAATTGCGGTGTAGCAGCCGGTGCTTTTAAGGTATAATCTCTACTTCCAAGATTCACAGCTCGGTCTAGTCGGATGACGTCTCCGGGTTCTACGCCTGCCATGTAGAAAGGTAGGCGCACAGTATCGCCTTGCGTGAGGAGATATGGGTTGCCGTGGATGTGGGCGGTGATGTAGTGTGGTCCTTGCGATTGCATGATCGGGAGGAGTTCGCGGAGCAGTTTGCTGAGTTTGAGGGATCCATCACCATTCTGTCTTCTTTGAGATGGAGGTTGTTGTTGCTTGGGAGAGATTCGCGTCCTTTCGAGTTGCGATTGGAGTTTGAGGAGATCTGTCGGCGGTGGTGGAGGAGTTTCAATGGGGGTAGGGGTGGTGGCGGTGCTGAGGTGGGCTGTCCATGGGAGGAGGAATGTCGGTGGCAGCAGAGAGCCGGTCTCACACAGCGCGCGTCGTAATGATCGAGATAACATCGTTGTTGTTGCTATACCAATACTCACCAATGCTGTACTTTGGACTGCAGACGGAGATGTCTCACTAGCATGCCTTGGCGGCCGAGAAAGTTCAACTTCAACTTCTCATTCCAACTTCTCTTCGCCACGACAACGACCACCCGTCGACACAACCCTCACGATGCCTCAAAACGAATACATCGAGCGCTTCACCAAGCAACATGGTCGCCGTCTCGACCATGAGGAACGCACCCGAAAGCGCGCTGCCCGTGAAGGTCACAAAGCTTCCGAAAATGCCCAAAACCTGCGCGGTCTGCGCGCAAAACTGTACCAACAGAAGCGCCACAAGGAGAAGATTCAGATGAAGAAAGCAATCAAACAGCAAGAAGAGAAGAATGTCAAATCTTCAGAACCTGCCGAACCTTCTTCAAAGCCACTTCCAGGCTATCTGTTGGATCGCTCGAATACGACGAATGCGAAGGCTTTGTCGAGTGCGATCAAGAATAAACGAGCGGAGAAAGCAGCCAAATTCTCGGTTCCATTGCCAAAAGTTCGAGGTATCTCAGAACAGGAAATGTTCAAAGTCGTCAAAACAGGAAAGAAAACTGCAAAGAAGAGCTGGAAGAGAATGATCACAAAACCAACATTCGTCGGACCAGATTTCACACGACGTCCAGTGAAATACGAACGTTTCATTAGGCCGATGGGTCTCAGATACAAGAAGGCTAATGTCACACATCCGGAGCTGGGAGTGACAGTACAATTACCCATAATTTCGGTGAAGAAGAATCCGCAGAATCCGATGTATACGCAATTGGGAGTTTTGACCAAGGGAACGATTATTGAGGTGAATGTGAGCGAACTGGGTCTTGTCACGGCAGGAGGCAAAGTTGTTTGGGGAAGATGGGCTCAGATTACGAACAATTGTGAGAATGATGGCTGCGTTAATGCTGTTTTGCTTGTTTGAGAGCATTCGTTTTGATTCGATGGACTATGCCACGAATCAAATCACCAACATTACGGAAAGAAGGGATCGACAGCCTTCGTCTACAACCACCGCATCTTAGCTCGAATTGTCACTAGCACTCGAGGAGCCATCTGATGGAAGGCACTTCGAGTATTTAAGGGAAGCAGACTCGGAGTGTAACAGAAGGAGAGATTGTTCTGTTGCCACTGCAGAGGCAGAAGAGACGGAACAGGAAGGGTCAGAAGTCCTCATATGCCCGTTCGCTGGCTCCGCCCGGGAGAATTGCGCTTTCATGTTCGCATAGTTCGCAAGGACATCACAGAAGCTCTGTTCGAGTTATGTTTAGCAGCTGCATGAACAAGGCTCATAGAAGTCAGTTCGCAAGTAAACTGCACGGTAGCACCATCAATGAAGTGAAATGTCACGAATCAGACCAACTTTTGTCGATGTCCATTGCATGTCTACCTACGTGATGTCTGCTTTCTTGCTTCTACACTGATCATAGATCCTGCTTGTGCAAGCCTTACTGATCCAACTGCACATAATTGCTCGGGAAAAGTCCAGCTTGGCCATTGTATTCCCCAGACCACCAGTTCTCATCCGGGAATTCCTGTTCCTTGTTAGTTTCATGCTCGCATAATGAGTCCTTCCAGGTATACTTACAACATTAGTAATCTTCGCTCCTTCTGGGAAACTCAACTCGTTCTCTTCCGCAGCCTCATAGTCATACTCAGCAGTAGCCGTCTGTCCATGTCCACCTCCAGCAGCGGGCGCAGCAGGCGGAGAAGGAGGTGCAGCATGTGCCGCTTCCGCATCCGCAGGTTCAGGTGCTGCCGCCGCAGCGCCACCACTACCTTCCACAAGTTCCACATAATTTGATGGGAACAGGCCTCTCTCGCCCTTACTGTTCTCACCCATCCACCAATCATCATCGACCATTTCGATTCCAGTAATACGTTCACCTTGTTGCAGCGCAATTTCATTTTCTTCGTCCTTTTCATAATCATACTGTGCAATGGCGTCTTGACCTCCAGCCGAACCAGCTCCACGAGGATCTTCAGCTTGTCCGAAAGTTGCTGCCGCGGCTGCTTCACCCGCACCACGAGCTTGATCATCGTGATCATCTGCGTCTGTATCTTGGTGTTGGGAGACGACCTTCGAGAGGGAGGCCTCAGGCAAGCCACGTGAAGGAAGCTGGTCCATAGGTTCGATGGGTTCTGCTCCACGTCCTACAGGCATGGCGATTCGAACAGGAGAGCCTTGCGGAACATTGTCTTCTTCCTCGTCTTCTTCTTCGTCTTGCGGTACGCCCCGAGGAGGTGGAGGCGGAAGATCTTGGTGTTGCACTTGTGGGACTTCGGCTTCAGATGATCGCTGTGGTAAGCCTGGAATGGGAACACCGCGAACACCACCGGCATTCGGCTTGCTGGAGTTGTCAAGTGGTGGAGGCTCTGAAGCACCACCAGTATGTTGTCGGGCTGCGCCCATTGGCGCAGCGCCTGCAAAACGATCTCTGATGGAACCCACTCCGCCTGTAGGTGGTGTTGGCTCTTCCTCTTGCACATCATCTGCTTGTCCCGTGCGCTGCTCGCTGATGCCACTTCCACCAGTCCGGGTGGGAATCTGGACACCCCATTTCTTTCCACCATATCCGCTCTGCCAGCCACCACTTGGTTGACTCTGTATTGGTGCCTCGCCTGTTCGTTGTGTCTCGGCTGCTCCACTGTTCCCACGCTCGCGTGCTTTCTTCTCTGCCCAGATCTGAGCTGGAGTCTTTCCGCCTTCGTCTGCAAAGCTCTTGCTGGCCGCACCAATCGGGGCAGTAGCTTGGATCGGTTTCGATGAGAAGCCCACAGGAGTATGCGCCTTTGTGCCTGCAAAGTTGCTTGCTTGAGAGCCGAAGTTGTTGCTAACCTTGGGCTTGGGGAGTTCGGTAAGTGGTCTATTCTGTTGGAAGGCTGCGGATCGATCGGCGAGTGAACGTGTCGCGCTCTCGTCCTGATCGTTTGACTGAGTGGGTGCGGGCACTGCAGATGGTGGAGGCGCCGCCTGTGCTTTCCGTCGAATCTCATTCAGATCCACCTTACCTACAGGCTCGTATGCGCCCTTGACCACAGTAGGTCTCTCGTCCTGTGTATTGCCCGAAGCTTGTGCTTGCTTCCTTATAGCCGCAATGTCTACCTTTCCAATTGGCTGATACCCACCACTAACAACGTCTGCCTTATTGCCATTGCCATTTGAGGGTGCCTGGAACTGGGAAGGCTCGCGCTTACTCTGCAGCTCTGCCATGTTGACCTTGGTAGGCTGGTAGGAGGACGCCACTTTTTCAAGCTGTGATCGCGTCACAGGCGGCGCATCGTCACCCCAGCCATCGGCGTCTGTGGAGGCAGCAGGAGCAGCGGCTCGCGTCCTGCCTAGTGGAGAGAAGCCACCAGTAGGTCCGAAGCTCTTGGTAGGTAGAACAGGCTTGGAAGCCTTTGGTGGAGGTGGTCCTGCAGAGGAAGAAGGAATCGATCCACCGCCGCTGTACTTGGAGCCTGATGCATCCTGTACCTTCTGAACGATCAGCTCAGGCGTCAGGTCTCGCTCGGAGCGCGCGGTAACCTGGACGTGGTATCCGTGGAGCACCTTTGATACGGCATTGAGGTGACTCGTGAAGTAGCCCTTGGTCCGTTCTGGTACACCTTCACCGCACCAGGCAATGAGGACATTCTTGGGCAGTGTGGTGTTTGGATCCTTGACTTTGACGAACGCGAACTGTATACGGCCGTCCGAGAAGTCTTCAATCAAGTCTGCCAATTCTCCCTCGCCTGTAGTCTGTACTGACAGCACACTCTCCTTCCCCGAATCTGCTGCAAAGGCATTGGCGAGTGGTGCCTTGACGGAGAATACAGCCCATATCCCGTGGGTGGGAGATGATGCTGCTGGTCCAGAGGGTGCTGTGTTGATGATCTTTTGGTAGCTGGCCGTGATCGAGGGTCCGTTCTGGGACAAGTTCAGTGCCGCCATCGTGAGTGAGAAGAGTATAGTGTTGTTGGCAATGGCTGGAAGCTCTACTGCCTGAGATGCTGTGCTTGGTGGCTGCTGGAAGATCAGCTTGCGTCACAGTCTGGGCGTCAATAATGCGCCAATAACTCAAAGCAGCTTAGAGCGTCTTCCTCGAATATGCATCTCGCCCTGCTAATTGCACTCGACCAGAACACAACAACGCGCACTGCGCCCTGCTTTTCTGTCTACCTATTATACACCTCTTCATCACTCGCAGTACTACTGCCATAGTCTCGCTCTGTGGGTGTCATTCCAAGTGTTGCTGTTGCTTCCCTTCTTCCTCCCCTGATCACAGATCTCCTGATCCAACAGCCAGCCGCGAGGAATGAATGGCGGCATTCAGCAGTGCTCTTTCCTACTGATTTTCAGGCATTCGGCCCCGTCGCGATGGCCTCCTTCATCGATGGAAGGGAAGGGAGTGAGGCGCCATCTGACTCCTCCGGCTCTGACTTCTACACGGATGCGCCGACACAACAACCAGAGTGCAGCGCGAATACAGCCCCACCACCGATCGCGACACCAGCCCCTGCGATGGAGACCATGACCATCGTAGAAGCCGTGGGAGAAGGGGCGCACGACGCGCTCGAAACGCTCGCCGACAACGACGAGACCTCGTCCGACATGGAATTATCCGAAACCAGCCGTCCTGCGACGCCAGCAGCCGTG
Organism: Sphaerulina vaccinii; assembly: GCA_022570795.1. NCBI lineage: Eukaryota > Fungi > Ascomycota > Dothideomycetes > Mycosphaerellales > Mycosphaerellaceae > Sphaerulina > Sphaerulina vaccinii. Next base: position 94,911 of record JAKUDP010000014.1, read on the forward strand.
ACTGCACAATCGGACACTCCTGTTGCGCAGATTGTTGCAGTCGCTGCGAATCACGCCGGATCCAAGCGGAAGCTCAGCGATGCTGATGGAACTGCTGATGGCAATGCTACAGATACAGCCGATGAGCAGGTCAAGAAGCGCAAGGTCTTAGCGCAAGCACCTAACCTGACGCCGGCTCTATGGCAGCGTGTCTTCACACTTCTACCACCTGCAATGCTTTGTCGTTGTTTACGCGTTAGCAAAGAGTTCAAGTACCTGTTGACGGGAGTAAAGGCGCCACATGGACAACAGAAAGATAAGTCAGCAGCTCGTACTATTGACAGCGAGGCTATCTGGATACAGTCTAGAAAGACATACTTTCCACAGTTGCCACGGCCACTCAGGAACAATACCGAACTGAAGATGCTGCAATTGCTAGGTGGTCAGTCCTGCCAATTCTGTCCGCCCGGGAAGACGCCGGTCCCTGCACCAGCAATATCGGTTTTCAATTGTGGCCCAGGTCCCCAAGGAGTGCGTGTGCTTTTTCCATTTGGTGTTCGAACATGCGGATCCTGCGTTGAGCCACTGGTGCGAAAGGTAGGTGCCCAATGGATAGCTGGACTCACTACTCTACTGACTGCCCATTAGGATGTTCAGCTCCTGGCCGAGCCTGTTTCTGCACGCCTGCGCCTTGGGATCACGTACGCCTTCCGGAATGAGGAGCTTCACTATGTTACAGAGACCGTGCGCCAGCTTCCCTCGGGCATTCCGGGCAATCTGAGGTTCTCCAAGGTGTACTACCATCCAGACTTGGTGGCCATCCAGCATGAAGAGAACGAAGCGCAGCAACTCGGTGAGGGTGCCGCTGACGAGTGGCGCAAAGGTCTGTACAACAAAGGCAAAGATGCCATGGCCGACTCTGCACGATGGGAGAAGTGGGAAGCAGCCCTCCGTCTTGGTGCCAACCTCGCGCAAGTGCTCAGGGAGTATGATTTGTCGTCTTTCCCACATCTTGTTCAGGAAGTTCAGAGTAGATCTGCTGAAGCCAAAGCTGCTCAGTCGTCCGCGACGACCAACGGTAAGCAACATCTCCAATCCTCATGTGGCTCGACAACTGCCTGTCACTAGACTGGCATCGCACTTTCATATCTTTCATTCGCTTATTGCTGCTCTTCGTGTCGATAGTGGCAGTGGTGCTTCGAAGAACTTGGAATGGACCTAATTTGCCAGTCACAGGACCGCATCCTCTTCCTCAACCTGTGCACGTCTTTCACAACGGGTATCCGCCAAACTTCCAGCAGTTTCAGCAGCAGTTCGCGAGACCTCCACTGCCTCAGCAACATCCACTGCCGTTCCCTCCTCCGCTACCACCACATCAGATGCCATTCCCTCTACTACAGCAGCAGCATCATCAGCGTTTGGTCCGAAACCCGCAGGAGGTTGAGAGTGCTCGGCAGGCGCGCAAGGCCGAAATCGAACGACGATGCAAAGAACTGGAGCCACCAGTCGAGCCCGGCGTTCTGCAGCACATGGAGTCCTTCCAGGCCGCGATGCAGATTACTACGCCGCTGACCGATGCCGCGTGGGACATGCTGATGCCGAGGATACTTGCTCAGAGGGAGAGTGCTGAGTATGCCGAACATGTCAGGGCATCCCAACTCGCCGCGTTACAGGCTGCCATGCCATCGTACATTCCCGACGACATCATATCAAAACCAGCCAAGGAAATGTATGATCGTGAGTATGAAGATGCGCAGGCACCGCTTCGTAAGCGCCTTGGTGAGTATGCCGACGACACCATCAATGGTCAATGGGGTGGTGGCAAAATGCTCGAGAAAGACAATGTTCCGATCTTTGCCATTCAGGTTCTGCAGCATGTGCGCCAGCGATACACGGAGGATAAGGAGCTAGGGCTTCTCTCTGATCTGGAGCCAGCCGCGAAGCAGAACGGCACTGAGCATGGGTCTCCTTCGCCAGCGCCATTCCTTTCGCTGGACAACATGAAATGGGTATTCGACAACAAGGTGAGATGCTTCACAGATGCTCACCGAAAAGAGCTCTTCATCTGTGCAGGATGCGAAGAGGAGAGAAAGCCAAAGTATTTCGCATTTGAAGGTCTAGTGCAGCATTACGGCGCGAAACATACTTCCACTTTCAGCAAGGGTAATATCATCGTGCACTGGCAGACCGCGGAATGGCCACAGAAACCTCCATTCCACACAAAACCAGAACATTGGCTGAAGCTGGATCGGCGGACATCAGATATGCGAAAGGAAACTCGCGCCAGGAACACACCTCATAACAACCACGAGAATCAATTCCAGGCTCCTGCGACTCATTCACCCAGCCAGAATGGGACTGGGCATGGCAATGGTGTCGTCAGTCACGACCCGGCATATGCATCACAGGCTCATGGACATGCACCTTCGAATGGGTTCTACACTGCGCATGGCAATGGTCTCGGGAACAATCTCAATACGGCCATTGCTGAAGATCATGAGGCACAGCACCTGAAACTGGCGAACGACTCGCGCGAGGTCTGGGATGCTCTGGACGGTGTTAAGGACTTGCTGGAGTGTATCAAAGTGCAGACTGTGCTCCATCATGCTGTGACCAAGTTCTGGAACCAGTACCAACAGAAGCCAGCCTTGGACTTACTGACTGACGCTCTGGCGAGCCATAATGCCATGCGTCCACTGAAGAATGTTACTGGTCTTGCCTGCAAGTCCTGCGTCGCAGCTGGACAGAACTCGTACAGCAATTCGTACTGGACGCGGATCAGGGGAGTCAAGCTCTTTAACACTTCGTCCCTGATCACGCACTTCAAGCTGATGCATCAGCCCCACGAGAATGTTGGACCTCTAGACTGGGTCAGAGACATGATCGAATTGCCTGAGAAGCAGATCATCAAGCAGCTTCTGCACACCCCAGGGATGGACGATGCCAAGCTAGGCTTGATCGCTGCTGCCATGCCGGCAATGTTCCCATCACCATTGCCAACGATAGGCCACATTCCCGAGGACGAGCAACAGCCATCTACAACTGAGGCACCATTCAGCAATTTGCTCAAGCCACTCAACAAGAAGCAGAGGAGCAAAGCCAATAAGAAGGCTCAAAAGGCTGGCAAAGGTGCGAATGATCGAGACGGCTCTCAGGAGGCTTTGCCAGAGGCGAAAGAAGATGAGTACGATCCATTGCGACCCGCTCTGGTGCCAAAGAAGCAGACTTGGGATCCCGCCCAGTTCGACACGGATGCTCGCAAACCATCGGAACCACAGGCGCCCACCGCGCAACCTCCGCCGCCAGAGTTCAACCTCGACCCGGCTACTATTGCCATGCTACAGAACCTGACACAAGCTTCACAGACTAAGCAAGCTCCAGTTGTCGATCGTGCAAGTCGTAGCCCGTCCGTCGGACGCGCCCATCCTGCACCTGTGCCAGCACATAGAGCACCTGCACCAGCGCCAGCGCCTATACCTGCATCGAATGTGACGCCAAGTGCGCAACCAGACATCGCCGCTATACTCGCGGCCCTCACTGCTCAAGGACAGACAGCTACTCCGTCTGCTCCAGTAAGCAACAGGTCTGGCAGTGTTCCTCGCCAATCTTACACGGAGGCATACACGCGTGAGCCTCACTCAAATGGAAAGCGCGATGCTTATGCACCAGCATCGCGGTACAATGCAGCACCGCAGGCACCGCCACAGCCGGCACCCGCTACCACTGTACACGAACAGCATGCCTACAACCATCGGCAATATGATCAAAACCAACATCACTCCCGTACGGAGCGCGCATACTCGACTGGTCCTCAGCCTCAACAGCATCAGCCTCCACCTCCACCTCAGCCAGTTCCGCAATATCAGTACCTGTACGAAGACCGCCAGTACGCTCAAGCAAGTCCACATACAGCTACATACAGAGAGCCTCCTCCGCCCCAGTATGTACAGGTTCCGGAACACGAATACGCACCGCATGGCTACCAATACGAGCGGCCTGCACCACAGCCTATCTATGTCGATCAATATGGCAGACCACTAATTCCGATCGATGCTGCTCCTGCGCCGGTCCAGTATCTACCGAACCCATATGAGCAGCAGCAACAGCAACATTATGCGAGACCGCAAGAACAGCCAGTATATACGAGTGCTGCACCGCAGCAGCCACATTTGCAGCCTGTGTATAGCGATAGACGGCCTGTGTATTACGAGCAGCCTGCACCGCCACCGCAACGATATACATATGATGATCGTGCTTCGGTGGGACGATCGTGAGATTCGAGGTGGAGAGGAAAAGAAGTGTTACAAGGAGAACAAATTGTATGGCTAGTAGGAAAGACAGAACTAATCTTGTATACTGCTGTGTTACTAGTATGTGATGAACAGAGATTTGAATGGCATATATTGAATGCCACGCGAGTCACTCCCTCTACAATAGAAAGTTATTGCTGATGAAAGAAGTCCGAGTTCAAGTCTATGATTGTATACCAATCTAATAAAACTTCACATCCGTCCCCGTCTTCTCCTGAATAATCTCATGCGTCAACTTCATCAACTGCTCTCCCAACTGCTCATCCCTCGACAAATCCGAGCCTGGTTCAAAAGCCGCAGGAGGACAAATATAGTCTCCTGAACCTTCAGTCTTCGTTACAGCATACAACGTCGAAAGCGCACCCTCAAATTGATCCTTCTTAAAAGGCTCCGCAAGAACAGACATACCATATCCTAAGAGAGGATACGGTTCGTGGATATCGTTCTTCGACATATCTGTTGAAACGACACCTGGATGGGTTGCATTTACTAGGAGTTTGTCAGGATATTGGGGAGTGAGGTGACGGGCTAGGTAGCGAGCGTAGAGGATTTTGGCGAGTTTGGCTCGGCCGTATTGGCCGTTGGGTCCAGCGTCTTTGTTGATTCCTTCTAGGGTTTTGAAGTCGGTGTCCTTGGGGGCTAGTTCGTGGGCGTTTGAGGCTTGAAGGGATACTCGGACTGTGTGGCCTGCTTCGGCTGTGGACTTGAGGAGTGGAAGGAGGTTTGAGATCAAGATTGCGTGTCCCTAGATTGAGAGAAATTATGGGTTAGCAAAACAGTCCGTCTGCCTTTTTCTCGTGATCTAGCCGATCTACTCACAAAGTGATTCACAGCCATATGTCTATCGACTCCATAATCAGTCAATGTCGCAGTCATGATTCCTCTCCCGGCATTTCCAACCAATACATCAAGACGATCAGTCTCTCTCTTAATCTTCTCAGCAATTTCAGGCAACTTCGTCCAGTCTCCCAAATCACCCTTCAAAAACGTAACCCTCGAAGCCTTATCCTCGCCCATTTCTTTCTTGATTGCCTCTCTTGCTTCATCTGCCTGAGCCGCGAAGGACAAAATGATGACTTTGCTGATATTCTTAGAAAGCAGCGTATGCGTAACACCATATCCAATGCCTTGATCTCCTCCTGTGATCAAGGCTACTTTGCCGCTCTGATCAGGGACTTCCTCGAGAGTGAACTGTGTTCTCGCAGGCGCGAACTTCTGTGCAATGCCTCCCAGATTCTCCGAGAGTGTGGTTCTCGCTGCATCGATTATTGAAGCCATGTTTCTTCTCTGGATACCTCTGGAGAGGTTTTGGGATCTGCTGCAAGACTGAAATAGTACTGGTCGTATGAGAGAATATGCAGGATTCATTATGGTAGATCAGAAGCTGTAGTAAAACGACACGTAAATGTAGTGCCAGACGCGTCTGGTCCTATACAGTACCTGCATATCATCAAGCCATCATAGGCTGGTCATCGCGTTGGAGTCGTGATGTCAATGTCCAAGCCATGGTAACACGAGGCATGCCACCAGATCGTACCACTTCAGACATCGACGTCTGTGGGTAGAAGTAGGAGTAGCTGCTTGAGGTCTAGACGAGATGTAATGGGTTGAATACAAAGCTGAGTTGCTAGCTGTTCTCCAAGTGGCATTGTTGCTCTCTCGGCGGCCTTGGCTCCGAAGTGTTTTTGGCTTACACATCATCTGGCTCCGAACTACACCTTCTACACCTTCTTCCTTCTGACTAGAGGTCAATGACAAGCTACTGCCACTCCAGGATAAATCCTCTATGCCTGCGCTGGGTATCCAAGGACCTCTCCAGCATCACGTTGAAGTCCGCGAATTCGGGAGCGATCTGAACGCAAATGGCTCCTGAGCCTATGGACAACTTGAAGACATTGAAATAAGATATGAACATGCGCGAATATCGAATAGCATAGCACGGTCATTGATTTAAACGTACTGAGAGTCACTATATGATTCCCGCCTGGCGATCATGTTGAAGAGTACCCATACCAAGTCATTGCCACGCAATGAACGAGCCAACGAGGGCTTAGCATTCGGCTCAAGCCATATAGATCAATCCAATCCTGTCTTTGCCCTCAGCGAACTCCACACACGCCTCGAAGTGACCGAACTACGTACAACAATGTCTCTCCCGTCCGCTCCAAAACCACCCAAGGACAATCCCTCGCTCACGAAAGCATCCATTCCCATTCCCACCAACAACAGCAGCCCTCCTACATTTTGGCGAGAGCTCCCTTTCCAATGGCAGCTAGTGGTTATCAACCACGCCTTCATGCTAACATGTATGGCACTCATGTGGCTCCCATTTTCGATCTTTTCTCGATATCAAGCATACTTTCACAATCCGGAAGAACACTACTATCCGCCCTTCATCTTCGGGTTCTATATGGCCTCTTCAATCCTGGTCTTGATACCAATGCTATGGAAGGAGTTATTCGAGGCTTTTGATCATATCAGGGTTGAGGATGGGTTGAGTGATGAAGATGTTAGGGTGGTGGTTCTATGCTTCCTTAGAAGTCGGGCTGGAAGGTTGTTGGTTGGGCTTGGTTTGACGAGGTCAGTGTTGCAGAAGCTGATGGTCATGGGGGTTAGTGAACGCGATCCTCATGAATTGGGATTCGCGTTGGGGACTGTGGTCTTCTTGAGTCTGTTTGTGGTGGTGATGAGGTTTTAGGTGGACATCTAATGCTACCCTTGCTGGGCTCCATTCTTCACGCTTGAAGATCGACTGCTGCACTACTGTTTGCGAAGTCTTTGCGGCCGATGCGTGAGCCTCTGCACAATGACCTGGACGTTCCACCTATATCCCATGGCAAAGTCTGCATGGCAATGACTTGGCACTCTGCGATGAGATGTCCATATTGTTAGAGAATTGCAACTTGACAGCCACGACTCGTATAACTTAGCAGTCATATACAATGCTAAAACTGCCTTTTCCAACGGTCGTCCGTGATCTAGTGGTAAGATCGATAAGTCGTCGGCGTATGCTGATGCACGAGTGAAAGAGATTCCGCAAGTACTACAATGCCTATACAGACATCAGCGTCTTGCCTGTACCAGCGATTACTGGAGAGGGCGATTGTTTTGCTTCATGCTCGTCCTTGGTGATGCTTTTTGTTTTTGTTGGACTGTAACAGTCACATTCGTCGACCTACTCACTCATGTCGGCAGCAGCTCTCCCCTCGCCTATCACGACCTAAATTATGGTCTAGTACTTGCCCTATTTCGTCGGCTTCTGAACCAGTGACGACCCTTTGGTCTGTCTGCAGTGCCTGCATTACAACACACGAGTGGTCGCACAGCATCCTCGGAACCTTGACTATAGTCTTTGGGAGCAGCCGACCGCGAAGGTGGCACTCGCATGCGGCATGAGAAACGTGGAGCGGAGAACGTGCATAGGTTGCACAATGGCTTATGCATAATGACACTGCGTAGCGGTGACGGAACGAGAGCGCTGTATGTCTCGAGGATAGGCCATCGTTGCTGTCTCGGAAGGTGGTGGTTGAGTTGTGCTGGTGATTGTTGAGGTGCAAGTCTGCTCCGAGAACAGCTGCGGGAATGGAGAAGATAGGAATAGCAGCCTCAATCCACAATGGTTGATTGATGGGGTACTTCATGGCCAAGAGTGGACCTGTCTGGCGTGGCGATGATGCCGAGTGCACGCGTGTTGCACAGTCTCCATGGTGGAAGTAGTGCGTCTTCACATGACAGCTCCTGCGGCTGACTGTGGACCTGACAATGCCGGACTGCCATTGGTATATCAGAGACAGTCGAGGTGGAGACATTGATGGCGAGCGCTTGCATCGCATGTCACACAAATGCTGTGCTGTGCTCGACCAGATCGTTATCTTGAGCAAGATATGACAGCATCTCGCTGGGAGTTATCCATGTTTCTGTACGTCCATTGATAACATCTTCTCTTATACTGCAGGCGTAATCGCAGATTCAACCAACCAGGCCGGGTTGATTAACCTATAGGCACGGAGGACACTTGCTAGCTGCACTGCCGTATCCTGATCCTGGTTGATGTCCTGCATGTGCACAGCCTGTATTCGGCATGGCACGGCGGCACCAAGACATCGGCCGGATCGCTAGAGGTGTAATCGGTCCACAACCATGAGGCGGCTATGCACGAGCAGGCTATAGGCGGCAGGCATAGTATATGCACGTCAGTCTTAGAGATTATGCAAGGCGCGGCGTGGCCTCCATTGCGTGTCGAGGAAGAGTACAACCAAGCCATTGAAGAGATTCTTGTACGCTTGCCTCGAAATGCTAATGTCGATGCAATCAGCGATGTCAGCTTATCATTGCCCGTATCTCGATGAAGCTATGCTGGTGATGTACTCGAGCTGTGAGTAAGTTCAATGCGGTTGGGAGTGCTCTGAGTGGTGAGATAAAACGTTGAAAAGGTACCTTGGACAGCTGCAGCTGTAGTATCCTTGTTCTCGGATTCTTCGTCCATGTCCTTGGAAGTGGATGCCCGCACCAGGCCGATACTTGGCTCGAGCATATCAGTCGGCTGGCTCTAGGCATATTGATAGAATATTGCGTGGATTGAGCTGCGTGAAGTGTTTCATCGACAGTTGTGATAAAGAGGAGAGAGTTGTGAAGCCTTGGTTGGTGTAACACCGCGTCTATCCGCGGAGCTCAGTCAGAAGAGGTTATTCAGCATTGCGTGTTCGAAGGATCTCGGCTATCCAAGACCTGTAAAACAAGGACCTGTACGGTGGCGTCGACGCTTGACACGCGTAGAGTACGAACAAGACGTGCATTCGACCTCATTGTTCTTTGAATTGGATGTTTTGAAGCAGCAATATGTATGTTGTTCGCTATTGCAGGAGGTGTAGTCTTGTAGTACAGCAGAGAGTCCAGTCCGGGTCGTCGTCGGCGCAAGAGCTACCTCGGTTGGCATGCTCTAGGCGGTGGAGCATTGGATCGAGGAGTCAAAGACAACGGGTGGAGTTGTCTGCAAACGTCTCCACTCGCAGCACGGGCACCAACCATAGATCATCGCTGTCATGGAAAAGGCGGCTCGAGGGAGAAGAAGTCGTCGCGGCAGCCGCTATCATCAGTTCCAGCAGTGCCACTTACTAGCAGTACCAGCAGACGGGAGCCTGCATCTCACACAGCGTGAATGAGACTGCGCGTCGTCCACTGTCCCTCGTTGTTTGTGACACAGTGATGCTGAACTGTACTGCACTTTGTCGCGGATTGCCCAATCCATGCACTTTCCCCGCATAAGAATTCCTTGTACGCCATTCCCTTTGCGAGATCTGGGCCCTTCACCACGACCGCCTCCACAGAGTTCACACTACCGCCGCGATTTTCGGCGAGTAATCCTACTCACCACGCCGCTCTATCCACTGTGTACGGGTGCTGCTGTACTGTACTTTGCATACTGTGGGCTCCCAGTAATATTGGATATTCCAACGACAAAAGCAGGTCTAGGTCAGAGACGGTACCCCAGTACTCCAAACGAAGGTCCTGTAGAAACTTCCAACTCTGTGGCCCACATCACCTCACCTACCCATACGACATCTTCCAGGTCAGCAGCAATACCGGTGCTGTAGGGCCTCTGACCGCTTCTTTCGATCTCAATCCGCCTCAATCCTATCGCGTCAACCACAGGACGAACCCAGACATTTTCTGCCCGTGACGCAAGTCTACTATCACATCTCACGATACACATCGCACCTTGGCGTCGAGGAAAGGGGACAAAACGGTGTAGCCAGTGTTCACGGAGAGCCAGGGCAGCATCAGTGAGGAGGAGGACCACAGCATAGGAAGGAACAGCGGCCACCGCACCGCCGACACTCGCTTGCACAGCTCATCTATCTCGAAAGCCTCATGCTTTGAGAGGAGCCATTGACACCATGACGGAGTGTTTGACCCTCCCCATGCAGCCGGAGACGCCGCCGTACCACCAGCGATCTGGATCTTTGAAGAGTTCAGCATCGTCAACCTCTCTATACTTCGATAAAGACGTTGCCCGCACTTCCAGCCCACGGATAACACATACGCCCCATGCAGAGCACCAAGAGACACTACCCGATTCTTCACAATGGAGCTGTTCTCTGCCTGCAGATTCCACGGCAGGGTCTTTTTCTACCATATCCAACACTACATCTGAGGATTCGGTAACCAATAGCAGCGACTCTTCCGTGACCAGTGAAACGAGCGATGATACCGATATCACCTTTCCGAACTACGATGGGTATGACGGAGATTTTGGCCTCTCCTCGGACTCAATTGCACACAACGACAAACCTAATGATGAGCCGAGCGAGTCAACGACCAACACCACGATATCGGAGTCTCCAGTGTCTACACCCACTGTAGTAGATGATACCGCAGTCAGGCAGGAGCCCTCGAGGCAAGTAGACTTCCTTAGTCATGAATGGAGAGAAGAAGACATCTGGTCGTCGTGGAGAAACATTGTTTCCCAAAGAAAGACGGTGTACGGTGAAAGATCGAGGCTGGAAAACGCTTCTTGGCGGACTTGGGCAAAGACCAAGTTTGACCTTCGCACAGTCTCACCCGAACGGCTTAATTGGCTCAAGGAGTCTGACGTGACTTGGTTGTATGGCCCACTCAAGGTTGCGGCCTCGTACCCCATCACGCACCGTACTGGTTCTCACTCAGCATCGTACCTGTCGAAGAACAATTCGTTCATCAACAAGAAGCCGATATTGAAGAAACGTAGCATGTCTGAGGTCATGCTTCAGAAATCGTTGTCGACCTCGTCACTGGTCAAGCAAGCTGCAGCGTCAGTGCAATCCCAAGGCCGTCAATGGCGGCGGAATGGGCCTGACGTGATAGACTCCAAACTGCAGTCTGAAACACCAAGCAGAGATCAGATGGACTACTTCACAAGCCGGACCTCCAGTAGTATTGGGACTCCGTACGAAAGTCATGAGAAGCGCCACATTCGCTTCGATGAGCGCGTGGAGCAATGTATAGCGATCGATTGCAAAGACGATGGCGTTCATCAAGAAGACGACGAAAGTGAAGGAGAAGAGGCACATAGTGACCATGCAGTAGACGACTCAAGCAGTGACGAAGGGCTTGTGATGATGAAGCGTAAAAAGCGCGCCACTGTCAAACGACGACCGACCGGAAGCAGAAATAACTCTTCCAGCGGGCGGAAGATCATCGAAACACTACCCGCCACGACACTGAAGTACCGCACAGACAGCCCAGATATTACCGAGGAAGCTCAACATCACACATTCGGCCGTTCATGGAGCACAGGAAACCTCTCACCCAGCCCCTCACAGGAAACGTTGCGACCAACGAATCCACTGAACAACTTCCTGCTTCCTCCAGACGACGAACCAGAAGATGAAGATATCGAATCGGACTCGTCATGGAGCTTTGGCGCCAGCAATCCGAAGTCATCTTTGGGATCAGCAGCGGGATCTTTCTCGAGTGCAGATGAAGCAGCAGGAGGCAAGCGTCGAAGAAGACGTGACACTGCAGCTGCACCTGAGCCTTACGACTTTCAGGTTGAGGGCATGCGGAGAACTCCCAGCGGGATGTTCATGCCTATTGAAGGCGAAGATGATGAGGATGACGCAGTTCAAGCTGGCTTGTTCGGTCGTGTGAGCGAGACAATCAACACCGCGCGGGACATTGCGCACGTAATATGGTATGTTTGCAGGCCTCTACTGAAGTGGACTCTACTAACAGCAATGCAGGAACGTTGGCTGGAGAAAGTGATAGATTCTCGCCGCTTCGTTGGAACTACTGTGCTACTATAATCAGTCCTGCAACATAATCACTACACTGAGGAAACGTGTATATGTCAATGCGACACGACGGAATGTTTTACGTCTGTAAAGATGTCTTTGTAACTACCAGTGGGATATACCGTCTACATATGGGTCGGTGAGAATAGTACGCCCTGTGTACAGCAATGATACATCAGAAGCTGGGCCAGTAATGGCTCAATGTTCGAAGAATTATTTGCGACACTCCTCCCGTCTCTCGTCCATCGATCGCTCCTTCCTCATTATGGTTATGGTGGCATACCATCACGTTTAAAGTGGGGTCTGTGCATCTCACTTCATCTCCGCAGAAGGCCAAAGCTTCAACGCGACTCATGGCCATCAACCAACACTTCGCGTTGCGCGATGTTCTCGCGCATTCGCCTCTTACTCTCAATCCTCATATTCGTCATCATCTGTCGCGTGTCTCAGAGTCTGAGCGAAAAGCCTCCACCAACAACAACATAACACCATTCGCACCTTGAAACTCCAATGGAAGAACCCACAGACGTCGCAACCCTAGTCTCGAGTCTGAACGCTGAGAGCGAAAGCGCAAGGAAATATGCCGTCTTCAAGCTGAAGGGGTTATTAAGTGACCCTTCTTTCGCGGACGCGTTTATTCAGAATGGAGGTTTACCAGCGTTGAGACAGGCAGTGCTGGACACTACGGGGAATACGCAGGCGTACGCTTTGGGGAGTCTGGATGCGCTTTTGGAGTTGGATATGGGTTGGGAGTGTTGTGATCGGGAGATTTTGGAGAAGGTAGGAAACATATGCGACAACAGGATGTGTATGTTGTGAGGCTGATTGATTGCATTGTTTAGGCACTCTCGCTATCGATTTCACATCCACTCGTCAACATCGTACGAAACGCCCTTACGCTACTCGTCCTCGTTGTGTCGCGACCCGTTGCTGCTGGCCAGGACGATGAAGGTTCTGCTGTATATGGTTTTCGAGCTATTCGACCTGCACTCGATCAACATCCCCAGTTCCTGGAATCTCTGGTACAGCGATTGAGCGCATCAGATCATCAGCTTTGCGCGAATGCGTTACAGCTGGTCAATGCGTTGATGCGCGATGCTGTACTCAATGGGGCTGAGCAAGAATGGCCGAAGTTCGTCAAGAGGTTGCAGGATCTGGGTGTGATGGGGTCAGTTGGAATGTTGATGAGAGGTGATGCGGCAAACTATGCAGATAGTCCTTTGTCGATTGCTGTGCTGGAGTTTCAGGATCTCACTAAGATTTTGCTGAGGAAGTGGAGAGATGTTATGGTAAATGTGGAACTGGCAGAGCATAAGCGCGCACTGAAGACAATACACTTGCTCAGCAAGCCGGAGCCATACAACCCACCTATTGGAGCGAATGGAGTCAAGACTCGGAAGCACCATCCGGAGAAGTGGCGACGCCTTGGGTTTGAGACTGAGTCTCCAGCTTGGGAGTTCGACGAGACCGGATATCTTGGTATGATGGATCTGGTGGACTACACGAGGAGGAACGAGGAGACATATCAGAAGACACTCTTGGAGCAATCCAATATACCGAGAGAACAGCGCTGTCCGATTGCTCGAGCGAGTTTGAGTGTGACACTGGTGCTCTATGAGCTCTTTGAGATTGACGACAGCACGATTGGCAGATTACCAGGATATCGAAACAGCTTCGATGGCGATCAGAGCGTTGATAGATTATACAAGCCTTTGCTCTTGCAATGGGGCCGACTACACACAGCATCCTTGAACACTTTCATCCGACTATGGAAGGACGCTGGAGCCGAGCATCAAGACATTTACAAGATCGAAGAAGTCGTCCGAGTTGTTGTTGAACGCATCATTGGAACCGCCAGCCGGAAGACAGATATAGCGAAAGTTGAAGAAGAGCTCCGCCTGGTCAGCCTCAGCACAGCTCGAAAATGGCAGATGGAGAACCTCAACGATGTGTATCAAGATGCATGGGGTCCGCATCTCGTCGAGGTACACGAGCAACTCCGTCATGAGAGTCTACAGTTCATGCGAGAACAGCGCATAAGATGCTTACTCCAAGGCTCGTGGTTCCCAGTATCAGCAACAGCAGACAATACATCCTGGAGATATGTTCGTCTCAGCCATAATCGTAGATGGCTGCACTATCAGACCTTTCCAGCACAGCAAGATACTGCCCCAGCATTGGCGGATCTGCATGAGAAGCTTGATCTAAACAACGTCACATCCGTAGACAGCAATGTCACAGCTCCAGAACCACTGCAACGACCGCCCACTGCTGCTACTGTCAAAGCAGACGACAAGAGCTCAGAGACTCTGACCAATTCCTTGCGCGGATCGGCGAAGACTTCCAACACGAAAATCACCATCCTCGGAACTCTCACCAACGAAGGCAAGCTCTCTTCACCCGATCGAGAAAACGAGCTCGCCCTGCTAGAACTTCTTCCACAAACATCATCTCTGGCATCCGAATGGCTTGATGGACTCCTCATGCTTCTTAATCAGTCTCCGATTACGAAGGATACAGCGAGACTGATTGCTATGATTGAGGATTGGGGCGTGAGATTGAGGATGCTGAATTTGAGGTGGGAAGACGTTGATTGGGAGGCGCTGGAGAGGAGTGTTAAGGGGGAAGAGATGGATGTTAGGCCTGTGCCGAGTCGAGAGGGGATTGAGGAGGGGGATTTTTGGTATGCGTTGCCGGATGAGCAGTAGTATGGGATGCCTTGCACTGCTATTATTACCAAGTTTCAAGACGATTACTCAGCTGATGACAACGCGGTCGATACGAACACACGGGCCAGGAGAAAGATTTCGAGTTTGTCCAAGACGTCCAAGCGGAAGGTCCGCAAGACTTGCGCAGCAATACCTTGACATTCGCATGACCAACACGGAAGCGATGCGTTTTCTGTCCACAGGACTGGGCCGCATGGATGGTGTCCTATCCCCTGGCTGTATATGTGGACAGAAAATGTATGGCTTCCGTGTTGGCTATGTGGACATCAAGGTATTGAAAGTATTGCGGACCTTCAACATTGCAGAGATATACGCATGCGCTCATCGTCGACAAGCCGAAGCTCGCAAAGCTGGAGATTGCTTCCTATCGTCCGAAAGAAGGATTTGCCCAAAACAGGCAAAGCGCCAGGTACAGAAAACATGCTGCATAGATAAGAAAATCTCTACCAGAAGCAATATCATCAACGACTTCATGAGCCTGCACAAGACTATTGCTTGCTTCGAGCCCGCCATCTCATCAAGGAGGCCTCCAAAACTTAACCACAATGCCTCTAAAACTAATCTCAGCAACGCCCTCAGCCTACGCCCGGATAAACCGCATCGCCCTCCTAGAAAAGTCCATCCCGTTCGAACTCCTCAATGAAGTTCCCTGGAACAGTACAACCGCAACACCAGAACACAATCCTCTCGAGAAACTTCCCATCTTAATTCTCGAAGATGGTTCTTCAGTCTATGACAGCGCACATATTCAAGAATATATCATACAGAAATATGCCGATCGAAAGCCAGCTTTGTTACCAGAAGGCATCGACAATGGTCTACAAGCGAGACAGATTCAGACTCTTGCTGAAGGAATGATGGAAGCTGTGACTTTGTGGTTTTTTGAAAAGGCGAGAGAACATCCTAGTGTTGAGTGAGTACCTTATGCTCGGACGAAGCGAATGAAAAATGAACGCACTGCGGTAATAGTAGAATAAATCTAATAACACATTCTGCTCAGATGGCAAGCCCGTCAAGATCGCAAAATCTCCGGAGCCGTCAAAGCCTTCAGCACTTATGCCGAAGCAGCAAATGGTGGTAATGAATGGCTTGTCGATAATGTCTTTTCGATAGCGGATATCGCGGTTGGTTGTGCGCTGGGCTGGGTAGAGTTCTTTGAGTTACGGCCGGGTTGGAAGTTGAAGTATCCTGCTTTGGAGCGCTGGTGGGAGAAGGTGAGTGAGAGGGAGAGTTTTAGGCAGACTATGCCTGTTATGTTTGATTTGAAGGATAAGGTGGTTTGAGAGGAGGTATGACAGTTCTTTTGCAGTGTCACGATAGTAGTTGATTCGAAGTACGTGCTAGAGAAGTCGACTCACTTCCTATCCCTTAGGGTTGCCCGAAACTTCTGGGATGACGATAAGGTCTTCGACTGGACATTTCGCCAGACTCTGAATCAGCGATCTGAATGAGTGGAGGAATATGAGAATGTCTGGAGGTTCGTGGAGCGATCGATCAAGGGTGTAGCCTTGAATCCTGGAAAGTCTGAATTAGTGATATTCTCAAAATATCATCTTACAAGAACTATGTCTACGCACCAATAGGAACTTGCCTCCGGTTTCTGTGTTGCAACTCACGTCGCAGTGAGACAGGCTTCTTGTCTGCGCATCCAATTGAGTAATGAAATGACATCTGTCTGACTGCGTGAGTGCGATTTCCTATCAAGCAGTCACAGAAGAGAACGTATCTGCGACTTTGCTCTTTTATCTCGTCTGCGATTGATCACAGCACCTCAGCGTTCTCTGGTATGCGTTGCCAAAGGGACGGCAGTGAGGCATCTTCACCACCATAGAATATTGGCATACCCAGAGATGCATCAGTAGAATACTGGAACGAACAGTGCCACAGCTCGTGGCCGTGGCTGCCACGAACGTTCTGTCACATGGTCGTTATGAGTCTAGCCTCAACGGCTTGGTTATCCTCCATAGCGTACCTTCGCAGTGAAACCAGACCACTCGCCTCGATAGTTCAATGTTTCGCTACCGAAACTGCTTCTTGTCAAAGGCTGAAGGTTTCCAGAGCTTCTGACGATAGTTTCACAAGCCAGTTCTGAGCTTCCTGCTTCAGCCGTTCAACCTGCAGGAATCGTGGAGCAACGGCGACTTGTCACTCGTCGGCCGGCAACCGAAACGCTTCCGGTTTGGATGTACATAAGACGGAACAACCAATGCGGTGCAAGAGAGCTTGCTGCGAACTGATATGCAGTACGTACGCCTTTCGTAGTGTCTGCCGGAATCGCAATTGCGCTCGGCTCGAGCGCTCAGCATCGAAAATGCTTCATGTTCGCTCATATATGATGTTGGTATGGAAATGGAAACAAGCGCGAGGTTATCTCCATTCATCGGCCCTAGTCAAAGTCGCTACCGAATTTGAGGATATATCCCTGTTCGATTCTAGGTGACGCAGAAATGCTGTAGCTTTGAAGCTGCTCGCAGGACAAACGCCTCGAACGAACCTGCTTGTTGCGCGTTATCAGAGTCGCGAGAGTTTCGCTCACCATCACCGGCAAAGGCGCACGATAGGCTGTGAAGTCTTTGGGCATGAGGCGCTACGCTTTCATCCGGTGATCAACCCTAGGAGTGCGTACCTGAAAGGCGGGCATGCGGGCACGCAGGATGGCATGCTCGGCACCAAGGGTGTGATGATGAATGCATCCTGTCAGCAGCAAGGAGACCCGAACTATGGCCATGAATGAGCAATCACCGAAGCAAGAGGGTGTGGTATCCCATTGCGATCAGCGTGCATACCGCGTTTGTCTGTCCAATGTGTTGTTTTGGTCGCTCGACCAGGTGCAACCCGTTTGGTGAACGACCGATCAAGTCTGGCAGGCTGGCGGAGGTCTGGTACGAAACAAGAAACGCCATCGCGCGACCAGTGCGCTGGTAGCCGGATCGATCTCCAGGATCGTTCCCTGTCTGTCGCATTCATATTCTTCATCCAGCTTACCACTATGACCTTGGTTGTGGGTGCGGTGGCGCACTTTCAACGAGGGAGCAGTCTGCTGTGGGAAAGCTTGGAGTGGATCACAATCGTGGTTGATGATGAAGCGAATCGAATCGAGTGATTAGTGGCAGCGCAATCCTTCCATCACTTCGCTCGCGGTTCGTGGCTCGAAGTCTATAACATTCAGCTGACGGAGCCACAGCAGGGCTGAGAGGGTTGTTAACGGAGATACTATATTTTGGGCACAGCATGCTCTCGCAACTCGCATAACCACTTCCCTTGCCGCCGTCCTAGATCCGACGTGCAGACGTGCATATTGATACTCTGCAAGGTCTCACACCGATTCGGTACTCAATTCATCTCGCCACTTTAGAGCTGGTCACCTTTCTATTCTCACTTCCGCTACCTTCGATTTTCTACAGGCCCTGTCAGGCAGACTGTCACTCCGAACTTACGGCAGCAATGGCCGCGACAGTTCAGATCACGCCTGACGAGTACGACACGTTGCCGCCCTCCATTCAGTAAGTTCATCTTCCCGTACCTCAGCATACCTACACCGGCCAGCGTGAGACATTTGGATGCATCCGCATTGGCGGATCCAGTTCGAAACATCAACGGCACCTGCTCAACCAGTCACTAACGCCTGAGACAGAAAGAAATACTTTTCCTCTGTTGAACGACTACGAATCCTACAGCAAGCTGCCTCAGAGAGACGTCAGAAGCAGTCCTCACCGCCACGAAAGCAGGCTTCTCTGGATGCCATCCGACCTCCAAGACCATCGACATCTCTATCAAGTTATAGTCGACATCACCTCAGGAATGCTGATGTCCCACTCCTCGAAGACGTTAATGAGGACCAAGCCTTGCGGTTTCTAGCGTTGCCGGACAAGATCAAGCGTGCACACTTCAACACAGAGGAGCTCGTGCTACTGACCCAAAGCTCGAATCGAGTACTGCGAAATCTTCAACAGGCTCGGTCACCCACGTCTCCCACTTCTCCTACATGGTCATCGACGGATCGCAGTCAGAGTGTAGCGTCTATCAGGTCACGGGAGACTGCACCCGCAGGCGTGGAGAAAGATTGGCATGAAGAAGGAATGGCAACACTCATGAGTGGAGACTTCAGACGCAGCGAGCCGAATCTGCTACGGAACTTCTCAAGACGCCAGAACAGCGTCTCTTCTTCTTACTCAATGGCATCCACCGCCACTGACCTCCACCGGTCGAGCACTCGCAAAGCCTCGTTCTCTCGCAGGCGGGCTGCACTGGCACCTTTGCCACTTCCACCACCAACACTCTTGCCTATCGTACCGAAAGTGAAGGCTGCAAACATCCAGCCGGCTGTACCTCCTTTGCCATCGCCGGTCATCAAGGAGCCTGCACCATCCTCGCCTGTGGACGTACTAGCCGAAAGTAAGCCACGATACTATGGAGATTCACAAGCACGTTCAAAACTTCGCACTTTCCTTGCCTCACCAGAAAAGTTCGACGAAGCTTTAGAGTTCGGTTTTCCAGCTGCAGATCTCTACCACGACGACGATGATGATTCTACATCGTCCGCGATGACTCCACGAACACCTATAGATAACTCCTTTCCTATGACCCACGGATCCGTAGACTCCGGAATCAGCATACCACTACACACCAAGAAAGGCAGTGCCAACCTAAGAAGTCTCACACCAGATCTCGATGGACGCGAGATGACTTTGAAATTGACCCTCACGAGAAAGGACCTTCGAGCTCCTGGAGCTGATCAACAACTTTATTCTCTTCAACGGACTCAGGTTTCTGGCGTTGATATTGAGTCTACGTCGGATCCTTTGGCGCTGGGAAGTTTAGTCATTTGTGATGATCATTCTGGGAATCATGGGGCTTTTGCTGTGAGGGAGCAGCCTTCGAAACGAGGCTTGAAGAAGTTGTTTAGCAATATTCGGAAGCGTTGAGTGTTTCTCTTCGTGTATTCATGTTGCTTTTGAGCTTCGTAGTTGTGTTATCAGCGTGGAGAGGAGAGGAGAGTGTCACAGCGGGCTGTGACTGTACCGATAGTCTGCTCAAGAGCAGTCGATATCCTGATATAGCATGTGTGTTGTATCATTAGCCAGAAAGGCGAAGAACGACCAAGTCATCAAACTCATATTTATTCCGTTTAAACGTTTCACCGATCGTTGCTCATGACGTGTCACCTTCGCGTTACACTCTACCAAACTCCCTTCTCTCCACCACAACAAACACCCTCTTCTCCCCATCCCCCATTTGCCCTCCGTACACAATATAACAACCACAACCCAGTCATGACCGACTTAATCTCCCTCGAAAAAGACCCCCGCCTCTTCCTCTACACCTCCCTAACAGCCGGTTCCTCCCACATCGTAACAGCCACTTCGCGTTTAGAAACAATTCTAAAAGCGAACAAAATTCCTTATCAAGCTATTGATCTTGCTACGGATGAACTTGCGAAGAAGTTATGGCAGAGGAGAGGAGGGAAGAGGAAGTTGCCGGGGTTGGTTAAGGAGGGGTTCGTGTTGGCGGTGAGTGCAATCATGCTAGAGGAGAGGAGGGAGGAGGGGGAGTGAGGGGAGCGAGATGATGGTTTGCTGATTATGCTGACTCGCTGCGCTCGTAGGATCTGAACGAAGTAGAAGAATGGAATGAATTCGGAGAATTGAAAGAGAATATTGGACCGCTACCAGCGAACAATGCTGTACCAAAGACAGGAGGACCTGTAGGGATACAGACTGCGCCGGCACTTTCACATAATGTCACATCAGCACCATCTGCGTCAAGTGCTTCTGCGAAAAAGGCTGAGGTGCCTGCTCCTGTGGCTAAGAGCCAAGGGATTGCGCTGCCTGGAGCTGCGGAAATTGCAAAGAAGGCAGCTGAGAAGAAGGCTACTGGTTCTGTGACAGTCGCGAAGGGAGCTGTCGTGGGTGGACCGGCAAAGATTGAGGAGACGGAGAAGAGGTTGGAGGGGAGTCAGAAGGAGGAGGAGGAGACGAAGAAGGAACATGAGCAGACGAAAGATGAGCCTACTACGAAAGACGAAGAGACGAAAGACGGGCCTACAACGAAAGATGAGAAGGAAAGCGGGAAACCACCTCTGGCTGCGAGCATAAGAGGTGGTCCAGCGAAGATTGCGGCTATCAGCGCGAGGATGGAAGAGAGGAGGAAGAATGACGAGGAGACAAATCAGGACAACGATGAACCAGCAGCAGTTGCGAAGGTTGCAGGTGGTTCAGAGAAAGTCGCAGCTACGAACGAGAGGCTAGAGGAGAGCAAGGCAGACGTCACAGCATCTTCGGAGACGACGACTGAAAGTGCAAAAGAGGAGGAATCAGAAGAGACAGAAGCGAAGGACGACATTCCAGAGGCCAATGCTGCAGCAAAGGAATTGAAGATCGGCGAGCCGCCTATTGAAGATGTGGTCAAGCGTAGCGAACCTGCTCAAAAGCCAGATGAGGACAAGACAGAGAAGGAAACGAGTGATATCATCAATGTTCCAGGGCGTAATGCTGGTAGTACGCTGGAGCAATTGAAGGAGTTGAAAGACCTAGGATCAAAGGACGGGGAAGATGATGAGGCAGAAGAGAAGAAAGATGATGATATACCCGAAGCCAACGCTGCAGCGAAGGCACTAAAGATTGGTGAGCCGACTACGGAAGCTGCTGCTGTCGTCGTCGGAGATGAGAAACCCACTTGATGGAGGCGATCAGTGTCAAGGGCGTAGTATCAGTAATTCAAACGAGTACGATTATCATGAATCCAATGCTATCATGTATCATTTCTCGGACATGTTCGCTCGCCTGTCATATGCAGTTCTTGGCAAAGTGACGATGATGATGATGATCCCAGCCACCTCGAAGCGGAAACGCCAGACCTGCCATCTCCATTCACTCGCATCGCAAAACATGTCTCAACACCATCCCGCCCTTTGCGCTGATGTTCCAACAACACATCGCCGCCATGCAGCAGACTCCCCAACGAAGTCGCTATAGTTCTGGCCATGGACGAGGAGGTAGCGCATCCCGCAGCAGCAGAGGACGAAATGACAAAGGCGGGCCCGGTCGAACTGGACGACTCCGCGGCCTCTTCGACGGCATATGGCACTGTGACTGCTCTCCTCGCTTACCCGCCGAACAATTCAAAGTAAAGAAAGAAGGTCCTAACAAAGGTCGAGATTTTTATACTTGTCAGCAAAGTCCAGAATCGAAGAGGTGTGGGTTTTTCTTGTGGGCTGAAGAGGCGCGGCCGAGGGAGGCTGCTGTTGTGCTGGGGAATGGGAGGAGGGAGACTCATCAGCATAATGCTGAAATTCAAGAAGGTTGGAGCGCTGGGAGAAGGGAAAGGAGTAGGGACAGGACTGTGAGGTTTGTTTCGCCGAGTCTGAGTCCGACGCAGAACGCTGCTGGGATGGCGGGAAATGGGGTGGGTGTGAAGAGGAGTTTGAGGCAGGCTGGTTTTGAAGAGGATGAGGATGACGATGATGAGTATGGGTTGACGAGGGAGGATGAAGAAGAGCTGGCGCAAGTGGCCGATTCATCGCTATTCCAAACACCCCAGAAGCCTCAGAGCAATAATATGGGGGTCTATGCTACGCCTAGTTCTGAAGATCAGGCTGGAGGAAAACAGCGCACACCGAGGAAACTTCCTTGGCTGGAAGAACCTGTCACGCCGGTGTCTACGAAGAAGAGTATTGGTGACTATTTCGCTACTCCTTCGAAACAGCAGGATGAGATAACAGACACTACTACTGTTACTTATCCGGAACTGCCATCCACTCCTGCTCCTCGAGAAGAGCCCGCGATCTTAGAACCGCCCTCCCCGTCTCCTGCGGCACGCTTCAAGGACTCTCTGGCCAACTCGACAGAAGATAGTTTGACGAAAGAGGTGCTCAAGGAGCTCAGCTCGGTACAGCTTCCGAAAGCTACGATCGAGAGACTGCGATCTATTCTGACGAAACACGACTTGAAGACGCATGGGATCAAGATGGGGAGGGATGTTAGCAGAAGTGCTTTGCAAAAGAAGGAGGAGAGAGTGAAAGAATTGGAGGAGCGGGTGAGGCTACTGGAGCAGGAGAGGAATCTCAAATCGAGCGGGAGAGGAAAGCGGCATGAGATTGTTGTGCACCAGGATGAGGAAGATGGTGAGGAGACGGATGTGGAACTATAACGAAGAGCATGAGCGAGCTTTTGATCTATGATACCCATTTGCTGCATTATATTTATTACAAGAATTGGACAAAACAAACAAAAAGACATATGGTCTCACCACGATTCGAACGTGGATCTCTCAAAGATAGATGACTGATTAGGCCATCTAAACGGTATGTTGGTTTGTGAAGGTCTCCGCCTTGCACTCCTGCACTCACCTTCGGAGAGGCTTTGTGCAGGCATCCGCTTCTCTACTGAGCGTGCTGACCGTTGCACTACAAGACCTGGACGACTGGCGATGGATTCGAATATAGAGCTCACCCATGAGAAGCACACTGCAGAATACGATCACCACAGCTCATGGGCAGATCTGGAGCATGAAAGTGACCTACAAGTACAGTCTCACATCACCCATCCTCAACAGTCGTCCAAGGCCTTCGTGGCCTAGTCGGTAAGTCGTTAGCTAGGCTGATGCTCACATGCAACATAGGAACTCGATGCTTCAGAATTAATATGGCTCTGACCGCATGTCCGTCCAGTGTTACACCTACGGTCCTGAGGTGATTGTTTTGCCTTTCACGTCCTTTCTTTTGCGAGGATGAAGCTCCCACTCCACCACTATCTTTTGCTGACATCAAGCCTCAGATACCAGCTATCATATATGAACCAAGATTGTCTGCTTCCAACAGTCGTCTCAGGCCTTCGTGGCCTGGCGGGTAAGTCGTCAGCTATGCTGATGCTCACATGCAGATGCGTTGATAGTGTACTGAGTCCAAGCGTAGGACTAATCGATCAAGGCACGACCTTGGAGTTACCAGTTGAGGGCGATTGTTTTGCCATCCACTCAGCTTCTACGTCGCAACGACAAAGGCTCTACGACTCTCCTTTGGAGCTGATCAGCTGCACGATCAATATGTCATATACGACCTCAGATTGTCTTCTCTCAACCGTCGTTCGAGGCCTTCGTGGCCTAGTCGGGAAGTCGTCACGATTGTGATGCTCGAAAGGAGACGCAGCTAGCAACAGAGCGAAGTCATCGTGGCTTCTGTTGGTCCATACTGCGTACTATCGGCGCAGGTCGAGGGCGATTGTTTTGCCTTCCACTTAGCTCTTTTGCGTCGACGAAGGCTATAAGGTCAAGACTCTCCTTCGTTCATATTTCACCTCAGATACCAGCTATCACATATGGTTCCAGCTTCACCACTCTCAACAGTCGTCCTTGATATAGTGGTATACCTGTAAGTCGCTCTGATCAGAGTGCTATACTTCACGATACACCTTCCATCTATGCGAGGCCACAGACCTCGTACGTTGTGGTTGGTGCATGGCACATTGTGCTTTAGGGCGATTGTTTTGCATCCCCAATCAGTGTTCTTACTTTTGCTGCCCCTCCTGGGTCGCAGTGGCGGTTCAAATACTTCGTCACTTTACCCCCTTCCAACAGTCGTCCTTGGTATAGTGGTATACCTGTAAGTCGTCAAGATCTTCACATAACAATTAGGCCTCTTTCTAGCGACGGAGGCGATGTTGATCTGATGCTTGTAAACAACGATACTAAACACACTTGGTACCACGATGATAGTCGTAGTCCATAGTTCGATATGTACCTTCCTTCATAAGAATGGCGATTGTTTCATCTTTTGACAGAAGTGTTCACTTTTGCTCTCCTATGCAGATGGACGTCGCTATGTCCTTCTCCTGTTGTTTTGGCAGTCTTATGTAGAGTCCGGGTAACATACATGTACTGCTAGAGCTTAGCCACTCCCAACAGTCGTCCTTGGTCTGGTGGTGTACATGTAAGTCGTTGGCATAGCTGATGCTTGTAAACAATGACCTGGCCTCGACTTGCTCCACGATGAGAGTCGTATAGCGTCGCATCAACGGTGTCAACCCTACAGAAGAGTGGCGATTGGTTTTTGCACTGCTCTACTATACTTGAGAGTTGTTTTTGGCAGTCTTGTGCACCGTCCAGGTGGCATACACATACCTCCTCACTTCACCCTCCCTCAACAGTCGTCACTGGTGTAGTGGTCTACCTGTAAGTCGTCAGCAAAGCTGATGCTTGTGAACATCGACATTGACCATACTCGACCACGATGTTGGTTGTGCAGCTTGTACAGATCTTGGGCGGCCCTACACAAGAGTGGCGATTGGATTGATCTGTCTTTTGCTTCGCACTCTCATCGCAGCTGACATGGCCATGGACGTCCATATAGTATTCTCAATGGGCCTTCTGCAATGGTCGTCCGTGGTCTAGTGGTGAGCTCGAAAGTCGTCGTTGTAATGCTGATACTTGTGAGTGTGAGGACATGCGAGCAACTTGATGTCTGATATTGGCAATCGTTGTGCTGGTCTCCGGACGCACAGCAAGAACGACGGGCGATTATTTTGTCTTTTGCTTCTCACGTAGAAGAAGGATGTTTGAATGTCTGACCTTGTCAATCATCATTATATCTCATATGTATATACAATGCATTACACCCTCTTAGCCATGCATCTCTGTTCATCCCTAAGTTCCATGCCCACACTCATCTCAATACATACAATTCGCAGCCATGAAATCCTCAGAAGTATATCCACCAGGTGTAGGCATTCCAGCGAAAGTCATCGTCGAAGCAGGTGCAGACATGCTATGTTGCATTGTAGGAGCGACCATCCATGGTGAAGTCGTGTCGATGGGTGTTGGGTAGCCCATGGTGAAGTCGGTGGTGGGTTGATAGGCCGCCAGGCCATATGGCGTCGAATCGTCGGAAGTGGTCAGGATCTGTTGAGGCATGACAGCATACATGCCCTGCTGTGATTGTTGATGTGTCGTGTAGTCCGGCTCGATAGCACCATTGCCATACACATCCATCTCTGCCTCTTCTCCATTCCCAGGGCCGTCGTCAACAACGGCTTCACTTCCAGCCTCAACCTCAATCTCCCTCAACCACCCGTTAGCCTTCAACCACTCAATCGGAGGCCAATCGCCACCTGCCTTTCCAGCTCTGCTCTCCCTCTCCTCTCCTCTCGCCTTCCTACCCCTCTTCCTCGGACAAAAGTGCGCTCTTCTCAAATGCGCAGCAGCATTGTAGTAAGCAGAGTAGTTCTTCTGCTGTTTACATTGCTTGCAGATCCCGAGTGGCTTGGCCGGCCACCATTCTGTACGTGTAGTGGGTTCGGTGCAGATCCAGACTTTTTTGGACGAGGCATGGGCTCTGTCCCAGTGGCGGCGGAGTTCGTGTTCGCCGCGGAAGCCGGATGGGAACTCGTTGCACATGTTGCAGCGGAGCTTGGGATGTTGAGGGCGGACGTAAGGAGCTTTCGAGATTGCTTGCTTGCTGCGCTTCGTGGATCGCTTTGTGTCGTTTGTGTCTTCTTGACTTGTCGAGGTTGTAGGTGACTTGCTTGACTTGGGCGCGTTCTTGGGTGCGATCGGATGGCGAGCATTCTCAATGTGTTTTCTTCTTCTTTCAGAATCCTTCAGCTCAGTAGAAGCACTACTGCAAGTGCTCTGTTCTGATTTCGTGCGCTCCATACCTTGCGCTGATGTTGCTTCTGCCATAGTAGGCATGATTGAGTGATGGTGGTGATGATGATGAGCAGCAGGCGGTTGTTCTTCGCCGCCAACAGCAGCGTCAGAAATACTTTGACCATAAAAAGAGAAATCCGTACCAACTAAGCCATAACCCACGTTGCTGAGCAAGTGTGAGGCACTACTATCGTCAGTGAAGCCGATAGTATGCTGACTACTAGCAGCCACTGGCTCCTTTGTAACAGAACATGATACGAAATGACCATCAATATCATCGAGGGGGAACAGTGATGGTGGTTGGGAAGTCGCGGAGAAGGAAGACTCAACGCGCATCATGTCGAAAGCATCAGTCACCGACGCACTAGTCACACTACTCTGTCTGCTCATCGCTTCACTTGTCGTGTAACAAGACGATGGCGGTGACAAGAGATGGGGGGTCGCTACACTCGTACTTGGCGAGATGTCATGCGCTGAAGGCGGACACAAGTTTGACGCAGCGAAGGCAGGGTGAGAGGAGTGCTGAGTTGCCTCAAAGCATTCTACTCTCGCCTTCTTCGTGGGCATGACTTGCGCCTTTTCAGTTTCGTAGAGCTTAGAGCAGTACTCGGCTGGTTCATAGATTTGAACATTGTCGAGACGACGGGGTTGGGCAGGCATCGTTGTTGCTGATGATGAGCGACTTGAGGTGCTGCCATACGTGTAGCTTGTCGAATGCGCCATGTCGACGTGATGGAAGTCTCGCTTGCCGTTCACGTTGGCGCTTCGAGTGAGACTTGCCGTTGGCTGTGATTTTGAGACTTGCATGCCGGTTGCTGTAGGCAGTGGTGTCGAAGTCGAATTCGTCTGATATTGACCACCGTCCAGATGTTGAGAGTCCTGCCATGGTCAGTCAATCGGGCCAGTGAGCCAGCAACCAAGAAAGAAAGCTCCTACAAAAGGCCCTCGGCCAGTGTTACGACTCAGATCGGTCGAAGGGAGATCTTGCTGCAGACTTCGAGGAACCGTGTTGTCGAATTGCTGGAAGTGCAGCGTCGCATCGTTCCAGTCGTCCAGAGACGGCCAGCCTGTCGTCGCAGTTGACTGCCAGAACTGTTGTTGTTGTATCGTGTCCAGGTCCTGCATACCATTCGAATATGACATGGTTCAGGTCAGTGTGAGTATGTGTCTTCTAAGCTAGTAGGTACTGTGTGCCTCTGAGCTGTTCGAGTCTTGGTGATGGTAAGGTTATCGTAGTGCTACCAATGTGAGTTGGCGTGCGATGTGGCGATCAGAAATGAGGCGAGCGTGGGAACTGCTGAGAGGTATAGACTATATACTTCTTCTGCGAACTGCAGACACCCCGGGACAGTATGCGCCCCAGTATGCACGTTGATGCGCGGATGTGTGAGGTGTGATGAGAAGGTGTCTACTTTTGCTGTGCCGTCCCACTAGACAAGCACGCCGGCATCCTGCGCAACCTTTCCAAGGAAGCGACGTCAAATCGTAAAATAGTGAAGCGGCGAATTGGGAGCGTCGAGCAGACGGTGACGAGGCGCCGGTATTGCCTTAACGACGTCCCCACTCTGCCGCGATAGGTGCGATGCGGCCAGGGTATAGAAACTAGTTTGTGGACGCACTTTGCCTGATTTGCGAACTATCTTGCTGCTCTCGTTGTTGGCAGCATCGACGACACGTACCTTTCTTCCACGTTTCTCCCACCTCCTGACCTGTCCCGACAATCTCCAGCAGGATCCCGTGCTGCCACCGGAAGAAGCCAACACAGCCCTCCCCTGCCAAACACATCTGGACAAGATCAGCGCCGCCAGCTCTGGACCTCCGACTTCAGACGCACAGGAGCGTTTCGGAACGAAAGCCAATGACGACCAAGCACGACAACATTGCGCACACAGTGTAACGGGAATACGTCGCTGCTTCAAGAGTGACGATGACCATCATCAGAAGTGCTTGAAATGCCTGCTCGCCAACAGCATGAATCGACCAATCTGGAAATTGCAGCTATTGGCGGATAGGCCATGTTCGAAAACAAGCTGCGCGGTATCATATCCATCCGCCTCAGCTGGCATGGGTTTTACGATCTCGAGATCTCATCTACATGGTTTGCTGATAGAGCCCTTGTCGCTGACGAACATCATATGAGACGACCCTCGAGCATTTCTTCCAAATCCTGCATTCATATGAGCAGAGCTGAACACCCTCAAGCATTTCTTCCAAATCGTGAGAAGGGATTCATACGAATGCACCATCTGCAGACGACTTCTCACATCTATCATGAACGAACTGTCTAGGATGGCTAAATGAAGCAGGATCGACACCGAGGTACACTTCTAATAACATGCAGGTGGGCGGTGCTCAAGAAGAATCTTCCGACAACTTAATCTGGATGGTCTGGACTATTCCACTGACTCGAAGGCCGACTTCACCTCATTTCACTTCTCTCTCCCTCGCCAACATGCTTTCTAAAGGACCGAACTCGCTGTGGCGACTGCCTTCTTGAATCTGCTCAGAGGATTCCTTGTCTTCCGAGTTGTCTTCTCAATAGGCACCTTGGACACCGCTTCAGGAGCTACCCAAGATGAACTCATACTAATTTCCTGGATATCAACACCGCCAGAGGAATCGGTAGTTGCAGCACCTGGTCGGCCACTATTGGAGCTGTTCCTAGCAGTGCTTGCCATGCCGCTGACTCTCCTGCTCGATGGCGAGAGGCCTTGAATCGTATCGAGCATGCTGCCTTCTGGTTGTGGAAGCAGTAAGATGACCGAGCCACTACGTTCAGCTTTCCTACCGAGCGTGAAGGACTCTTTTCGACTACCGTCCGAGGACGCAGTGGATGCCATTGATCCCCGGGATAGGCGAGCTTTCCCACGAGCTCTCAGAGTCTCCTCGGTCTCCACTGGCGGCAGCCTGCGCCTCGACTGCTCCACAGGATAACTACCAAGGACCTCCTTCGCGATGCCGACTTCAAGAGGACTTGGTTCCAAAGGTGGAGTGCTGAAGCGCTCGATTTCTCCCTCGAGCTCCGGCGCCTCGTCCATACTGATATCAGGTACTCCCAAACGGTCGCCATCGTAGACTATATTCACATCGAAGCCGAATTCGTCGAAGAAGTCGCATATATCGTCCACCACCGCATCATCGCTGCGCCGCCTCGGAACTGCCAAGGAATGTTGATACATGTCATCTGCAGCCTCTTGAAAAGGATCCAGACTCGCCACGGAGTTCTTGCGAGGCATAATAGCTGGTTTGGGGAGTTTGATCGCGCCTTGGATATATACGGAGCATCTCCACGCTGTCATCTCGGGAGGCGTGACGGTCACGACGGAACCTCCTCGTAGCCGAATTTCTCTTGCCGCTGGCATTGCTTCGCCAATCTCTGGAGGAATGTTCTCTTCGTCGTCCGGACCTTCGGCTATTGCTGTGAGCGTGCTCGTGGGAGAAGGCCTGTCATCATCCTCTTCTTCGTCCTCCTCCATCAGCATATTGGCGACTTTATTCTCCTCGATCTGGGTCAAAGGACTTCTCACCATACCAGATCTCCGATTTCTGGCTCCTCTAGATTTTCGAACAAAGCCAGGAGACATTGGCGATGCCATACTATCCGTCGGGCTATCAGGACTGCCATTCGGTGACCTCAGTCCCCCAAGAACGTTTGGCTGTCCCAAAAAGCTCAACCTCGGCGGCAGATTGACCCTATACATCTGACTTTGCCTCAGCTTGCTAACAGTACCAGCTTCTTTTCCGTCAGCATCTTTGCCATAAATGAGCTCTTCTACAGGAAAGAATCCTGTATCGACTAACATGCTCATTGTCTCGCCTTTACGACTTCTCTTGAAGATGCCGGGACTTCTCGATGTACTGCCTCCAGGAGTGGAAGGCTTCGTAGTCGCGTTCTTCAGCCTGCCCAAATCATCGATCACAGACAAGGCACTTCTTATTGAGGATGATGTCTTGAGTGACCGACTTGCGTCTAGAGAACGACGATCGCCCTTTTTGCCAAATCTGGAGCGTCCGGTGCGGCGAGAGGACGATGTGCTTGTCGTGCTTCTTGAAGCTGAACTTGCTTTTCTGTTGTAGGCAGGCGGCGCTGTTGCTGAACGGACCATTGGGTATGGCACAGAGGGTGTTTCTGAGGAGGATTGTCGACCACGTATGGCCATTATTTGCGCGCGCGGTGCCGGTGCTGGGGCTGGAACTGGGGACTTGCTCCCATCGGCTCGCAGAGCTGCGCCTGAGAAGAGTAGAGGTGGAGAAGTAGGCGGAGACTTCGGTATCGTGGTGGAGGTGAATCTCTGGCCCGTAATAAGATGAGGATCCAGTGGCTCGACTTGTGATGGGACTCGTGGAAGTGGTACACTTGGAGCTGGAGAAGAAATCATCGAACGCTGAGAACGTTGGCTATCACTCCGTTCTCTTCGCAACGGACTAGCCACAGGCGAAGCACGGAAATGGTCTCCTGGTAGAGTCCTTGGAGGTCGCTTTACTGGTGGTTGAGGAGCACGTCTGGGACTCTCCAATGGCGGAACAGATTTGCCATCTCCTTTTCCTGTCTTCTTCCAAAGGAAATCTTCATTCTGCGTCGCTTTCGCAGCCGGTGAAGGACCTGATATTGGAAATGGAAATTGTGGCAGAGCTGCTGTAGGTGGTGGTGACAATGGCGCTGCGAAGACTTGTGGAGGTGGTACACGGCGAGAATTACTTTGCGCGGATGTGGTGTTGTGCAGTGTGCTCTGTTGCAGAGTTGCTGTTCGCGCTCGGTCGCCTGCTTGGAGTTCCTTGGCTGCAAGATGTCAGTCATTCCAACAACTACTTAATCTGCTGGGTGTAGACTTACGGATCGGTGCCGTGGCTGGTTTCCATCTTGCTTCTCTTTCTGCTTGCTTCTCTGCTTCTCTCTCTGCCGCCTTTTGCGCTTCACGCTCTGCCGCCTTTTGCGCTTCACGCTCTGCCTGCTTTCTTCTGTTCTCTTCTAGTTCGTCAACTATCCTTGCTGAATCTGCTGCTGAGGGTGGCAGTTTCGATCCTTTGCGACGAGGGGGCGAGGGTGTAGACAACCCTTCGAATCTGGCGAACCGCGCTTCGATCTCCGCTGGAGTGGGCATGTCCACTGCTTAGACCTGCTATGGCAATAACATCGACTGAGTCGCAAAAGGCAGACTCGAGAGTCGGTGAACAGCGGCGACGCGCTCGCAATCAGCTGCTTATGGTAACAGTAAGCGCTGTGTGCAAACATAGATCCCGAGTCTTTGTTCCTTCCGGGCAGGCTTTCGCGAGGTACAAAGGGACCACGTTCCTCCATTAGAATGTGTGAGATGCTCTTACATTCCAGTGCCGCTTTGGGATGTGGTTTTTCGGCTTGTGGTCCGATCACAGAGTACTATTCGCCGACTAGTATGAATACTCATTGTGCTTGGACGGAGATATCGCGATTTCTGGGTAATAGTCAGCATGCTCGTTCAAGGGATTGATGTTGTTCGGGAAATATTAGTTAGTGTTTTAGTGCGTAGGCCATGCTTTGCCTATATAACTATTCTGCTTCTTCCAATCCAGTAGCATCCAGATATGGATCCCTCCGCTGTGCTGCTGGCGGTGCTGTTGCTGTTCGAATCTCCTGTCTCTCCAAATTCTCAGTATTCGACTGTTGCTTTTCCAGATCCTCCGAGCTACTATGCCCATCTGCCCCATGACTCTCATGCTTCTCCGTCGTAGCGTTCTCTTCTGTAGGAGCGAATTTACTCCTCGCCCTAATCTTCGCTCCATAGCGATAGAACATGAAAGGTATAGCAGCTAGCAAAACCGCCACACCACCAATCAAACTTCCTGCTCCCCCAACTCCCAAAGCAGTAAACATTTGTTCTGTGAATAAGGGTGCCACGGCTCCAAGTGCTGAACGACAAACTGTGTTTGCTGCTATGGCAGAAGCGGCGTACATCATGTATGTGTCTGCTAGGTAGGACAAGTAGGAGACGAAGACTAGAACTATGGATGTTGAGAGGAATGTTCCAGCCTAATGCATATGTTAGTTATCACGGAACTAATAACACAGCATGCATGTTGTGGAAAGTGGAAATGGTATTTACCAGCGTCGGAACAATCCAAGGCACAGAATTGTAATTCGCACTCCAAGCGAACCAAAACATAGTGATTGGGAAGATTATCCCTCCGATCATTGCAAGCGGCATTCGATCCTCTGGAGTTCGAGGAATCCCTGCTAGCATTTTCTTCTTGCTAAAGGTTGATTCGTAGAAGGTTATGCCGCCTGCTATAAAGGCTCCGACGAGGAATCCAATGAGAGGTAGAGCACCGACGCCGCTGTTCCAGCCGCGTTTCTGTTGGAAGACGATGGGATATCTACGTCTTTGTTAGTGGTGTGTGGTGAGGGAGGGAGGGAAGGGAAAGGGGGATACGAACATTGTAAAAGACATATACAGCAAAGCATAAACGATACTCAAGTAGATCGCCACCAGGAGAGAGATGGGGTCAAAAAGAATAATCCAAGGCCTCGTCAAAGTAACCTTGAATATCTGTGTCAATGTCTGTCCACTCGCTTCCCTAGGAGCTTGAACATTCTCAAAACCAGGTACTTTCGCAGCTCGTATCCTTTTCGCTTTATTCACGAGGACTTGCGCCGGCAGCGTTTCAGGTATCGTCAACATTGGAATCAGAGTAAGAACTCCAAGCCAGAGTAAGACATAGAATGCCCAACGCCAGTTTTCTTTCAATTCGAGGAAGCCAGAGACCACAGGTCCCAGAGCAGGTCCAGCAAAAGTCATCATTGAGAATACAGACATTGCGTTTCCTCGTTCAATTGGTGGCCAGAGATCCGCAAGGACTCCCGGAACATTACTGAGAGCTGCTGAGGCGAATGTTCCAGTGAGAAATCTTCCGACGAGAAGCCCAGCGAAGGTTGGAGTGAAAGCGCAGAGGAATGTGAAGATAAAGTAGAGGATGTAGGTTGAGCAGAAGATCCATCTTCTGCCATAATACTCCGAAAGAGGAGCCCAGAGGAGAGGTCCGAAGCAATATCCTAAGAGGAAGAGTGTGGTGACCAGGTTTGAGACTAGGACCGAGACGTTGAAATGTTCTGCGATGGAGTTCAAGCAGCCTGATGGGGAGGATGAGGCGAATGTGGAGGATATGACGAGGGAGATTGATACGATTGTTATGTACCATCTTCGAGCTGCGGACCAGTTCTTGGGGTTTTCGATGTCGCCTTCTGAGAAGTCCAGATGCCCAGAGCTGTTAAAATGTATCGACTCGTTGGGATTGACATTCTTGCTTCGATATGGCTTCGCGGCTGGACGAGAGAGTGTTCGTTCAAGAAACTCCATTGTTGTGGTGGTTGCTGCGTCGCTAGAGTGCTACGTATGAGAGGAGAGTGGAGTGATCAGCAGACACATCATTCTCTGTGTTGTCAAGAATCCAGTAGCGGAAGTGTTTGCATAGGAGATGCTGTGATGGATATGGCATCATTGCCACTACTTACTTCTTAATTCCGCTGCTATGTTTCGCGTCGTGCCACAAGGCTTCGGGAAAACGGCACATGAGAACTGCTGCAAACTTCTGTGACGAGCGAAAGTCAAGCCCGAGGTCGCGAGAAAAAGCTTGGATCCGGCTCCGTGTACACGACTGCTGATGAGCTACATTTGCACTCACCGTGGAAGAGCCCACAATGCAATGGTTCAAGAGAGCAGTCGGTCTTTCCTGGAGAGCCTTGCATGTAGACATATTCGTCTCCTGCATCATGGCTTGCTGGTTCGTGCAACAGTCTCTTGTCCGAAGGGCGAAAGGCGAAGTGCTCGCATTTATTTCTACCCAAGCTCTTGATATCGTGTATGCATGGCATGGAATGGGATGTGATGTATCTTTCTCGCAGTATCATGTGTCTTGAGGTCTCTTCGTATGCTGACCGGAGGTTTTGTAGATGTATATTGGTGGTTGTTATGGCAAGGCACGAAGGTGGGCTGTGCTGTCAGGTGCATCAATGGTATTGGAAAGATGACTCTTTATCAGTTAAGAGAGACACAGACTTGGGGGTGAGGTTCAAAGTCGTGGTAGCAACAAGGTGGAAGCGGTGACAAAACATCTCGTGTGCTGACTGTTGGTCTGATCCTTGCCAATCCTCCAACCTACCCATGCACAATCGGGCATACCACCAACACAATTCCGATGCTGAAGGTGAAATTGGAACAGATAGATAAACTAATATGTACAACAACGCCTTCGCTACCTCTAGACTACAATGCTGGCCTGAAAGTCGCACTTGCTTGCATCTAACTCATCTACCCTACCTAAAGACGAGAAGCTCTTGCATGACCTGTTTCCTTGCTCTCTCTCTAGTACTTTCTCGCAAAAGGTGGCACAGCCTTGCACTCATTCTCATCCAGCGTAGTTCCAACCACTGCACGGTATCCGATATCCGTCTTGCCGTGTGGCTTCTTCTGCCATGTGAGGGAGTGCTTCATCCAGTTGACATCATCTCTGTCAGGGTAGTCCTCGCGTGCGTGTGCTCCTCTCGATTCCTTGCGGACAGCTGCTGCCTCTGCAGTTTGAACAGCGCAAGTCAACAGGTTGCGAAGTTCGAGTGTCTCGACGAGGTCGCTGTTCCAGATCATGCTGCGGTCCTTGGTTCCAACTTGGCTGTACATTTGGTCGACTTGGTTGATCCTGTGATGTTGTTAGTGCATTTCAGAATGGACTCGCAATGGGACAACTCACTTCGTCACACCCTCGTCAAGAGCCTCCTGTGTTCTGAAGACGGATACATCAGACTGCATGACCTTCTGCATGGCACTTCGGATCTCGTTTGTGCTCTTTGGTCCATCGGCGGTTCTTATTTGGTCGACAGTGGCAATGGCCTCGGCACCTGCATCACCTTGCAAGCTCTTGTGTGCCTTGCCTGGTGAGAAGTTGTCGCGGATGGTGTGGCTGACAGCACGTCCGAAGACGACTAGATCGAGGAGGGAGTTGGCACCAAGACGGTTTGCGCCGTGAACAGACACGCAAGCAGCCTCGCCACAAGCGAACAGACCTGGCACAACCTTATCCTTGCCGTTCTCATCGACTGTAAGCACCTCACCAGTGTACTTGGTAGGGATACCACCCATGTTGTAGTGCACAGTTGGGAGCACTGGAATCGGTTGCTTGGTGACATCTACACCAGCGAAGATGGAGGCGGTCTCGGAGATACCAGGCAGACGCTCGTGCAGAATCTCAGGAGGCAAGTGGGACAACTGCAGGTAGATGTGGTCCTTGTCAGGTCCAACACCACGACCCTCGCGAATCTCCATTGTCATACTTCGGCTGACAACGTCGCGAGAGGCAAGATCCTTGGCAGTTGGTGCATATCGCTCCATGAATCGCTCCCCCTCGCTGTTGAGCAGGTAACCTCCCTCACCACGCGATCCCTCAGTGATCAAGCAACCAGCACCGTAGATACCAGTAGGGTGGAACTGCACGAATTCAAGATCCTGGTTAGGCAGTCCAGCACGAGCGACCATGGCCATTCCGTCACCAGTGCAAGTGTGTGCAGATGTGCAGGAGAACCATGCACGACCGTAACCACCGGTGGCGAGGACAGTGTTGTGGGAGCGGAAGCGGTGGAGGGTTCCATCTTCCTGGTTGTAGGCAATGACACCCTTGCACTCGCCATCCTCCATAATCAAATCAATGGCGAAGAACTCGATGAAGTAGTTGGTGTTGTGGCGAAGTGATTGGCCGTACAGAGTGTGTAGAAGCGCGTGTCCCGTTCGATCAGCAGCGGCACAGCATCTGTATGCCTGTCCACCCTTGCCAAACTCTCTTGACTGACCACCGAAAGCTCGCTGGTAGATCTTGCCGTCGTCTGTTCGCGAGAAGGGACATCCGTAGTTCTCGAGCTCGTATACCGATGCGGGTGCTTCTCTTGTCATGTAGTGGATGGCGTCCTGGTCTCCCAGCCAATCTGATCCCTTGACGGTATCGTACATGTGCCATCTCCAGTCGTCCTCGTGCATGTTGCCGAGCGCGGCATTGATGCCTCCCTGAGCAGCCACTGTGTGTGATCGCGTAGGGAACAGCTTCGATATGCAGGCCGTGTTGAAGCCGGCCTCTGCCAGCCCGAATGCAGCTCGCAGACCAGCTCCTCCTGATCCCACGACGAGAGCATCGTATTCGTGGTCGATGACGGGGTATTTGTGTCCAATGGCTCCCGTCGCCTCAGTCGCTCTGAGTCTTCCCGTGGGCGTGATTATGCGGTTTGCTCGCGGTGTCGAAGAGAATTGGCGGAGGGAGTTGCGGATGGCGCTGCGGCCAGCGACCTGCCTCATACCGGCGGAGAACATATTGACGGTGGTGGTCCAATTCCGTGGCGACACTCTGCTGAAGTGGATGTCGGGGTGTTTCGACCAAGAAGTACAAACACAAGTCTATGATCCAACTGCCACCTGCGGCAACTAGCGCGGGAGTGGATTGCTTCCGACGATCGGAACACACAGATCTCGACTCTTCTCCTACAAATACATGTCTAACAATGGTACACTGACAGTTACGAAGCTCATGACCCTGCTGATATCCAGCAAGTATCGCTATATCCGCCATACTGAGCGAGAAGACTGCCATCGCCGCCTTCTGAGGAATGTCCAATGACCACCCTCTTCAGCCAATCAAATGTCTTGGAATGAGTCTTAGCCAGAATCTCCTAGACCTCGGCGAGCATCGGCTTCAAAAGTGGACACGAAACATGTGAAGACCTGCCAAGCCCAGGCTCTTCTCGCCATCAACAACGACTTCCATCATCATCATCAGCATGAAGACCAGAGAACTAAACTTACAATTGCAGCTGTGCGTGCGATCTATCGCCACTGGAGGGTCAACATGGCAACGATGTGAGGCCATGCCGATCAGTGTCAAATCCCTCTTTGAAGTGCTCAGAGCCTTCAAAGCACTCACGAACATGTACTCAGCATCGTCTCTTAGAGAGTCTCATAGGCTCTGCCTGCAAACCAAAGCAGTCCGCGGAACCAAGAGCATCTACCAGTAACTCATATCGCGTATGACCGAATTATACAGAGACGTGTAGGAGCCCGAGCAGCATTGGCTCAACGTCATGAATCATCATGAATACCACAAGAAAACATAACATGCACGGCATTCAGACATCACTCACGAACAAGCTATATCCCACAAGACTGCCACTATGCTGCGCCTGTTCGCTCGATCATCACGTCCTCGAATCACAACGCTTTCACAAGTCCATATACCCATCACATCCACAAGACTTCTCTCTTCAGCAGACAGCCAGCTGATATCTCAAGCAATGGCTTCCAAGAACGACGACCTCAAAGTAACCGGGCTTTTCGATGTCAGCCATGTCACAGCACTAGTCACTGGCGGAGCAACTGGTATCGGCCTGATGATTACACAAGCTCTGGTTGCCAACGGAGCCAAAGTGTACATCACTTCCCGACGCGAAGAAGTCCTCAACAAGACTGTCGATACATACAATACTGGTCCTGGCAGTTTACACGCACTCGTTGGTGATGTGAGCACTAAACAAGGCGCTTTGGATCTAGTCAAACAGATCGAGCAAAAGGAGCCAAATGGCATACAACTCCTGGTAAACAACGCCGGCATCGCTCGAGACGACAACACCAAATTCTCAGCCAACAATGGACCTCCAGACACGAAATCCGCAGAAGCCATCTCGAAGTACTTCCTCGCCTCTGAAGAGCAGCAATGGGCAGATACTTTCCAAACAAATGTCATGGCACAATATTTCATGAGTATGGCATTTCTCCCCTCTCTCGCCAAAGGTGGAAAACTTACACCAGGATACTCCTCAAGCGTTGTCAACGTCTCTTCCATCTCCGGAGCAATGAAGGGTTCGAGCATGGGTCAATTCGCTTATGCTTCTTCGAAAGCTGCCTCTACACATTTATCCCGCATGCTAGCTACGACTTTCCAGGACGTGAATGTTCGCGTGAACGTTATCGCTCCTGGAGTTTTCCCATCTGAAATGACAGGAGGCGAGAGTAATGATGCCAATAAGACGGAGATGGATCTTAAGTCGAGCAATCCTGCTGGAAGAAAAGGTCACGATACAGATATGGCTGCTACTATTCTATTCCTGGCTGGGAAGGGAGGAGTGTTCTATAACGAGCAGATTATGTATCCTGATGGCGGCAATACGCTTGCGGTTCCTGCTGTGAATTAACTAATGTACGAGAATATCAGAGTGTACCTAGTTATGGGCACTTACTCACTTACTTACTCAAATGATCCTGGTTGATTGATTTCCAATACCTGTCACCGATTTGCTGTGCACCATTCATGGCCTACTCGGATCCTTGTGGCAAATCTGCATTAAGCATCGACCCAGCCCTTCAGAAAGAACTCCAGACTTCAAAATCGTGTTCTAGGCAGCGCGCATGTATCATGTGGCAATGGTATGGTATGCATGCGATCAGCATTGGAGGTATATATCCGATTCAACAAAGTCATCATGTAACGATCGTCCAGTCCAGGCTATGTGGTCTAGTTAGTAAGTCGTCGGTGTGGCTGATGTTTGATACACGGGACTTACGCACATATCGATTTCCAGATCATCAGGTCTGAATTGGTGGTGTAGTCTAAGTACTACTGCTTAGCACGAGGCGATTCTTTTGGCTTTGGTAGAACTTCTTTTTCTTCTCTTTTGCTACTACGAACACCCCCCCGTTTGAGGTTCATATACAGGTTTCATTTCATCGTCTTCAACAGTCGTCAAGCAGGCGTGGTCTAGCAGTAAGTCGTCAGCAAAGCTGATGCTCGACCTAACAGGGTACATCAGTACCTCCGCAAGCTATTGAGTCTTATAGTGGTAGTTATTTCTGATCAGCGTCCTCGTCGACGAAGGCGATTGTTTTTTTTTTGTTTTTTTTGCTTTTCGAAATCTACTTCAGCTCTTTGCTTCACCTACCTTTTGCTCTAGTGCAGTGCCTCGTCCATTGTTGAGGTACATGTGTTGTTCTAATTCTTGTGCTTTCAACAGTTGTCAAGCAGGCGTGGTCTAGCAGTAAGTCGTCAGCAAAGCTGATGCTTGAAACACAGAGTTGCTTCTGCATTGATACGAGCCTAACATCAGGCTCACTAGGGAGACTGTCAGGATCCGCGTCGACGCAGGCGATTGTTTCAACTCCTTTGCCTCGTCCTTTCTTTGACTTTACTCTTTTAACTCGTAGTCCCTCTCACTGTTGAGGTATATGTGTAGTTCAATTCTTGTCTTCTCAACAGTTGTCATTGGTCTAGCGGGACCACAGTAAGTCGTCAAGATTGTTACATAACAACTCTTCTAACAGAGTGGCCTCTTGCTAGCGACGGGGGCGATGATGGATCTGATGCATGGAAATTTGGTAGCCATCTTGTGTGAAGATACCGTACGTCTTAGTGCTCGATGATCCACCATATAGCGTAAGCTGAGGGCGATTGTTTTGCTTCGTATACTCCTCTTTTTGCCTCGAGTCTTGCTAGGGGCTATTGGAGGTTTGTATACGACCAGGTAAGATGGTTCTTCAACAGTCGTCACTAGTCTAGTGGCAGTGTCAGTAAATCATCAAGATTCAAGATCCTCACATAACAATCTGGCCTCTTTCTAGCGATGGAGGGGCTGAGGACTCGTGTAGTGATGTCTGAAGTCGTCAGTAGTTCGGACACAAGTTCCAGATCACTCAGATCTGAAATGTAATTGCGAAACTCGGTGTAGCCACCGGGTGGCGGCGATTGTTTTTGCTCTCTCGATATGTTTCGATTGCCATGCTCTTTTGCATCTCATTGAGTCCTCGATATAAGCCTACTTCATATCAGAGAAACGGTTTCAATCATGTATCATCGCATTCATACCTCTACCAACTTCTGTCACTTATCCCACCGAATCCTGTATCAAGCCAGCAGCCAGATCTTTCACTTTCGAATAATCAATCCTTACATCCACCAGTGACAAACCCTTATGTGCCAAAGCTTGCTCCATGACTGATTCGATTTCGTCCGAGTTGTGTATTCTGAAGCCTTTCCCGCCGAAAGCTTCTGCGTACTTGACAAAGTCGATGCCTCCGAGTTTGATACCGCTGCTGCGGTTGTATTTCATTTCTTCTTGGAATTCGACCTAGCACAAAACACATTAGTAAAGAGGAGTGGGTACGAAAGGGGAGGGGAAAAGGAGAGATGGAAGGTACGTACCATGTTGTATGCCTCATCATTCCAGATGAAGTGCGTGATATTGCAGCCCTGTAAGACTGCAGTAGAGAGTTCTTGCGACGAGAACATGAAGCCTCCATCACCACTGATACTCACAACCTTTTGCGAGCAAGGAGGTTCTTGCACCAAACTCGCAGCAATAGCCCAAGGAATACCTACTCCAAGAGTCTGTTGACCATTCGAACAGAGGAGCTTTCGAGGTTCGTATGCGAAGAAGTAGCGCATCATGTATATGTATACTGTGCCGACGTCCACGCAGACTGTGGTGTCTTTCGAAACACGCTTTTGTAGGGCGGCGATGAATTGTAGAGGATGGACGAGTCCAGCGTCGCTTTTGAAGTCCGTAATCTGTTTACTCCAGGATCGCATTTCTTGTGTTAGACCTTTACAGAATGCGTCTTCTGCTGGGTTCGTGACGTTCGTGACTGCATCGCTTAGTGCTAAGATGTTCTCCTTTACGGAGCCAAGGAGTTCGATCTCAGGATGGTAGTAGGCTCCGTAGTCGCAGGAGGTGTAGTCCACGTGAACGATCTTGAGGTTGGCATTTGGATTCCAAGCATTTGCATCATACTCTGTTGGATCGTAGCCGAAACATATGATGAGATCTGACTTGGCTAGTATTCTGTCTCCTGTCTGGTTTCTGAACAATCCAACTCTGCCGAAGAACACTGAGTCTGCGAGGTCTTCTGGCACCGCGCCTGCTGCTTGGAAAGTCTCGACCACTGCGATGGGGTGTTTTCGTAGGAACTGACGAACGGCGCCGACCACAACTGTGCTGGAAGCTCTTTGGCCTAGGAAGAATACTGGTAGCTTGGCGTTATCGATCATTTTCGCCACTGTGGCGATATCTGCGGTCGGAGATGGTCCATAAAGAGGAGACTTGAACGCTGAGCTTGGGAATGCGGTGATTTTGCTCTTGCCTGCTGCAACGTCCATCGGTAGTGAGACCACCGCACTTCCTTTTGGATTGCCATTGGCGGCTCTGAAAGCTGCCAGTATCACTTCTGCAGCTTGATCCTCAACATCGATATTTGTAGCTGACTTTGCTGTAGGCTTCAAGATGTCCAGAGCCTTCATTCCTTGATGTGTATGCTTTGTGTTGAGTAGTCTTGGAACGCTACCGACAATGGCGACTACAGGATCTCCTTCCGTCGTGGCTGTTATGAGTCCAGTAGTCAAGTTTCCTGCGCCGGGCCCTGAAGTCGCTACACAGACTCCTGGATTGCCTGTGATACGGCCAACTGCTGCGGCCATGAAAGCTGCATTCTGTTCATGTCTGCAGACCACGAGTTTGATTTCTGGGTGGTCTGATAAGGTGTCGAAGATGGCATCTACCTTTGCTCCTGGAATGCCAAAGACGACCTTGACATTGGCATTGTTCAAGCTTTCCACGATGATCTGGGAGACTTGTTGCTCGGCCATGGCGGTGGCTGGTCTTGGTGATGTTCTTGGTATGATGAGAAAGGTCAACTTGCCTGAGTGAGCTGCTGGTGAAGTGTCACAGCATGCAGGAAGCACGCGTTTCCGACAAGCTCCGACTTCGCGGTATGATCGCAGAAGTCTTTGAGCAATGGCGTGGTTATGTCATGCTCAGCCAACGTGTTGGGAGAGCAGAGTTGTCAGCGAAGAGTGGAGCCAGCCCATGACGACGGAGCAATCGGACCGCGTTCCGCTGCTCATATCGCTGCCTCTCTCACACTTCTCTTCTACATTTGAGGTTGGCGTTCATGTGAGAGAAGTGATGAAGACTGCGCGAGTCGAAGACTACGACCATGTCGTTGAAGCGCAAGGCGTCAGATCAGGACGAGCAGGACGATGACACGCCCGCCTTCTTCCGCAGCGAGTCCATCGAAGACCGCCAAAGCATCTTCATCGGCTTCTACTCGCCTACTCTCAAGCCAAAGGACCTCCAAGCATTTGCCGAGCTACAGACAGCAGATCACAAGATGCTGGGCTGGCGGCGCGAGTCCAATCAGCAGAGCATCGGCAAGTCGAAGCTATATGTGACAGGCTCAGATGATGATGGGGAGAAGTATGCCGGAAAGAAGGTCGAGAAGGTAATGGAGGCGTGTCAGGCGATGGGAGCTGTAGTTGTCGCGAGATGGTGGGGCGGCATCATGTTGGGACCTGCGCGCTTCACTCATATCGAGACTGCGGCGCGTGAGAGTATACGCGCTTGGGAAGTGCACCGAGCTGAAGCTGGCAACAAGAAACGAAGGCTGGCTGAGCAGAAGGAAGAGCATGGAAGGCTGGCCGAGTCGCTTTTTGACAGAGATGCGAGTATCGAAGTCTTGAGAACTCTCGCGGCAGAAAAGGAGCAAAAGCTGAAGGACGCTCGAGAACAGGATACAGCAAGCGACAGCAAAGAGGACACGCCGCAGCAGACGACTGCACCGCCATTTTTAGCTCCAAAAGCTGCAGTCGACTACTCGGCGCTACCAGTGGAACGGCTTCGCGCATTTGATAAAGCGCGAGATGCCACTTTGTCGTTCCTGCTCAAGTGCATTGACAAGGCGGAAGCAGAGTACAAGAAGTTGACCACCCAAGAAGATGCTGAAATTGAGAAGTGACACCTGTAGAATTGAACATCAAGACAGCCCAGTAAGTAATGTATCCCTTCTACTTCTACGAAGGGCCCTCGAGGAGCTGGTGTGTCTGATGAATGCATGACCCGAGACGTCAAGCATTCTAACATCGGCCGGCAGGTACAGTGAGTATGTTCTGCTACTTCACTTGTCCGATCCTGGAGCCGTCGGCAGATGTTCTGTCAATCGAGCAACGAGTTGATCACTACTCAGACTGCTTACCCCTCATGGGGCTGCCTCCGCCGATGTCAGCCAAGCGACTTCACTTAGGTGCCAGAGTGCATGCTCAGATGCCGCTGTGCGTCAGCTCAACACACCAACAAGATGTATCGCTTGCTATCTCTGGATAGCTTTTACCTTCCTACCAGTATGCTTCAGCCAGATTGTCTCATCATCGAACGCGCTTCCATTCCCAATCTCACCAGACACCATCGATGGCGATTCCAACTACACTCCACCAATCTTCCCAATCCTACCTTTCAACCAATACGCAAACAACCCGATACTGTCGCCGAATCCAGCCAACAATTGGGAGTCAGCATTTCTGTACAACCCCACGGCAATCGTTCTAAACGAGACCATCTTCTTGCTCTACCGCGCTCAGAACTCTTTCCTAACAAGCAGCGTCGGACTGGCCTGGAGTCCAGACGGCTACTCCTTCACTCGTCTCAACAAACCCATCCTCTACGCAACCGAGCCCTGGGAAGCTGGCGGAGGAACCGAAGACCCACGCATCATACGTGTAAACGGAACTTTCTACCTCACTTACACTGGCTACAATCTCACTTCCCCACAACTCTGTCTCGCTACTTCAACAGACCTCCTAAACTGGAAGAAATATCCTCCGCTCTTCCCAAACTGGCAGGATGTAGCATACTCAGACATCGACATCCCAGAACCATGATTCAACCACTCAAAATCAGCAGCCATCACGAATGAGAAGATTGGTGGCTTATACCATAT
The DNA here is from genome assembly GCA_022570795.1 of Sphaerulina vaccinii. Taxonomy (NCBI): domain Eukaryota; kingdom Fungi; phylum Ascomycota; class Dothideomycetes; order Mycosphaerellales; family Mycosphaerellaceae; genus Sphaerulina; species Sphaerulina vaccinii. Next base: position 139,100 of record JAKUDP010000014.1, read on the forward strand.
GTACCGGGGAGACTCATTCATATACCACGCTATCTCTCCCGATCTACTCAATTGGACCACTTTGTCTGCCTCGGAGTACTTCGCCGCCCCTACATTCCCATGGGAGAATCGACTCATTGAACCTGGTCCTGCGCCAATCAAGACCAGAGACGGGAGGTGGATTCTGGTGTATAACGGCGCTACCAGTGGCAGGGCTGGATATCCTGCTGGTCAATATGGCGTCGGTAAAATGCTCATTCATAGACCCCAATAATTGAATTAGTCAATTATTGGGACCTCAAGTCAAAATCAATTCAAAGTCAAAGTCAATTTAGCGAATTGACTTGACTTGCAGTCAATTATTGGACCGGTAGGTATATTAACGCTAACGTGGAGGAGTCCGAGGAGTAGTCGATTAGAAGGGTGGGTTAGGCCTTACGATATAAGCCTACAACCTTATTAGTCGATATAACGACTATAACAGCAGCACGATATAGATATCTAGGAGCTTCTTACCTCGTAAATCTCGTCGTCGCCGATGTTTACGCGCTAAGTCAATTCAAAGTCAAGTCAGCGGAGGCCAAGTCAAAGTCAATTCAGAATTGACTAATTGACTAATTGACTTTTGCAATTCAATTGTTGGGCTCTATGTGCTCATTGACCCATCAGGTGCCTTTCGACCCACGAGTGTCAATGCTACTTTGGAGAATCCTGTTGTGGGAGGGACGTATCAGCCTGCGCTGAGGGATGGACCTGTTGCGAGGATTGAGAGGCCGATGGTGTTTCCAAGCACGACTCAGGAGACAGAAGGACAGGTGAATCGCGTTACGTTTGCAGAGGGATTGGTTCAGTTTAAGTGGAAGTGGTTTTTGTATTTCGGACAGGCGGATAGTACGTTGGGGGTCGCTGTGGCGGATGTGCAGCCTTTGTAGATACAGCGACGTCCCTAGGAGAGAGTGGATCCTTGAGCTGGAAAGTTGAAATGCAAAAGGAGATCAGTGAGGCAAAAAGAGATTATAGAAGCAAAACAACCGCCGCAGACCGATAGTCTGCGAACGTCAATGACTTCATTACGAAGGTCTACGAGACCCTTCGAGGTTATTAGCCAACGTGTGTGGTGCTCAGGCATCAGCTTCACTGACGACTTACTGACTAGACCACATAGCCTGAGCCATCGTTACAACTGGCGCCCGGCTCATCGCATGTATAGCCCCAATTATCCTATCTGTGAGTCTGCAAAAAGAGAGGGTCGTAGAGGTCAAAATGCAAAAGGAGATTAGAAAGGCAAAAAAGCAGAAACAATCGCCTCGTACCATGGCGTACAAGGGAAGATAACTCCTCAGACCTACATGATCTGCGAGCTGTATAGCTTGAAGTACTTCGTATCATCAAACATCGGCTATACCGACGACTTACTGACTAGGCCACGGAGGGTGGGCGATCGTTGCATTTGGTGCCTAGCAAATTGTATATGTACCTTCAGTTGTTATATTTGGGAGTTTGCTTTTGGAAAGGAAGCTATCTCCTTAGCTCTATAGTTTGAAATTGCAAAAGAACATTGCAGGGGCAAAAAGATCGCCAAAGGTCTTTATGCCGAAGCTCACAATGTCCAGTCTCAGACCTGGCTGATTTGAAAGTCAGGTATAGATGTGCCGTTTATTAGGCATCAGCTGAGCTGACGACTTACTGACCAGACCACATAGCCTGGACGATCGTTTCATTGGACGCCTGGCTTATCGTATATGCACCTCCATACCTTCTAGACAACCTGAAGGCGTTGGTTGTCGATGGGCTAAAGGAGATCAGAGAGGCAAAAAGATCGCCGCAGGTCTTTGTGCTGGGGTTCACAGAGTCTGAGTAGGGGTCCAGACCTGAATGATCTGGAAGTCCGAGGTCCTATTAATGAAAGTACTGCGTCAAACATCAGCTATACTGACGACTTACTGACTAAACCACATAGCCTGGACGATCGTTGCATTGGACGCCTGGCTTATCGTATATGAACCCTCATTCGTGGCTGATACTTCCGAAGCTGTCCTCTCTCTCCAAGTGTAGGATGTCAGGCTCGAGTCTTGGTCATGCTTCTACGGAGTCGACGACTTCGATATTCTCGACCAAGTGACTCACCTCTCTCCGGAAACATTCGGTAGTAGATAGTTGATCAAAAATTGCTTACTCTCAACAGCCGTGATGGCCTAGTGGGTGATTCAGTAAGTCGTTGATATAACTGATGCTTGGCTTTGGTCACTATCAACACTCTAGGGTCACAGGATATTAGTCTCTGTGACACCAAAACCAGTCTTCGTGCCAGCCAGGAGGCTTGAGCGGTCGTTTTGTCTTGCTTTAAGCAACGTCTTTTGCTCGTTTGCTTCTTAAGGGGGAATGGACATGGTACCCTTTCGTTGTTAAGCGCATACGGCAGTAAATGTATGATTGAAAATGTAGATTCCTGGCTCTAGTGGTCAATTCATCGCAGGCTCTGCCTTGTGCATTCTTGATCTGTGATTTCATATATAGAGTTGCTGTGAATTGTGCTCCTTCGGTAGGGGTTACGATCCCTCTCTCTTTCAGAACGCGCACTACGTTCTTGCAGCTCGAGACAAGCAGAAATCCGTGTCCCGCGTCCGTCAGAGAGAGCTTGCGTGATGCAGTCGCACGTGGTCAAGCCGTGTCTGATGATCTCCATCCGCAAGCTATGTGTCACGCTAGCTTATGTCCAGACGCACCAGTGAAGCATTCGAGAGAGTGATATCAGAGAGATGTGATAGTCCAATGCGTGTTTGTATGCCACACGTCATCTATCCCTCCACCTTCTTCACACCCTCATCATCAGTAACAAGCTGTGCCTGATTGAAGTCGTCAGATGTAGGCAATTCAACATGAACATTCGCAGCCACAGCCATCTTCATCTCCAACCCTTTCCCTCTCACATCAAGGACATGTCCGCCAGCTGATCGATCTTTCTTGATGAAATGCAGATGTTCACCAGCAACTCCAAAACCTTGCCAATTCTTGGGCGTCCTGAAACCAATGATGGTACCTTCGACATCTGAATACTCTTCCACCGACTGCTTCTTGCCAAGTTCTGAAAGTGGTTGCCCTTTATATTCCTGCCCTCTCACAGTTCGACATTTCAAATGCTCGAATTTGCCATCGATGCGATACGTCATGAATAAGTTCTTCGCGTGATCATTGAAAGCATCTAAAGTCGTATCTATACCATTCTTGTCGTTGAAGTCTACAGTCTTGGTACTTTGAGGCACGAAGTTCGTCGAGACAGCAAAAGGTATCTGATCTGACGAATCTGCTTCTCTAGTTTCGCCGCCAGCTTGCAATTGATAGATCTTGCCATCGAGAAACATGAGTTCTCCTTGCATTCTGGCAAAGGTTCCGAGGCCTTGGTTTCCTTTGGAAGAGAGCTTAGAGGCTGATATGCCGGTTTCGCATACTCCGTCCATCAAGGCGTTGAGGAGTGAGTATTGGTATATGTGGTTGTCTTCCATTTCGGCGACGATTCTCTTGTAATATCTATTGGTTGCTGGGTCGATTCTGGTGAAAGTTCTTGATACGAATGTTCATGTATTGGATAGAAAGGTTGGGAGTGAGCGAGGAGGTTCTATGGTGAGCTCATATGCTGACTCAGCATTTGAGTCTTCCTCCAATTTCTTCGCGTTTGCCATTGCCATCAAGACATCAACAACATCGAATCTGGACATCATGGCGACTGCAGACGCCGCTCCGCCGGCACTGTCGTTTCCGCGAGACACGTTCGCAAGTCTGACGCCAAAGCCTTTCCTGCTCGCGCATCTCAAGCTGCCAACAGCAACACGACCGAGTGGACGTACACCGGACGAATTTCGCAAGCCAACAATAAACACGGGATCTCTGTCTCACAGCAACGGTAGTGCCGTGGTCCGAGTTGGAGATACTGCTGTCGTGTGTGGAGTGCGAGCCGAGATCCTGTTGGCATCAGATATTCCCAAACCACCAGGCGAGGAGGACAACGAGGCCATCGAGCAGCTGGGCCTCCTTGTGCCGAATCTAGAACTCAGTACAGGCTGTTCTCCAGCACACCTTCCCGGAAATCCGCCAAGCTCTGTGGCACAATCTCTTTCATATCGGATCTCTTCGTTCCTCAACGACTCAGGCGCCGTGAAACTGGATGACTTACGCATCACCTACGACCAACCAGCAACCGACGAGGACTCTTCCGAGAGTGGACAGACCGTGACTAAAGCCTATTGGACTCTTTACGTTGACATCTTGTGCCTCGCACTGGATGGCAATGCCTTGGATGCGGCGTGGTTGGCTGTGTGCGCAGCACTAAGGGATACTCGCTTGCCTGGTGCTCACTGGGATTCGGACAGAGAAAGCGTAGCGTGTTCGCCATTGGCTTCAGATGCAAAGCAACTACAAGTTCTAGATCTACCCATGGTCTCGACCTTTGCAGTTTTCACTACAGTTTCGCCACTCAAGCTCTCTACGAATCCCCAGAACTGGATTCTTGCCGATCCCGATGCATTTGAAGAAGACATCTGCGATGAAATCGTGTCAGTGATACTGCAACCACGCGGCGAAGGCGGTCAGATCATCTCTCGGTTAGAAAAGAGTGGAGGCGTGTACGTTGACAGGCAGACCATGCGAACGTGCCTTCAACTTGCTGAAGCGCGTTGTGAGCAAATGAAAGGTGTCCTGCACGGTGCATGAAGAAGTCGATCAAAGTATTCTGCAAAAAGCAGAGTGCAGCTCAGCTGGTGCGCCACAGCCATGTGAGAGTGCGTGTCATTGGCCAGCCCTCGTGAGGATGTCCATAGGCATGCGAGTCGCTTATGGAGAGAGCGAAGAGAGACGATAGCTGAGCTACTGTGATGGCGAGGCCCTGCGGCTCTTTGAAGATACGCTTCCCCTGTTCAGAGCCGATGTCACGGCCCTGGTCACAACGCCGACCTTTCATCAGTGCGTAATTGCCGTGCTGACCACCTGCATTCAAAAAGGCTTGTTGGATATGTGCCTTAGGCGCGAACCTATTGGCTCAGACACACAGACTACAACCAAGCCATGATTAGCACAGTACAAAGGTCCCGCATCGCACAAGACGCACACAGAAGCCACTGGGCTCAGGTGCAGTTCGATCCTTCCGACTCTCTAGTCACGCCTCTTCTCAAAAGAGTGGGTTATAGACAGTCGAACTGTCTGGCCGCGAAGAACAGGCTAGAACACAATCGACAGTGACAGGCAGTAATATCTAGCTAGTCGAACTCGGCCCTATATCTCGAAGTTGCTTCCCTCCGAACATACGCTGTTGCGCAGAATCCAGCAACAGAAGCGATGTTACTCATGAGAAGAAGTAGGAAAATGTACCGCGATGCCGATTCACCCGCACATGCCTTCAGGCTTCCACAATATACACACCATATGTGGGTGTGCAACACACTGATCCAAAGGACCCCAGGCACCAGTCAAGCTACTCTACTATCACACTCGTCCACATGACAGCGCAGCGATGGTCATCAACATTGATTATGCCAGTGACAGTGGATTGATTCCTCCCATGCCTGCTACGAGGCACGGCTCTTCCTGATCACGACTCATGCAAGTTCTACACCGACGTCAGCCACCGACGCAGGAACAACCTCGCGAAAGGACTCTGAAGGCGTCGTGTCCGTCATATTGCGGAACCATCGACCAAGCATTCTGGAAGCCCACTCTCGACCCGTGGGTCGCAACTTATGCCACGTGCATAGAGTGCTACGACGATCGCTCACCCGGTTGGTAGGGCTGGGATACATGGGTGGCAAATGGCTTGGTTCATCACACAGCGTTGATGTGGCGCTTCGCTTCTTCACTGCCGAGACCGTGTATCAGCGTTGAACAGCAATACACCACTCATTCGTTGAGAGACCTTTAAGCAGGGCCTTCCAAGCTCTGCAGAGAGTCTCCCAAGTTCGTCACCAGATCAGTCGGCATTGCACACGAGCCTAAAGCGAAGATTCATCTCGCGAGAGGACAGCCATGCATGTGGCCTAATGTCTGGCACAATCTATCAGGGATCAGTGTTACACAGACCCGGAGATCATCAACGAGGATCTCCACATGCGCGTCGCATCCGGACCAGAAACAAAGCGATTGCATGGAATTGGTCAGATCGACAACGACATCTCCCATCTCTCCTCGATCGTGTGCAGCATCGTGCACATGAAGTGATACAGCCACGTTGTTGAGTCTGATCAACGTACCGGAGTCAAGCTTACCTGATGACATCCCATGTTCTTCACACGCAATAGCAGGACGATTCCTATACAAGGCTACCTCTCTTCTTCGTCACCCAGCTCGATCAGTCACCGAAGACTTTCCTTGGCTACCAATAATGCTCGCGTGTTGCACTTGCATCAGGCTTTCGAGGAACTGCACTCCATCGCCACATCTGTCACCGAGACCATGCCTTGTTCCATTGTGTACGCGTTGACAGGTATATCACCAATTCAGTTTGCTGCGAGAAGAGATGACTGCTCTTTCCCGATGCAGGCCAGCGTACATCCTAAGCTTCGACACCGCTGCGGCATATGAAGCTAGGATCAACTCGCACACGCTGAGGACGCCTCACGTATCGCGGTATCTCCAGGATGAACGGTCTACAAGTATTCAAACGCCGCAGCAGGTGTCCACTAGGACCCACGGCTACCGCTAATTGCCCTTGTTGTGTGTTTTCCGAACGCTTGTGATCAGCGACTAGGCCGACAAAGCATACGCGAGATCGTGTGTGTGGTGACGTTCACTGAATATGATAATATAATGCTACCCTCCTCAGTCACTTCCCTAGTTCTTTTGTCTGTGTTCAGATCGTTCTTTCTCAAGTTGCAGCACACACGGAAACATCGGAACTCGACACCGACTCAAGCCAGACCACCACAGCCTCTATCATGGCCACAGAAGAACCATCAAACGTCTCGCAAGAGTCACAAGAGACGCCCAAGATACCCGACTACCTCGTCAGTCCAAATGCCGTATTTGGCGATGAAGGCGTTGCGTGGCGTTATGGAAGAGCTCCAGACTACACCAAGACTCGAAAGGTGTGGGCCGAAGGTAAGTTGGTGCTATTCTGGCAATGTTACATACCACTGGCCAGGCCTGTCTCCTCGCTGCTACACAGAATCTCGCTCCTCACGAATCCTCGCACGTGGCAACCGTGTCCGAGCTACAATGACACGAGAGCCGACTTTCGAGGACCTGGGAGCCAAACAATTGCATGCCCAGCCATACATGACGAAATGTACAGGATGGTCTCGATTCTTGCTGTCCAGGTCCAGACCATGACACTTCGACGATCACGGTCTGCGATCACGCCATGATCGCACACACTCCAGGCCATGTACAACACAACATAAGAAATAGTTGTGCTGACTGCCAATGAATAGGCAAGACGATGAACCATGCCCCTGGCAGTCTAGAAGAAATGGTCGAGAATCTAGTCAAGAACTGGGAAGTTGAAGCATCATTCAAGCCACGCCTATCAGATTGGCGAACGATCGATCATGAGAAGTACTCTTTCGCGATGGGAGGTGGTCCACCGAAGTATGTCCTCAACAAACTCTACTTCTATTCAGCATTTGCTAACATGATCACGATAGGGACGCAGAGGACATGATCAGAGTTCGTGCAATCTTAACAACGCTTGACCTTTACCCAGCACTGACAATCTGTCTCATAGGTCGGCACATACAATGGCATCATCACACCGAATGAGTACTACAGCCCAGAGAACTCGGACTTTGCTTCGAGTCACAAGACCTTCAAGCGCATGATGCCAACGTTCGCCTGGGAGGTGTTGGAAGTATACAGTGGTCCACCTAAAGTTGCATTTAGGTGGCGACACTGGGGCGTCATGAAGAATGGTAAGTCTAGTCTCAAGACGTTCGGGTCTGGTGTTCCACGCATGCTAAGTGTCATGTAGATTATGTAGGCTTCAACGAGTAAGTCAAGCCTCATGCCCTACACTACTACCGCGAGGGCTAACATATAGTAGCAAAGGCGAAAAGGTTACGGCCAAGGCACATGGTGGTCTCATTGACATCGAAGGACTTACTGTCGCAGGCGTTGACGACAAGATTCGACTACGAGATGTCCAGACCTGGATGGATCCGCTGGAGATGTTTCGACAAATTGCCCCACATGGCGTCGTCAATAAGGCTACGATGAATCGCAAGGTCGACAAGGAAGCAGCGCTTGACGTTGACCACGAGAGTGCAGAGGTTGTTCCCGAGGCAGCTGAAGCCGTTGTAAGCACTGAAGAAGTAAAGAACACACCTGAGCCAGTACAGGATACTAGCGATGCCCAAGATACGCCGAAGCCCGAGCATACCTCACAGCAAGAAGACATCTTCAAGGATGCATCTGAGCACCAGGACGTACCCCAGCCAGAAGCTGATGATCGGTCAGAAGCAAAAGATGAGCATGCATATCTAGGCATGACAGTATCGTCCGATACACATACACAACAGACGCCTTCTCGTCCAGTGACTGTGGGTGTCACAGAGCCTTTGTCCAATGTCGATACTGAATCCTCAGCACACACTGTCGTCGAAAGTGCCGCCAAACAAGGAGCTGAACGAGAAGTCGAGGCACCTCCCTCGAACGCTCCCACCCCGACTTCAATAATCGAACCTACCACATACCCAACAGAAACCCCTGCAACGACGACATCGGACACCGAAGCCCCAGATCCTACAGACATCCCTCGCTCAATCTACTCGTCCTCCATCACCGGAAATGTCGAAGACGTGATCAAAGCAGGCCAAACCGGTTCTGTTGCGGATGAGTCAAAGGCAACAGGCACCTTTGATAAGCACTTGGACAGCTCAGCTGACTTGGTGCATCCTCATCCTAAGAATGTGGAGAAGAGTGTGCAACCTCAGGCTGGAGAGGCTGTGGCTGTTGGTGAGCTGAGTGAGGAGACGAGGCTGACTCATGAGGAGATGAGTAGTTTTAAGGCGGGGGAGTGTCCATTTTTGATGAATAGGGAGTGAGTTGCTTCAGCGTTGAGGGAGGGGGATGAGGACGAGTTGGAGTTGGATTTGTTCATCGCTCTTGGACGATGAGGACGAGTTGGAATTGTTCGTTCGAGGAGTCGCTTTCTATGTTGCTGTTGCTGAGGTAATGTCTGGCGGCTCTCCGTGTTCGGTCGCCCTCATGCATGGCGGCTCTGCTCTGAAGCCTGAGGCTGACCATGGCGGTGCTTGCTCTTTTGTTCGGTATGTTGTTTCGTATTTGAGAGATGTTGTATGATGATTCTAGGTTGCTATTACTTGACTGCTGCTACTTTCCACAGTCTATCATGACACACAGACTCTCCTTTCACGCATCCTGTTGTTTGTACTTCTGTACTCAGAAACACGCTTGCGCAGTCCTATTCGAGGTTCTGCATCCAGTGCTGAACAGCAAGGCGCGTTGCACCGCGGAAGTGTCGCGCTTCACACAAGACATTCTTGCTGATCGCGGCGCCTCTGAGTTGTCGCGAAGGTGTTTGGTGGTCAAAGTCTTCACTGCCGCCTGCCCTAACGGACCAGCTGTCCAATGAGGTCTGAATCAGCGAAGATGACGCCCCAAAAGTCTCTCGCTCCAGGCAGCACAGCAAATTTTCGGAAGTCACGCAGACAGGATCACAGCCTCACACCTCGAACTCTTTCTCCTGTGGTCTGTCTCACCATCATGAGAGCAAGATCGCCATATTATTATTAGTCAATAAATGTGAGGGAGTTGGCACGTCGTGGTGTGCCTGAAACTCCGAGAGAACTCCCGCACGGTGCTTCTTGGAGTGTGGTCCCGACACATTCCGCGAACAGCAACTTTGCCGCTTTAACAATACCATATTTCACCGCAAGCATCACAGGCATTGCTGTAGCATCCTATGGACGCACAATACCGTTCGACTGCGGTACACGAAGAAGCTGTGTCAAGTCGTCTGACAGCCAGACTTTTCATTCGAGCGTCACAGCAGGTTCTTGGCAGAATGATGACAAGCCTCCTCCGCCTTCGAATGACTCGATCGATTAGGCGAGTGGCCAAGTGCTGCGTTCATGCCATAGCAGGCAGTCACAGCCAGAAGATTGCAGTGGACAACTTCTCATCGATCATCATGTGGGATCTTGTATCAGGCTGTCGTGAATTGATGAACTTGCTAGAGCGACAATAGATTATGGTACTAACGCGAGATGTGTTGTCCCCTCGAGCTTCCCCGTTCTGAGATAGCCGTCGTGCAGGGGAGGTGTGAGCTCGTGCAAGCAGTATCAAACTCTGTAGCGTTGCACAATTTCACCGCGAGAGGAAAGCCGCTCAATATCAGCAGCCTTGTGGTGAGTGAGTGAGTGTGCACCGAGAGCTGAACGGGCTCTGCGTCTGTGGCGAAGAAATCCGCAGCCGGCCTACCGTACATACGTAGAAACAAAACGCACGGATGGCGTTCGAGGTCTAGTTGGGTGGCGGGTTCGGTACTGCCCGCTGTGACTCTTCTCTTCTCTTCCAGCAGCGAGAGAGGCTGACGCTTCAGGCCCAGCATGTCCCCTCGTCCTGCAATAAGATCCTCTCCCCAACACACAGCACCAGCAGCAGGCAGAATGTCCCCCATCCCACCTCTCACACTCATCACCTCGTTGTCGTCGAACTTGTAGCGCTTCATTGCCGCCTCCAATTGCGACCAACAGACGTCGGATGCTTGTTGAACTTGCTGTCTAAAGCAGTTTGCCGCCTACGCCAGGCCACCTCGTCCTTTATTCGAGTCATCTCATCGCCACTCGCCACGACCTTTAGACTCATTCTCCCTCTACTCTACTCATAATTGCTCAGCAATCTGCTGTTCCTGTACCAACGATACTCTCCACACCTACTTTACTCACTCCGACCACCTAAGCAACTACCCGATTACCCGACCGCCTCTTCGACACACCTACGACTACCACGACTACACTCCGCTTCGCCTCACAGGCTGCGAGGACGGATCCGCACTTTGTTACGATATCCTGAGCCTGCCACAACAACGACGCTCTAGTCATCCTTTCCTACAACCAAATTCGACTCATACTGCCATCGGCCGGTGCCACGCGCCTCTCCACTCAGCCTCGACGGCTTAACGACACTCATCAACTGTTACATCACCAGCAGTGTCGAAATGAATCTCTTTATGATTACCCAGAAGCGCACCCTCGTCAACAGCTCAGTCACGTTCACGAAGTCCACCATCGATATTGCCGCCACCGAAGGACCAAAGTGGTGAACTTACCACTTTACCATCGATCAACTCACTGTATAGCGGAAGAGCCACACTCTTAAGACGCTTAGCAGTATTACAACATCACGGAAGAGACGATTTGAACAGACTGAGTTGGTTGACTTGACTGGACCTCACTTGAGACCCAGTACGACACATCCCTCGAGACTCGACGAACCCAGATCGCGTCAACGAGGAACTTCAACACATGTTTACGCGTGTTGAAACTTAGCATTGGAAGGCGCAACGGTTTATTTCACATTTTCGGCAACAACACTTCACTTGACGCACTTGTTGCATCACACGGCGCAGAATGAACTCGGAAAGTGAGGTTCACAGCGCTGATGGTCTTGTACCATACACAAACCACTATGGGCCATACGAGCAATCGATAGGCTCCTCGACGGGTTCTTCGCAGACTTCTGTCTTCTCGGATGCTTCATCAGCTTCAAGCTCGATCGCCACAACGATCTCAGATGACTTCCGCAGCACTCAGGAGGAACGATTACCCGAGATATGCTACGAACTACTACAATATGCAAATGAAGACGCGGCGCAGAGGCAGCACCAGGCCTGTCCGGACCTTAAGCAGCGTCCATCATATGCAAATGTTACATCGGTACCAGCACCACAACACACGAACCCACGGCGATCTTCGTTGTGCAGGGCTCAAAAGCCACCACCACTTGTCAGGCAACGCGATCGAACGCGCAACTTCGTCGACAACCTCGTCGGTAAGGAAACTGTAGAAACCTGGTCCTGATAGATCCCTCGCTAATGATTTGGAAAGACTCTGCCACACAAATGGTGGAGGTCATATGGCCCCTGTCTGTTGTTCCATGTCGTGCCGAAGCTGGTGCGCGTGGTGTCCTACCATTGCGAACATACATTGAAGAGACTCTGAAGAGATCCAAGACTAGCTACTCGACGCTTCAGGTCGCGCTCTACTATCTCGTGCTGATCCGTCCGCACGTGCCTGAGACCGATTTCACCATGGAGCAGACAGTGGATTGTCCGAATGAGCGTGCATTGATGTGCGGTCGACGCATGTTCCTCGCTGCACTGATTCTCGCCTCGAAGTATTTGCAAGATCGCAACTACTCTGCCAAAGCTTGGAGCAAGATGTCTGGCTTGAAGGTCTGCGAGATCAATGCGAACGAACGCAACTTCTTGAGCAAGATCAACTGGAAGCTCCACATCTCGAAACCTGCTTTCGAGAAGTGGCAGACAATTGTGTTGAGGTACTCGCCAAACGCACCACCATCATCACCTGGCTGGGGAGTTCTCTGCGGTGGTGGCTCGATGTGGAAGCGCATGATCCCACGGCTCACTCCAGAACTTGACAACCTGCCAATGATGGAGAACAAGCTCATGGTCGACTACTTTCCACCGTCGTACTCCGATCTGGCCTCGCCAGCGACACCGACTCCCAACAGGGACGCGCTCACGCTGGCACAGCTCGAGTCGACTTCGCAAGAGACCACACCTACTCCATCGACAGTGCTGCCATGTCTCGAGCCAAATCCAAATGTGGTGCCACCAATGCCGACCTTGGCTCGCTTGGGTCCATTGCCAACACCAGTCATGACGCCTCAATCGGTCGCCTCAAGTACTCCTGCTGCGAGTGCTTATGGTTCCCGACGATCGTCCGTGTGCTCTGCCATGGCGATTGCACAAAAGACGGGTCACAACAGATGTGCCATCGACGAACACTTCAACCAATACCCCCGCTTCACAAGACGTCCAAACAGCCCATACTACTCCAGTCCAGAATCGATGATGTCTGACAACTCCCGCTCTTCACGCTCTTCCTCGATATCCTCAGTATCAACAGCATCCTCGACTATGGCGCCTCGAGCGTGCTTGGCACGCCAGGCGACTTGCCGAAATGCTGGATTGCTCTCATCACGACCAATCAAAGAGGAGCACATTGGAAGTGCCGTCAAGCCAATCATCATCGACGACGACATGGAGATGGTTGGCAGCCCGATGCAAGCAGACTTCTCTGTCAGTGAGAAAGTCTTGCACGCACCGCATCGACACAGCCGTGGTCCCAAGCACCATGCCACACAGCCCGTGGCCGCTTGTGCTACAGAGAAGAGCAAGAAGCGAGGTCGCACCCATGGCGGTCATCGTCGCTCTGAACTTCAAGAAGAAGTTCGATATCAATTGGAAGAGTCTCTCGACGACGATTCGATGGACCTTGACGACCGCATCACCCCGCCACCAGCAGCTGGACTTGCATCAAGCATGCTGAATCGTGGACCATCCCTGGTCTCGTACAGGAATGTACAGCCTGCTGCCACGATCAGTGGTACGTGGGACTATGGAAGAATTCCAGTGCAGAAGAACGACGGCAAGAAGCGGACTTGCTGCTCTGCTACTAGCAACATGTCTATGTCTATATCTCCCGCGCCACTATACGGCGAGGTAGCATAGCGAAGACTTTTGAACCACAAATGGTACCGCCACATCATTGTACTGTACAACGACTTGAGCATGTGCATGGTCATGAACAGGACACGAGAGACAATGGCGTTCCCTGGTTGTATATGTAATACTATCGCGAAGATATCCAATGAAAGCGAAGTGTTTATTGATCTTCTTGCCTGTGACGAGTTATGTGTGACTGCGCTAATAGACACCATCCAGGCATATCAATCGTGGTATTCTACGACGCCATTGCGAGGCACTCAGGCAAGTTTCTCTCCTCGACAGCGCTTTGGCCTACGCAAACGACCACAACATGAGTGGCATAGTCAGCAACCGGCCACGGAGAAACCAGGAACAAAAAGCAAGAAGCACCATGCGCGGACTTCGAGCTAAGAGCGATGAAGCTCCAAAGACACAAAAAGTGCAAAAAAGTCGCCGTCGTCGCCTGGAAGCAATCCCGAAAATCGGCCGACTAAGTCTGTCAATCGGCTTAGCTCTTTAATACTGCTGCTGCTATGTCAAACATCATGCCCATCGCCTCCGTCGCTAGAAAGCGGCCGCTCTCCAAGAAGAGTTGTTATATGAGAATCTTGATGATTTACTGATCTTGCCACTAGACTAAGACGACTGTTGAGAAGAAGAGAAAGGTGGGTGTATATGATGATTACTTACTATAGCGAATTGATTGCCAAAAGTTGAAGCGAGGAGGGTGAAAGGAGGATGAAGGGAGGCAAAACAATCGCCTTGAAGCAAGCGCGTGATATTGTGGTCACATCTTGCGACGTCTATTGTGCGTCGCAGTAAGAGACAGGTATGTGTTCTCAAGCATCGGCTATGCTGACGACTTACTGGTATCCCGCTACACCACGGACGACTGTTGAGGAGATGAAGATTCTGGCAAGTCATATACCCCAATTGGTCGGTTTGAGGTGTAATAAAAGAATATCGCTCAGACTACAAGCAAAACAATCGCCTCTTCACAGGCTATTGTCAAGGCGGACCATTTGAAGGCTAGAGAGGCCTTCAGTTCGTGTATACCTTGTTATAACATCACGCATCAGCTATGCCAACGACTTACAGCTCATTCCGCTACACCACGGACGACTGTTGAGATAATAAGATTTGGACTAATTGATGTACCTCCAAATGTTCTGTTTCAAGAATAGCAAAAAGGAGTCTTGCACGCTGAAAGTGCGAAGGAATGGCAAAACAATCGCCACCCAAAGGTAGTGAAATGGACATGAAGACTCCCTAGAGGCTCAAGAAGCCTCCAAACTGTCTATGTCATGTCAAACTGTCAAGCATCAGCTTTGCTAACGACTTATTCCTCTTGCCACTAGGCCAAGACGACTGTTGAGAGTCCACAATTCCAAGAGAACATGAACCTCTTTAGTCTGCTAGGTGGAGGGCAAAAGCACACAGCAAGGCTATGAGAGTGGCACCTGTATTGGCAAATGTAAGAGCAAGACAATCGCTTCGTGTAGGACGTGCCGCAACCCTGGACAGGTCATTTGGGCCTGGACACTTGTTTGCACACCCTCAACAACTAGCACTCAATTCAGAGCGACTTACAGGTCTACCACTGCACCATGGACGACTTGTTGAGAAGACACGTCTCTAGCTAGTATATCATAGTCCAAAGACATGTTCACTTGGCAAAAGAACAGGAAGTGTGCTACAACTGTATACGAACTGAGAAGCAAAACAATCGCTGCCTATCTATCATCTATGCGTCTATTCCGTAGCTCTATTCGATCATCCCCACTGCATAGTACAGTAGGGTATTCGAACAGTCACAGCTTCCAAGCACCCAAGCTTCCGAGTGACTTACTGCTTGCGCTATAACGTCGAAGACGATCGTTACGTTATCAAGATTCAATGAGCTCATGTATGTTATTTGCTGTCTTCGAGATTTGGAATGCTAGACTCGGTCGAGTACACTGCAGCGATATTCTCGCACGCGGCATTGATGGGTCATGTATGATTCTGCATTCATATATCTCAACAGTCGTCCGTGGTCTAGCGGTAAACTTGTAAGACAGTTCAGAAGGATTGCTTAGTAGTCTCTCACAGATCCTGAGCGTATCAGACCAAATGTTTCTGGTACTGGAAGATCTCCCGGCTTTCCTATGGCTTATGGCGATTGTTGTGCTACCTTTTTGCCCTCCATTCAACACTTTTGTTCCCGTCATGGCTGTCAATGTGATTTCATATATGATCCCCTTCTTGTCACTTTCAAGCAGTCATCCAGGCTCCGTGGCCTATTAAGCAAGTCGTTGGCATAGCTGATGTATGACCTTGCGGTGGTTCAGAGCCTGACAACAAGTCAAGAGGCTTGTATTTAGGGTCTACCTCTTCAGCCACAAGGAAAAAGGAGAGTCTTTTGCATGTCTTTTGCCTTTTTCTGCGAGACTTTGCTCTATGTCGTCGGCGGTAGAGTGGCATTCATATATGATTTCCTTCTTGTCACTTTCATCCAGTCGTCCAGGCTCCGTGGCCTAGTCAGGAAGTCGTTAGCAAAGCTGATGCTGGACCGCGCAATTGTTGAGTATCAACGAACAAGTCAATATTGTCGTCTTGATCTCTTTCTTGACTTGATGCGACGAAAGGACGATTGTTTTGCACTTTCTCGCCCTTGCCGATGTTGTTTTGCTCTGCCATCACAACTTCTCCCTCACACTTCCCTCCTTCAGCACATAATAAGCCTCCTGCGTACAACTAGCAATCAACCCACCCTCCTTCGTAAAGATCCTAGTCTCAACTAGCCCTCTCCTCCTCCCACTCCAAGGACTCCTAGCTTCCACATACACCAACTCATCAGCTCGGAAGCCCTTATGCGCATGAAAACATATGGTATGATTCAAACTCGTAAATCGATCAAAGTCAGCAGTCGTAGGCGTCCTGGTCTCATCACCAAGAACGGGTTGCCCTAAGGAAAGTCCGTGTACGGTGGGTGGACAACTTAGGACGTGGTAATCTGATAGCGCGATGATTCCGAGGACATGGAACTTTGAGTCCGAGGAGGAGATGGGAGGTGAGACTGTTGCTACGATTGTGTGTACGAGATGTTCTGGTAGAGATTTCTCGGGACGATAGCCTGGCATTCTGTAGTTGTCGAGAGAGAGGCGTTGAAATCGCATCCATGGACCTTGGTCAGAACGGTTCTCATCGAGGTCGTCTAATGTGATCTCAGAAACGTTTGTTGAGGTTGCTCGTTGGGGCGTGTGTTCGAGGCTGGGACCTCCCATTGCTTCGGCTCGAACGAAAGAACAGGTTACGTGGGTGATGACTTTGCCATTTTGAGTTGTGGTGACAAGTCGGCTTGCGAAGCGGCCTCCATCGGTGAGACTTTGGACTTTGAGTTGCATCTTGTGTTTGGCGGAAGGTCCTGCTAGGAGTTGGATATGTAGCATGTCGATGGCAAAGTCATTGGTCACTGTTTCGTAGGCTGCGGCTGCCGCCAGACCTGCTAGAATCCCGCCCGGGACGACTTGGGAATTTGGCCATGTCCAAGGCAGTTGTACGTTCTGGTATGTGTCCTAATGCAATGTTAGCATGTGGACAGTGATGAACCACATTTCAGGGAACTACTGACAGGTCCAAGCTGCTCGATCTTGAGGCCTTGTTCAAGCCCGACCTTCGGAGGTGTAGACCGAAAGACACTGCCTGGCCGTGATCTTGGGCCATCGAACATCTTCTCTAGGTGGTGTTGACGATCTTGATGGAAGGTAGCTGCTTGTTGAGTTGCTAGACACGGATATGTTGCGAGAAGAACTGGCGAAGTCCTTGGCCAACTCAGCCTCGGCAAGTCAGTGCGTGATCACATTTCGACTTAACGTTACAGACAAATGCCTGATCACATGTAATAGAAGCTCAATGTGACGATGTGAGATGAGTGAAGCGAATACGATGATGACAAGAGACGTGTGTTGTAATGTTTTGGAGACCGAACACGTTGAAGACTTCATCAAAGTGGAGCCAGCGCCAAAGGCCCGAAGTGTCACCGGCCGTCGATAGAAGTGATCTACTTCACGCGTTCTTCTCTGCATTGCCAGAGCTATTCTTCTCTGCATTCTCACAGCTACTGCGCTCATGAGATCGCAGATCTGGTGCCATCCAAGATCCTCCGAGCTTCCAGACATGGACAATCAAGCGGATCTCTCGACTCTATTGAGTATCATCCGCGCTTCAAACATGTGGATGCAAGTCTGTATAAATCGCATCCTGCGGCGGAACAAATTTAAGATATCGAAAGGGCGCCTTCATTCCATGCCGCTGTGCCCATTCCCGCACTGCCCCAAAGTCATGACATTGATGAGGTCTTTCGAAATCGGGCAATGCAGTGCCATCTCGATGAATCCAGAGTGATGGTACGATGTCAATATCTGCCAGGCACATTATACGCTCCCGGAGTGCGTCTAGACAGTGGTCTGGTTGTAAAGGAGGTTAGACGTGGTTTAATGAAGGAGGTTAGATGGACTTACTGGTGTGGGCCATTGCGAGGTCGTCATTGACCACGCCATGCCCATGCAATGGATTTCCATTATACCAGTCTCGGTTGTACCACAAGCTCTGACGAATGTCGTTCTGATCGGTTGTCATTATCCGAAACTCCTGGGAATGCTCGAAGGAAACTTACTAGGCAGTGGAGCTGGTGCAGAACCTCAAACCAGCCTATGAAGGCAGGCTCACCGGTCCCAGTTTTATCTGCAGGAATGAGAACGTGGCGACGCTCGTCAAGAAGGAACTCGTCCTTTAGGTAATAGGGAACGATGAAGTTTGCAGCTGAACAATGCTATTAGCAAGACGATAGTATCCACAGCTGCTGCCAACCTCACTGTCCAAGCCGAGACCTTGCCACATGGCATCGACATTCGAGGTGCGTGGATCCTCAGTATATGGGCTCGTGCTGTAGTTGAAAGGACTGAACCATTTCGTCTGGTAAGAACGATCAATTCCTGCGAACAGATCCTCATCTATAGCAGTCCCTCGTTAGTATAGGCTCGTGGTATCCCGTTCACGACTTACTGGTATGTTCAGTAGTAGCACATTGAGCAGCTTGTGTCTTTTTCGCTATACTCCAGCTTGAGACGGCTGCAATGCTGACAGACAGCAACCATAGTGCAATGCAGAGTAGTCTCGAGGATGCTGCCCTCCACGGACGAACGCTGCCATATGGGGGCAGCAGGGTTATATGCTCATGGCCTACGCGTTCGTACAATGTCGACTCGGATGAGTATCGGGCGTCTTTTTTCGCGTCTGGGCCACTCTCGTACATCGTAGCAGGCTGGAGAGAAATTTGTTTTTCTGATGAAGGAACTGAAACGAAGTCAATGCTAGAGGACAGTCGAAGGCGTGTTCGGCACTCTGCAATTCTGAGACTGCCTCGTGTTACATGCACACCACGCTTATCTGTAGCCAATTCGACCCTCACTTGCCTTCATTTAGCCTTCCCGAGGGAGTAATGGTATCGTGGCACAAGTCCTCACGACTTCTGCCCTGTTCGGGTTGAAGGCATGCAAGGACGGGGGATTCAATGCAACCAAGACCAAGGTTAGAGTTTATGGTTCGAGAAAAACTCTTCGAGTGTCGATGATATCGCGAAGCAGGCTGTGGCAGTAGAGTAGTACAGCAGCTGCAAGCTACCCTATTGAGCTGCAGCCGGGAAGTACCATAGTGACCTTGTGAGGCTCGCTGTCGATTTCGTACTGTAGGCGCTATCGCTGTCGTGGCAATCGCTACAGGGTAAGAACATAGCTTGTAAGTGGACGTTCTTGTAGTGCCGTGGAAAGCTTGATAGCGTAGTGCAGTGTGCGATGAGTGTCCGGCGATCGGCTCCGACCGCCGAGCATGGAAATGGGTGAAGGTGAGAGTGGTAGTGGTGAGATGTCACGAAAGACACTGGCAAGGAAGAGATAGGAGGTACGAAGACGCGAGTAGCAAGGAAGAAGGCGTTTGCCAGCGTTCCGGGTCGTGAGCTTGGCGCTTGTTGGGGGGTCCTCCGCGATTCCCTGGCTCCCTGGCCGATTTCTCGTCAAGACTCCATGAGTTCCTGATTGATCACCAATTAATGTCAACTCACTTTGTCCGCGCCCTTCAAACTGCTCCTATGCACAGTCTTATGCGTGGACTCTGGACTGTAGGGTCAGACTGTCCGCAATCTCTTTGGCTGAGCCGAACAGCGTTCGACAACGGCCTGGCAAACATGCAGTAACTGGTGGAGTGACTCCACGCGCCGACCGGACGCGTATCAGCTTGGGATATGGCGGCCGTCAGAAGAGGCTGGGGTCCAGGAGAGCTGCTGGTTCATTCAGACATCCTTCAGCGCTACAACCGCACCCGTATTCGCATGCGTGCAGAAGCTGATCACTAACCCTGAGCCTGAGGTACCCATAGTCGTGCAGTACTTTGAGCTGTTGGACAACGTCTGCCGGGACCGCGACATACGCCTGGAGGACACTTTCAACATGGACGAGACAGGCTATATGCTCGGTATGCTTGATCGTGCAGATATCTCCGTCGGACCGTACTTCTACCGACGAAGCATGATGCATCACTTACACCTCCACATAGCCTCCACAGTCAACGATTGGCTTAACGCTGGGCATGCCCTACACTTCCTTCACAAGTCTACACCTCTGTTACAGCTTCCACTGCAACGTTATGGAAAGACAATGAGCCCTGGCGCGACTCGCCGAAGGCATACGATTGATTGGACATCGTCGATTCAATAAGGTACTTGATCGCGCTGGTATCGAAGTGCGCGACGATACTCACTCCTGCAGAGAAGCATGCACTTGATCGTTTGAGCAGCAACAAAGTTGAACTTACGGTAGCTGTCCATGGCAGTGAAAGGTACGGGCATTTCGAAGGGAATCTTCAGCATGAATGGCTTCTGGACAGCTCGGACTGGCTACATCGAGGACGACAGTGTCGTGTGTCTGGCTAGTCCTGGTCAATCCAAGCCACTTCAATATCATGGCAGCGACCTTTCAAAGACACGAGATGAATAGGCAGTGGATTACAAAACGCTGGGCAGCGGCAATGCAATTCTCAGTCCAATTTAGCATTCATATATGTGGACCCAGAATACGGTGAAGTCTCCCATTGCTCCCTGCAATCAATGCAGTTGGTTACTAGTAAGTACACCTTCTTCAGAGCATGCCAGATAGCTGATAGCGACAGTCAGGCCAACCCATTCAAGGACTGACCAATGACCGACTTGGAATTATCGTACCCGTATCAAGAGAGCATCTGCAGCTACCCCTGAATACGATGCGACCCATCATCTACCATATCGCTACAAGTCCACAGCTTCGAGACCCGAATGCAGTATACAGTACATGAACACTCCAGACCCGCGACGACTTTATTTATCGCAACTCTAGAGCTGCAATTCACCAAACCAACAACTCAAGCTCATTCTACGTTCCAAGTAAAACAAGTCAAGATGCTTACGAAGAATGCACTCGTCGTCCTTATCGCCGCCTGCTTTCCTGCAAGCTACGGGAGTCCAATTCCAGGAGGTAGAATCTCTCTCCTACAGCTTTGAGCCAGGTCACCGCATTGCTAATGTACATTCGAACAGAAAATGCAATCTTGAAAGAACGTGCTCCTGCTGCCAACCCCGTACCAGAAGCCGATGGATTTGAGGTGAAGCGAACTTCTGCTGCCAATCCCGTCCCTGGACTCGATGCCTATGGTTTCCTCCCTGTGGTTTATAAGGAGAAGCGAACTCCTACTCCAGAAGCCGATGGATTTGAGGTGAAGCGGACTTCTGCTGCCAACCCCGTCCCAGGACTCGATGCCTATGGTTTCCTTCCTGTCGTTTATAAAGAGAAGCGAACTCCTGCTGCCGACCCGATTCCAGAAGCCATCGAGGTGAAGCGGACTTCTGCTGCCAATCCAGTCCCTGGACTCGATGCTTATGGTTTCCTCCCCGTGGTCTATGAAAAGAAGGCGTAGATCCGATGTATGTGGCGTATTTTCAGTGCGTGTGGAAGTGTTAGCTGGTCCCGAGCAGGGTCTGCGCTCTGAGCAGAAATGAAGTCAGAAGGTAGTCTATATATTCAACATGTATGCTTCATTCTCAGAGCCACTACGCTCAACAACTTGTAGATCTGACCACCTTTCTCTGCCTTGGTCTGATTCACTACGCTCCAGAAATCGCAGACCAATCGCCCCTGAACACCCCTCGAGTTTTCCGAGATAGACATGCTTCTCTGCCTGCTTCTCTGCCCACCACGCTTACGAGGTCGCAGACGTGTTACCATGGGAATTTTGTAGGCATATCAGAGACTGTGCTATCATGGACTTTCTTCTCTGCACAGTACGCTTATGAAGTTACAGACCTAGCCTTCTTAGAAGCCTATCAGCCTTTCGAAGATGGCACGACCGGTCTTCTCTGCCATGACTACGAAGTGGTCTATGAATCTACCTTGTATGCTGCATCCTCGAACGGTCGTCAATGGGCTAGTGGTTAGACCAGTAAGTCTTCAGCTAAGCTGATGCTAGAAAAAGTACTTCATGTTTTCCGATTCGATGCCCATGATTATATCGGCAGTCGAGCTCAGTGGCTTTGCCTCGAGGCAAGAGGCGATTGTTTTTGTTTTGCTTCAAATCTGCTCACTAGAACCTCTGGTATTTGGCCTGCTTCTAGCCAAGATAGGGATATATATATGCTACCCACCATTGACAACCTTCAATAGTCGTCAATGGTCTAGCGGTAAAACCAGTAAGTCGTCAGCTAAGCTGGTGCTAAGCGAAACAGATCTCACGGTCCCAAGTTCGATGTTTGTACCTAGCATCTTACCAGTCTGATTCAGTAGCTATGCCTCCAGGCAGGGGCGATTGCCTTTTGCTCGGGCCTAGTCCCTCTCGCCCTTTCATTTGGCATGCCTTTAGCAAGGAGATGAAGGTGTATATACTTAATGAGATTATCACTCTTCAACAGTCGTCAATGGTCTAGCGGTAAGATCAATAAGTTGTCAGCTGAGCTGATGCTGAGAACAGCAGACTTCGTCTAGCATCTGTTGTTCATAACGAGCATATGTCGTCTGCTCGAACAGGTATGCACCAAGGCAAAGGGCGATTGTATCACTTTTGCTCATGTTTTGACTCCTATAGCCCTTTGCCTGGAACTGATTCTGACCAGGAGATGGAGGTATATACATCGTGTAAAACTACCATGAATATTCAGTCGTCGATGGTCTAGCGGACCTCAGTAAGTCGTCGATAATGTAGATGCTTGGAAATCGAGAATCTATGAGCAGACTAACAACAGTCGTTGTGAGCGAGCTCGCACAATTCTGGTGAATCAGCCCGAGGACGAATGTTTTGCTTCTCGAACCGTGATTTTCTTGTTTTGACTTCAAGGCCCGATCGCCAAATGGTGGTTTATATACTTGTCCATCTTGTCTTTCTGCAACGATCGTCCGTGGTCTAGCGGTATACCAGTAAGTTCGCCAGCGAAGCTGATGCTTGGTGAGCATTCCAATAGCAGTACATTCACCCAACCATCTTGAGGTTGATGGTGGGAGTGTGTAAGGTTCGCACAGACACGAGTCGTTTGTTTTTGCTGCAGGTGCTATGCTTTTGCTCTTTAATAACATAAAGTCATACTTCATTTCCACATTACACATACATCAATATATACACTTTATCATCTCTCACTCTCCTTCTACGAGATGACATACTTTCCAATCCTGTTGTTCACTAGTTCGCTGAACCAGATAGCGTTATCTGCCGCATTGTAATGCGAAGCAATGTTTCCAGCAGGAGGCAGATCTGGTAGCAAGTCCGGGAGGATAGAAACATCGGTGTCTGGCTGCTTGATAGTCGTAAACTTGCTCGTGCTTGGAGTCAAGTAGTTGAGGCTGTTCCTGAGCAGCGTGGAGAACCAGATATTCCCCTGGCTGTCGACGGTATTCTCGATTGGAGTGGCGAGGAGTTGCGGTACTGGGTATGCCTTCGCAGTCTTAGTCTGCATATCGAAGCGTCCAATCGCGTTTCCTGCAATGGATGTGAACCAGAGATATCGTCCTTCAGTCTCAGCGCGCATGACTGACGGAGTCAAGAGGGTAAGTGGAAGAGGCCATTCATCAATGACTCCAGTTGTTGGGTTTAGGCGAGCCATCTTATTCGCCAACATTTCCACGAACCACAAATTTCCATCACTCGCCACAATCATTCCCAGCGGTCCAGCAAGCGGCGTAGGAACTTGCCATGTCTTGATAGCATTCGTCTCATAATCAATCAAGTTGATGACATTCCCTGTAGTCTGGGAGAAGAACATTCCCGTCTCTCCAGGCCAGGCATCGTTGAATGGTTGTAAGTTTCCTAACGGGTTGCCGGTTTCGAGAATTGTGACGTTGGTGGTTTGAGGGTCGAAGATGGCGAATTCGTTTCGAACGCCTGTTGCTGCGTAGATCTTGCCGTTCTTACCAGGTTGGACGACACATGAGAGAGCCACAATGCCTTGGACACTGGACGGTAGGACGGAATTCCCTAGCACTGGGAGTTTGTATGGAATATCGTACTCTTTCAGTTCGCCTGTTGTTCGGTCTATTTGCACGATCTTGTTGGATGTGAAGGTGTCGGCCTGGATGGCGTTAGTGATTGAACTGGTTGAGGCTCATCTTCCTTGACGTACATAGATCTTGCCATCAAGGCCAGTAGTGATATCACATGGCGAGGCCAGTGGTGTCTTCAGATCATAGTATGTGAACTTGGACGCTTGCCTCTCGACAGGCGAAGCATATGCTGCTGCTGTGAGGAGCGCCGCGCTCGCAACCTTCGTGTACATATTGCCGCGGTAGTCTGGCCAGCAGATGTGTTCTCGTCGAAGAAGAGTATACCAGTACTGCTAGGGTGTATGTGATGAAGTGATGAACATGGGGAGGGATCGTCACCTTATAGACATGCATCGTCGTTTGTGCTAACGGCTCGTACAGAAGCCGGCCAATGCGGCAAAAGCATTCGCAAAGTGGGCTTGTCAAGAAATGTATTTCGTTCTGCTTGTTTAAGCTTAGAGTCCACGGCGATGCACATCATTGTCTGTTAGGGACAAGTACAGAGCACATGGCGTTTGCAACCTCAAAACGCCACTTATGGAACATCGTTTGGTTTCTTGACAATGGAGAATTCCACCATGTATCATCATCAGGTACTTCTCCTCACTTCGGTACGCTGCGAGGAGGACTGGGAAGTGACGAAGAAGAAAGCCACTCCAACCTCCTTCTCTGAGCACACTTGAAGTCTCAGGCGGAGTCGTGGAGTTGTGGTTTGCGGAGAAGAAAAGTGCCCTGCAGATCCTGTTCCAGCCATCGAAGGAGGAGCAAACTCAAAAATGCGCCAGTATTTGCAGATCCGGGTTCTCATCACATTGATCGGATTGTGCATATTTGCACACGACCACAGCAATCCTATCTGCTCAATGTGACAAGCAACGAGGTGTTGAATATTCTCCTGGACAGCAGACGGAGCCGCCAGTCTTTCCATAACGACCTCAGCATCGAACAACTATGCTTAGTCTAAGCTTAAGCCAGCCTCTGACGCTTGGTGTCGTGGCGTTGCTGTATGCGGTTCTTGCGGCAATTTTCGGCAAGGTCCAGATATGGAAATCCCTTTGAACATGTGAACATTGTTTGTACAAAGCCACCATTAGTCTTCTTACATCATGCTGGATTGCGGCAACGAAGGCGTATGAGAGCATGCCTCGCGTCCAGAAAGAGTCTTCGTTACCACTGGAAGAAGACACCTGGATCTGGATGTATATGGCTTCTGCCACTGGACATCTCCCGCATGGTCAAGCATGTGCTGCCTCCGCAGTAGTGATGCAGGACTTCGTCTGAGTCCTCATCACATCTGATGATGGCAGTCGTCATCCGGCGTCTGCAGAGGGTGCGCAAGTGAGGAGAAACGAGAAGGAGAAGTGGCCATGACAAGAGCGAAAACAACCATGCCACTCTTCATCCCTGCATTGCGGCAGAGCCAGCCTTCTCCTTGCACAACAGCCTCAGCTACGATTCTATCATCACAATTGAACAGCGACCCTATCCACAGCAAGCTGTTCTCGAGGCGCGTCAGGCTTCTCAGCGTGCACAGCATGGCTCTGACACGAAGCCATTGCTCACTCTTCCACCGCATGAGCTGAACGAGCTTCGTCAGCGAGCTGCAGGAAGGATAGACTCTGTCTCACGGCCTCATATAAGCAAGCTATCCGCGATCACGATCAAGGTAGGCCTGCACTCCCAAGTTCAACCGCTGACCACAGGTACGGTACTACTACAATGTCTTCCTCCGACTCCTCGACGTTGCATCTTATGCCCCACGAACGATCATTGCCAAAAATGGGTTCCATGACCTCCTCCGAAGCAGAAGCCCCTCCAGCCCTGCTCGAAGAATACCGACAATGGCGCGCTTTGGGGGCAGGAGGTATAGCATTCGACTGGAACGGTTTCATGTTCTGCAAGAATGCCGCAGCAACGATCGCGAGGAATGATACCACCTCTCTAGCCTTATATGACTCACCAGAATTATACGCCAAAGGGTGGAAAGAGGCGACAGAAGCGCAGAGGAAAGCGGCGCAAACGAGTTATCTGAAGGAGAGATTGCCAGAGAGGCAAGGACCAAGAGCGAGGGCCAAACCTTTTGTGTTCCCGCAGAGGGAGAAGAATGAAGGTGAACCAATGGACGAGGAAGTCAGACAAGCGTACCAGGTCGCCTTTGACAACTTGTCCGAAACGAATCCTTCCCTTGTCTGGAAAACCTCCATCCTCGAAAAACACGGCCCCGCCCTCTTCCTCTCCGACTCCCTCCTCCCCGTCACTCCTTTAGCCTCATACACGAAAGGCGAGATCGCACATATCCATCTTACAGACCTCTCAGGACATGTTACGTTATCTTTCGTTGATGCGCGGGAAGTGATCGAGAAGGGTTGGGGCGAAAGACATAAGCTTAGCGGAACGGATTGGTTACATCTTGGATATACTATGGTTTTTGTTCCGAGGAATTTGGAGGAGGTGGAGGTTTATGGGAAGATATATCAGGCGGGGATTGAGTTTATGAAGAGTGGGTGTAAGGAGGGAGGTGGGGAGAGGAGTGATTCTGTTACGGAGGATTGAAGAGGAGGATAGGTTAGATTGACATGGTGCGGTATGTAGGCTGCGTAACGCTTTTCTCTCTCAGCCGGGGCATGCATTTGTCCTTATACAGTTTCTCGTGAGAACAAAATCAAATACCAGAGTCGAACAGCTTGGGTGGAAAATGTCAAAAAGAAAGAGCAAAACAATCGCCTCGAGCACTGCGATGAGGTGTAGTGTTCGAACACTCCTAAGTCTACCGGCTTTGCACGAGTCAAACAATTTCGCTCAATCAAGCATCAGCTTTGCCAACGACTTACTGGTCATACCGCTACACCACGGACGACTGTTGGGGAGAGATAATCCCAGAACTTATGTGTACCCTCATTTGGCTGCACAGCTGGACGGGAAAGTGTCATGAAAGGAGACAAAAACAATATCTGACTTCTACGAGGGCAAAACAATCGCCACTAGTGCAAGACTGGACACCAATAGGTTTATCATGTATGCACTGTTCCATCGACATACACCTTCACCGATACTAGGTCCTTGTTAGCACTGCATGGAGACAGCGACTTACAGGTCTGCCACTAGACCAAGGACGACTTGTTGGGAGAGATGATCTGGACTGTAATATGAAGGGTGCTTTCGAGAGCATTGGCATATGGAGAAGAAAGATGCAAAAGAAAGTCCGACTTCTAAGGCAGGCAAAACAACCGCCCTGACTTGGGCTGTCCCGAGACCGTGAAAATCTACACATCAGTTGTGTGGAGTCAAACTCATCCCTTGATGTTGCAAGCATCAGCTTTGCTGACGACTTACTGCTTGCGCCACGAAGGCTAGGACAATTGTTGAATGTTGAGAAACTTGGAACTCACATGAATGCTGGTTTCTGGGGGGTGTTCAAAATCCAAAAGGAGATGTGTTCACTACAAGTGGCAGCAAAACAATCGGCCGACGGCCAAGATCCATCATATCGATAGAAGGCGAGGTCTTTTCGGACGATTCCGCTTAAGAACTTGTCGACTCCTTTCACCCATTAGCATCAGCTTTGCTGACGACTTACGAGCTATACCGCTAGACCACGGACGACTGTTGAGGAAAGACTATCTCGGGATTTACATGTACTCTCATTATTCGGGCTGCGTTCCTGGAAAAGAAGAAGTTCAACAAAGGCGAAAGAATCGACAAAAGATTTGGTCCTACTACGACTCGAACGTAGATCTCTCGAACGCTGACGCACCGAAGTACGAACGCTCACAGACATGGCTGTTGTGACTTAGATTGGTACCGCGTCCTCTTGGTACGCAGTGGAAACGCTCAAAGCGTACATGCCATGCCCTCGTTTGGATCGAGCGTGCTACCATTGCACCACGGGACCTGTTTGGTTAGTCATGCTGGCGAGGGCTATGTGAAGGTCGTATCTGTGACAACTGGGCGGGTCTTCAGACTTGTGGAACTACGACATAAAGACAGGCCTACACCACGGCAAAAGTGAATTTCTCTGGACAAAAGATATGGTCTCCCCACGATTCGAACGTGGGTCTTTCAGTGATAGACGACCGAAGTCATCTAAACGGGGCTGAGTACTCACCCTAAGGGTCTTACGATGCCCCAGGCTTCCATCAGAGATCTCCCTGAACTACGGGTTACAGAGGCACCCGCTCATTTACTGAGCGTGCTACCGTTGCACCAGAAGACCTGTGTGTGATTCATCTGGCCTCCTTGATTGGCTAGTTGTGATTCCCAGGTGTACTTGAAGGCTCATAGAGACACGATCGCCATTGAAATACAATGCTGGGCTTTCTGAGACGACCAACACTGGAGCCAACGTATTCAATGAAGCGCGAGCAAAATGCAAATAGTCAACTTGACTTCTGCCGATCGAGCTGCCGTAAGTGCTATCTAGCATCAGCGAGGTCGATGACTTACAAACTATACCGCTAGACCAATGACGATTGTTGATGAGTGTGAGTTGTGCGTCCAATATGATGCTCTTCTTTGTGTCTGACTGACAAACAAAAGATAAGAAACGGAAGCAAAACAATCGCCAAGGACTGGCCCTCATTGAAAGCATAAGACCGCTAAACCAGGCGATTTCGCCCTGGAAGTTGGCCCCTGAGACTACAACAGTCAGCATCAGCTATACCGACGACTTACGAGTTTACCGCTAGACCACGGACGACTATTGGGAGTACTGGGACAATTGCTGTATATGAAGGTCATCTTACTGCCGCACCTTAGCTGTGTAGTCTTGGCGCTGGAGACATGCCATAGGCGACTTTCACGCTTCATCGTTCCTAGCTTCTGCTTTCACGAGCCAGAAGAGGTCAAGAAGGATCGAACCCCTATTTGGAACGGTATGCGGACGTCATGTCTTCACCTCAAGCGGAGCCTACTGTTGTCTAGGATCTGCCTTTCTGGGGTCATATGGATGCGAACAACACACACACACACACACACACACACACACACTCTCTCTCTCTCTCTCTCGGTTTCGGCTTCTGATCCCGCGCAATAACTGTACATCTCTGCGATGCGGCAATAGAGAAATTCAGAGACGAGATACAACGGAGATGATCTCTGACCAGGGGAGAAATGGCAGTCGGCTACAAGGATGTATCGGGAAAGGAGCGAGCACTGATGCACATTACGAAGAGATTGGACAGCTTCACTAATTGTGTCCCTATTCTCCGGCAGAGTCTTGCTCATAACAGAAGACAGAGTGTTGTGACCCAACAAGATAATCCTACATAGCCATACCTGGCTCTCAATTCCTATCTAGTCTGAACAGCTCCTGGTGCAACCGGACCAGTCATACCACCATAGAACGAGAACCCTGGGCAAGCAGCCAAAGCACTCTGGTTCACGCTTCCAATGCTTGCACAACCCAGTGGACCAGTAACGGTGTTGAGAGCACTAGTCAGACCCGGGATCGCCGAAGCATTTAAGCCAGTCAAGAGCGGAAGCTGCGCCTTTGTGAACTCGCTCACGAAGCATACTGGGTTTGCTGCTACTTGTTGTGCGGTGTATGCGCCATTCGTCAATGTGGCTGGATCGAGAGCCGAGAAAGAGTTGATCTTGCCCTTGTTGCAGCCTAGACCAAGGACTTGAGGTACGGTCTGGGCGAAGTAGAGGATGTCGGTCTGGAAGTATGTGATCGAGTACTCGTCGGCGGCGTTGCGCTTGTACCAGTTGTCTGCGGCCTCGATTAGCAACTTACAGGTGGGAAGATGGATGAGAGTATGCTCACTTGGAATCTTCTCGTGGCCTGGAGTCCACTTCAAATTGCTGTCTGGACCGGTGATCGACATGAAGCTCTTCAAAACCTCCCTGTTCAGCACGCCTTCTGGGTATTCGGCGGACTTGTTGCTCATGAAGCGATAGATGAATGTGAAGGCGGCTTGCGACACTTCAATGCCACTGAAGGGCAGATCTGGAAGACAGAGTCAGCACGTGTCGACAGAAAGTCTCTGGTCGGGTATACTCACAAGCGAAGTAAGGGTTCTTCGCAACAGACTCTTGATACCTGTGTCGGCGGAAGTTGCGAAGAACTTCCAGGTTGTAATTCGCATTCTTCCCGCCGCCTTGACGAAAGTACAAGTTCTTAAATTGAGAGAGGATGAGCTCGGAGTTGCTACCGTACTGGTTCAAGTCGGCTCTGCAGGGCGACGAATCGGTCTCGTAGTTCTATGACTTGTCAGTATATGCTTCTCCAGCAGGTGACCTCAGAGATGCAGACTCACGTTGTGAGAGCCTCCAATACCCTCTCTGATGTTGCCTCCGATAGACCAGCTAGTGCCATCGCCATCGACTAAAGCACCGAACAGCGCAAGAAAGCCACCGAGGTCGCGAGCCATTCCGAAGACTGTGTTCGTTCCATCGATGAACTGCTGGATCGTGGCAACTCCGTTGTGCGGGATGTAGCCGTGGTTGGCCATTGCTATGCAGACACATCAGAAACGAAAGTAAGGATGATCTTCACAGAGCGACTCACCATTCAGACCAGGACATGGCCCACGCGCATCACCCTTACCAGGGGCCACGAACTTGTATTGGCCAGTGTTCTTCACAAGCTGCTGTGCTGCGTTGAAAGGTGGAGGCACCAAAGGCAGAGCACCAGCTCCTTGTGGTGCTGCAGCATTGATCTGACGAGCCTCGATTCCTCTTGTGTGGATGTCCTCCAATGCGTCTGCACTCAGCGAGCTGAGTAGGTCGTCCATGTTGGGCACTGCTGCAGACATGGCAGTCCCAGCCAACAGGCCAGAGAGAATAGCGAACTTCATGTTGACTGATCTCGTTCAGACAAGATGCAGAGAGTAGGGCGACGAAATGTGAAGAGCTGTGATCGGTCGTGTACTACAACGAGCGCGCGAGCCTCATCATATACTTTCCTGCGAACTACAAAAGCCTTCCTAAACAACGCCATTGTCGAACGTGGTCGCCGCAAGTTCACGCCTGACCACGCCTTTGAGGAGAATGTACCGTATTCATGTTCACGATGCCGTGCAGACAACCAATCACAACATTGATGATTTGTCCATTTGTGCCACGCGAGGCGGTTCTTCAGATCTCGAGCTGCCATGGCACGTGTCAGCGGCGTGACGCGATGCTTGATGAGGTCTGGTGAAGGCTTTGTGGCTTTCAGACATGACGGATAAATGTGGATGTGGCTGTTGGGACTCCATCTTTTGTTTGTTTTGTACCAACAAGAGTTGACCAGATCTTGTGCCAAGCTGGAGAGGGCCGCCTTGTCAAGTCTTGTGTTGGTCAAGATCGATCTTTGAGTTGTCCAGATCGAGGGTCTAGACAGTGGCGATGCGAGAAGTCCAGAAACGACATGGGTTGAAAAGGCCAAGGGAATGATGTAGCATTACGGGCACAAGCCTATGTGAAGACAGTCAGCCGCTTATACGTCCTACACAGCGCTGCGTAGTGCTTCGAAAGCACTCTTTTGGTCATCGAGCGACTGAAAACTGAAGCGAGATCTCATGTTGTTTGCTTAGCAAACTGTCTCTAAGCCGATGTGATTGGCTGATGCATGGGTGAACGATATACCCAATGAAAATCGGGCTATCAAGCCACACACGGCTAGAGATGCTTCACAGTATTGCAGGCCGATCGACTACATGTATGACATGCTCACCTTTCCTAAGCCACTGTCCGTTCTCTCGCAGCTCGATGAGTCCACGCAAGGCGAAAGCAAGAACACGAACAATGCCTCCACGACACCGTGTTGGAATGAAAGGTGCGGCATCGAAAATGTGCCTTCCCATGATCTGTACCCATGAGTAGATAGGTATATCATGAAGCGAAATGATCATATTCAAGCTTAGGAATCAAAGGAACCAAGAGACTCGCTGGCGAGCAGAATGATCTGAAACTGTTAGACTGAGTTGACCTTAATTTGCAGCATTAGAACCTGCTAACGACTTACTGACTATACCATGGAGTTTGGCACGATCATATGAAGCCGTAAACTGGAAGTCGTATATGATAGTCTCGCGGGGAGAGGAGACTTTTCCTAGTTGGACTTCGCCATTCGGTTCCCCAAGGAGATGTGGGACTTCCCTCAGTAGGATTGGACTCTCGAGATCACATCACCTTCTATGCCATTCGAGATCCAGACATTGTACTTCACAAGATACTATCGACTTCCAGAAAGAACCCAGAAAAGGAAGTGCTGAACTTCATCATTCCAAAAGCTCTCTGTGATCTCAAATACACCAAGCATTTCCATACACAGCCAGTCCAAATTCCAAAAGCTCCCAAGTCTCCAGAGATCAGCCTCTCCTTGTCTCTCAATAAAAATGCCTAACAACCCCCCACGGCAACCTCTTCCTACCATCATTCTTCTCAAACCACTCAACCGCTCGCTCCGCCTCCCTATCAACATCATACGGAAACCAAAACTCCTGAGTCGGCAACGTCCAAGAACGAATATTCATCGGCATAAGAGGTCCCTCAGGATAAAATTCTCGAATCTTGGCTTCGAAATCGTGTAGATTCTTTTCACCGCTGGTTTGGTAGAACATGACGTTCGAGTAGAGTTGTGTGGTGTTGGCGCGGGGGAGGCGGAAGTCGCTGTAGAGTTGGCAACGTTGAGGGATGTCTGTGTTATCGGAGGAGGAAGTCTTGCGGAAGAGGGTGGTAAGGGAGGCGGCGTCTTCGATGCTGCAGCAGCCGCCTTGGGCGTGGGTGGGCTTTGGGTACGATTAGCATTCGACTTGAATAGAGAGCGCATCGATGCTTGGCTACTGACCTGGAACGGATGTGCAGCATCTCCGATCAGAATGGCTCGTCCATTGTTGTAGCGTGATATCGTGTCTCGAAACTTGATAGGAAAGCATTTGAAGTCATCGTCGCTCTCTGCGGCTTCGACAATAGCACTCCAGATAGGATGCATATCCTGTAACACCCTCAGCACTTCACCTTTGGTAGCCGGAGAACTCCACCCCTCGTCATCTTCGTGTCCTGGACGTGTTGTATGGAAGACTGCGACGTTCATGATCTGATCGTTGGCGCAAGGATATGTCATGACCATTGTTCCCTCATGGCGGCACGTGTAGAATCCGCTTGGTTGATTCTCGAATTGAGACCAGATCACAGGTTTAGAGCGCAAAGCGGCCATCGGCACGAGTCCACGAAAGACAGATTTTCCGATCTTTGTGGGTGAAATGTCTAGGCCTGTAATCACCTTGACCAGAGAACTTCGGATGCCGTCAGCAACAACGATGAGGTCGTGCTTCGACTCTGCTCCATCCTTGAACTTGACGACCCCTTCGAAACAGTCCAGGTCGACGACTTCTCTACCGAGCTTTACCTCAACACCCAAGCTCTCGGCCATTGTCCTCAATCCTCGATGTAAATCAACACGATGATACGCATTATAGTTGGCTCCAAAGTCTGCTTTCACATTTGCGAAGTTGCGCTGATGAAGGACTTTTAGAGTCTGCGCATCGACAAGTCGGGTTTGTTGTTTGTCTGTCTCGTTATACGCTTTGCCATCGAAGCCCCATCGATCCAGGATCCGGTTAGCATTAGGAGTGAGAGTGATGGCTGCTCCAATTTCGTTCTTGAATTTGGATCGCTCGTATATGGTGATGAAATTGGCTGGATTGGAGCGCTTCAATGCGATCCCTGCGCAAAGGCCGGCGATACCAGCGCCGACTATGGCTGCATCCAGTGGTGAGTGATCTGCGGTGGAGCCCATATTGGTTTGTTGGATGTGACCTCAGGTCGAAGCTCCTCTTTCGAAGTCCTGCTCGATCGCACAAGGGCGTGTGGATGGTCGTCTTAGCTAAGTCAAGCGAAGCCGTCGTTGATCATACCAGGATGGAAAGCGTTGAGCCACTCTGGTGTTACCAGAGTCGCACAGCTCCTGCACAACACTTCGAATTCTTCCAATGCTCTTCTTCGTTCCAGATTGGCTCGCTCGGAGTCGTACGGTAGATGGTGCATATGGCACATATCAGTAGCTGAAGGATATCTTGCTTACGCAAGCCCGTAATCACAGGTCAACATGGTGGAGACATTCCGCGTTGTATGCAACATGCAAGTGGTAGCCGAGAGCTGCTGCAGGATCATTATGCAGTGCCTGCAAGATTCGCTGCAGCTGATCACACAGTAGTCAGCACGACCCGAACATCACCATCAACGCTCCCAGAATCTTCTACTCCTGGAAGGACTTTTTCAAATCGTTCAGAGAGCGCCACGAAGATCGATCATATAGAGCGCTCCAGGCCAGGTAGTGCCATTGCGCCTCGTGAGACTATAGTCATCCACATTCGTGAAGCCAAGTCTCGTGTAGTATCTAGAACACTGTAAGTCTCCCATTTCTTGAACGTCAAATCACACTCACTGCTCAAGCTTTCGATCATTGCCAGTCCAGAAGTCGACATATAGAGCCTCTTTGTGTTCGATTCGTGCTCGTTCCTTGAGTGCGACAACCACAGCTTGACCAACACCGCCATGTCTTTGTTGTGGTCGACAGTCTGCGATCAAAACCTCGAGATACAGTAGAGACTCTTCAGGGATAGAATGATGCTGAAAGTCAATATGCTCTAAGAGGAACTTGGGTAGTGCGTCACGTATTAATGCTGCGCCCACCTTGACAACTTCGTTTGCTGAAGAATGCTTCTCGACGACCAGGAGCCGGCGACTGTCATCATCCTCATTCTTCTCTGACTTCCGGATGATATCGATGACCTCTTGCCTTTGACCATCTCTCAAGGAGAAGGGCTCATCTCCCCACATCTCTCCGGCGCCAATGGATGCCAGGAAAGGAAGCGTGGAATCCCATGCAGCGAGAATAAAGTCGACATCGTAATGTCTTATAGTGGCGTGTCGCACACGACCTTGTGACTCGCCCGTGGCCATGATTGATGTTGTTGTAATGCTCATCTGAAAATGGGGAAGGAACACGGGACCTGCTTAGTCATTCCCGCACTCCCGTCCGAGATTTTAGTCACTCGCGAAACGTCCTCGCTGCGTCTTCTGTTCACCACGAGACCTGGGTATCGCAATCCACTCTCTACCGCTATAGCCTCCACTTTGCTAACTACTACCTCAAATTAGCTCGCACGCGCGCCTGATTCGCGGCTGCTACATCAACCCTGGACCAGTCATCACGAGAAGAACATCATGGCAGCTACCGGAGCTTCACCTGTCTCCAGCCTGCCACCTGAATTACTGCAGAACGTATTATCCTACCTTAGCGTCAATGAGCTTCTATATGCGCGAGCCGTGTCTCTGGAGTGGCGTGCCGCCATCCAAGAGACTCCAGAACTTCAGCAGGCTATGTTCCTTCGTGCGGAGAAGCCGCATTACGTCGTTCGAGAAGTGCGCCATCGAGACGACATGGACGGAGTGTGCGAGCTCGTCGTCAATGCGGATGGCTATCATGACGAAGAGGACGGAGACGGCGAATTAGGGGAATTTGTCGGCCTCAGATACAACATTGGCCGCATCAATCCATTGGCCCTGCATCATGAGGTCAAATACAATAGTGATTTTTACGATGAAATCATGCCGGGTTCATGCGATCTCTTCTGGTATGCGAAGCGGTGCAGATTCCGCATATCGCATTCGACTCTCAGCGACTTTCTCAGGCGTATGCACCTTACACAGCCACCTGTGCGTACTGCAGAGTGCAAAATGATCTTCGATCTGCCGGATGGTGGACTGAAGCCAGAAACCAGAAGATTGAACAGTGAAACAGGCTTGACTATCGGCGATGTGGCAGATTGTGTCGCAGATTGCATTGCCTCATCTCAGGAACATTCGAAGTTGTCATGGGTCACCCTTGATGTGGAGCATATCATCGAACTGGTCCCCGGGATCGCGAGACAACTTTTGCTGAGGTTGAGACGCGTGGATCCCAAATACGACTCTACTTGGGGAGGTCGACTCGAGGCATGCGAGCAAGTACCACAAGCAAAAGCGGAGAGTATTCTTCTGCTAGCAGCTGGAACCAGAAGAGCTGCAAGTAATCACGATGATCAAGGCTCAGGAGATGACGACGACGGCTTAGAAGATGATGAGGAAGACTGAGGAGTTGACGAGGGAGATTAAGAAGTGACGAGGACGACTCAGACGATGAGTGACATTGAAGGTCCAGAAGACGAGTCCTGTTCGAGCGCTGGCACGACCTGTCTCCTTTGCCACCAGTGTTCAGCCATAGCGAAGAGCAGGTGAACACCAAGGCGAGTTTGGACGGACAGTGACTGCAAGGACGACATCTCGAGCGAATTCGGAGAAGGTTGGCAGGCTGCCACAGCATATCGCCTAGCACGCACGGGAACTGTGTTGCCTCATCAGTGAAGTGCTTGATTGAATGAAGAATTGAATCAAGACGATTGCAAAAAAGCCATATATACAAGACTGACGAGACGCTTTAAATCTTCCAACTCCCAAGCCACGCCGAAACTCTTACCATACAAGCCGAATCCTCTACTGTCCTCGCCTCCCATATGTACAGCCAACCCTGTGCTTCCAAGTCCTCGAATGGAGTGGCATTCCTGTGCACGCCGATCCTTGGAGGTCTAAGCGAGTTGTCCCGGACTTCTCTTCAACTTCTTCATGGGCAGCTTGCCAGGCCCCCCAATTGTCATGAAATCGAACATCTGGCCCATGCCATCAACTGCAGGGTCGTGCTTTGCTTTCTCCGCGATTTCTTGGACGACATCTTCCTTCTTGATGGTCTTCACAGTACCATCTGCCTCTCTGAACTTATCGGGACCTCGCAGGAAGAGCGCACCAGGATAGTCAGGACCTGTGACTTTAAGAATAGTAGGACGATCTGGCCAGACCATACGGTTTGCGTATCTGTCAGCCGTGGCTGGGCTGAGCTCAACGTGGCCCTCGACAAATGTGCATCCATGAGGTCCGGCAGTTTCACTTCTGTAATCAGTATGGGCTGCGACTGGAAGCCAATCATTCTCTTTGAACGCCTCGCCTGGACGCAAGCGGGATGAGGGAGCTGCACGAATCTTCGTATGAGCGATGCGAAGGGAGCCTTTCACGATACGATGGGTGTTCTCGCTGTGGTGCCGGTGCTCGTTGAGTCCTTTGCCACTATCGAACTGTTAGCGCTGGCTCTGTACTGTCCAACGAGGATCCTGAGATCGACTTACGGCTGCAGAATTGTGGTCGACACGAAATAGAAGCCCTTGTCCTGGACCTCCTTCTCTTCCTTGGTAAGCTCCAAAGCATGATTGATGATGTAGTAAGGCATCTTGTGAACTGGTCAGTCGATGGAGGAGTCGTGAAGTCGCATATTGGGATCTTGAAAGAGTGATGAAGGTGATGATGAGGCTCGTCTGGAAGGAGGTGCTGATGGAAGTGCTGAAGTGCTGATCTGATTTCAATCTCCAGGTCATTCGATGGTATTGATATACCTGCAGCTCTCGGTCGGCATGCTGACTGAACCCGACAACAGCAGCATGTCTGTCTGACTTCATCTATGTCTCACAGCGACCCACGACTTACCTTCCCAAGTCGCGACGACGCATGTGCTTCATTTCCTCAGGCCGCATCTTGTCTTGGTCGACTCTGACATTCTCGTCAACCTATGATGTCCATGATCTACTTCTCAAAAGCTAGAGACCGACTATCTCTCACCCTTCCACGGCGTTTCATATGCAGCCGCCTCTGACCACATGGTCAGAAACCGATCGAGATTCCTTACGATTCCGACCACTATTGTGAGAGACCTTGTCTTGATGCCTTCCATCCATGCCGATGCTGGTCTGATTCTGGAGGTCCAGTCCTATCCTAA
Source organism: Sphaerulina vaccinii (assembly GCA_022570795.1). Taxonomy (NCBI): domain Eukaryota; kingdom Fungi; phylum Ascomycota; class Dothideomycetes; order Mycosphaerellales; family Mycosphaerellaceae; genus Sphaerulina; species Sphaerulina vaccinii. The sequence goes on from JAKUDP010000014.1 coordinate 177,132, forward strand.
CCATACCATACCAGGTCCGGTGACTTCGGTCTGAGTCTGCATGAACCCCCATGGTTCGCTATGCTGGTCCACTTCTGGCTGACCACCATGTCAGAGTACAGTTTCTGTGGTCTAGAGACTTGTGATACTAGTACTGGAGATTCGCTTGTTTAGCTGATTGGTGGCACCATGTTCAAAAGAAGGCTGTGTATAAGAGGAACAAGATGATTGCTGAAAGTATGAAGAAGCAGCCAAGAAGGACCAGCCTGTATATTTGATCGAAGACATCGTCGCGTTGAGGTGGTTGGTTGTTCGGCTCCCGGTCAGTTCGCATGTGTTCTTGGGGATTGTGCTGTTGCTGGCGTTGGTGGTGAGAGAGCATTGGGAGCGACTGAACGCTGGCTTTTGAATCCATCAATCACTCAATGATGTAGCAGCACTGTGATGATGCGGAGTGAAGGATTGTCGATGCTCTCTCACGATTGTCGATGCTCTCTCACGGAGAGCGTCAATATATGGTGGGTGAGTTCGGATAGCGGCAATGTGACGCCTCACCGAGGCTAGCTCGCCGCGGAGCCGTCGAATCCGATCTTGCGATTGAACTGTAAGGGCAAGTGAGCAGTACGCAGTACTTATCACATCTACGCTATCAAGCAATCGTATTGCCGGAATTGATAAGTGTTAGGATTAAGGAACAAGTCTGTCCTGGGACGGTGTATGTATGTACCACATGTTGTTGGCTTACTCACTTACAATCCCGCAACGGCCCGCAGGATGAGCCTGCCCGAACCTCCTTTCCCTTGCACTCGCATCCACAACATCATGCCTCGATGAGACCCATCAACTTGCGAGCTGCCATGCTTGCACCAAGTCTGGCTCCGGCTAGGGTTGGGGCTAGCACCGTTCGAAAACCTTGTTGCCGCGTCTGGACTGCTTTTCCATACGCGTGCTTTTCGAGCTATGCCGATCGCGCAGGTCGCCGGATCATCTCGTCGCCGCCAACAGGCGAAATCAGCAGGCAGACAGCTGAAGGCAGACGGAAGGAAATGGAGAAGCACCGGGAGCGCTACGCAGAGCACGCAACACCACAAGCGGAAGCGACGCACCGCGCCATAGTTTCTGGAAAACTTGAAGCGGTGGAGCATTTGACAAGCTGCATAGCGAAGGACGACCTCCAGAACATTGTTTTGGAGAGTAGAGTCACACTCGACGCGGAGTACAAGAGGCTCTTTCAATTAGCGCGCATTCCAAGAGGACGAGTTCTGCAACAAGAAGACAAGCAGTTGGCGCGATCCGTCTTCATATACTTCATGTCGGCCCCAGACCAGTTACGCGAGCTGGTCCATCTATGCAAGGCAGACGGAAAATTTGGGTTCCAACTTTCCTACTTTGCAGTACATGAAGGGCTCGCAGCCATCATGGAGAAGTTCCTCTTATCTGACTTGCAAGCGGTTGCCAAGACACTCGACGAATTGGAGAACACCACCATGCGCAACACGTTGTTCAGAAATCTTATCAATGCCGACTTGGCACTTGTGACTGATTACAAGGCCGATGTGGCTATAAGACGCCTGCATGATATGTTCTGGAAGCGGAATGCGCTCATGAGGAGCGGCAAAGCTGCATACGTCTCCCGTTTCTCACTGGCACCAGCTTGTGCGATATTGGCAGGCCATCTCGTCAGTGGTAAACTCCAAGAGACAGACTCTGCTCTGTGGGACGAATTCAAAGAATTCTTTCGCATGTATCTCAAAAGTAGAGCCAACGATCCAGGACCCAGCTTCCGAATTGCATACCACTACAACCTTGCAGGGATGTCATTGCAACGCTCAGGCCAGCCTCAGTATGGCCCTATGCTCAAATTCCTGCAGATGAATCTACCCAGCACAACGGACGAGGACGTTCGCGCCCTCCGGGAGTACATTCCATCAACCGACAAAGTGCTCCAGGACCTCTTCGACACGACTGCTCGCCTCGCCGAGAAGGACGGCCATACCGAGATCGCTGCATGGATCAAGGACCTGACGCCACGTTTCATGAACTTGACCGAGCAATTCGACTTCAAGGCTACATATCAAAGAGGCTGGTTGGCCGGCAATGCTTTCTGAGTGCACAACGGCGCCTCGCTTGTCGAGTCAGCCAATACCTACCACCCCACAAAAGATTTGACTCGACAGCGTACCATGAATGTCTATACGGAAGGCAAGCGTTCATGTCTCCTGCCAAACTTCGTCCTGCAGCCCTGCGAAAGCCTTACACACCCGGGTCCTGGCATCTCTCAGCAATTGGTTAGACTCTTGGTTGAACAAGAAGTCTATTCTCAGTACGATACATACGATCATGACACAAGACCAGGCATGGAGATCTGCATGATGTCTTTGACAATCCGTACACGGCCAGATCGTTTCCGTTGTTGTACTCACGACCGCGGGCTGGTAGTGCCAACAACCAGTGCGCACGCCTTATCGATCGACTCGCCCTCGAGAACATTTGCCATCTCGACGGTGTACACGTGGTCAAGCTTCGGAAATCATAACATTCAGAACAGCAGTATGTCGTCTACGTCATGGACTCTGCGAGGCCAATTCTCTACGAAACATGATTACGCAGATCAATATATTCTCTACCACGAAATCTCGACAACAATATCGACTTCAATCCTCCCTAATCTCTATTACTCTTCTCAATCAGAAGCATACTTATCCCTGGCGAAGTCATTCTGCTTTCTGAAGATATCCCTCTGCTGAATCCTTTCCTCCTCCATTTCGGTGGTCTTCGTATCCCCGCCAGAGTCAGCGGCCGGGCTCTTACCCTTGCCATTGTCTGCTCCTGGTGCTGGATCCCTCTGCGGAGCAGATGATCCACTAGCTTCTAGTTGAGCGGTTGGCTGCTCGCCTGTGGGCAGCTTGAAACCGGACTGAGCTGCTGTACTGGATGATGCTGCTGCCTGTTGCTTATCCTTGTCTTTGTTTGCCTTCTTCTTGTCCTTCTTATTCTTCCTTCGTCCTGCGTTCTGCTGGGGCACATTAGATGAGGTAGAATAAGATGGGTCTCCTTGAACTGGTCCTTGCTCAAATAACCCGCGTCCTGGTGTGCGTTCGGCCGCTCCTTGCGATGCTGGACCTGCGATTGATGCTGGCGACGAAACTGTAGAAGTTCCAAAAGCGGATGGCTGAGTCGATGGTCCCGTTTCTGAAGGGCCGGGCTGCACGAGTAGGGTCCCGCCGGGAGACCTCCTGCCCCTAGCTATATCCTCGGTTACCACTATACCTGTGAGCTTTGCAAGTGCTTCCTTTTGCTCCGACGTTGGTGAAAAGGAGATGGCGTCGAGACTTGAAGATTCATGAGTAGGCGTTTCTGACGAAGAGCTAGCAACGCTCCCGATCTGCTCGGGCTGGGGTGGAGCTGCGATTGATGCTGGCGACGAGTCCGTAGAAATTCCTAGAGCTGATGCCTGAATCGATGGCGCCCTCTGTGGAGTGGCAGGTTGCTCAGGTTGCGCGAGTCCTGGAGAGCTTGCGACAACAGCTGCAGCCTCAGTGCCTGCTGAACCGTCTTCAATCGCGAGAGGCGTCTGCTCCTCTGACGCAGATGCCTGTGCAGTAGTAGCTTGAGGTGATGTCGAAACTACGGCGCCTGACTGCTCTGGAGCAACTGCAGATGTCGCAGGAGCATCAACTGTTTCTCCAAGAGCTGGCACATTCGGTCGCGCGACAACTCCGGGTGATGTCGGGGATCTAGCTACAGAGCTTTCGATGCTCGGCCTTCGAAAGCCTCCAGTGCTCGCTTGATTGAAGTGTCTGTCCAACCCGTCCGGGTTGTGGGGTTCATCACTGAGGGTGCCAAAGGGGTTTCGTGTCTCTGGCGAAGCGTTTGCGGCGTCGGGATCTTCTTTTAAGCTCTATCTGCTCATCTTGAGTAAGATTTTGCTCTCGACTCTCAAGATACCTTCTGCGAACATCCGCTGCCCGACGGTGGAGATCTGCAAGTTCTGTCCGTTGCCTTGAAGTAAGATCTTGCTGTCGACCAAGATCCTCGAGAAGTCTTCTGCGACTGTCAGGGGACAATGGTCGATGTTGTTGCCTCGGGAGGTTTGCGATCCGAATTAGGTTTGCAGCGCTTCCTGCGCCGTAATGGACTGCAAGACGTGCCTGCTCCCGCAAAGACAACCCTCGGGCGGACTCAGCGATCTCTTCGAGGGCTATTCTGCTGACCTCGGATTGACCAGCAAGTACTTCGCCGGCTTCAATGAATTCAACACCACTTCGCTCCGCTGCGAGACTGTCTCTGAGCTCCTGTATCTGCAACTGCAAAGCAGTGTTACGGGTTTCAGTATCCCGATTTCTGTTCTCCAGAGCAGTATAAGCCGCCTGCAATTGCCTGTAATCACTCGCCCGACTGAGGCCGAACCAAGCCCTTGTAGTATTACGATACTGAGGCACAGGAGCCGACGGAGTCTGATCTGGCACCACAACATCAACAAGACCACGCACAGTAGCCTCAAATCCTTCACGCGTGTCAGGAACGGCGTTCGGACCTTCAGTATGCCCAGTTGGTCGACGACGCATGATCTCGGGCAAGTGCCTTCTGCCAGCTGCAACAACTTGGTCAACTAGTACATCATTCGCTCTTGTCCGATTCGAAGTAGGTCGATTACGTGCTCTGCGGCCTGGACCTGGCGCATTGGTGTCATCGTCGTCTCCTGGTGCAGCTCTGGCGTCAGGATTGCGGCCTGGAGGATGAATTTGCAAGTAGCGCAAAATTGCCAGCAGCACTGCAATCCACATTGGAAATGGCAGAAACCAACCACCCCACCAGTCCGATAGCATGGGAAGCCTTTCCAGGGATGGGAAATGGCATGGAGTTGAACTTGGTGTTTGAGTGACAGTACTAGTAGGTTCATATATGGTTGTTGTGCTTGTAATGGGATCTGGCCTGATTGTGATCCGTTCGATATTCGTAATGGTCACAGGCTGGCACTTGGATGGCACCTCTGAAGCAGTGATATCGATTGAATCCGGTGTAATGGTATCGTCTACTGGCTCAGAGGTGTCGGCATCTCCATTAGGTGCGGTGTCCTGCTCAGGGTGATGCGGCTTCTCGTGGTCGTTGCCCTCAGCATCAGTGGACACAGGAGGCGTTCCCTTGTCACCGTTGTCCGAAGCGCCAAGTGGCGGCGCAGGTGGCTCGTTTGGCGTCTCAGTCGAGCCACCCTGAACGCTTTCCGTATCGTTTATCTTTTTGGTCTGCCACCCGTAAAGCCACTTGTGTACCCACGATCTGCATGGATCGTACTCGTAACATGCCGTGGTGACCACTGCATATCGTTCATCAGCGGTCAACTCAACATTAGGTGGATCTTTCTATCGAGGCACTTACCATGTGTCACAGCAGATCCCCCTCCATATCCGTACTCTTCATATGTCGGCATGGTATCCTTTGCATGAGATGGGACTGCACGAGGTGGGCTCGCACGAGATGTCGTGGCACGAGGTGATAAGTCGAGAAGAGCAAGGGCGAGGTACGGATCGTTGTGATTCATCGGGACATACCTGTGCTGATTGATGCTGTCAGTGGATTGTGCAGGGTAGCAAAGTTATCATTTCTTACTGAAATCTTCTTTGTTTGACCGCATCCGGCCATCATCATGTTTTGAGAACGAGCATCTTGAAGTACGTTGTGCCACTTCTGTGATATCGGAACAAAGAAAACCTGTATGGCATTGTTAGTATTATGGCCAGTCGCGCTTTTTGTTCACAAATCGCCGGATATGGCAACATTGATATTAGTGGACAAGTGCGCAGGAGAAATTCCGTGAATGAACGTAACTCGGAGTCGAATGCAGTTCAGTTGAAGTCACATAGTCCGTTGGTGCTCCATGGCTTCTCTCTGGTTCAGATATTTCTCTTGTTGCCAGGTCAAGGACCATGCTACGCTCAACTATTGAGCCACAACATTTGCTGAACCGGCTGCGTTGAAAATCTAGCCTTGCGCACCAGTGAGAATCTGATTGGTGTCCTGGTAGTCAATTGTTAGCTATGTGTCTCATCGTACGTGAGTCGATACATACACATCCACCGCCTTGAGGAGCACACTGGCTACCTCCTTCAGTTGCAGTCTGGCAATTCGAGATAGAGTAGCGATCATAAGTCTTGTTTGGCTTGTAGTAGAGGTCGATAGCTGGGTTGCCTCTTGGATCCTTCAAGAAAGTGACCTGGACATCATCCTACACGATCAAATAATGTCAGCAAGTCCTTCTCGACATGGCAGTCTCAAGAATACGTACACATCCGCCAACATCTTGAGTGCCCTGCGGGTTGTCATAGTTCTGCTGACAAGTGCCAGAGAAAGCTACGTTTCCTCTGCAACCATAGAAATCGTTGACATCGACGAGACAGCTGGGAATGCAGCAGCCCTGACCACCAGTGCAGCCGGCTGCTGTGCCGGAGTCGGAGAGGCCGAGACTGCTTGCGGCGACCTGGATTGTGTCAGTGTGTTCATGCACAAGGTGAGCAAGTGAAGTGTGGACGGACCATAGTCGGCAGTGCAATAGCTGCTAGAGCCACAGTCATGATCTTGATGGAGGCCATTGTAGAAGGCTGGTGCGTGCTGTCGGTAGGGTCAGGCTAGGCTGGGCTGTTGAAAGGTGTCGATGAACTGATCCCCGTCTTGTGGGCTTTCCGAGGAGTATATATATCTCAGTCTGCTTACCTCGAAGGTTCTCGCCGAGGAGACTCCCCGGCCAGTCCAGGTCAGATCGTGATGCGACCACCGTATCATGTTGGTGGCTGTCACCAGTAGGCCATTGACATCGCTCTGGATGTCTTCGTGCGCTGGGGCTAAGCGTTTCCGGGCTTCGCATCGTCGATGCTCAGGTAATGACAGGAAGCGACATGTTGCTATGCTCAAGACCATCGTACATTTGGGCGGATCCAACGAGCACAATGTGTTAGTGTAGGCTGAGGCTTGCCTAACCTTCCTGGTAAGCTCGTTTACTAGTCACGAGCGATGGCTCGAGTGCTGAAGCCTGTAAAGGTTGAAGCCTGTAAAGGTTATAACCTGACTTCCTCGAGGCTTGAAATGGTACTGACATACATGGCAATGTCGATGGCTGTCGATCTTCAGTCTCCGTACAAATGATTGTGCTCAGCGTCCTGCCTCTTTCAGCTAAAGCCGCTGCTCGTCGTCTGTAGCGTAGACCCTGTTTGTGTAAGTTATTCAGAGTAAGTATTTAAGGGACACCATCACTCAGCCTTAGTGAGAATGTGGTTCATTCGTAGTCGACATAATCAGTTTTGGGTGTTACGAAACGTTTTGTCTGCGCGAATGAAGGCTCGCCACGCAGACGGTCTCCAATCACTTCATGAGACTGGCTTCACGTTGGTCTTGCAATACTTCTATCTGGCCATCACGAGGGCAGACTTGCGTTGCTGAAGTCCAGAGATCTGCACGCAGGATTCGCATGGCGTCTTGGCAGCCGCGAGCGATGGCTCAAGTGCTTAAACGTGGATAGGGTACTCTCCCATGTGCAGTAAGCTTAGATTTAGTCTTCATTCTGCAGGACTAGCATTGCAGCGGGCAAGCTGTTCGCCTATTCGAAGGCTGTAGCACTGCTGATCGCCTTACTGACGTTGGAGCGGGTCCGAAAGAATGCTGCTGGCTTGCTGACATAGACTGGTATGCTTAGGGCCGCAGGATAACTATTGTGTATCGGTGCCGAAGTGTAGTACTTGTGTCTGCAAGAATGAACTTATGTCTTTGTCTGGTCATTAGTATGTTCGTGGTAGGCCTCGCAAGTCGATCTTGGTTGGTAGATTCCGTGCCCGTCAGGTCAAACCCCCTGATGTCCTCAATTCTTCCATATCTCGTCATTTCCAGAGCATGAGACGATGGCAAATGTGTGTTGTGGAGTGAGCTGCGTTGCAGCCAGGTCGATGAAGTGAAGGGAGTCCACGGGTCGAAGGAGTGAAAGAAGACAACAGTGCCAAGGTGGCAATAAGTCCTGGTACTTTATCCTTCCTTAAACTATGGCCAGGATATGTTTTTTTTGCTTCGCACGCGTCGCGCGTTGTACATCTCTTTCGTTGCATCGTCAATGGTCTATCTCAACGATTTCTCTGCCTTCACCATCGGGGACATTGTTCTACATACATCTCGAATATACGCATCAAGAACATGTGATGGGATGAGAGCGCCCGAATTCCACGTGGGCTTTGGAGAAGACAGCTACAAGAAGACCTGAATCCGGTGGCAGCATACTCTCGACGCCCATGGCACTGCTCGATATATACATATCTGGACCTCGATCTGGGGCGCTCGATGTCCGCAATGTCTTTCGATATGACAGATTCGCGGAAGCCATCGGGCAGAGGTCCTTCTTACCAGCCACCTATGCCGGCAAATGTGAGCGCCGAACACATCTGCAAGATTGACAACGCTTCCACAGGCGGTAGCGGTGTATTGGCATGGTAACATGCTAAAACTAACGGCCATGCCTTGAATTACTGCAGGTTCAAGACATCAGCTCAGGACTTATCATTTGTGTCGAGAGAACGCGCCTCACCGCTGTCACTTGCCAGACGGAAGACGACTTCTTCATATGTGTATTCAAACACCACAATCCACCAGCTTGACGAAGGATCCCAATATATCTCCTTCCTGAATCGAGCACGCAAGCGAACAGATGTCTCATTCAGTACCATGGGATTGATGGTTCCTTGAAGAGACGACCCACTAAATCGTTGCCAAGCCGATCCATTTTGGCAAACAACCACCGATCTGGACCAACCTTATAGCCTGGATCAACTACATCACAGATTGCTCAGCTCAGCAAGAGACTGGAATAACCGTCGTCAGCGACCGTTCTGTCCATTTCCGGCTGTGTGCAACGGATACTCATGTGCCTGGCAACCATCTACGTTACCCGGCCGAGCAGATCAGGTCCGAGAGCATCGTTGATAGCTGCCATAGATCCGTGGGTGCTTCGCAAATGATATACAAACAATGGCACTGCAAGGCAGGGCTCTTGCATGTGTGACTAAACTGACCCACGGAGCCAGATCCTTCTCACTTCTGTTGACCCACATTCAGATCTCAAACATCGCTCGTAACCCGAGTCGATCTCTCCCACAGCCACATATCGCCGACCAAGGTGAGCTCTGGCCCACTGAGCCTTACGGCGTGTCTCACTGTGCCGTGTCACGCAGCCAGCCTTATGCACGACACACATTCAGTACATACCGAACTTTCGGCTTTGACGATGTCTTCCTGCATCAAACATCAACTCTCTCTGGCTTCACGCGCCAGGCGCTGAAGGTTCATCCTTCACACCTGCAGCCAGTATGCGCCTCGTGCGCTTGGCACTACTATCATTGCTGTCGACAGCAGTATCGGCCTGGCCACGACACCATTCGCAAAGGATACAAGCTCGTCAGCTGCCTCAATCACCCTCATCGCCTCTGTACTCGACTCTACACGCGGCAGAATGCGAGGCGATCACCAATGTGACGTCGGCCCTGACGGCTGTGCCGGACTACCAGATGTTCTGCTCAAGTCAACTCAGCATGCCAATTCCAACGATTACGGTCACGAATTCAAGGACGATAACGACTACGACGCTGTCTCTGGTTCAGCTCAATGAGACTGCTTTGCAGACTTCGACTTGTGTTATCTTTGAGACGAGTACGGTGGAATCTGGCGTGACAAGCCTTGCGACGGCTCTGGTCACTTCAATCTCGGTGGTGAGTGATATCTTTCCGGATGCAGCCCAGTGGCAAAAGCTGCTTCCTTTGCCTCGAGTTGACCCGCAGCTGGACTGTCTGCTTCTCATATAGCGTTCCAATGCCACCTGCAGGAGGCAAAATGCGAACAGACATTGATGGCACCTCCGCTAACCACCTACATCTTGCCGTAGATCACAGTCACGAGCACCGCAACATCCGAGCTGGATGAGACCACAAATGTGGCCTCGACTTCAATATCAAGCACTACCGTGTACAGCACATACACACAAGCCATCAATGCTGTTACGACTGTCACTGCCACCCAGTTCTCGGTGACGACAACGACCAGCACCTTGACATCTGGAGTTAGTTCTCTCATCACGGCTCTTCAGAATGCGACTTCGACATTGTATGATACCGCGACTATCACGAGCACGATCAGCCTGTCTCAGACCGACATCTCTCTGGTTACAAGCACAACGACCATTACTGGGACAATTACTCAAGCTGTAAATGCGTTTACCACCGCTTTCGATACGACGATCTCACGACTTACCGAGACGGCCACCATTACTTCTACAGTATCTGGACGAACTCTTAGCCAGATCTTGGCGACATCGACAACGACAGACATTTCGACGCAGACCATTACTGTGGGATTGATTACTACTAGTGAGTTCAGCACCTGCAGACGCCATGTCGAATTCCGCCTTGCTCCAGCCATGTGGCTGCCCTCGACGACAGAGATCGCCCAGCGAGCTTCTGACCTCGGATATACTTGCTAACCTGACCTTTGCTTAGACGTCGCACAGGCTACATCGACAACAACGCTGACTCAGACAATAACCTCATTTTTCAGCGGCCAGACGACAATACAGGCTCTTGCGACTTCTACACTAACACAGACCACTACGACGACGTTTCAAGTTAATGTTCAGACAACTTTTATGGCCACTCAGACGATATCCAGTACAAGTACTTCCACCATTACTTCGACGATTGGATCTGTTACGAGTACCATAGCTCAAGCGATTTCCATCATCACGGAAACACAAACGGTCTCTTCCACGATCAGCGGAGAGACGATCACGGTTCCTGTTCTGGCCTCTAGCACGGTGACCCAGACAAGTACTACTACTTCAGTGATTGGTAAGTCGAAAAGCATGGCTTCCCCAATGCATCGTGGCATGTGATCAAACGTCGGAAGTGCACTTCGAAGCCTGAGTGGAAATGGCATAGCGCTTTCTCTGAAGACGCAACAGCCTAGAGCTCACGAACGCACGGAGATGATTTTGACTTGATTGCAAATGTCTCTCCACGGTCTGAGTCCACTACGGCATCAGACCTGGGAATGGAGGACTACGAAGACAAGTTTGCGATTACCGAGAGATACTTGCTGATCATCGATATGCAGGCGCCACTACGACATTGTCAGACAGTGTTGTGTCCACGATCACCCGAACAGACACCAGTATCTCTACAGTCGGTCTCGCAACAACTCAAATCGCCCAAGTTACCTCTACTACGACGCTGCTGAACACGATAACTTCTACAATCCAGGCGGCGACGACCAATCAAGCTCTGGCCACCTCCATAATCACAGAGTACGCGACGTCCACTTCGTTGTTGAGCATCACCACGACCTTGTCTGATAACAGCGTCCTTACAATTACTCGTACCGACACGAGCATTTCGACAATTGGCCTGAGTACGACGCAGATAGCTCAAGTTACTTCCACAAGTACCCAGCTTCTTACGATCACCTCAACTATCCAAGCGGCAACGACGAACCAAGTATCGGCGACTTCGATCATCACGCAATATTCGACATTTACCTCCTTGCTGGGCGTCACTACGACTTTGTTCGACAATACAGTATCCACAACTACTCGTACTGACACGAGTATATCAACAATTGGCCTGGTGACGACACAGATAGCTCAGGCGACATCGACAAGTACTCAGCTTATCACGGTCAGCTCGACTATTCAGGCATCCACAACAGTATCAGCTTCCGAGACCTCCTTGGTCACGCAGACGACAACCATTACTTCCGTCATCAGCTCGCAAACTACATTTATCGGGACGCTTCTATCGACAATCACAAATACAGCAACAAGCTACTCTACTATTGGTTTGGACACAACGCAGGTATCTCAAGTAACCTCTACCACGACCCAGCTTTCGACAGTCACTTCGACCATACAAGCATCGACTACGCTCTCTGCGTCTGCCACGTCCTTCATAACGCAGACAAGTACAGTCACCTCAATTATTAGCTCACAGACTACAATAATTGGGACGCTGCTGTTAACGACTACCGACATCAGTACGAGTACCTCGACTATTGGCTTGGACACAACACAGATCGCTCAGATCACCAGTACTACTACGCAGCTTAATACGGTCACATCGACTCTGTTAGCGACAACAACTGTCTCCACGTCTGCCTTGTCCTTGGTTACACAGACAACTACAGTCACTTCAATTATCAGCTCGCAAACCACGATCACTGGAACGCTTCTATCGACAACTACGAGCACCGCGACAAGTACTTCGACCATTGGCGTAGATACAACACAGATTGCTCAGGTCACCAGTACTACCACGCAGCTCAATACGGTGACATCGACGCTGTCAGCGACAACAACTATCTCTACGTCTGCATTGTCCTTGATTACACAGACAACTACAGTCACCTCGATTATTAGCTCACAAACCACAATCACTGGAACACTTCTATCGACAACTACGAGCACCGCAACAAGCACTTCGACCATTGGCGTAGATACAACCCAGATTGCTCAAGCTACTACCACTACGACGCAAATAAATACTGTTACATCGACCATCCAGGCGGCAACGACTAATACTGTGCAAGCCACTTCAATTATTACGCAGACGGTATGTCCTTCCGATCTCCTAATTCTGCGTCCACACCAGAGCATCGGGCTCGGGGGCAGGACAAGTCTATTTCAGAGAAGCTACGCTGAGACACTTGCTTACTTCTATAATAGGCTACGATCACATCGACGATCAGCTCAACGACCACATCTACTGGCACTCTCTTGTCGACAGTCACTAATACCCAGACGTTGACCAGCTCCGTTGGTTTGACCACGACGGCCGTGGCACAAACGACTTCTACTAGCACTTTGACTGTTTTGGTGACATCAAGTAAGCACAGACAACTCATCACGACACATATCGTCTTCTTGCTCATCAATTCGCAGCGATCAACTCAGTCGTTACGAGTCAGGTTCCTGTGACGAGCACAACCACTCTTACGGCCACTGTTATTTCGACAGTGAATCAAGTCACTACGCAGAATATCATTTCATCGGTTGTTTCCACCGCTACCAGTCTGATTACGAGCGTTTTGACCAATACGATCACGAATACTGCGACATCTACTAGTGAGTTCAAGCTTTCTTCAGTGTGCATGGGAGCTCGGCCTGCTTGGTGCCAGCTCTGAGCGCAGAAGCTCCGCGAGCTGTTCTGACTGGGGGCATTCATCCTCCTTTCCGATTCATCGGATAGTTCATAACCGTTCGGGATTCCGAGATCCGAGAGCTAACATTCGACCTGCGAACTAGGCACTTCGACCATTGTTATTCCAGCCACAACGAGTGTCACCGCTTTCACAGCCACATCGACCAGTCTTATTACACAGACAAACAACGCTACTCAAACAGTGTCGGTGACTACTGCCACGTCAACCGTAACCAATCGTGTGACTTTGACAAGCTTCAATGCTCTCCTGTAAGTGTCCATTTCTGCAGCTTAAAAGACCTCCCCAGCTGATAGTAGCATAGGCCGACACTCACTGTAACTACATGCCCCACATTAACTGCATTGGTCAAGCGAGATGAAGAACTTCGAGAAGAATACTATTCCGCCATCGAGAAACAAGATGCAGAATCGCATCTCAACAATCCTGACTCGAGAAGCGAGAAGAAGAAATGCGGCGTCAAAGGGTACGATCCCTCAATCGCCCACACACACTTCTACACACACCAGGAGTGTAGCATCGACGCTTGCATGAAAATCTGCAAAAGTAAAGACCGATGCAAGAGCATGATGTACAGTCTTCGTGATAAGACGTGTGTGCTGTTCACTGCAGAGATTTCTTGCGAATTCGTCCAGAATAAGGATTCGAAGTACGCGTATTATGATCGAAGCTGTTGTTTGGAGTCTGGACATTCAGCAACTACGAAGCACATTTCGCCGACTTCAAGTACCAACATCAGCTCGAAAGTCAGTACAGGACACTCGACCAAGGTTTCGACGCGTTCGTCATCCAGGAGCAGCACGAAGTTAAGCACGAAGTCAAGCACGAAGGCCTCATCAGTCACTTCAAAGTCAACATCTACAAAGCAGAGTCATCCTGTTGTCTCGTCATCCAGGACAAGCACAAGGCTTCCTTCCATCACTTCGGTTCCTACATCTCGATCAACCTCGAAGCAGGTATCGCCCAGCTTTGTTGGAAATCCTGTGCTCAACACTTTATCTGCTTCCGGTTCCTTGTCTTCCAGAAGTACATCTTCAAGACAGACTTTGCCACCGATTATAGGGAACACTGGTACATCTTCGCATAGTACTATTGTATCGACATCACGTTCCTCCGCCACTACTGTGGGATCCACCTCAACGAGAAAGAATATACCAATCATTACTGGTACTTCTGCCGTGGCTGGAGATCCGGTACTCAATACTCTGCCTGCTTCTGGAAACTCCTCTATCGATGCGGGCACATCGTTCTCGAGTCACACATCAACCTCTCTGCCACAATCTCAGTCTACAACAACGAGAAAGACCTTACCTGTCATAACTGGCGTTCCTGGCTCGGCCTCCTCAAGAAGCACATCGATACCGTCTGCTCTTTCTGCCCAGTCAACATCATCAAGCCAAAGCCAGTCTGCTGTGGCAGTAGACCCCGTTCTCAACACGTTACCTGCGACTGCGTCTTCATCCAAGAGCACATCTGCATCTGGGCGCCACACGACCTCATCCTCGACAAAACGCCGGCACTCCAGCCATTCATCGAGCAGCTTGGTAGGGACTGGCGTGTTCAACAGTTCGCCGATATTCGCATCAAACAGCACGCTCGGGCCATCACCGACATCCGCTTCAGGCCTCTCTATCCAAGGTGGTACAGCCACTCAGGGCTTCCCTGATCTCGAGTCAAGCACATCAAGTGCTCAGCTCTCATTGCAAAGCACTTCTGCTTTGGTCGTCTCAAGCACTACATCTTTCTCGTCCACGTCTTCTGTGGGGCTTGGCAGCCAGTCTGTCTTTACGACGCAAGGCTTGCCCACTTCGAGCTCATCAAGCAGGATCATACTGCCGGCCATCAGCGAGGTTACAAGCTCTTCTCCACTCTCTAGCTCTGTTCAAGTCATAAGCTTGTCTACGATCTCGAGCGCGGGCTCGTCGCCATCAGTTCAGAGCGATACTGCAACACCGAACCTGGTCTCGAGTGTGGGCACGTCAACCTCATATGTTGATCTGCCCGTTATCACCGGTACATCCACGTCCTCTCAGGTGGCAAGCTCATCATCTCTGTCTGCGACTCTGAGCACTACTGCGGATCATGCCTCAAGCTCAAGCTCAGCTATCCAGGACCCATTGTCGAGCAACACCAATCCAGTGGTTATCCAGACTTTTACTGTGCAAACGGCCGATGACACTGAGGCCGGCTTCACGACGGGCTCGTCGACTGCGATATCATCGACTCTGGAATCGTCGACCACACTCGATGGTTCAGCGACCACGCAAGCTTCGTCTGACCCGAGTGTGGTGGACTCAGTCATCAGCACTAGTGCCGAGCCAACGATCTCTTCGGACTCAACTTCTTCGTCAAACGATGGCAGTGTTGCATCTATAACACTCCCTACCATCTTGCCAGTCAATAGCTCTAGCTCTGACGTGGCGGGAACGTCATCTCTTAGCTTCACCTCCGATGAGTCGACGACCAGCTCAGCAATTACGACAAGTTCAGAGTCTGTATCGGATTCTGCATCGTCACAGGCTCCAGATTCCACGAGCTCAAATGCTATAACGAGCTCGCATCCGGCAACCACCTCTGGGTCTGTGACAAGCACAGAGTCTACAGCCGAGCCAGTCGAGACTGGCATTACTAGCTCGTTGGAGTCAAACACTTCTACGCAGTCCGCGACGACATCCCTGAGCGACTCTACAAGCTCGAGCGATCCAGCTTCAACGATGAGTTCCGAGACTATAACGTCTTCTCTTGATAACACTGTCTCGGATCCTCCGCAGTCAACTTCGGCCAGCAGCGAGATTTCCGCGCCTACAGCATCGACATCTGTCAGCGACGCTGTTACCAGCAGTACGTCTGCAGGCCCTACAGCATCATCGACGGACTTTGCGTCAAACTCTGGCGACCCTTCTTCAAGCGCTACGACCCCAAGTGACCTTTCCACCGATGTCACTAACCCAGCAGAGACCACATCTAGCGACACGTCGGTCAGCAGCACAAGCTCAGATCAAGCGACAACCGTCTCAGATCCAGCGACAACGACTGACTCTTCGACATTGGATCTTCCCACCACGTCAAGCGGCTTTTTTATCGGGAGTACCACCCTAGTCTCCATGACATTGAGCGACCCGTTGAACAACAGCACCGTTTTGGATGCTGCAACGCTGAGCGACTCCATCTTTACCACGAGTTCGGAGATTCTTACGACCTCCAGCCAGGACCTTACTGCCACCAGTTCTGACCCTGTGACATCTCCGACTGATGATTTCACGTTGTGTGTGCCCACGTCAAGCGATGCCTCTATCTCGAGTACTACGGCTGCAGAGACTTCAATTTCTTCCGAGATCGATCCTGCCACAAGCACTAGTTCGGACATGGCCACGGCTTCGGGAGACATCAGTAGCACTAGCTCCGACTTCGCTGCTACCTCGAGCGAGCAGTCCAGTTCTGCATCTACGAGCTCTGATCTGGCAACAACCTCCAGTGATTCTGTTTCAAGCTCGAACTCAGATCCGGTAACAACTTCCATCGACTCCTCATCCACTTCTGACTCTACATCAACACCGAATGAATTCACCAGCTCGGCACCTACGCAGTCAAGTGATGCAGTCATCAGCACTAGCTCAGAAGTGGCCACGACCTCGACTGGATCCTCCAACTCAGAGACGACGACATCCAGCGATGCCCCTACTAGCACCGACTCCAGTGTCGAGCCTGCCTCAACTCCCAGCGATTCCACTAGTGCAGAATCTTCGACAACCAGCGACTCTACCATAAGCAGCACAAGCTCTGATTCATCCACAAGCATGAGTGAGCCTCCTCTTACTAGTTCAGATCTTACAACAACCACGAGCAGTGAAACAAGTACAGAGACTACAGGAGGTGCTTCAGAGGTTACAACAAGTGGTGACTCTACAAGAACTAGCTCTGATCCAGACATTACAAGCAACTCCTCCACTGTGTCTACTCCGGATCTTGCGACAACTTCAACCGATTCCAGCACCAGCTCTAGCTCTGAGTCTGCGATGACTTCAAGTGACACTTTCACAACATCGAGCGACCCCGCGGAAACCTCTATCATATCCGATTCTACTACCAGTCCCACCAGCTCCGACCTGGTGACAACTTCCAGCGATGCTCCTACAACATCAATCGATTCATCATCAACCTTGAGCGAAAGCTCAACTACGAGCGACTCGTCTATCAGTAGCAGCTCAAGCTCGGAACCTACGCTCAGCTTGACGAGTGATGTTTCCCAGATCTCGACTGACTTTCCTGTCTCCTCCAGCATTATCAGCAACTTCACGAGCGAGACTGCGAGCATCTCGACCGATTTGCCTGTCTCAGTCGTCAACTCTACCACCGACATGCCTGTGTCGAGCATCCTTAGCACTCCAGACGCGTCCACAACCGGTTTGGATGTGCTTACGACTGCGACTCAATCTTTAGCGACCTCAATTGTTACATCTAGCATATTGAGCGATTTGCCAGTCTCGAGCATTGTCAGCAGCGTCACACCATTGACCGACTCAGCAACCTCAGCTATCTTATCGGCCGTGTCCTCTGTGGAAGCAAGCACTTCGTCGATTGTCTCTAGTGCGGAGCTGAGTACTTCAACAATTCTTTCCAGTGTGAACCCAGACATTTCGTCGATCACCTCAGCAGCAGCTGTCACGACAATTGCGTCCAGTATTGAGCCGGCTGTGTCTAGCCTGGAGTCGACCGTGTCTAGCCTGGAGTCGACCGCATCGGCAGCGGTCTCTAGTCTCGAATCTATCGCTTTGGCAAATATTACATCCGCGGTCTCTAGCCTGGGTTCGACCGCTCTGGCAGATATCACATCGGCTGTTTCCAGTCTGGAATCGACAGCAACAGCATCTATCTCTAGCCTGGAATCATCAGTCACGGCAGCTGTCTCCAGCGCTACAGAAGCCGTGTCTAGTCTGGAATCGACAGCTTTAGCAGATGTCTCCAGTCTTCTTTCCACTGTGCAATCGACCGCTACGGCAGCTGCTGATTCACTGTTGAGCAGCATCGTAACAACCTCGCCCGCGGTAACAACTTTGAGCGACTCTTTAGCATCCTCGATTGCCTCCGTCACAAATAGCACCAGTCTGGCGCTGACAACATCTGCACTTGATGTCTCACAACTCAACCCGGCTCTGATCTCAGAAGGTTGTCGCTGCCTGGACGTGGTGGAAGGCCCACCTCAAACGGCCACTTCGACGATATATCAGGACATCACCACAATTGAGACAGACTACTCTACATCGACTCTGTACAGCACGAGCACTATCTTGGCCCTACAAACGTCCATCCTAGGAGCCACCGCACTCTCCACCACCTACATAACAAGCACGGAGACGGAAGTTGTCTCTCAGACAGCTTCCGAGCTTGTGACTGACCTGTTCACCTCATATCGGACGATCACAAACATCGAGACTATTATAGACACATTGGCACTCACAGCAACCGAGTTCTTGACCGCAATCTCTACCCAGACCGCTTCCACTCTGGTCATCAACACGGACTCTGCTCTGGCCACTGAATTTAGCACGTCATTCATCACTCAGAGCATTACTTCGACATTGTTCGAGACTGCCCAGGTCCAAGAAACCGCTTTGTCCACCACGATATTCACAGAGAGCATCCTCCAGACGATCATCGACTCAGCTGCTGCAACAGCAACACTGTTCTCCACATCCACCCTCACCGATCGATCCACCATTACTCTCTTCGAGACAGCATCCGAGGTGGCTACTGCTTTGACAACTTCGATACAGACGGACAGCACTACGCTCTATGTGACAGAGACTTTGTCGCTGGTAACGAGTGCTCTGACTACATCACTTTCTACGATCTTCAGTACCACGACGATCCTTGAGCAGGCGAATGCTACGTCCATTATTTCGACAACACAGCTTGAGACCCAGCTGATAACGTCCACTCTGCTCCAAACGCTTCCATCTACAGCTTCGGAGACATTTATCTCCACCCAGATTCAGAGCATGACTATCACGATAACGCAGCTGGACTCTACTGTAACAACGGCCTTGGCAACATCATATTCGACCCAGACAATCACAAGCACGCTCTTGCAGACTGCTCTGGCTACCTTGACTGCTTTGACAACACAATTTGCAACGGAATACTCGACACTTACGTTGTATCAGACAGTCCCTGCCACAGCTACTCTCCTGTCCACGTCTATTGAGACTCAGCGAACGACTCTTGTCTCCACACAAACCGCTTCCACGCTCACCATCGGTTTGACGACTATGCTACAGACAATAAGCTCCACTACGACTCTGTTGGCAACGGCACAAAATACGGCAACAGCGTTGACAACTCAAGTATCGACATTTTACACAACCCTCACGCAATTGCAGACGACTCTCATTCCAACAACTGTGTCGTCCACTTCTACTCAAACCGAGAGAACAACAATAGTCTCCACGCAAACTGCATCAACGCTCACCATTGGGCTCTCGACCATCATCCAAACCATCAGCTCAACTACCACGCTTCTGGAGACAGCTCAATCTACGGCCACAGCATTGACCACTCATTTGTCGACCCTTTACTCCACCCTCACTCAGTTGCAGACGTCCCTCGTGTCGACAACCCTGTCATCTACTTCTACCCAGACGGAACGGACTACGATAGTATCTACACAGACTGCCTCAACGCTTACAGTCGGTTTGACAACTCTTATTCAGACCACGAGCTCGACCACAACTCTCCTGGTTACGGCTCAATCTACGGTATGTATTTGCCATTCCAGTGTCTCATCATGCTCAAGCCCACCAAGGCATCAAGCTCGGAGACAGGCCTTGCGAAAGAATATTCTTATTGTCAGAGACGCTTGCTAATCTTCCGACTTCTGCCTCTAGATATCAGCATTGACTACTCAAATCTCGACACTGTATACCACTCTGACACAATACCAAACGATACCAGCGACGGTGACGGCCTTTTCGACTTCCATTATGACACAAAGTACTACAACTACGATCCTACAGACAGTCCAAACTGCGACAATAGCGTCCACGACCTTGATTCGAACCATAAGCAGCACGACGACTCTTCTGGCCACGGCACAGTCTACGGTCTCCGCCTCGACGACCCAAATCTCGACCTTGTACACCACTTTGACCCAGCTTCAAACGGTACCAGCGACTATTACGAGCTTCTCGACGTCTGTTTCTACCTTGAGCAGTACCACTACTGTCCTTCAGACAGTATCGACTGCCACAGTTGCTTCGACAACTCTAACTCGCACGATAAGCTCTACAACCACCATTCTAGCGACCTCTCAATCAACGACTACGGCGCTCACTACGCAGGTACGACATCGATGTAGATTGGTCAGCCATCTAAGACAACTGCTGACCCAATACACTTTTGCTGGTAGGTATCTACGCTGCTCACAACACAGACCCAGTATCAGACTGTTCCAGCGACTGTATCGGTCGATTTGACATCGATCTTAACCCAGAGCACAACGACTACCATCCTACAGACCGTACAGACTGCCACGATTGCATCGACAACATTGACTCGTACTATAAGCTCGACTACCACTCTTCTAGCGACGGCTCAATCGACGGTGACGGCGCTCACTACGCAGGTACGACAATCATGTGCATAAGTCCACCATCCAAAACAACCGCTCACTCATACACTTTTGCTTGCAGGTCTCAACGCTTCTCACAACACAGACACAGTATCAGACTATTCCAGCTACTGTGTCGGTCAATTCGACGTCCATCTTGACCCAGAGCACAACGACGACAATCCTACAGACCGTACAAACGGCCACGATTGCATCGACAACGTTGACTCGTACCATAAGCTCGACCACGACTCTCCTAGCTACCGCTCAGGCCACCGTAACGGCGCTCACAACGCAGACTTCCACGCTTTCTACGACACAGACGCAGTATCAAACTATTCCAGCGACAGCGACGGCCTTTGTGACCTCGATCCAGACGCAGAGCGTCACGACCACCGTTTTGCAAACGGTATCGACAGTAAGTAAAGTCAACTTCTACAAAGCACCTCGGATCTCAGCACATGTGTCTTTGCTGTTGGAGGCTGCCGCTGCTTCAAGATGCGCACTGCGCAAGAAGAGTGCAGCTACAGAGTTCATCGACCAGATCATGTTGGGATCACTCCATCCCGGCATACGATGGGCTAGCTGATCCATGTCTGCCTCTGATACCTCGGATGATGCTCAATCATGGAGAGGGTGGCTACGCCTTCCACTCTTGGGTGCATCTCAGTTAGCTCGTGGTTACTGAGGCAATGAGCTGAGAGACCGAGCTTGGTCGAAAACGTTCGCAAACTTTCAGAGATACTTGCTAATTCATCATTTCCAGGCAACGACCGCGTTGACGACACTCACAACGACCCAGACAAGCACATCAACAGTACTGGCGACTGCTTCAAGCACGGCAACACAGCTCCTGACCCAGGTCGCTACAGTGTTGACAACGACAACTCTCCTCCAGACAGCCTCTGCACAAGCTACGAGCCTCATCACAAACCCGCAGACACAGTCAAACTTCCTGACTGTTACATCAACCGTGAACACTATCTTGATGGTCCTGTCAACGCAAACGGCCACTGCACTCACGACCTTGGTCCAAGTTTCCAGCGTGTCAAGCACATCTACGACAACTCTATCCTTGACATCGACAGTAAGGACATCTTCAGTCGTTGCTACGATCATACAGACAATCACACAGACAGTCTCGGTGGCGGCAACTTTGACAACTAGTGTAACGACGACTCTTACCACCAATCCGATTAAGTTGGTGACATCGTGTGCCGCGCCTTCGGCATGCAGCAATCAAGGCATGCAATTTGCAGTCGAATCGAACACCTATGGAAAAAATCCTGGAGCGCCTGGCCGTTACACCGCATTCATCCCAGAGGGGTTCAAGACTGCCGCGCCACAATGTACAGGAGTGGTGAGCAACCTGGCTGGCATCTCATATGGAACTCCGAGCAGCGTCACGATCTACAACCAATGTACGATCTCATCCAGTGACTACTTTGTCATCAACCAGCGTGGATACATCTACGCACCGACAACGGGAACCTATACCTTCCAGGCGCCCAACACGGACGATTGGTTGGGACTATGGGTCGGCGCCAAGGCATACTCTGGCTGGACGAGAGCGAATGCTGATCTTGATCTGGTATACGAGACATCGCCAAATTCGGTCGGTATCTCGTTGGTTGCGGGACAGTATTATGCCTTCCGAATCGTGTACGCTAATGCAGGAGGAGGTGCTTATTTTTCAATGACAGTAAAGGATCCCACAGGGACTGTCATCCCAAGTGCAGATCTGGTGCAGTACAGTTGCGACGGGGTGCTGGCGCCCAAGTACGCGGCTTTCGGATCAGAGACTTAGAAGTAATGAATGTAATGATAGATATAGTGATAGTAGAAAAGATTTCGTTGACTCTTCGAAACACGCCATTGCAGCCTAAACCAAAACAATCACTGACTCTTTCCACTCTATATTGATATACTCATGCTTGATCTCAGGCATCTCTTTCGCGGCACGGATATAAGCAAGACCGACTCTGCGATACTTCTCCGAGTCCATTCCATCTGGTACAATAAGCAAGCCACAATAATCCATTAAGTTCACACAAGTGATAGTCTTGCCGGCGAGACTGTTTGCCAATTGCGAAGAGTCTAAAGCCATCGTGATGCGACCGCATTTCAAGTCCCTGCCCGAGCTTAAAGTGCCCACGATCGCTGCTGAGATGCACTTTAATGTCAAAGCTGCTCCTCTAGCCCGGCCCATGGACATGCTGACTTGACTTGTGAAGTTCTGCACTACGGATCGGGTGAGAGGATTCTGCTGTTTGGACTTGTGCAGCTGCGCGTCTCCATGGTAGCGTACCTCGCCTTCATGCGACGCCCACGACCACGAAGGGCTCAAAGGCATTGCAGGGTTCGTTGTGGTACGTTCTGGTATATTGTCTTCTGTCACGGGTCCAGAGCGCATAAAACACAGGCCTCGCGCGATATCTGCGCGCCACATGCCACAAATGTACTTATCCCCAGTCCTTTGTATCACACGTGTTGCGAACGCCCAGATTGCGGGTAATCGGTCTTTCGAATATGTGATGCTCTTACGAGTGTACTCGTCGATTAGCTTTGCCCATTCGTCATACATGCGTTGTACTACTGCTGGTGTCGCACTTGGTTGTGGCCCTTCCTTGAAGTGCTGACCAGACTTTTGCAAAGTTTTACCAGTCGACTGAGGATGACCGAAACATATAAGGATCTCGCCACCGCTGCCTATGATGCCCTCATCCTTCAAGATTTCTAGCGGTCGTTCAGGCGGACAGTGTCGAACATTCTGGCTGGCGCAATCGATGATCGCTGCAGATTTCGGCAGTGGTCTTCCTTGGAGACCCCTAGATTTTGCCAGGGTGTTATCGTTAAACAGCTGGAGCAGACAAGCAGGGATTCCTGATTCTGCAGCCATAGCCTCGAACTCTTGATGTTTCTCCATCGAGCAATCCCAGATGATTTGACCTGGCAGAAAATGAATCACCCTTCGGGAAAGCGTCAGCTCCTACAGGCACCAAGCTCTGCTATATAGTGGCTGTGGGCTGTATGTATAGTCGAAATACTGTCGGCTCAAGAAAGGGTGAATCGCGAGTGATCGACCAGGATTTGGTGTCGGCCAGATAAGTGGTCTCATCTGGAGCTCACTGCGCTGTAAGAACAGGCCTTCGTCTCTTGCGCCGCCAGTAGCAGCTATGGTTGCGAAGCTGTTGGCGTATATGTCTGCCATTCTGACACTCTCTTGCTCCCAGTCCGAATCGCTGTCTTGTATTATGCAGAGAGAATCAATCCATATATATGACAACCCCAAGCTTTGAGTCACCTGAATGGCATCCTTGAACTTCGGAGTAAGCAGATGGTAGGGTATATTGTCATAATAGTCGCCCTGGAGATCCAAGGTGGTCCTGGGTAGTCCGTTAAGGTCCGGATTCGGTCCCCAGCAGTGGGTCAAAGTCACGTACTGGCCGCGACAGTCAGGCGTGCCAGCTACCAGCTGCACTTTAGGCGCCTCTTTATCGCTGTCTTCAATCTGAATGAGCCGTGCTGGAAACGCTTCAGAGAATGGCATATTGCATTCAGAGTGGCCTTCCTTGCATGCATTACCCCAGCTTCGAAGTGCCACTAGGAGACCAGGCGGGACCTGACCGCCAGGTGCGTGATACCCATAGGCACCCACGTTACCTATACCATCCCATATGTAGTTTTTGAAGAAACGAAACTTCAAGGCAAGAGCAGTGCAATCACCACGAGCCCAAGCGATTGCGAAGTCGTTGCGCAAAAAGTTGATGTCGTCGACGAGAATTACACGCAGTGGCGCTCGCTCATCTATGGGCGTTTTCTGGAGGTGGTAGGCACATATGAGAGTGCAGAGATGACAGCCATTGGCAGCTGCCATTCGTGCTTCGTTGAACGTGTTATGCCAGGGATATCGCACATCTTTCTCGATTCTCTTGTCCCACAAGACGTGACCTTGCGGTATAAGCACCCGCGCGCCCCAGGCTCTCTCGAGAAGGATCGAGCATGGCCAGCATAGGACGTTGGCTTTCAGGTGATCTTGGAATGAGGCAGACCCGGACATTGGAATCGGAGTGTCAAGAGGTTTCCGAAGTCAAGTCAATACATCCAGAGCTGAGAACCCTCAGCGCGAGTGCGAGCGTGTCCAAAGACGCCACGAACGCCTTTAAACGCCATCGTTTGATCGTAGAAATGCCAGAATCTCTCATCGAGATCACAGCAAGTGATGGTATGATAAGAGATACAATGGAGTGCACCAAGAAGAAAGCTTGATGAGCGGAGAAGTGTGGTCGTTGTGCTGGATAGATCCAGGGAAGATTGCGAAGGTGGAAATGAAGTGAAGTCGTGTCACGGTGTCAGAACTGGCCAACCTGGAAATCGACAAACCGTCTCTGTGCTTTTGAACCCGAGTCTTCACACCCTTGCTCCGGGCCAATGCTTTTCTCTCGCTCGCACGAACTGTTCTCGGACATCGCCATAAACATCATCAACATGCTCATCACATCCAGTCTCAGCAGATCCATTCACTGGAATCGAGTTCCCCGTCCGTGATGAGTTCTCGCTCGAGACCCCGGCGCTCCGCATACATTGTCACTCATATACAAGATGAAGATCGATACCGCGAGTGGCAAAGAGAACCACGCGTGTGGATTATGGGCAGCCCAACTCTACGCTGCCTCATAAACTCGTGGACACCTGCATTTTGTGGGAGTGTGACAATGATATAGGCCCCGGAGCACACCAAAGGCTCGCCCGAGCTGCGTTCGGCTATACAATATCGCACAGTATATCACCTTTGTGGAGACGTCCCGCATATACCTCCTTACTCAAGTGCAGAAAACAGCACACCGCAGTCGACGAGGACGTAAGCCGTTGCCCTGCTCAAGGTGGTGCATCTCCATTTCGGCTCATACCATTCCCTGAGTCGGTTCGACTACTGCAATTGAGCAGCATCATGCAGTAAGTAGCATGAATGGGACCTGGCGTTTGACATCACAAGTCAACTTACCATGTCTGCTTCTTGAGGCCGCTCATGCCCATGGGTCTTACTGACTGAACTATCACCGAAGCAATGAAGTTCAACACCATACTAGCCAGTGCCTTGCCATTGGCATCAGCAGCCCGGAACTGCAGTGTTGCAAGTGTACAATCGCTTGTTGACAATCTAAACCTTACCGGGACCACCAATATCGTCACTTTCGCAAAACGAATCGACTCAAATGCCACGATACAAGAATTCAAGACCTTTGTGGGAGCGCGCAACTTCCAGACCAACATACCTGCTGTATGTGCTTTCAGGATAAATGGCT
Organism: Sphaerulina vaccinii; assembly: GCA_022570795.1. NCBI lineage: Eukaryota > Fungi > Ascomycota > Dothideomycetes > Mycosphaerellales > Mycosphaerellaceae > Sphaerulina > Sphaerulina vaccinii. The sequence goes on from JAKUDP010000014.1 coordinate 203,256, forward strand.
CCACCACGGCAGGCTCGAAATATGGCTTCGGAGCATTGCTTCCTGATACCTGGAACGAACGAATGATGTCAGTCGGTACCTCGTCTATTCATCCGAGCTTCACTGACTGCAAGCAGGGGCGCTGTACCAGATGCAGGTATCGACTGGTCCATGATGAGTGCCGGCCTAAAGTATGGCTTCGCCGTCATCGGTTCAAACAGTGGACACGACGAGATCGATTATGAAGCTTCCTGGGTCACTCCAGACGCGCTGATCGACTGGGGCTACCGAGCTCTGCACGAGTCCACTGTCCTGGGAAAAGCTATCGTCAAAGCTTGGTATGGGCAATTATCTAGCTACCACTACTTGACGGGTTGTTCGACTGGCGGTCGTCAGGCATTCAAGTCCATACAAGACTTTCCCAAGGACTACGATGGTGTAGTTGCAGGTGCTCCTGCCTGGTGGACGAAGCGATAGCAGCTATGGAATCTGAAAACGACTACGTACAATGCCCCGGCCAACTCATCCCACTCAATACCAGACTCGCTCTTCAGCGTAATCGGCGACGAAGTGCTTCGTCAATGCGACTCACAGGAAGGACTCGTCGACAAAGTGCTTTCAGACCCCGCTGGCTGCGCTTTCGATCCGACCACCCTCCTCTGTAGCAAGAACTCCACCACCTCTTGTCTGCAGCCTCGTCAGCTCGAGACTCTGTACAAGATCTACAGCGACTGGGTAGATGTCAACCAAACATTCATCTATAGTCATTTGTTTCTGGGGAGCGAGGCAAGCTGGGCCCAGCAGATTGGCGATGGCGATGAAGCTACCATATCCTGGCAGTACTGGTATATGCGAAATATCCTCAACTTGACCGGCTTCACGTGGTATGATCTGGACTACGAGACTGTAAAAATTGCAGACAAGCTCGATCCTGGGAATGCTACTGCGGACAACTTCGATCTCACTCCATTCTACGAAAATGGAGGCAAGCTGATCCACTGGCACGGCCTCTCTGACGCCGCAGTATCGCCAGGCGTAAGCATTTACTTTCACGATCATGTGAAACAGGAAGTCATCAGCCAGGACGTTTTGATCGACGATTTCTATCGCCTCTTCCTCATTCCTGGTCTGGAGCACTGCTATGGAACACCCGATAATATGGACGCACCATGGTATTTGGCTGGTCCGTCTCAGGCAAGTCAGTTTGACTTTCTTCCGGACAACGTTGTCGCCAATACTGTGCATGATTCCATGCTGTCCATCATGGCGTGGGTCGAGAACGGCACTGCACCAGAATATATTGTTGCGACCAACTTCTTCAACAACGCGAACCCTACGACGCTCAAACATAATCGGAAGATCTGCCCGTATCCCCAGCTGGCGAAGTATAGTGGGACAGGCAATAGCTCTCATGAGGATCTGTGGAATTGCGAATATCGCTACTAGTCTTGAGTAGATCTGACTTCTGAGATTTCGGATCGGCCTCTGCTACATCGTTCGAGACCTCCAAACGGCTACCAAGGTGTGATAGATTACCAACAGCAGACGACAATAAGATATAAAAGCACTCATCATCTTGGACGCCAAGTGGATCTTCCTTTGCCGATATGCCTTCCGCCTCGCATGGCACGCCACCAAAAACGAGACACTGCGAACCACAGCCATTCGTTTTCAGGTACCCCTGAAGCGAAACGGACAAGATTGCTACGTATCTCTCCAGCCATTCAGTTTCAAGTTACAGACTGAGCATCAGCAAGCAGCTTGGAGTCAAACACTATGGAGCATTGCTACACGACTAAACTATGCCTCAGTGTCTCTAAGTCCACGATTCACAATAAGAAATGTTGTTCTCCACTGCCATCCGATTTGAGAGTCGTGAGCACCGGGCCGAGCTCGTCGGCGGAAGGCTGGCAGCCGGATGTGAAGTGAAGAGAAGAATTGTTTGCTGCGGCATGAACCATAGGTGAGCTTTGGTGCTACCACTTCAATTATTTCTTGCTGAATTCTCTTCCTCCTTCTTTCCTCAAACACGACGATCATCGTGCATTTAATCACCACTGTCACCACAAACCACATCCCGCACACTCACGCTACAATCCCCCGGAGTCCACATTGCCAGATATACTGGCATTATCACATCACACCTTCACTCGTACCAACCACCATGTCAGACCACCAGAAGAGCAGGAAACATCCGGCCGACGAACGCGCCCACGTGGAGTCCGGAATGAAGAGAGCCGTCGCCGCCATGAAGCGACACGAACAAGACAAAGAAGACAGAGAAGCGCAAGAGGCGCTTAAGGTACGCTTTTGTCTCCGCAGAACCGCCCGTCGAGTACTAATGGGGCGAAACAGACGAACAGATTTCAGCATTGGAGCATTCTCGGTCTGCGATTCGGCCGCATGCGTGACTCGGAGTACAATGAACCATGCATCGTCTGGGCGACTCGAGACCTGCATAGTGGCCTTACATTCAGGGACTGGCCAGCTGCATGCGAACGTCCATTACAGCACGTAGCCTCCACAATGCTCACACCTGATTATCCAAAAAGAAAAGAGCTCCACCAGAGACTAGACGCACTTTACGCAAACTCACGGGCCTTCCAGGAAACCGAAGCCATGGACATCATCATCAGACACGAAGCACAGCTGATCGTGGAATTCAACGACTGCTACGAGATGGATATCGAATACCTCAAGCACATGAAATACATAGATCTCAAGCAAGGCGAATCAATCAGTTGGCAAACAGACATCCAAGCTGCAGGCAAAATGATCTTCACGGATCTACAAGAAGCATACACCGCCGAAGTATTCCCATGCTTAGAGACTGTGGTCATCGCGGCGCAGTACCTTCACTCTGTCTGGGATGACTTGGAGGAAGATGGTCAAGGCTGGCTACTCTCCGATCCGAGATATCTGGACCTCGTGGTACTGCGCATCCACATACAGATCTGGAACGTCCAAGGCTCTGCTGAACAACGCAAGATGATTACGAACATGCCGCTTAGTGGAGCACTCCAAGATCTGATAGACCTCCGTCAGCATGAATTCGATGCGGACATCAAGGACAACGGACTTCGGCTTAACATCATTCGCGATCGAGATCGACTTGTACAGCTTGCCAGCGCTAGCCCAATCGCAGCTGCAGCGGTCGGAGCTGAGCACCGTAGACCAATGGAACTTGGAAGACGATAGGATGCGATCGATGGTGCAGCTTGACAGAATGGGCTCGAGGGTAACTCTTGACTGAAGATCTTTGAGTCAGCTCAATAGCAAAGAGTTGGCGGTCTTGAAACGAACGCGATTCTGAGTCAGTTCATGATGCGATGGGATAAAGGTCTCAAAATCAGAAATTCAGAGTCAGGTTACAAGTTGGACTTCTGTGTCATGTAACTCGCCTCTCGCCTCCTTCGACAACAACGAGCTTTGACTCTTCCATCCTCGATCAACATCCTGATAGCAAGGCGCGGTGATCACAACATTTTCATCTTCCATATGACCGTTCTTCTGCCCCAAGGTAGATGTAGCTTGTGGTCTTGCTGTCCTCAATCGAATCATTCCTTGGTTTCACGAGCGACTGCCCTTGGATTCGCATTTGTCCTGCAGACCTTGTGAGACCTTCTTAGGCTTTGCCGAGCGTTCCTAGCCACTGTTTGCGAGCCACTTCCCATCCAGCGTTTGCCATCCTCTCGAGGTACGCTTTATCTGCCTCCGAAATTGTCCAGCTAGGAATCGCCTCCAGAAAGTACGCCTTGAGGGCAGGGTCGTGGTTCTTGCTGCATGTGCCAACCTTGCAGAGATGCTCGCTGCCCTGCAATACGACGTTTCGGTGCCATACGGCCCAGCACAAAGGAGCATTGTCGCCCTGTAATGGTTGTAGGTCAGTAACTAGTCATAACAGCTTGAATGTGCCTTGTCTGCTTACCAGTGACTGTTTCTCGACACCGCATTTTGGCTGATGACTGCATTCGTAACCACGGAGCTTATGACCACACAATCCAACCCACCAAGGCTCAGCCTTAGCCTCAGCCTCGTCCTGATTCTCATCTCGTCTTGTGTTGGCAGAATTTGCAGCGCTCTCGTTGCCTTTGTCAGGAAAGGCGGAGCCCAATCTTGGCGGCTCCAATAAGGCCAGCAGACGATCAGTGACTGCCTTGTCGGAGAAGAAGTCGTCGGGTGGAGCAATGATAGGTTGGTTGGTACCTAGAGTGTGTGCCGTTGCTCCCGAGCTGACGACTGATGTCAACTCGGGGTCAACGGCAGCCTTGTCAGTGCGTGCAGCATACTTAGCATCTCGAGCGTTGTGGAGGAGGAGAGTGATGTCAGTGTATGATTTGGTGCTGCGGTAGTGGTTCCACACGTCTTGAGCGGCATCGGTGTTTGTGTTTACTGCATTTGCAACAAGTTGGACATATGCGGCAAAGCATCGCAGAGAGTCCTTTTCATACTCGCTACGAGTTGGAATTTCTTCCAAGTCATCGAGAATCTTGCTGAGTTCACATGCGTCTGGTCCTCGGATGACAGTTGTCAATGCGCGTAATGCAACGCGAAGATCGCGGAGGAAGAAAAGATCGGAGATGTCTCGACAAGACACGATGAAAGTGCCACTGGCGATTTGTCGCGGCATGTTTGTTTGGATGGTTAGATGGCTCTTGCGCATCAGAAGGTTGTTGAAGAGGTTGCGGTTGTAGGTGGGGAATGTCGAGTGTGTGCTGTGTTGTGGAGCGAAAATGAAGAAGAAGAAGAAGCGAAACTCTTCGACAAGCAACAGAATCGCACTCTGAGCTGCGGTCCGTCCCGCACTGAATATTCACCTTCACATCTCGCAGGAGACATGTTCGCCAATGTGGTGCGTTATGTCCCTCCGAGACGCATCAGAACTTCCCTTCACGCAGCACAGCAAGCATAATCGTCGACGAAATGCAGCGACTCTGCGCAGCTCCCCTGAATAAGACCTAAAGACCACGGTTGCTGTCGGTTCTTAATCGGGACCACCCACAGTTCCTAAGCGCTTCACCAGCTATGCCAGTGTAATCGACGTCGCAGCAGCTGTACGCGTGCCTGTTGGCTGTCGTTATAGCTTGCTCTTGTTCTGCTTAAAGCGTGTGATGATTGCGACTTCAGAGTTCAGACGCGTTACTGTAGGGAAGTTTTCAGGAGTCGGGCGACCTGCACTCTGAAGCGAAACTGGATCGCATAGCTGAGAGTCCTGCGAATGAGATGAGTGAGGCGGCTGATGTGTCTTGCACCTTTGCAGAAGGCTGTGTGATCAGCCTGTCAATGAAGTGAAGCGAGAGTCGATAGCGCTTCGCGCGAGCTTCGGCCGCTGATCCCTGCAGCCGTTGGGGACGTGCATGCTTCTTGGTTTCGTGCCTGCGTGAGGAATGAGGATGTCTTCCTTCTCAATACCACGACTCTTACTCGCAATGAGCCAATAACTACTCTTTTGATCTTCATCGGTAAACGAAAGGAAACTACTGCAGGAACAGCGCGAAATTGAAATGAGCCGTGTTGTTGTGTAGATCAAGAGTAAGCATTGGACGCAGGGCGAGAAGGAGCCGTAAGCGTTGAGAAGGCGGACGGAGAATGATGGAACAAGATGCGGGAGATGTGAAAGATGAAGGATGAAGATGTGGTGTTGTTGCGGATATAAACGAAGAAGGAAGAATGAAGGAAGGATGTCGGGCTACGCTGCTAATTCGTTGGGAAGGAACGATGGAAGCGCGCGCCTCCCTTCCAGCACGCGATTACCGAGCAAGACATGATATGATGATTGCGCTGCGGAACATAGAGCTGCTCATAAACTGAATACTCTTGGCCGATCTGCCTGTGTCTCACCACAGAATACCTCCTTGAAAACGAGACGCCGCGAAGCACAGCCATTCGTTTCCAGGTACCCGTAATCAAGATCGATGAGCTTTGCGAGATTACTGTGCTATAATCCTAGACCGCTACACTGTCAGCCACAGTTACGCGTTTTGCTGGACGCGCAAACGGAAAGCAGCCGGGCTGTGGATCGCGCAGAGCTAGCAATAGCGAAGGAAAGAGAAGACACTCGATTCCTTATGTGTTTCTATCCGTCCCTCGCAGTATTGCACAGAGCGCATCCTCAAAAACGACACGCTGTCAGCCGCAGCCATTCGTTTTGGTGGACGCGCCAATAAAAATCACTCCAGCTGGCAAGTGAGCATAAGCTTACGACGATAAAACAAATGGCTGTGATCCGCAGCCGTTCGTTTTTGCGGACGCCTGTGAGCAAGAAGTGAAACGATGGCACAGGGAAATAAGGAGACGTTGGATGAGCCGAAGACCTCCGACTCTGCCTAGCATTTGCACTACTATATGCAACACCTGAGCTCTGACCCGACGACGACCACTGGATGAGGTCCTGAGAAGTCAAGTCGGAATGCTAGCCTCCTCTCCTATACGCGGCAATCATATCGGCGCTTGACGTCCCACGTCGCATCGTGGCCCCTGCTTTCGTTCCCCTTCTTACGATCAGCTGCAGATGCTGACTCAAGCCGTCAGACAGCTCCCCGGAGTCGTTCGCCAGCCTTCATGCCCTCGGGACCTCCTGCCTGATTCTGGCTCTGCTGAAACAGAGCCTCCAGACGCTCCAACATCTCCGGCTCTTGCTTGATCAGGGTGACTTGAACCCACTCTCTCACTCCCTCCTCAGCGCCGTTCACATCTGCAGGACCAGGATCCATACCCATGTACTCTTTGGCTGCAAAGAAGCACAACATCGCATCGCTATGCTTCTCACCGCATTCCTCACGGATATCCACAGTCCAGGTGTCTCCACCTTCTGCATTCACCTGAGGATGGCCGAGATGCTGCATGAAGGCCTTAACCGCGTCTAGCTGAGGACGTAGCTTTTTCAGGAGCTCGATCTTGTTGCCACCAAAGGAGCTGAGGCTATATAGTCGAATGCGGTGTGCGGCTTGGAGGACGACAGTGAGGATCCAATGCTTCTGAGTGCGGAACGGAATGACGACCTTATCGTAACAGTCAATGGTGATGTCTGTGAGGCCATGAAGCTCTGCAAGAGTAGGGATCTTGCCGGAGTCCAAGATCAACTCCTGGCTGTGCATGGGAAGCATCATGCTTGTGTTACCAATCCATGCCTTTCTCTTGGCCTTCGTGAGTTTCTGCATGAGGACCAGAAAGCTGTCGATCGCCCGGCTGCTGAGCTCTGGCTCGAGCTCAGATATTTGTAAGTTCGGGCCGGAGCTGTGACTTTGCAGCGCACCGTTACCTGATAGGTGGAGCTTCAGCCCCAGTCGTTCGTGGTGCATGACAAGACGCAGCTGATTGACGTACTTGGTACTTTCATCTGCCTCTTGTTGCCGTGCGAGATACTCCTCTGTTCCGGGACGCCATACGTTCACCAAGTACTTCATCTGCTCGATCGAGAGTGTCGAAAACTCCTCGCGCTGTTGCATAGTCCGCATGAGAACAAGCTTGTAGTTCGGTCCTACGGGCAATCGGACTCCATCCCATTCGGGCATATCAGGCCAGGTAGTGCCATCGGACTGCGGTGCTACTATCATGGTGAACCTCATGGCCTGCTGTTGGTTGACCTGCTCTTCGTATTCACCAGGTGCAAATTGGGGAGAATCTTGAAATTTCTTGATCAAATCGACGATTTCGTGGTGATGCTTCCACATCAGGTATACTCGAGTCTCCGGCGGGGCCTTGAGCTTATCTCCATACTCTTGGTCGAGGATGGCTAGCATGGAGTGCTCTGCGTCCGTGTCTAGGAGAGCTTTGCGGAGGCGTTGCAGATCGTGGGCTATGATTTTATTTGCCATTGTATGTGGTCGTGGGCTGGAAAGGACTGTCGAGTCTGTCGCGAGGAAAGTGGTGGATGGAAGTTGGTTGGAGCGCGTGGAGACATGCACTTCAATTGGTGATGATCGTGAGGCTGTGGCGTTCAAAGAGAAGAAAAGGTGGAGGGCTGAGTGAGGTGGCGAACGTTCGGAGCTTGAAGACGGGCACTGCGGATCGGAAGATATTCTCGACGCGACGGCCTTGTTGACGTAGGTTGCGGAAGGGGTGGTGGTAAATGCACGATGTGTCGTCGTGTTTAAGGAAAGAAAAGCAGAGGGCGCAAACAAGAGAAACGAATTTGGAGGCACCCAACTTCACCTGCGGTCCGTGCCGCGTTTGTTCATTCCGCGATCAGACAACAGGCTCACTTCCCTCCAAGGATCAGTCTGGTGCAGACTTCATCGACCACATACGATATCCTATTGCTGTGGAAAGACCACCGACAGATGCGATATGGCTTGGCGATTGTCTCGCTTCCACGACCAGTCACCTCATCATCAGCTTGGACAAGGATGTGGCTAGCATGTATATTAGTGGAGCCCACCGGAGCATTTCGAAAACTTGTCAGCTCGACAGCAAGCTTAGGACACGAACAGTAAAATGGTACAAAGCAACCACAGCATCTATGAGCCTCTCGACAACCCCAAACGGCAGATCCGCCTACTTACATTCGGACCTCTATCAGATGATGCGACAATATCACTCTGCATGACAATATCGGACTTGGAAGATGCTTCTTCCTATGTCGCCATCTCTTACACCTGGGGCGAGCCTCTTATGGAGATGATACTCATGAACGACACTGCGATACAAGTACGTCACAATTGCAGATACGCTCTGTGGCAACTCCATCTGCACTACCCTGAGCTCGCTGTGTGGACCGACTCCATATGTATCAACCAGGACGATGACGAAGAGAAAAGCCATCAGGTGGCATTGATGTTTCCAATCTACAGCCAAGCTTCACGTGTCGTAACCTCCATTGGCGAGCATGCCGACGACAGCGAGTGGCTTCTTACGCTGGTCGCTCTGTATACTCCTATATATCGAGGTCTCGCGCAGTACCACAACCTGGATTGGCTTGACTGGTCCCATCCTTCTGCTCGGCTTCACGATGACACGCTCTGGAAGCACATGCTTCTAGCCATTGGGGAGCCTACTCTGCTCCGACTTCTTCGGGCACTATTTGCGCTGTCTCGACGTCCATACTGGCTAAGACTGTGGATAGTACAGGAACTCGCTGCAGCAGATGATGATGTTCCAATTCTGTGCGGATCGATGCTCATCAGCGGATACGCTTTGTATATGTTCGCGAACACGATGGGAGCAGCAGACTTCAAAGGCAAATCCAGTCACATGGCGCGCTTGGGTTGGAGTCGCTTGAACTCCGTGCTATTGTCCGAATATCGCGTTCTAATGGATCTTGTGCTAGCCACGAGTGCCATTGGAGCTTCTGAGACAGTCTCTTTTGGCAGCGCTCTTGAATTCTACGCTCGCCGGCTTTGCTTTGATGTCAGAGACCACTTATACGGTCTGATTGGGCTCATAGACTGGACCAGCAGCGACTGTGAGCCTGTTTCACCTGACTACTCATTGTCTGCCTGGGAATTAGCACAGGCATTAGTTCCTCACCTGAAGTTCTACGACGTGGAAAACATACTTGGAACGTTCATGATTGGCAGCGACCATGAAGGAATGGTTCATGCAATAGAGATGCTTCAGAAAGCCGCCATTCGGACTACAACCTCCCGGAAGATCGTCAAGTCAGCCGGCAATGGGAACTGGCCATCTGTGTACTGCTCACGACTGATGATAACACCTTCTGGAAATTTGACTGCATCAATGGGCAAATGCTTGGATGCGGAGCTCAACAGCGATGTCGTCGAACATTGGCGAGGCAGTTGTGATACAATATCGTCCTGTGGCAACTACACGCGAAGTCGGCCTTTATATATTGATGGTACACTGTTGGCGCTTCTCTGCGAACATGCAATGCCGCATGATGTTCTGATTCCAATCGTGTCAGAGCTGACCGGCTTGCTGCTTGTTATACGTCAAAACAGAACTTCCACAGATCGATACGATATCGTGGGCCAAGGCATACTCGTCAATGGATTCAGCCTAGGACCAGCACCATTTCCCAACCTCGAAGACTTGGTGGGATATGAAGCAGGAGAGTATCCCGCTAGCTTTGCCGCCAAGGTTGAAGTTGAGCTAAGTGCAGTAGAGATACTTGTATTGGTCGGACAGGACATGACTCTTGGCAACCCAGGCTATGAAGATCAAAGAAGTTACGATGCTGCAGCCCGTCTTAGTCGACTCAATACACATCCCTCTGCGTCGCTGGAAGGCGCTGTCACGATCACGGAGATGCCGCATCATGCATCAGCGACAACGCCACCTAAGATCTGAGCCTAGCTCAGAAGACAACCGTCATGGGCGTATGAGAGTATACCTAGCCACGGGACCTTCCCAACCTGAACTGCTCCATAAAGGCTGGTGATCAGCAGCTGCGAACTTTCGGTTGCAAAGACTATGAGAGGAGCTCACACACAGCAATGCTATACGATGCTCCAGCAGGCCCAAGAAAACTCCGGCTGCACCAATCGTTGCTGGAAGGTCATGTCCGAGCATATAGGTTGGTTTGTTGGTCGAATCTCCAGCCTTTCGAGGTCCTGCTAACGACAATTTCCAAGTAATTGAAGTGCCGATGTCTGGTAATCTCGCGAGCCACTTTTCCGTCCAGATTGGGAAACATGAAGTCAATACACAATCCACGAAATGCCCTTGCGGAATGCCATGCGGGCATTTCAAGTGACACCTGCACGAAATTGATGTCTCCATCGACGATTCGCCGCAGCAATGTTTTCGACTTCCATTCCGGAAGGCTGCACAGAATGACGTGGTAAGCAGGTAGGATCTCACGTCCCTGTCACGTCTCTAGTCGTGACTGAGTACATTTCTGGCGGGATCTTATCAATCTTCATGTTAGAGTCATGCGGTTCGCCAGCACAACTTGCTGGGTATTGGGTAGCGTTGTTCTTGGAAATGCGCAGGTACGATATCATCTTCTCGAGAACCAGGACGTGACTGATTGTGTTCAGACTGTCAATCTAGGAAGCGCCGCTGCCTTCGGCGCATTGGCTCCTGCTGGAATCACGAATACTGGGAGCACTATCATTAATGGTAGCATCGGAACTACTGGCACCAGTAAGTCAACGAACGTAGACATGTCTGCGCGCGACTCTATGCTAACGTGTTCGTAGGCATCACTGGCTTTCCTCCAGGACTGTACACGGGCACTCTCGAAGTTGTCAATGGAGTTGCGACTCAAGCGAATGCCGACTACACTGCAGCGTACATCCAAGGTCAAGGTCTTACACCGACTAAATATGGAACAGGAATCTACGCTCTCCAAGGTCTGACGCTGGTAAGTACTCCTGTTCATTCACGGAGCGTCTGTCATTTCGCTCTTTTGAAAGAGACAATAAGGCCATTGCTAACGCCTTCCGCTATGCAGAGTCCTGGTGTGTACAATTACGACAGAGCCATCTACCTCAATGGAATTCTCACCCTATCTGGACGCGGAACTTATGTCTTCCAGGTGAGACGATTTGGTCTCGCCTGACCATCTCGACGCAATACTAATACTAGCCTGTCTTAGCTGCCCTCCACACTTACGACCATCACTGCATCCAGCGTACTACTTACCAATGGAGCGTCAGCATGTGACGTGTACTGGATCGTAGGAAGTGCTGCGACTCTTGGGGCGACTACGAACTTTGCTGGCAACATACTGGCCTCTACTGCTATAACTCTGGTCACTGGAGCGTCTGTTCAGGGAGGTCTTTACGCTGGGTCTGCAGTCACGCTCGATGGCAATCTCGTGAGCGCCTGCGGTACCTCGCCGCCGACTTACAGCACTCCTGGCTCGGGCGGCGCTACCTCTACATCGTCTGCACCTCTGACAACATCCACGGTTCTGCCACCTGCCTCAACAGAGACTTGTGCTGTCCGTGGTCTGCCATCCACGTACACTATCGTCTCTGGAGACAGTCTCTACGACGCTGCAAATGGCTTCAACGTCACCCTCCCAGCTCTCCTCGCTGCCAATCCCCAGATCACTAACCCGGATCTCGTTTATGTTGGGCAGGTTATCAATATCCCTATCTGCCCGCTAGTATCAGGCACTACCACTCAGGTCATTTCTACGGCCACTGTCTCGTTTGCATCTGCCACAACTTCTGGGAGGATACCCACTGCCCCGCCGCCACTGGCTTATACCTCGCCTGCCTCCATTCCTTCGTCCACTCCTGTGGTTCCTCCACCGGCGTTGACTTCGTCGCGTACGTCGACCGGGCTACCTACTAGCCTCAGGCCAATCTTCTCGACGACATCGTCCGCTGCTTCCATCAGGATGTCTTCTGTTCCCAGTCCAATCTTCTCGACAACTTCATCCAGGATCCCACCTGTTTCATATACAGCCCCTATGACAGTGCCCACAGCGCCAACTGCAGGGACCTCGTCTCCTCCCTTTTCGACCTCGATCTCATCCGCTCCCGTTTCAGCACCAAGGTCCTCCACGCCTTCTTCAATTGTTCCTACGACACCTCGGACTTCACCTTCGTCAGCAGTCCTTCCGATATCGACTTACCCTACTTCTGCGGCCTTATCCTCGTCACTAATTCCTCTAATGCCGACCTCCTCTACATTTCCTACCATACACACGAGTCTTTCCACGACGAGCTCGCTTACAGTACTTCTGTCGACCGCCAGCACCAGTACGATCTCTGTATGCATATCAAAGTCCATCAAGATCACTACGTATACAGCATACACTACAGTCACCACATGTGATGTTCCATGTACCACCATACTTCAGCAGACTGTGACTACCACTACGTGCCCACCGACTTCAATCACGACGCAGAAGTATGGTGCAGTACCACCACGACTACCAACTGCCTAAACAAGCAGGTCTATCGAAGGAGTGGGACTCAAACAGCTGTCTGACAGCATTGTTGATGAGTAAGTGAAATGCGGTGTTGAAACTAGCAGACGCGGAGAGGCTCCTCGAGGAATATTTGGTTCACTTGTTAAGCGAGCGGGAAAGGAGATTGTATTGTTAAACCAGAGTCGGCTGTATATCTCGTGTTACTTATCAAGAACTGCAGACCACGAACAATCGCATCATCGTGGAGACGAAGCAGGTCAATCGAGTGTGCCAATGCTGAGTCAGTGTAGTTGTTTGCACACGCGCTAGTGGCAGATTAGCTCATATCCGAAGCTCACTTCTGGTTCTTTTTTCTTTCGCTCTTCACCGGCCCCTCTGGGCCATTTCCCATCATCCCCTTCTCTCGACAACATTGACGTACATCTAGCGGCACGTGCACACAATTAAGCAGCCTCACCAGAGTACAGCACGCAGACGCCTTTGTTGGCAGTTCTGCGCAGGCGCTCTGCCACGATGAAGCAAATTCCTCTTGTCCGGCTTGCTTGCACCTGAGAACGATAGCTTCAAAGAACTGCTCACAGCGCACGAAGGTATTAGGAGAGGCCGCAGCACCCTTGTCATTGTCGTTGACACACATCGCTAACAATTCTGGCAGCACTGCTCTTTGCCACCTCCCACGATATTTGTTCCATGCCAACATCAACATCACAAGAACCATCGAATTTCCCTCTCACCCGCAAGAGCTATTAGTAGCACGCAAAGGTACCAGCCAACGCCGCCGCATCTTCATCGTTGTCGCAGCTTGCTCACATAGTCATTAGCACCCACCGCCCTTCGAAAATTTCCTTCGCCCTTACCGCCAGTCGCAAGACACTCATCACCACACAACCCGTAACTCACGCGAGTGCGCACAGCCCGTCGCATATTCCACATGGCAGACCCGACAGATGCTGCCGGCGCCGCCATCGAGCCTATCACCAGTCCACCCTCGCGTCCGAAGTTGCCCAGCGCCACCGAGATTGAAAGCGGCGAAGACGCCATTGACTACCCTTCTCACCACGGTTCCCCTTCCGACCTCGTGAACTCTGGAGACGATTTCGACGACGCCGCCGCGTTCCAGCTCTCTTACAAGGAACTCAGGTTCAAGGAGAAGAACATCGTCTTCGCCGGAAAGTCCAAAGCAGAAGTCATCGAATGGAAGAAGCGCGCCGAGCGTGAAGCGACCATCGACCAGCAGCGCGCGGCCCACAATGCTGACAAGGAGAAGAATGCCCAAGCGGCTATCGATGCCATACAGCGCGATCCTGTCGCTCAGGAATTGCACGAGAAGTACATGTTGTATACGAAGCAAGACGTCTTCAAGTATCAGCAGAGCCTGATTGACATTGCCACTCGCCAAAATCCCGAGGACATGTCTGATGTTGACAACAAGCCGATGCAAGATGCAGTTATACCAGAGCCGAATCTGCATCTGAGGTCATCGACGAGTGATGAATGCAACAAAATCACATGTGCTTTGCCGGCTCCGACAGCAGCTACCAAGCCTGGTCAAGTCGCCGCTGAGTGCGAGACAGTCGCCTTGTGGCAGCCGATCAATCAAAAGATTCCGCATGATCGTGTCTTGAAAACCGAAATTACGGCTACGCTGCTTCGTCGATGCTAGATCGCAGGAAAGAACAATGTCCTCATCCCATGATTCTCGGACCTGACGTTTGATGGCAACAAGGCCAGCCTCTTCGTACCTCTTGCAAACCTTCTCTACGATACGCAAGTCCGCCTGGTCGTCCAGTTCCGCAATCAAACGACACCACCCCACGAAGAGCGATGACTTGGACATGGTCTCTTCCCTCGACATAAAAGGCTTCAGACATTTGACACTTTGCAACCCTCCGCGCTCCTGCAAACATTAAGGAATGTGGGTGCAGCCGCGATGAAGCAGACGCGGACTTGTTCCCAATACCATCCGAGCAGGATCCACACCGGCCAGCTTGGATGTACATGCGGTGGCGCCGAGCGATGAACAAATGACCAGCTGTGGGTGCCAGTGCCCCCTACGATTGGATAAAGAGAGCGGAGAAGGCGCGGCTCAACTTCGAAGACCTTCATCAAGATGAAGAGTACCTGAATCAGCACAAGTATCTCGCCATTCCTACAGTTGAGGAGGAGCATAGCGAGGAAGTTGTTGCACCGAATCCGAAAGCTTCAAGCTTGCCCAAAGAAAGCACACCTGCCCTTCCACGCTCGAGAGACAACACCAGAACTCCTGCGAGGTTATCTGGTCTGGATTCTGCAAGAACGACGTCGCGCGCAAAGCATCGAGAACCCCGCGGCCTCGATTCTGCATCCAAATCCCAAACCGAGGACCAGAGGACCCAAAGCGACGCCGTACTGGAGATCACACTGATCTGCAGCATCACGTTACGGACGCGAGAATAAGCGAGGACAGTGACATCGGAGCAGCACAGGTAGCCAGCGAAGGTGTCGAGCTGCTTCTTGCTCCTGGCATGAACAAGTCCAGTGGCAACGTACGACATCCAGCCATCCCGCTTCCGCTGCGACTATCACCCAACCCAGGCTCTCAGATCTCGCTGGCTGCCCCGGCAACACCTCGACAGGTCTCCTCAGTCGCGCAGCCTAGAGTCAATACGCCAACTGGACATGTTTCCACATTTTCTCAAGCACGAGCTTCCAGTATTCCCATGCCAGTTCAGCAGCGGGACCATCAACATGCTGCATCACCGCAAGGTGTGAATGCAGGTATGCCCACATTCGGAGCTGGCAGTGGTGTCAGGGACGTTGATTCCACGTCCGCACCCTCCACAGGCAACCGGAACCCAGGACCACTCAACCCCGTGTCACGACCTCAAAGCCCCCTTCCATCACCACGGACGGCAGGGCGCATAGCAGCACAGTCACCAGCATCGATGTCAGGACTTTGCCATGGCCTTCCAACACCATTTTCCACTCGGAAGCAAGTGCCAGCTCATGTTACTGGCACGGGACAGTCACCTCTGTCAGCACAACAGGTAGCATCGAAGCCAGGACTTGGCCATAGCCTCCGAACACCATCTCCAGCCGTGAAGTAAGCGCCGGGTCATGTCACTGGCACGGGACAGTCAGACAAGCGGCCCAGACCTCTCTTCATTGAGGACACTCCCACGCCAGACCCGGAGCTAACGTCAGAATTCGATCCTACACCAGCGCCGCGCACAATATCCTAGGAGAGTAACCCTGAGAAGTCACTAGCCACGAGCAGAAGCATGCGAGAAAAGGCAGACCTGGAGCGAGCTGGCAGAACCGAAAATAGTCCTACAACTATCACAGCTTCCTCCGTCGCTACACAAGAAGATCATATGGACCCGGGCTCCCCAGTTGCGCAGCCTGATGAAGCGAAGGTCCAAGCTGACTCAAAAGCTCAGCGGGATCATGAGAGAGAGGCGATCAAAGCTGCTGCTGCCGCCGAAGAGGCGAAGAAGAAAGCGAAAGAGCAGCGTGAGCAGGCGGCGAAGGAGGCTATCACTGCCGCTAAGGAGGCTGAGAAAAACCAAATAGGAGGTTGAGAAGAAAGCGAAGGAGGCCGAGGAGTTGAAGAAGCAGAAAGAAATTGCGACAGCTCTGCCGCCCGATCCAGTATCGGTCCCATCGCACCAGCGAGTCCAAAGTAATTGAGACATGCCGCAAAATCAGCTAATTCTAAACTCGGTCGTCTCAGCTTCTAAACGTCCTTGCTCTTTCAACATCTTGATGTGTTCTCCCAGCATGATTCTGGGCATGAAAGCTATCCCTCGAAGCTTGTGTTTGCCACCGGAGCGCCTGAGAATCATCGGGTCGCTCATGCCAAGCAGAATGCAGATCTGATCGCCAGGCTGAGCCATGTTGAAGGCGACGGCATAGCTACCATCCTGCAGCTCGACAAGTATGTGTAAAGATTCACTCGTTGCATCGATGGTGATCTGGACATCCTCTGAGCTCTCATGCCCACATCCGAGTCCGTTGATTAGAGCTTCCAGTTCTGGGTTGTCTGTAGCACCTTTGTGAGCGAGCAGGATCATGCGCACGTCCGACAAAGACTTAACAGAGCCACGCATGCGGTGATAAGCACTTACGCAATGGACCAAGCTCTCAAAAATGCCGAGCTGTGACCCGCGTCTGTTTCTCCAGAAAGCAGACAAGCAGTCCGCCAAATTGCGATAAATCACTTCGATTGTGCTCACTGGAACGCCACGAACCACCATGATCGCGGGATGAGCAAACTCATAGTATGGCCGACAGTTGTTGCTCGCTTTATGAGACCGTGGCTGTAAATTGAGCATCCTGGAGCCGATTTTATGGTATTGAGGCACCCAAGATGGCCATTCGTCGAGCTGATCATCAGGCACTGGACCCAAAGCCTGCGTCAGTGAAAGCAAATCCGAACCGAGTGGGAAGTCCGGACGTAAGAGAGCATGCGAAGTTGCCTCTCGATAGACATCCGCTAAAGGTCTGCTGTAGTCCGGTATGATAGGTGCTGCGAAGCTATCGAGCATGCCGATGAGTGCATAAATTCTGTCCCATGGATTGGTCGTCTCATAGTGTAATGCCAGGATGAGCAAACGATCTATGCCGAACCCGTCGCTAGTCATAAGTCGTCTGTATTGCGTCTTCGATGATAACACGATCATTGCTGATCTGATGGCTACCTTGAGCGCTTCGCTAGCGTCCGCCAGCATGAAGTGAAGCCAATCAACAGCCTTATCGAATGCTGACCATGTCAAGTGCTGCTTTCCACATACGAACATCACATGGTGTCCTCGGACTACTTCTTGTACAGTCCATAGTCGCGTAAACCATGCGCAAGCGAAGAAGGAAACCAGGTTGGGCAGACTAACAGTAGCTGGCAGAGGTAGCTTGTTTCTGGTCTCATCTGTTGATTTCTTCTGCAGGACACTTCCAGGAACATGTTGTCGAGCGAGTACCTCCATATCTTGCATGCCCAGGTCTCTCGCACCATCAGCTTGACCTAGCCATACGTGCACTGTACTAGCGCGAGAGTAGATCTTGCCCATGAGCTGGATCTGGTGCTGCTTCTCGATGAAATCCGCTTGATTTATGCATACAGCGTCGATCCAGATTGGAAGCAGGATAGTGCTCCAGCGAGAGTTGACGTACTCGATAAGACCTCTCAAGGCAGTCTCTGCGCTCTGTGGGATACGGACTTGTTTGCCATCTACCACAATAGGCGTACGTGTTGGATCAAGTCCCCATGTGTAGGATATAGCATCATATCTTGACGAGAAAGACCAGCTCTTCGAAATCTTTATTTGTGCGAATTCGAAATGGAGAGTATCGACTGTGCGAAGGATATCTTTGCCCTGGATTTTGCCTCAGACTCCTCCTCTGCCGTCGGCAAAAAAGCTCGACATTGCGCCTGATACTCCTGCTGTACCTTCTCCACAAACGCTCGATATCTCTGAAGCTGCACGTTCTCCCAGTGCCAGATTCGACTTTGGACCTCCAATTGCGTAGCTCTGAGATAGCTCTTGTCGTAGAGCTCGAGAAGTCCTTGTTTCTGGTCGCAGGTTCGGTGGTTTGGGCATCGTGCTTTGTGAAACATCTCGTAGTGGTGGAACCAGTCTCGGACGAAGACAAAATCGAGCTTACACTGATCACAACTGCTAGACACACTCATCTGCTCAGCATGCCTAGACAAGTGTTCCGCACGCTCCGCAGGATCGTCGCCGCAAGGTCTGTGACAGACTGCACACGGCTCAGCGAACTTTGCGCAAGAAGTTCTTTGTGTTGCCCGGGCAAGTTTCTTGTGTGTGTGAATCATGTGTACTGATATCTCCGCTCGCCAGAGCCCAAGCACCTGGATTCTGATCGACGCCGAGTCATACGCAAGGGTGGAGGTCATAGCATCACCGGACACATCAGTGTCCTGGGTTACAGGACCAAAGAGTGCTGAGGTCTGCCATAGAACGAGCTGCTGACCGGCATTGCTCGGATCATGCTCTCCTCTCTTCAACTTGAAATGCTTCTCCTTCTCGTGCCTTGTTGCCAGATCACGTCTCGTGAACCTTCTGTCACAGAATCGACACGGATGTTCCGGGTTGACTTTCCCTGGCTCACTGCATCGTTTGGTCGTTCTGCGATGCCGATGAAGAGCTCGAGTGCTGGTGAATGTTGTGGAGCAGATCGGACACTGCACAGATCTTGTGGAGGTCGTGGTGTTCATGCTTGATCATGGTCGAAGTCGTAGCATGCTCTGAGAAATGACCATAGCAAATAGATCCTGGCGAAGTCAGGTCAGGTCATGATGGATCGTAAGGCTGAGCTCGTGGAGGTGCTGCATGGCACTATTCCTCCTCAGGCCTACACCTGGACTGGACAGTCTTGGTTATGTGCTGTGCACAACATTTCTCGCCTTAGGAAGTCGTTGGGGCCCAATACATGAAGATCACGGGTGACAATTCGATATGTTATCTGATCGTGAGGCTGAGAGTCGCGGTTGAGCTCATGGAGGTGCTGCATGAGACCATTCCCGTTTGGGCTGTGGCGTCATGCAGCACCTCCAAGGCCATCAGTGATCAGTATGCCTTCACAGGTTCGAATGAATATATGACATGGCAATCTGTCAGCCTGCAAACGTAAACAGCTCCAGTGTACACTTTGAGGAGCGCATATGCGGAGATATTTCATCTTGCGCAACTTCTGCCGTGGTCTCATCCACGATCGTGGTGTAGTCCTGGCATTTGGCTCGAGCCAAGGACGATGTAGCTTGAGGGCGGACTCATCAGTGTCGTCTTCGGCTGCTACTGAGTGTAGTCAATGGTATGATGTAGTCTGCATGATTGGAAAGTTGGAGTCCAAAAAGTTGGTATTCTTGGCAGATCGGTCGTCCCTGACAACGCCGAGCCGCTTGGTCTGTAAATAGATTACGACGCCGAACCTCGCGTAGAATTATGTTTGGTAGCACAAGCAGGCAATCCTCACGATAGATTGCGACAAATCACCTGGAATCTGTCATATGCGCGATGCCGTCTTCAGGCTCGCAGGCAAATCGCGATTCTCCCGCCCGACGACAACGACGAAGAAGAACACATCAACGAGAAGACAGCAATGGAGACTTGTTGGCGCGAGATGAGAGCGATGATCAGGAAAGAAGGCGGAGGCGGCGGAGAGAGAGTAGACCTGGCGATGATGATGATTATGAGAGGAGAAGAAGGAATTCGAGACCTCCGAACAGTTCTAGGACACGACCGCGACATGTTGCGGAAAGTAGTGGATACACGACGAGTGGGAGTGGAAGTCGAAGTGCAGCCTTGAGTATGAACCAGCTGGAGAAACTGGATCGATTGAACAAGAAGTTGGGTTATAATGACTATGACGCGCCTCCTAGACCAAGACCGCGAGAAAGAGAACATGTGCAGGTCGAGGTGGAAGAAGACGATGCTACGCGAAACAGTGATCTGGAGCGCGAACGGGAAGATCGCAGAAGAGAGCGCGAAAGAAGAAGGGAAGAGCGGCGGAGAAGGCGGAAAGAAGAGGAGAGAAAAGCGTGGCTGAGGGGAGAAGAAGAGGACGACGAGGTGCCCATACGTGCTGCGCGGGTTCGGTCAGAGAGCAGGAAACGTGAACGACGAGATGATTATGACTACATACGGGACAAGAGGGAACGGCCGCGGAAAGAAAGGAAAGAGAGACGAGTCGCCAGTGGACAAGTCCTAGAACGAGGAGATCCAGGCGAGTATGATGGAGGTGCATACTACAGTGAGAAAGAAGAATACTCAGAAGATGTACGGCGAAGAGATGGCAGCGACAACAGCAGCAGTCCATATATCGACCCGGAGGACGAGGAGCGCAAACGGAAGCGCCGGAAGAAGATCTACATTGGTGTAGGCGTCTTCGTCGTTCTGCTTCTCATCATCATTCCTGTTGCAGTCGTGGTATCGCGGAAAAGCAAATCTAGCGGAAGTGGTTCTGGTGGAGCAGGAACAGCAGCAAGCGACAGTAACGGAAGTCCCGACAACAGCAATCTCGACAATATCTCGGAAGACAGCATACCAACGCAGTATAAGGGAACCTGGCTAGATCCTTTCTCTTGGTACGACACAGAATACTTCAATGTCACCTTTACAGACGTAATGGTAGGTGGACTTCCCATCATGGGTCTCAACGATACCTGGGACGACACCACTCGCGCAAATGATCAGGTCCCGGCTCTGAACGAAGAGTTCAAATATGGCACAATGCCAGTCCGAGGCTGCAATGTCGGAGGATGGCTAAGCATCGAACCATTCATTACGCCCTCACTCTTCTCCTCCTACCACACCTCAGATAATGTCGTAGACGAATGGACACTCTCGAAGACTCTTGGCACTACGAATGCCAAGTCAACAATCGAGAAACATTACTCTCAATGGGTCACCGAACAGACATTCGCAGATTTGCAAGCCGCAGGTTTCGATCACGTACGCATACCTTTCAGTTACTGGGCCATAGTAACCTACGATGGAGATCCATACGTCTCTCAAGTCGCATGGCGTTACCTTTTGCGAGGAATCGAGTGGGCCAGGAAGTGTGGTCTACGTGTGAACCTCGATCTCCATGGCGCTCCAGGTTCACAGAATGGATGGAATCACTCCGGTCATCAAGGCTCGATAGGCTGGCTGAATGGAACAGACGGCACTCTGAACGGAGACAGAACAATCGCCATCCACAAACAACTCTCCGAATTCTTCACTCAACCTCGATACAAGAACATCATAACGATGTATGGTCTCGTGAACGAACCTCGGATGGTCGAACTCGATCAATCTACAGTCTTAACATGGACTCAGTCTGCAATCGACGCCGTGCGAGGCAACAATTTCACAGGCGTCGTAGTCTTCGGAGACGGATTCATGGGTCTTGATAACTGGCAAGGGAAACTCACTGGTAACGACAACCTGTTATTGGATGTCCATCAATATGTCATCTTCAACGTCGACCAGATTGTTCTAAATCACCATGATAAGTTGAACTTTGCTTGTGCTGGGTGGACACAACAAGCTCTAAGATCACAGAACACCGCAACTGGGTTTGGACCTACACTCTGCGGCGAGTGGTCACAAGCAGATACGGATTGTGCTCGATACCTGAACAACGTCGGCGTGGGATCACGCTGGGAAGGTACATTGAATATGGTCGGTACACCCGGAGGCTCGATCAACGGTTCTGTGCTCACACCCACATGCCCTACGAACAATAATCCTCGCTGCTCATGCGATGGTGCGAACGCGGATCCCAGCTCTTATTCGGCCGAGTATAAGCAGTGGTTACTCATGTTTGCGGAAGCTCAGATGCATTCTTTCGAGCAAGGCTGGGGGTGGTTCTACTGGACTTGGCAGACTGAGAGCTCAGCACAATGGTCATACAAGGCTGGACTGGCAGCGGGCACGATGCCGCAAGTAGCTTACAAGAGGGACTTTGATTGTAGTCAGACTATTCCTGACTTTGGGGATTTGCCGGAGTACTACTGAGAGTGGTTGTTGGTCTGGAGCAGGGAAGGGCATTTGGTTGGATGTTTCCGTATTAGCGAGCGAGCCGCATATGTGTTTCGGGAGCGAGGCATTGGCACGGAAGGTAATGCGATACAGAGTGAAATGACTTTGGCTACTGTCACAACAGAACCGAGACTAAAACATATTGACTTCTCCAAGACCATATCATATCGCCTTTTCCGAAAGACAAGAATCGCGCTCGCCAGCAAAAAGACCTTCGAATTGGCAAAAGAAAGACGAAACAATCACCCTGTGTCAGGCGTACACATTGTCCTTGCCACAATCGACGTCAATTTTCGTCGAAGTGTCCAAGTGGTTTATGTTTATCCTGACAACAGCTTAGCTGACGATTTACAGGTCTACCGCTAGACCAAGCAGGGCTTTTGTTGCAGGTCAGCATTACTGGGTCGTACATAACACTCCATACCGGACTCTGGACTACAAAATAAGAGGAAGCACAGGAGTGGAGTGTAAAAAGAAGACTTGAAATGGCAAAAACAATCACCCTGAGGCAAGCGTATCGACAGTTGTAAATTCAATTTATGCCAAAGTTGCGTCGAGGTTTGATACACGTGGATCTTAGTCCTAACATCAACTTAGCTGACGATTTACAGGTTTACCGCTAGACTATGCAGGGCTTTCGTTGCAGGTTAGCAACACTAGGTTGTATATGATGCCTCATGTTGGAGTGCATATAGCAAAAGCAGAGCCAAACACGAACATCATAACGAGCAAAAGAGAAGTAAAATAGCAAAAAGGATAAAACAATCACCCTGTGTTAGGCGCTTTCGGCAGGCGGAGTACCCTTTCTACCTAGGCTGGGTCGAAGGTCGAAGTCGCCGCACGTTTGTCGTAACATCAACTTAGTTGACGATTTACGGGCTTACCGCTAGACCAAGCAGGGCTTTCGTTGAGAGAAGGGAATTGTGGGGAGAATATGATGTCTCATATCGGGCTGGACATGGCAAAAGCGAAGCAACAGACGAACATCATAATGAGATCGAAGAATAAAAGGCAGGTGGGGAAGGCAAAACAATCGCTCCGGATTGACTGGCCTCTGCGCCAAGTTCAACACCAATCTGGCGTCGAATCATGACAGAGGTTTGTCTAGATCTTAACATCGACATGGTCGATGATTTACAGGTTTACCGCTAGACCACGGACGATTTGTTGATGAGTTGGAATATTGGGTCGTATATGATACTTAATCTAGTGACGCTACTCAAGGGACAAAGGTATCGAGTTGACTTGCATGAAAGTGATCGATGTATCGAGCCAAAGCAGGAACAAAAGAAAATCAAAAAAGTATGCAAACAATCGCCACGAGTCTTTGTTATAGACATCAGAAAATCGAAAGAGTCGAAGTCTTGAAGGCTCCAGGACATCTTTCTACTAAAGTCAAAGTCAAGCATCGATTGTACCGACGACTTACAGGTATACCGCTACACCACGGACGACTGTCGAAGACTGCAAATGCTAGCTCATCTATGAACCTCACATGGCCCAGGAATTGAGAACAAAAAGTGCAAAAGATTTTGTGAAGGAAAACTGTCGGGCTTCGCTCCAGGCAGTTCAACAAGAAATCCAAAAAAAACTATCAGCCCGATCGCTAGTGCTACGCTGGTTTCTCAAACGCTAAGTCAATAGGCTTCGCATGTCTGCAGAGGCTCGAACACTGTTCCCAAGCAACAGGTTTGCTGACAACTTGCAGGTGGACCACTAGACCACGGGCGACTGTTGAAAAAGGGGCATCTCAGATCATAGATGAGTACTCATTCGTGGCTGTAGGGCCGCTGCAAAAGAAGCTCTCAGTTGCAAAGGAAGAACACGATAGCAAAATAATCCATATCTCACAAGCTGGACAAGGCTAAGCAAAGGGCAAAATAATCGCCTACAGCAAGGCAGAATGCTCAAAACACCTGATTCAAAGTTGATTGGCTTTAGTAAACACCTGTGACTGACCAACTTTCAGCATTGGCTCTGCCAACGACTACAAGTTTACCGCTAGACCACGGACGACTGTTGGGACTTGACCAGACAGAACATTATATGTATGCTCATATGCCACCTTGTCGACGTGGCAAAACAAGCTAGCTTCCCGCTGCAAAAGAAGTTCAACATGCTGCTGGGAGGGTTGATCATGGATCTCCATCCGCTGGAGCAAAACTATCGCCCTTATCGTATGAGCGAGAAAGGAGTTGCGACTCAAGTCCGTAGCTAGGCTTGTCCTTGAAGCTCCTGTTGCCGTGCTGCCAGACATCAGCTTTGCTGACGATTTACAGGTATTCCATTAGACCAAGGACGAATGTTGAGAGACCAAGCATTCTTGTGACATATGAACGTCCGCAAGTTGAGCTGAATCAGCCGACAAGAACATGCGACAAAATTCCACAGCCTGGGGTTGAGGTATATATGTGAGGTCTGCAGCCACATCTTCAACAGTCGTCCTAAGCTGAATGGCTCAGTTAGTAGGTCGCTCTGATCAGAGTGCTTGATCGGGACTTGACGAAACACTTCAACACAGGCCGCAAGACCTCAGTGGTAGGCATCTTGTGATTTCCACCACTGCTTGGAGGCGATTGTTTTGCCTTCCACTTCCCACTTTTTGCCTATTCCAAGACTGATCTTGCAAGACAGACATGGCTCGGACATCCAGTTTCTTGCGTTGAGGTACATATGTCTGGCCAGGGCTGATGTTCTCAATAGTCGTCCAAGAGTAAGTGGCTCAGTCAGTAAGTTGCTCAAAACGAGAGTACTTGATCGAAGTTTGGCAAAGCGACTGATCGTGAGGCTATAGAGACCTTGGATGAGGGCACATTCCGTATATACCTCCCAGTATGGACGACTCTTTTGCCTTTCTGTCCCCACTTCCTTTACTTCGCACTTGGAGACTAGTAGCAGAGACAGAAATGCCTCACACGACCAAATTCTTTTGCGCCAAGATCAGCATAAGCTGTCGATCTCATCAAGCAGAACTTTCTCCCCACACAACATAACCACGCGACCAGAAAACATTTTGAGGCGATCCATCAATGAAGAGCAGACTTATCTTCAAGAGTTGAAAATTGGTCAAGCACTTGACACAAGATGACGTCTCGTGGAGAAGCTTTCGGCAAGTGATTGATCGACGTGCTTAGCCCACGAGCTA
Source organism: Sphaerulina vaccinii (assembly GCA_022570795.1). NCBI lineage: Eukaryota > Fungi > Ascomycota > Dothideomycetes > Mycosphaerellales > Mycosphaerellaceae > Sphaerulina > Sphaerulina vaccinii. The sequence goes on from JAKUDP010000014.1 coordinate 228,694, forward strand.
GTTCGGCACAGGGTCTTCTTTTCGATGTGGGACTTCCTTTGGTCCTCATCGAAGAACATCGAAATGTGTTCAAGAATTGAAGACGACAAGCGTGGTATTCCCGAGAATGATCGTTGGCTGCATGAAAGAAATGCAGGTCCAGTAAAAGAGCATTCCGTCTGATGATGGACAGTTATGCGATCATCCCACGAGACAAGTCCGAGGAACACCTACGCGACATATCGGAATACCTGCATCTCGTGGCGAGGCTGTAGTATTCTAGCTCCACTGGGCTGACGGTGTGGAAGCCAGTGGTGTAGTTCAGGACCATATATTCTTGTGGTTCTAGTCCTATAGTGTCCGAAGGCGGAGTGTCATTGTAGTCCCTTTCTTTTGGCATTGTTTTGACCTCACCTGTACATCAACTTCAATAACTTCATGCGATTTTAACACTAAAGTCCAAAGCGAAACATACTCCAAAGGACGAGACGCGAACTAGGCACCTGGTTAGCGAACAAATCAACTGAAAAAAGCGACCATTTCTGCGAATCGATCATGACGTCTCCTATACCGATCCTCAGCAAAAGCAAGAGCAAGAATGAAAGAGTGAAGAAGAGCTCGCCTGAGAGGAGAATGATGCCATGTGGCCGGGGTGGTGCAGGGAATATGCGTACGTACATCGTTCATCGTTCATTCAATTCGACCTCATGTCATGACTGACATTGAATATTCTGCAGGTCCACAAGCAGAGATCGAAGCTGCAGATGAGGAAGTATGCAAACTCACAGCGGAGTTATGCAGTTCACATCCTGCGCATTCGACGAGTGAAGGTGAGTTCGACCACATCCAGTTCCGGAGCTCTTGTCTGTATCGAAGTATGCTGACAGTCCTTGGTATGCGCAGTCAAAAGCACCCGGCGAGAGTCGCTCTTCTCCATCCACTCTCGGAGTTCGAACACCTCATCTTTGACATCGTCTTTCTTCGAGAAGCTAGGACTACCCTCGAGAAGATCATCCACAAAACTGGCAGACGAAGGACGATCGATCGCTTCTTCGAATAGTATCAGTCGTAAAACGACGACTTCAGCATCAAGCGTGGTTGAGGAATGAGCAACAGTTGGAAGGAGTTGATCTGATCAGTTTAGCGTATTTGTTTGCAGAATGATACCCACTTGCCGCTTTCACGACATTGCACTTCGAACAGCGAACTGTACTAATGTCTTTCTCGGGATCGTCATCAGCTCTGGCGAAATGGATCATCGGCAGCCTCCGCGATCACCAAGTGCATGTGCCATACTCGATGCCATCTTACCCTCCGCATGCTTCTACACTTCAAAAGACTCTGAACTTGAAAGGACCATCACCACACTCCGGAGCTGGAGCCTGTCCAGGACAGCATCCATGCGGCGAGCACGGCTGTCCCCAGCACTCATTGAAGCAATCGTATTCTGCTTGGATGTCTCCCGGCAAGCCAGGGCAATTAACCTAATCATGTAGCAGTCAGCAACTAGCCCATCCACTTGGGTATCATGAACTCACGCATTGATTCCCGCAACTGCAAGCCGGGTTATTCAACCCATAAGCTTTCTTACAATCCTCATATTGTTGTCCGGGCGTGCAGCCTTTACACTGATCTACGCCGCGGCAGAAGAGGTAATTGCAATCTGGTAGCATGCATACATCAGCGTTGTTGAAGGGTTGAGTTGTTGTTCGAGCAAGCAAGGACTGACTGACCATCATGACACTTCTTCTCTTCACTACTCCCAGGTGAACAACCTGTACACTCATCTTGACAAGAACAAACATCCGATCCTCCTGTCATCTCACACCATTAGCACTCCTTCTTCCCATATTCTTGAGATCCGTGACAACACTCGCCACCGCCTCCACCTCCGCAAATACCAGGACCGAGTACTTCAGGAATACAATTACATTCACAGTCTTGCAGTTTATTTCCATTGGCTTGTGCTCCTACTGGACAACCATTACAGCCGTCATCGCAGCTGCATTTCTTGGCTAGAGCCAGAGCGTGGTCTCTGGCGAAGAGGAAGCCGGATTGTGGACCGGTGTCTTGCATCAGTTTTTGCGCTGAAGTGAAGGAGAAGAGCAGCAGGATGAGGATTGAGGAATACATTTTGCGAGTATAGTGGTCTTGGTCTCAGGTGTTCGTGAGCGAGGTGTTGTCATACTTATTTATGTATGTGGCAATTTTGTCTCCTGACAGGCAATATTTCGCGTAGTCAGCTTGTCCAGTACTGTTAAGGCTCCAGTCTCTTAGCCGGCGGGTTGTTTGGTTGTTAATTGCCTCTTTGGGGTCCGCAGCTATTTGATTCTTTGATTGTCATCTGTCAGCGAGATGTTTGCCCTAGTGTTAATCTTGCAGAGTCTTTTTGGGCCTTATGGATTGTTCAATATCATGATCAGTGCTTGTCAAGCTTTACGGCTGCGACATGGTTCCTCCGCTTGGCGTTGGGTGAGGTGATATGTGCTGCTGAAGTAAGCTAATAAGGTCACGCTGCAATCTTGTAATCATCTGAGTTGTTCTGTGCGGCGCGAGATCAACTCAAAGTCCTTCACCGACTGACGAAGGTTCGATGTCTTTCATGCGAGGCTTCGTCCGAAGGTAATAGAGTGCACAATGACTTGGATAGTTCAAAGTGTTACCGGGCGAGTTCGTCTTCGGCAGTGTTGAACTCCTGTAGGCGTGTTGGTGTTTGTTACTAGGCGCGGCGAACTCCCAGGAGAGCCACTGAATACTCGGTACTAGCTCACTCACGGGCATCACGACCGTCGTGTCCTGAGAGCAATACCATGGACCATGCTGGGAGCCTGGGCCTAACAGGTGAGTCTGTCTGGAACGTCTTGCAGGAGATGAGGAAGTCAGGTATTACAGGGATCTCTCATCCGCCTCGCCAGATTTGGGGACTCAGACTCTCGACCGCACTCAAGAACGAAACCCTGCGTGTTCACCAAACACTTGAACCTACACATAGATACTGTTAGCTATCGATTGAACAGTCGTTCCTGAACATCTGGCATGAGTTGTAATGTACCCATCGATCGAGCTCTCCACCAGATTGCTATTCACTCGAAAGGCAAACGCCTGAGCAGCTGTGAGATAGGGAAGATAGTTGATCGACGGGCAACAATGTCGAAAGATCGACTGGTTCGAAGATTTCGACAGAACCTTTAATGCCATTGATTGATTTCTTGCTTGTACTCATGCTGTACGTCCACAAAATCACATCTGAGGACTCCGCTAGCTTATTGTGCAGCGATAAAAGGTCAGGGCAGGTCAGGGCAGTGTTCATGAGCGATTCAAGCAGCCTCATTCGCGCGGAAGCCGACGGGATCTGCCGGCGCTAGCTCATGTTTACTACCCGCATTAATTCGCCATTCGAGCTAGCAATTTTTGTTGAGCGTGGAGGCAGCTGCTTTCACTTACTCCATATGTCCTTCAGTGCCCTGCGAGCGCTCATATTGATATCGGCCCAATTGGAGGTCGTTGTTAGCAGGGGCTCGAAAGATGGGCAATCGACCTTGTACTGACGCAGAAGCAGTCACTTCGGAGGCTGGAGAAGTCTCTGTTGTTCTCGGCGCTCAGTTAAAGGTCCTGTCCAGACCGCAGAAGGGCTTTTCCTCAGGCAAGGCAGTCCGATATGCGAGTCCTTAGATTCCGCCCAAAAGACATGTGTGTGTTGGTCCATTCTTGACTTTGTCAAGCCTGCTAGAGCGTCGTTCAGGCTCCAGTAAAAGGTCTTCATTGGGGTTCTGGGATAGTCCTTGTAACTCAAGGTTCGCAGGTGCGAACAACCAGACATCGACAGACTTGGTCTATTTGAATGGAGAAGTTCCTATGGCTCAGTGTATGAGATGCTCGTTAGCAGTCGTCACATCACATCGTGGGCTCAATAGCGAAGGCAATATTGGCGATGATGAGGCATAGCACGAAGCTGTCTGTTGCTGCGGAGCCCTCGGTACCAGAAGTTGAGCCAGTCGTCAGCAAGAGTTCAGAAGATGAGAGGTCGAACCTACGTACTAACCTGTGTACTTGCACATGATGTTCCAGCGACGAGCGAGCTGTCGAAGGATCACTATATCAGAAGTTAGCGCTCGAGGTTTTCGCGAGAATGGCAAAACAATCGTCGCGAGCTTGCCGAAGAGCAGCACCGTGAAAACTGCGGATATCTTCTCTGGGTCTGCTTGTCTGTATCTTGCTCGCCAGCATCGGTATACACCAACGACTTACAGCTATTCCACCCGACCCCGGACGACTGTTGAACGCCTCAAGCTTGCACTCAATTGTGTACCTTACTCTTGATTAGCTAGGATACTCAAAAGAACGAGGGGGAATACTTCCCTTCACAAAAGCGAAAAGAGTGTTCGAAATAGCAAAACAATCGCTGGAAGTCTATAGACTCACGCATCATGTCCGTACCATGCAGAGATGCTTCTTCGCAGAGAGTGAGGATGAGCTATTGTTTGTTAGCATCGGTATAAACCAACGACTTACAACGTCATCCGCTAGACCACGGACGACTGCTGAGAATAGCCGACCAAGACTCGTATATACACCTCATGCTGCCAGATGTTAGCTAGCTTCAAAAGGATGACGAGTGTGACTTGCCTTCGCGAAAAGTAAGGGAGCTCGAAGCGGCAAAACAATCGCCGCGAAGTTGCGGACGATATTAACATGCTCACTTTCCAGGCAATTTCCCCTCGAGAAGGCATACGCTCTGGTTGCTTGTTAGCATCAGGCAGAACTGACGACTTACAACGTCTTCCGTATAGACTACTGACGACTCTTAAGATAGTGGCATTCGACTCTGTATATATACCCTGATTTCAGTTAGCTGGTTCAAAACAACGAGTGGAGACACTTGCCTTCGCAAAAGAAAAGAGACCTCGAAAGGGCAAAAACGAAGGCGAAACAATCGCCACGAGCCCGCAAGAGTACTAGGCTGAAACAGCCTTCGAAGGGCCTTCTCTTCGAATGACTAAGCAGTGATCTGCGATCAATCAATCGATTGGAGTAGTTGAATTGAATTGGCTATTAATCTGCAATCAATTGCCGGCCGTTATGGCTTACAACCCCTTCAATCTGAGCTCTGAGTCGTTAATATAGCCTTGCGATTGGTGTGATTGAGGTCTTGGCAGGCTTGTGTAAGTAAGGAAATGAGCAATATAGCCAAAAATCTATAAAATTCGCTCCTAATAGTTACTCTAAGAGCCTAAGAACGGCCTCTATTGTTTTACATGCCAAACTAGTGAATTGTAAGTAAATGATTCGCGTCTTGGCGGCCGCGGAATATTAGTAAGCTAGAAGGCATTCTATTCGATGATCTGCTAGGCTATAGTAAAGAAGTGTTGTAAGTGCAATTAAGTAGTTATTTTCATAGTATACACAGTTTTAGAGACATTTTAATAGCGACAGTAAGGTGTTATAAGGCAGTACTTCAACCAATCCAATCAACAAATTGAACAAACTGCTATTTTGTTGCAATCGTTACACCAACTCAATCAACAATATCCTCTGGAGGTTGGATTGAGTTGATCGCGATCACTGTGACTAAGAGCCCGCGTTACATGTTAGCATCAGACAGAACTGACGACTTACAGCTCGACCGCTAGACCACGGACGACTGTTGCCTGTTCCCCAATCTATATTGCATATAATGCTCCAGTCTAAGTGCAAATCAGCAAAAGAATAAGCGAGAGTAGCCTTACCAAGGTCCCAAAGAAAGAACAAGTGACAGTAGCCTTACCAAAAGAAATGGCCAAGTTCAAAAGAGAGGCAAAACAATCGCCACAAGCTCGCGAAACAGCCTTGCTCACGACGACGACCAGAAGAATCTTCTGGGAATCGAACAGTCCTGGCTATTTTTCGGTAGCATCAGAGTACACTGACGACTTACAACGACTCGACCGCTAGACTACGGACGACTGTTGAAGATGGGAGGTGGGAGGTTGTATGTGTACCTTACTTTGTGTCAGTCAGCTGTGTCCAAGTTCATCATCGAGCAGGTTCGACTTGAGACGTACCTTGATATCACGCAACATGTCGCAAAGGAGTGGATTGTGGGGCTGAAGTTGTCAAGTTCTTTGGTCTCGTTCTATCTGTACAGTCCATGCCCGCTGAAATCTAGCAATACATACACTCGAAGTGGAGAGTTTGATTCCATTCCAAGCTTTTGTTTGTACAAGATGTACCGTCTCTGTTGGTACACATCGATCATCTCCAGTCATTGCCGGGACTGGCGTAGTGCAATGCGAAGGCCACAAGCACGTTCGCGCTGAGATGGCAAGCCAGTCAGGTCGAGCCGGCAGCTGTGAATGAGAGCGCGCAGTGCGTTCATCTCCCAAAGTCTTCTACCTCCTCCGCCACTCCGCTTGTTGGCGAGTGCGCAGCGGCGCGGCTTCCATCCTCTTCTTCTCCTTGTTCATAGTCGACTCTTCAATCATATTCCGTTCTTGCTGGCATCACTACTTCTTATTCTTCTCCGCCCTCTCCTTCTCATGCTTAGCAATCAACTCCCTCTGCAACTGTGGCGGCGCAGGCGCATAATGCGAGAACTCCATCGAGAACTCTCCCTTCCCTTGTGTAGCAGCCCGAAGCTGTGAGCTGAACCCAAACATGGAGTTCAACGAGCAGTCTGCAGTAAGCGTAAATTCCTCGGCACCGATCTCAGTGTCGTTGATAACAGCATTTCTCTTGTTCAAGAGACCAACAATGTTGCCTTGAAACTCGACTGGTGCAGTGATGACAGTTTTCATCAGAGGTTCCAAGACTTGGGGTCCTGCTGCGAGGAAAGCTTTACGGAAAGCTTGTTGTGTTGCGTTTTTGAAGGACATTTCACTGGAGTCGGTCATATGTGTAGCTCCGTCGTTTACTACCATCGATGTTCCGAGGACTCGGTGGCCGAGGAGAGGGCCGTTGATGCAGGAGGCTTGGAAACCTTTGTCACAAGCCAGGAGGTATTTTTCGGAGATTGTACCGCCGACGATTTGGGATTCGAATTTATTGTCGCCGTATCCGGAAGCCTCAGTTGAGACTGCAGAGGTAGTGTTGGTGGCATCTTCGAGGGATGTGGGTTCCAGGTATCCTACAACACGAGCATAATCTCCCGAACCACCAGTTTGTTTCTTCAGCAGGTGATCGAATTCCACGTGATTTTGGATCGTTTCCCGATATGCGACTTGAGGCTGTCCCGTGATGACTTCGACTTTGTACTCTCTCTTCATTCGCTCGACGTAGATGTCCAGATGAAGTTCTCCCATACCGGAAATGATAGACTCTCCAGATTCGTTATCGACATGGACGCGGAAGGTTGGATCTTCACGTTGGAAACGCGAGATCGCCTTGGAGAAGTTCGGTGTATCTTTTGTGTGCTTGGGCTTGATGGACAGGGAAATGACAGGGTCGGGAACGAACATGGAAGTCATAGAGTAGTCGAGTTTGCCACCATCTGTGAAAGTATCTCCAGAAGCACAGTCGATGCCAAAGACTGCGCAGATTTCTCCGGCGCCGATTTCCGAAACTTCTTCCATTTCGTTGGAGTGCATGCGTACAATTCGGGGGATCTTGACTTTTTGACCTGTTCGTGCGTTTGTGACGTTCTGTCCCTTGGAGAGCTTTCCTTGGTAGACGCGGATGTATGTGAGTTGGCCGAAGTTGGATTCTTCGAGCTTGAATGCTAGTCCTACGAATGGGAGGGAGTTGTACGAAACGAGCTTGACTGGCGTTTCGTTTCGTCTTCGGTCCAGTGCCAAGTTCTCGACTTCGGATGGGTTTGGTAAGTAGTCGACCACGGCATCAAGCATAGGCTGGACTGACTTGTCGGCCAGAGCAGATCCCATCATGACGGGTGTGAACTTCAAGCCGATAGTCGCTCGTCGGATGGCAGCCTTGATCTCATCAATCGGTGGCTCTCGCTCGTCCAGAACATAATCCGCGATAACATCGTCCACATCAGCCAGCGTCTCAATCAAGATCTGTCTCTTCTCCTTTGCGAATTCGACCAAATCTGCAGGACATTCATCCTCTCGCACAATAACACCCTTGTCTCCTTCGGAGTAGATGGCTTTCATCCTGATCAAATCCACAACACCTTTGAACTGATCTTCAGCTCCAATAGGAACCTGAATAGCAGCAGCCGGTATCCTCAACTTCTGACTGATACCATCCACAGCTTTCCAAGGATTCGCACCCGCGCGATCCATCTTATTCACAAAAGACAATCGTGGCACATTATATCTCTTCATCTGACGATCCACAGTAACAGTCTGCGACTGCACCCCAGAAACCGCACAAAGAATCATCACAGCTCCATCCAACACTCGCAATGCTCGTTCCACTTCGATCGTGAAATCGATATGCCCAGGTGTATCAATCAAATTAATATGATATTTCTCATCCTTCAACTCCCCCGTCACTGGATCAGGTGTTTTCTTAACCCAATCACAAAAAGTCGCAGCAGATTGGATTGTGATTCCCTTTTCTCTTTCCAAGTCCATACTGTCCATTTTGGCTCCCACGGCATCGCGACCTCTCACTTCGTGAATATCCTTAATTCTTCCAGTATAGAAGAGTACGCGCTCTGTTGCTGTGGTTTTGCCAGAATCGATGTGAGCTGCTATACCAATGTTGCGGACTTTATCGAGACGAGCTGCTTCTACGGGGTCCAAGTTGTCGACGATGGCGGATTGGGAGAGAGAAGTTGGGTCGTGCATGGCTGTTTCGAGCACTGCCGCTGCTGCAGAGGCGTGTCTTCTTCCATTGTACTGAAGATGCGATATTCTGTCGTGGTTTTGGCCATTTCGCTGGAGAGGAGACGAGAAGGCTGTGATGACCGTCCTTCTGGCAGGGCGCAGAAGTGAAGCATTGCGCAGCGAGACCCGCACCAGACTTTGCCCTCTCATGTTGGGATGAAAGAGTGTGTGTACGTATAGATGAAGATCGCAATGGCAGAGGCAAATGGAGATGGGGGGACTTTTTGTTGTCTCACATGCTCAGACCACATTTGGACTATCCCGTTTAGGCACCTCCGCGGACAAACATCGACAACAACACCGCCTCCAAGACCGACCTCCACTTCATCTCTCCATACTCCGTCAAGCCGCTGTCAGCAACGATCATGGCCTGGTACTTATGTCCCAGCAATGGGTTCTGAGCACAAAAGCAGACTTTACAGCCATGATGCTGACAATACGAATACGACAACCAGACGCACGGTATGAACATCGAAGTCTCAGAGGTATAAGGGAAGCATCAGCAATTTCCTTCAGCTTATGCGAGCATTCTCGGATGGAGAGCTGTTCCTACTCCGCGCGTATGACGACTCGTATGGAGCCATATGGAGTGCATTGCCTGCTTGCGGGGTTCTGAGCAGCATTGCCGATACCTGGAACAAGTGGCACAATATCCTTCATTATCGGGGAGGCGTCCTGTTCCTCTTCCTGTTGACTATCTCCAACAGTACAAGTACTCATCGATGTGGCTTCGAGAGCACTGACAGCTACAGCTTCCAAGTACGATACAATCAAGAGAAGGCCATCATTCGCCACACCAAAATGACAGACCAACGCCTCAAAGACCGCATAGTTGTCAGTACGTTGATCCCAAGGAGCTTGATATATACACACATGTATACTGCTTACTTCCACCCCTACAGTCACAGGCGCATCCTCCGGCCTAGGTCGCGCCACAGCCATCAAATTCGCCTCCTCCGGCGCCCGTATAATCTGCGCAGACCTGCAATCCAGCGGAGTCGAAGACCTCCTAAACTCCACCCACGGCCCAAAAACTGCAATCTTCGTCCCCTGCGACGTGTCCTCAGAAAAACAAATCCAAGCCCTGATCTTCGAAGCTGTAGCCTTCGGTGGACGTCTCGATTGTATGCTTAATTATGCCGGAATAGCCATGGAATCTAAGTACACTGTTCCGGCGAGATGTCATGATTTCAAAACTGAGGATTTCGATAAAGAATTGCTAGTCAATACGAGAGGTGTTTGGTTATGTTGTAAATATGCTTTACAGCAGATGTTGATTCAGGAACCGAGGGAGCCGAATGCGAGAGGTGAGAGGACGAGGGGATGGATTATTAATTGCGCTAGTATGCTGGTACGTTCTACATTCTCCCTGTTGCCCTATCCCTAGTCGTATGCTAATTCGCTCGAATCGTAGGGCCTCACAGCTTTAGCCAACACACCAGCCTACGTCCCTTCGAAGTTTGCGGTTGTGGGTATGACGAAGCAGATGGCCATCGACTACGCGAAAGATCGTATCCATGTAAGTCTGTCCGAGCGTTAGCGAGGCACCCTCACCTCCTCCCTCTTCCCCTTTCTCACGACTCCTCATTCTCACGAATCCTCACTCACGCATTCTTATTCTTACCTCCTCGTCGTAATAGATCAACGCCCTCTGTCCTGGCTTCGTCGATACACCCATCATCTCAAACGTCACAGGTAACGCTGAAGCTAAGAAGTTTGCCGAAGAACGACATCCTTGGAATTCTTTGGGGAGAGCGGGGGATGTTGCTGATGCTGCGATGTTTTTGTGTTCGGAGGAGAGTGCTTGGGTGACTGGACATTCGATGGTTGTTGATGGGGGGTGGACGGCGATGTAGGTTTGTGAACCAATGCTATGGAGGGTGATGGTCTGTATTGGTAAGACACGCCCGACTCTTGACAAAGGGAAACTGACATGACATGCAGGGATGGTTTCGGCGAACACCCGACGAAGACCATTCGACTATCACATACAATCTCAAATCACCACTCTTCAACAGTCGTCCGTGGTCTATACGGAAGACGTTGTAAGTCGTCAGTGAACACTGATGCTAACAAAACAATAGCCATGCTCGGTCCTTGACCGGCGACATCGTCTTCTACGACCGCCTTCGGAAGTTGAAGCGCTCGGCAGCCATCGGCGATTGTTTTGCCTTTCGATCTTCTCTTTTGCTGCGATCTCCAACTTCGCTCTTTTGCTAACACTGAACAGATGCAAGCATCATATACAACCTTTTCACCTCATTCTTCAACAAGTCGTCCGTGGTCTAGCGGTAAACCTGTAAGTCATCAACAAGATCCTCACATAACAATCTGGCCTCTTTCTAGCGACGGAGGCGATGAGGATCTACTAGATGCTTGGTAATATGTCAAACAGCACCCCCAGGACCAAAATTTGGTCGGAAAGGCGTACTGTAGAGCAGCGCAGAACAGACACGGGTCGTATGTTTTTGCTTCAAGGGCTCTTCCTTTGACATCACAGCTAATACAAAACAGGGTACATATACAACCTCGAATGTTCATTCTTCAACAGTCGTCCGTGGTCTATACGGAAGACGTTGTAAGTCGTTGGTGTATACTGATGCTAACAAGCAATAGCTAAGCTCTATCTCCTCAGGCGAATCGTCTGTGAGTTGGATACCAGGTATACCCGCAAGTCGTTGGCGATTGTTTTGCCCTTCAACAGTCTTTTTGGTGAGTATCCTTTTTCCTGTTATTCTTTTAACTGCATAGCTAATGCAAAGCGAGGCACAAATACGATTGTCTACGTCCCTATCTTAACAGTCGTCTGTAGTCTAGCGGCAAGCTCGTAAGTCGTCAGCCAAGCTGATGCTCAGAAGCATCCAATTGACTTCCAAAGTCCTTAGGCTGATCTCGACCCATAGTAGTCGCAAGGTGACTTGACTGAGCAGCCATTGGCGATTGTTTTGCCATTTAACAGTCTTCTTGGTAAGTATCCTTCCTGCTGGTATTCTTTTGACATCACAGCTGATTCAAAGTGAGGTACATATACTATCCCAGGAATTCTACTATCAACAGTCGTCCGTGGTCTAGCGGCTAAACCATTAAGTCGTCAAGAATTCACATAACATCTCTTCTGAGCGGCCTCTTTCTAGCGACGGGGGCGATGATGATTGATGTTAGGTACAGCAGAGCTGGCAATGACAAGACCGATGTTCACAACGAACATGGGTTTGAATTCTCGTATCAGGAGCGCAAGGCAGAAGGCGATTGTATCATCTTTTGCTCGAAGTCTACTCCTTTAAGCCTTGCTCTTCGACATTTAGTGGCTACTGTTTTTGCTTTTCGTCCTTCTCTTTTGCTCTCCTGCTAATCAATTCGAGATGCAGACACAAGACATGTCCTTCTCGCTCCGAAACGCTTCAGTGGTATCGCGACTGCTCATTGTCGTTTGCCTCTCGGTTACGCTCATATGGCTAATGCGAGACCATCACACAGATAAGTGAGTTTCAGATGTTGGAATGTCGGAGGAGAGTATGTCGAGCGCTGACTAGCGTGGATACTTCTTGTGTCACACGACATTTGCCTGTCCTTGATGGTCCATGGACCGCGATGTAGGTGTGTGGGACTTTCGATATATGAGAGGCATGAATGGGGAGCGCTAACGAGAATCAGAAATCACAAAAGTTTTGTCCCAAGTACGATTCGAACTCGCGACAGTCCACATTCAGGACTAACTAACAAATCCTACTCGATTCCACTCGACCATATCGCCAGCCAGATATACTTTCGACCTTCTCAGTAACCTTCCCGTCGCATCAGCTCATCTGGATAGGTCCAGCTTCATTCTTGGCAAAGCTCTACCACGATCTAGCTATGTCACATCCAATCGCAGAACCAGATTGCAGTAAAGGTTTATAATAGATAGAAATATCTGCTTAGACATAACACCGTCACCCTCTGGACCCACTGAGGACTCCCGGCCTACCACTACTCGGACCTGCCTATCTCCTATACCGGCGCTGGATCTAGATGCCTCAGGACTACTACTACTTGGACCTCCCGGACCCGGACCTAAAAAAAGAAGCCAAGAAAACTACACAGAAAGAACAATACAGAAAGAAACAGAAAAACAACAACAGAAAAATTGACAGAAAGGACATCAAGAAAGAATAACAGAAAGAACATTGAAAACAAAATCCCGAAAACACAATTACAATAACGAAAATACCGCCTCGAGAGATAGGGCTTCTTTTTTTGCTCTGCTCACACGATATCTAAGTCGTTGAGGCTGCCAATGGTGGACGTTATTTCCCAGCTCCTTTATTTTTGGCGCAGCTTCTACATCACGCTTCTTACATGTTGAAGGACTGGAGATGAGTGAGTCCTTACAACTGCGCGCTTTTAGGCAGAGAGAACGACCTTCATCAGGACGAGGACATGGGCATGGAGCGTGGCGATCCTGGACTTCCTATCAACATGTAGCCTGCTGATGGCCAACGTTCCATCGTTCCCTTGAGGTGATGGCATGCTTTGGAAACTGTCGCTCCTGGGGCACAACGAAACACTTCTAGGGCCGCACATTCGAAGGAAAACCACTGCATGTTACACCTCGGAACGATCTAGAGGCTTACTCGCAAGTCTCGCTACCTCAGATCGCATCGCGCACGAGAAAATTAGGCCTCGCGTAGTACAGTCCAGTGCAGCGAGACGAGTTGGGAGCCATCGAGATAGCCAGAAACGCGCATAACAGCATCAGAATGATCAGGATGTCAAGAGGCGTGAAGGAGAGGTTGCCGTGTGCCTGGAGCAAAAGCAAGATTGCCATAAACGATAGAACGCAAGTGTAGGATCTTCTCACTTTCCAGTCTCTTAACCTGGATTAGAGCTGCGCTCCTCGGCTTCAGGACGACCCAGGATTCAAAAGGAGGGTGCTCGTGGAGCGGCAGCCAAGTGAAGTGCTCTCACTGCTGGCGATAGTCATGTTGTGCAGTCGCGTCATCGCAACATGCTCAAGATCCAAATGCAAGGCGACAAGAGGAAAGCGAAGATGCAGGAGAAGAGTCGTGAAGCTGGTCTGGGAGAGCTTAGGGCACATTTACCTAGAACGACTTCGAGACCCCAAATGGTCGAGTGTGCACCTCAATCCGGTCCTCAGTGACGAACGCGGACAAAGCAAAGCCGGATTCGCCAGACGTCACTCGCTGACACCAGTCTTGGAGAAGCGTGCCGAGCAACGTTTCAGGAATGCCGTGAAGAAGAGTCGCTATCGCCAGATTCCACCATTCGGCACAGCGTTTAACATAACCGGCATTCTCTACTAGCTATCGAAGGAGTACAGGCCTGAAGACGTCCTTGGCCCAAGCTACGAGGCACTCGACCCAGTCCGCATGGATTGCGAGTCCCGTCCACCTAAAGACCAGAGCGCTGTCAAGCCCATGAAGGCAGACGACCAAGCCACGCCGAAGCCACTACCAGTCAAGCGCGCAAGAAAAACGACCACGGAGGAGGAGGCCACCAAGGCTGCTCCTAAGCGCCCTCGATGCCCTCATCAGAGGAGCGGAGGAGAGATAAGCGCACCACTGCCATACTCACATTCTCGAGTCCGAGTCCTGAATCTGGGCAGCCAGACATGCTCAACCTTGAGGCTTCTTCGTTCGAGTGCTTGGCGGAGATGAATCGGGTGCAGGAAGCTCTCCTTGTTTTTGGCAAGGCCTGCTACGCGTGGCCCAGCATCTACACCGGCATATTCCCAGCTAGCTGCGTCTCCTTTCGCACTACGGGAACGCGCATCAAGATCGATCGCATTCCCCTAGTCAAAGAGTACCAGGATAACGAGAGCTATAGTTGAGCATCATAGCAACTTCTGGGAAGATCTATAAAGAGATTGTGGATGATTTGTACTATGAAGGATAGTTCACGGCATTACGACCAAGAGCAAATCGTACGAATCGAGAGTCAGTTAGGTACAGTGTGGGTGACTTCACTTATCAGTCTGCTGTGAGATCATCGGGTCCTCTGACTCTGGACAATAGCTGAGGCACTGAGCTCCAGGACAATTCGCTGTTTGCGAAGGAAGGAGCTTGCGGAGATAAGGACTCTCGGAAATTCCAGTGAAGTTCTCTCACTGCTGGCGCTTTCACAGATATGTGCAGCGATCATGGTACTGGACGGCTACATTGGGCTCACCGCAAAATCAGCTAGTGTATCTGACACGCTAGCTCGAGCATTGCCAATCCTGCCGGCAGGCAGCTTCCTGTTCACCAGGCCCTTGCCTTCGCTCAGCAGCTCGCCGCTGAGAATGCTTTCGCTGTATCCATTCCACGCGGCGGCCTCTAGTTTGGTCAGCAGGATCCCACTCGGAAGGACAGCGCCAGCCCAGAAGTCACCATTTCCGGTCCTGCCGAGCTCGGTTCGGACATGAAGGATGAGAGCGTCCACCTGAGTGTCTAGGAACAGACAGACATCGGGCTGCTATCGTTCTCCCTGGAACATGAAGGAGTGGAGCCAGCAACTCATGAGTGGGAACAATGTGACTTTGCTTACCTCTCGGCGCTTTCTCTGACTCTGAAGAGTAGCTATGCTACTTGGCTTCACGATAACCTACTGCGCACGAAGAAAAGAGGATCGTGGAGATCGAAACTTTTGGGAATGCCTAGTGAATCCTTTGCACGTCTGATATGTGCAGTGATACTGGAATTACGAACAAGTGAAGTAGGAGGAGACTGGACCTAGACATGTTGCTTGTTAATGCCTCTGTGCATGTACAAGGTACTCAAGGAGACAGGACAAGTATACGGGCCGGTTCTGCGCTAGAGGTATTCAAGGACTGCGTTAACAGCACTTCACAAGCAGCTGCCGAACCTGATCAGGGCGAGGTGATATCACTCGCACAGAAGTGGTTTGACGGGCCGTTCTGCGACATTGTCTTGGCGATTCACATGCAAACGCCGCTAAGCAACGCACAACGTGAATTAAACTTCGACCTACACGCTTCACCGCCGACCAAAAATAACTGTCACTTCAGCGCTACTCATTCTCCCGCTTCAACATTGCACAACAGTCATTACAGCTTCACAGACGCACTCTTGATCGGGCCTCTATAAGTCTTTCGGCGGACTCCCTAATCATCGCCATCACCACCAAGTATCACTTCGAGCTACTTCTCCTTGGGACTACGCCACCTTGAGCCGACCCAGACGTCCATCAGCACCAAGAACGACTCGAAGTACCACGTGTTGCTGCCCAGACGGATGCTGCAGAACCAAAGCCACTGTCACCCTCAAGGAACGTTTCCGGCAAGCGGCATTGCATGTCTCGAGTGTTCACCACCGATCCCGATTCTAGAACCCCCCGCAAGTGGCCCTCCTCACCTTTCAGTAGGTCGCGATCTCACTCAATCTTCAGGCACCAAACCCCCAGCTTCGCAAGTGGTCCGAGATTGGCCATTAGTCGAGACAACGGACCTGTCAACTTGAGAGAGTGCTTCACGCGCAATCCGTTCTCGATTGCTGGTCAACTACCACGCTGCCGGCTTTCCAAGCGGTGCGAGACTTTGCAGGACTTGAGACAACGGAGAAACACATCGAATGTCAACTTGTGAGACATCTTCACACTCCAAGAATGACCGGTGTGCTCTAGATACTGCGAGAGACAATCATGACGGCAACAACCATGTCGACATATGATGTTCTGGGAGACATTCTTGACTTTGGCAGTGTTGGCAATGATGGCGATGTACAAGAGGCGTGTGAACTGCTACCGTATCGCAGTGATTACGAGTTACCTGTGCGACCAGATCGAATATGTGAACTTGCTATACCGGTTGTCAGCAATGAAGATCTCAACGTGCTTGTTACATCCCCACCGATCTGGAAGAGCACTACGCCACTCGAAGTGCACTCGCATCAGGAATCTCGACTGTGGGCATTCCAGAGCGATTCCCACGGAGGAAGACTTTATCACAAAGCAGCATCACAGGTTGAGGTGGCATATGAGAACGTTGAAGACGATGACTGGGTCGAAGACTACTTGGAGGAGCTTCGTGAGCAGACCACACCAGTTGCAACGGCTAGTGGCGACGCTCTCATAGTCGTTGAGTCTATTGAAGGCGAGGCTCACATTGAGTCGACTCTGCCAGTCTCGAGGCACACCACGCCGCCCACTGCACATCCGCAGCGAATTCGTCAAGAAGCGACATTTCAGAGCGATCACCTGGGAGAACGAAAGGACCTTACGGAGGAGAACTTGGAACACATCAATCACGGGCTGAATGCCGGGGCGGCCTCGCCTGGAGGCAGTACTTGTGATTGCGGCTCCCGATCTTACACTGATCAGGGCTCAACTCCTGGTGGAAGTCGTGCTAGCACTCCTGGCACTTCGGCACCTTGCTCCGTCTGTGGCAACGGCAACGACGACGAGGATGAACAAGCCCCTGTCCAGGAGCACGCATCTGCTACTCCCACCAGAACGGAACCAAGTCTCACTCTCGCCATCCCAGACTCGGCATCCCTCAACAAACAAATCGATCATGAAGCTTTGGCACGGCTCACACCAGAAGAGCTGGAAGCGGTCGCACAGTACTTCCGAAACGGCAAATATGCAATCGACCTCCTCATGCAACTTCGTAACACCGGACTTTCTTGCCAACCAGACCACAACCGCCAAAATGCCATAGCCGGAAACGGTTTTATCTGGATGCGTGTCGCGTTCGACGAGCACGTCGGAGGAAGCACTGCTAATCCCACATCCAAGAACTATACCAGCTCACATTTCGGCGGCATGGTGGAGAAGTTGAGACCAGTCTACATTCCCAACCCGTATGATCCTGCTCCAGAAGGGCACTACATCTTCACCTTCGGCGGCAAAGGCTTGGAGAGAATACCCGAAGAGCAGCACCACTTATACGTGGAACTCGTTCACGAAAGCTCAGCCGACAAGCACTCAAGAGGTAGTGTCGTCGTGGTCGGAGGTGCGAATTTGCTGAAGAGTGATTGTTCTGCTTACATGCTCATTTCGCCTGTGCCAGTTGAGCTCACATCACCAATGTCGGCGTTTGGATCAGCTGAAAGCAGCATGACTATGACCGCGGAAGGACAAACTGTGCTGGACGCTAAGTTGATGGCGCTGAGATTGGAACGAAGGAGGGCGAATGCGATGATGTCCAGCTCTCTGAGCAAGGAGGAGATGACTCCGATTTGGCAAGCAGCGATTGCTAGCTACTATGCTTGCAGAAATAAGCAATTCGCGAGGCTCGAGCGAAACCTTGACAGCATAGCGAGCGAACAAGCGCCAGCACGGGTGCAGAAGCGTCGCAGATTTCCAATCAAGGTTTCAGGACGTATGTCAGGACGTATGCCTCATCTTGAAAAGGGGAAGAACAACGCCGGAAAGGCAAAGAACAACTCCGGCAAGGCAAAGAACAACTACAGAAAGGGAAAGAAGAAGAGCGAGAACAAGCAGAAGAGATTGAAGTGATGCCCTATGTGACATGGCCTTCAGTGATTCGGAGGGAGATAGTGCTGCCCGTGAGATTTGGCAGAGATATCTGGCGCGAGGCTTGTCTGAACTGAGACTGGACGAGGTAGAAGCAGTCGCTTGCTGCTGGAAGGCAGAGGAACACGGACCGAGTAGAGCTGGGTCATACAAACTAGAGAACGCGATGGAAAGAGCCGGAAACGTCTTCAGCGTGCATGGATGGATGTCTTTGGAAGTACCATACTGACATGATCGATTTTCTTATGCACCGAGGTATTCGCAAGGAAGAGTTGGTCCAGAATGAAAGGATAAGAGACAGGTAGCTGATAAGATATCGTGGTCAACGTACTTCCCATAATTCATCTTCCATACCTTTACCTCTCTCCATAGAGTACATATCCGAGAGTAAATCCACTAAATCGCATCTCCACGAGCAGATTAGGTGATAAATAGGACTTATCGGTCGCTGAGGTTCACCAGAGAGCTCAAACCAATGTTGTGCGCAGTCTATTTGATGAAGCACGCATAGATTGAGCCAAATAAGAAGTACTGAGCTGACGGGAAGAGTATTGGTCGTGCTATGAGTTTGGAGGATGTGCAAACATGAGCTAGCGCCGGGTATTGCCGCGCCGAGTGAAAGTGCTTATAAGTGCTCTATTGATGAGTGCGATAACCTAACATCACGATCTCTTTCCCACGGAAGCAGATAGCTAAGCCGAGTTCGCTCCAAGCAGATTCTAAGACCAGCTACCTTCGGTCCTTGGATTCTCAGACTCGCCGATCTTGCGAATTGCGACCTATTTAAGACCTTCCACTGGCGCTAAACACCACGCCGGACACCAGAAAAGGTCGAGCGCGGGCACTATGCGGTCTGACCCACACCCGTCGCAGCTAAGAGGTGTAACAGCCTTATATTATGATCTCCTCTGTTAGCAGGTAGCTAAGCTAAGCCGAGCTTCCTTTAGGCAGAGTTCGAGAGCAATTGTATTCAGGTCTTCGAGACAGTTGGGAGTGAAGAAAGCCGGCTTTCGAATTATTCCTAGCTTTCAACTGCCACCCCTCTGGTTCCCACAGGTGACTGTTTCTGTTGTAGACGCAGCAGGGGCTAATGCTGGTGCTGAGTACTACTGAACAGGAGCAGTGCAGTTTCTTGAGAAGGCCGTATCTTGATGAGATGGTGATGGCAAAGTAGACAGAATCACTACTCGCTCTTGTATTTGAGCTGCTGCCATGTGTTTGTCGCAGGTATACGTTCACTACTTCAGCTTACCAAAGTAATCGCTCTTGGTAAAATCTATAGCCCAGTACATATAGCTATAGCCGAGCCAGCTCGGCGTTTCCCTTCCACGTGCGTTGGAATCAGTCCAGGGTTCTCGAAGATTGCCATCGACATCAAACAGAGGTGGGTGGTTCTTGGGCGTGCCTTCTGCCGTGGGCGCAATGGTCCATGCCTGGTACAGATCCATAGATCCAGAGTCTGGCAGTGGAATGGACTTACCCTTGTATTCCTGATGTGCTTTCCACACTTCTTTCGCAGAGACTTGGAGTGCCTCTTGCATGAATTTGGCGTTCAGCTTGTTTCGATCTTCAAAGAGCTGTGCATCTCCAAACGCTTTCCAGTTGTCACCTCGTGTGTTCTTGAGCCAGAGACCAAGAATGTTCTCTTCATCGTGCATGTACTTTGCGCAAAGGTCAGGAGCCAGCTGATGTAATGTCAAGACAAGCGATGAGTGCCAATCAAGAAACATGTCCTTGAGAATCTGCTCTGCCATCCCGATCTTGGTTGAGTTTGCTGCAATGGCGACTATCTTGTCAATTGCAGCTTGTACGCCATCGTCACCTCCGTGAAGCGTCGCTCTTGGAGTGCGGAAGTGTCCAGATGAGAAGCAGTCGCCGAGATAATGGTCAGCGAAAGCGTTCATGGTGTATGCTTTGACCAGATCGCCCTTGCTTGCTTCTTGCATAGCTAAGTAATGGCCAGCATTGTATGCAGCGACGGCGCCCTGCCCGAAGTGATCGAGGTTGAGCTGTGCCAGAGCGAGATAGCTAGGCATACTTGTTCCGCCTGTTGCATCATTCAGTGCCTTGTCCTCGTCCGACAATGCCTTCTTGGATGCCTTCATCTTCCTGTATAGCTCAAGCGTGTCCGCAGTCTTGTTGCCGAAGTCTGTTGCCGCGCCAAGCTCAGCAACCTCATCTTTCATGATGTCTTGGATCTTGTTCGCTGCGGTGAAGCCTCCGGGTGCATCGGCAAGTGTTGCGTATGCCTTTTGAAACAAATCACACTGCTCGTCGAAGTTCTTGCCCCGCATGATGGGTGTGAAAGTGCCAAAGAAGTCACCACCGAGAGCGTTGATCTCTCCATATGTCAAGTCTAGGTTATTGCCCAGTCGGAACTTGATATCTTTCGCTTGCTGAGGTTCGGTATATTCTGGCAATGTTAACATGACCTTATTGCCCATGAATTGATGCTCGGCAAAGTCAAAAGTCAGGCCAGGATTGAAGTCCTCGTGAACAAGCTTGCCCTCAGCATCGTATACAGCTGGACCAGAACGATACTTCTTGCCTATTTTGTAGACCAGATAGCTTCCATCCTTGAGTCCTGGCAGAAAGAGCTCATGACGTGCTGGATCTGTCGTGTCCACCACCAAGGAGGCATCTTCCGAAGCGAAGAGCTGAAAGTAGGTGCTGCCATCCTCCAATGTACCCTGCACGAAACGAGATGTGATTGGCCATTCAGAGTCTGGGATCGGAGTGCCATCCGCGGTGAACTGAATCTGATACACCCCAAGTCCTTCCCAGTCGTTATCTTTCGCCGAGCGTGGTTTTGCTGCTTCGCTGGCTTGGGCAGTCGTAGGTGCCGCTGGCACAGATCGCTTCTTCGAGGCCTCGTGGTCCAAGGCGTCCTGCAGCTTCTTCGTGGTTTCATGGTACAGATCGGGCTCATTGCAATGTGTCATGCAATCCCATAAGCCCATAACGAACCGCATGGTAAGCTCGCCATCTTCTGCAATACCTTTCAGTTGCTCTGAGGTGGCAAGCAAGGCATCATGATCCGCTCCATTCTTGCCGCTGCTTGCTACCGTTGGGGCAGCAGAGGTTGGTGAAGTGGTTGCCATAGCTTCACGTTTTCTCCTGGTCTGTCTTGTACTTGAAGGTCGACTTTGGGCCCATAGCGAAGATGATATATACTTGTGGACATCAGCTGAGTAGTGGAGATGTCTTGGCTTGTCCCGCGTTTAGCTATGGCTTGCATTAGAGCTTCGCGGAGCTCGCGACTTCAGCCAGCCCATTGCATCTGTTCATCAGATCGCTGGGATATAATGCGTAATGTGATGCAAGTCTCAAGCCCGAACCAATATTTCGCTGCACTTGAAAGCCTGGCTCACCGCTGGTATCGTAAAGTCGCCGTGAGCCTGAGACTACCATATCTCTCATGACCTGAATCAGGCTGACAGTTCGAACTGCATGATGACCTATATTAGTGTATCAAATTAGCAGTCTAAGGAAGAAGTACACATCTCAACCATCGTCTCGAACCGCGATGGCTCTCCATTGGCATGTCAGACGGAGTAGGAAATTGCGGAGCAGGCGCGCGCATCTACACCCAAGCTCTCTTCTCGCCATGCTTCTCCATGTTGACCAGACGGCTGGATACAATGAACTGAATTGATTGCGAAGTGAAGTAAGGTGGTGAACGTGTTGGTGAGGAAAGAGCTCACCCCTTGAACTGACACGCGCGTCCTTCCTTCCCGAATCCGAAAGCTTGTTTCCCAGGTCAACTTGAGGACAGCTTCACTACATGGAAGCTTCGACTTCAATGTCGTAAGGATAGCAGTTCTCATGGACCGCTCCTGAACAACACCACCCACCTTCACCACCACCGCCCGCGCTGACCACCGCAATCATGTCAGTGGCAGACAATGGCCCCGTGCCAGGCGCCGACTTCTTCTTGAAAGGAGAAAGTGGCCGCAACACGCGAGGCTTGCTTCGATTCCTCATCCTCCTTACGATTGCTGCTGCTGCAGTCGCCGCCCGACTCTTCTCCGTCATCCGCTTCGAGTCCATCATCCACGAGTGTCAGTTAGAGAAAGCAGAAAGGTTCAATGGGCGAAACTGATAGAGTGAACAGTCGATCCGTGGTTCAACTTCCGCGCAACAAAATATCTCGTCTCCCATGGCTTCTACAAGTTTTGGGATTGGTTCGATGACCGTAGGACTATATGCGATTTACACCTCGCAGAACGGACACTGATGAATTTGGGCAGGAACATGGCATCCACTCGGACGTGTCACTGGTGGCACTCTCTATCCAGGTCTCATGGTGACCTCTGGCGCCATCTACCACGTCCTCCGCGCTCTTACTCTCCCCGTCGACATTCGAAACATCTGTGTTCTGCTCGCTCCAGGCTTTTCAGGACTCACAGCATTCGCAACATACCTTTTGACCTCCGAGATGAGCGACAGTCCTTCAGCTGGTCTGCTGGCTGCCATCTTCATGGGCATTGCTCCAGGATACATCAGCAGAAGTGTGGCAGGATCATACGATAACGAGGCCATTGCCATTTTCCTCCTCGTCTTCACCTTCTACCTCTGGATCAAGGCAGTAAAAGTCGGCAGCATAATGTGGGCAGCACTTTGCGCTCTGTTCTACGGATACATGGTCAGCGCATGGGGAGGCTACGTCTTCATCACGAACTTACTTCCTTTGCATGCGTTCGTGCTGATGCTCATGGGACGATTCAGCCCTCGACTATACGTCAGCTACACGACCTGGTACGCTCTGGGCACGTTGGCCAGCATGCAGATTCCTTTCGTCGGTTTCTTGCCAGTGAGGAGCAGCGATCACATGGCTGCACTCGGTATCTTTGGCCTGATCCAGCTGGTTGGATTTGCTGAGTGGGTCCGATATCAGCTGCCATCCAAGCAGTTCCAGACCTTGCTCTGGGCTTCGGTCATCATCGTCTTCGGTCTGGCATTCGGCGGACTGGTTCTGCTTACTGTCTCAGGAACGATTGCACCATGGAGCGGACGTTTCTATTCACTTTGGGACACGGGATACGCTAAGATCCACATTCCGATCATTGCATCTGTCTCCGAGCATCAGCCAACCGCATGGCCAGCCTTCTTCTTCGATCTGAACATGCTCATCTGGCTGTTCCCAGCTGGTGTGTACATGTGTTTCCGCAACTTGAAGGACGAGCAGGTCTTCATCGTCATTTACGCTGTGCTGGCCAGCTACTTTGCAGGTGTCATGGTGCGTTTGATGCTCACCTTGACTCCAATTGTTTGTGTAGCAGCAGCTATTGCTCTGAGTCAGATCTTGGACACTTTCCTGGTCGCCTCACAGCCAAGCGAGCCATCTGAGGTTCAGACGAACGGCAGCGCCAAGGGCCCATCTGCGAAGGACAAGCCAGCTTCGATCATTCCCGAAGCTCTGCGATCTACCAAGGCTCCCCTGGTTGGCATCTACAGCTACCTGTCAAAGTCTCTGATCACTGGTGCCATCACCACGTACTTGCTCCTTTTCGTGCTTCACTGCACATGGGTGACTTCGAACGCATATTCATCTCCATCTGTGGTTTTGGCCTCGAGGTTACCAGACGGTAGCCAGCACATCATCGATGACTACCGCGAGGCATATCAATGGCTGCGTCAAAACACAAAGCAAGATGCCAAGGTCATGAGCTGGTGGGATTACGGCTACCAGATTGGTGGTATGGCTGATCGACCTACTCTTGTCGACAACAACACCTGGAACAACACCCACATTGCCACTGTTGGTAAGGCGATGTCAAGTCGAGAGGAGGTTTCATACCCCATCATGAAGCAGCATGAGGTCGATTATGTTCTGATTGTCTTTGGCGGTCTTCTCGGCTACTCTGGTGACGACATCAACAAGTTCTTGTGGATGGTCAGAATCGCTGAAGGTGAGCATATTCTTTTCTTATTCTTTCGAAAACATACTAACAATTTGTACAGGAATCTGGCCTGACGAGGTCAAGGAGCGAGACTTCTTCACAGCTCGCGGCGAGTACCGTGTTGACGACGAAGCCACTCCAACGATGAGAAACTCGCTCATGTACAAGATGAGCTACTACAACTACAACTCACTCTTCCCAGCCGGTCAGGCCACTGATCGAGTACGTGGCTCGAAGTTGCCCGCGACCGGACCAGAGCTTTCCACTGTTGAGGAAGCATTCACCAGTGAGAACTGGATCATCAGAATTTACAAGGTCAAGGACCTAGACAACCTTGGTAGAAGTCATCAGGAAGCGGTTGCCTTTGACAAGGGCAACAAGAGAAAGAAGGCAGGCAAGCGCAAGGGCGCGCGTGTGCTTCGAGTAGACTAGATGTATGAAGAAAAGTATCAGCGCTTCTGTAACATATAGAAAGAATACTTATACCTATCTACTCCAATATACGCCAAGATCATTGTCGTATGAGGCTCAAAGTGAAAGATGACCCCTCCAAAAGATCGCCCCACCAAAGCAACTTCGACCCTTCTCCAGAACCATAACATACCACAACAAACACAACTTCACTCTCGTCTAGTCCATCACATCATGGCAGACACCGCATCAGCGACCGATCTGCAGCCTCCCCGCAAAGTCATCTACTGTGGAGTCTGCACTCTGCCTCCGGAAGTAGGTATGGCCTCCAAAACCGCAATCTCGTCTCATCTCACCTTGCCTACAACACCACCCTAATGTCCTGTCACACCTTATCCTAACCTCACTTGTGACTACAGTACTGTGAATACGGCGGCACTACAAAGAAATGCGAAGAATGGCTCGAATCCAAACATCCTAACCTCCATTCCAAACTCTACGACGCGGACGCTATCGCTAAGGGCCTGAGTGAATTATCTGTGGATGCGCAGAAACGTGCGGAGAAGGATGCTAAGAAGAAGGAGGCGAAGGCTGAAGCTGCTGAGCAGAGAGCGGAGAAAGAGAGGAAGGAGAGTAAGGTTATTATTAAGAGGGTTGAGAGGAATAAGAGGAAGTATGTTACTGAGATTAGTGGATTGGAGGCTTTTGGTTTTGAGTTGAAGAAGGTACGCAAAGCCCTCGTCATATGAGTACAGTTGGGGGAATTGAGCTGACATGACAATTGTTTAGGTTGGTAAAGAGTTTGGAAAGAAGTTCGCTACAGGCTCCTCTGTGACGAAGACTGCATCTGGAGGAGAGGAAATTACAGTACAAGGGGATGTTGCGGATGATGTTGCTGAGTGGTTGGAAGAGAGCGGGAAAGTCGAGGAAGGGCAGATTGAGATTGTTGAGGATAAGAAGAAGAAGAAGGATGCTGCTGGGGGGCAGGTCTGAGGAGTACGACGTGAATGGCATAGCGAGGCGTTGAAGAGTTGCTGCAATGAAGTGGATCAGCATGCATAGAATACGCAAGACGAGACAAGCATGAAGCTGAGGAGTCAGACTTGCGACCAAATGAGGATGATCAATGAGAACGGACATGCTAGCAAAGCAGTCTTAACCAGAACGATCAGACAGGTGACAATGCTCACGACAGCTATCATGGAAGCTGAACGACAGACTGATGACTCAGAAACACAGCACAAGAGAAAAGCGAAGATAGCTTTAACGCAGGTAAGTTGTTCTCCATCAAAGCAATGGAACGAAGCGCTGACTGTCTTTCATCAATAATATATACACAGGAGCGGGCCTGGAGTACGCATCATGTTGACCACTCTGTAGCACGTGAAGCGAAGCATACCTTGATCGGGACGTTCGTGTTCGAGGCTGAATTTGAAGACATGAAGTAGCCTCCCACGAACTTCCGACCTGTCGAGGAAGGACGTAAAAGAATACCAGACTGCCAGAAGTGGTAGAAGCAGGCCTGTCCTGCGAAAGGGAGGCATGGACCAGAGTTCACGAGTACTGACAAAAGTACTGATCTTGGAGATCAGAACAGCCTTCCAAGGACTTCGATCGCAAGACTTCCTATTGTGACCGATGTGCGACAAGCTTTTACAGGAGCTAGCGTGACAGAGGTATCAGCCAAGTAGACAACGAGTCTAATCGCTCTGGATGGGGTCCGGATTCCAATAATGCAACCTGAGAGCGCAGAACGAATACAGTAGCTCCCAATTCGGAAAGAGCACAGATCAAGCGACAAGCTTTGACATGAACTAGCGTACTGAAATCAATCAGCCAGACAGGCGACGACCTGAATCCTCATAGGGATAGGATATATACTTGGTACGGTCCTTGGGGAATCGGGAACGCAACACTTTCGCTTGTGGCAGGAGCAGGAGCAAAATTGGACATAAACTAGTGTGCCGGATTTCATGGCCAAGCAGACGACGCCTGAACCCCGATCAGGCCACAATGTATACCAAATATTGGTACCGAACTTTAATTTATACCAGATATGCCAAGCCTGTCGAGATATGCTGACCGCACTTTCGTCTCCATGTAGAGGACGAAACCCCACTCCTCTTCCGCGATTTCTATCGACATTAGCTAGCGCCTTCGATACTTCGACGTACCAGCAGAACGATGTTGTCAGCAAGGCTATCAAGTCACTGCTACTGGATGCTACAGCTCGAGATCTGGTACATTGCTCCTACGAGCCGACCAAATATGGGACATGCACTAGCGTGCCAGCTATTCAGACCTACTACGATGATGATTTTGTCAATCATGGTCAGGATACAGCGACAATCTAGCATGTAAGTTGTGGTAAGGAGTACGGCTCGATTTGTGCGGCCGGAGACGTACCATCGACATTAGCTAGCATACCAGCTATTCAGACCTACCACGAGTACAATGTTGTTGTCGAGCAAGAGAACATAGCGAGAAGCTGCCTTGTAAGTTGTAGCAAGAAGTGCCCCACCGATCTGTGCGGTTGGAGACGTACGAGCGACACAAGCTAGCTTACCAGCCACCAGGTCGTATCACAGGGTTGGGGTTTGGTGAATGATTGTTTGTGATTGAGATCGTAAGGAAGTCTATACCATAACCACACTTTAGGAACGATCTCGTTAGCTTCGAGTACTCTGGACGCTAGTGGGTGTCCGACGGGACTCACGGGAGAGCAAGAGCATATCAGGCGAACCAGTACAATGTAAATGGGTCTAACTTTGTGTCCCGACCCTACTATCTCAGTGACCAGCCCTCAAACTTCTACCATCCTGCCGTCTTACTGGCCACGAGCGAAGATCAATGTCTACCAAACTATTCCAGCGGACTCGCAACTCTGATCCTGTCGTTTGACTGGCCAGCGACGAAGATCAATATGTACCGCCAAGACGTACATGAGCTGGCGTATCTAGGAACCTGAGATCTCATTTGGTCATGGATTATATCCGTTGGACTCTTGGGCAGATTCTCCTCAGAGTTCTCCGGAGTCGGTAGATGCACGGAACAGCACGGTAACACACTCCTTCGATCCTCTTCGCAGGAGAAGCTCTAGACGTACCAGACATCAAACACCACCTTGCTTCTACTCATCGACTCGCAGGATACTCATTCATCAACAGCGCAACGTACAAGCCAGCAAAAGAGACAATTCCATCGAGATAGACTCCGCAAGATGGCGCTCCATCATTGCACCTTTTCAGATATCCGAACGGAAGGCTTGAGCTAGAGACTAACATTCCACCTGGCTCTCATTTGTTGCGCTTCTCTGCACGCACGATCAAAAACAATCTCTACCCCCTCTAATATCAAGACAGTCGCAAGCAACACCATGCTTCAACACAGGAACCTCCGGCTTGGCTTTGTTATAACAAGACCTCATACCCAAAGGAGACCAAGCAACAATACTCTCATGCGCAGTACTTTTCAACGCACATTTAAACCAATCCGAGCCCTTCTGCGCAGCAGCATAGACTGGCTTCTTGCACTTCTCGTACGTCTCGGCAGGCGTCCACTTTTCAGCACCACCTATAGTCCGCGCCCGTCGATCTCCAATTTCCCAGTGTACGTTACCGCACTCTTTGAAATCCCGGAGTTCAGCTTTTCCTGATAAGTATACATATGAGATTAGCTAACAGAGCAAAGGCATGCATGCATACATGCAGTAGTAAAGTAGGTAATGACCGACCGTCGTAGACAAGATTTCCGGTTGTGGCAAGCTTCTTCTCGAAGCTAGCTAGGCAATTTAATAGCGCTGTAGAGTTGGCATTGTGCTCCGGGCTCTCGAAAAGCTTTGGCTTCCGAGCTTCTGCGAGATGCACGCCTATAAAGGTAAGGACGGCCAGCATGGCAGTTCTCTTGATATGCATGATTCAGGTAATGTGCTGTTACCTAGTCTCGATTGGTGTATGGCGCGATGTTTTCCAGCTAAGATCCGAAGTCGATGGAGAATGGAGAGAGAAGATATGCCCAGAATGCTCGAGAAAACACACGCTGCGCCAAGACGAACATGAGCTGGCGCCCTTCAGCGCCGGATACTACCCTCCTCGAACATCTATGTTTCTAGACATCCCCGGTGTGGTGCCTTTGGATGATGTGGATCCGAGAAGGAAAGTCTTTGACTCAGCCACAGAGGTTGAAAGACACTTGTTCGACTTGAGCTTTTCTGCCACGAATACCACAGAATTCGGGGAAGAGCTGTCTCCCACTCAAGCATCTTCTTCAGGTGCCTGGCGTTTGTTGGTCTGGCCAAGACGTACATGAGTTAGCTTACCATGTAGGTGAAATAATTCCTCAGGCTGTCTATGCTGCTTTATTGGCACAAATCTGTACCCGTGATATGACAACTGCTACTCTCCCCACTGCCCTCAGCGAGTTACAAGACTCTCAAGCATGATCGATCAGACTCGGTCCAGCACCAATCGGAAACGTAAATATATTATTCGGTCCATCAGCCATCAAACCATCAGCACCAGGTCTCATCTGACTTGCCGGAAGCCACAATTTCTCATCCGGAGTCACCCACATCAAATCCGTCCAAAGCAACGCATCATCCTGCACGAGGATTGTTGATCGACCCTCAGGAGTAATCTTCCATATCGCTAGCAGATTCGTATCACTAACATAGATATTTCCATCGCCATCGATCGTGCTACCGCCTGTGCTGGGAGTCGTGGCGAAAGGCTCAGCATAGTCTCCTAGAGATGCTGCAAGGGTGCTGTTCTTGAGTGTGGCATCGACGTATGCTGTTTTGATACGGTATAAGCCACCGTTGCAGGGTTGGTGGTAATAGAGGTATGTTCCATCAGGAGAGACTTCGATCTGGTCTAGTCCCACAGACAGTGTACTTTGAGTGCCATATCCGGGGACGAAGGTGCCATTATACGCCATTGGAAAGTAGGCGGTAGCAGAAGGATCATCTGCGAGAACTCGAACACCCTTTCCAGTTGCCAGATCGAGAACTAGAAGCGCGCCTGCAGTGTCGCTGAGGTATGCGACTGTGTTGTTTGCGTTGAAGCGTACATCGTCGATACCGCTGTCAGATGCTTTGATTGCATCAAGGTAGTGCACTTTGTCGACTGTGTTTGTGGTTATATTGACTCCGACAAGTTTTGTAGAGCCATTGATTCCCGTTGAGCCTCCATCTACAAGCCAGTATCGACCATCAGGACCAATACGAGCACAATCGATGCTCACGAAAGTGGTTCGAGGGTCTGAACTGCAGTTGGTAGCGTTGTAGGAGTTCCATGCGGCATTTGGATAGAGTGTTGTTGTGTTGTCGGAGAGTAGTTCCACCACGATTGGGGGCTCGGTGAGAGAGTATCGCTGCGAGAGGAACTTGCGACCATCGCTGGAGATGCTGATACCTTGGGTCGCCTTGTCGAGAGAGTATACTAGTTCCAGACCAGGTGCGAGTGCTGAGGCTATAGTGGCCAGCGCGAAGAGCGCTATTGAGTTGTAAGATTTCATGGTTCTCGTAGTAGTACTCCGTGGAGGCCGAATGCTATTCCTGCTGAAATTCAATCTGTCGAGCCATAGCGACTTTACTATATGAGAGAGATTTCTGATCATGACGTTCGCGCTCTGATCTTGGTGGATCATAACAAATGAACAGAGTAACATCGCTCGCGGGTCGGTCTTGTTGATCTTGATGTGCTATCCGGCCTCGGCCGATGTGGCTCGGACAGCTTCTCATGTGTCGCACGAGAGTGGCGCTGCTTGCAGACCTTCGCGAAGCGATGTTGTAGAGGCGCTCGCTTTTCGTTCCTCGTTCGAACGCGCATACAGTATGTCGGGTCACTGTAGTGGACGGGTAGGTGTTGGCTGTGTGGGTCTTGGCGTTGCGCTTTCGTGTGGCCGATGTTTTGCTCACTGTTATTCCTGAAATCCGAAATATTGCAGATACTGCGCAAGTCGCTATCTAGGATCCATTTGAGATGAAGAGAGAAGATGTTACAGTCGAGCTAGCTTCTTTGGCGGCGATACTTCGTTGATGAGCCGTTTCCACATATTGATCCTCAACTCATGTCCGTCCATGAAGTCTCGGAACCATTCTCGCCTGAACTTAGGCAGCTTTCTACTCCCTTGAACTCCATCTCCAGCCACCTTCCGCAGAGTTTCGAAATAGTCTTCGATGTCAGGATGGATTAGCGTAAACTTGGGCCCGTCCCCCGGCTTTTCAATCCTCTTTTCTTCCCAGCTGGCCATTTCTTGATATTATGGAAGTGCTGCCCGACCAGCTAGGAGTCTTGCAGCGAATACAGCCTGCCATTCGTAGACCTTGAATGTCGGACCAGCATTGACAGCGCCAATGAAGAGCAATGTCGGATCGTCTCGCCACACTATGTGTTGGTAGAGTCGAGTGGCACGATTGTTTCTTATCTCGATTTGTGGCAGGAAAGGCAAAGTCCAGCTGTATCCTGTTCCGAAGATAATGTGGTCGACGTTCTCGATAATATGCCCGTCCATGAGTTGGACGTCTCGGCCGACGATCTTCTCTATAGAGGGGTGTTTCTGTATGCCTGGATGGCTGAAGGCTGTATCTCCAAAGTACACGTTTGCTTTCCTTCCGTTGACGATGGCATGTACTGGCTGTTCTGCGACTCGTGCCAAGTCAAATGCTATGTCCGCTCCGGACACGCCTGCACCCACGACGACCACACGCTATGTCAAGTGAGCAGAAATGATCTTAACTATCGCAGCAAGCTGAACACACCTTTCCAATGAAGTGATCTCTACCACGAGAGTGTTTGCTGTGCAACACAGTGCCAGGCCTCGACTTCTCCATCTCTTCGAGGCCAGGAATGGTTGGAATATAAGGCACATGCCAATGTCCGCTCGCAACCAATACAGCATCGAAGTACTCAACCCACCAGGTATCGGTGACCTCGCCTGATTTCCGTAGGACAAGCTTCCACTCGCCCCAATCTTTTCTGCTTTCTCCACTGTAGTATTGTACGAGATCAGGTCCTGGTAGCCGTTGCGTTTCACTAAACTCTGGACATAATCTCGCATCGTCGTCCAGTGTCTGTACGGACTTGAGGAACCATACAGAGCCACAGAAGCCTCAGATCGCTGCTCTGGGATCAATTCTTCTGAAAATTGCATCGCTTCGGCGACGACGTTCGCTTTGCAGAGAGTCAACATAGTCAAGGAGAGCAGAGCTTCGACGCAAGAACGGACTCTTCAAGTATGGATAGATCGAAGATTCTGTGAAACGTTCTGCATCGCTCTTTGGAGTCTGAGCGTGGAACCATTCTGGCAGTGGTATAGGCGCATCGGCAGTACGACTTGCTAGTGATGCAAAGTTCTTGAGAGTCGGGGGCCTGGCAGATTCACCTATCCTGCCTCAAGTATTAGCATCATGCTTGTTCATGGCGCTTCGACTTGGGCAGACATACCAACAACCTCCAGCAGCCTCACGACGTTCGAACGCGCGAATGATACTGAAAGTGTTCTCTTTCACGATAGCATCGATCGAGATCGCTCCAGCAGGCCCAAGACCAATCACAGCGATGCGTTTGCCGGGCATGTTTACTCAGTATTTGACGGGATAAATCGGTATCGTGTCCTGTGCTGTGGGAAGGTCAACAAACTCTGGAGAGAACGTGTCCGCGTTCATCGCGCCATCGTCCTTGTATTATGCGATAGACCTAACTTCAGCACATGATGGGCAAATCCCGTGCGATTGACCATATACTGAAGGTGTGTTGTGTTGGTGATCGTCAGCCTACAATTTGCAAGACAATTCCTTCGCCGTAGGGACAAACGGCACGGAATCTCTCCGTGAGGTCGAGCGGCACAGTCCATTGGAATTTCTGAGTCGTCCCGATTCTCGACATGATGACACTCGACCTCAATGTGTCGTTGTGATGGCAGAAAACAGACACCGCGAGGGAGTGAAGTCTTCTTCTCCGACGACCCGGCTTGGCTCTGCCTTGACCTTTGCTGCGAAGTTCCTTCTTCTCTTCATCACCAACAACAAACACTCCCTGATTGCATCTCATATGAGTGCTATCCTATGTGCCGCGCCCGGCGGCTAGGCACGCGGCTCTGGTCAAGGTCTGATGATGATCACATCACCGCCCTGGCCAGACTTGGTGCAATATGCCTATAAGCAACGGCATGGCCCGTGACAATGGCTAGTGTTGGACATCATGGTGTATCTTGCTAAATTTTAGGCTTTTCATGCAGACTCTCGTGAGATCTCCAGATCAAGATATTCGTCGAAGCAGCTATGGAATCTTCTGAGAAGCAGCGCTGTAAGGATGTCGAAACGACTGAGTCACCAGAAGATAGCATCCACTTGGACCTCGATGTTGCTTCTCGAGCTCGCCGAAGGTATGTCATGACTTCCACTTTGAAGAGCTAAGGGACAGCCAGCTAATCGCATCATCTGAGAGAACAGAGTCGACTTCTCAGTCCTGCCATTGCTCGTCCTTGGCCTCTTCGTATTTCAGCTCGACCGCATGAACCTAGCCAGTGCTCTAACAGGAGGCTTCGCAAAAGACACCAATATCTCGCAATCCGACATCAATCTCGGCAACCTACTAATGTTCGGCGGCGTTGTACTTCTGGAAATACCATCAAACATGGCGCTGGAAGCCATTGGACCTCGCAAGTGGTTATCGGCTCAGGTATTCATGTTCGGACTCGTAGCATCGTTGCAGTTTCTCACCCGTAACCGAGCTGGATTTCTTGCCTGTCGGATTGTACTGGGCTTGACAGAATCGGGATACATTCCTGGGGCGTTGTATACACTAGGATCGTGGTACAGACGACAAGACTTAGCTCGGCGAGTCGGCATCTTTTTCTTTGGGATGTTCGGCGGAAATGCTGTTAGTCCGCTGTTAGCCTCAGGTATTCTGCACCTCGATCATAGAGGTGGCCTGCGCGGATGGCAATGGCTCTTTCTTTGTGAGTAAGCCTCGTTGGCCGAGGTTGTCTTGCTGATCACCGTACAGTGGAGGGACTCTTCACCATCTGTGTTGCCTTCACTCTCCTTTTCCTACTTCCAGGATCACCAAATCATCCCAAGCCTTTACTGGGACCTGGAATAGCACACTTCTCAGCAACGGAGCTGGAGGCACTTCGTCGATCACTACAGACCGATGGCGGGAAGTCGATGGACAGCGGACGTGGCAAGCGTATCCCACTTCACGTCGTCTGGCGCACTATCCTCCAATGGCGGCGCTGGCCGCACTTCATCTCGACATTTGCAGTCTTCAGCACCTTCTCACCACTAATGACATACACTCCCAGCATCATCATGAAGCTAGGCTTCGACCGCACATCTGCCAATGCTCTGGCGGCAGTCGGTCCATGTCTCGCACTCGCGTTAGTGTTCTCCTTCGCGGCTGCCAGTGATCGATCAAATCGTCGCGGAGTATGCGTAATATCAGCTCAGCTATGCTATCTGGTCACACTGATAGTGATCCACCTAGTTCAACCTCATGTTGGCAAGTGGTCTAAGTGGGGTTTGTGGACTGCAGTCAATGCCTTTGCTGTGGGCTATCATCCTATCCATAACAGCTGGGTACAGATCAACTGCCACGAAGCCGGTGAGCGTAGCATTTCTATGGCGATGTGGGTAATGAGCGCAATGAGGTGGGTCTTCGACACACGTTACCAAAGGGGTAAGACCATAATATGCTTACTGTGTGTATAGTGGTCTTATGGCTGGAACCCAGTACTTCCAAGGCGATGACTTGCCATTGTAGGTGTCAACACCAGAAATTGATCACAACTCCATACTGAACAGTTTTCAGATACTCTCAAGGCACTAGAACCATGATCATCATGGTCTCTATCGGCATCTTCTTCACGGGTGTACAGATGCTTGTCTACTGGTCGCATAACAACAGGCATACCTTTACTGGCCGCCAAGAATCAGCAGTCAAGTTCATAATATGACCACTACCAAACAGCATGGAGAGCCTAGAGACATCCATCGATCTCAGGTGAGCGAGCTGGCACCATTTCCAAGTCCACGAAAGCATCGACCTCATCCCGACCACGGCTCCAATACATACATGTCAGACCTCTAGCCGCCAAGAATCAGGAGTCAAGACTGTTTCATGACGACTACGTCATCACAATAAACATCAGGAATGTCGACAACGGCGACCTATTGTGATGCTGCTCTTCCACAGAACGTCATACAAGTTCTCAGCAGTCTTCATTCGAAAGTTTTCATCATCTGCATTCAATATGCCGAAGGAACCAGGTTCACGAAGCACGCGTACAGCTCGCAAAGACCCTCTAAGCAAGCCAGAAAAGTCGGCCACATCAACATCAACGAAGAAGAAAGATGGCCGCGACTCCCACCTCTACACAGATGATAACCCCAAGACAACAATCCACGGAACAGGCTTCAAAGACGCAGCAGCAGCAGAACGAACACTCAAGCTCATCGAAAATCGATCCTTGATCTATCAATTCCAAACAGTAAACACGATGTACAACCGTGCCAAACACCACCCCTCAATGAAAAAGGACCCCAATGGCACAACAGCAAATACAGCAGATATCCGTTCCGCAATGGCCATATTTCGCTCCTGGCTCGACTCCACATATCCTGCATCCCAAGCAGCGTTACGAGCAGGAGGTTTCAAACCCTTACTCTCCAAGAAGATCATCCAGAAATATCTACCACGTGTCCAAGAGAGTAAAGCCATCAGTGCTACAGCGAAACAGTTTGCAGAGATGTACTCCGAGCTGCCGAAAGGAAAGAAACTAGGAAACACGCTCCTAGATGATGAGAAACCTATGGAAGCTGATTGGGAAGTGAAGAGGTATACGGAGTTGAGCGAGTTGGTGCCCGAGGGGAAGGAAGAAAAGTCCGGATGGGAAGAAGGAGGCGAACTATGGGATGGTAACGTTGAAACGAGCGGCAAAGTGATTTCTGAAGAACATCTGAAGCTCATCGCATGGGCTTGGAGTCCCGTGGACGAGAGGAAATTACCTTGACTTGACAGTTCGATATTGCTTGGCAAAAGAAGAACGCAAAACAATCGCGCTGAAGTAGCGCTGATGCATACATCATTATCACCGAAGTCTTGTCAAATTCGAGGGATGCAGACTCTAGACCTACTGCTGGCATCAGCTACACTGACGACTTACAGGTATACCGCTAGACTACGGACGACTATTGAGATTGCAGGATATCTGATCGTATATCAACCTTGCTTGACAAGCCCTTATGCTGCAAAAAGGAAGGGGTTGTTAGGAACGCAAAACAATCACCTACAGCCAGAGAATCACAAACACCTTCGAGCTCGAAGTCGAATAGCGTCCAAGTATACAGAATCTGGACTTATTGCTAACATCACGACTTACAGGTATACCGCTAGACCATTGACGACTATTGAAACTACGTCGATTGGGCGAATATATCTATGCCCGATACCGAAGACAGACTGGGAGCAAAAGTCGGACTGTTGAGCAAAAGAGCTGAAACAATCGCCCTAATCAAGGCTTGAGTTTCCCAATGGAGCATCCTAGGCCAGCTGCTTACCTCAGAAGTCTCGAAAGGGTTACTTCAAAGTCCAGCATCAGCTTTGCTGACGACTTACTGACCTTACCGCTAGACCATTGACGACTGTTGGGAATGCATGATACCTATCGTATGTATACCTTCATAGAGTCCATTTAAGACTTAGCAAAAGGAATGAATGTGCAAGTCTTCTTCGCCGTAAATGCTCCATTTCATGCAAGGCCGTGCGTGTTGTGTCTGTCTTTGGTGGTCAAGTTCCAGCACATGGTCATATCAAACTTTGTTTTGTAAGGTAGTGAACTATCGATTGATGTTCCTATTCTCATACTGTGAGACATTATTGGGCTATGTACAAGTGATGAAAGGTTTCCAATACATGACAATGAACAGACAAGTAAGTCTCGGACTGTGGTATCTCTCGTTTCCGTAATAAAAGTTGCTCACGTGGGAGCAGTGATCGTCGCTTGTACGCGACAGTGCTTCACAGAGCCATCTGGTGCTCTCTTTCCTCCTCCAGTCCCCATGCGCACGCGCATTTTTCCTTCTTGTGGCGCCCAGGCCACGTCGCTGGATGTGTCTCGAAAGCAAAGTATCCAGGAGCATTTGACTCTGTACAGAAGGACAAGGTCGTGAATCCATGCTTCATCATATGTATAAATGGTAGTTGGCTCTCTGGTGCCGGTTTCCTGAACGCGTTGCTGTGCTGTATGCATGTAGACCATATGAAAATTATATGCAAGAGGCTGTGTTGGTGACAGTATCGATGCGTGCTAGAAGGACCCATGTGGTTCATCCCTGACGCAAGTTCAACCAGCTCATATCTGTGTTTATCGGCTTGGTTCCTTCCTGATGCGCTCCTGGTGCAGCTTGAGGTTCTCTTTTCCGCGGAGGACTGTCAGGGTAGTCGGCTCCAGGAAAGACGGTCACGGTACTATCGCGATCCTCAGCTGGTCGACTCGAGAGTCCAAGTGCTTTAGGAGGCGCGAGACCACCAAATCCATCATCAACTGGTATGGGCGCTGGCTTTGATGCACTGTCCGGTTTCCTGTCTGATGGCTTGAGCGATGGAGTCCGGGGCGAAGCCCATTCTGACGTTGGACCAGCTGCGTGGCTCAGCTTGACCTTTGCTGGTTTGTACGTGGTGCCAGCGCCAGGGAAGAAGCCAGTCGAGCGACCTCGTGAGGGTACACGAGTGCTATTCGTGTACACGCTACTCGTGGCTCGACCTCTGTCTGTGATTGGCATATCGCCAGGCGTCCACGGTGTTTGAATCTCATGGAAGTACTCGCTCGTCACGTTACTGCTGATCGTAGAGCGATTGTCGTAGGAGTTGATACTGGTGGCCTGTGAGCTGCGTGGGTCGACGATGTGACCTCTTTGCCCTTCGCTAATAACACCAGAACTTCCGGTCCGCGAGAAGTCTTCTCTTGAATCCATGAATGCAGGAGAACCCATTGCCACGTGTGACAGCCGTTGCCCGTCGACAGTCTTAGTGAAGTCGATATCAAGCGGTGGGACTAGGATCGAAGACGGTATTCTAGCACGTTTCTCGTCGGTCGAGTACTCAGAGTCCCTTGACACATGCCTGTCCACGGTCTCACCACTCTTGTTGGGCTTGATGTATGCCGATGGTATGTGTGATAGTGAACGAGGATCCTCAGGAGCACTAGTGGCGAAGTACTTCGACCACCCTGAACTTCGCTTTCGCTCGTCACGCGTTTCCTTATCAAGCGCTGAGCCGTTAGCAAATGCTCCAGGAACAACCAGATTGTTGTTCGGTATGGCAGTTTTATGGCCGATGTCCATCATCTCGTGGTTCTCCGAAGGTCGCGGAATGCCTTCCTTGTCCTTAACAAGACGAGCAGTGCTCTCAAAGCTGGCCTTCTGCGAGTGACCATAGGGATTCGTCGACTTGTTGCCATTGCCCCACTTATTGGTAATGATGGCAAGCGAACTGTGAGATCCATTGTTACTGCGGTCGAAGTTGTTCTTCGGTGGCGTCAGATCTTGTGCAGACACTCCAGCTTCCTTCATGAAGGACGCGCCTCGATCCGCAAAGCTCATACGACGATCAGTGGCACCACCCTCCTTCTCCTGCAGATAACCTCCATTCTTCTTCTTTTGCTTCATCTTCCTCCATCTTAAGAACAACAGAACTAGTATGAAGAGTGCAGCGATTCCGCAAAGCGTGCCGAGGGTGATTCCAAGAGTCTTCATCATCTTGTCATGTGAGGACATGCCACCGCCAGCAGCAGGCGTACTCGTGGTCGGTTGTGCTGTGTCGCTGGCTGTGGGAGTAGAACTCGGTTGACTTGTCGAGCTTGGCTGGAGGATGATTTGCTGCTTGGAGTTGAAGAATGCATTGGCATCGATCCATGAGTTCTCCTTCTGGTCGAACATGATGACAGGATCATTGTCATTGCCACCTGCCATCACAACCAGACCATCGGCATTCTGGGCTATCGAGCAGTCGGCCCGGGTACTAGTCGGAGCGTTTGTAGCGTTGTACGATGGCCAGTCAGCTATTGTGAGGTCACGCTTTCGAAAGCTGGTCGATTGCGTTTGGCCGACCATTTGGCCAGTATAAGCAGGCCTCCCGTTGTCGCCAAGAAGGACAATGGCCTGCGCGGTATTGGGCGATGTGTGCATATCGTAGACCTGTAGTACCTTGCTTCCATCATCGCCATCAACAACAACAGCTCGAGCTGAAGAGTCCAATGGCGCAGCTAAGTCACTGGAGAGTCGCGTCCATCCTTCACTAGGTCCGAACAACCAGATTTGATTCGACAAGATCTGGCCTCCTGCCATGACTGCGTGACTGCTATTCCATGGGGCCAGTATCGGATTGTTAGCAGGCGGCGCTTGTGAGACATATGACAATATGTCGTATGGATATCGTGTGTTGAGCAGAAAGGTCTGCGAAGAGAGGGCCGAAGGCGCATTGGCTTGCGAACCAGCATAAACCAGTATTGACTGGGAGTCCGGAAGATAGACCGCGCTGTGGTTCACTCGGTTCTGCAGCACATTCGCACCCGGGTATATGCTTTCCCACGCTTTGTTCCCAAACGAGTATCTCTGTACTCCCAGATAGCTTCCATCACTGCTTTCGCCTCCCAGAACAAACAGAGATTTGTCACCATCCGTAGTCTTCACACATGCAGGCGCATCGACATTCTGTCCACCGACCTCCTCTGTCCATGTCGCATTCCTCTTGAGAGGCAGCGACTGCAGCTGCCCATCGTTGTTGTACACGTAGAGAGTCTTATCGAAAATTCCCGAGCAATGGCCGCTCAGGGAGTGGTCTGGCAAAGGAACTGCCATCCAGCCAGCAAACGGCGCCGAGTCGCTCGGCAGCTCAGCGCCGTAGAAGGTATGGTATATATGGAGATGCCGGCCTCAGCTGTCGCAAAGTTGTTGTTCTGAGCATATGCGCGCCAGGCGGTATGGCACTTGTTTGTTTGTCGGGCGGTCCTGCCGAGTGCACGAGTCGTGCCTGAGTGTTCAAGTTGTGAACGACAGTAGGTTTGCGGTATCCGCTATCGAGCGAGGGGATCGTGAACCTCGAGGGGCTGTTTAGTCGGCAGTGACAGCCAGCCAGGTGGTCACAGGATGCGACACGGTCTCGTGGTGACAGCTCGACACTGAGCGGTCAATGGTTGGGCTCGTCAGGGCGCTGAAACGCGAAAGGCGGAAGGCGGAAGAAGTGAGCCGATGTCGTCGAGGTGGTCGTCGCCAGGAGAGCAGGGCAGAGCAAGAGCCAGGGTGGTAGAAGCGAATGTAAGGGCTCGGAGAGCAGTAAGGAATGACCAGCGAGACTTCCAGAGAATTACATTAGCAGCATGCGATGTCGTTGTCGCGCAGTGCAGTGCAGTGCAGTCCGAGAGACCAGAGATGCACGCTGCACGACGGTGAGGGAGGATGCAAACGCTGGGCAACGAAAGAGTCGGACACGAGACAACGCTGCCCTGCCTGCCCTGCCGTTCGAAACTGGAACTAGCGGTTCATCAGGGGTATGTCGTGAACAGCTATGCTACTTTTGTTCACTTCCCTTCTCCCGCCTTACCCAAAACTGCCTCTCTAGCTGTTACAAACACTGATTCTACTTGACGCGCTTTGCTTCTCCCTACGTACGAAAGGCTGGCTTCTTGCACGCGTTGTCGTCGCTTCAGACACAGCGAGATTTTGCCAGAATCCCACCACGCGGAGACCCTGTCCTGCATAAGCCCCTGGTCCAGGTTCAACCTCGATGCGATACCGAACACCGAATTGCTTCTTGCAGGACGCTACAAGCACAGGGAGACCTTCAAACTCATCGCATCAACAGCACGACGCGTCAAAAATATCAGCATCACCTTCAGCTGTTTTCTTGAAGCCTCAGGACCGCGTCCAGTATTTTACCGTTTATGCAGGTCCAACCGCCATCTCAGGAACGCTCCCGAAAGACCCCTGCTAGCGACGTGATGAAACAAGCCGTTCCTCGGAGAGATCGAGCTTAAAATATGATGCACGTTCGAGAAAGTCAGACACTTCACAAATCACCTCCCAAGACACTTCACAAATCACCTCCCAAGACACAAATCGCGAGTACAGACTCGCACAAATTCGCTTGAGAGCAAAGAAGTTACCACAGGACAGAATTCACGAACGAGACACAGCATTGCATCATCTCGAAAGTGTCAGGAAGAAGCTTGCGATAATCACTATTTCAGATGCTACTGTGCTAATTACAGCGGAATTGTGCATAGCCGAGCAAATCGACAATAATCGGATCAACTCCTGCTCCTTCTACAGCGGGAAAGCCTGACCAGTTAGATGTCAGGGCTGAGTTATTCTCTATCACACCACATGACATCCACAAAGCGAAGAAGACTTCATGCAACACCCATATAAGGACGAGGGTCGCCTGCAAGCTACTTGAATACATCTCGTTCAGCGGCTGTGGAAGGATTGCCACTGGTCTGCGTCTTCTCATGGAACAACCACATGGCACCTTGAAGAAGGACTGATTAGTGTATGACCTGGCAAGCCCTCAACCTCATCTAATTCAGCGGCTGTATAGCAGCTGCCACTGGTCTGCACCGTAGCAGGCATATGAGATGATGCAGACTTGGCGTGACAGCCAGCGACGAAAGAGCCCAGGAGCAAGATGTGAGGCTCTTCACGAGTCACTGCAGCGAGAAACTCGGTCAGAAATGAACCACCTGTTGATGGCCTCATCTGAAAGTCCGCCCGCAGCAGATGATCGTTTCAGAAAGCTCATGTTGCATCGCGCAGCCTTGAAGCTCCATTGATCTTCATCTAAAAGTCGGCTCTCAACAGAAACTCGAAGCAATAGTCAGAAGAGCCAAAATGCCGCAAGCAAGTCGTCCGTCACAGTGGCGCTTCGCGAGACAAGGACGGAGATCATGATATGAAGCAGCATCGACGATAGCCTAGGCACGTAGCTCGCAGCAAGCAGTGATCTGTGGAGACTCCTCTTTCGTGGCCGAGATCAATGGCTATGCACTCTGTCTGGAGGTGCGTCATCCTGGTGGGCGCTCGTGAAGCAGAGATGTTCACAGACCGAGAACACTGTTGTGATCCCTTGACTGTCTGCGGCGAGACTAGCTAATATGCAACCAGATCCCGATTATGACCACCATGAAGTCCATCTAGCCAACATTGTATCGTGCTTTTTCAGATCAACAAAAGCACAATCAAACCTTTTCCAGCCCATCGATCATGCTTCATCAAGACAAGAACCTAACACAGTCCCATAACAGCTTTTCCAACCTGAACACCATGTCTATCGTGCAAGAAGAAACACTTCTTCACTACGATGAAGTCGACGAAGACAACTCATTCGTTATATCCACGAAACCCTTCCACTGCCTCAAGGCCTCCCCACTCTTCACACACCACTTCGCTCTCCTCAGCCCTTCCTTCCACCTCAAACCGCCCGGCCCTCTCTCCTTGATCACCTGGCCATCATCACCGTGACCCATATTCGATGTGTCTGAGTCGCAGACTCCAGACAAAGTGATCAGAGCTGCGGTATTGAGCAGAACGAAATGCAACACAGGATCATCTTCCGGTAATTGCCCATTAAGAATTTTCATCAGGATCTCAGCATTTTCTCCTGGCCCCTTGCCGCCATGTACAGTTTCGAGTGTATGTCTCGGTAACCCAAAATCCTCTGGCGTGAGTTGGAAAGTCGTAATTTCAACTTGTTGTAATCCTGGCAGACCATGAATATACCAACAATGCGTCGGTCCAGCACAACTCAATTCATCCAAATTCTCATCTCCGCATACAACCAGCGCTTTTCTCGCACCTGAAAGTCTTAAAGCCTCGGCGAAATTCGATCCTATATCCTTTCTCGCAACGCCGAGGATACGACATTCTACCAACCCAGTATCGTGAACGGGGTTGGCGAGTGGTCCGAGGAGGTTGAAAACTGTTCTGACAGGGACTTCTCGGCGGACGGAGGCGCCGTGTTTCATTCCAGGGTGCCATTCGCGGGCGTAGAGGAAAGCGTAGTTGGTCTTTTGGTAGATTTGTGGGAGATTGGAAGCTGTTGTTGCTGCTATTATGGGGGGGTTGGGAGCGTGTTGTAACAAGTCTGCGGAGCCGGACAATGAGGTGGAGGAGTTGTTTCCGTGTTTGGCCATGAGCAATAAAGCGGATGCGATGATGGAGGAAGTTGTTGAGACGTTGTAGGTGTTGTGGCCGTCGCCTCCGGTGCCTACTATGTCGCACTAGCAAAGGAAATGTATAGATTAGTCTTATTGGATATCATGAGAATGGAGGTTGAGAATAGGACATTGACTTACCAACCCACCACTATACGTCCCCTCAGGTCTCCTTCTCCTCTCAATGACTTCCGTAAGTGCCGTTTCGTCGACTTGTGCGGCTGCTTCTCGCATTGAACTTGCGCATGCTGCGAGCACTTCGGCTTGGTGATCGAGGTTTGTGGTGTGTAAGGCCCAGAGTAGTACTCCGAACTGTACTGGGGAGAGACTGTTCGTGAAGATCAGAGCTACTGCTGCGGCAATTTCTTCTGCGGAGACTCGTCTTGCTTGTTCGAGAGTGGACAATCGCCTGAGAAGTTGGGATATGGACACGAAGCCCGTTTGATCGGCTGCCATTGTCGATGTTCTGGATAATACCGCAGTTTGCAGTCTTGTGTGCTTGTGACTTCCGGCGGTTTTTTCTCGCCACTATTGTTCTTGTGTGGTCCTGCTTGTCTCCAATTGTGAATGTGGTGAGGTTCCCAATGACTCCTCCGGATGTAAGCAAATACCTTATCAAAAAAGTCAATGCCAAGATCTTGAACTCAATCCATCTCCATATTCATATACATCACGGGCCAGACCACACTCCTTCTCTTCATCCCATCAAAACAACATAACAGCCACAATGCCTCCCCGAATACGAGTCTCTGGTCGAACACTTCCATCAACCCAACCCCCATACATCTGCCTCCAATGCCGACACGCCTCCCTCGTAACATCAACCATACCAACCACTCCCGCGGCGCCGATTGAAGCTGGCATACCACCAAAAGGAAGAACACCAATCCTCCGACACGCATCAGTCCAACCACCCTCACACAAACCTCCCGAGTTCCGCAAATCACAACTCCATCGCCAATACCAGTCCTTACTGCGCGCATCGCCTTTGATGCTCATCTTTCAGCATAACAATCTCAAATCTGTGGAGTTCACTAGTATACGAAGAGAACTTGCTTCTGCGCTGAGGAAAGTCGATGAGGAATTGTTCGCGAAGAATGGGAATAACGACTACGCTGGAGAGCAGGTGAAGTTGCAGGTTGTGCAGACTGGGATTTTCGCTTCTGCGTTGAAGGTTGTGGAGTTTTGGAATCCGAAATTTGAGCCCGTAGAATCATCAAGATCTGGACAGGCTGCTGGTGGGAGTGAGGCTTCGTTGAAACCTGTGAAGATGTTGGAGCATGTACATGGTCTATCGAGATATGCGTGGAAAGCAGCCAAGGAGAACAAGAAACAGCACGGACTGGAAGCTCTACTCTCAGGACCTCTAGCCGTGGTAACCATACCCTCAGTCTCGCCTCAACACCTAAAAGCAGCACTATCTATCCTCGCGCCAAATTCCGACTTCCCAGCGCCAAAGAGGAGGACAAATCCTAGCTACCACGAGCCAGCAGTGCAAAATGGTCTACAGAAGTTAATGTTGCTTGGAGCAAGAGTTGAGGGCAAGGCATTCGATATGGAAGGCGCGAGATGGGTTGGAGGTATTCAAGGAGGATTGGACGGTTTGAGAGGACAACTTGTTGCTATGCTACAGGGATTGAGCGCTAGCGTTACGAGTACGTTGAGTGCGGCGAGCAC
Organism: Sphaerulina vaccinii; assembly: GCA_022570795.1. Lineage (NCBI taxonomy): Eukaryota > Fungi > Ascomycota > Dothideomycetes > Mycosphaerellales > Mycosphaerellaceae > Sphaerulina > Sphaerulina vaccinii. The sequence continues at coordinate 273,116 of JAKUDP010000014.1, forward strand.
GAATTTGTATTTGACTTTGGAGAGTCGGAAGACGATGTTGGAAGAAGAGGCGAAGTCTAAAGCTGAGGGAGAGAAATGAATAATGAACATTGACTGTGGAGATCAATTGTACAAACATTGAACATTGCTCAGGCTCGACCATGATAGAGCATTGTAAGGTCAAGCAGCGTTCTGCGCCAGACGGTGTATGTACAAAGTTGTACAGTATCAAATTATGCTATTTCGATTGAGAAAGTTATATGGTATTTTGAAGCCTCCAGACTCCGATCGTCCTCCAAAAATCTGAAGTACTGTAGTTTTCGACTATCGACGGCTCATCACTCTCCTTGACACCGATCAGGCACCGCATACGTCAATCGCCGGAGCAGAGCTCATGTGGCAACCAGATGTCTTAGCGTCGAGTTTGATCGTCCATTCAGTCTTCGGAGCAGTCGTGTACCAATCGTAACCTGTCGGATGTGTTGAAAGAGAAGATACGGCATGTCGAAGATCGCGATACTTCTGAAAGATTGGGTCTCCTTTCCGGAAGTCGCTGAGAACCATCCCACTGTAGCGGAGAACTCGACGCAAGAGACACCTGGGATTTGGCTTTGTGCATCTCGTACACGCGGTCGCGTACTTGTGCGACTCTAAAGAGACAGATTAGCTTAGATACGAACGTCTCCAGTGCAGTGGGACTTGCCGTCGAAGCAAGTGCGGTTAAGTTGGGCAATAGGACCGAAGTCGTACGCCGGAGAGATGTCCTTTCGGGAAGTGAACATAAGAAACAACTTATCGCTTTCTGGTGTCCAGGTGAATGCGGCCATCGCTGGCTGTCTGAGAGCTGTGGCTTTGGTAGGGGTGGAGATTCGATGGCAGAAGCTTGCGTTCCCGTTAGCGTGACGTCAACTAATGATCAAGAGGTTCCTATAAATGCTTACTGAGTAGTTGTACAGGTTCTGATAACGCCCAGCAGCGTAGCTAATACCTAGGCTTGGGTGGTGGAGCAGGCTTGTAAACCTTCTCTGGAATCGCCAAAGGCTCGATGTTAGTCAAACCTCCATAGTACTCGCGGTTCTTCGAAGAGATAGACAAGGTTGCCAAAACGATGTCGACAGCAAGGTGCAATCCGATAGCCTGAAAGTCCTGAACGCGCCAAAGGCTCTCATAGTCGTTGATTATACGAGGAATAGAGTTCGTGTTGCGCGGCTTGAGGTCCCCTGTGGCCTTGTCATACCAAGTATCGCGAGTGGGTGTGGCGCATGTAGTCGTTGATGTTGATGTCGGTGTCAAGATTGTGGTAGGTTGGAGAATTGCTTCAGAAGAAGATGTCTATACAGTGTTAGGAGTATGCATATATGATATTGAACTAGGGAGTTTCTTGCAGATTGTGGAGATGTGCTGCTGTTTTGTAAGAAACTGGAAGCTGTGTTTGCTTGCGAGCTGGTAAGGATTAGACTGGAAAGGCTAGGAAAGATGCAAGAAGCTAAGCAAACGAAAGTGCAGAGACTATGCGTTCAGTGGATGGTATGCAGTAGCTGTCAGTAATCCAAATTCACTTCACTCTCTCCACGTTTGCGTGGCAGCTACGCGACTGTGCTCACAGATCGTACGAGACCGCAGCGGAGTGATCGATAATAGAGAGCAGAGGTCTCGATAGCGAGCTCGATCATCGTCGTCTGATGAGGCACCAGTGCACCAAGACCGCCTGCCAGAGGCGTTGCTGAGGTGATCGCCGTCCCAGTGAGAAGAGCACAAGGACCTTATCGTCCAGCAGAGCCTTGACTCTGTAAAGACCATCCACACGAGGAGCCGAATTGGCGTGAGCGTATCGGGGAGCATGGTGTGACGCTACTCACTCCATGCTAGCCACACATGGACGGTGGCCACGGACAGGCGCATATGCTCACGGAATACCTGAACAAAATGTGAGCTGCACCCATGTGGCATCCTCGTGTCCAGGTCGACTCTCTTGGATAGGCTTTGGTAGTGGTGTGTTCTTGATTCTCCGGCAAATGTAGAGTCCTGTGCAGGGTTCAACACCTTGTACACCTCCTTCATGCCTTCAACCCATATCGCCAGCCATAGTCTCCTCCTGCCTGCTCGGCCACATCCACTTCTTGAAGTCCTTATAAGTCCACCCACCGACATTCACATCCTTGAAAGTCTCTCCCACCTTCTCCAACTCAGATCGCGGCGCGAACTTCGCGGTAGCCTTGACACAAGCCTTCCCATCCATAGTCTCCAACACAGCCAAGTACTCATGTGCATTGATCGGTAATCTCACATCATCTGAACTCGCCCAAGCATCGTGCACCCTGATCACATAAAAGTTGTTCGCATATGTCGGCTTCAGATAGTCGATACTCAACTGCGCCGGCTCATCAGGTATAGCATTCACAGCTTGTAATGTAGCATGATTTCCAGTCCCAGGTAGTCTTTGTGGTTTCACAGCAGATTTCGCTTCACTGTCACCTCCAGCCGCCAAACTTCCCGCCAAAGCAATCTTCTCCGCCAAAGCAGTAGCCAATAGTCCACCATGTGTTACGCCCGGCCAACCAGATAATGCGCCTCCAAACCATACTATGGCCACAAGGCGCTTATCATCTCTATCCCAAAATACCCTTTCCACTCCCAATCCCTTCGCGCCTTGTAGCGCATCTATAAGGCGATCATGAAATGGCAAAAGTCCGACTCCCGCAGCCTCTCCACCTGCTCCTGGCGCAGTGATAGGAGGCATAATCTCCACCCATCCTCCTTCTTGCCCTTTCAATTGCTTCGAGACTCCTAGACATTTCCCTCGTAGGACTCTAACTTTGAATTCTTCGTCTATGCGTTTGTTCAAGTCTGCCACTAGGATATTGTCTTCGTGGGTTCCTACTTGGGGCATAGGAGGTGGCGCGAGGAAGTTTGTAGCTACGCCGCCTAGGACGAGGCCGAGTCCTAGGCCTAGAGATATTGTTGTTATGCGGTAGCGGCGGAAGAAGGATTGTTTTCGAGGAGGATGAGTTGTGGTTGTGGAGGCATGGCGGAGTTGAAGATAACGAAGGGAGAGGTGAGGGCGGAGAATAGAGCGGCGGAGAGGGAGAGAGGTCGACATGGTGTCCAATGGCGCAGAAGCAGAAGCTTGCCAGAGCTCTGAGTGTAAGTGAATAGAAGAACGGACCCACATGTTAGTCAGCACCTCGGGTGATATGAGCTGAGCCATTCCATCTACTCTCTTCCTACAACATCCACAATGCTCATACACATCAAGCAATGAAGACAGTCTGCATCGTTGGCGCTGGGCCGGCAGGTCTCGCTAGTGCCAAAGTGCTGCTGCAGACTGGTCAATTCGAGGTTACAATCTTCGAGCAGGCTGACAAGCTTGGTGGCATATGGAATATCGATAGAGAGTCGCCGAGCAATGGCTTCTTGCATCCAGACACGCCTACAAATCTCTCAAGATTCACAGTGGCCTTCTCGGACCTAGATTGGCACTCTGTCGGGTTGGAAACAGTACCTATGTTCCCGAAAGCATGGCAAGTGAATCGGTATCTTGATTCATATACAAAGAAGAATATCCCGAGCAGCGTTTTCCACTTCGGCTCAAAGGTCGTCAGGACCGAGCTGGTCGAAGAGCGCTGGGAAATCACCACTCGAGATGGCGAAGGGCAGGAGAATCTGCATCACTTCGACCATCTCCTACTAGGATCGGGTTTCTTCTCCAAGCCACGGCCCATCGATCAAGTTGTACCGAGAGTGGAACCAGATCTCGGGATAAAATCGATACACAGCTCGAAGTTCCGAAGCTTGCAAGATCTCTTCGCAGGGCCAGGTAAGGCTACTGGCAGAACGATACTGATGATTGGTGGCGGGAACTCTGCAGGCGAAGCTGCTGCCGCAGTAGCTCAACAACTCTCGGATACCTGGTACAGTCCCACAACAGGCGAGAACAGGCCATATCAAGACTGCAAGATCGTACATGTCACACCACGCCCACTGTATGCTCTGCCTCCGTACAACCCTGTCGATGAGCATTATCAGACCTATGTACCTCTCGATCTGAAGTTATATGATCTCTCGAAACGACCTGAAGGTCCAATCAAGGGCAATGCGGGACAGCTTACACCAGCTGTGAAAGATATGATCCACACTGCGCTCCAGACACAGATAGGTGGCGATCAGTCAGATCTGGGCAGTCCAGGCTTGAAGATCCCTTCCCAGGAACCAAGATCGACAGTATACGTCGCACTGTCAGAAAGCTACTCTGAATTCGTGCGAAGCGGTTTGATCGATGTTCGTCCTGGTCGAGTAACGTCGATTCAGAAATCGTCCTCCGCCTGCATCGCTACAGTCGAGAACGATGAAGGCACATTCGACCTTCACAATATCGCAGCCATCATGTACGCAACAGGCTATACTCCCTCTACAGCGATAGACTTTCTCCCGGAAGTGGTGAAACAGAAACTTCACTATGACCCCAGCAGCACCCGACTGCCATTGATCCTCTCAGGCTGGCAGACCATGTCTCCAGAAGTTCCAAGCTTGGCGCTTATAGGTTTCTACGAGGGACCGTATTGGGCAATGATAGAGATGCAGGCACGATTCACAGCACAACGGTGGCTAGATGATACACTATCACCAATAAATCCTTACGAAGAGCCCGAAAAGCTGCTCGATCTTCGCAAAGCTATGAAGGATCGCTGTCTCTTCGTCCCACAATACTGGTTCGGAGACTACGCAGGCTACATGGAAGGACTCGCTTCCTCATTAGATCTCAACCTAACGCGCAACGACGCACCATTCGCGTCATCCCGTACTGGTCCAGTCTCCCCATCTCGCTACATATTCCCTAACGACGACAAAGCACAAGCTACAGCAATAATGCGCGATCTCCACGCCACCTATACTTCATGTACGCAATCCGGCCTCTATATCCCACGAGCAACCTTTCGCGCTCTCCAAGGTAAATGGCTCATCCATCGAACAATCGACAGTAAACTTCCCACCTTTCCTTCTGGCATTCTAGCAGGAACAGCAGCTTTTCATCCTCGCACACCGACTGCGGATGGGTTTGATCTCGAATACTTATACATAGAATCCGGAACCTTGACACTCTCCAACAGCAATGCAACTATGACAGCTCGAAGACGCTATGTCTATCGCTATTCTGAAGCACGCGACGAGTTGAGTGTATGGTTTGTGAAACCAGATAAGGAGTTGGAAGTAGATTATCTTTTCCACAATCTTACATTCGAGCGAAGCGAGAGATCAGGAGAGGTAGCGAGTACCGAGCGAAGTGAGAACAGAGAGGGAGGTAAGGGAGTTGAGGGAGGTAATGCTGGGATAAAAGCCAAAGCAGACCATCTCTGCGTGAAAGATATGTATTGGACAGAATATACGTTTCCGCTGAAAGGGATTTGGTTAAATGAGTTTGTGAATGTGCATAAGGTGAAGGGGCCGGAGAAGGATTATGTTGGTAGGACGGAGTATAGGAGGCCTTCCAAGGTCGACGGTTCCTAAGTTGGATAATCCAGTGGAGATCCAGCGAAGCTTTTCTAGAACGACAAGATACTCTCGTGTCTGAATTCATTCTGAAGGTGGAATGCTTCTGCAGGACAAGCAGACACCAGGCTACAGAGTGCGAGCTCAGGGAATCGCATTCCTCAGAGAGCCCTCCCGTGCTCGCTACCAGAACATATCTATAACTCATGATATAGGCCCAAAGTCCGAAAACGGAAACGAGTCCAGCGTCAACCATAGATCCGGATCAAGAGGAAAATCACTACCGAAGCCGCCCATCATCGGATCCATGCCAGGTGTACCGATGCCATTGTTCTCAACAGATCCCATGATTCGTTGCATGCCATCTGGAGAGTTAGAATTGGTCGAGCTACCCGGTCGTCCGTTTGACGTCTCTAGCAACGCACTCAGATGCGGCGGTCTCTGTGGTTGCAGTCGACGAACTTCCTGCTGCAATTCTTCCAGCACGATGTTGTATCGTAGACTAGGTGCACTGGCTTCCGTAGCGTCTACAAGGTGTTGCTGGACTGTCTGCGCAAGTTGCAGCAGTTCGTCTTCATTGTATGGCAAGGGAGGCAGGCGAGAGTGTTTGCGCTGGATAAGCCAGATGTAGACGATCGAGAGGGCGTTGAAGGAGACGAATTGAGTATACCTGGCAGAGTGTCAGCGAAGATCGAATGGAAGGAGACGTGGGACGACATACCAGAACGCCTGGAAGATGTGTTTGTTAAACGATGTTGAGATTGTGTCGAGGGTCGATTTCGCGGCTGCTAGACATGTTTGTACTTGAGCTTCTCGCATACCGGGTCCCGGTTGTGAAGACGACTCTACTAGTAGGCTCGGACGATTGATCAACATCTGAGCATGAGCGTATGCGAGTTGCAGCACTGTTATCTGTCGTCGGAAGATGGCGATCAGACTTGAAGGATGAATAGCACCCGAGAGAACGACTGGCAATGAGGCGTGCCAGGCATCAGTTTCTGCGTTGAGCTTTGCTGCCATTTCGAGCTTCTGGGAGCTTTTCTTCTTCTCGGAGAGGTATTGTTCTCGGGTAGCTTTCTTGACGATGCGAGTGATTTGGGCGTGGAGTATGGAGGCTTTGATGACACTGTCGCCTCTCGGTTGACTTGATGATATTACACCAGATGTGGTCAGGTCCTCGTCATCGATGGCGTCTGGCAGTCTCTGGTCTACATCGTCGAGGTTTATGAGCGGTGGAACTCCTTTAATGGCTGATAAGTAAGTGTCGAGTGTAGAACAAGCCCAGAAGGCTCTTTTGCGGCACTCTCGTGCTATTGCGTCCTTGGTATGGTTGTCGGCTCTGTGTAGACCTAGACTGAAGAGTAGCTGGGCCGTGGTGCCGAATAGATACCACTGTTGGCATCATCACAACGTTAGCGACTTCTTGCACATATCGATGATGGACTTCATTCGGCATATCAACTTACAGCTTGATCTGTACTCACTTGTCAGCCAATGCTATACTTGAGATGGTGGGTTGTGATACATACTAGGTCGAGATGACTGCAACAGAAACAGACAACATGCAATTCTTGCTTGGACACTCTCCAGCTTTGCTCGACCAGTCTCTAACTGTAGTTTGGCCTGTGCCATCTGATACAAGCGCTCGCTGTCTGCCCAGGAGCGCTCATCAGGATCCAAGATCTCCTTTCGATCATCAACGTTGAACAGCCTCGCCGTAGCCAGAACCGCAAGCACAACCGCTTCTCTAGCAGGAGACCTCTGAGAATGGTGTCGGCTTTGTTCTTCTGCTTCATGGAAAGCTTCGAGCCATTGAACTACTGTGCCTCGATGTAGGAACCTATATGTCGGCATTGCCATATCAAAATAATCCTGCATGAGCTTCGAGGTAGTATCACGAGGAGGTAGATGGGGCTGGCTCAGATCTACTTGTGGTGCCAGTCGGTCACCATACGCGAAGATCGAGCCTGATGACGACGGCTCCTCACGATGGACGTTACTGACATTCGTTCCATCTTCCTCGAATCTCTTCCAGGCTCGGCGAAGGAAAGACCACGGGCTTGGTCCCAGATACTGAACATTCCCGCCTTCTGGAGAAGCGTCCCGTGAAACTTTCGAGTTGGCCTCGGGATGGTAGGTCTGCTCAACTCTGGCCGGAGGCTGAAAGGTCGTATGCTGACTTGGTGGACTTGTGAATAGACCGACAGCGCCAGCTGAAGCTTGCTGTTGAGCCTGTTGAACATGCAAGGCTGTCAATAGGCCTCGCTTGACGTTATCATCTCCATGGTTGCTGGCCTGTGGTTGTACCAGCCTGCCACGGGTATATGTCGCCAGGTATGTACATCGTGAACCATTGGCATGGCAGGCTTGACAGGGCAGTTCACCTGTACATCTTCTCTTACGGGACTTGCAGTTGTCACAAGCTGCGACCACAGCGAATTAGAAGAGGACATGGCACATATAGGGTGTGATCCCTACCTCTTGTAACCTTCTGCCTCTTGCTCAGTCGATCGTCGGGAGATCCGGATCTTGCAGATGCTGGAGCTTGAGGTTGTTGTTGTTGCTGTTGTCGCACGGGAGACTCGTGGCTGGCGGGTACCTGCACAGGACTTGTCGCCGCCATCGGATTGTGGTGTCGCGGATAAGGAGGGCGGAAATCCATCATCTCACCACTTCTCCACCAAGCTCCACTGCACCCGCGCTAGCCATAATGGACCTAGCTCAAGCACATGCTTGCTGTACAACTTCAAAGCACTCTTCTGCCTCTCTTGGTCACAATCAGATCAGCAGAGATGTCTCGCTTCGTCTCCGCCGGCGCCGATGAAGCCGCTCCCAACGAAGAAGATGAGAAATGGCTGGCTGCACAAAAGGCCATAGAAGCCACTCGCAGCAAACCTCGAGTCCAAGCAGGCTCGCAAGAGGGCGGGAAGTCGCTCTTCGAGACATTGGAGGCTAACAAAGGTCTGCTAATATATCCTCGCATCGCTCACAGCTTGTACCTCGCTGACGAGTCAGGATGAACGTCAAGCCGCGAAACAAGATGCATTCGAGCAGTCCATGCGACTAGGAAATCAGTTCCAAGCACTCGACGACGATGATGTAGAATTCCTTGATTCTGTTCTGCAGTCCGAGAGGCAGAAAGAGGCGGAAGTGAAGAGGGAGACGAGAGAGCAATTAGAGGCTTTTAGACAGCAGCAGCAGGATGCCGAAAGGCTGGCTGGGAAAGCTGGCGCGCCCACAGACACTGCTGTCGAAGAAACCACAGCGTGGAAAGTCGGAGGACGAAAGAGAAAGAAAGGAGCAGAAGGTCTTCTTGGTGGCGTGAAGCTGCGCAAGTCGTCGTCTACTGCTGCTGACAAGGAGAAAGTGATGGTGAAGGAGTCGGAGCAAGGTCGACAAGCGACCGCAGCTGGGAAGTCAACCAAGACAGACGATATCGAGGTCACTGGGAAACCATCAGAGCCGGCGGGTTCAACTTCAGCTCCATCTGTCACAGTTGCCGGGAAGGAGCAGGACAAGGTAGGACCTCCAGCTTCTACATCAGCATCGCCTCCTGCGACTGGTCTCGGCGGACTGGTTGGATATGGCTCGTCAAACGAAGATGACTGAGCGCAGGCTTCGACATACTTCGATACTGTAGTCTCGAATCAAAACCTATGGCGAGCTATCGCATCATTCCACACCTCCTGATGGAAGAGACAGTCGGTATTGGTCGAGCTGGATCTGCGCAGTTGAGAGCATGCATCCCTTTGATCGGATATCGCATCATTCTGAAACTCGCCATGAGCGGGAAGGTACATGCCGTCCAAGCTGAATCCCAGTATGTCTCTCGGATGCTGAGATTGCATGTGCAGAAGCGAGACTACTATTGTTTAACCAGTGTTTGTTGTGCGCTGACAGCGCTCATAAAACAGCGTCCGATACCTCTCAACAAGCCCATCTTGACATCTTGACCTACAGCAACCATGTCTGCAGAGCATCGCAACGAGACCTTGCAGCGGTAAGTGCTCCCTTATTTGCCCTCGAATGCCGATGCTGATATCTCTTAGCATGTTCAACAGCGGCGAACACTCCGACTTGCGCGTCATCACCGCCAACGAGACATTCAAGGTGCACAGGAGCGTGCTCAGTGCTGCTTCTGAGCCACTGAGTAACGCAATTCACGTTTACAACAAAGAGAGCGACATTTTTGATTTCGATCAAGAAAGTGACGAGACTATCAAGGCCATCATGCATCATTGCTACGATATCGACGTGGGACTGCTCGCACAATTGAAGAACGACGGCAACAGATCGACATGTATAGCAGCAATCGATCTATATGCAGCTGCAGACAGTGTATGCATACCCAAGTCAACAGGCTTCAATCGTTGGCCGTCATTGCTAACCCGTCCCACAGTGGGGACTCTATGCTCTGAAAACCCAGGTCGAAACCGCCCTCACTGGCGCTATCAGAAGACTGCCGCTTACAAGGATGATGATCATCGGTCTAGCGCTGTACCGACTCAAAGTACGATATCAAGATCCTCGAGATGCTGAGCTCTTCCTGCCATTCATTCGCATAGTGGTTCAGCGCGCCGGACAGAACATGCCTTTCAACATCAGTGACGCATTCTCGTGGCATCAACTCATCGCCCACCCGATATTCCTCAGACATGCGATCAGGTATGCTGTGACGGAGTCCGTAGAGGTTCTGGATACAGCTCTGGCATTTGTCCCGAACGATGATGACTGGGTCTTCGATGGCCGCGGCTATGAGGATGATGAGAATGGTGAGGATTGAGAAGACCCGAAATATGTGGTCTGGTTGCAAGGCTCTGCCGAAGGATAATTAGGTGCACATCGTTCTTTCCTCATTGGGATAAGAACCACTTCAAGCTTATTCCAACCTCATGCCCATGCCATACATACCGGCACGCAAGTAATGGACATACATGCACCAAGACCTGGAGGTCGTCAGGGTGAGATTGTTCGGGACATCTGCAAGGACTATGCAATTGAGATGCGACTCCATGAGACTTCAAGCGCAAGTGGTGGGAAGAGTACCTCAGTATGGACAGGCACGAGAGTGGCAGCCAGATCATTCGCTCGGCAGCGTATGTCCGCAATGTTGCAGAGCTATATGCCATCGTTGGATTTTTTGTAGTCTCATCATCCACGACTTCCAGACCTTCCAGACTTTCTGCGTACCATTCATTGATGTGATAGATCACTCTGACCTCACAACGACAATCTTCCCGATCGACCCCGCTGTCAATTGAATAGCTGAATCGCTATGAACATCTCTTCACTTCGCTTCGCACAACTTTGACGCGCATCTTCACCAGACCACGCGTAAACTGAAAGCCACGATATGATGATGAGCGTCAACGCGAACGTGTGGTTCAGATCAGATTGACATCTCATCTAGCTGAGACAGCTGGCGCACCGTGCTTTTCCATTAGCTTTGCACTAGTTGATGTAGATAAAAGTCGTGGTGACACCTCGGCCTCGCACTCTGTAGCACAAACGCACATTCCTGCGACGGAAACAGTAAGAAGGCTTCCATAAGACCTCCAGCTCACATTGGCAAGTCGTACAAGCAACGTCAACAGGTCAATGGGCGCAAGAAACCGTTGTATTCGAGGATCGGGGACTACGGATATCCCTAGCTGTTCGTGCATTAGTGTCAGAAGCTCAGTCAGCCGAGCACCCTAGCTTTGATCTTCTCCACTTTGCGTTGTTCTTAACTACGAATGGTGCTGCCCGCTGTTCGATTTTCCCCATTCAGGTCTACCTAACCTCTTTGCAGAACACCCAAAACACAAGAAGCTTAGCCTTACCATCCACACCACAGCAGAACACCGCAGGGCTGTACAGCAACCGCTCCTCGAAACGCCCTGCGCAACCAGCATTCAATCTGGGAAGCCTATCCGGTCGCACCTGCAGCCAGCTTCGGTCGCAGCTGTTGTTCTCTGCGGCGAGTTGTCTCGAAAGGTGAGAGGGTCCGCCACTTGACTTTCGGTCTGTTTCGCCAGCACAGCGCAGCAGCAGCTGAGCAGCATTCCAATCCCAGCCTCCCAAACCAAACACTCGACATACCAACTCGGATACTCGTCCGTTTGCATCGCCCACTTGCCTGCATCCATCTGATCAATTCCCAGCATAACTTGCGAAAGAGGCATCTGAAGTGAAAGCGAAAGCACCCCCGTCGCAAACCGCCCAAAGTCGTCCTTGCCGAACGAATCCTTGGCATCTCCACAAACGACTCAGTCGACTTCGGACAAAACTCTCTCCAGCCGAACACCTTACACCTCTCTGGGTAATCGCGCCCCGCCTGCAACCCAAAGGAGCGTAGTGACCAAGCACAAGACCTCGACTTCACCATGTCGGCCGAAGGAGTAGACCTCAGCAATACCAACGACCACGATCAGGAAGAGATCGAGAATGGCGCATCAGAGAGCCGCGGCGTCAAGCGACAGCGCACCTCTGCCGCCGCCGACGACGACGACGATGATGATGACAAGCCTGGTCGCGAGCGTCGCAAGATTGAAATCAAGTTCATCCAGGACAAGTCGCGTCGACACATCACCTTCTCGAAGCGCAAAGCTGGAATCATGAAGAAGGTGCGTTGGACCAGCCCTCGAGGCATCTCTCGAAGCATCAACGACGCGTCCAGCGCGTCAAAAAGCGTATCATACTGACAGTGTATCCCAGGCTTATGAGCTGTCTGTTTTGACGGGCACTCAAGTACTGCTCCTCGTCGTCTCCGAGACTGGTCTCGTCTACACGTTCACCACACCGAAGCTCCAGCCGCTCGTCACGAAGCCGGAAGGCAAGAACCTCATCCAGGTACGCCTCATCTACGCATCAGCCACCCATTGAACATCGCACTAATCATCGCAGGCTTGCCTGAATGCTCCCGAGCCCGCCGACGCTAATGGCGTCGATGGAGAGTCCGCCGTCGACTCGCCAGAAGAGCAACAATCCGCACCGCCCCCAATGCCACAAGCCATGCCACAACAAGGCATGCAACAACGACAACCGCAAGCGCCGTACATGACCGCCGACCAGCAGCAGGCACTGCAATATCAGGCCTACCTTCAGCAACAGCAACAGGCACAGCAAGGCGGGTATCCAATGCCGCCACAACAGCATATGCAATCGAGGGGATAGATTCCCCCGACACAAATCGAGACGCCACAGCAGGACGAAACCTTGTCGCGGGAGCAGCATGCTGAGTTGTATGGAAGACCAGCCGACGCAGCACGAGTCGGGATGACTACAAGAACAGCCAACGAAGCACTCCGCAAGCAGGGCTGAACCTGCGGCGGGCGAGACGAGCATACAATCGGCAGAGCAAGAACACATCACCGAGAGTGACCAACATATTGGTACAGCGTGACATGGAGCAAGGATATCACGATTATGGAATACCGGCGGCAGTTATGGATTTTCAATTGCGTGCGTTGTGGGAAGTGCATACAAGGGCGGCAAGGGAGTAGTCCATTGACGGACTGTGTACTGATGGCTTTACGGTTCGAGCTACATTCTGAAGACTTTCTGCTTCTGACTAAAAGCTAGTGCCAGGGTTTACGACGTGATTCTTCGGTTTGCGTTGAACCAAGTGAGACAGACAGGCAGACAGAATTGGAGGGTGTGTAGAATATATGCATTGCGGCTTCATCAACATCTTCCACTCCATCTCTCACTCCGTCTATCGTGCCCTCATTGACTCGTCGTGGACAATCCATCCTCGCCTATTCTTCCACAAAACATCATCGCCATAATACTGCCACATCGCTTTATTTCCATCACCTCATCATCCTCAGACTCGGCGCAGGTGTGAAGATGCTACTTAGTCGCACCAATGGCTGATACATGCATCATTCCTTCCGGCTAGCAGTCCGATGTACGTCGTAGTCGTACAGCATCCTGCGTTGGTGTTATTCCTGTGCGAGATGGCCGCCGCTGTCGGTCTTAGATCTATGTCGTGGTACGTTACAGCGCGTCTGGAATAGAAAGTTCTTCTTTCTTTTCTTTGATGGAGAAAGTTGTGGCGGAGGTGGAGGCGGTGGTTGTGATACCCACCAGGATGGTGATATTGTCCCTTTGACTTGCGTGGAGTACTTGGAAGATTCCATCTGGGTTCCCAGCAGAAGTGTTCAGGCTTGGCCGCGGACTTGGTGGCTTTGTGTGTGACATATCGCATACGGCAATCGAAGCCGAAGATGGGACTTCAGATCACATCTCTCTACGCGTCCAGAGAGGAAGCAGAGATATGTTCATGAAGTTCGCGTTCGTCCTTGAAGGGTTCCTTCCATTCCGACGTTCGTCGTAGCTTTCACACTCGGCACTGGGACATCTTTTCCAGAGAGTTTGTCGATTTTGGCTTGGAGTTCATCTTTGGTTTGCACGAGTTGTTTCCGGATGGACTGCAGGGAGGCAAGCTTTTCTTCCGGGGTTGCTTCGTAGGCTTTGGCTTTTTCCTGTGATAGTGTTAGGATGACAATGAAGAGGAGATATGGATATGGTACGGACTTGTTTGTATTCTTGGCGCATGTTGAGGCCTGCGCCGTACCAGGCTCCCGTGGCTGTGATGGCTGCTACGGCACCTGTAAGGGCGTAGACTCGGACTTTGTTAGTTGCCATATTGATATCGATGGATGAGGTAGCAGGGAAGATGAACAGCAGTACCAGGTAGAAGCTGTATCGTAAGGCCTTGGCGGGTCCAAGCGGAATTGCCGCCGGCGTGGTCATCTCGCGTTTTTGTGGACATCACGTCTCCAAACATACACCACCAACAAGACTCATCACGATCAAGATGTCTTCATCTCACCCAACAAGAACGCCGGGACACACCCATACCCACTCTACTTCTCGTCTATCCACAGTCCCGACATCTGCTTCAAAGTCGCGTCAGCTGTCACATTTGCATTCTCAGCTTGCTCAGTTGACTGCCAATATGTCGGATCTGGAGAACTTGCTACGCATGACTGCTGTACAAGCCGAAGGCATGAGAGGACTGGGTGGGTATGCTGGTGGGATGTAAGTGGTTCCCTCATCAACCTTGAGTGCATTCAATGTTACTGATGCGTGCTTTTGTAGGTTCATGGCTGCGAGCAAAGTGCTTGGAGAGGAGACTGTGCAGGGCGGTGGTGCCAGTGGAGGACAAGATGGAAGTGGTGGGAAGTAGGGCGAGCGATGCTACTCAAAAGGTGCTTCTGCACCGTGGTGGCTGAGCGGGCTGTCTTGCAATGTGCAAACTCAAGGCAATCAATACCGCAAGTGGAGACTACCTATTTTGCAATCTGGAAACTAAAGGCGTCCAAGGCCGCAAGTGGAGACTGACACTACTACGAGTGGGTGCGCAAGAGTTGCCACTGCTTGAGTGCCTGGAATATGGAGTGCGCGAATGGGAAACCCCTGCACAGACCGAACATATTGGCAAGAGCGATTGTTGCTGGACCGAAATGCCTATATACTGTACTTGCACTTGCCATCGAGGTTCACTAGATCTGGTATTGAAGGCATAATGTAATTCCACATACTGGATTGGGAACACAACTCGACGCTACTTGCGACCGCAGAAGGAATTCACTCTATCTGGTCTTTGTTATAGGTGCTACTCCTACACACTGGACTTGGTGTATATCTCGACACACCTTGCGGGCGTAGCAAGACTTCACCTCGTCTAGTCTTAATCGCAAGTGCTACTTCCACACACTGGACTCGGTACACCTCTCGACATACCGTAGCAAAACTTCACTTCGTCCGGTCTTTGGCGCGCATCTTTGGCCTCCTTTCTCCAACACAACTTGACGACAACCTCACTTTGACAGCCTTACTACCACGACATCCTCACCACAACAATGAACAACGAACCCCTCAACACAGCAATGAACAATAGGCTTCAATCAATCATGCAGTGGAACTTACAGACGACACCAGTACGAGTACGTGGCGCCTCAAATACGCCGGAGTTCTGGACCACGGGGCAGACAGCGATGCCAACCGGAGCTGGAAGCTCGCATCCGATCAATATGGCTTCCCATATCACACCACCACCATACATGCATGGCCTTCCCATCATGGATAGGCGCCAGGTGCACATGCCATCTCCACCAGTTTCACAGCTAGGGTGGGAAGCACATCAGTCGGCACAGGCTCTTCAGCAGGAATTGATCAATGGCTTGCGCGATGAGAAAGACCGGCTGGTGAGCGACAAGGATCGACTGATGAATGACAAGGACAAGCTTGTGAGCGAGAAGATCAGCCTCGTCGATAACACGCGTTCCCTTCTGGAAGACAAAGAACGTACCTTGAAGGAGGCTAACGATCTTCTGACGTCGAAGTCAGTTCTCTGGCAGGACTGCTATCGGGCAGTCGCGGCGCGTGACGAGGAGATCAAGGAGCTGAAGCAGGCAAAATCAGCACTCGAGGATGCGGTTGCGAGACTGAAGCGTAAGCTGGAGAAGCAGAAGAACAAGAATGTGGAGCTCGCGGAAGCTCTGGACGAGATGATTGAGAAAGACAACAGTGGAGGAGAGGATGCAGTCGAGGACGAGGACCTACCACTTGCGAGACCTATCAATGAGATCATCTATGAGGACTTCCTGTGTGAGAAGCAAGTTCATGATTTGGACAACGACGCTGAAAGCGACGACGTTGAGGGCGAGGATGTGCGAGCTGTGCGGCTCCAAGCCAAAGCCAAGCTTGAAGAACTTCTGCAAGCTAACGCAACGCCCGTACCAAGAGCTGCCAAGGTGGAGCGTACATCATCATGGCTGGAAAGTGTCGACCAGCCAGCGGATCCTCAGACAGAGTCTCGCAAGCAGCTGGAGGAGGTCTTCGGTGGTGCTACGGAGGCTGGCAATACCAATGGCCGTGTCGAGGATTCAGAGCCGCCTTTTAAGAGAGCGAAGCTTTCTCCTCAAGCTCCGGCGAGCACAACACCACACTCCATTTCTCAGGATCCACTGCCTTCGCACTCTACTGATGTCGCGGCCCCTTTGGAGATGTCGTGCGAGCAGCCATGCAGCAGACCCATTACGCCTCCTCAGGCAGAGAAGTGCTCTGTGGTACTCAAGTATGGCCATGCCTTAGCAACTACCGATTCTCCTGTTTGCGAAGCTCGGACACAGTCACCGTCTCCTGTTGCAGAAGAACCTGAACAGTCCCCCGCGGAGGAAGCTGCAGCCCTCTTGACTAAGTTGCAGTCGGATCTCCTGGCTCCAAAGCACTACACTGTGCGACCTGTCATCTGTCGGTCAGACTCTGCTGATACGGAGTATGGTGAGCTTGCTGAGCTGGCACCGAACACCTTGCAGGCGTTGTTCGATACTTTCGACCAGATGCATAAAAGTCACCAGGCTGGAAAATGCAGCGAGACTCCTCGAAGGCTTACAAAGGGTTGCGGCTATCAGTGGGGAAGGAATCAGGTAGGCGGCACTAATTGGTACAAGGAAGGGCGCAATCATTTCACTTGCTATACCTGCTACAGCAAGCGGCGTGCATGCATCTTTTGGCATGGGTCCGGGAGCTGGGAACTCCTGCCACTGCCACCACCGTTCCGAGGCGAAGGAGCAACATACGTAGATGAGGCTTTCTATGTACGTGGGACTGGCTTCCCTCCGCCTTATATCCGTGCCATGTGGGATAAGCCGCCGCCGCAGAAGAAGAAGACGGCAACGGAACTGGTTTGAAAGTCCTCGTAGTCAGATGGACTTATGTATATCTAACAGTGATCAGGGAGCTGGAACTCCTACCACAAAAATTCCTCTCAACACATGACGAGATACTTGTTTCCTGGCCATAACTCTCATGCCAGGTCCACCCGTGGGGCGCACGTACTCTAGGAGTCATGCAGGTCCATAGCAGAGTCACCAACATGAAGGAAGACTTCGTACGAGCACCGGATCCACTTAAACTTCCCAAAGAGGCTTGTATGCAGCGAGCATTCTTGCTCACAATGGCTTCATATCGGATCAATCCTTCCACGGCTCTACTGATATAAGACGACTTCTGCTTCTTCTGCTCACATTACAAACAAGCCTCGATCAACATGGCTTCGGAAAAGCCCGAATCGTCGACACCACGACCACATGACGTCGAATCTCATGACATTGAGTCGACTTCAAAAGATGGTGGAAAAGGAGCATGGCTGTTCTTGTTTGGAGCATGTATCGTGGAGATCACTGCATGGGGTAAGCACAGTAGCATTAATGCTGGAAATTGTGCTAATTGCGAGTGGTTCAGGCTTCCCTTACACATACGGCGTCTTTCGTGCCTACCTCTTCACGCACCCACCATTCGAAGGACAGGCCATTGTATCTGTAGTCGGCGTGCTCGCAAATGTAAGCCCTCTCGGTTCTCAGTGTCAAATCTGCTAGCGCCTCGAGGCTACTTTTAGTGGCATAGACGACGCAAGCTCGCAGAGACGCCGACAACGAGACTTTCCAGTTGGCCTTGTCCACGTTGGTGACCGCACTGCCATGCCCATCCGTGATGTGAAGCTGACAGAAAGTAGGGTATGCTGCAACTGGCACTACCCCCAGTGATGTACTTTCTCAACAGCTATCCGAATCATCGCAAGACCGTCATGTGGGTAGGCAACTTAATCTGCTGTCTGGCACCGATCGGAGGTGGTCTATCTACTGAGGTCAGTTCCTCTCATCAAAGTGCGCTGAACAGACTTGGCATGCCAATACTGATCTGCACTTAGCCAGGATCGCTCATCTTCACCCTCGGTATCCTGTACGGCATAGGCTCAGGACTGCTGTTCGCGCCTTCCATACATCTCATGAACGATTGGTTCTCAAAACGGCAATCGTTGGCATACGGTGTGATGTAAGCTATCTCTACTCTTCCCGACAACGATGTTATAGCTGACCTAGTATCAACAGCTGTGGCGCAGGTGCCCTAGCCGGAGCAGGCTTACCACCCATCTTCACAACCTGCCTCGAACGCTTCGGACACAAGACAACGCTTATAGGATGGGGATTATGCTCCTTCATCATGACCAGCTTAGGCCTGCTGTGCATTCATCCGAGAGTCGCTGCAGCAGTCGGCAAGAAACCATCGAGGAAAGATTTCGCCTTCATGAAGAAGCCACTATTCCTCACCATGCTGCTAGCCACAATATTCCAGGCCCTTGCGCATTATGGACCGAGCATATATCTTCCATCATTTGGAGAAGAGTACGGACTCTCTGCGGCTCAGGGAAGTTTGCTCGCCTCAATGCTGAACGTAGCTCAGGCGATCGGACAGCCGCTGCAGGGTCAGCTCGCGTAAGACACCACATCCCAGAATGTAAGGTTGTTCGTACTGCTAACATGTCGCATACAGTGACTGGCGAAAGTCTTTCTACATACCTATGCTCATCTCAACACTCGGCGCAGTCATAGAAGTCCTATGCATTTGGGGCTTCGCCAAGAATTTATGGTCACTGGTGGTCTTCTCCTTAGCATATGGCGCCACGGCAGGAGGCTTCGCTGTACTGCGACCAAGATTCTCAGCTGCCATTGTTGGCGACGACAATGATAATGAGCAGTCCATGCTGATCTTCTCCATGCTCACGGCATCAAGAGGCACCGCCATCATAGCTTCGGGTTTCATTACTACGGCACTGGTTGACACGAGCGTACCGGTGGAGAGAAGCTGGGCTGGAGGAGAACGCTACATGGATCTGGTCATATACACTGCCGCGCTGATGTTCATGGCGAGCTTTGGAGCATTGGGGATGTTTGTCAAGACGGCGACTAAGGTGAGCTGATCTGACCTCGATTGCATACATCAACTCGACCAAGATCTCTCTAAGTCCACGAGGTGGAATTGAATGTCACTGTGACATAGCCGAAAGACCCCTCAAGTAGCAAGTGGCTCTGAATTCACGGTTGTTCGAGATCGCATCACGTCCGCGATCGAAGCGGCAAGGTCGTTCTCGTTGGTAGCGGAGAAGGACAGGACAGGACAAGGAACCAGAGTTGCGCTAAGTTGAGGAGGTGAAGTTGATCAACAAATTGGCAGAGAGAACAATGGCTCCGAAGCAAGGGATATGCAGCATATCAGCCTTGGCACGTTGTTTTTGGGCCTCGTATTGTTCTATGCCGCTCCACTGCAATCGGAACCTCTCCCCATCACCACCGGATGCGGAGAAGGCTTGTATCGCAATGCAAGCTGAGTTATACAAGCATAAGAGCCACAATCGTGTTCAGTCCACCTACCGTTCACGCAAGACCTAGGCACTATGGCAGCCTATACTTTGGCTGATCACGACTCTGCGATCAATACAGTCTCGACCAATGTGAAGAACTTCCATGCCTCCAAGACGCCTTTCCGGATCAACCACGGCTCGACCAATTCGACTCGCGCTCGCGACCCCTCGACACCTCAGCTACACATTGGACATCTCAATCGTACCCTCGAGATCAACAGTGATGCAAAATATGCCTGGGCTGAGCCGAATGTCGCCCTCGATGCGCTGGTCGTCGAGACACTCAAGGTCGGCTTGATGCCATTAGTAGTCATGGAGTTTCCTGGCATCACGATTGGTGGCGGCTTCAGCGGCGCATCAGGAGAGAGCACATGCTGGAAAGAAGGACTCTTCGATTGCTGTATCTCTGAGGTTGAGATGATCCTCGGCAATGGCGAAGTTGTACGCGCTCAAAAGCATGGGAAGAACTCTGAGCTGTTCAATGCTGCGAGATGCAGTCTTGGTACGATGGGTGTGGTCTCTCTGCTCAAAGTTCAATTGACTGAAGCACCTGGTGCAGTGCAATTGAGTTATCGTCATACGACGAACTTCAAGGAGACTGTCGACATCCTGGTTGAGCTGTGCAGCAAGACCAACACTACGGAGTACAGCTTCGTGGAAGGTTTCATGTATAGCAGAGACTCCGGAGTCATCGTCACAGGCCGCCACGTCAATCCTTCCTCCGCCACTGTGTCCGAGCTTCCCAAAGTCCGCTTCGATCGAGCCAAAGATCCTTGGTTCTATCTCCACGCCAAAGAGACACCGGACTTTCACGCCGACCTGTCGCCAATCCAAACATATCTCTTCCGCCACGACCGTGGAGCTTTCTGGTCTGGAGAAAGTGTTCTCAACTACTGGCGGGTCCCGCATAACCGCTTCACAAGATGGATTCTCAACCCAATGATGAGCGCTCGAGCGATATACAAGGCTATGTTGGCCGCTAATTCAGCAGACGCCGCCGTTGTTCAAGATCTGTTGCTTCCGGTGGACACTGCAGAGGACTTCTTCGAATACGTTGCTGATGAGTTGAACATCTGGCCACTTTGGCTCTGTCCTGTCCGAAAGCGTACAGAAGACACCAATGTTGTTGCTCATCCTTTCTACAAGAACATCGGAGATATGACGATTAACTTTGGAGTCTGGGGACCTTTAGCCGTGGAGGATATGAATAATAAAGCAGTTCGAAGGATCAATAGGAGAATGGAGGAGAAGTTGAAAGAGCTGAAGGGACTCAAGGTGCCATACGCTGCCAATCACTATACCGAAAGTGAGTTCTGGAACCTCTGCTATGATCGAGAGGAGTATGAGAAGTTGAGGAAGAAGTGGCATGCGGAGGCTTTGCCCTCGATCTTCGATAAGATCGATAGGAAACATAGCGATGATGAGGAGGAAGAGGATGGTGAGATGCCATGGTGGTTGAAGGTTCTGTTTGTCATCTGGCCTTTCGCTAATCTGTGGCCTCTTGGTGGTCTGTTCCAGGCCTTTGTGGTCTTCTTCAAGTAGTCGTCTAGTGCCGTAAGCAACACAATAGATCGCGCCTGGCAGATCTGAGTCCATATTCTTACTAAGTCAATCATGTGAAATCCTGTATCATTGTGGGTCTCTGAAACCGCATGCTCTCTAAAATCGCGCTCTCGATCTGCTGTCCACGCCTTAGCTTCCACTTGCGAATAGGTATATCTAGCCATCTCTGCGATCCATCTCTGATTTCGTCTCTGAATATTTCACTATGAGGTTTGCTTGCAAACTGGCAAAGACGTTCGAGTCGGAGAGGGTGTTCTTGGTCATCGGCGCAGTTCAAGCCAGCGACCTTGTCATGTGTGGTGAAGTTGTGTTGTTTGTCGTGTTCGTTATACCAAGCTGCGCGGGCCTCCATTGCAGACATTTGCGTGATCAGTGTAATTGCTTCGCAATCTATCTCCAACATACAGTCCGCTCCATCGCCTCTTCTAATGCTCGTACCGCTCTCTTCCCGTCTTCAGCGGCGTAGATACTGCGATTCTTTGTGGAGCTGTCCCGAAAGCAGTGAGAGTTACACACGCATTCTGCTAGAGCCGATCGCAAGTCCCATAAGGCGAGCGCTTTCTATACTCGTGCGCAACAACACGATGTGCAAAAGCATTGTCCAAAGGTCCACGGAGAACAACAGGTATTCTGCCTTCATGTCGCGTGGACTCTTGGTTTCGACTTCCATCTTGCAGATGACTCTGGAAATCTTCCTGGCGCACAAAAGTGCTGCGCACTTCCAATGTCATGTCTCGCTCGAGCGTGCTGGTGACCGGCTGTGTTGCGACTCTCTTACAATGTTGCCGTTAGTCGCTTCTGTCGCGGCAATTAGCGTCAGTCGGTCAAAGACAGCCGTGCACAGATGGAGCACGATCTTGCTCGAGTCCATTCTGCGCACAAAAGAAAGGTCCAAAAAAGAAAAGAAGCAAGGATCGGACTCGCGTGTTCGTCTGGAATGCTTTCGCAAATTGACTGTTTGTTGCGTCTGGAATGCTTTTGCAAACTGACTGTTTGTTAGGTTTCGGCCAGAGAATTCAAACCCGCGTTTTCTGCACACTTATGAGGCAAATTTGCTGTGCACAGAAGGCGTTGAATGAATGATAACCTTGACCATTGGCCCCCGGGAGAGGGTAGAATTAGTGCTTCTCAAGTTCAATATATACCTCATCTTCCGCTTCGGGCCCTTCCCGTAATACAGCGATTGGGTCTTCGCGGCGTCAAGTCTGCCACCAACGACAGCAGCATAACCTGATGCAACGAAGACAGGTCCATTCTCCCTCTCGTTGCCAGCAGTAACACCATGGGCGGCACTTCTGCCCAAAGCACGACTCGACGAGGCCCCAGACGAGCGACTTGGCTTCGCGAGAGCCATGCGCTATGCACGAAATGCAGGTGAAGCGCAAGTGCTGCGAGACAGCATCGTCCAGGCTTTGGTTCCTGCGCCAGCCGCTCCTAGCTGGCACTACTGTCTTCTCAACTCGTCTGCGCAGTCACAGCGAAGACCCGGTAGACGCTTCGGGCAGCGGACTCTCATGTGCACTCATACGATGTTCAGCTCTTTCTGATCTCGTCGGCTTGAGATCTCATCACACGATCGGCATGACGACAATCTATTGCTTGCAAACGAGGGGTCGGCTTCTCTGGGAGTCGTCTCGAACAGGGCTGTATTGAAGACATGATGTATGCGATACCGTAGGACAAAATAGCCATATGTAGTATAAACTGGAGGCGCGTGGGGAGGAAGGACTATGGCAGGTGAAATATAAGGCACAATGTACGCAAAGCATGTGACAAGATAACACAGCCTATGCAACGGGAAGCAATGATGCTCCTCTGCAATATATGATGGGAGATGAGAAGACGATAGGCGTGAGAGAAGTGATGTGATGTGATGTGAGAAAATCTGCGGACACATCCGACTTCTCGGCTTGACTCCACCACCACCACCGCTCTTCACGATGTGAGGCTTTATCATATTGTCTCTGGCACTTTCTATCACGCAATTTTCCGATTCTTCTCGCCGGATGGCGCACAATCCCTTGAGATAAGACAACACTTGCCATTTACCACTCGATGCATCACGAAAGAAAGATACAGCCACTAGCCGCAGCATACTTCCAAGTCCCCTGCTCAAGCGCCACAATCGCAAAATGCGTCCCAACAGTCCCTCTCGCCTTATTGCCAAGCCACTCACCAGCATCCGTACCTTCAACAACATACTTCGTCCCAAAAGGGATCTTATTCAAGCCGTTCGTCATAAACTTGTGCGTAGTCTGCACAATCTCCTTCTTGAGGTCTGGAGTAGCAATAGCAGCCCACTCGACGTTCCAGTCCGTGATACCCCAGTTCACCCCGCGGTCTGAGACGGGCCCTGCGAAGGCAAGCCCATCGTCTTGGATGACTGTGGAGTAGTACTTTGATTGCAGATCCCACGCAGCCTGAGGAAAGGTAGTCAGGTTCAATAAGACATCTGAATAGGCTGGGAAGAGAACGTTCCAGGTCTCTTTGCCGTAGTTGTATGTGAAATGCGTCTTTGCAGCATTGAGTCCTAGTCCTCCGGTGTAGAGTTCCGTGGCGAAGTTGTTGGCGATGGTGGAATATGTGGCATTCCCAGTCAGGATTGCAGCAGCTTTCAGACCGATTGCAGACTGAATCGCTAAGCCAGTCTGGTTGGCAGTTGCAGCTATTGCGTCGACACTGATTAGTTGCGAAGCTGGATAGAGGCTATTCGTGGCGAGGTATCGTGCCCATGATTCGAAAAGTGAGCTATACTGCGCAGCGAAAGAAGTGTCGCCGGAGAACTTCTGATACGCAAGCAGTAAGATGAAAAGACTGGACGTCTCGAACAGAGGCATGTGCTCTTCAACGCCGTCGTCGTGACCAGTTGCATTCGAATAATGTGTTCCTATGTCATGAATCACGTACACCATAGGCCAGCGCCCAGAGGCAAGGTAGGACAAGATCGGCCTGAATTGCAACTTGATCCATTCCGGATTGAGGCTGATGAAGATAGGCCAGGATTGGAAGATGAGATCTATGGTGTTGACGTTCCCGTCACTCGAGATCTCCTTGAGGAAAGCTGAGATAGGTGCAGTGCGATCATTGTTTGGAACTGTCAGCTCCAGAGATGCGAAGGATTGACGAACGCTAGCTTCATTGATGTCTGCGTAGTCGCTGCCCCAGTCATTTGATACAGACTCGCTCTTGGAGCGGACGAGGTTGTCTATGGTCTTCGAGTACGACAGAGCACTTTGGTAGTTGCCCAGGAAGTACGCGATGGCATCTGGGATGTTTGGCCACTTGGTTCGGTGGTAGCCTGTCTGTGCCTGTCCCAGATACTGGATTGCGAGGTCGCGCTGGAAGCCGACAGCAAAAGTGGCGCTGACTGGAGTCTTCTTGACACTGCCAAGATTCCGCACTATAGCCACGAGATCTGTTCCTGAGCCTTTGGCGGTAGTAGAGCTGCTCAATGAGCCAGATTTC
The DNA here is from genome assembly GCA_022570795.1 of Sphaerulina vaccinii. Taxonomy (NCBI): domain Eukaryota; kingdom Fungi; phylum Ascomycota; class Dothideomycetes; order Mycosphaerellales; family Mycosphaerellaceae; genus Sphaerulina; species Sphaerulina vaccinii. Next base: position 297,804 of record JAKUDP010000014.1, read on the forward strand.
ACGAAGGCGGAGTACAGCGTACTTGCAGCACCCGTAGCATTGGTTGTCATGCCGTCATTGATGCTGCCAAACAAGACTGATCCATAAGTCGCCTGATCAGAAACTTCAGTGTAGTACTTCTGATTAGGATTGTAGAACCAGAAGAAACCAGCATTGCCCGACCTCGTGAAGTTGATGTTCGCTGCGCCTCCTTGCGCGGTCCATGTGTGATCAATGCCAGTGAAGACTTGTATACTCTTCGTGCTCGCATCATTGACAGAGGCGTTCACTGTCAGGTACGAATATGGCAGTGATTGTAGCGCATAGTCTGCCGCTGCAGGGTAGACTGGCGTGAAGAAGTCCAGTGTGAAATTCACGCCACCTCCAGTCAAGCTGATGATTGTGTGCGTGGATGTGTAAGTGATACCATTCGTGGTAGCCTTCTTGACATTGCTTGCCGAGCCTGCGTTGAGCAATGCGTATGCCGTGCCATCGACGCGTGCTAGCACTGGCCAGTTCAAGTTCTGTCCGGCCCAGAATTGAGGCTGTCCACTTGCTACATCCGAAGCTTGATCACTCGGTAGCCATGTCGATAGATAGGGAGACTTGACTGCCAGAGGAAACGACGGCAGTCCGACTGTAGCAGCTCCGATAGGCCTCGAGAGGCTCGTGATAAGTAGACTCCATATAAATCCTATGTAGCCAAGAGGATTCATTGTGAAGGACAAAAGGCTATAGTCGTGCCATGGTATCGGAAAGGAGAGAACATTTTGTACCCGTGCAGCGTACAGAAGCCCAAGGGATAGCAGGTAGACACTTGTGATCAATGCAGCCACCTGGCACCGGTCGCTCCAGGAACCACGCTTCCAGGAGAATGAATATGGTTCCATGGCTTGTTATGATAGGTCAAAAATGGTGCCAGAGGAATGTGGGTGATCCTTTGGTGCTCGAGAGCGCATCTTCGAGAGCTTGAAATGCATCGTGCTTGAGCTTAATCCAATCAGCCTTTTCAATAATGGCGCAAGTGGTCTGCAGATATGGTGGAGATGTGGTTACGCAGCCTTTGAGCGTGCTCACAAGGAGAGAAGACGCGATGCCTGGTCCCCGCTCGGCAATGCGGTCATGGTTCCATCGATTCGAGGGATGGCGGAGAATATTCTCCTTCTGCCACGCGACATGAATCCACAGGATGCAGTACTTGCCACGCTGTCGATGAGAGATTCGAGAGCTGCGATGTTTGCGGCGTGCAGCAATGGCTGACGCCAAAGAGAGGGGCTTGAGCGCTAGCGTGTGACACGGGCGCACTCCTTGCGAACGCGGAAGTGAGAGGTGGCAGAGGACGAGCTTGAGATCGTAAGAGCAGGACAATAATATGGCATGTGGTCGATGTGTTGGGAGAAAGGGAAGTGGTGGGAAAGCAAGATCGAGGGAAGTGAAGCGAACTTTTGCGCGCCTTCCGTCTCGGCATGAAAGGTCACAACATTTTCTTCCACGTTCGTACGGCTACGCGCAGCGCTGGTGACACTGGCAGTTGAACACGAGGTCGGACAAGTTGCTTCTCAGCGGTAGCGAGATCAAATGGCACATTTCCATCTGGATCTGTGCGATGCCGTTCTTCACATCAATTGCCTCACCTGCTGGCTTCGCGCTGGACCCATAGAGACAGAGATGTCATCCTCGGAACGGGAGCACTGGAGCACTGCGTGAAGGACCAAGTCAAGAACTCTCCTCTCAAGCTTCTGCTGAGACTGCTATGCAGGAGGAGTTCCACCGATGCCATTCGAACATGACCATCGTGAGGCTTGAGCCGTATTCAAAGACACTCTAGACTGGCCTGGGTGAATGCGCCTCCTTTGCCTTTCTGAGTCTACTGATCCGACTGTCTGTAGAGGCCCTCGTGCATGTCTCGGAGTCCTAAGGAGTGGAGTTCTGAGGGTTCAAAAACTGTTGATCACGTCGGATCAGCCTGGTGTATCACAGTGAATGCCGCGCGATCTCTGGAAGAAGAGGGTGACACTTGCTGCCAGCTCAAGGCCCTAGGAGAATGTGTTGTGAAGAGGGTACGAGACGTTACGTACAGATGACTAGTTCCAACACATCTGCAGCACACTTGGCTGGATCAAGCTTTGAGATGCTCCATCGTGCGATCCATGGCCTTCCTGATACTTTCCGATGGCTGCTCGGAGCCCTCGTGGAATCCTTCACGACCTGAAGAGATGCTCCCTCACACGATTTTACCAACATTGGACATCCCATATCGTAAGCCATACATTAAGGTTAAGCAGTCGAAAGCTTGGGTGAGCTTGGTGAGCTTGAATCGAGATGCCGTTTCTGCCGAAAGACGAATCGTGCTCAGCACGTGGGTGGCCGCCGCACCTCCCTTCCTCCTTCCTCCTCCTCCTTCAAGACTCGCACTTCACGCACACACGCACACACAATAACATCTCTGCCTTGACGCAATCTTCCTCCGCTGAGCTGCACTGGCGCTTTGGTAGCTCAGTCTCTCGCTGACCACGAAAGCATCTTCACATTGTGCGGTATTCGACTACGGGTCCTCGTTTGTTGTACTCCCCAAACATGTATAGAGTACTTGCTAATGCACGCGAAGGATCTCTTGAATCCACCTTCACGCAAGTGAAGGATTCCCACGGCCTGCCCGCCCTTTGCTTTACGTAGATCGTTTGGTCAGGACGCATGGCTGTTGGACAATGGCATGTGTGCCGGATCATCGCAGACTGTTTTGAGGCTGAACAGCGATACCATACCACCAACATCCGCGCACGACGATCTATAGACACTAATGTTGAATTCAGTCACGTCCAACACATCGAAAAATGCCTCATCTACAGCAGCAGCATGCTCAGCCTGAGCATAAAAATCCAGCAAGTGGCCTGTCCTATCGTCAATACAGCACTTCTCCAAAACCGGTACGACCTGTCACATCAATGAAACGGAGCTTCAAGTGGACACCAGGCACAGTTACCATATTCGCCGCAGCATTCCTAGCAACCGACTACTTCTTCTACAAGCAAGAGTTCAAATATGTTAACTCTCTCGTCTGGATCCATCTGCTGGGCAGCCGTGGTGACGCTACTGGTCAGCCAAGTCAGCGCCAATGAGGTGAGCCAGCCCCCGTTTTTGATGTCTCCCTGTGCTCAAGCCTGCCAAGGCAACAAGCCCAGGGACAGACCAGTATCAAGATACACTGCCATGATCAGAAACATGTACTGACATTCTTCTTGCAGGCCATCATTACCTCAGGAACTCCGGAAGGATATCATGACGTGTCTCTCAACATCTCGAACATCGGCCTTATGCCAGGACTCGTCTCTTGGGGTGATTTGGCTTACACGAGCCTCGACAAGCCGTGGTTCTCCACCTATGGTGGCGATATGGATATGGCTACATGGGAGATGCTGGCAGTACTGGTAAGTGATAGATTCGAGGCATGACCCGGTTCCCACGTCTCACCGAACCTGGGCTTGCCATGCCACCGAGCTCAGTGATAGACTGGCTTAGACACATTCCCGTTCTTTCAGAGACACTTGCTTACCTTCTATCCTAATATTTCAGGACGTTGCGTCTGGTACCCTATGCGAGTACACCGATGGCTGCATGGGCAATATCGCCTCACACTACCAGGCTCTGTGTGACCTAGAATCACAAGTACCACAAGAGATCGTCAAGAGATACCGATACATCTACAAGTGGATCAATTCGGGCTGGAAGACCAGCAAGAAGCACTCCATCACAGCCGCAGCATTAGGAGCACTTTCCAGTGTGGTCGGTGGGTCAACAGACGCGATAATCAAGCTCACTAGATCAGCGATCTGCGCAAAGGATAGCAAAAGCAATCAAGCATGCATCAGCTGGGCAGGAGGCGTACAGGCTATCAAACGAGGCATAGCTCTGGACATCATCAGTAGTGCTCAGGACGCATTTGGTCAAAACGCTGTCAGTGGAGAGGAGTATGCGGCTGTCTTTGATACCTCGACCAAGAGGAAGAGAAGTGGTGATGATGTGTGCATCAGCAACAGGCCTAATGGCTGTACTTGAGAAGTTCTCACAAGGTCGCCAGCTCATCAACTGAGCTCCGACCATGCCATTGAGGAGACGACCGTACCAGTGTCAAACAACTGATCGCATTCTGGAGATACTTGCTAAATTGATGGAGTTGGGAGTTGAGATATGGGTAGTCGCTAATGCCTAAGGTTTACAACATAAGACAAATGCTCCTCAAGACTTCGCCTGATCTCCGAAATGAAAGCCGCATTTGCCGCCTATTGCGTAAGTCTTGTTCAGGGCAATGGCTACGAACAGGCGGACTAGGGGCACCCAAAAAGAGCGGTCGTGTAGGGCTCAGTTGGTGGTGTGCAGATGATGTATGCCAGGTGCATGTTCCAAGCTGTGCCTTCTCCTTTGGACACTTGCCGCAACGTGTTACTCACGAGGAAGAGAGCCGCAGGATAAAGACATCGTGAGTCTTATTAACCTTCACCATGCCCAGCAGATCGACTAGAAGCTAACCGTATACGGCGACGCCACCACAATGGCAGACGTATGTGTTCGACTTCCCACCTCTTCACACCGTCAACCTCAACGTCCTTACAACTGTACTGGTCTGATTTGACGGCGAACAGAAGTGTTCGTGTTCTTTGCGCAAGTCCTGGCCAAGGCTCGCGCATGATGCTCCAGACGTTGAGACCTTGACATCTCGTCGTTCTCCGCGTCGCCCAGCATAGACAAGACTTCCGAAGGTCAGCCAAGATGAGAATGACCCTTTAAAACATCTTGGTATCACCTTTGCCTTATACGAAGGCCAAGCGTGTACAAGTTGTACGCCTGCCTCCACTGTCGTCAGACGCCAACACTTGAGCCGACGGCAAAACAGTAAGTCGATGTTGCGACATATATCTCTTTACATCTTGAGCATCGATCGACATCGAATGCTCCAAGGACTTCACAATCCGCTTAAGGCATTATCAAAGATGTTGCGGGCCACTCTTCTTGCGATCTCACTCCTTGCGGGCCTAGTGTCCAGCAAGCCACTCCCAGAATATGAAGAGACTGTCAACAGATTGAAGGCTCGACAGTCCGCGGCGCCTCCAGACGGCCGTCAAGAAGGCGACTTCACCTTCTACCAGATGCCGACGAAGCTCTCTGGTATATGCGATCTTTGCCTCGGACCAGATGGCGCCCTCTGGGGTGCTCAATTCCTGGTCAACCAGATCATGCGCTTGGATCCTGAAACGGGAGAGATCGAGGAGTTTCCAATTCCGTTCTCGCCTGGTATCGGCAATATCACCATTCCTGGACTGAATGGAGCATTTGGTGGCCTCATCCAAGATCGACTTGCCCTTGGTTGTGCGATTCGTCCTGGTGCCGATGGCAAGATGTATGTCATGCAGTCCAGGAGGAGATAAAGAATGTCTTGCTGACCTGAATCGCAGCTACAACACAAATGGCCTGCGGAACCAGCTTGTGCAATTCGATCGACAATTCCGTCTCTTTCAAGCACCAGTGAACCCTCTCGGCAATCTCTTTGCTTTCAACGATATCTTCACAGACGACAACGGCATGTGGTTGACCCAGACCACGGGTAACGTCCTGCAGTACTTCGACTATGCTGCGCAAGACTTCACCATCACTGTGCCAATTCCGACGCCACTAGCTTTGCCACTCGGAGTGTTCGTCACCTCCGATGGCGGCGTCTATGGTTGCGAAGTGCTCGGCAATAAGATCTTCGAATACAAGCGAGACACCGGTGAGGTTGTGGAGTACCCACTACCAATTCCACTCACTGCTCCTGCTGTCAATCGTGCTGAACGCGATGGCTGGATGTACTTCTCAGGTTTGATTGGCAACAGCCTTGGCCGCATCAACCTGCAAACCAAAGAGATCGAGCTGTTTCCGACTGGAGAACCTGCAGCTTTTGGCTCGGTCACTGCGGGTCCATCTGCTGATGGCGATGTTTGGATGAGCTTCTTCACAACGACGAATGGTCTGCTGCGATTCAGTGGAGATCACAATTGAGCGTTTCCCAAATTTGTTCAACCAGGCTTCCGGACCTTTCAGTTTGCTGCAGCCACTTGGAAACATACCAGTTCTGGGTCCGAACTTGCAGAACATCCCACCATATCTTGATATCTCTGTGGAGTATGGGCCGGGCGAAGCAATGTGGTTCGCGAGCTTCACAAGAAATGCAGTGGGTAGGCTGCAATTGGGTCCAGGAGGGAGGAGGAAATCTTGACAGCCATGCGTTGTTGATTCTGTGTGTGAACGAGTTTATGTACGAACACAACTATGTGAGCACGTTGCACCCAGGTCCTGGTGGGATGTCGAAATGTCTTGGGCTCCCTTTGCTGGAAGCCTGATAAAGTGCCATCCAACCCAAACGGCCCCGTCGATCCTGCTTCTGTTGGCCGTTCACCCCGAAAATATCGTTGTTGTTGTTCATCAAAATGCGTCGCGTGGACTGCACATATTTTAGCAACCCTGGTGCCTGAGGCACTACGTATCCCAGTCTTTTCTCCCACGCCCCAAGCATTCGCAATTTCTTACCACTCTCTCCATCCTCATTTTCTCATCACAGTCCACCAACACATACATACGTGCTTCTCCGCTGTCACGTTCCATCACCAAATGCAACGTCGCGCGAGTCGTGGGCGCAGTATTTTTGGTCCTGTCAGAGCTCTACAATGCTTGACACAGCCACAATGCGGCAGCCTGGACCTTGTATTCAGGCACCGACTTTCGAGTCTCGACCAAACAAGACAAGGACTCCAAGCCTTGTCTATACCACCACTTCCTTGGAACCCAGCACGTACAAGACTACTGACACATCATTATTCGCGCCGTAGACGCGCAGAGAACTTGGCCACACTCCACGCTCGCTATGTCTATTCAGTACATCTCAGAATGCTCGGCTCAAGCAGTCAAATATGTCGCGCAGTTACTCCGTGGCATCCAAATCGCGCGTCTCAATAGCCAGATCGCGAGCAGTGGAGGCGCGTCATTGATGTGTTTGCCAGATGACATCTTGCTTATGATTCTGGATATGACGGAGCAGGACGATGGGAGCTGTATGAACGACTTCAAGCATCTTACGATGTGTAACAAACGATTGCGATCTCTCGCGTGGCCCTTTCTATTCCAACAGATTCATCTTGGACCTAGCTGGAGTCCAGAGCGCATGGTGAGCTCTCTGAAGCTGCTACAGCATACTGAAGAAGCACTCCGAGCTGCACGAAAACTACATTTGGATCTCTGGCCCGGACCGACACAGACGGTGGCTTCCGAGATACTCGAAGAACTAGGCTCTCTTCTTGTGGACTGTATGTCAAGAACGGATAGACTCGACACATTGTCACTCTCTACGACATTAGCGTGCAGCGATGCATTACGAACAGCTTTCGATAATGCCAACGTGGAGTTTCCGCAAGTCCGAGAACTCACGGCGGGATACCATCTGGACTGGCTGATACAGTACTGTCCAAACTTGGAGACCCTTTCATCAGACGACTGGCTAGCGGATTGCGGAAACGACGATGAGGAACCTGGTTTTATCGAAGCTGCAGGTGACTTGCGTGGACTGCGAAGCTTCTCTTTTAACACGCACTGGGACGCAGCCCTGATTGAAGAAGTGCATCGAACGATACCTCAATTGCGAAGCCTAGGCATACGAGGTCGAATTGGCCGAACTCTAGAGGAGATGCTGCTCGCGACGAGGAAGTTCCGAAACCTTCGGACGTTAGCATTACCTGATGCTGGCATGCTCTCAGGGCTAGATCTGTCGAAGTGTGATCCTGATCATTCGTACGACATCTCATCTGCGCAGATCGTGGCCGCGACAACAGTCTTCACCACATTGCCACGACTCGAAGAAGTGCAACTTGGTCGCTGTTTTCGAGCTTGGACGACGCGCGATACACACCATTCCGACCGAGTGAGCATTCAGTGGGAGGCAATGGTGGGCGTCAAAGGTCAAACATGGTCGCGCCACACACAATCGCACTGCCATGCTGAACTGGGTCACATACATCTTGGGCAGGAAGATATGCGCAGTCTGCATCGTATAGACGACGATCTTGCATCTATGCTATCAGGCATGGATGATTCTGCTTCTATCTTTTCGAGAACAGACACTTTGGCTTTCTGAGAAGCCAATGGAAAGCATTATATTTCTGAACCTGATACATCATCAAAAGAGTCATGACATACACTTCCTAAAGAACAGTATCCTTGACCTCGTCTCATCACACAGCCAATCTTTGTCTCCACAACTCACTGCCCTACCTACTGGAAGCTAGCAGGCAACAAAGCCGCCTCTCCAGGTATGATAGTGCCATTTTCAATCGCGCCACCATGTTCCTGTCCAAGCATACCATAAACAGGATAATACTTCTGCAACCAAGGTATGATAGTCTCTGCTCCAGGAGTATTACGCCAATCTCTCATCAGATCGCAAACGATACTAAACAAACTGACGATCTGCACACCAGCTTTGGCCATACGATCATTAGAGACGTCTCGGATCAGTTCTGTGGTCGTGCCCGAGGCTTCGATGTTCGCCCAGACGGAATAACCTTCTGAGCGGAGTGAGAGCGCGAGGAAAGTCGTGCAGACGTCTGTTACTATGCCGCCGACTATGATCTGGGATTTTCCAGTGGCCTAAGGAGAAGAGGTGTCAGTCCGTGTGGTTGACACATCAAAAGTGTAGCTCGGGACTAACCTTGATCGCCTCTCTAAACTCCTCATTGTCCCAAGCATTAACCTCTCCTTGACGCTGAACAAGAGGCACGAGTGTACGATTGGGATACATCTCAAGAATAGCCTTCGGAAGTGGTCCATTTGGACCATTCTGCGCTGAGGTAGTCATGATGACTGGCAGTTCTGGAAAGATCTGGCCGATCGCAGCGTGGGCCATCATGGAGTTGTAGTAGAGCGTTGGGTCGAAGTCGCGGGCTAGAGTGTAGAGGCCGACTTGGAGATCGAGGATGAGAAGGAGGGCGTCGGATTTGTTGAGGCGCTCGAACGGTACAGCTATAATTTGTTAGGATGGCTTTGGGAAAATTTGTATGAGCGGAATGCATACAGTCTGCTGTTGCAATTGGCAGGAGGGTGGCAAGCGCCAGGAGTGAAGAGATCGTGACCTTCATTGTGATATGTTAGAAGTGAGTTTGCTGGATTGCGGGAGGCCGAGTACTTTGGTTGTACTCTCCTACTTTGTGGCTTCTTCAGAGATTCTTATATGCGCAATCGCAAGAAGTGCTCATGTCGTGCGGCTCTCCGACCCGATGCCTTTCCAACACGCTTGCATAGCAATGTTGCATCTGTGGACCATAGCGACGACACTTCACTGGTGGAATTTGAGCAACAGCCATAGCCGAGCCAGATTCGGTAGACTTGGTCGATGTCAGAGCTGTAAGAAAGTGCATTGCAGAGCATTGCATAAGAGCTTTGAAATGTATCCGGCATACGATGTGTAGCACAGCAGGATGTGGGCGCTGCTGATGCGAAGTTGACCAAAGTCTTTCATCTGCTAGTCGATCAAATCAGGTCCACGCTTGCGCAAAAGCAGTAAATTAGTCGCTTTGTAGTCATCCTTCGATACGTTCAGCTGCGGCTCCACAGCTCGGTGTATTGTTCGGGCGTTCCTATACCGCTGCATCAGCAATCAGTAAGCGGCATATTGCCAAGACATATCGGCCAGGGTAGCTTAGCAGATACGAAGTGTACGGCATGCCAAACTCGAGGCATGGCTTGAAGGATGCCGAGATGGTTAGGAGCAAGGCGAGGCTAGCGATCTGTTTGCACTTGCTCTTGGCCGTAAGACTCGTGTTCGTAGACGAGTCTGGCTCTTTGTTCCCATGCACCTATGGGCGAGCCGTGCTAGGCTGACATCTGTTGTCGCAGTCAGCAAAGAGTAATGTGAATTGCGACAAGAAGAGATTGCTCCAGTATCTTGTTGCTAGAATCATTCTAAGATCAGCCAAATAACGCTCCCGATGTATGTTTCATTCTGCGCCCATCGAGTACCTTGCTTTTCTCTGTGATCAGTCTTGATGTCTGTTGCTCTGTCTTCCATTCAGCACAACAGTCGCCTGTTCACTTTGCTCATGCGCCTGGACACTTCCCTTGTTAGCCTGACCACTCGTCTGCACATTCACGAAGCTAGCTTGATCACTCCCATCAGCAGACAGATGATATCTTCGTCTGCCAGTCGCATCCGATCTTCTTGCTTCAATGACTTTGCCAGGAGCTCCCACAATCCGTCGTGGATCACCAACAGGTAGGATGATCGTGATACCATGCTGCACCCATGGTGGAGTGAATGCAGTCAGATCTTGTTGAAACCAGATCTTCACCTCATGAGCCGTAGCAGCATAGCTTATGGCAAGCTTGGCCACCTTGGCTGGAGGAGGCGAGATGCCGTCATCTTCATACCAGTCACTGGTGAATACTGTTCCATCAGCGAGGTCCTCAGGCGGAGGAAAGATCTCAACGCCACGCCAATCATCGGCAGGCAGATCAGCTTCGTTGACCTTGTCACCAGGAGCAACGACCTGTCGATTCTTGCCGACAGGTATGGCGCCACCGATGCGGGCAAGTAGAGGTATGCTACTTCTCCATAGCGAGGAGACAGTGTGCCACTCTCCAGCCGGCAGATACTGATATGGCGCGTTAAGATTGAGGAAGCCAGGATCAGCATTGCTGCGCTTTGGCAAGTAAAGTTTGCCTTCAGTGACTTCAGGTTCGTAGACTCCACCAACAAGCAGAGTATCGCCAAGCCAGTATTGCTGCTCACCATCCTTGAGAACTCGGCTTGTCCACACTTCTTGGTCTTGTTCATAGCCCCATCCGACCCATCGTTGAGGCGGCACTGCGGTAAAGTGGCTCTTCAGCATCAATCCATAGATGTATGGAATCATCTCGTAGCGTCTCTTGATCGCCTTGCGGACCTCGGGCAAAATCTCTGGGTACATCCAAGGCTCAATTACATCTCCCACTAAGTTGTCGTTACCAGTCTTGAAACAGTTGATAGCGAATCGAGGACTATTGCATCCAAGTTGCACCCATCTCAGGAGAAGTTCTGGTGGTGGCTGTGGACCTTCAAAGCCTCCAATGTCGTGACCATAGCATTGCATAAGACACATTCCAGCAGTCAGCGACAGTGCGTTAGCTCCACGCATCCCATCCCAAGAAGTGATATTGTCGCCCGACCAAGCCGAGCATGCATAACGGAACGTACCTGCAGTACCGCTACGACTCAGCACGAAGGGACGCTCGTGCGGCACAGCTTCCAGCAAAGCATCATGCGAAGCTTTGCCATGAAGCTCAGTATGCATGGCTCGACCCCACAAGCCAATGTCTGTTCGTCTCTCTTTGATGCCTTGCACGTGTTCGTTGTCCAATGCCATCTGCCAGGTATCGTTGGGCACAAGATATTCGTTGTTGTCATTCCACATGCAGTCCATGCCTTCCAAGCGCAACTTCTTCACACCTTCGTACCAGAAGTCATACCCAGCCTTTGAGCTGAGGTCAATATGCCCACCTTCACCAGACTCACCACCACCTGCACTCCACAGTCGAGCAATACCTGGGCCGCCAGTGTTCATGTCCTTGAACAGCGCACCAGCCTTGACCAGATTCTGATATTCGGGATGACTCTCCAAGATGTATGGTTTAATGTTTGCAATGATTCGAATGCCTCGCGCATGGAACTCGTCGGTAAAGCTTTTCGGGTCCGGAAATCGATGCCTGTTCCAAGTAAAGACATTTCTCGTTTTCGGCTCTGTCTCAGCGACAGTATACCCAGAGCTCATCTGGAAACCTGAACAAGGAATGTCGTACTTCTCCACAGTATCAGCCCATTCAATAAGTGCCTCACTCGCTCTCGGCTCATCAAGCATAGAGTACTTCATACCACCGCCAAGATATCCAAACGCCCAGCGTGGCACCAAGAGGGGAAAGCCGACAAGCTCAGCATACATGGTCACTACATCCTGAAGTGTCTTACCAATGAGAGTATACTGCTCCAAACCTCCATGATCCTGTCTGTACACCTTAAAGAAACCCCACATGCCATCCATCTCTGATCCGACAGAGTAGTACCCTCTGGCATGGCTTGTCGAGAACGTTGCCACCACACCTTCTGGTCCTGCTCGAACAAGCAATGGAATATGTTTGTACATAGGATCAGTCCGATGCACATCATATCCGAAGCAATCAGTCGCAGAAAGCGTAAAGTGTCTACCTGACAAGTCCATAGGTGCAGGCTTCTCACCCAGTCCGACATGCAGGCTGCCACGAAAGTAGCGAGAATACTGAGCCATGCCAGTTCCGTCCAATGCATACGAGCGGAAAGGCAGATCGGTGTGAAGAGGCTGTTGGTTTGCAAAGCCTATTGACACGATGGGAACTTTGGTCCAGTCCACAGTGGCTTCGATCTCGCCGGAGGAATATGTCCTGGACTTGTCTCCAGAAGAGACTGCTGCGAAAGACTCATTGCTGGAGACCGGCTTGTGAGCACTCGGAAATGGTGGCAGTGGATGTGTCTCAGAGGTAAATGTCGTCCGGAAGAGTCCAGGCTTCAATGCCTCAAAGGTGAAGTCAATTGGTTTCGACTTCTCATTGCTCCGCAAATGTAGAGAGGTCTTGGTCGAGTTGAGCAATGTGTATGCCTTTGGTACAAATTCCTGTTGAGGAGACATGGTTACACAACAGCTAGAGTAGTACAAGATTTTCCAAGAGGGGTACAAAGGAACGCGTGGATGCCAAAGACAACCGAGACTTGGTATCGAGAGTTCTTATATAGGATGTCATCAATGTCGAGCTTCGATGCCAATTGACCTCACGCAGCACGCCACGTGCGAAGTCCGGTCCAGAGCTTACTGTCCGCCGTACATGTACGGCGCATTCGTGGCCGAGCATGATTCTATTGTTACCGCGTGCACACTGTTCCAGTACATATGCCAAGCCCTGGTTGATTTGTGCGACCAATGCCAGGAACAATCGCCTCGAGAAAAGCGGGTCCAATCGTAGCATTGAGGTGCGAGGTGAGGCTCTAACGGACATAGGGTCCGAAATGCGAAGTAGTCGTCAGACAAGCTGATTGTGTCGTGTAATGATTGGACGTTTAAAGTTCGGAGGTTGACGGATCTTCGTTTCTGGACTTCCTGTCGGACTTGTCTGCGAACGCCGAGACCTGCAGGCGGGGAACCTTGGATTACACCGCGACGCGTGATGCGCGTGATGCATCTGGCGATGCAATCTCCAAGATAACGAGGAGGTACGATGTCGGGGCCTCTCTTTAGCCGTGACCTTGATATAGTCAAATGGCCCGCCTGTCAAACTCTCTGCGACACAGGGTCTCTGCAGGACCAAGTGTCCAAAACAGTCCAAGTGTCCAAAACAGTCAGGACAACTCGGCGGAAGAAACAGAGCCTCTCATGGCCAGAGCCAGGGATGATGATGAACATGAGATGGACGCTACCACGACTCGAAAGTCGAACGAGATCCTCACCGAGACAATAGAGACCGTGGAGACGAACGATAGTCGGAAGGATAAAGCTGCTCAGCTGTTGAAAGCTGCTGGACACTCCGTGGTTGTCGATCAGGCAGAGAACAAGCGCATACTACGCTTGATTGATTGGCATATACTGCCCATCATCTTGGTCATCTACTGCCTGCAGTCACTCGACAAGACTGCGCTCTCATATGCATCCGTCTTCGGTCTTGTCGAGGATCTCCACCTGGTCAAGAACCAGTACAGCTGGTCTGCCGCGATTGTCTACGTTGCGCAACTGATATGGCAACCATTCATTGCATATTTCCTGGTCAAGCTTCCTCTTGCGAAGTTCTGCGCAACAATGGTCTTCTGTTGGGGCGCAACCTTGATGGGAATGGTGGCAGCAAAGGACTTTGGTGGACTCATGGCAGCGCGTTGTGTGCTGGGATCCTTCGAGGCATCTGTCGCGCCGACTTTCATCGCCCTTGTTCAGATGGTAGGCATCCGATTGCGCACTTCTAGGATTGGGACTGACTTGCGTGCAGTGGTACCGAAGAAGTGAGCAGACCAACCGCAACGCAGCATGGTATTCGATGCTGGGCGTCGTAAACATCGTAGGTCTCCTTGCGATCTTCTAGTACTCCGACTGACTCGTGTACAGCTGGGAAGTCTGCTAAGTTATGGCTTGGCCAAGATTCAGTCAGATGTCCTCAAACCATTCCAGGTTCGGCTCACATGCCCTTCGTTCCGCATCTTCCTATGCTGACCATTCTTAGATCATCTTCCTCTTCTGTGGAGCACTGACTGTAGCCTTCTCTGCAGTGGTGCTCATCTGGCTGCCAGACTCTCCGGTGAGTGCGAAGTTCTTGAGAGGTGATGACAAGTTGCTGGCAATCGAACGTCTTCGTATGAACCAAATGGGTATCTCGTCTGGTGTATGGCGATGGGACCACGTGCAGGAATCTTCTTAGATGTCAAGACATGGATCTGGTTTTGCATGCTGACTGCGGTATCGATCCCATCCGGCGGCATCACGACTTTTGGCCCACTCATCGTAAAGTCTTTCGGATTCGACAGCTTCACCACTATACTCTTCAATATGCCTTTCGGTGCAGTCCAGCTGGTTGCAACGCTAGGTGGCGCATTTGCTGCCACTCGCTGGAAGGTGAAGAGTCCTGTCCTTGCGTTCTTGTGTTTGCCACCTATCATCGGCATATCGCTGTTGCTCAATCTCGAGCATACTCCTGGAAATAGAGCCGTACTACTATTCGCGTACTACCTCACCTCAGTGTATCCGGCCATCAGTCCTTTAATCTATTCCTGGTCCGGTCAGAACACGGGAGGCGACACGAAGCGGAAGACCACCACGGCCATCCTGTTCATTGGTGCCAGCGCTGGTAAGTATCGATCGTCATTGTCGTCAAGAGTATGCTAACGGATCTCCAGGAAACATCATCGGACCGAACCTGTACACCGTGGATCAAGCACCTCGATACCGCAAAGGTCTCATTTCGAACCTGATCCTGTTCGTCCTTATCATGATCCTGGTCGGCTTGGGTGTGCTCTGGGTCGCTTTCTTGAACAAGCGACATGCGGCAACAAGAGAGTGCTTGGGCAAAGCCGCAAAGGTGGTTGATCTATCCATGGCGAGTGGTCGGGTACTCGCTGGTACAGAGGGTGTCCTGAACGACACCGAGGGGACCGGTCTTGGGAAGAAGGCATTCGACGACGTTACGGATCTGAAGAATGAGGACTTCATCTATCTCATGTGAGCCTGAGTGGAACAAATCAAAGCGACAGCATCGCATATCAGCATAGAGCATAGCAAGCGCATGACATACCTGGCTGCCCGAGGACGGAAGCTTGGACCTTGAGAGATACCCCAGCTGGTCAATGTTGAAGAGATCGGAAGTTCTTGAAAAGGCACTTGCCGTTCCATCGCGTACAACGCATTTTCGTACCAGCGTCAGCCATAGCATCGCATATCATAGAGTCGCTGCCAAGATCTGATCATGCGGTTGCTCCGAAATCCAGAAACAGGTCCTGCCAGTCAAGCGGAATATAACAGAGGTTCAAGCCGGGAAAGTCCCACTCGAACAGGAACTCCTTGGGGATGAAGGACTGAAAGTCTGTATCGCCGGCTTCTCGAGTCTGTACAGCCTGTAGAGAAGCTTCCACTGCACGCTCGCATTTGTCAACAGTCTGTGCTAGGATCCGCATGTATGAGATATTCGCGCCCATGCCCACTTTCGCGAGTTCACTAAGGAAGGCTTTTGCTTCTGCTAGTCGTTGTAGAAGTGCAGCAGGCGGGTCGCCGAGGAGGATGCCGAGACGTAGGACGATTAAGACACAGAAGGCGTTCTTGGCCCATACTAGATGGCAGGATGGTGAGCTATGTGATGCGCGACATTCGAGTTATCTGGGACTTACCAAACTCCATAGCGTACTTGAGGCTCGAGACGTAAGGTATGATCGGAGGCGCGCCTTCGATAGGCACATCCGTCAAGAGCAGCTGCAGATGCTGTTCTGCTGCGAGCTTAGCTGCCAACGCAATGCTCCGCTGTCCCTCGTCCATCAGAGCAATGTTCTCGATGCCCGAAGCTGTCAAAGCACG
Organism: Sphaerulina vaccinii; assembly: GCA_022570795.1. Classification (NCBI taxonomy): domain Eukaryota; kingdom Fungi; phylum Ascomycota; class Dothideomycetes; order Mycosphaerellales; family Mycosphaerellaceae; genus Sphaerulina; species Sphaerulina vaccinii. The sequence continues at coordinate 313,907 of JAKUDP010000014.1, forward strand.
CAAGTGAAGCGTGAGTGTAGCCCATACATGTTGGATGCGCAGGTTGAGTAACATAACGGGATGCTCGTCTGTCAGGCTTGCATCACTGTATCCGATCGTCTCCCATTCTGAGAGCCATAGCTTGAGATCGACTTGTGCGCCAGTGAGCACGTCTTGTAGAGCAGTGAATGATTGCGAAGCTGACGTAGCACGAGCGAGTGCTTCGTGGGATGCGGTTCTTAGATCGTTGAGCTCGACCTGTGCAAAAAGTCTCATGTCTGTCGAGGTCCTTTGTGGATGCGATAGTAGCATGCGAACTCGCCTAGAGGAGGCATGGAAAACGACTGATGGTGGCTTGCCTCCATCGAGAGACAGAATGGAGTCCAGTACAAAGATTCCATACCACACGCGTGAGGTCCAAAACAAAGTGGGCTCGTTTATCGTTTGTCGTAGACCTCCAGGTTCTGGGTTAACCAGGGAAGTGAAGAGCCGGTCCAAGCGTGTCGGAAGTCCTGCATGCATGGCTGCACGTAAAGCCACATCTACCAGCACAGCTCCAGAGTCTGAGTAAGAGGCGATGACCAGTAAAGCCTGAATGTCTTCCATCGTCCATGCTGATTCGCCGGAGGATATCTTGAGGACCAGCTCAGACGTCCGAGATCTGATGAAGCCATACATCTGTCGCCAAGGACGAGATAGAACACCACACGAAGCACGGCTGCCAAATGCTACAAGCGTGTCGAAAAGGATAACTGATCGGGCTCTAATGGAGGTGAAAGTGTCCAAGTTGCGATCGAAGACTGGCACGAATCTGTCACAGCCTTCAAAGAAAGTATTGAACCATGCTCTGGCATCTCCCTCGGAAACAAGTCCAGCAGTCACCACGTCCTTCCTGGAACCCTCTCGAAGGGTGAAGCTAGAGACGCCAGCAGGTCCAGCAGGTCCAGCAGGTCCAGGACGAGCACTCTCTGAGTCTGTAGAGTTTGCAGATTGCGTGGCTTCTGGGGTTCGTGGTCCACGACTATTAAGTCTTGCTTGAAGTCCAGAGATTGCATTTTCCAGTCTCTCGAAGCGTTCAGCTACAGGATCTGGTGGCCGTTCGACATAGAGACATTCCAACGAGCTGGCCCTGCATCTTCCACAAGGCCTTTGTTCATCGCAGCGTACTTTCGATCTCCGACATGCGCCACATGCCTTTGGGAATCGCCTTCGTTTTGATCCAGTGGCTGGTGATCCCGGATCTGCGGAGGAGTCCATGGTGGCGATGTTCTTGGTATGAAAAGACGCGTCAAATCACTGTCCAATGCCATGCTGTGCATCGCAACGCTCCAGAACGCGTGCAAAAGCACGATGATGCGATTTTCAAGATGGAGTCCGGTGTTTGTGAAGCGGGATCGCAAGCGTGAAGTAGTAGTCTCCGTGATCGGCAAGTGCAGCCGGAGTGGTATAAATATCGTTAGGGTTGCGTCGATATCATCAGGATAATACCAGACGACGGTAAGATGCTCGATCTTGAGTTCTGAAAAAGCCATTCGATGCTCATACTAGCTTTACGAAAGCTTGGGAGGTTTGGTCTGGTTTGGACATATCTGGAACGTACTATCTGCAATTGTCCGGATTAACGATTTTGTGGAACTGTTGATATTTTGAAAGTTGTACAGACACCTGTGCCATGTTGTGTCCATTTCCTCACAGGACCTGGCAAGGTTGATTGTTGTCGACTCTGACGTCCACTACGACAAGCGCAGCACGCGTTAAGTAGGATCATAAGAATGTTCGAAGACAGAGAGCATACCATATGTTGTTGGCAATGCATACCGCTAGTTCTAGAGCTTATCACTCATCTGTTCATTCTGCTTCGATGCCGCCCGTGTCCTCCTTCATGCAGTCCATACACAGCGACCTGCCATTCTATATCGGCCGTCCGTCGGCTCATATCAGGGCCCTATGAGCATGCCAGTCCGTCTGTCGACGCCATGTCGTGCTCCTCCACATATCATACCAGTCAGTCTGCGTGTCTCATGCTCCTTCAACGCAGTGGCCCATGCGGTCGAGTCCCGTCGTCGCGTTATGTCCATAGAGGGGAAGAAGGCACATGATAATGCTTTTCCACGTCCGTTTTGCTGCTCATACCATATGCTGCAGCCTCTTTGTTCGTACTCAGTCTACATCATTAACCCACTCATCCTCATCATTCCCGGCGTTGTTCGCTGCTGGACCAAAGGTATTGATGGATGATTGCACAATCGCTGGGTTCGCACCCTGCGCAGCTGCGGGAGCTGCGTTCGCACTGGCAGCGTTTGTATTGGCGGCGCCAGGAGCGGCTTGCTGAGGTGCTGGCGGCGGAGCAGCATTGTTGTTGTTGTTGAAAGCCGGCACATTGAACAGGTTCGCACCTGGCGGAGGTGGACCAGTGCCAACCTGTATACCGCCAAAGCCGCCTGGGATTGGAATGGTGAAATGCTGAGGTGCGCCGGGAGGAGGCGGGCCACCAGCGAGGATCTGCTGCAGAGCGGCAGTGATAGCATTTGCTCCTGCTCCTGCTCCTCCTTGCCCCCCAGGAGCCGCCGCAGCCTGAGCAGCTGGTGGAGGTGGTCCCATGCCCACAGCTGGCATCACGATGGGCGCACCTCCTCCGCCAGGCCCACCGAGAGCTTGTAGAAGTCCATTCAGGCCAGCCAATCCACCAATGTCGTCGTCCAGGATGTCTTCGCCGACATTGCACTCCTCAATGAACAGAGGCAACGTCTTCTCGATCTCCTCACGGGATGGCAGGCAGATGAAATATCCTCGCTCAGGCATTCGCTCCTGTCCGGGTGCCTTGAAGTCCTTGTCCTCATACATGGCGCACTTCTTCACTACCTCTGGCTTCACAGTCGGGACTCCAGCTCCATCGGCACACTTAGTCTCCACCAAGTCTGGCATCGACATACTCAGATCTTCCTGTGGAATCAGGTCGGGTAGCTCCTCATCGTCATCGTCATCATCGTGGTCCTCGCTCCAGTCATCATCGTCGTCCAGGTCGTCTGGCATTGGTGGCATTGGACCCCAAGCTGCGTCAGCCGCGGTCTCGTCTTCCTCCAATTGCTTCAAGAAGTACACCTTCTGTCGTGATTGCTGCAAGTACACGAGATGTAGGTGTTGTAGCTGTGGCAGTCGCTTGAGTATTCTGAGTATAGTGACCCAGCTCCCTGACGTGAGATCAATGGCATGCATTGTCAATCTCTCGACCGACGTCAACTTCGCGAGGATAGTGCCGAGAGTCTTCCCATCCATGGCCATACTATCGAGCTTGATCTTCTTGAGCTTAGACAAGTCCATGGCATCGGTCATCGCCTTACACATCGAGTCATTTGCATCTGCCAGATCAAAGCTGAGGCCGAAGTCGGTGACGTTTGAGAGGACGGGCGCGAAACCAACAAGGCCTTCTCGGGCCTTGCGCACCGAGCCGTTGCCAGTAGGTGTGCTCTTACGCATTGCATAGCTGCGGAATTGGACATTGAAAGTTTCGAGGTCAGCAAAGGCATCCCGTAACTTCTCGATCGTGGTCGGCTTGAACTTCAGATCGTCAATTGGTGAGATACCGTGAAGATGACTTCGCATCTTTGTCTCCACCTTCTTCAACGTCTTGATGCCACTCTCCGCGACAGCAAACATTATGTTTCTCCAACAGTACTGTTGAAATTCGAAGTGCTCCAGCAGAGCCGACTGCGAGGCGGCCTCGGATGGGGCATAGTGAGGAATGGTTCCTGTCGTGCGTTGAAACTTGCTCAGACCTCGAACTTCGGCACTCAATGGGACTTCGAGAGTGTTGTCGACGAGTGAGAGACTCTTCAAACGTGGCAGCTTGCTGAAAGCATCCACGAGGAAGGCCTTGGATGTCTTCGAATTCTTCCGAAGTGCCTGTTGGTCTCGAAGATATATCGTGAAGGCTTCTTGTTGTCGTACACTAGGATGCCAGCAATGCCCCAGGCAGTGATGTGGGCAGTGCTTCGGACGCTCCTTAACGAGTGCAGTGATGAAGTAGATCTGGCGGAGATAAGTTCGGAGCTTCTCGCTGTTGGCGATGTTGGCAAGGACTTTCAAAGACTCAGTGCTGAACATAAAGCACTGTGAGAACGTCAGCTTATACACAGTCTGGTTGAGCAACTGCGATGGCAAACCTTCTCGGTGAAGTACTCCTTGGCAAATTCGTGCAAACTCTTCGTCTCGATGTCACGGCATGTTTGTCGTAATGAGAAGATGTCGTCGGACTGTAGCTTGATACTGATATTGATCAAGAGCTCCTCGGGCAGCATAGCAAGTAGTGATCCCGCGTTCAGGCTTGTGTTGTCGGAGCCATCAGCCGATGGCGCGGGAGTGCGGGCGTCTGCCATGGTACTGGCGGCGTGTTCTTGAAACTCTGAACGTGTCTGTACCGTCTGGCGATATGAGCTTGTGATGTCTCTGAGTCGTGTTCTGGTTCTGTGTTTGGTGTCGAGGTAGCGAAATCGGAATTGACGTGTTCGCGATGTGTTCCGGTTGAGAGGTCCGCCTGCAGCCAAGTTGACAAGGGTGAGCTTGTCGGCAAACGGTGCGCGTAGAAGTTCAAGGACACCAATAGAAGAAACGCGTCGCTTGTCGTCAAGCGCGATGTATCATATATCGAGTTGTCACACAGCAACGCAAGTGAGGTTGTCTGCTCAAGGTTCAGAGCTCTTTCCCGCTGTTTCTCTGAGGTAGGCTCCGATTTCTTGGCAACAGTTTTGAGGAAGGAACGCGTACATGGTCGTACATGATGCCATTTCGTATCCTAACGATGTTGTCTCTACCTATAGTACTCATGTACATGATGCTGACTCTTCCACCTCATAAACCAACAAGCGATTGGGAAAAGTGCAGTATTGACAGCTCCCCACGCGATCAATACTCCAAACACCAAGCCATATTCGCTATGCAGATCGAACAATATCATCCTACTGCCTTGCACAATGTAATGCAACGGCCACGCGTAGCCCCAACGGTAGAAGCTGGGCTCAATGTCGATGTCGTAGAATGCAGTCGACACGTTCGTGATGACCCAAAAGATCAACCAGAGGGAAGTCCAAGGTTGCCCCACGAACATCGTAACATTCTCGAAAGCGAGGCCTAGTGCTATCATGCCGAAGAAGTTGAGCATCCAATAGACTGGAAATGTGCCGTAGCCGAAAGCTGTGGGATTGGAATTGCCATTGATGGTAGAAGTGACTTCTGTTTGTGAAGAAACTGGATTGCCGCCGTGAAAGTTGATCTGGAACGCTAGACTGATGAGCGAGTAGGCTAGAGATAGCATGAAGTAGGCTGAGATCGTGGAACACCAGCGCCAGATGATGAGTTGGTAGAACTTCAGAGGTGCGTGACCTTCGGGTTTGAGGTACTGTAGACAGTTTTAGCTAATGCGATCAGAATGGTATGTTTAGATGGCAAGCTTACCTTCATGTGAATCGGCAGATAGAATGCAAACGAGAAGAAGGACACGATGATCAAATAGATCAGGCCAATAGACACTGCCGGAACCGCCGTGAACGGGTAGAAAGGTCGCAAGTTGTACTGCGCAAACCCAATAGCTGGACTGAGGGCCTGTGGGACTGTGGCAAGATTCTGCACCAGAGTATTGTTGCTTGCAGCCATCTCCATAACCATGCCTGTCCACTGTCGACCAATCATAGTGGTGGCTTCAGTCATCAGCGGAGCGAGCTGAGGATATATGAAGTCAAACCAGGCGGTGTCGTCTCTGGCATCCTGGTAGACAAGCTGGCAAGCTCCCATTGGATCGTAGGAAGCGTTGCCATTCTGTACAGCTGAGTACAACATCGCGGTCGCATTCGCGTTGATGATGATCGCCGCCCACGCCTCATTGTCGTATACAGCCTGTCGAACGCCAATGGGGTCATAGCCGAAATTGGCAGCGGGCACGCTTTCGAATCCTAGATGCGGCATGGGACTATTCACCTTCTGTTGAGCCAGCTGCACGATTGTAGGCCCCACGAGAGGCTGTAACCCATTGGTGTTATAAGGCGCTGACTGCCCATCGAAGTCAACCACATAGACAACCAAATTTGATAGGTTCTGATCTGCTCGGAACAGTGTGCCCCAGTATATCGAAAGAATGCCTAGGATGAACGCCATAAGAATCGCGGTCGTGAGTATCCATTTTCCAACAGCTTCGCGTCGAACGTGCTTCAGAGATGGGTGGAAGAAGCCAACACTGGTCGCTGTTAGCAGGCAGTCCTTCATGATACCATCCGAGGACTCACGGCTTTGGAGTATCGTCCTGCTTCTCTTCATCGTCATCGCCACTCTCGCCCTCGCCCTGCTTGTTGCCATCTTGCTCCTTGTCCGTCTCTTGGCTGTCTTCTCTTTCTTTGTGGGAGTCCTGGGGGTTTGCGTCTTTCGGTCGAGGCGCGTAGCTGGTATGCGCTTCACTGTTGTTAAGAGGACCGCCGGCGATGCCCTCACGCGCAGGGAGTCTGTGAGAGTGAACCATTTTCGCCAGCCTTCGCGAGACGATGAGATGAGGAAGAAGAATGCGACCTACCTTGAAGCCTACCAATGCAATAACGAGCGCCAAAGTCGCAGCACCGATGCGACGATTTGGTGACGACATAATTTTTGTTCGTGAAGATGTCGGTTCAATGATCCGTGCTGGCGTGAAAGATTTGAGTGTGGTTGTCTTCCGCGATGGCTCCCGTCGTTTGATGTCATGTCTCCCAACGACAGCACTTCTTCGGAAACACGACAACCATCTCATACACGCGAAGATGCCTGCATACGGTGGTATGAGAATGATGAAGATGGATGAAGACGCGTCGACGATAAGGACCTGCCTGAACAGGCTTTGGCACGAATCCTTGGCTTGCATCCTCCTTCAGGGCTCATGGATAGCAAAAAATATATGGTATCTGTTCCAAGACAACATGGTAAGTTACGCGTCGAATTTTCACTCTTACACGCGCAGAAACGATGGGCAACCCCATGGCCCCTCAAGCCTTCGTGGCCTCGAGCGTGCGTCTTCTAGCCATTATCGGTGAGAGGCGTGCAGCGAAAGAGACCGACCCATCGCAGATCATAGCCTTGGGGTCCGAGTTCAAGAAGGTTCTGCATCACCTCGTCTTTTCCCACCTGCTTGACGAAGAAGAGATGGTGGCCTACGATATCGCCGAGACAGCGAGCCGCGATATCCTGCTGCGATTGGAACTCCTAGAGAAGCCGCCTCCAGAATTGACCAACACGACCACGCTGTTCGATAAGGTGTGGTCTGAAGAAGCCCTGTCGAAGCTCGAGGGTTGTGTTTCTCAAGTGCAGGCGGTCTTTTCGAGGAACTCTGGCAGCAGACAACTGTGGACAGGTCCTGGAACCGGGACTACTCAGCAAGCTCCACAAGATGTCGACGATGGTTCGCTCAGCCCTCATGCAGCCAAGCTGGACTCCAAGATGGAAGCAGAAGTGAAGAAGACGCTCAGTAATCTAGACAAGTCGGAGTTGATTCAAGAAGCGTTCTTGGAAGGCTTGAAGTTCGCCGCCATGGGCGATCGTGAAGAAGAAGTCGCTGAAGCCCACGATCAGACCTTTGAATGGATACTGAACGAAGCTGCGACTACCAGCATGAAGAAGTCGCTACTCGGCCAGAACAACTTTGTCGACTGGCTGAAAGGCAACGACACGGCGCGAATATACTGGATCAACGGCAAAGCAGGCTCTGGCAAATCGACCTTGATGCGCTTCCTTGCAAGTCATCGTAGAACTAAAGAGTATCTAACATCCTGGGCTGGTGACGTGCCATTGACTACCGCTCATTTCTACTTCTGGACCAGTGGATCTGCCCTCCAACGATCGCAAAGCGGCTTGCTCCGCTCACTCTTATTCGATATCCTCAGCCAGCAGCCCGATCTGCTCGCCTGGGCTTTTCCCGGGCTTTGGCTCGTCTGTCAGGATACCAAGAAGAGGATTGAGGTACTACTGACTTGGGAGCAAGCAGATCTACTCAAGGGACTATATCGCGCTCTGGAGCTCTGTGCAATCAAAGGCAAGATATGCCTTTTCATTGATGGCCTGGACGAATTCGAAGGCAATGAAAATACAGTTATAGGACTAGTGCGTGACATTGTCAACATCTCCGCCAATATCAAGATTTGCGTGTCGAGCAGACCGTGGGCCGCTTTTGAGAATGCATTCCAGGACGTACCACATATCTTGCTCCAGAATCTGACACGTCAAGATATGGTCCAGTACATCACGGACCAGCTGCAGATGAATGGTTTGACGAAAGGCATAGGTGACAGAGATCCCCTCTTCCACGAATTACTTGGCGATGTGGTGACTAAAGCAGATGGCGTCTTCCTTTGGACAAGCTTGGCCATTCGATCAATCACCAATAAGCTCCCCAAGCAGTGTACTTTGCATGACTTACAGAAGGAACTGGCCAAGCTGCCTTCTGATCTCGAAGATTTGTTTCGCCATTTACTGTTCGGCGAACGTGTTAAAGGTCATCTACTTGAACAGCAGTCTCACATACTGCAAACGATGAGAGCTCGAGATGAAGTCTGCGACTTCACTAGGGACGAGAGCGTCCGCGCCATGAACCTATACCAGGTGTCATTGGCGCATACATCGATTTCTTCCGAGGCCAAAGTCACTGTTCGCCAAGGCGCCTTGCGTACTGTGGAAAGACTATGCAGAGACTTCGCCACACTTCTAGAGCTTAGTTGCTCTCACTTGATTGTCCTTGGTGGACACGACAAGAGCACAATTCGAGTGCAGTCGCGCTCCGCACATGCTGCGAACGAAGACGAGATTATCAGAGAGGCCAACAGGAGAGTACATTACCTTCACCGCACCGTCAGAGACTTCTTCACTTCGTCTGGTGTGTGGGACGATAAGATACTGAGAAACAGCAAGCCAGGTTTCGATCCTCATATCGCACTTCTACACTCCCACATCTCCCGCCTGAAGTCGCCTCTCGAAGAACCCGAGAAGCATCGTCGCTTGGATGAATGGTGGCACGACGATGTTGTACCGGCCATGACCCACGCACGTCTCGTTCGAGCAGTCGCAGAAGCGACTGCACCCGCCCAGATAGCGAAAGCCTCTCAGCAAGTAATACTTCTCGACCAACTCAACGAGACACTTACCTGGTACTGGCGCAAGAAAGCTGGAGATCCTTTGGACACCTGGGCTCGTCATACTTTTGCGACATACGAGGAAAGGATGAAGCACAGAACACCCTATCACAACCCATTCCTCTCGCTGGCTGCAAAGTTCGGCCTGTCAATTTACCTGCGCGCAAAGCTGTCTACTGGAGACTACCCTTACCAAGCCGGCATACCAATCCTGACGCACGCCCTCGATCTCCTAAATGATAGACGTAAGACCGTCTATCCTCTCTCTGACAGTTCTGTAATCGAGGCAATCCTAAAGTCTGGAAGCGAGTCACCCAACCTGCAATATCGTGACCTTCGGAACAAGCCCGACACTCCTTGGCTGATTGCGCTGAAGTGTGTCCGCGAAGGTCATAGACGAAGCTGGATCCATGTCTTCTCACCGGATGTCAAGAGGTGGGTGAAAGTGCTTGAAGTGATGCTTGATCATGGCGCAGATCCTAATGTTGTGATTGAGAAGGATCAATGGGATCCTGAGACCACTGGTCTGGCCGTCATTGAGAATGTTGCAATGGATTACTTCTCTGCTGATGTTTGGCGGTTGCTGAAGAGGATGAGAGGTGAAGTCGGAGGCGCGAGTGGGTGAACCGAACTCAGAAAATGGAAGAATGGTACCGATATGTCAAGCTTCGAGGTCAACCAACAAGCACATGGGCTGTGCAAAATCTTCCATCAGCAACGATATATTAACACCACCACCTCGCTCTGAGTCAGGACGCAGATACAAAGTCCTAGAATCTCGACATATCACAAGCTGTACAAGACGAAAAATCATGGAGCGTGCTGCAGAGATCCAGGAGGTCAATACTCTGGAACAAGCCTTGCTCGATCATGCCATTGCCAGAAGCCGCAGAATGCTACAGGCACGTCAGGAAGCTCGCACCAAAGGAGACACGATCCTCCCACCTCTGCCTGAGATCTGTAGTATCGAAGGTACACAAAGCTTCGCGCCACAGCTAGGTGTGGCTCTCTCTAGGGCCGACAGGAATCCGCCAACCTACACGGCTGCTCTGGAGAGCGAATCCATCGAGAGACTGATGCACAGGATCTTGCAGCAAACCTTCACTAGAGGTGCTGATTTCTCCGCCACATTCCCAAGGTCAGCTATGGGGCTGGCGTGGTTTCTGATCGATATTCTGGCTGTAGACTACGGCTACAATATAATATCACCAGGATCAAGAGACGTGTCTGTATGGAGAGGGAGTCCCTATTACCTCGAAACCACACTGCGATTTGTTCAAAAGTATCGCACCGTGCCAGACTCAGCTTCAGCTCCACTAGTGTTAACGGAACGCTATGGACATGCCTTCTGCAGTCTTCATCACAACCTCTACCGCCCTGCACAGAAGCTGGGCATACTGCCTTGTGCTATCGATACAATCGTACATCGCTGGTGTGATTACACTCCTCGGAACGGGCGCTATACGGGATGCCTACAGGGGGTTTACCAAGAACTAGGGGTGGACGGAGTAGCTGAAAAGATCGCCTGGGACTGGATTCACGTGCTAAGACCATTAGAGAGGCTCAATGACAAGCTCGGATGGAGCTCGGCCTCACATTATAAGCATATCCTGGAGACAGCGCAACGAATGCTTCCTGAAAGTCATCCTACGCGGTGTCTCATGGAGCACATACTGCTGGCGACTCCTGGCTCCAGTACGCAAGCAGCTTCAAAGGACTTACAGGAGCTGCTCAACGAGGGCGACCGCTGGCTACGAACAGACCGCTCGATAAGCAAACCCGACAAATCCTTGATGGGACTGCTCCAGAACTTCGCCCTTTTTGCATACTGATTCGAGGAATGCAACGGCCTGTTGCTCATGCGGATATTGAGATGATGGTCGTAAGACGAGACTTCCGCGACAGACGACAGGTCGCTCTATCACGCTCGGTAATATGAGGACTATTACAATGCCCAACAATGCACAGACACCGTCGCGACCGGAGGGAAACGGAGAGCAGGCATACCGGAGGTCTCAAATTCAAGATCCACTGAGAGTCGTCCACTATCACGCATTGGAGATCCTACATCCAGCAGTGAGTTGTCACATAGGAGACCAGATAGTCATAATTATCGAGAAAGACCAAATATCGTCTTTGCTGCGATTGTGATCGATGCAGCCACGAGTTCCCAGCAGCTTTCCTCGCGATAGGGGCTACTGCTCTGGAGACATGATAGGACTTTTCAAAAACACTTACAGCCGAATTCTGGCTATTCTTGTACCGAAGTACGTATATATGCTGCTTTCATGTCAACTCAATGTGACAGCATTATCAGATACAAAGTACGAATTACCAGCATTCACAATGGTAGACCACAATCACACGCACACGAGAACCTTCACAACTCCAGCAAAGACCACCGTTCTCCACTCCACTTGATCCACGCCTACAGAGCTCAACGTGGTCCAGCAATCCGCAATACAATAGCAACTATGTCTATGATCTCTCAGTGGGTCAAGAGAGTAGTTGTCGTTGCCAAGCCCGTCTTCACAGCTTCATCCTACAGCGGGTCCTTCCGCTGTAGGATGAATCTGATGTACAAACAAATAATTAGAGCGCCTAGGGCTACGAGGGGTCGTTATCCGTTGCCGTATGACCTCAACAGACTTAAATACCTTGAAACTCGACAAATACGTGAAGAAGAAGAAGTTATAACATCGTTCTTCCTTCCGTACTCCACAAACAACAACAAGCCCGAAAGAAGAAGAAATCTCCATAATATACTCTCAAGTTCAATCAACCAATCAATCACTACAATGAAGCAATCCAGCAACCTCCTCCTCCAGATCTCAGCTCTCGCAGGAGTTAGCTACGCGCAAACCCAAGGACAAGGCATGGGCATTGGGCCCAAAGATCTTCCGAACGCTCTGCTCCTCGACGCGAATCAACATCCCAATGCCACGAAATCTGTTCCGTTCACAATCGGATCCGTTAACTTCACACTCACTGTGAACGTAACAGAGTTGACAATACCGGCCAATGTTACTACAGAAGTCCAAAACCCTCGAATCGTCAATTTAGTTACTGGCTTAAGCTGGATCGGCGACAAGAATCTCAACGACACTATCGCGGACGAAGAATCTTCTCATACTAGCAGCGGCGGTCCTCCACCAAGACTCTGTGTCCAGTTTCCCCTCGAAGGATTGTTCTCAAAGTCTGAGACTAATAGCTACCGGGAGAGCGATAACGGAGACTGTATACATGCGTTAGGAAAGAAATGCGTTAATGCCATCAAGAGAATGGGTGGTTCTACCACCACGGGGCCAATGTGTTATACCGGAGGATTAGGACCAGTGCCTAGGGAAGACTGTGGTTTCAGTCTCTGGGCCTCGTTCAGTAGTGGGCGTAAGTATTTCTTCCTCGTTCGTTCAAACAACACGTCTCGTCTCCGGTTTTGCAGATACTGATTCTTCCATCTTCAGCTTTAATAAACTCCTCTGCCTCTACGAATGAGACTGCGATTGTTCCCTACAACGGCGCCGGCTTCTCCTACTGGTCCTCTGACATCTATCCAGCTGGCAACACAACCTGGTATGAGCGCGAAACAGAGCGACTTCAGGTGTTTATCTTTAGTAACGACGAGGGGGCGTACCCCGTCTGTGTACGGGTCAAGTCAGATCATGTCGATGGAGACAGTCCAGCATCAGGCGCATCCAGGAGTTGGGAGAGAAGTGTAGTAGCTGCCACCAGTGTAGGACTCGCTGCCTCGTTTGCCATTGCGTGGGTGCTGTAGTATATATAGCCTTTTCAATCCAATCATGACCATCATGCTTGTCAGTCTCATCATGGCCCTTCGCGGTCTGCCTCAGCCGTCAGCAGCCAGTCAGTCTCCTGCTAATCAGGTATTGCATAGCCTCGCTGCTGCAGCATCCATCTCTGCCAAGGCCTCGCTAGCACGCAACTTCTTCAGAACATTCAATTCTGGCATAATACCATGCGCACGTTGAACATCCCGTGTACGGCCCTCATGAGTCTCCGCATCGTAAGCAAGGCCACTGAGATTTCCAGCCCATGCGACTTGGCATATAGCAACTCCCTCTGAACTGTCCGCGTCCTCCTTCTCAGCCACGAGCAATAATCTGCGATGAAGCTTCTCCCTTCTCAAACATTCGAATGGATGCTCGCGTCTAACACGAGACCAGGGGTCACTGTAAGTATGGAAGTTCCCGAGGTTCTGGAAGCGCGATGCGCCATGCTTCATGGATGACCAGCCTGGTTCTAGCATTACATTGATTGGGACCGCTGTTCTCAAGAAGAGGAATTAGTATTACCACAAGAATCCCAACGCAATATGTAAGGCGCCTTGAAACATACCTTTCTGCACGAAACTATACCACCCATACGTGGCTGCTGATGGCTGAGGAGGAGCACTCGGATCTTGTTCTGAAAAGTAACGCCGGTTCTCATATGGATTCTCGCCTCCCCACAGCTGCTGCTCTTCTTCCTTGTAATCCATCCAATCCACATTAGCGATCTCGAGATTAGCGCCTATCAGATCGGCCATATCGATCCCACAACGACAAACCCCGACGATATTTTGTGCATGATCGTGTGCTGTCACGTCCAGGTAGACTGCTAAAATGCCGTCTTTGGCCCAGTTTAGTTGATCCGCCACGATGAAGAATAACGGATGTATGACTGGATCGCTGTCTCGTGTTTGCACGTGGTGATTGTAAACGTCCCGTAATGACTTATCCGCAAATTGGGGTTGGGATGCTAGGCGGCAGTTGGACGTGCTATCCTCTGCCGTATTGAGGTCCTGTTCGAGTCGCTGTAGACCTGCAGCGTCTAGTTGGACCAAGCTGTACACTGCGAATTTCTTGTTGAGGGAGTCCGCCCGATGGCGGTCTTCATTTGAAGCCTCGCGAGGAAGTGTGTCTTCTAGTTGCCTCGTGGAAGCCATGGTACGTCTGTCCGGACGGATGTAGCGAGGATATGGTGCAACTTCTTCTGAGGAGAGACTGCAGCCGGAGTCATCGATGCAAGGACGCAAATACAAGACACTGGCTTGATGGGATGAGAGGAGCAAGTCAGTCTGCTGCTTGCGGCGTAGTCAAGGTTAGCCGCCGTAATGAAAATAGCACGTCAGAGAATTCGACAGATCATGTAGAGAGGAGAGATTGGACACGCTCCATGGCGATGTTTCGCGTCGCGTCCTCATCTTGGCAGGACGATATTGTATGACTAAGCACTTGCAGGGATTACGACGACAACATCTTGTTCGCAACTTCCCACTCCTACATGAATGGCAAGTGGCAGTCTGGAGAGACTCTTCCTCCATTCACAAGACTAGTATACAAGAATACCACATTTGCCAGATGGGGACCTGCCATGGACACCCACAACAGAGCCGTTGAGAAGATATCTTCTCAAGTCCGTAACTTCCACTCAAACCACAAGCCATACCGCATATACCATGGATCAACAAACAGCACTCGAGACTCCAGAAGAGACCCCAACAGCTCAATAGATACAAGCAAGCTCAATCATGTCCTCAACATTGACACCAATACCAAGATCGCCATAGTCGAACCCAATGTTCCCATGGATGACTTCGTTCGCGAGACATATAAGCATGGTCTAGTCCCGCTCGTGGTAATGGAGTTTCCTGGCATCACAGTCGGAGGTGGATTTGCTGGAACATCTGGTGAAAGCAGTTCTTTCCGGCATGGCTTCTTCGATAACACTGTTCAATGGATCGAGATTGTGGTGCCAAACGGAGAAGTCCAAAGGATCAGCAGAGAAGACAATCCAGAACTATTCTGGGGCGCCGCAGGAAGTTTTGGCACGCTTGGAGTTGTCACTCTTCTCAAGATCCAATTGAGAGAGGCTGCAGATTGGGTCGAACTGACATACTATCCTTTCTCCAGGATTGACGATGCAATGGATCAGGTCAAACAAGAAGTCGCGAAGCCACAGGTGGACTATCTAGATGGCATCGTTTTCTCTCGCGACAATATTGTGATATGCTCTGGCAAGCTCACGGACGCACTACCTCAATCTGGAGCTGAAGTCCACCACTTCCTGCGACCTCGAGACCGGTGGTTCTATCAACACGTTTCTCGACGTACAGCCAAGTCTTCCGGCCAACCAGTGACAATCTACACCCCTCTAACAGACTATCTATTCCGCTACGATCGGGGAGCCTTCTGGGTAGGAAAGTACGCTTTCACCTACTTCCTAACCCCCTTCAACCGCATCACACGCTACATTCTTGATCGTTTCATGCACACGCGAGTGATGTACCATGCTCTGCACGAAAGCGGACAAGCGAAAATCTACATCATCCAAGACGTCGCGATTCCATACGAGAACGTCAAAACATTTCATGAATGGCTCGATGATACTTTCTCGATATATCCGATCTGGCTCTGTCCGCTACGACAACGACGCGATGCTCCCAACTCGGAGTTCGGGCTGTATGCTGAGTTGGCGAACAAGGAGAAAACACCAGATTTCATGATGAATTTTGGCGTATGGGGTCCTGGCTCGTCAAACAGAAAAGACTTCCTGAAGCAGAATCGCGACCTGGAGAAGAAAGTCGGAGACTTGGGTGGCAGGAAGTGGTTATATGCACATGCTTACTATACTGAAGAGGAGTTCTGGGACATTTACAACAAGAAAGAGTATGATACGCTACGAGAGAAGTATGGAGCGCAGTACTTACCGAGTGTGTATGACAAGGTGAAAGTGAAAGAGGAAGAGACTGATGGAAGTCTGGTCGCTTGGTTGGTGCTACTGTTCTGGAGTATATGGCCATTGAGCGGACTCTATGGAGTATATAAGGCTTTCGTGGGCGGTGAGTATTTGATGCAGAAGAAGTCGAGTGCCAAGTTGAAGAGTATTAAGGGCGAGTAGGAGAGAGCTAATATCATTTGTCTCTGCGGACAGGCGACGGCTACGCAACCGCAGGGTAAGTGGTGGCAGTATTAGCAATGGATTGATGAATCAGAGAGATACCTGCAGACAGAAGCAGAAAAGGAGAAAAATCATACATACTAACAAGAAGTGCCTCTGATCCTCTGGTCGAAGTATTGAAGACCTAATCATCACTCGAGGGCGTTCGGGTTGCTCGATCCGCGCCTTGCCAAAGAGTAAACACCGCGCTATATTTCCCAATATTACCTTCCGAGTCACCTGACAGCTCGGCGCTATTTTTCGGCTCCCTAGTCCAAATGCCTACGTTCTAGGACATGTTGGGAGGCCGGCAGACGATGTGGAGATCAAGTTCATTTGACCCGGAGACTCTAGAGTATGCGGCAGAAGGAGAGTGAAAGAGAGTGCTAATATCATTGACGCACACTAGCTATCTATGTAACAAACAAGCTTTGACGACTAAGGGTTGAAGTCAGACTTGAACGAGAAGGCGTCCAGTGGCTCAGTGCCCAGGTACCTTAACTGCCGAAAGTACGACTGCTGAATGTATTGCTACCCGCACGTCCTCGCCAAGATGGACCTGGCCCGGCACAGAGAAGTTATCTCTAATGCTTCTTTGGCGATAGGTGCAACTACAGCCTAGCACGCTTGCTTCCACTCAAGTTGTTCGTTCTAATCTTCTCGCCACAAGGTTTCTTAGCCGGTGCAAAGTGCCCCGCCTAGTGTCGAACAGGGTCGAACAGGGTCGTTGAGGATCTTGCCTGTCTGCCCAGATCTACTTTCCAGCACCATCATCCTCAGCCTTCTTTTCCACAGCGATTGTATCCTCCACTGGCTTCTCTTCCACAGCGGCCGAGTCCTCCTTCTGGTCTTCAGCTTCAATCGTAGAAGCGATCGGAACATTCTTGACGAAGGTCATGCGGGTACAAACCTCTACCTTCTTGCCTTTACCATCGATCCAAACGGTTATCTTCGTCTTGTTTCGCGCGCACTTCTGATCCACCTTGATCACACCGTTGATAGGGGAACTATCGTACAAAGCTTTGTAGATCTGTTCATGGACGCTCCTCTGAATCTGGAGTGCGAGGTCAGCAGGTATTTGCAAAATGGTGCATCTCTGCTTCACGAGATTCGTGAAGCTCGAAGAGACATCAGTGAGCAGGGACATTGTTTCACTTACAGCTTGATACTGCGGCAGATCCTGGGCCAGAAGTGCCTCGATGAAGTCGACTCCGAACTCTTTCGCTGCCTCGGCCTCCTCCTCCTCCTCCTCGTCCTCCTCCTCGAGTTGATGCTCCTCCCAACCTTGGATCTCTCTCATCTGGCGCCGAATTATCCAATTTTGATACAGCATCATCCACCACGAAAGGAAAAGGAGAAAGATAACTGCAAACACCTGCGTGCCGCTCCAATGTCCGATACTGGCCCATTTGTTGAAGGAGCGGAAAGAAGTCGAGAATAATGAGCCTACATTGTTGAAGGCGTGGGAGAGAGACGCTTTGGTCATGCCGTTGGCGAAGGTGAAGTAGGTCATGTTGTCGCTGGGTTTGAACAAGTAGAGGAAGTAGAGGAAGTAGAGGTCGTCTTGTCTTGAGTATGTTCGCGTTGTGGAAGTTGTTGTTGGTGACCGTAGAGAGCATGCAAAAGTTGGCTCTTAAGTGAAGACTGCTCAGGCTGTGTTGTCGTTAGACAATCTAGTGAAGGTCACGATCAAGGCAACACTTCGAAAGAGCGCGTCAATTTGTTGTTTGCTTCTCGTTTGGCAGTTCTCCTGCAACTTTCCGTGTCTGTCGCGAACAACAAAGAGAAGCTTCGGAAAGCTTCTGCAGCGCGTCGTCGTCTTCACGTCCACCTCTAAGTTCGTCTCGATGATTGTACTGGAAGGTTCAGTAAGCATTTCTAGCCTGGTGAAGCTCTTCTTCTTCGCACTCCCAATGAGCTTACTGCCCAGTGGGTTCGGGCTTCATAAATCTTCTTTCAATGCATAACCATTGGAGTTGGGTATCTTCGCGATGTAAGCAATGCAGCCTCCCATGGAATGCAGTTTTTGAACGTGCAAGGCTCGAGGAAAATGAACGTTGCCGGCATGCTCTGTCTCTGCTCCGAGCTGCATAGACGGCTGCGATTGCGAGAGACATCAGACACGAAGCCTGGGTTCCGATACAACCTCTCCGTTCCGAGCATCAACTTCGTTCGCACGTCGAGGCTGCTTTTGGTTGCACAGACAGCACAAAATTCGCAGAGATGCCGGCAACGACCACTTTCCTCAGCCCTCGGTGATCAATCCAGACCACCAAAGTCAAAGCTCTGCACGTTCTGTGGCGCCTTGCCTCTCTTTTTCTTCTTCTTTCGTTTCCTCTCCTTGCCCTCATCCTCGCTGCTATCGTCTTGTTCCGGTTCACTATCATCATCATCACTGTCAGCGGGACGTTTCCCAGAAGTGCCATCTTCTTCCTCGCTGTCTTCTTCGGGTGCAGCAATGTGCTCCCTCCAGACCTTGAGCGTTGAACCACCCCCAGAAATCATCCTCCCTCCAACATCAAACCCAATAGCATTCACACCTTCGATCTCATCATGCGTGAACTCTCCCACGACTTTGTTCATGCCCAGTCTCACGATTCGTATCCTGCCGTCTCCCATCCCTACCGCAATCTTCTTTCCAAAGCCTCCAAGACCATCCGGCAGAGTCGCCATGCAGTCCAACGTCTCCCCTTCTCTGCTGACAACAATCCTCTCATCCTGATCATCCCATTGACCTCTTTCCCACAACGTGATGACTCCATCACCTCCGCCTACTATGGCTTTTTCTCCAGAACTTCCACTACTCTTCTTCGCCGGCAGCCCCGTAACATACAAGCTGCTAAGGAGTAATTCTTCCTGGTCTTCACTTTTCGCCAACACACCTCTTCTCAAATCCGTCAAGGCCAGCGTCGTAGATCCCGTCGTAAGGAACTGCTTGCTATACCCGCTCGTACTCGCCGCACTAGCAGGTATAGGTGCCAAACTAGAAATATAGTCTGCGTGAGGATGATATGTTTGCTGTGGCTTTCCACTCACAAAGGTGCCTGCCGAGTCCCTTAAGTCGTAGAGATGTAGTGCTCCAGAATCCGTTGATAACAACAACGTCTGAGGAGAGAGTGCGTGAATCACCGTAGGCGCGTCGATTTCCCCATTCCCTAGAACAAAAGGAATTGCAACTTTGCCCACAACTCTCCCCGTCGCAGAATCGGCAGCTTTGACTATCCCATCTGTTCCTGCAGAGTAAATCTGACTACCACCAATACTGTAGGCCAGACAGCGACATGATCCTTTATGGCGTTTAGTGCGCCAAGTGATGTCAACTATATCTGTGCCATTACTTCCTCTTCGACCTGAAGAATGATGTTTGACGTCGTCTGGATCGGGTTCTTCGTCAATGCGAGGAAGTTGGAGCGATGCGACATGGCCGGAGGAGAGACCGACTGTTACGCGCGGAGTGTTGGGGTGGATTGCGAGGGCGAAGAGGTCGTGGGAGAGCGGGAGAGTGCAGATCGAGTCGAGCATCTTCTCTTCTCTTTTCTTCTTCGTCGATGTTGACTGCTGTAGACTTGAAGATGGAGTAGTTCTAAGACAAGGATGTTACTATTTTTTAGTGCCAAGGAACAGAGCTGCTTTCCTCTTTTGGTCTGCATATGCAGTGACGTGCTGCTATACGCAGGGGAGTGGAGACGAGCTACAATGGCTGACTTCGATACTGTACGCTCGTGGACTTGTACAACCATAGACGACTGTCAATATGGTGACCAAACGTGTCAAGCAGAAGCAGATCTCCTTTGGCTGTAAGTTCCTGTAGTCCATCAACGGCAGGGAGTTAAGAGCTCACCTTCTCCATCTACAGACTGCGATACAGTCAGTGGCGAACGAGTCTATCCTCCCAAGGAAGTCGAAGACGAGACCATGGCTGAAGTTGAAGTTGAAGACGACTTACTCCCCGAACAAATACCTCCAGAACAAGCTACTGTCTATACACCAGAATCCGATGACGAGATGAATGATATGTACATCAACACAACTGTCTGGCCCCCACTTGCTCAGGCCACTGTGATTCCCAAGGACCAAGATGGTGTCCCGTTTACAGTACTTCTCGAGCACAACTCCGCTGCCAGTGTAGCGGAATCCGAAACACCAGAACTCAGCATTTGGCACAATCATGGTGGCGAACACGACTGGGCAGAACTCCCACTCCAGCTATCGCCAGGCTTCGACGATGTATTCATTATCAACCGTCCTACAGACCAGACTCTGACTAAGAAGTGGTATACTGGACATCTTCCTGGCACTCCTAAGCATGGCCAGGCTGTGTCCTTTACTGTCAAGTGGCGTTTCAGTGACAACTACGAATGGATATGGATCAAAGATGTTACTGGTGTGGGCGATGGGCAGCTTAACTACCAGAGCACTGACTTTGAGAAACACTCCACACATGACTTACAACACTGGTTCAGTGGCATCAGCGGTGATGTACAGATCCAGAGCGAAAGGCCGGATACGGATAACACCTTCCTCTACTCTCTTTCAGCACCGGTTGTGCCAGCTTTCAAGGAAGACTCAGGATATCAACATCATCAGTTGGGCATTGTGAACCACAGTACTAGATGGTTTGGATTGGTCCGATTATGGTCTCCTTGGCTGGCTCCTCGGCAAGGAAAAGGCAAGTTTGAAGTCGATAAGGATGCTATCGAGCTATCATTCTTGCGAGAAGATGGTCTCCATGTGGTTGTGCTGGGTGTGAGTGGTGTCGACGATGTGGTTACTACTTTCATTAACGATAACAACGGCAACATCATCATCAAAGCTCGCAACGATCGTACCGAAGCTCAAACTAGTCGGGTGCTGGTTGCTGTAGCAGACAGCTTCGAGGTTGCGAACGCAGCGGTATGGTATCATGCACGCAAGATTGTCCAATCTTATGGTGTTGCTGGCGAAGAGAGCGCCGATATCAAGCAATTGATGGAGAAAGTACAACCTGACGATAACGCCAATCCAGAATGGCTCGAGGAATGGTACGATGGCTTCACCTTCTGTACCTGGAACGCTCTCGGACAAAACCTCACAGCACAAAAGATCTACGACGCACTAGATGATCTTGCGAAAGAGAACATCAAAATCACGAACCTCATCATCGACGACAACTGGCAATCTCTCAATAAGAGCGACTCACAACTCACTCGCGGCTGGTCTGCCTTCGAGGCCAACTCAGAAGGCTTCCCGGATGGTATGAAAGCCACGACGGCTGAGATTCGCAAACGACATCCCAACATCAAACATATTGCAGTTTGGCATGCTATCCTAGGCTACTGGGGTGGTATCGATCCCAATGGCGAAATCGCGAAGAATTATAAGACTATTGAAGTTGAGAAGGAACCTGGTAAGCAGTAGTAGGCCCAAGGCATCCCCATTTCCGAGTGTCTCACTGAGCTTGAGCCTTCTATGGCGACAAGCTTACAGACAGCCCTACTGAAACACATTCGCATTGTTTAGAGATACTTGCTTACCTTCCACCTAGGTCTAGCAGGCGGGCGTTTCACAGTCGTTGCTGCCGAAGATACGAAGAGGATGTATGAAGATTTCTACAGCTTCCTTTCCGACTCAGGAGTTGACAGCGTCAAGACTGATGCGCAGTTCTTCCTCGACATGCTCCTCCATGCCCCCGACCGACGAGCTCTTATCCAGACATACCAAGACGCCTGGACGATCGCTCACCTCCGCCATTTCAGCTCGAGAGCAATCAGCTGCATGTCCCAGAACCCTCAGAATCTCTTCCACTCGCAACTCCCGACGAACAAGCCGAGACTGTTGGTCCGAAACAGCGACGATTTCTTCCCCGAAGTCGAAGCTTCTCACCCCTGGCACGTCTTCTGCAACGCTCACAACAGCCTTCTTACTCAACACTTGAACGTCCTACCAGATTGGGACATGTTCCAGACGTCTCATCCCTACTCCGGCTTCCATGCTGCTGCACGCTGCGTCTCTGGAGGACCTATCTACTTCACAGACTATCCTGGTCAACACGACATCGAAGTCATTCGACAAATGACTGCGCAGACACCAGCGAAGATTGAGAAGACGATTATTCTACGACCCCAAAACATCGGAAAAGCCATGAACCCGTACAACTCTTACGCCGGTGATCTCGCAATGCTCAAGATAGGTACCTACTACGGCTACGCCAGGACAGGAAACGGCATCCTAGGTCTCTTCAACGTCTCCAACAACCAAAAATTAAACGAGTTCATCAAATTACAAGAGTTCCCAGGAAGCGACTCTGCCGAACCTAACGCAGAATTTATCATCGGATCTTTCAGGAGCGGAAACGTCAGTAATGTCATGAAGTTGGACGACCAATCTGCCCTTGTTGGCGTGGAACTCGAAAGTGGTGGCAGCGGCTGGGAAATCCTCACATCTTACGCTTTACGAAACTTCAACCTGAACAAGAATCATCCTCATCAGGAAAAAGAAAAGGAGACGAAAGTAGCTATCCTCGGCCTCCTAAACAAAATGACCGGCTGTGCTGCTATCACGGGCTATGACGTCTACATCGAAGATAACGGCCGCCTTCGCTTCTGGATCAGTCTCAAAGCTCTTGGAACGCTGGGATTGTGGATAAGTGATTTGGAAGGGAGGAGTGTAGAGGAGGGTTTCATGGTTTTGATTTATGGGAAGCCTGTTCCGGTGGATTGTGTTAGGAAGAGAAGGGGAGGGGGAGGGGAAGGGAGCGGGAAGGTGTTGGAAATTGATGTTGAGAGGGCTTGGAAAGAGTCAGGAGAGGAAGCTAGTTGGGGGAATGAGATTAGTTTGGAGGTTTTTATGAATCCTTGAGTTCTTTGTTGTTGATGATGATGATGATGATGATGGTTTGGATTGGTGGGGGGAGTGAAGGGAAGGCAGGCAAAAGTTGGGTCGAGCAGTGTGTATGTTCACATGGATCGAGCAGTGTTTTATGTTCAGCAGAGCAGAAAGAGTTATCTGGTAAAGGCCCTATTGGGGGAAGTGGTCCATCCATGTTTTTTGAGACATTTCGATGTTATGTTGATGAACAGTGTTTTCACATACCTCTAGTGCGCGGTGGGTATGCAAAAGCGTCTATGATACACTCACTTACTTATACGATCCCTGGCTATCTTCGAGGATCAATGTTGCAGGCGGAATGAAAGCTTACGGGCCAGAGCCATCTATCTCCATTTAGCTGCCGTGTTAGCATTACTCTTGAGATCTCTGAGCCATGCTGCTTCTCTGATTCATCTTCTTCTGATCCATCTTGCTGCAATGTCTCGATCCCTTTGTCCTCGACCTCACCCTACAATTATTTCCTTTTCTTCTTGAGCTTATTATACATTCTTTCTTCGCTCATGTGAACTCTTCAACCTTTCTTCCCAGCAGCAGTGCCCTGATGACCGCGCTTGCTAATAGCTTCCTTGAGGTCCTCCTTCTTCTCCAGTGCCTTTTCGATGGATGGCCAAAGTCACATTCTTGATCTTTCGAACTTTCAGTAACGATCAGGCGTACTTGGTCGCGAAGCTGATCATCAGCATCTGCGTTCTTTCGCTGCTGCAACAACTGACAGGAATGCTAGCAAGCAGATCCTTACGAGGAACCAGGATTGGATTCAATTAATCCTACTTCTTCTGCTTTGCGAGAACCTGCGATTTGTCGCGCTTCTTCTTCGTAGATCAACTCCAAGACTGCATAGTGTAAAACTTCGAGGAGGAGCTCCTCGTTACCCAATTGATCAAGATTGGCATTGTCGTGCCTACTGCTGTGTAGATGTCCCAGTCAAAACCTTGCGCCGAACTTGTTCGGCTCGTTGGACCATTCTTCGCATAGTTTGAGGAGGTCTTCTGGGGTAGATAGACATTTGAGTTGTTGAGGTTTGGTACTGTGAGTAGAGGTCAGGTATGTTGAGCTCTCATACTTACTTGAATCTGAGGCCTTATTGTTTGCTTTCAAAGTCTGGGTTAGCGATCGCATTATCTCGTATCGTCTAGAAGAGCAAAGACAGTTCGAGTCGTTGCAGGCATTGCAGATAACAACTAGTTCGCTCAGAACAGATATTGCAGCGTAGATGTACGCTCGCGCTGATCGTCGACTCTGCGTTGGACTCGTCTGTTGAAGCTGCTTCGCCGTCGAGTAGCTCGTATGTAATTGTCCAGTAGAGGAACGTTAGATCTGCTCCGCAACTGTTCGTTGCAGACGCCTTTCATAGTGCCCGGTGTTCCGCGACCTGGCTCATATGCAGTTGTCCATGCAGGTCTGCTCAACTCTTCACTCATAATGTTCGATTCTGCAGCAGTTTTTCTTTCATGCCATACCGTACTTCACTTCCCACTCCATCTTTTCAAAAGTTGTTTCGTATTCGTGTGAAGCAGCATTGAAGTCATCCCGCACCGGATAATTTATCATAGGCCGCCTCGTTTTGCCCAGCCGCCAAGCCAATATCCATAGCGCCTAGGGGTCCTGCCGGTGCTGCGTAGCGCTGTCACAAAAGTTTGCAATATGGAGTGCAATTGCCGACAACACTATATGCCGTGCCGTGGAGGTATGTGGTCGTGCCGTACAAGTGATCGGATGTAGGTGGTCGTGGAACACGAGAGACTAACGGAAGACCGCATTTTGCGACGGCACGGCATATTTGAGCTTCATCGGCGTCGTACTACAATCAATTGTCTTCACCGGCTTTCAATGCCGTAGATCGTGGCAGCCATGCGGTGCGACATCCAGACTGGGAAAGTTGGTATACAATGATGTTGAGAATGTGAGTTAGAGGCGACTTTCAAGCGATCGGAGCAACGATGCATGCTTTTGTATCTGGTACTACTAAACAAAGTGATTCTGTGTGCTAGACTGGTAGTGAAGCTCGCACTTCATACGGCAAGCACGTACCTGTCTTATGTTACCTGGTCCCTGAGCGGCGCGCTGCTGCCCTGTTTCTACAAGTGCACGAGCTCCTGTAGCGTGGCTTGCACTCATACTCTTTATCGCCAATCTCGAGAAGGAACACCAGCTCCCTAAGCTGGTGGCGGAGGAGGTGGAATGTCGCTCGGTGGTGGTGGCGGTGGGAGATCAGCAGGAGGTGGAGGTGGTACAGCATCGTAGCCACCAGACTGTTGTTGCCAAGGAGCCTGCTGCTGTTGCTGCCATGGAGCAGCTTGCTGGGCTTGCGGCTGTTGCCAAGGAGCAGCACCTCCACCGCCGCCTCCTCCACCTCTGTTGGCCCAAGGAGCTGGAGCACCAGTTGGACCTCCATATCCTCCTCCGTTATTGTATCCGCCGTCGTTGCCGCCACGGTTCTCCCATGGTGCAGGGCCTCCGCCGCCGCCTTGACGAGGTTGCTGCCATGGAGCAGCAGCACCAGTCGGACCACGTTGCCATGGAGCAGCTGGACGGGCTCCGCCGTTGGCGTCAGCACCACCAGCCTCATAGCCAATCTGGCGTTGAGGAACAGAGGTGTCCAGAGCAGGCGCACCACCACCACCAATCTCGTTCATGAGCTTCTCGTAATCTCCCTCAATGGCGTTCTGTGGAGCGCGTGGTGGAAGATCACGGCCGAAGTTACCGCGCGCGCGATCTGGACAATCGCGAGCCATGTGACCAGCGTTACCGCAGACTCGACAGATGATGTTCGCAGTAAAGTTGCGTTGCTGTGGGCAGTCGTATTTCCTGTGGCCGATTTCGCCGCAGTTCTGGCAAGCCTGGTTCTCGTCATCACGAAGAGTACCATTGAGTGCGGCAAGCTCACGAAGCTGGTTGCGCTTCAATTCGTTCTGACCTTCTGGGATGGAGGCGGCGGTCTCGATGACGTTGTGGATCAGCTCTTTCGCCTTGTTGACCTTCTCTTCGGTGTCTGCCATGATCAAGCAGTGCAGATCTTCGTCCTGGTTGCTGGCATGAGCGGCATCAGATTTGCCCTTTCCTTCCTTGACGGAGCCCTTTCCACGAATGGCAATCTTGGCGCCAGACTGGGTTTCCATCTTCTTGAGCGTGTTACCACGCGGGCCGATGAGGAGGCCGACTGTTAGTGGAGAAAAGCTAGTGTTAGTGACTGTGTTTTGTTATGAAGGGTGTGCAGTGAGTTAGCAAGGGAGGGTTAGTACAGCTTTTGATCGCCGTAAACAAAGAGTGCAGAGCATTGACATATTGTCGTTGCATGGTGAGGATTAGTGGGTTAGATAGCATACTGAAGTTAATCTCCGGGTAGTCGTTGACCGGCACGTAGACTTTCTCTTGAGTCTTGGTGGGTCTCCTGTAGTCAGACGGCGGGTGGTAGCTGGGGATGATTTTCATCGCCTTTTCGATCAGCTTGTGGCGCTCGTCTTCCAGTCTCTTTCTATAGCGGTACTCGCGCGTGTTCACACGGCGACCAAAGTTGTCGTACTGCGGCGGAGGCGAAGGTGATCTGTATAGAGGATTAGTACGTATGGCAAGGTCGGAGGGTTGAACATACCGGTCACCGTCAGCTGGCACGACATCGTTGATGCGCAGCTTCTGGCTGATCTCCTCGATTCGCAAATGCGTCACGTAGGCATCAAGCTGCTCAGCCGTCATGGCTGCAGTGATGGCCGTGGGCAGATTCATCAGACCAGCGGCCTTGTTATCAGCGGCATCACCCCATCGGTTTCTCTTGCGGCGCTTCTTGGTGCCATCCGGGTTGAGCTCGACTGCTTTGCGTGGCTCTGGGCTGCGGCCTCGCTTCATGTCGCGCGGTGCCTCTTCCTCGGCGCCAGGTCCATCTTCATCGCCAAACTTGCGTCGTGGTCCGAGTGGAATGGTGTTGGCGCCGGTTTGGCCGACTGCTCTCCACGACATGATGGAGGATGGTGCGGTAAGTGATGGTGGTGAGGTGGTGAGGATGAAGTCTCGAAGTCGAGGTCGCGAAAGGAGAAAGAAGACCCTTGCGCCGAGCGGCGGCAGCGTGATAAACTGCTGGGAACAGCTTGATTAGAGCCAGGTCAATATTTAATCGATTGTTTGACTAACACTTCGACTTGAGAATGAGATTCAGCATCGCTTGGAATGGAGACACATTGTTATCAGAACCTATCCAGGAGCTCATACTGTCAATTTCAACCCAAACGAGAGGCGAGTGCTCCTCGTGAACATCATATCCCATGGTCGACAAGGTATTGTGGCAGACGTATATCTCGAGAGAGATCCATTGACCACTGACGCTTACCTCAAGTCATCCAGTGAAGAAGAATGAATACTAGGAGATGTGAGGTATGGGAACCGAAATTGCCTGGCCTCAGTGCAAAAGTCCTCACTCCTTTTGCAGCACAAGCCGAACTGCGTAGCTTGGGCAGGTCTGGTTTGTGCAGATACCACGATGAACTCAATGCTGCACTGACAAGCTGACCCGAAACATATATCTTTCGACCCGACCTGGTGCTTCTCGTACCAAACCTGCGGCTCTGAGCCTCGCTAATGTGCTCTCGAAGGAGTTGTCTGAAAGGGCCAACATGCTGAGGAACAGGATGTGGAGCTAAGGCTCTGGCCAGTATCTTCAGCAACTTCCTGAGCTCATGCTGCGCCGAAATCAAGATTGGAGATGCTCCAAGAAGCTGGTCGTAGCATGCCACTATAAGCAAAATGAGTTCGTCGTGCGACATAGAATAGTCTGGTTCCCATTTGACTGATGTCCTTCAGCTCTCGAATGGCGGGATGGCCGAGCATGGCAAACACCACGTCACCGCGATCCGAGCAGTGGGTGAACGAGAAATGTTCCAGGACTCTTGTGAACACAGAGAGTTCTTGGAGACCTGTGCTGCTGATGCTGGCTATTGACATAGTGCCTATGCTGAAGAGATTCATAGCCAGATATTGGATGTGAGACTGATGCGGAAATAGGCTGAAGGTGTGTTTCAGCACCTTCGAATCGAGCTCATGGGAGCCGCAGATCATGAACAGCTGCTTCGCTTGCAGACATTCAGGCACAATCCAGGCTCTCTTGAAGTACTCTAACTCGCAGAAGTGGGCCAAAGCGAGTCGTTCTTCCAAGTCAAGGAATCCTTCGTGAGAGGACACATCTCCATTGCGTCTCTCGTCGCTGTCATGACATATTGTTACAATTCGTTGAAAGACCTGCAGGGCAAGTAGCATTTGATCGTCCGCATTGCCCAACCAGCAAAGCATTCGTTCAGCGCAGGCATATACTGTACCCTCCACATCTGCTGCACCTGCTGATTCTTTTCGATGATATTCGACTGGTTGACGCAAATAGCATCAATCCAGAAGAGTTGGTCACCAAGATGCTGTCCGCGATACAGAGCACTCAGAGCCAGATACAGACTATGATGGACCTCGAATTTGCAGCCATCAAGAGTGATGGTTTTGCGTCGATCGGAAGGGCCCCAGCAGTATGACAGAGCAGTGCAAGGAAACTGATTCTGGCTCTGATCGAAGTATTGGTCGCAATGATGTATGTGTAAGACGATGTTAGAGAGTGTGGTCTCCGAGCTGAACTTGAGTAGTCGGATAGAGGTCTGCTGCAATGGCTCGTAGTGAAAGTGTCTTCTCCATGATTTTAAGGGCAGCTCTTCGTCGGCCAGTGCGATATACATCTCACGCTCAGAAATCTCTCTTCCTCATCGTATCTTCCATGCTCGCCGCCGGCAGTACTGACATCTAAGAATGGCTAGCCAAAGAACGGAGGTGTGAGGTGTGAAGATGCAGAGGCTTGGTAAGAACGCACAGATCAGGCGTTCGTCCAGATCACCATAGCAACAACCCTAAGCTGTCCCGAGTTGATCCACAAACACGGCACAGCGCTTCATCACATCATCAACGCACGCACCAAATCTTCGCGCGACTCAGCAAGATTTCGTTTGAACTCGGATCTAGCGAGGCCTGCTAGACGACCTTCTCGGCGACCTGCTACCCTTGACCAGACGTTGACACTACTACCACCTCTACCACTGCTGTCCACTGTCCAGGTATCAGCAATGGCCCGGCGCACTTCAGCGCGTCTGCGCAATCAGACCTCGACAACACCAAAGCGAGTGTCGCTGTCCCACGATGCTCCGACTCGCACTCCACGCACAGTCCCGACCAAGCTGCATTCACTCGAAGAAAACGATGAGATGCCTGGCGCGTTTCCTCAGTCGGCCTCTCCATCCACAATGACCATGTCTTACCCAACTCTGCCCACGAATCTTGCACGACCTGCTTCTCGCCAGACACCGACCAAGGGCACGCCGATCAAGCCGAGTGAAGAGGAAATGCACCCTCAGCTACACCACCAAACCACAGCCAAAGCACGCGACGAGGCTCGCCATCTCGGCTTCTCTAACATGGCACCTCACACCGAACCTCCCAAGCAGAAGAGCAGAATTGGCACTCTGCAGGGTACTCCTTCCAAGACGCGCGACCTTAAGAGTGACAAAAGCTCGTCTTCCTACCAGTTCACATTCCGCCGCGAGTCTTCACTCGGCCTCAGTCCAGAGGCGAAGCAGCTCATGTTCGAGAAGCGGGAGGAGGCAGCACGTATCAGGGAGCAGATGGTGGCAGATGGAGATGTGCCGCAGAGCATTGATGAGGTGCTGAAGGCTCGAAAGCTGGCAAAGCCAAAAGGAAGATTCTCGCAAGCACATTTGCTGGAGCAAGAGAAGATGGACTCAATAGCGAATCATGCAAGCGCATGGAGGGCGAACCCAGACCGCTTCAAGCCTGTTGCTGAAAGTAAGCCCGCAGGACCAAGGTCATTGAAGCGGAGCCCATCAAAGGCGAATTTGGACGAACCAGACACACCATCATCGAGGCCCAGTTCGAGTGGAGGACCAAAGCCAGTGTCAGCGCACAAGGGCAGCGCTCTGCCACGATCTACATCGTTCAAAGATCTGTCACAAGCTTCTCCGCAGAAACTGCCCCGATCTACATCATTCAAGGACTTGACTCAAGCTACCGCAGAGAGGTCTCCGACGAAGCGTGTCAAGCATGTAGAGACAGATGATGTGTCGGCTAATCGCCCTCACTCAAGCGATGGCGAGAAGTCTGTTCCTGCTACTCCAAACAAGCAGTCCAGGATTGGTGGTTTATCAACGCCAACGCAGGCGTCTCTTGCACGAGCCGCAAGTGTCAAGAGCACGAAAGCTGCGGGAAAGATACCTGCACCAAACTTCACTCCAGGCAGACTGCCTCTCAAATCTGCAATGAAGAAGCCAGCACAGCTCGAGGACCAACAGACTGCCGCACCACTACTCGCTCGTTCACCTTCAAAGGTGGCCCTCTTTGCTACCGCAGCTACGGTCAGTGCACCTGTGGAGAAGCCTGCATCCATGATGAACCCGTCATTGGCTCGAACGCCAGCAAAAGCAGGTGTGCTTAAGAAGCACGATGCAGCTGATCAGCGCGATGCTGTTCCCAAGGAGAAACCCGTACCATTCCTGTCGCGCTCGCCACTCAAGGCAGCTGTGATCAAGACGAATGAGGAGGATCCCTTCGAGACTAAGTCGCCTGCAGTGCCGTTTCTGTCTCGGTCGCCAACGAAATTGCCTATGGCCAGCAGCAGCAATGTGGATGAAACACCTGGCAAGAGTACGACCAGCAAGCTGATGGGTCGTTTCAATCTTCTTCGACAGTCGCCCATAAAGTCCATACTTCGCTCGCCACAGCGTCTCTACTCCGACGACCCATCGAAAGTGGCTGCGGGTACACATCTCGCCACACCTCCGGGCAAGAAGGCGGCAACCCTCAACAAGGAGCTGCCTGCGATTCCGCAAACGTCGACTCCGGCTCGAAAGCATGTTGACTTCTCGTCTTCTACTAAGGCTCGCGACTTGAAGGTGAAGGATACAGATATGAGCTCAGACTCGAAGACACCCACTCCGTCGCCCAAGTCTGATCGAAGAGTCAACGTGACGGCTGTGCCAACGCAACAGCCAGAGCCACAGCAGCAGGAGGCTCCCCTCTACCCACAGCTACCACTAGCTGTGCCAACCTACGATCGTGTGCCATCGCTTTCCCCATCACCACAGAAGCGTCGACAGACTGCTGGACCTCAGGACTTCACATTCCGTGCTGGCGACCATGATATTGTCTTTGGTCAGTCACCAAACGCTCCAGCATCTGCTACGCGTAGTTCTCGTCCAGCCACGATACGTTATGTCTCAGCCGATGCAATTGCTTCTGTGGCTTCACCGACAACTCAGAAGAAACGCAAGTTCGAGTTCGAGAATAGGAAAGCAGCTGGATCTAAGAATGAGATTGTCTCACCTCCAGCTGGCACCAAGAAGCGAAAGTTCGAGTTCGAGAACAATCTCGCCAAGGTTGATGTCGACATAGCATCCGACAAAGAGAACACACCGGTGGTCGAAGATGAAGAGCAACGACCTGCTAAGCGTGCTAAGCCTAGCGCTCCATCGCCTCGATCCAAGGGACCTGCTTCCGGACCTCAAGCAACGACTGCTGCTGCAACAGCTAAACGCACCACTCTTGGCGTGAAGCCGAGAGGTGCAAGAAGTGTGAGCCCAGTGAAGAAGACGGCTGGTCGCCCGAGCTCGACCATCAGTCAGGCTAGACTCGCGGCCCTCTCACAGCCAAAGAAGCGTAACTAGAAGTACGATCAGGATGGAAGAAGAGCCAAGGTTGTCGTGGGTACAGAAGATCAGATGGATACAACAACAACAGAATGATGACCCAAAACAGGATTGCAAGATGCAAGAATTACAGAACATTCAAAAGTGTTTTGGCGAGACAGAGTAAAGTGCGGTGATTCGAGTTCAGATTGCTGAACACTTTTCGTAACGGTTTTCAGCACTCAGAATCAGTATATAGCGTGGCGCTGGCAGGTGTTAATTGGTGACTGCTACTTGAGCAGTATAAACATGCATGAGCATAGATTGAGAGCTTCAATGGTTGTACAATATGATTAGCAGACAGCCTCAACAACGTACTCAAGAGAAAATGGCGACCCATCTTCTCGGGCCGCCCTTATCTTCCATGGCATTTGTTTCAGCCTCATATACATGACCGTCCTTCATAGCCACCCGGGGAATAGCAGGCTGAGCCAGAGCTGAATTCATCGCCAAGACCCAAGCCTGCAACGAGTGACCACCTCACACTTCAACCATACCTCAACACATCTACAGCTCCATCAAGATCATCAGCATCTCTTCTGGCCGAAGAACTTGCGATCTATACATACTTTGACTACGTTTGCCGCTCGGTACGCGTGCTGAATCCATGCATGCAAGGGACGGGCGCTTATAGATCCTGCCTCACTCGCCGAATCCTTCAGCCTTTCCACAGCTGGACTTTAGCTTGTTACACGTTGTCTGCGCCGCAATGACGAACGCGCCAGGAAAGGCTGAAGGCCAGCCTGATGCCGGTCAGGATGAGTTGTTTATGTTCGAGCCTCGTCCTGTTCGGGGGAGTTGTTCCTGATTCCTAAACAGTTTCAAGCACATTCGTTCTTAGTGGACATCGTTAGATTGTTGCAGCTATTGACGAGAGCAGCTCTTGACTTCATCATCAGTATACCATAGCATAGCTCTTCGAGGTAGCAAGACCCGAAGATGTCCAACACGACCTCAGACCTAGCCTCGAACGCGACAGCCTCTGCGACCAGTACCGATGCCACCTACGACTTCAGCATCAAGGAAGCCACGATCCGCAATACAGCAATAGGAGTCTGTCTCGCACTCTTCGTCTTCCTGGTCTGCGCGCTCATTGGGCTGGAGATCATGAGACGTCGTTTGAAGCGTATGAGAAAGCAGCTCTTAGGATACATGCGCCAGGAAGAAGAGGGTGGACGATATATCTCATATCGCGGCCAGGATATCAAGATGAGCAGTAGCAGTCCTGTGAGCGTCAATGATGATATTCGGTACCATGGCGCAGGCTCAGTCAAGATGAGTAGCCCTGTGAGCTCAGAGGACATTCGATACCAGCTTGTCAGTCCTCCAGAAAGAAGTTTACACACGACGAGTGAGGTTTCTGTGCAAGGGGAGGTGTTTGAGTCGGATGCGAGATCTTTGCATAGCTTTCATCGGGGAGAGACGAGGAAACTTAATAAGAATGTGGTGAATAAGTGGTATGATTTGAGAGGGCATGTGGGTCGGGAGGCTTGAGTGCTGCTTCCGTACTGTGATTGAAGCTCATTCAGGGAGGAGAGGGCAGAGGAAGAAGAGGAAAAGGTGTCAACGCTTGCAGTGGTGCTTCCCATGGACAATGTCTGACTCCGACTTCCAATTCGTTCGTCTTCTCAACATCAACATCCACATCACTGGACATCGATACATTGCTTCTCTCCAACATCAACACCACTGGGCAACTCCGCATTGCTACCGATATACCACACTGCAGCAACATGATATTGAAGCGATCTCTCGAGGAGTACTTGGTCTGCGACCTCAAGCCGAAGAGACGACGTCTTGCGATCGATGCAGCACACGACAGTCTCGATCATGTCAACCTCTTGGACAACCGCATATCAGCACGCAATGCCCAACGCTCCCCACTCTTGAAGTTTCCTGCAGAGCTACGAAACAAGATCTACGAAACGGTGCTGTGCTACCACAACATCCACGTCCACCAGGAGTCCACGTCACCGACAAGTGTTCAGTGGATTCATACTGTGTGTGGCAAGACTCCAGACCGTGGCGAGACTCCAAATCGTGGCAAGGACTTCATGATCAGGAAGTCTGAGGAAGTGTACACATGATAGACCAGGCGAACGGCTCCACAGACATGTCCAGAGAGTTCCTGATGGCTTCAATGGCAATGGCGGGGATATTGGTCGTGGTAGGCAACGCCTAGGCCTGGGATGTCTTGGTTCTTGCCTGACAGACTCAAAGCAACGAAGGCGGAAGACGCCTGCTGAATACGAGGAGTACCTGAAGTGGGTGTCTGTACCGCGAATTAGATAGGCTGTACAATGATTCCATACCTTCATCTGCCCTTCTTGGGCATCTGGACTCGTCTCATTCCACTTTCGGCTGCGCACAGTCTGGCTTGTGAACTCCTGGACCTGAAGCAGTGTCACTCCAGCCCAACGCCAGGGAGAAGTGCCTGGTCGCGGACATGGAGGATGAGGTCAAGCTCGTGGTCGTGGCCGTGGTCGCGGCCGAGGCGGCAATCATGACACTGGCCAACCTGAGACTGGAAGTGCCGCAAGAGTTCGTGGAGGAGCACAAGCGCAAGCAGCACAAGCTCAAACACAACCGCCAGCAGCATACGTCGCATCAGTCGTTGAAGACGCAGCTGAGGCAGATGAGGTGTCCTGAGTCAGAGGTGTCGCGGCCCTCGAAGCGCCATGGTCTTCGTCGGCAACGCAGAGAGGCACAGCCCAGGTCATTAAGCATCTCTGACGTGAAGCCAGATCCCGACAGCGGCACAGATGTGCTTAGAATGCTATGGTCGCTGTTAGCAATGCATAGAGGCACAGCCTACGCTGCTGCGAGATCCATGATCCAATGATCCTTGATGGCCATCTCGCGACTTTCCTGGCTCTTCGTTGGCCCAATTGCAGGCCGTCATGCCCAGCTCCCCGTATATCTCGACGAACTGCGCCGTTGGCCATGAAATCTTGGGCTTCTCGTGACTGTGCCCACGTGATACTGTTCATCCGCGCGAAGTACGCGGCCTTTCTCATATTGGTGCAGGTTGTAGCCATATCCTTCTGGATTGAGATAGCCTATAACTTTGGGCACTGGCAGCATATCTCAGGACCGCTATTCCAGCTCTTCTATGATGATGGCAGGTGTCTCTAGCACAGCGCTTTTCTGCGCGAGCACACTGTCCACAGCATCGTTGGCATGGCTTGCGGCTTCCAGAGCGAGAGCGAAGAGGCACAGCCCAAGTCTATCAGCCGAGGAGTAAGAAGGAAGCAATGAGGTTGGCTATGAGCAACTCGATGTATCGCCACCAGAGTCTCTGCCAGCCGATACCACTTTCCATGGCAACGGCGGGGCATGACGTGCATAAACCTCTTTACACCGGTCTTTTGGTGCCTCATTGTCACCAATCCGCTTACTATTGATCATACGCCTTCACTATTGTTCAATACTACCACAATAGCATGTTAGCGCTGCCTGGAGACTACATAATCCTTCTCGCCTGCTGGACTTGAACTCCTTCCTCTCCTTCTTTCGGTAACAAGATCACAATCTCACATCCGGAAGTGAAGCTAACTTCAACGCCAAGCCATATCAACTTTGCAAGCAAACAAAAAGCTCACATCGCACTTTGGAAACGCACTTTTTCACACACACACCGACTTCCACTTCCTCACTACCACAAACTCGAGTAACTACCTGTACGACCATTCACCATCGTTACCACTCTCCACTACCACGATGCTCGACTGCGCTACCGACTGCACCACCCGTATCCTCACTCGAATCCGCCAACATGCCGGAGTTCACCCTCCTCCTCGGCCTTCTCTTGGTCGCCATTGGCATGGACTGGCACTGCTTGGTCGGCTTCCTCATCTTCGCAATGAGTGACCCGCAATCTCCCTCGAGGAGAACCATCTCCCTCCTCATTGTCACCATGGCCTTCTTTCTCGTAAGTAGAGGCAGTCTCGCAAACTACAAGAGATACTAACTGTCCTCCAGCGCGCATACCTCACCCGCCCTCGCGCTCTCCGCCCAGTTCCTGACAGCCAGCCCACCGAAGCTCCAGTCGAGTCGCCGAAAGAGAAAGTTCGCGTCTCTGAGAAGAACCCATCTCCGCCACTTCACCCGTTTCTACGCCCCCCCAAATCAATGTGGCCTGAAGACAGAAAGCCATACTGGATGCAGAGAACGACCAAAGATCCTCCTCCTCCTAAGCAAATCATTGTCACCTCCCCAAGACAGATCCCTGCTGAGCCTACTTCACCTACACCGATCTCCCCAGACGAATCCTCCACCACGCCGCCAGCTCTCTCTCCCGCCCAGGATCACAAAATCGTTGTCGTTCAGAGAGAACAACAAGATGAGACCCCTCTCCCCACCTCCACCATGCCTGTCTCCGCCGTTGTCTCGCCAGCTATACCACCAGCTCTCAACACAGTCCCCGAATGCGAAATGATCGACATCCAGAGCGAACAGCAAGTTGAGCTGCCTCTTCCCGCCTCTCTCCCAGCCTCTCTCCCGCCAGCTATGCCACCCGTCGTCCGGACAGCTCGCAGAAAAGCCAAGCCCATCGAGCGGAGAAGAGCTGTGCGGCCACCAAAGATCGAGGAAGTGATCCTCGAGCACATGGAGGGCGTGGAGACTGCGGTGGCAGTCGAGCACATGGACGGCGTGGAGATAGCACCCGCAGCAGTGACAGTCGAGCACATGGACGGCGTGGAGGAAACTACCACGCAGCAGCCTCTCCGCATGGAAGCTGCACGCCACGCCAACGACAGCACAGCTGGCACAGTGACGCCGGGTCCCTCGCGTTCTGGAGAACGGGCGCCTGGGCAGCAGCCTCTCCGTATGGAAGCTGCACACCATGCCATCCGTAGCTCGGATGGCATGGTGAAGCCCAAAAGCTCGCGTTCCGGAGAACAGACGCCTTTCCTGGCCTTGTTGAATGGCATCACTGGCCCATCTCCCCGCACGGCAGCCACAAACCGTGGCAACAGCACTGCAGACGAGGCGCCCGCGCAGAAAGTTGCGCCGCCAGAGATGCCTGCATCTCCGATTGACCAGGCTGTACTTCGGCTGCAGCGGATTGGGCCTCACTTGGCTCAGTACTTTGCGCCGGAGAAGCTGCAGAAAGATCAGGTTATGCAGTATTTGGACAGAATTGGACGAATGGGGGGCTTTCAGGCCATGTGCAACGATATGATGATCGCTGCAGACATCATTGGCAAGAACAATGCGCAATGGAGACAGGCACGAAGTGCACAAGAGCTTATGGCCACCAGCGAGTTCAGCAGACAGCTGCGGCTAGGAATGAGGGCCTGTGATTGGGCATATGGAGATGTGGGAGATACCGTGAACAACCACTGGATTGTGAAAATGGCAACAAACTGCAAGACGATACACGATTCGATGGCTATTCAACAGTAGCACGACTACACGGCCAGCTCATCCTCACTCCCCTCCTCCACCACCTTCGCTTGGACTCTGCTGGACTTTCTACGTTTCGCAGCACGAACTATCACGACCTGAGGACTTCTTGACACCAACACGCACCGCTCTGAGGCCGCCAGCTGCACTGGACTCTTCTCGGCACATCGACCTTTCACTCCCGTGCTTGTAAGCACATCAGGCGTTTCTGGCTCCTTGTTCTCCTTAAGGCGCAGGACAGACGAAGGCCTAACTGATGCCATTTCTCTGGTGAACGGCGTCTTCGCTACCCACTCGCAGAGGTCATCATCCCAGCCGAATCTCAATGCCTTGGCTCGCGGCGTCTGGAATGCAGATGGTGTCTTCGGCATACTCCACATGCTACCTTCACCGACCTTTTCAAGCGCGGATTCATCGTTCTTGCGATAACGAGTGAGAAGCTCCGTCGCGACAGCTCGCAGTGTCCTGGTCGCAGCCGTCTTTGGGGCCTGCTCGATATGCTGCTTGATCTTTTGAATAGTCGAGCTCACGATGTCCAACTGTCTCTCAGTGTCAAGGGCGAAGAGGTCACTGGCAATGGACAAAGCAAAGTCGTGCGCTTGCTTCTCTGCTGTGCGACGATAGACGACACTCTTGACAGCTTCTTCACAGGCCTCGGAAATGGCTAGACTATGGGCTCTCAAGATCGGAGGGCCACCAGTGAGAGCAGTGAGTAAGAGTGGTGCATGTAGCCAGGAAACGGCGATGTTGTTGATTCGGGTGGACCTGCTGGCGAGAAGACTCATGCTGAGACGAGACAATCCTGCTCGAAGTTGAAGGCCATGAATGCTGCTGTCATCGAGAAGCAGACTTGTGCAAGCCATGATGCAGAGTTTGGAGGCCACCTCATCCAGGTTCTTGCTTAGCTGCCTTGACCGTGCATCTGTATCTTTCAACGCACAAGCGTTCGCGGCATGGCTCTTGATACATAGCTGCAGAAACTGTAAGGCTTCGTCTTGAGCACCTTGAGTGATGGCTCTCAACAGTGTGTTCCATAGGTTTCTATTCGTGTTCAAAATAGCTGAAATTCGAGTCCAGTCTTGACTTGCATAGCGTGTCAGGAGTCTGAAGCGCAAACCCTCTGCGCTATACCTCGATACAATAGAGTCCAGCAGTCTAACCTTCGTCCAAGATACAGCCGCATCATCACGTTCCAGCCATGCACCGAACAGGATCTCCAGCTCTGGCAACGCGCCATATCTCTCGCAATCTCTGATGAGCACTTCAATGCATGAGTCGCTCAAGCTGTGATCGAGTATGGCGCATCGTAGAGCATCAATGCCCTGGCTTCGCACAACTTCGCGAAGTCCTTGCCAGAGTGTGCCTTTGATGTCGACAAGTTCGTCGAAGAACGACCAAAGATCGCTCGCAATGGCCTCGTCCACATCCTCTCCATCACTAGCGTACCCAGATGGTGAGTTGAGGTATTGAGGAACTTGGTGTAGACAGGTTCCCAGCAGACTACGAGCACCACGGCGAATACCCTGGCGGCTTGTGGGAGTTGCAGCATGAGTAGTGCTTAAGAAGGCGTGAAATGCTGAGCTCAAGGCAGATTCGGCTCTCTGGATGGGATCCTCTATTCTGATAGGCAATTGTCTGGATACACGAGAACGGTCCGCAGCAGGTATCGTGGGATCCTCAGTTGGACTCCTTGGGACAAGAAATGCAGATGCCTTCTGCACACGCTTAAGCCAAGGACTAGGCAAAGTTATTGCATGCACTTTGCCATCACTGCTAGACTCTGCACTTCTGACAGCTCGCTTAACTTTCGACCTGGCATATGTTCGCAGCTTGTGCTTCTTCGCGCCATTCGGTAACCATACTGGATCTGATACTGATTCGGCATTCTGCTTTCGTGGTTTCGTCTGTACTTTGGAGGTAGCTTTCTGCGTCCTAATGTCTGGCCTGATAAGATTGCGAATGGCTTCTATTCGCGACTCGATAGTCCTAAGTAATCTGTTACAACGCGCTGTTGTCCACGCGATGTCCTCGGTTCGACTGGTTTCCAAGCTCGAAAGCTTGCGCTTCATCTCATCAGCACCAAATTGCTGTGGTAAAGACATGCTAGATATTATGCTCGATACATCCAAGCTGTTATTATTCCATGCTGGTCCAAGAGTTGATGTATGGTAAGATAAAAAAGCTGATGTTGTTGCTCTGTAGATGTTTGTTTTGAGGTGGAAAGCGCGCCGACCGCCAAGCCCAAGGAAGATCGCCACCAGAGAAACACCATCTCGCTGTCCCATCAATCATAAAGCATAGAAGGAAGTTCTCATCTCATCTGCCTATCATGCCTTCAGCAGACTCACCTGCGCTGATCGTGGCCAGGTATCTGAAGACGAATGGCTATACAGAAGTGAGTCTGCCCAAGGACAACCGAACTTGATCTCAGCTGACCATGCTAAGTACATCGTGTAGACATATGAAGCATTTGTCGCAGAGGCAGGCCTGCCACACGATGCTGGCAATGCTGCCAAGGGAGATCTAGACCTCGAAACTCTCCTTGATGAGAAGAAAAACTTCGATATTGCTGTAAAGTTTGAGAAGCTCGGCTTGGAAAATGCCAATACTGGATGGAAACAGCCTGGTATGCCCTATATGGCTCATGTGCTGTCGACTTTGTGCTAAATCGCTTCATAGCGCCGAAGACTGCGAAGGTCGTAGATACGCTTCCCACATCTTCCAACATCCTGAGCGCCAGAGTCGAGGAGTTCAAAGATGAAGATGGGTATGTATAGTTCAGGTTGAGTCGTATCTGGGGAATTCTGCTAATTGTGTGCAGAATCGAGCAACAACTACTGCTTGCGACTACAGCAGACAAGCGTGTTCATATCCTCAATGCCAGTAACAACAGCCTACAAGCATCGCACACGACTATACACGATGCTCCAGCTCTTTCAGCGTCGAGACTGGGTGAGAACACTTTGATCACATCATCTATGTCTGGCCAGCTACATCTCAGCAACTTATCTGGTACCTCTTTCGCGAAGCGTCGGGATCACTCCAAATACGTGGTCAAGGTTGCCGTCTTCGAAGACGCACTCCAAGGCTCCATCATTGCTACAGCAGGCTGGGACAATAAAGTCGCCCTCTACAAGCTCGACTCAACATCCGCATCGCCCAAACTTGGCGAGCCAGCGGCCACGATCCCCTTGCAGACGAAACCGGAAGCAATGATCTTCGTCCGCCATCCTGAGAACAGTCATCCGATCCTCATCCTCAGCCGAACAGACTCGAACAACATCTTCTACTACACCGTCTCCGAAGCTCAAGGCCCTCGTCTCCTCGGCCAGCAGAATCTGGCACCACACTCTAATGCATGGGTAGCTTTCACACCTTCAGCACTAGACATCTGTCCCACAGATCGTACACTACTCGCAGTAGGAACATCTTCAATCCCTCACATGAAGCTCTTACTTGTGAGATTACTCTTCCCACCCTGGATACCAGAACCTCCTCGACCAGCACCTACAGCTCTACGATCATCTCTCCTCGACGACGGCGCACCTCCGCAAGAGACACAAGCATCGCAAGCTCGAGCAGAACTCGTTATTGCTGAGAGGGAGTTCGCAGCAATACAGATTCATTCTACGACTATGGCTCCCCAGACTGCTTATTCGACTCCTGCGGTGGCTTGGAGACCTGATGGCAGTGGTGTGTGGGTCAATGGAGACGATGGCGCTGTGAGAGGTATTGAAGCTAGTACTGGAAAAGTGGTGAGTACACTGTTGGGGCATGAACCAGGGAGTAAGGTTAGGTGTTTGTGGGCTGGAAATGTGAAGAAGGAAAATGGAGTGGAGAGGGAGGTGTTGGTGAGTGGAGGGTTCGATCATAGACTTATTGTTTGGGATGTATGAAGGATGCCAATCAACGATATACTCTGTCTGTCATTAGATTCATAGCATGATTGCAGCTTATGCTATGTTAGGCTTGGTGTCTTTGAAGTTCTGCTTGGCGATTGCGGGTCGCAGCCAAGAAGAGTCTATGTTGCCCAGACTCTCGATGATGTAGGTGGTGTAGACGCCTCATGAGCACGCAAGCCAAGTACCACGGTAAGAAGGTATAGCGTTTGATATGCTAAGGTAGATAGGTATAGCGCTTGATATGCTGAAATCAAGCTCGTATCCTGTCCGCGGATAGCTGCCATGTGCCAGTCACGCTTTCACACTGTCGCTTACCGCCCGTGGCAGGTCTTGGTACTCCTCTGTGTTCATTGGGGCCAGCTTCGTGCAGTTGTACTGGACGTGATGGCAGGAACATGTTCGTCAGTCATGATGTCTTGGTTCTGAGCAGTGAGCAGCCAGAATCTGGATGTTTGCAAGCTGCAATGGCATTGAAAGGATAGTTCGGTATTGAGCACGATTGCACGGTCGGACTGTGAGCTGATAAGTTGACGTGATCGGGAAAGGACAGCGAATATCGATATTGCGTGTCATCTGAGCCTTGGAAGTAGCAGGTATCGAACGACCATCTGTTGAAAAGGATTGCGATTCAATTTAACCCTATGGCTATGCCAAGTTCGTTGTAAGCTCCCCGACTATTCTATGCATGCTTCTGCGTCTTCTGCGTCCTCTCCGCGGCGCAGTGCTCGATCGTAGATTCTTGTGTGCTCGGCTCATCACGATTGCACAGACTGTAATACAGTTCTTTGAAGCTCCGGATCAAAGAGAGAACGAAGCGCAATACTGCGCCATGATTCATCACAGAGGTGTCTCAGGCATCGAGGTCTTTCTGCTGGCGCCGGACAGCTTACAGCGTTGATGCTGACATTGCGAAGAGAGCGCACAGCCGTGGATCGTCCAGAGTTCTTGCAACTGCCGCAAGTAGGCGTTGCCACTATCGACTGGCGTCAATCTTCAGTATCTGATATTTGTGACGATTGCTCAACAACACAACAGACTCTCCGCGAAGCTTCTCATTAGCAGAATCAAGTCTACATATCAGCCTTATCATAGGACCACGTGGGTGACGTGAGGCATAGCTTGTGAGGAAGAGCCAAGAAGGGTTGAACAACTTGTACGTTGATAAGCGATGAGCGGCGTAAGACGTGGCCAGGAAAAGTAATCTATTGGGGCAGTGCTGGGTGCTGACGCGCGGCTCGCGTGGTTTCCAGAGACTGGAAGATGGAGGTGTTTACTCGCTGGATCTTGGCGAAAATGGTAGCGGAATGCCCTGAGCGGAGAGACTGGGCAAGCTGGGCATGGATTGTGCCCAGTCCGGTGGCTCTCGGAGAGTGTCGAGACCGCATACTTTCATTTCGCGGCTTGGCTGCTGCAGGGTCCACTTACTCTTCCTCGTCCGGTGAGTTGGCCCTCACTGCGCCCTACTCGGTGTATTCTTGTTCAGCTTTGCGGCTTCGCGGACTGTAGAAATACCTGGAATCCTTCCTGTCGAGCTGTATATATCGCTGGTCCGAGAGGTGGCAGAGTCGTGGTGAGCAGCCGCCTGACTCTGAACGAGGTACATGGTACGGAGCATCCTAGCTCCCGAGGGGAACGCGAGCAAATATAGCACCACGTGATATTCTCAAGTGGACAAAGGGGACAAAACTCCACCAGCAGAAGCGCTCA
This sequence comes from Sphaerulina vaccinii, assembly GCA_022570795.1. Classification (NCBI taxonomy): domain Eukaryota; kingdom Fungi; phylum Ascomycota; class Dothideomycetes; order Mycosphaerellales; family Mycosphaerellaceae; genus Sphaerulina; species Sphaerulina vaccinii. The sequence continues at coordinate 356,564 of JAKUDP010000014.1, forward strand.
AAGAAGGAGAAGAGAGACGCAACATCGCTGTGGTCAAGCTGGCGGGGATAAGAACGTGTTTGATGATGCCGGACAAGAAGCTGTTTCGAGAGAAGAGGAGAGGGAGCGATAATCATCCAGCCACCTGGACTTAGTTCGAGCCAAGCACTTGGCAGGCTGAGCCAAGCAGAATCACTGGCAGAAGGGAAGGTGCCACTTGGCGGGCGTCGGTTGATGCAGTCAGGCGTGATTTCTTAAGAGATGCAGGCCCCCAGCAAAGTAGGAAAGTCTTGGTATCCGCTCTTGTCCCTCTCCACAGCGAACTCGTTGTTACAACACCGTTTTCTCATCGCCCACGCTTCACATCTGCGATCTCGACACGTGGAATTGAAGAGCTTTTGCGGGGCTTTTCTCAGTGTCTTTGAGAGTTGTCATCTGGAGTCTCGCACTTCACTTGTTCGCAACTTGCTCTCCATAATTCTTGGCCTTTGCCAAGTCCAAGAACATACACTACAATGGACACCTCCTCTGCACCTCAGACTGTCAGTATCACCACCATCATCACCACCAACCATAATGGACGCGCGACTGACTTTCGCGATTCGCACAGGTCGCGCAAGCCGTACAAGCTGCGACGCAACAGGCACAGGCTGCAGCTGCTGCACCATCACCATCAGTGCAAGCGCCAGTCCAGAGCACACAGTCTTCGGCCATCGACAACCTGACCTGTCAGTGGCAAGGCTGCGGTGAGCGATGCGACAGCGCTGAAGCACTCTACGTAAGTTGGCGACAAATACCTTGTCCACGCGACGAAGACACGACTCGACTAACACAAGGCTGCAACAGGACCACGTTTGCGAACGCCATGTCGGTCGCAAGAGCACCAACAACCTCAACCTGACCTGCCAATGGGGCGCATGCCGAACGACCACCGTCAAGCGCGACCACATTACCTCCCACATCCGCGTCCACGTCCCACTCAAGCCTCACAAGTGCGACTTCTGTGGCAAGGCTTTCAAGCGCCCGCAGGATCTGAAGAAGCATGTCAAGACACACGCCGACGACAGCGTCCTGATGAACTCGCCTCACCAAGGACAAGGTCGCAGTGGAAGCGGTAGCATTGGACAACAAAATGGCAAGCGTGAGTACCGTCAGTGGCCACAGCATACGACACAGTATGACTTACCCATTCCAGCATCCGCATACTACGGCCAGAGTGGCCACGAACAGATGAGCAACCCATACCCTTCCTACCAGACAGGCATGGCTCAAGGCGCCAACGGTGGCTCCTACGCGCAGCAAGCAGGCGCACAGTACGCCGGCTACGGCTCCGTCAACTACCCAAACAGCTCCGCCCTCGCCGACATACAGAGCATGGATACTAGACGACGTGCGATCGAGGCGCTTAATGACTTCCTCGGTGACATCAAGCGTCGCGCCATCGACCCAAGCACTTACTACGATGTCGGCCACAGACTCCAGCAAGGCAACGCTCTGCCTCTCCCAGTTGGCGGTGGAGGATACAACACTGGTTACAACAACAGCAGTGGATACAGCGGTGGCGGATCAAGCGGGTTCAATGCTGCCAGCTTCTTGGACTCGTTCAGCTCTGGTGGCGGTATGGGTGGTGGTGGCGGTGGAGGTGCTCATGGCAGCGTCGCTACTCATGGCTACGCTCTGCCTCTGCCAAATGCTCGCACCAAGAATGATCTCCAGGACATCGACCGCTTCCTCGAGCAACTCCAGGCCACAGTGTACGAGACCAGCAAGGGATACGAGACTGGTAACTCTGCTGCTGCTGCAGGCGTTCAGCAGCCAGGCCTTCACACTCAATTCGCTGGCGACTTCAGCATGAGTGGCCAACAGTATGCATCCCGCCCAAGCAACAGCCCACCATCTTTCGGCAGCCACCTTGGTGCCAGCGGTGCTATGAGCAGCGGCTCCAGCATGCACGGCGTCAACTCGTCATCCTCTGCGCTCGACACCCCAGCTCTTACTCCAGCATCTGTCTCGTCTTACGCCAGCTCCGGTCACTCGCCAATGAGCAGCCACAGCAGAGCAAGCTTCGGCAGCGTTAGCGGCCAGATGTACCCAAGCCTTCCAGCTGTGACTGGCATGTCTGACATGGGATCCAACTACCCAACCACAACCTCTGCGCCTGCCTCTGGTCTCGCGTCTGGCTTCGAGGGTCTTGATGGCCGTCGCTACAGCGGAGGACGTCTTCAGCGCCAGGCTCCCGAGATCAAGACTGAGGATACTGAGATGGCTGACGCTGACGATGGAAGCCGCACACCAAAGGCCTCCGACTCCAAGCGACCGAAGAGCAAGGGCAACAGCAGCATTGACCCTGCACTCCGTGGCGAAGAAGGCTCTGGTAGTGACACAGCCTCGACTCCAGCTGCGCAGTCAGAAGGTGATGACAAGCGTCAAGAGGAGTGGGTCGAGAACATCCGTCTCATCGAGGCCCTCCGTAAGTGGGTAGGCGATCGACTGAAGAGCGGTGACTTCGATGAGGTGGAGAAGTCCCCAGATGCCCAGGAAGGCGCCGAGAATAAGCAAGTCGACGCTGACAAGATGGTCGAAGACAAGCTCACTGAAGCCTTCGAGCAGCAACGGCAACAAGAACAAGCCAGTAAGCAAGACGAGGCTAAGTACCCAAGCTTGCCCACTGCAGCTTAGATATTCCGAGCTGTTTGACGATGTCGACGAGGCGAAATGGGCGTTAGGGGCGGATATCGAGCGACAGCTCTGTCTGGGCACGGGAATTCGCCTCCAAAGGCATCGGCGTTATTTGAAAGTATGCATTAGATGTTGCGCTCATCAATGGAAGTCGCTTCTTACTTTAACACTTTGCGAACATCGTGTGGTTTCTCCTGGCCGCGTCATCACCTCTATATGCCGCACTCTGGTATAGGATTTACATACACCTACCTCTATTCTTACGTCATCCACCTTCGATACGTCGTGTCTGTGCCACCATATACTGCTGAAGACACTTGACCATAGCCAGCGACCCTCCCGAATGACAAGACAGACGTGGACGAAGACTGAGTGATGTTGCGACATACGCATCGAGCCACTTCCACACATGGCAACACGCCGCCGGCCTACTCGTTTGGCCCTGAACGACACCTGAAGAAAGAAGATGAAAACTGAACGATGATCGGGATATACAGGCCTTTTGTGGTATCGGCAAGTCGAAGGCCTGCGATTAGGAAATTGCCTTCGACCGGCAACTCGGATCAGGTCACTACCATCTCATCAAGCCATCTCTAGGAAACGCGTTAAGACCGAATTCGCGAATCGTGCTGACCGTGGTGTCTATTGTTGACCAGTCAAGATGTACTGTAGGCCTCTTGGCCGGGGATATCTTGGAGAACATAAGGTCGCCGATTAGTGGAAGGCTTGGGGCTGTGCCAAGGTGTTTGAGAGGGAAAGGAAGAGGAGGCTGGTACTGGGACTGGTACTGCGAGAGTCTGAGTTAAATGCAGATGGCCTGTTGTCGTGGTTGGGAGTAGAAAGACAACGACTCGATATAAGTTGAGCACGTCCTATACACAACGTGAAGTACTAATATATGAGCAAGAGTTACAGAAGATTGCACCACATCCTACTTCCTCATCTAGCTTGCAAGAACTAGCACCTATTGGTCCTCGAGTGTTTAGAACACTGTTTCTGGCCATCAGCACTGACCGAAACGGTGGACAGGGCATCATTGTACCAGGTTTCCCCTGGACTGTGATAGGTGTACTTGAAGCTCTTGAAGCCCACCTCACCATTTGTTCGCTTGCTCTGGAAACTGCCTCATTGTTGCTCAATTCCCACCTTAATGGTCAGAGACCCCGCTTCTCTGCTCTCTTCGTCGCGATGGTGAATCTTTCAGACTACACTGTTCGTGCTCTGGCAATTTGGGCAGGAAGCTTCATGACATCTGCACAATCACGAGTTGTTCAAATTAGAGACAGGTGAGTACATATGTTATGCATGCTGGAGGACATGCCAAAAGTCGAGGGATGCTATGCTGATATGTCTTTCTCTTGTAGCATTGCTCCAGCCATGGCTCCCAACTACACTCTTCCACCTCTGGGCTATGCCTACGATGCGCTCGAGCCATACTTCGACAAGGCCACGATGGAGATCCACCACTCCAAGCATCACCAGACATATGTCAACAACTTGAACAATCTGTTGGCCAATGTGGACAGCTCGGTCTTCACACTCGCGGTTGACGACCTCGTCAAGCAGCTCGGAGAGATCAAGGACAAGATCCCAGAAGCCAACCGCACTGGTGTCCGAAACAATGGAGGAGGCCACTCCAACCACAGCTTCTTCTGGAAGCAACTTAAAGTCAACACCACGCTTGGAGGGGAACTTGAGCAGGCCATTATCAAGGATTTCGGCAACGTTACTGAGTTCAAGACGCAATTCGAGGCTGCCGCGACGAAGGTGTTCGGTTCTGGTTGGGCTTGGCTCATTGTGAAGGATGGTGCTTTGAAGATCGTTTCGACTCCTAACCAGGACTCGCCACTCATGAGCACGGATTTCGTGCCCGCTGCCACACAAGGCACTCCGGTCATTGCTTTGGATGTTTGGGAGCATGCGTACTACTTGAAGTACCAGAACAGACGACCAGATTACATCAAGGCGTACTGGAATGTTGTGAACTGGGACTTTGCTGCTCAGCGGTACTCGGAGATCGTTAATTCAACCAAGTGTTGATAGGAGGATGCACTGCCGAGAGCTGGTGCTGTACGAAGAGCATCAGGCTTCGCGGATCGGGTTTAATATCAAGTCCGTGGCTTCCCAAAGATTTTGCTCCCCAATTTTGAGACTTTCTTCACATCCCGATAGGTGAGACTAATCCTTGTGCTTCGTACATTCTTGCCTCCGTTGGCTTCGATGATGGCTCGATCTCCTAGTAGATCCCAGTTCGCGACAGTATCAGCACCGAGGCCAACGTCTTCGGAGACTTCCGCAATGCCATGTAGTGTGTCCGTGTAAGCAGATCCACTCGTGATCAGAAGTGATCTTGGTTCCTGCACAATGCGCCACGTCGTCCGTTGAGACTGCGGGATGTCTTCACTGGACTTCTCGGTCACGTCGAGAACAAGAGTTCCGCTGATACTGACTGTGGCCACGACTGGGTGATACGCTGCTCCGTCCTCGTGGGGCATGATACCTTGGCCGGAAAGATACTCGTTGATGAGGCAATGATTGATGCCGTGCGGCGCATCAGTGAAGAGACCTAGGTCATGTATTCGCTCGACGAGAGGAGTGGTCAGCCAGTCAGGAAGAGCTGTCGATGAGACCAGGGTGTTGGTTGCCGTAAGTTTTGCTGGAATTGTTTGCAGTCGGCGATGGCTTAGTGAAATCCATCGGTTCGAGGGTATCTGCGTCCTGTTAGTAAGTGAAATGTGAGTATCCGAGCAGGTATCGTCTGTTCCTTCTCCAGTACAGCTGCCTCTTCCTCCTCACTGATGAAGTTCGGTATGTAGAACATCGAAGGCGGAAGTGTGGCGATGCGGGAGGATTGCATTTTCAAGCTCATCTTTGGGGACCAAAGTTGCCGTCACTGTTCATCAGGGACCAGGGTGTGGTTTGTGGTAGTTTTGATGGAAGTGATGTTCTTGTCTTGATGAACTCGTTGTGAGAACTTATTGTGTGAGATGCGATGCTTGGCAACCGCCACTGACTTTTGGCGCCACGACTCTGCTCGTGTCACGTATAGGTATCCGCACGCCCCAACAGTATAGCAGGCAATTCTTCACAGTATTTGTGAAGAATTAGGTATCATACTCAAATACACAACGCAATCAATCGTCGGATTCGTGAGCCACGGGTCAACAGTTTTGTTCAGCTTGCACGCTACCTCCTACCTCTGAGAGACAACCACGATTTGGTCTCCATAGAACCTGCCTGTATAAGCCAGGCTTTGTGGTCAGACGAAGAGACCCACTGAGCGTTGGCGGAGTGAAACTGTCTCGTCGAGTGCGCTGAATGACACGGCTGACACAATGAGGACAAACTCGTGAGCACATCGTGAGTCGTTCGTGGTTGGGTGATAGCGGGTGTAGCGATGGACCTTCACAACGCATCTAGTTCGTGCCTTATGACCCTCGCACTGAACAGAGTGTGGTGATGAAACGGACTGAGATGTCCCTTGCTTCGGTGATGCCTGGTCTGCTTCTGAATATTGTTTGACTCTGATTCGCGTGCCATGATGACATCCGCAAAATGAGGTCTACTTTCGACCTTCGATCATGATGATATGATACCCTTCGGTGGTTTTGCATTCGCCGATGACTGGATTGGCAGTGGTGGATGCTGCAAGGTCGAAAGCCACGGCTGAGAACTCTGGTAGTAAAGATTCTTTCGTCTTCCACCCAATCGCTCCTCCTATAGCAGTGTGAGACATTCGCACCAAGTCACATACGGATACGAAAGGAGGATCGGACGACTCACCAGTACGCGCTTTGTCCTCAGAGAACTCTCGCGCTACGTCGTCAAATTTCGCACCAGCGTTCAGCTTCTTCAGCGCGTCTTCTTTCTTCGCGTGCTTCTCGCATAGGATGTGGCGCACGTTGATCGTTTGAGCGGCTTTGGCTGCTTTACTTCCGCCCTTGTCTTCCTTCGAGTCCTTCGACTTTCCCTTATCAGCGCCTTTGCCTTTGGGAGCCATGTTGAAGGTTCGTGATGTTGATGTGGGAATGAAGCTGAAGAAAGAACGAAAAGCGAAGCCGAAATGGCAAGATCTATCCGTTTCAGACCTCACCTCCATCAGAACAACAACACACACGCTTGGACCGACATAAACTTTCATTCAGTACAATAACACACTTTATGGACTGCTGGTCGTAGACCGAGCACGTTGTGACACAACAGAGCCATCAACATCTGATTACTCTTCATCAAGCAGGTATCACAATGCAACTCATGCATCAGACAGCCCGCCCGCCACACTTACCAGCCTTATGGATTCTGCCATGTCTTTCCGTTCTTCAACATTCAAGCTCAGCCTTCCGCGCCGATGTTGCCGCGTGTCTCTTCACGACTATCTAGGGATGGAGATCTACCGTATACTAAGGATTGACGGCCTATATACCGTATAGTGTACAGGTACATACCAGTATGTACACTGCGAGTCAGGCCTAAGGAAGCCTGGATACGGCTGATTACTATAGATAACCTCGCCGCCGCCTAGTTATCGACGTATGACATAACTCTTCAGTGTGTATATACTTGGATCAGCCGGCCGGAGTCGTATATATTGTCTATTATACGCCGTACATGGTATATACCAATCGGTACATAACATCGCTACGACTATCACCGTGTCACGGCGTGTCGCTGACTCAAGCGTCTAATCTTATGAAAGAAGAATGGATCTGCCGAAAAGCTGACAGGCCTGGCAAAGAACTCCTGTTCGCAGTTGAGGGAAAATGCTGCGGACTCGCTTTTCGGCGCCGCTTGACAGCTGCACGAGACACGCTATCGCTTCCGCTCAAGTTCGGTCGACAAGAACAGACGTGATGAAGAATCGAATGGTTCCTGACATGTTCTCAACACAACTGTCGACGTGATGAGATCATCAATTGAAACTCGAGCGGCAGCGCACTGACAGTATAGCCGCCCATATTGGCGGTAACCGCCGCAACGAAACTTATTGTGAGGCCAGCTTCGTCTCGCTCCATCCCGGGAGAGAGGGCTAAGACCTGGTGAACATCTGTGCGACTTGGGCTGGCCTGCACGCACACAAAAGATGTGTCCAACTCCGTGTCAGTCTGCAAATGTTGACATCTTTCGTCGCACATCGCCAACGTAAAGCAATGCGAAGACATGAGCTATAGTGACATGGCGTTGGTCATGACCGATGCCTTCGTCTCAACCTCGCTCTCCTCCGCAAGCAGCTACGCCTTCTTCGGTTGCGGACAATCGCCTGGGACTCTCGCCGCAGGATGTCGCTACTCTTCGCCAACATCAGCAGCTCGCTCATGCGCAGGCACGAAGTCCGGCGGGCTCGCAGGCCAGCAGTCAAGGCAGACTGCTGCTCGACCCGGGCAGCTTGCAGTTGCTATCGCGACACTTCGATCGGGTGATGCAAGCTATTCAGCAGCGATTAGAGCAGGTGAGTGGGCAGGCTATGTTGCGCATCGACATCACGTTCGGCCAGATCAGCTCATTTGTGTACCAGCTCAACCAAGCAACCGAAAGAGCAACGCAGGCGCAATACGACCGATCAGGAAATGCCATACAGATGGCTGATAACGAAATCGCACGCTTCAGAGCCATACTGCAACAAATCGATGAGCTCGAGACGGAGTTTGACAAGATCAAGAGGATAAGAGAGATTGTTCGAAGCTTTCGAGCTCGTGTTGAGCAGATGGAGAGAAGACTGGGATAGTATGGTCAGGCCGTCAAACATGCAAGACTTGGAGGGAGGTACTTTGTCGTTACTGGCGTTGAAAAAGATGGCTGCCTCACGGCACGTGGAGTATACCCTTTGCATAGGAGGTTCACTTGGCATATCATTCGTTTCTCGTTTCTCTATGCTGTGCAGTTGCTAGCTATTGTAGCTGCCTGCACTCCTGTTGCTTTTGTTTGAAACATCGGCATAACGCTACGTTCATCTCATTTCAAATGTGCTCAGCACCAGCTCATGGCTTCACGACAGCGACCTGGCTGCGCACTGGAACGTTGGCAGAACGACCGGGCTCTGGGAAGCCCGACACGTTGACGCCCTCGCGGAAGAGCAGAACGTGCGAGCTACCACCGAAATGGAACATACCGGTCTGCTGGCCCTTCTTGATGTGGTCACCTTCTTTGACCGTGATCTCGCAGGTGCTGACTTCGTCCATTCCGACACCAATGAAAGCCATGAGACCAATAGCTGGGTTATCGGCCTCAATGAAGATGACTGCACGGGTTGCAAGTGCTGTGAGGTATCCCTGGCCCACACTAATGCCCGCAGCATCAATCTCGGCAGCCTCACCAAGTCCCTCGAATAGAGGCTCGGAGAAGTATGTGCCATCCTGTACGAAAGCCTTCTTGACGGTACCGCTAATCGGCGCGTGCCATCGGTGGTAGCTCAATGCTGACAAGAACGCTTGGTACACTGTACCACCAGCGAAGTGCTCGGCGAGAGGGTCGTGTGCAAGCATGTCGGTAATCGAGTATGGCTGGCCCTTGATCCAGAAGTGGTCCCGGAGCTTGACGTTGTGCGCAACGTTGAATACTTTGCTCTCGCATGCGTTCGCGATTACGTTGTCGTCGTCTGGAGATGCGATTGGGCGGACCTCATCTCTGAAGTGGCGAGTAAAGTAGTCGTCCCACGATTTGAAGCCGTAGTGCTTAGCCTTGGGATCGCATATGAAGAAATCCTCGAACCTGAGTTCAAACATTAGCCAAAGTCTCCTGTAGAGGAGAAGCTATTCACATACTTGTGCGAAGTCTGGTAAGGCGCATTGGCGACTTCCATGATATCCTTCTGACCAACATCACCAAACCAACCCTGCTTGCCGGTGTTGAGCACCTCTGCAGACTTTGGAGTCAGCAGGAACTTGCCCCACTCATTCAGCACCTTCTTGAGCATCTTATTCACATCTGGGTCGAGGAAGAAGGCATAGCCTGAAGGTGTACCCATTGGGTAGTCGAGGATTGCGCACATGGGAACACCAACCATTCCCACGTTTGCTGCGGCATCAGTCCAGGTTGGCGCTGTCGAGAATGTGTGGTTGAGGATTTCGAGCAAGTGGTTGAAGTCCCGTACTTGCTTGCGACCAGTTGGGTCCTTGTTGTATGGGTGCTTTTGAGGAACTTCCTCGAACATCTGTGTGCAAAGCATGCGGACTCTGGTGTTGCCATTGACGAAGTCCTTGAACTCTTGAAGCACAGGGTTCAAAGGCTTCTTTTCCTTCTCTGCGTGATCTATCTGCCTGCCGAGCCATTCCTCGTGAATTCGGTGATCTGCTGGCAGCCAGGAACCCGCCTTGACCTTCTTCTTGTCCTTAGGGATGTCGTGGTTCTCGCCGTGCTGTTGAGACATGATTGCGAGCTGCGTGGTATGGTCGAATGAAGCACAAAGTCAGTAAATTCAGTTGTGATTGTAGCAGAGAATGTGCAGTGAAGTTTGCAAGTGAACCCTTGTTCCTTCCTTACGACGACTGACGTAGGTGCTATAATGCTGCTGCGGCAACATCGGCCACACGCGTCTCGAACATTTGAGGGCAGATCCAATGGCAGCGGAGATGTAAGTCTTGCTTCCAGAAAAGCGATCCACTTTGCTGCGTACTTGCTCGTCATTTGGAAGCCGTTCTGGCCGAGCATTCCTCAGGTCATGCGAAACATCAATGCCATATCTCGGGAACCACTTCCAAGAGCATGAGGAGGGCAGATGAGACGAGATACATGTCAGGAAGAGGAAGATGAAGAAGAGGTGGATATCAATCAGAAGACGCGACATATTGCTCTTGGCAAGCATCCCGCCAAGCTTTCGGTGAGTGAAGATTGGCCACAAACGCCCGACTAAGAAAAGCGCGGTCATCATCATGAACCGTGATCTGCTCTTCTCCAGAGCCTCAAACATGGGGATCAGTCATCAGGAACCCTTGACTTCTTCTTGCAACAAGACACGACCACGAGAAGCTTCAAACAAGACTTGGTCTGATACACCAGGATGGTTTCCATGTGCACAAAGCAACGTTCTTTATTCGTACTCTGGCATGCTCGTATGTCGGAGCTACAGACCGCCGTTGACGCTGCTGACGCGCGGAGAGGAGACGGGGTTGACGGGATCCCTCTCGTCATCGATTTGCTTCCAGGCTGACACCATTGCGTGCTGTAAAGCTCAAACACCTGTAAGGACAGTTCTCTTGATCCCACTTCCTGATCTTTCATTCTTTCAACTTCTGGAATAATACTGTCAAGATGAAATTCTCTAGTGTTCTGCCGCTCGCGGCTGTATCTTCAGCATTCGTGCTGCCTTCGGAGCAGGTCCTGAGTGAGCTCAAGATCGAGGACCACCATGGCCACAGGCAGGTCGATAACTGGGTGGCAAAGCTTGGGTCAGCAAAGGATGATGCTTTCTCCAGCTTCAAGAAGCACTTGGACGAAGCTACGGAGAGCACAAAAGATGCATGGAAAGAGATCAGCGAGAACAGCAAAAACGCTTTGGACCAGGCCTTTGAGCAAGCTGGGGATGCAGCGGAGTCTATTGGAAACACTTTAGGCGGAGCTGCAGAGGACTTCCAATCGTACATCGAAGACAGTGATCTGTTCAGCGCCTTCGAGGGCGATCACGGTCATGACGGGCCACCACATGGTCCACCGCATCACAAGCCAGGCCATGGCAAGCCAAAGCACCCACCACATCACCACAAGCCTAACGAGACCGTGTACCAGCTCATCGCTGGCAGCAAGTACACAACCAAGCTGGCCAAGCTGATCTCAGAGTATGACGATCTTGTTGAGGCACTGAACAGCACATCTGCCAACTTCACGATCTTCGCTCCTACAGACTCTGCCTTTGAGAAGATCCCAGACCACGCACATAAGCCAACCAAGGAGCAGCTCAAGGCTATCCTCTCGTACCACGTCGTTCCAGACGTGTACCCAGCTGGACGCGTTCTTGTCACCCACACTGTACCCACACTTCTCAAGGGTGAGCACCTGTCCTCTCAGCCAGAGCCACAACGTCTCGCGTTCAAGCTTGGACTTCGAGGTTTGACTGTCAACTTTTACAGCCGGATCGTGGCGATCAACATCTTTGGCACGAACGGGGTTATTCATGGCGTTGACTCCATCATCTTGCCACCCCCAAAAGCTGTCACTCTGGTCAGCCTGTTCCCAGGCGAGTTCAGCACACTTGAGCTTGGGCTCTCCAAGACCGGCCTCCTAGAGAAGTTGAACACCACACACCATGCCGGAGGTACACTCTTCGCCCCATCCAACTGGGCCTTCCAGAAGCTGGGTCCAAAGATCAACGCCTTCCTGTTCTCTCAGTACGGTCAGAAGTACCTGAAGGCTCTCCTGGAGTATCACGTTGTCCCAGCCAACACTCTCTACTCTGACGCTTACTACAAGGCTAAGGACGACAAGGAGGCAGCAGCCGTTACGGACCTTCCTAAGGGACTGTTTCACGTTGACTTGCCAACACTGCTCAAGGATCGTGGACTCTCGGTTGATATCTTCCGCTATGGAGGATATATCAGCATCAAAATCAATGGTTTTGCGACTGTCGCCATTCAAGATGGCATTGCCGAAGATGGTGTGATCCACGTCACCCGAGATGTTCTCATCCCACCAAAGCAGTTGTCTGGGGCCGAGGTCGAGCAATGGGATGGAAGTGAGCTGTCCGTTGAGGACTTGAAGGAACGTCTCGAGCCATTCGTTGCAAAGACCGATCTTTAGATGCGAATGCATCACTGAAGAACATACTTCATGGGAAACAAGGCCTCTGCAATGGGGCACTGGCTTAGCATCCTTGTATGTAAGAGAGTAGATCAATGCTGCGGCTTGATACAACATATGTAACAGTAACGATGAAATGCAATCATGAACAAGTTATCATACACACTTCCTTGCAAATGTACTCGGCTGTACTGTCAATGCTATCGCTCGTGGAGGGACAGTGTCGCAATATCCTCATCATTCATGTAGCCTCTCATTGCCCAACTGGTTTATAGACTTCAGAAAACACAGTCAGATTGACGTTAGTGCATAGACATATTCCTAAACAAGCAACATTTTCGAAATATCGTTAATTCGGACTTTTCAAGATCGTGGGCTACAGTGTTGCTCAATCGCCCTAGGAGCCTACAAATATCATCGTATCGGTCTATGGTATCGGTTAGTCTATTCAGAATCTCGTGAAATATCATACCGAGTACCTCCTCGTCGTCCTAGCAGTTTCGGGCAACCCTAAGGAAGTGGAATTGATGATAGCCTTGGCGTAGATTTCGCCGCCTCCCTTCCCAATCCAACATTGCGAATCACCAAACGTCACAATTCTTGCAAATATTTACAATGCTACATGTACTCTCCAGACTCTGGCCATGATTGTCGGTGATATTCCAGCATTGCTGTCGTCAGACCTACCGCATCGAAGACCACGTCTCGAGAAGCCCCACCTTGATCGACGCCACACCCTTTCCCGTGCACCCTGCTTCGAAGATCGTATCGTCATGCAAACTCACACAAGTCGAGAGGAGCGCGTACGATCGTAGACGCAGTGTATGGTAGCCTGAGCGCTACCAAGCAATGCCAGAGCTGTCAATTGACGTGCCGCGGTGCATTTTGCCACAAGTTTGGGATGTACTTCGGCTGTACAGAAATACTGACATGCAAGGATAGGCGCGTGGAAGACGCGAAGAATACAGAGAACCATCCTGAAGAAACAACTCGGACCGCACTCCTGGGTCGTCGGACGCGGGCATCGCTAGAGACCCTTGAGTATTCTCTTCGACTTCCTTGTCAAGCACGTATCCAGAAAATGGGTCCGCGGGCAGCATGCATGGACAATATGGCCACGCGGGAGATCTAGCCTGATCCCGAATTCAATCTGCGTCCGATCTGTGTCCCATGTTAGGAACGCTCCTCGATCTGAAGAATTGCTCCCCATCAAGTGGTCATTCCACTCGTGTTACCCTATGCTGGGTGGGAATTTGCCCGCCTTAGCCTGCAGATGCCACACCGTTCGCCAAATTCGCCTCTGTTACCGCTTCGATCACTACGGCCACTGGAGCACAAGCTCTTTGTAGCGCCATCATTTCAATGACCCTGCAGGTTCTGATGATGCTAGGAGTCGCGTGTCTGATCTTTTCCTTAGTACCGTAGCAGCGGACGACCTTCCCACATTCACAATTAACCACATGGTTCTAACACACGCCAAGCAGTAACAACCAGTGCCGGAACGACTCAACAGAAGTTCATCAGACGACTCAAACGATTGATGTACTACCATTTCGCATGATCTCACTTCAAGGCTGTTACATATCTGAGCATCATTACATCACCAAGACTACTTTGGCCCAGCCAAGAAGAACTACGGCGACAACATGCCAGGACTCCAGCGAGTACTGGTATACCTTCTACGACGAGACCTCCGGCTGGCAGATAATCCCATATTCAATGAACTTGCAAAGCTGAATGCACAATCACAAAAGCCATTCACGCATGTTCTGCCGATATATGTCTTCGCAGCAGAACAGGTCGAGGGTTCTGGATTCCTCAGCTCTGACCAAGAGAAGTCGCCATACAAGGAGGCACGCAGTCGCGTTGGGCAGTTCTGGAGGTGCGGGAGTCACCGAGTGAAGTTCGTCGCTGAAAGCGTCTGGGACCTGAAACAAGACTTGCGGAAGATCCAGAGTGACCTCGTCATACGTGTCGGCTCAGTGAAAGATGCCATGCAGTCTGTTCTAGATGGGTACCGTGGACGAGACGATGCTGAGATCCATGGTGTTTGGATGACCAGTGAGGAAGGGTGGGAGGAGCAGAACGAAGAGAAAGCCGTGAAGTCTATGCTCGAGAAGGATGGTAAGGAGTTCAAGCTGTGGACCGATGAGAAGTACTACATTGATGAGTAAGTTGGCATCACATCGTTGAAGCTTGACTATCATCCACTAACTTGGGCCAGTCGTGATGTGCCATTCAGTCATCCGCAAGATCTCCCAGATGTGTTCACGACATATCGTAAGATGGTCGAGCCTCTTCGTGATGCACCAAGAAAGCAGCTCGCAAAGCCGGACAAGTTGCCGCCTCTTCCAGATCACGTACCACCACAAGCTCGACCCTTTGCTATCCCATCATCGTACGACGCAGTACTGGCAGCTCTCACAAAGCCCCTAGGCAAGCAACCGATCGACATCCCGGAACCTCCTCAGCTGTCCAACGATGCCAAATCTGCACATCCTTTCGTCGGCGGCTCGAAGTCTGGCCACGATCGTATACAGCATCTGATTGACACAGGCTCTATGACCGCCTATAAAGATACCAGAAACGGGCTACTCGGTCTCGACTTCAGTACCAAACTCTCAGCATGGCTCGCCATGGGATGCATATCCTCACGCCAAGTGCACTGGCAACTAGTAGACTTCGAAGATGGAAAGGGAACATGTGGCAAAAGTGCCGATGGTTATGGCAAAGGAGAGTCGAAGGTGCGTCTGATCTCCGATCTGTCTCCGTTCCCGCTCTACGCTGCTAACATATATCATCACAGGGCAGCGCAGCAGTACGATTCGAGCTACTTTGGCGTGATTATATGCGCCTATGCACTCGAAAGTTTGGCATGCGACTCTTCGACCTAGGCGGGTACAAAGGAGACAAAGATGCATGGAACAAGTTCATCAGCTCGCCATATACCCACTCCACGAACAAGAAGAACAGAAAAGGTGTCGACGATGAGAATACACGCGTCATCGTTGAGCGCTTCCTGGCTGGTCGCACAGGTACAGGTCTGATCGACGCCTCTCAGCGCGAACTGTGGTTGACAGGCTGGACATCCAATCGCGCTCGCCAGAATGTGGCCTCATACCTTTCGAAACACCTCGGCATTGATTGGCGCATAGGAGCGGAGTGGTATGAACAGAATTTGATCGACTACGATGTATCATCGAACTGGGGCAATTGGCAATATGTTGCGGGTGTGGGTAACGACCCACGAGGCGACGCAAGAGTGTTCAACCCAGTCAAGCAGGCGGTGGACTATGATACCAATGGAGAGTATGTCCGTACATGGGTACCGGAGCTACATGATGTTGGAAGAAGCGGTCAACAGTCATCTGGTGGCGGTCAGCGAGGAGGCGACAGTCTGGAATCCTTGATGGGTGTCTTTCAAGCTTGGCGACTCCCTGAGGATGAGAAGAAGCGCTTGGGTCTGGATGGCGTTGAGTGGGTTGAGAAACCACTGGTCCGTATCGACTACTCGGTCAATCGTCGTGGCGGAGGCGGCGGTCGTGGTCGAGGTCGTGGCAGGGGAGGAGGAGGTCGAGGCAGGGGTCGCGGGGACCGTGGAAGCGGTGGACAGTAGCGTGGTCAACTCGCACGTATGTTTAGCGATGTGCTAAGGAGCAGTCAGTCGCGGTATTGTTATGCCCATGCTAGCTGATGGGTCCGAGGGCAGCATAATATGCTGGCAAGGAGTCAATGGAGTCAATGCGCTGATCCTCCCGGGACTCACGTACCACTTCAAGTCACAGCAATGGCACGCCGAGGCGGCTGAGCTTCAACCTCCTGGCCTTGCAGGGGCATTCGATATTCATCGCGAGACATACCCAATCGAAATCCCGACGAGCACACGACGAGCTAACGGATTACTTCTTCACATGCCCGTGAAGACGAAGATCGTATCACTCGGCGGCTACTAAGGCTAGTACCATGTCAGGAGCAGGGTGGTTATAGTGCTTCTCGGCACGAAGTCCATGCTGCTCGCGGACAGGATCCACTCATACTGTCGCTTCTACTTGCACCATGCAGAAAAATCCATACGAGCCTCTGGCTCGGCTCAACAAACGTAGCGGAGCCCCATACGCGAGACCAACGGCCAGCAAGTCACTATCATCGCCCCCTTTCAACCAGTATCCTCGACCATCAGCATGGGAGAAGGCCCATCATGCGGTGCTCATATTCACTGAATAAATTCCACGCTATCTTACAGCGTCGACGGCGAGCCTCTCTTCACTGACCGCTCACTCTCCTCTAGCAACGCACAACCCTCGCCTCACAGTCGCCGCCAACCCGCAGCTTAACAACCGGCTTCTCAATCCTCAGAACCATCCACTCTCGAACCGCAGCAATCACCACATCTTCAAAACCTCCTATATACCCATCAAGCGAAACGAGTAACACTATGTCCAACCTTCTCAGCCTTACATACCCTTCAAGCATTCCACATAATTCGCCCACTAAAACAGTCGTCATATTGACACCATGAAGAGATACAGTAATCTCCAAACGACGGACTCGATCTAAGAAGGAGATACGACCAGCAAGGACACCGGAGAGGATAGTATGAGGGCCATGAGCGCTTTGGTAGATTCCGAGGGCTATCTTGTGCGTGAAAGTGGAGAAGAAGGAGGATTGCGCCTGAATCATCAGTATGGGTTTGTGAAGGGAGTGCTGGACGCACTATAGTGAGTAAACGTTTGGAGATTGCTTGTTGTCTCATCCAGTTGCTGAGGTCTAGTCGAGAAGTGAGGGTCTGAGGAACAATGTAGGAGAAGATCTTTAGGAGACGTTCGCTGGATAAGTCGTTGAGTCTCGGCATAGCAATAATGACATGCAGGCTATAGATTGCAAGAGCTTTGTCAAGACCTACCTCTACTCTTTTGATTTTCAGAGGTACAGGACCTTCACTTCCGAAAACCAGCTTTGGTCAGCTTCACGTGCTACAGATCGATCACAACCTACGTTCATAGTGTGCTACACGAGCAAGAGCTCTGAGCTCTGAGCTCTGTTCATGAGGATGAAGCGTACCCATAAGCGCTCATCAGACGAGATAGGCACAATATCGCAAGGAAGTAGGGATCCGCAACAAAAACAAAAACAACCAACAACAGTGAGTCTTGTTGAGTTCTATAAGCTCAGCGAAGGTCAATCGACTTCGAGGCTAAGAAGGTATTAGTCTACTGCATTGTATTGGACTCGACGACAACTTACGCGCGTTAACACTGAGCCAATGTGGGTTGTAAAAGATTGTATAATTATAGTAGGTTATGTAGATGACTTTCTTAGTTGCAATGGCCTGTCGAGTCCAGGAGGAGAAGAGGATTCACTTGCCGGAGGTCCATTCATAATCGCCGTGCCGCTGTGTTAGAGTGATCACCTAAACACAATTAAGTGAGTGCAGAGTAGAAAACTCATAGCGATACCGTGAGGACTAGCTTCAACTGTAAATATACATCAAAGTTCAGAATCTTATGTACATGTCTTGCATCACATACTGTTCTTCCTCAACCTCATCTCTATCTATCTATCCCAATAACGGGAAGGAGCCCGCAGGAAGCGTCACTCTAAACAACAAAGCCTGGTTGTCAAGATTATACCCAGAGCTGTCCGCATACCTGAACTGTCCACCCTTCAAATATCCATCCTGAGTAATAAAGTCGTTGTCCGAGAAAGACAGAATGTAGTACTGTCCATCCAACCCGCCAACAGCAGGATTCACCGGCACGAGAGCAATACTTTCCCACTTCTCATTCAGCAATCCATCACTCTGCGCTCCACCATTCCTTACACCAAAGCGGTTCAATTGGCTATTGACATTATAGTCCAACCAAGAACAATATTGAGCTGCAGTAGTATTCGCGAGAAGAATGCCTCCTGGAGCGATAGATGAAGTTGTAGAATCAGATTTACCAGCAATGTTGGTTGCTTTGCTTATGTCGAAGACGTCGATGTGGCGATAGACGCTTGTAGTGCTAACTCCTTGTCCTCTTCCGGCTCCGGAGTCGCGGGCAAGAATGAGGAATTGTGTGTCGCTGATGTAGTGGATTTCACTTTGTCTTGCGACTCGCGAGGTGGGGTTGCCTGGGATGGTGTTGGCTAGGTGAACGACATATTCGGCTTCGAGTTTGGGGGAGAGACGGTTTAGGCCGGAGATGTCGTATTGCAGGAATCGGGCATTGGCTGTTGAGGGGTTGTTGGAGCCGCTATCTTGTCTTAGAGCGGATTGTGTGAGAGCGTAGAGTTTTGTTCCTAGTGGGTTCGTGCTGAGTCCTTCGAGACCTTGGTTGTTTGCTCGACCTGTGACTGGGTCGCGAGGTGTTGGTCGTAGAGCTGGGTTGTAGCGTGGAGCAGAGTCGGCTGAGAAGGATTGGTTGCCGTTACGTTGGGGGATGAAAGCATCTGGAGGACGGATGGCGCCGATCATGAGTCCCGTTGGGCTGAAGTTGTATATGTAGTCGCCGTACTCGTCTGACACCCAGAATGTTCCGTCATTACCGAGGACGAGACCTTCGCTGTCGATCACGACTCTGTTTCCACCTGGGCCTGCGCCTCCGAATCCATCTCCGGTGTAGTTGGCAGATGGGAATGGGAAGCTGTAGCCAGGGAAGGTCAAGTAAGGTCCTGTAAGGGCACCATCAAGGCCAGAAGTAGGGTTTCCAGCAGGATCAGTGAGAAGAATAGTGTCGAGGTATGTGAACTGGACATTTGGTGGTGATGGTCTGGCAACGGTCGCCGAAGTGTTTGGCGTGAAGGTGATCAGGAACTTCTCAATGCGGTTCTGGTAGTTGAGCGTGCCTTCAGTGTTCCAACCACGATCAGGCAAACCGTATAGAAGTCCAGTGTAGCTGCCGTTTGGCAGACGGACCCAAGATCTGCTATCACATCAGCATAGGTCCCAGTTCACGTTGTCCGTCCATGCTTATAGCTCACGCCTTGTCAATGGCTATCGAGGAGCCAATGCCTCCGATTGTGTCCCCGAACTTGTCTCGAGCATTGCTTGGGATGGCACCGTAGCCGGCGAGCTCATTGTAGATGTAAGTCTTGCCATTGCAGGTGGTGGTGTTGACCACTGAAGTACTTGGAAGACCACCGAATTGTGGTACAGCTGAAGCTGAAGCGGATAGAACAAATGGCACACAGGCCAGCAAGTTCTTAGAGAATAGCATGTTACTTAGTCCTGGCGAACACAACAGAAACGTCCAGTGGAGACGCAGACATTGTTATATGCCGCTCTCCAAGACTTTGCCTCATCCCGCGAACCGAGATGTTGTCTTTCTCCGCAGAGCTCTAGCAGAAGAAGTTCACTCCACCTTGTAGATCAACAAAATGTGGAAGCTGTGGAAAAGCTCTAAGAGGTGTACCTGCATGTGAGCTTGTCGTGATTTGGATGTGGGACCGAAAGTCGGTGCACACGAGCGGGATGTCCGCAGCACATGGTCCAGGTTGTGGACATGATTCGGTATCAAGATTGGCTTGGCTGCATTGAGGATTGAAGCCTTGCATCATGGCTCTGCACAACTCTCACGACTAGAGCCGCATTGCCATCGATGGAGTCTAGAAGGCTTGTGCGTGGCTTGAAAGAAACAAGAAAGCAGAAGGCGAAATGGACTAAGAAGTTCAGAGTGAAGTCTGTCTGCGTGGGGCCTTTGTGTGTGTTCTCCATTCAATTGTCGCACGCTCGTCGTTTGTGCGGGCAGTTCATAACTCAAGATCGTCTGTCGTTTCTTCTGGTATCCCACGTGAAATGTGTATTGAGTGCATTGCAAAGAGATCGAAGACTGATCACCAGCAGAGGCGCTACTACACGCAATGCAAGCTCAGCCCATCGATCATACTCGTGCACAGCATTGTGTAGAAGGAAGGCAAGTTTGCCTCAGCTGGTCCCACGAGCTGTTCAAATCCTCCATGATAGCAACTGCTGCCTTCGCAAATGTCGAAGATCTGGTAAGGCGCTCGCTGAAACTCACTCTGAAGCATGGATTCGCCATACATAACGCCTTCCATATAGCATCTTCCAACTAGCTCGTACTGGCCTGAGGTATCGGCTTGCCTGAGAACATAAGGCACGTTGGCGCCATAGAGAACAGTGACAGGATCCCCAGCTCTCATATCCGCAGGACCTAGGCCAAATGTACCATCTTCGAATACAAAGAATCGGCGGCCTCTGCATGCTCTATTACATGCTCGAGTGATCCGTGCACTGCGCTGAGCAGATGAATCGTCTTGTACGTCTGGAGTGGGCTTATCTGGTAAGAAGTCAAGATCATCGTTGGAGTCCGATGCTCGCAGCAAGGTAAGTACTTCTTGCATCTCATCGAGATCCGAAGTGGTTGCTTTGTCGTAGTCATAGTTGCAGTCGGCTAGTAAAGTCCTTGCAAATTTAAACATCATCGTGGCCTCACTATGAGTAGCAAGGTGCTTGCTGTCAAGCACCATAGATTCTGCTTGCAACATGAAAGATTTGAATGTGCTGATGTGATACAGCTCTGATGTTGCCTCGACAGTGTCGAGTTTCATGCCTGCCACTTGTAACACATTCCAGGCGCTTGTTGGATCATGTAAATGCATAGCGCTGTCACCAGCGGCATTGAAGTATGGAGCCAGATACATTTCCTCTTCGTTCAAGTTGAATGGTTGATGCCATAAAGGTACCCAGCTCGGTAGCCCCTCAATGGTGGTCAGATGTCCAGCCTTATGAATCACATCCTTCAGCACATCCAAGGTTTGCTTCTCACCAATACACAGCTTGGTGGCCTCGGCGTAAACCTGCGCAACGGGTTTAGAATAATCGGGTAGTAGGGAGTCAGGTAGCTCGGCTAGCAGTGAAGCAGTATATTGATACATGCCAAGTACTCCATAGATATAGTCATGCGCATCATAAGCCTGGAAGCTCTTCACTGTGCTAAGGAGCTTGGTGAGCGGCGCTTTGTCAAAGCTTGGTGATCGAAACAGGCCGCTGTCTGAATCCACAAATTCTGACCTCATCAAGGCATGCCAGAGTGCGTCGGTCTGAATACCAAGCGAGAGGAGAGCGTTCCGTTTGTACATGAGCCAAGTCGTAACGCGCAATATTCGTGTGAGACTGATCTCATGAGGGCCACAGAGGCAGATTGTTGTCAAGTTTAGGGCGGCTTCCTGTATGGTCCAGACTCGCTTGAACCAAGGCCGTGCAAGCAGACTCAATACAGCTCTAATATTGCACTTCTCTGAGAATTTCTTGGCTGGGTTCCTGCGACGGACCCGGTGCTTTGTGTATAACACGTCGGACAATCTCACATCTCCTGCAGTCGCTTGCTCGATCTCAATCTCCAATAGTCCAATAGTCTCCGCCGCAGAAGCCACAGTGCCATCATCTTCTCCAAGCCAGATCAAGCACTTGCTGGCCAGTCCATACACCAAGTGCATCAAAGCTACCTGGCGACTCTTCTCTGCAGCGTCCGTTTGATTGATGCACACCGAGTCTAGCCATAGCAAACGAGGCCTGTCTCGATAACGAAGTCGTCTCAGTGCTTGGGAAGCACTCAGTGGTATCTCGATTTGGCTACTACGAACGTGAATGACCGCTCGCAGAGCTTTGTCGCCCCAGCAGTACGATACAGCCTCAAATGATAGATCAGGCTGTGATATGTTCAGATTCGCGTGCAGCAGATCTCCTGCTAGCGCTTCCTCTTCTGCTCCAGGTAGGAGTTGCAGCAGTCGTATCTCCTGTGTGTCGGGATTCAGGACTTCGTATGGCGGCAGTGGGATCGTCATAGTGCTGTTTTGGCTCATCGTGGTCGTGTTCTGGACAAGAATCGCATTAAGCATGCGGCTGAGGTTCTCAAGCAGCTATCAAGCCATGGCGTGCCCCAATACGTCGGCGTGCGCGGTGCCATTACATCGGGATGCATACTGCTACCTCTTCGCGTCTAACCTCGTCAGTCATCATGTGTACTCACACAGCGCGCCTCAGTGTCCACTGTTGAAGCTCTTCTCCGACTCATGCTGACGATCATGCGCCAGCTTATGGACTGTACTGAATGGCTATCAGCCACTCTCCCTCCGAGCAACCACAGATAACATTGAGGTGTAGCTGGCAGTCGATACCATTCAGACCGTTCGTCTCGGCCGTGGTTGTGGAGATGATGAAGAATGAGAAGCACGGCAATCGAGAAGAGATGAACGATGGCTTGGCGCGCAGCACGTGGCACGGTGAGCGCGTCTCACAGGACACGGAACCTCGACTTCACCACAACCAAAACATCGCTACGGTACCGTCCAATGCCGCAGTCCCACATTGATGTGACCCACGCTCCCAACTTGGTGACAGGCCAAACTGTACTGATCGTCTCCGGCATGGGCCTGAACTAATGCAGTCTATGCACTTCTTCTCGGTGCTTGAGCTGCTTGGGGGGAAGCTCGTGGGCAACTATGTCCAGGTTGAGGGCCCTGCTTCCGCTCTCGCAGCGGAACAGTAGGTATGGAGATGGATATCAGTATGCCCGTCTGGACGAGCAGGATGGCTACTCTACTAAGGTACGAAGGGGCCATTTCGACAAGGCTCAGAGGAAGCAGAGAACACATCTCAGTTGGACGACTCTTGTCCTGCTCATCATGATTTTGTCACTGGTGACTGCGGCTGCGCTGCTGATATCTGGGTACTTAATCCTTGTCCACAGTTGTCAAAGAGACGCACAGCTGACTATTATTCTTAGATCATATGCTCAGAGTAGATCCTATTTCAGTTCTGGCTGCGACTCTGTACAGAATGGCTACCAGTGCCGTCCAGAGATCTCTCATTTCTGGTATGTTGCGCCCTCTTCCGCCTACCAAATACACCTGCTGAGATAAGTGCCATGCCAGGGGAATGTACAGCCCTTATTACAGCGTAGACTCGGAGATCTCCAGTGATGTGCCATTGACCTGCAAAGTCACCTTCGCCCAGGTCCTTTCCAGACATGGCGCTCGCGATCCCACAGCCGACAAGACGACAGCGTACAATGCCACAATCCAGAAGATCCACACCGATGTGAAGAGCTATCCTGGGAAATATGCTTTCATCAAGAACTATCAGTACACCTTGGGAGCAGATCAACTCACACTGTTCGGCGAGCAAGAGATGATCAATTCGGGCACCAAGTTCTATCAGCGCTACAGACAGCTAGCAAGCATCCTCACTCCCTTCGTCAGAACTTCCGGTGATGACCGTGTTGTGGAGTCAGCTCTGAACTTCACTCAAGGCTTCCACACTGCCAAGACAGCAGATCTTCTCAGCGGCTTTCGCGATTCCTCTTACCCATACCCGCTTGTTGTGATACCCGAGGAGCCAGAAGCAGAAACCAACAATACCTTGAACCACGGCTTATGTACCAATTTCGAGAACGGCCCAGACAGCAAGATCGACTCCAATGCCATGAAAATCTGGGCAAACAAATTCGTCCCACCAATCCAGACTCGCATCAACAACGACCTCCAGGGCGCAAACCTTACTATTACAGAAATCATCTATTTGATGGACCAATGTCCTTTCAACACAGTTGCTTCTCCAAACGGCACAATCTCGCCCTTCTGCGATCTCTTCACCGAGAACGAATGGCACCAGTACGACTACTACGGGACTCTCAAGAAGTACTATGGCTACAGCTATGGCAACCCTCTCGGTCCCACACAAGGTGTTGGCTTCGCTAACGAGCTGATTGCACGCATGACCAACAAGCCCCTAGATGATCACACGTCCACGAACCACACTCTCGACGACAACTCAGCGACATTTCCGCTTCGCAGAGCACTCTATGCAGATTTCGGCCATGATTCCGGCATGGCCGCCGTCTTTGCTGCTCTTGGGCTATATAATGGCACTAGGACTCCGCTGTCCAACACGACTGTTACAGAAGCAGAGCAGGCGGACGGGTACAGTGCATCATGGACAGTGCCGTTTGCTGCTCGGGCGTACTTCGAGAAGCTGATATGCGCAGGCTCTGTGGAAGAACAAGTTCGTGTCATTGTGAATGACAGAGTGCTGCCATTAGAGCAATGTGGTGGCGATCATCTTGGGAGATGCTCTTTGAGCAAATTCATCGACAGTTTGAGCTTTGCTCGCAGTGATGGGCTTTGGGACCAGTGCTTCACGTAATGATGAAAGTGAATGATGGATTGACAGGACAGATATCGCATCAATCTGAAGACATTCTCCAAGAGTATCGAGACCATGATTGGATACTGATCGTTTTGGCAGCAGAGCTGGAACCTTTTCAGGCGCAAACTCAGTCCACTATGCAAATGAGTAACGCACAACGTCAACTAACCTGCACTACTGAACTACTAACCATGAAGCCGAAGAGCTCTTAACCCTTGCCGGCGCAATGGAGCCACGGACTGGACCTGGATGAGCTCCATATGCGGGGCTTCCACATCTTGAAGCGGGGACACAATACATAAACAACGAACATGGGCCACAGCAACGAACCCGAAGATAAGAATTTCCAATCTTCTCAGTTGAATACAATCATTCTCATAGTATCCAACACGATCAATCATCGACACAAATCTCTAAAATGGTCAACCAAAAGGCACAAGATGCCGTTCAGCAGAGTCTCGACTCTGTCACAGGCAACAAGGAAACCGGAGTAGCAGGTCTCGTCTTCGTGGCCGTAGACAAGAATGGCCAACAGATCTGCGCCAATGTCTCAGGAAAAAGAGGAATTGGTGCCAACAGACCACCAATGACTCTGGATACTACATTCTGGATTGCCAGTTGTACTAAGTTGCTAGCCACAATGGCATGCATGCAAGCTGTTGAGCAAGGAATCTTGAACCTCGATGATCACGCACAAGTCTACAAGCTCTGTCCAGAATTGGAGAAAGTGCAAGTCTTGAAGGAAGATGGCACGCTGGAGCCGAAGAAGAGTGAAATTACGCTGAGAAAGCTACTTAATCATACTGCTGGATTCGGATATGAGTTGTAAGTTCAATCTTCCCCATATTCGCCACTACACAATCAGCAGCCACTGACACATTGCCCCGCCTCAAGTTTCAACCCCAAACTCCGCGACCACGGCCGCCCAATAGGCTACGACGTCTTCCACGCCGACATCCGCGACATCTTAAAAATGCCCTTGGTCCACCACCCCGGCGAAAACTGGGAATACGGCATAAACATCGACTGGGCCGGTATAGTCCTCGAACGCGCCACCGGCATCGGACTGAACGATTGGATCCAGCAGAAAATCATGCAGCCACTCAATCTCGACGCAGTAAACATGTTCCCTACAGCACATATGAAGGCTAATCTAGCATATATGCATCAACGATGGCCGGGTTCGAATGAGGCGGAGGAGAGAGATCATATTTATCGAGAACCGATTATTGCGGAGACGGAACATGAGAAGAAACATATTTTCCATTCGGGGGGTGCGGGGGCTTTTGCTAAACCGGTGCAATATGTTCAGGTCCTATCCGTTTTGTTGAATGATGGCAAGAGTCCGATTACTGGAGCGCAGATTTTGAAGAAGGAGACTGTTGATGAGATGTTCAAGGTAAGACCTCACTTTCCCCCATTTCACTCACACTTATGGTCGCCATCGCTAACGTCTTCATTCTTTACTTGTAACAGAATCAAATTCAAGAATTTCCCAATTTCGCCCGCCAAGGTATCCCAGCAGCCAAAGCTGAACAAACCAATCCCGCTACAGAGCTCTATCCTCAAGAAGGCAATCCTCCACAAGGTTGGGGCCTATCCTTCATGCTGACCCAAGAGCCCGGAGCTACGGGTCGAGGGGCAAATACTGCTTGGTGGGCGGGTATTGCCAACCTTTTCTGTAAGTGGTAGTGCTCAGACACGATGTGGTTATTGCAGTGCTAATGTTGCTCTTTAGGGTGGGCTGATAGGGAGAAGGGTGTTGCTGGTATGATTGCTTCTCAGGTAATGCCTTTTGGAGATATGAATGTTATGGGACAGTGGGGTGCTTGTGAGGCTGCTGTTTATCAGGCGATTGCGAAGTAGGACTGCATTGTATAGTCTGAGTTTAGCATTGTACAGAGATGTGTGCGAAATTGCTGTTCATGGGTCTGTGGCTGGTCAACACTCGAGAGAAGCTCATATTGCCCAGACAATTGCGCAAATAACTAGAATGTCGAAACAAGTAAGCACACTAGCAGCTAAAATCTAGCATTTCCTATATCACTACTGCCTTACGTCAATTCCTTCAGTCACCATCTCCCTCCTCTTCACCCCGCGCACGCCACCTTATCGTAGTAGTCAAGCAAAGGACAAGAATCACAATGGACAGAGCAAGCAATACCGCATAAACTTGCTTCCTCCTTGTGAATATTCGTCGTCGTGGTGTTTCGCTCGTCATCCTGCGCTGAGGTCCTATGTTCTCCCAGTGGTTCTCATATCGTTGAGCTTCGGAGTATGTCCGAGGATGGGCGAACACCTCTCGATCGGGTTGTTCGCTGCCATAGTATCGAGCTTGAGCTGTCGTGGGAGCGGACACTGGTCTTTGCCAGACTGTTTGGAGATTTGAGGTGTTGTAGTCTGGCGGCTTGGTCGAATCTTCTGTTTCGTACAGTGGTGGTCTTGCTGCGTGGATGCTGCTTGCAGGAAGCGACTGCGAGGGTTGTCGTAGTGCCATATATGCGGGCGAAGTCGCGAGGGCGTCTCTTACTTGATGGTCCAGGGTATGTTGCGAGCCCTCTTGGATGGCGATGAGCGGTCCGTTCTTGTACGTGAAGTCTTCCGATGGATGTGGAATGTACATTGTGCCGGGCTTGCTGCTTGGGCGTGTCCGCGGATGGAGTAGGTCCGCGAAGGCCGGCCATTTGGCTCACTCTCCATCAGTAGACGCCAAGCAGTGTATGCCTCTGGGTCCGATGAAGCTTATTGCTGTCCTGATTGGGATCTGAATATCGCAGTCCCGTGGCAGGCTGCACTGGAAACGGTCCACGTGGAGCCGGTTTGTATTGTTGAGCATGAAAGATGAAGTCCTTCTCATTGCATAGCATTCTGCTCGACATATCTGCTCATCGAATCGAGCTGTGTCTTGCCAGTAGAAACCAGATATCGTATATGTCCCTATATCTCAAATTAGCAGCACGTAACGTATAGGAGCTGGTCGGATCTGTATACCAGATCATCCACATTCCGGTAGCGTTCAAACTCATATCGAGCATAGTCCCGCATTTCTCTCCTTGTGGGCATCGACGGCGGTATCTCTGTTCCTGTGTCATTATATTGCCACCATTCTGTCAGACGATAACATACTGTTGATGGTTCGGACACAATCTCGCCAAAGATTGATGACCTTTTGCCGCTGGAGGAAGTGCTCGAGCGTTAGAGTCTTCTTTCCAAATCTGACCGCCTTGTCTGGCGAGATGGTGGCATATCGCCTGATGGAGGGACACATTCTGTCGGCCGCTACCACTCTTCCTCATCAAGTGTACATGTAAGATGGATGTTGTGATGGTGGCGTCGTCATTGAGAAAGAGAAATCGGCCGCGGACTGAAGTCCGTTTCTTGGCGGATTCGAAGCGCGTCCACCTTCGACGCGACGCGTATGAAAGTTTGTTCTGACACGAACATCATCACACCAACATACTCATCATGGGCAAACGAAAGGCTGTGGAAGGGGATGGCGACAGCGTGGTACCTGGTGACCAAGGCGCCAGCTCTCATGGCATTATCGAGACTGCCAATGCCTTATCGGAGAGCGATTTCGATAATGCCTACTGGGACTACGACAAATATAACGATCTCGCGAGGGAGTCATGTTCGCTCGAGCTATACAGCGCCGGGCTCATGAAAGGAGGAATGTTTCAGGCATGCTTCGATCTTATTGAGCAGACAAGCCGCCATGACTACGAACCGAGCAGTTTCGGCTGGCATCCAAAGCGTAAGCTGCGCGAGATGAAAGAGAAGGAAATGCGGTATATCCTAATTCAAGACGACATCTCGACAAGTTTGAAAGGCTTCCTGAGCTTCATGCTTACATACGATTCTGTGCCCTCCGTGCCGGTACTATATGTCTACGAGGTACATCTGGCTGATTCGCTTCGAGGTCTGGGGGTGGGTAAGCATGCGATGTTCATCGCAGAAGACATAGCAAGGAAGGTCGGCGTGGAGAAGGTCATGTTGACATGCTTCAAGAGCAACACGAAGGCAATGACATGGTACAAGGCGCTAGGATATACTGTGGACGTCAGCTCGCCCGAGGACCGCACAACAAGGAAGAAAGTCGTTAAGACCGACTATGTAATCATGAGCAAGGAGATCTTGCCGCTGCTGGATGGGAGGGAGAAGAAGTCTGTCAAGGCCAAGAGTGATCCTACCGCTGCAGGACCATCAAAGAACCAGGTATCCCGCGGACCCGTCTCAAAAGCTGCATCGTATCTTGCTGAATTGCCCGACAGCTTTGCAGTAAATCCAGCCACAAGAGCATGGATTGAGACTGACTGTGGGTCAGCGGTGCTAGATCAAGACAAAGTCATCTTGGTCCTCAAAGAAGCTTCGCGCCTGATAGCCCACCTCAGTAATGAGATGGACGGCTTGGACAATGCACGTGATTTGCATCATGTGCAAGTGCTCGCTGCACTTCATATGAGTATACAAGAGAGATTCAAAGGCGCTCAGACGACCCTATCCGAAGCGTGGGGAGTACTGGACACACTGCATAAAGACTTCTCAGATTTCGGAATCTATAAATATGCCAACATACTGCCGCCGCGTATCGGAGTCAAGAATACACTGGACAGGCAGATTGGTGTCAAGGACTTCATCGCCAGAATGCCCCCAGGCATGCGTCAGCAGATGTCCACATTCTTCAAAGCCAGTGACGTGGAGCTCGCTGAAAGGGAGGATGCGCTAGACATGCGAGAACAAGAACTAGATCAGCGAGAAGATGATCTATTCGCGCGCGAGACTGCGTTGCAAGAGGCTAATGCCCGTCAAGATCGCGCACGCCTCAATATCAGAGCTCGTGCCAGGGCATTGAAGAACCGCGAAGAACGTTTCGCTACGAGGGAACAGCGTAGCAAGACGGAACAGGCCAAGCTAGTTGAAGAACGAGACTTCTTGGAAGAAGCACTGTACACTCAACGGAAGCGATACGCCGAGAAAACTAGTCTTCCTGAAGGCGTCTTCACAGAAGGCGACGAAGAGGGTATGATACGCCACTTGCACGATCATCATGGAATCCATCCATCAGGCCAGGACGACGCGCGGGAACACTTTCGGGATAGTAACGGCCCAGGTTGGCGTTGCGCCGCTTGTGGCAAGGTAATCCTGGGCGAATACATCGAGGAAAGGGCCGAGGAACATCTCTTGAACGTACATGGCATCCGACCTCCTGACGAAGGGGACGAGGACGAGGACAACGAAGACGAGGAAGTTCATGACAACGAAGAAGAATCAAACGACGACAACGAAGACGATGAGGAGGAGGAAGAAGAGGAAGAGGAGGATCGACGGGATGACCGTATAATTGATGAAGACGGTTATGAAGAGATCAAACCGGGTTTCTGGGTTGCCCCAGAAGTACGGGCTCGGCATGGCTTGCAACCTGTAAACAAGTTCGAATTGCCTAAGCCTGAAGCACTTCGTGGAAAGAAAGTGGTTGGAAACAAAGTGGAGACTTGGCTCAAAAGGAGTGGGAGTGTGAGAGAAAGCTTTGGGAAAGGCGAACCCTTTTGATGCACTTGTTGGCTATACCTTCTGAGATGCTTTATGCTGCAACCTATCTTTCTGGCATTGATCAGCAATAGCAAGTCGACTATACCGGACCAAGATTCGTCTCCTTCGCATCCAATCCCTTCTGGCCTCTAGCCGCTCTGATCAATCCCTCACACCTAATCACCACCAAGTCAGCACACACACACACACACACACTCACACTCACACTCCAATACAACAAGACACAAGAAACGAAAGACTCACCAATCCTGATGCCCCATCAACATTCTATTCGGTTTCTTCCCCGCAAGTTCAGCAGCCGGTTTTCCAATCTGACTCTCCTGCGTCAAAATCCTCACCCTCCCACCCTCCAAATCCTCAACAAGCCAAGCATGATAAACATCAACAGCACTATCTTCATCGCCATCTAATTTCGCGCTCCAAGCAAGTCTTCCCGCTCGTCCCTTTTCAGGCGTTACAGATTCTTGAACGACCGAGGGGAGGACTGGGAAACCGAAAGTGCTGAATTTGAATTCGTCGCCGGCTTTGAGATGAGTGCCGGAGGAAGGTGGGGTTATTGAGGTGCAGTTGTGGTAGTAGGAAGTCCACTGCCAAGTCGTCAAGACACAAGTCATAGCAAGTATGTCCTGAGACGGGTTGCGCCCAAGAGGCTTACCTTGGATATGTCGGCGAGGAATGTCCAGATTGTTTCTGCGGAGATGTCTTTGACGATCACCTCGTTTGTTACGAAGTTGTCTGTTGTGCCTGGGAGGTACTTTTGAGGCCAGGAGATGGCGCTTTGAGTTGGGCCAGACATGATTGTGATGCGGGTTCGAGAGCTTCTCGTGAGAATCTTGTATAGTTTCTAGCTTGATTGATGTTTGGTTAGCAAGGTGAAGATCAAGATGAGGTTTGTAAGCTGCTCCGTCAATCGACCACTGTTCGTACGAGGATATTATGAGCTGTTTAAGATGCACCTCGCACTCCTGGGTCGTATGACGTTACATATCCTATACCATTGGGCAAGACTGCTAAACGGAGAATTCTCAGCTCCATCATAGCATTTTCTCATGTGATATCTGAATCACTCTGCCACTTCGATATCGATTGCAAATCTCTCACAACGACCATGATTCTCTTCTCAGTTGCTCCTGTACCGATCAAAGAGTGATATCGATTGGTATCTAATCGTTGCCAAGCCCAACTCATAACTTACGTAAGCGCGAGTCTCGCTCACCATCCCTACGAGCTCTTCTCATCAACATCAATCTGATCCTACAGATGCCACAGAATTCATGCTAGCCAGCGATAGCGATAGGTCCTGGGGTCTGTTGTAGGTTTGTGACTGACCTGTGATCTGAGGGCCAGAAGGCTGAGCACCTACGGCGGTGGCTGTGTATGCAGCACGGCGCGTAGTAGAAGTATCAGGACAAGCGGCCACGCACTTTCTATTGACACAGCAGACTCTATCTGCCTCGAAGGGTTTGCAGATCAGCGACGATCAGACAAGAACACGCCCGACCATCGAACATATTCAAGCACGACATCATGCAAATATCCGGACTGAACGACTGGCATTCCACACTCGACGCCGCTGGAATCGTCGCTCTAGCAGATCTCACCACAGTCGGAAAACGAACAGCCTTGACTGGGACTTCCTGCTGGCTTGACGCTCTGATAATAGCTCCCGGTCTTCATCGTCAGCAAGCCGCTCTAGAGCTCAATCAAGGCGAATACCCAGCATGCGCAGCAATGACCACTGGGTATGTGTTTCGCGTGGAGAATCAGGCTATGGTACTCTATCTCCAGAAAGTTGGCAAAACAGGCCACCTCACAACAATTGAGGTGTCGAATCTGGACGTCGGCACTTCGAGGTGGCGGAAAGTATTATCATCTATATACGATTTTCGTGCAGCCACTGCAGCTGCGTCGTCAGCATATATCACAGCAGTGATGTTGGCAGTGGCTAGCCTGGTCGCATTCGCTCTATTCGAAGATTGGTGGGCTTTGGGAGTCCTGCTGATTCTGATCTTCGCTCGAGCCTGCAATGTGCTCGTGATCAGGCGCCGAGCACAACCTGGCTGGTATGGTGCTCTAGAACCTGGAGTACAAAGCGATCTCCTCGTTCTGCTCAGTCAGGACAGATGGGTCAGAATACAAGGCGCGACAGATGACGTGAAAGCTGCAACTTCTGGCTCCTGGCTGCAAGACTCGACTGCAGTCGAAGGCTGGCTGACAGCTTTGGCGACTCTACTCGTATATCTGACTGCAGCACTTGCTGGGAACTTTCAGCAGCAGAGCAAGGTCATCTTCCTAGTTCTGCTGTTCGCCTCTGTTGGTCTTCTTGGCCTTGCCAATGAGTGGAATGATGTGCTACAGATGCACAATAGACTGGTCAAAGTCAAAGCAGGCCCAAAATCCTACGAGAGACGCCGCGTCCTCGCAGATGAGCTAGTGAAAGAGACAGGAAAGAAGCACTGGGCAATGAAACTTGGCATGCTGCCAGCCGAGAAGGAGGATGTCGAGCCTCCCACCATGTGAAGACGGTTCATCATATCGTTCGCAGACTATCAGCAGCCACTTTGTTACATATATTATGATTATATCCCTACATCATTATCATCGTTCCGGCCGTTCAATATCCACTCACCGACCAACCAGATATCTACGCTATAATACCTCCGGTATCTCCTTCCTGCGATCAGCCCTCCGACTACCTCTCCTCGTACTCATATACATCTCCAACGCACTACCATTACTACTACTATGACCATGACTGCTAGCCATAGTTGCCTCGCTTCTCCTGGCAACTCTCGCCTCCCATGCCATGGGGCCCTTCGGTGGAGTCTCAGGCTCAGGCTCAGCTAATCCTAGATCTGGCAAAGGAGCATTGTTCAGCTGGCCATTTGTCTTCAACACGGCCATCAATGCGGCCTGGAGTAGAGCGTTCTGCTTCTCCAAGGCTTCGAGACGAGCGTCGACTCGTGAGGCAGCACGATTGCTGGTCTTGGTCTTTCGTTCTCCAGATACTTTGCGTTGTGTAGCGATGTGTGGGTGGTGGTGCTTCTTCGATGATGTTGACATGGGTGAGACGTCGAAAGAAGGTACAGCTGAGAGCTCCTTACTCTGAGTAGTACGTTTAGCTCCAGTATTCGATGTATTAGGCTTCTCCGATCCCGACTGAGGCGGCGTTGGAGGCAGTGCACGGGTCGGTGGTGGAGAAGGCAGTGGTGGAGCATCTTCTCTCGACAATCTCAGCACTGGACTCTTGCCTCGGGGCGAAGACTGATTGCTGAGACTCTGTCGACTGCGACGCAGGAATGCATTTCTCGGCAACGAAGCGGATCGCGGACGTGGCTTGTAAGGTTTGTTGATACTCTTGGTCTCCTTCATGATCAACTTTGGCAGCCTGGGTGACTTGGTGCTCTTTGGAACAGGCACCTGCTCTGCTACAAACATCATCTCGGACAGTCGAAGGCCTGCTTGGGCACGCTGAGCCTCTGCAGAAGCTGAAGGAGATATTGGTGTATACACAATGTTATGCTCTTCGGAGATCTCGCTGGCCAATGAAGGCACGGGTGAGACGGGCGAGGCTGTCGACTGAGTGATCTTCTTGTAGCTGGCTGCGCTCGAGACGTCACTATGCCGACTTGCTGCTGAGGTAGCTCGATGAGGTGTCAGTGCCGGTATCTGGATCCTTGGCCTCATCTTCTTCAGTCGTTGCCTGGTGGGCTGCTCTGGCGAATCGTGCATGACAGAGTCGATCGTCCTGTTCGTGGGTGGCTTGTCACGCATCTTGCGTGCTCGGACACGCTCCTCTCGCTCCTTGCGATTAGCTGGGTATGGCACTCCTGGTAACATGCTCTTCTCCTTCTTCTTGCCTCGAGACTTCGGTCGCTTGATGGGTCCAGAGCACTCCGTCGTGACTGTCGCTCGTATGGGCTCGGCCTCGAAGTTGAAGTCGCTGGTGGACTTGATGCTCGGAGCAACTCGTGGAGTGCTTCTCCGCACGCTCTCATGATTCGAGATGATGCCTTCTATTGTCCTGGGATCTCGTCGTAGGCGCAAAGGACTGCGTGGTGGCGGCGGACCTGGGCTCTCGCAAGAATCGATGTGCTCGGACACACTCCTGCCGTACATCATTGATGCGATACTCGAAGCGCGTTGGAGTAAGACTGGATGGCTTCCAAGTCGGCGAGGCACTGGATGGCGGATCTGCACTTCTTTACCTGGACTTGGAAGCTTGACTGGGAAAGCCTCATGTGGTAATGAGATCTTTGGCACATGAGCGTGTTCGTCTTGCATAGGCGATACGGGATGGCTCGTCAGTGCTCGAGAAGCGTCGAAAGATATCCTAGGTGGTGGCTGGTCGTAGATGCTGCTGCGATAGGACTCAGCCATCGACAAGGCCGACTCTGGAACAGGCGTAGGTGGGTTGGAAGCAGCAGGTCGTATAGGTGTATCCGAGTATTGGTGTTGCTGTGATCGTGATAGTCGACTCGCCACATCCTGGAAACTCGAAGGAGGATGTGAGCTGCGATCACTCATGACAGTATACTGGTCGCTGATGCTGTCGGTTTGCTGCTTGCTCAAAGATTCTGCATATGTCGACAGCCAGCTGTCCAGGATATCGCCAGTAGCTGATGTAACGTCGTCATGGAAGCAGACCGACACTCTAGACTCCAAAATATCCGGACTGTGCGCAGAATCAGCATCTAGCCTCGTGAAACAAGGAACATACCACTAACCTGAGTATTGAAGGATCATCAAAATTCATTCTAGTGTCGCCATCTCCATCATGTTCAGATTGCTCCGGCACTAAAGCCAGATACCGCTTGCCTAGTAGCACTATTAGTTTCACCGGCGATAGATTAGCGAAGCAATCGTGACTATACCATTCGATGAGATCTTCTGTTCGCAATTTCTGGGAACAGGGACCGCAATCCCAGGAAGTAATCCACCTTCGTCCCGCAAGACGCCATTGAGCCTAGTTCCGGATGTTAGCCGAAATGTGATAGATCAGAACTCGTAACAGCGACCAACTCACCTGTCATGAGCGGTCTGTATCGACAAACGATGTTTCTTCTGCTGACCGCTTCCATTTCTGAATAGTCGCAAAGCATTCTTCCCGCTCACCGCTCGGCGGGGATGATCGGCTCTGCTGGGCTTTCGGTGAGGTGCAGGAGGAGCAGTATTCTTCAAAAACCAGGCCAAGTCGTGAGAAGGGTTGTCTTTGGGAAGTCGTGCCAGACTCGTCTGAGTGTTCATCTTGTCCACATTCGAGGAGCCAGCAATGGAGTGAGCAGTGGAGTATGGCAGTTGATTGGCACAGTCGTAGTGCATAGACCACGAGGAGTTCGTTCGAGACAGCGCCGGAGTGTTCTCAGTAGCTGGACTATGACACTGACTGTCTTCGAAGGTTTGCTGTATGGAGTCCTCACGGAGAATGGTCGTCGAGCTGCCTTTGCGGAGCTTCTCCGACTTCGCCTGAGCAGCAGCAGCTGAATGGGCATGACCCATGGTGGTTGAGGCCTCAGTGTCTCGTGGACCAGCACCACCAATTGTCATGCCAGCGCCAGGCCCAAGTCCGAACATGTCATCCGAGTACGGAAGAGATTGCGAGGGGCAGACTGCTGTTATCTCCCACTGGCGGGGTGTATGGTTGGCGAACCCTGGTGCTCGACGCTGATGCTGCAGAGCAGCGGAAAGCTGCATAGCACACGAGCTGTGTGTATGCTACGTGCCCTCGGGCAGAGAGTGCGTGCAGTGTAGCGTGTGGACGTCGTGTGGATGTACTCTTGTCGGGTCTGGCACCCAGGATGCTGTGTATTGCTTCAGATTAATGTCACGAGATTCTGGGGAATCATGCCAGCTCACCAATTCTTGTTCTCCAGCTGAAGCGAAGCTGCGTAATGTTCCGGTGGTGACGCTCGGCGAGAATAGATTCTACGATAGCTAGGCAGTGTCGATCATTGAGGTGTGGCAAGTCGGAGGTCGTAGCCAATCTTCTTTTCAGTGACTCGATCAAACGGAAACGAGCATGTTGAGGCCAGCAGGACGACAACTGAACGAGAACGTGTTAGGAAGATCAAGAGGACTCGAAACCAGAAGCAAAAAGTCAAAGAAAAGTCTTCAAGACGGAAGCCTGCAGATATGTGGGCAAGGTAGAGGCCAAATAGAAAGAAAACAAGTCATGTTGTTCCATAAGAATCTCGTCAGATCTCACAAAGGCGCAAGGAGACGGCGTGTTCAGCAACGGCAACGCCCCGGCCGCGATTGTGGAACAGCAGCCAAATAGGTACAGCAGCTTCGTGCGCTGCAGGTCGCTGGCGCAAACAAGATTACTCAGATGTGGCCCACGCTGCTGTACCTCGAGACCAAGGCGGACACCGAACAGAGCACGCCTACTTGGCGGTAGGCTGCTAGCTAGACTGCAGTGCAAGCCGCTCAGTCATCCCACAGCAACACGGATGATGTGTTGTCTGAGACAGGCGTGATCGAAGCAACCCGAGTAGATGGAATGAAGTCCTCTTAGCTGTATGTCTGACATGTTGAGTAGGCTGATGCTTTGGTGGCAAATCCATTGGACCTCATCTCCAGAAATCGAGGTGCAAAGCACAACACGCTCTGCGAGGGATATCGTGTAGCGTCAAAGGTGCAGGTGAGGTATCACAAAGCCGTGCGCATCTCCACTTTGTGCAGGGGTTCAAAACCTTCAGCGCTAAAGTCTCCAGCAAGCTGCAGCTCTTGTATAACGACAACGTGACATCCGGTTCGTCCAAGTGCGACCTCAGATCCGCGGCAAAATCCTTGAACGTGAGGCAGTGCGGCAATTCTGTACAGCAAGACCACGCGATTTTGATGAACGTTGCAGCTCAATTGTCCGTTCAGCGCTAACACCCAGTCTCTCGAAGGATGTGATGCATCTGGAGGCGTTCTGTCAAATAACTTGTCTGCATAGGTATTGATAGCAAGCGTGGCTTGGCGAATTGTTGCAGATAGCGGGTCGGAGTAATGATCGTAGTGTGAGCTCATGCTGCTGCACAGGCTGATCGACGTCGGGACCAGATTTCGGCGTCGAGACATGGACTCGGCGAAGAAATCGGCGAGGTTGTCCTACGCGCTGAAGCGACACTCATAAACGCACGGTCTACATTTCATCTCCCTCGCTCAAGGGACGCGTTGCCGACAACGCGAATACGCTTTCCACAAGGTCACGCGTCAGAGAACGTTCTGATATCAACGCGTCTGCTTCTAGTCGAATGCCACGCGCTCGTGCACAGTAGCACAACAACTATCCTCATGAAGCAGCCTTGTCATACTTTGGGCCTAGGTGGTGCTCAAGGCCAGGATCGATGATGTTGAGGTACCATCAGAGATACAAAAGCTCGTCCTGCTGCACTCTGCTTCGTGTTGTGGCTGCTGCAGCTCGATGCTTTCTCGATCGCAACGTCCTTTCTCATCTTCGGTGGCGGTCGTGAAGCCCAGATCGTATGTATCGAAGGTCTTCTGCCATTCCAAAGAGCTGCCGTGGTTGCTTCCCATCGTTGCAGCGCAACCGCGGACAAGGTAGTGTAGCCCAGTTACGATCTTGTCCATTGTTCTTGCCAGAGCACAATGCAATCCGAAGTACTGGCTGGGTCAAGTGTATGTCATTGGTTCCGGATATGGTGCTAGCGCGGCACGAGTGACCGCAACGGCATGTCATAGACTCCAGAGTTACTGCTGGCACGGCATAAATGATCGCGACTGCATGTTTCGAGAAGGGCCCAAGGTGGCCGCAGGTGAGAAATTCCATGATGTTAATGTGTTCAGACTCCACTGCTGGTAAGGCCAGTACCTCTCCGAATGGTCATGGTTTCGAGTGTCCGGGTTGGATTTGAGCGCGAGGGCCTGGTCGCGATTTGTTGAGTGGAGTGAGAGCTACTGTCCTCGTCGGATTCCCAGCGTCATGTCCTACTCCTGCGTATCGAAGCTATATCACCTGTTATCAGTACACCTATCAATCATCGAATGCTTACTCAAGCTATGTCGTCTATTTCAGACGCGTGTCGAGAATATGGCCAATACTCTACAGTCATAGTACATGCCGATCCTGGCCGCAATAGATCGTGTCTTCCTTCCTATCAAGTTCCGTAGCCCTTGTCTGCCCAAGTCGACTCTACCTCTGCCCGGGCTTTCTCTTTGGCATGAAAAGGTTAGGGGCTGCAGGTCTCTTCTTGACCATCTTTGGTGGACCGTTAGCCTGGCCCACACTTGCAGTACTACTTGCTGCCCTTGATACATCTGATGCGGGTGTGCCGCTTCTGGATCCAGCGTTGTTCGAAGGTGCTTTCGATGGCTCTCTGGAACCAACATTGTTCGAAGGTGCCTTCGATGGCTCTCTAGAAGGCTTGGAAGCATTGGAGAGTGCAGGAGATGATACTCGCGCTGTGTCAATTGGAGGTGCGGCAAGTTCGGGCTCGTAATCGTCGTCTTGTGCAGCATCGCCCATCTCTACGTCCTCATCCGCAGGCTTCGGAGAAGACTTGGTCTTGCCAATGCGGTCCTGGAACCGATAAGTGACACCATCCATCTTGTCTGGGTCTGCAACGGGAGCCGTGACCTTTGGCTCAGGACGAGCAGCAGGTGCTGCAGATGCAGATGCAGATGCAGATGTAGGTGCAGGTGGAGGTACAACTTTGTCTCCCGAACCACCGCCAACGGAAGACGGATCTTTTTGGGTATGAGCGACCGGTGCAGGCGGTGCATCCTCCATAGTCCGCACAGTGCCCTGCTTAGCCGGAAAGTTCTTGCTGGGCAGTCCTAGCATCTTCTTCAGATCACCTGTCGTGTAGTTGTCACGCCCTCTCGCATCGTCAACCAGCTGCTTCCAGTATCGACCAGAAACGAGAGTACTTGCATTGCCCAGTACCCACAGACTGGACTTGGCTCGTGTGAGACCCACGTTCATACGACGAATATCTTGCAAGAAACCAATCGAACCAGCCGGGCTAGCACGAACGCAAGAGAAGATGATAATCTCGCTCTCACGCCCTTGGAAAGCGTCTGTTGTGTTGAACTCGATGTAATCTTTGATGTCAGGTCCAAATCTCGCTTCGAAGGTGTTCTTCATCTCTCTCAGTTGAGCCTTGTATGTGACGATAATGCCAATCTTGCCTGTGAAATCGTAGGTGGGAAAGTCTGTTCGCAGACGAATGTAGAGCATGAGTGCAACATCGATCTCGGCTTTGTTCACCAGCGATTTACCTCTCGGCGCTGAGGACTGCTGACCTGCTACATCGAAGAAACGATAAGGTGCCAGCAAAGAACTTGCATGCCATGGCTGCTTGCGCAGCGCAGCCATGCTCGGACCATCCTTGAGAAGGCCGTCGTAGAAGGTCCTGCTTGGAAAGACTGAGATGTCTGGATGCATGCGGTACTGCGTATCGAGTAGATGCACTTCCTTCGGGTGGTTGTTTTGCATGCGCACGAAGAGTGACTGTTCGTACTGGAATTTCGCTGCCTCCTTGGAGAACACAGTAGGCGGCAGCTGTTTAGGATCTCCAACCATGACACACTTGACACAGCCGTACTTGAGCGGGATAAGCGAACTCATCTCAACGCATTGCGCCGCCTCGTCGATGATGACCGTCTCGAACTCGATACTCAGACCAGAAAACATATCGTGACCAGAACCACTCAAAGTGGCGCAGATGACATGCGCTTCATCGAGAACAGCCTGCTGCGCTCTCTTGCGGTTGAGCTCTTGCTCACGCCCAGCACTCTTTTCGTTATCCTTGACCTGGTCGATGCGCTGACCGAGTTCAGCCTTTCGTCTTCGAATGCGTACAATGTCAGCCTCAAGTTCTCTTTGCTTCGGTGCCTCCAGCTTGCGCATTTCTTCTTCATTATCGCGGAGCTGATACAGGTCACGCAGTTGTCCGGAGACTTCGCCGTGCTCCTTGAAAAGCTCGGCATTCATCTTGCGCTTCTTCTCGTCATCTGCGTTGGTTCCTCCGATCTTTTGCTGCACCAAAGTCTCCATAGTAACGTCCGCGACCTGTGCACTGATGGCCTCACTACGTCCAATACGCACGACCTTGATATCGTGATGCGTACCGTCCTTGGTCTTGACGCCTTTCATGAGACGCAGGACCAGCTCATCCACTGCTGCGTTACTCGGAGCACAGACAAGAAGCTTCTTGACCGGCGCATCTCCAGTGGGTCCATTGCCATGGCCGTTGACGGCAGGCATGCTGATCTTGTGTAGACCTCTTGGGGCGTTCTTTAACACCTGTGTGAGCAGACCGCCGACAATAGCCACGATCGTCTTCGTCTTGCCAGAACCCGGAGGTCCTTGGATAAGTGAAAAGCCCTCATTCTCGAGCGCTCCATTGACTGCCTCCGACTGCGCAGTGTTGAGTTCGTATACGTCTCGGAAGTTGGCAACCTGTCGCTCGCTGAAGTTGATCTTCGTTGACGGTTTCGCTCTCACGATCTGGTTACACAGGTCGTAATATAGCAGACCTTTC
Source organism: Sphaerulina vaccinii (assembly GCA_022570795.1). Taxonomy (NCBI): domain Eukaryota; kingdom Fungi; phylum Ascomycota; class Dothideomycetes; order Mycosphaerellales; family Mycosphaerellaceae; genus Sphaerulina; species Sphaerulina vaccinii. The sequence continues at coordinate 397,139 of JAKUDP010000014.1, forward strand.
AGTGCTCCATATTCGCGCTCCAGCGGCGTGATGGACTGCAGCTTGAGGCCGTAAACTATGGTCTGCATAGTGAGCTGCGGTGCTAGCGGCGTATTGGGCATGATCTGATACACGATCTCGAGCTGTGCTTTCTGCCGCTTGACTCTGTAGACTCTGGCAAGACAGTGTGGTTCAGTCTCATCGACAGCTGGTTTCTTGCCTTTCGAGAACAAGACAATGTCCCCTTCTGAAAGAATTTGTTCCCGATTCTCCTGATGACCGATATAACTACTGACCTCGATGAACTGATCGACGTTGCTGCGATTCTGTATTTTGATCTCGTACGGTTTTGTTGTATCTCGCAGCTCCTCTCGTGCCCTGACCATGCCCTGCCAGGCTTCCAAGATGAGCAGAGGCTCAAAAGTCTGTTGATACGTTGAAGGATCCCGGAACGAGTCGCTGACGCGAGCGAACTCTTGCTCGTTCGAGTTAGGAGGGTAGTCACCCTCATGAAAAAACTCCCAAGAAAGCATCATACGATGTAGTGGACCAAGATCGGGCTTCAATCGCGCTCGCATGTCCTTCAGTGATCGGTTTGTGCGTGCAATCTTCGTTGGCCCGTTCTTTACTTCTGGCTTCAGGCCAATGGCGCCGCTCAGATCAAGCGCAGCTCGGACCTGCTTCTTCGGCTTCGCGGTAGTGCCAAACAGGTCATCATCGAGATCCGAGTCCTCGCTGTCTTCGTCGTCTGAGTCGACCATGATAGTCTGACCTTTGGCGTCGTGGTCTGCTCCGTAATTTCCCAGCCCAATAACGCCACTACCCGCACCATCAGCCTTAGTCTTGGCTAACAGTGCTGCCTTCTGGCGCTGCTGCTCGGCGAGTGTAGCTTTACGCTTCGCAAGGAAGTTTGCCTGATCAAGGAAAGCATCAGGCTTCTTGACAGTCGTCTTCTGCTTATCTTTGGTAATTTGTGCTTTCTTTTCCTGTAGCTTCTGTGCAGCCGCTTTGCTACTCCACGACACGAGGTCAATGACGTTCTTGTTGGGCTTGGAGGTGGTATGTGTAGGTGTTGAGGATCCTGATCCAGACTTGGCCCATGTTTGCAACGAGCTTTGCTTCTTGTTCTTCACATTGATAGTCTCCTCCTCCTCGTTGAACAGAGTCTCTCCCACGTGCTGCTCCAGAGCCCGCTGTAGCGCTGCTTTGTGCTGTGATGACAGTTTGGTCTTGACAGTGCCCTGCATACAGCCGATGAGATTGTCGATGGAGTCCTCCTTCGCGCGAATGCCGGACTCCTCAAGACGGACAAGAATACTGCAGGTTAGTGCTACCGACTTGTCGATCAGCCACTCATCTCGCAAGCGTAGAAACTTGAGCATATTTTGAAATGCCGTTCTAGGTGGATGCAAAAGCTGCGAACGCTCTTTGGTTTCAAGCGTTCCAGCAATGACTGCGAATTGGTCGAAAGCATACTCTGCAAAGTCCATGATGTCGCGGCAGAAGTTCGTCATCATGGACTTTTCCTGAGGTGCAGCCCAAGCTTCGGTGTGCTCGAAGATTGTCGAGATCGTGTGCCAAACTGCAGCCCAGAACTTCCGAAGCGCTTTCTTCTCCTGCGGGCTTTGTAAATCTTGCTTCCGGAGGATTCCATCCTGGCTGTCGCATAAGCAGCTGAGGATATCTCGACATATCTTCATGAGGTTCTTGCAAGGACTGAAGATCTCGGCTCTGGAGATCAGAGATAGGCACTCCGACGTGGACTCCAACGTGGTCGTGAAGTAAGATGCAGTAACATGCATAAGGCAGTCTCGTCTGCTGTCCTGCGAAGACAGAGTCTTCAGGACGTCCAGAGTTCCTTGATGCAATTGGTCATCTCCATTGAACAGCAATGCCATCAGACCCTTGGCCGCCAAGGGATCAAGGAATAGCTCAGAAAGTTGATCACCGCTGAACATGTCGAGACGTGCAATCAGAAAGGTAAGCACATAGTTGCGAGTCGACTTGAGGGTGTCATTCCAGCTCACTTGCGACTTGTTCAGATCGCTGGCTCTTTTCGCAGCGAAGGGTTCCAGTTGCACCAGTCCCTTGATGCCTTCCATGATTGCTGCAGGTAGAGCACTCTTGCCCGCTTTGATATGCGCGCACGTCATTCGCCAGAGGTTCTTGCTTTCGTGGCCAACGACATGGTCGATCTCGCCTTTCTGTTCGATGTACCGATGATCGCGAACCATGCTCTTCACTTCCATTTGTAAGATCTGCCCGATGATCTCGAGGTCCAGGAGGACAGTCCTGGACAACTGAAGCTCCCCCTTCTTCTCGATACCGCTGAGTTCCGAAAGGATCGCCACGAGATGATCGTTGGAGACAGTCTCGATGAGATGCGTGTACACTGGCCCACCATCTACTGTTGATGTGATGAGCCGGATGGCCTCGAGTAAACAGTTCAATCCTTTCTCCCAGGCTACACTGCTAGCGTACTTGGAATACGGCTCGTTCTGCATGGCTTTGAGCAGCTGATCGAGAAGTGTTCGTAGTGGCGTGACAAGATTAGCTGGCTTCACACTCCGAACAAAGGCTTCCACCCACGACATCTTCTCCTCGAGACGCAGATGCTCAGTCTCTGTCGTGGTTTGGAGAAGAGCAAGAAGACCAGGTGCCTTGAAAATCTGTTCTGCCACGTACTGAGGTGTCATTGCTCCGACGGCATCCCAGAACTTTGGACCGCACACTCTCATCATGATCTCTATGCTTGCGAGGAGGTCCGGAAAATGCGCATGGTTCAACGCGCAGTGATCGATCGCCAGAGTAAACAGGTTCATATCCATAGATCGAAGGTTATTGGTCATCACTCGCTCGTCCATCTGCGCCAGGAGCAGCCGTGTTCCCCTCCAGAATCGAGGCAGGAACTGCGCCTCAATACCGACCAGGTTGACTCTGTTCATCGCAGGCTCTAACCATGGTTTCACCGCGCATTCGAACTCTGGGATCAGCATCTTGCGTTTACTGCCAGTCTTGATGACGTTGCGCTCTGCCCATTCGGAACGATCGTTGTTGCCATTGTATAGAAAGGCGGCCATGCCGGGTGCATAGTTTGGCAAGAAGAGCTTCTTCTTAGAGCCCAGTACCAGTTTAAAGGCCGGATCGAAGGTGCGTTGCAGTACTTCCTCATTCCGCAAGAATGGTATACACTGTAATGACTCGAACAAGGCGAACATACCCAGGTTTCCGGCTGCTGATATCTTCCGCTTCTCCTCAGGTAGTACGACAAGGTGTTCTCTCATGCTATCCAGCCCCGCGATGATGCGCGCCTCGTTCATGGTGTCGAAGGTTTGCATGAACGCGAGCACATCCTCTGCTGGATATTCGGACTCCAGCTGAGTTCGCAGCAGACGTCGGCCTCGGTGGAACTCGCGTACGCAGATGTCGCAGCGAGTGAGCTGCATTGCCAGGTGCGTCTTTAGCTTCTCCTGATATTCAAGAGCATCGGCGCCATCGAAGGCCAATATGATGCAGACTTCTAGCGCCTTATCCCGTCTCGCATATGCCGCTTTCACAAGCTCTCCTCGGGTCTCTTTCGCTTCTTCCGACTCCTCCCCCATCTCTCCCAGCTCCATGTCTTCGTCGAAGTAGATGCCATCCTCGCTGTCTCTCGTGCGCGGACAGAACCAATGCAGATCCTCATCTGTAACGAGCTCGTCCAGCTTCTGCACCAGTTGAGGTCCTGCCATGGGTCATGCAGCAAATGCCGGGCTCACAAGGCCCGGCGGAAATACACTGTATGACTTGACTACTTCAGTCACAATGAGACACGAGCTCAGATATGACAAAAACTATGTAAAGCTCCAGCTCCGAGATATGAGTCGATGATGTCGTGAAGAGAGTCTCGATGGGTTGGTGGAAGTTGTTGTTGAGAGAAAGCGAAATTGGAGGTGGAAGTGAGCTTCTTATAGCGGCCTCGAGATGTCCACAAGCCGGGTCGCTGATGAGGAAGTCGTGGTGTCGGTTGCTGAGGAGGAAGTCGCTGTGCGAAGGAGAGGAGATGTAGAAGTGCTCCTTCCTGCTAAAGTGAATGAGACGATAGGGATTGCTGTTAGTGCATCTCCCAAGAAGCCTCCAACGCCACCCAATGCTTGCTGCTGCTCGCTCTGATGAAGTGTGAAGTGAAGTAGAGCTGCTATAGAAATTTAGTCACTAGATTGACGCGAGAGCTGTGATGTCGTGTACCATTTACGCGACCTGCACCGGAGCTGAGACCGTTCCTTGGCGCTCACATGCCTGCACTTCACACTTGACCCATCCTTCTTTTGTTCTCATACATAGCATATCTTGGATACTACCGGTTGACGGCCGGGCGGGACACGGGCACTGGATACATAATGGCTACTTGACAGCTAGCATACATGGAAGACGCTACAAAATTCTGCTCAAGATGTCCTCAGACTTATTCGCGGCCTTTGGAGAGGCTCCAGCATCGGTGGAACCATCGGCCAGCGTAGTCGAAGATCTGAAAGATCCATGGGACTATGGTGCTGCAGCAGATCTGCCCTCGCAACTACAAGCAGGAACTGGCCAGGCTACCTCCGAAGCACCCCTGTTTCAAAACAATCTGGCCGACGATGACGGCGATTTTGGGGATTTCGAAGACGCATCTGCTGCCACTGTGCCCGCAGACATGACACGCACTTCGGTGAATGGATCATCACATATGGTACCAGGTCTAAATGCCGCAACGACACCATCAGCGCAGTTCCCACCCAGGGCTCAAACGAGAGAAGCCGAACCAGAACAGGTCATAGGTCAGCATCCATTCGCAAAGCATATGGACTTTCTGTTCTCTGGTGGTGACGATGAGTATGATGCTGGAGATGACGACTTGGAGGATCTATCAAAGAACCCAGAAGCAGCTATGGAGTACTCGAAACGTATGATAGCAGAGCAGGAAGCACAAGCAAAGAAGAAGCCCCTGCCATTCTCAAAGCCACAAGGTCCTGCTCCTCTTCCACCAAAGTCGTCCAAAAAGCTGCAGAAGAAGTCTGGTTATGTACCGGCCAAAGATCCGAATGTGCTGTTTGATGCTGAGAATGTGTCCGAACATGAGACTGATGATGACTTTGGCGACTTCGAGGCCGCACCTGTGACCACCTCGCAACCTGCACCGGCTCCTCCGCCAAAAGCGACACCTGCGAAGCTGCAGAAGAAAAGCGGGCCTCCTCTTCCAAAAGCTCAGCCAAAGACACCTGCATCTATGTCCAAGCCAAGAATGCCGCAGATAGATCTGCTTGGGCTAGGCGACGCCGTTTCGGTGCCCAATATCATGAGCCCGCGATCTGAAAGAGCCCATGAGCTTCTAGGCCATGCCAAAGCAGACTCAATGTCACGACCGAAAGGCTCAAGCCTTATGCCAAAACAGGAAGAAGATGTCTGGGACGACTTTGACACCGCTGAGCCAGTGTCTGCTCCTTCATTAGTCCCATCCCGCAGCAGGAGCACCTCAGCAGCGGCGTCAACATCGCCTCCAGCAACAAGCATGGCATCGGTCCTCAACACCACGGAATCGAGCACACAACGGAGTGGATTAGCACCAACCAACATACCGCCTCCACTCATCCTCCTATCAAGATTCACAGCGATATTCTCCTCCGCACAAGAAGCTCTCTTCCACCCTCTTTCGAAACTAGAGTCGACTCAAAGGACCCAACTCCTGGCTCACCCAGCGACTCACCAGTTCCTAAGTACATACCTGAAGTCCGCCACAGTCCTAGCACACATCATAGCCGGCCGAAAGCTTCGCTGGAAACGAGACCAGATCCTAGCCTCATCAATGCGCATAGGTCCATCAAGTGGCAAAGGCGGAATGAAGCTTACATCGATCGACAAATCCGAAGTAGGAAAGGAAGATCGAGAAGTTCTCGACATTGTACAACGCTGGAAAGGACAAGTTGGCAAGTTGAGAACTGCAGTTTCATCGGCTCCGGTAAAATTTGGATATGTACCAGATATAGCGGAGACTATGCCGGTGAGAACACTCAAGGCTACAGAAGGTGGGTTCACGGCACCACATGCTTGTGCTTTGTGTGGATTGAAGAGAGAAGAGAGAGTGGTGAAGGTCGACGTCGACGTGAATGATAGCTTTGGGGAGTGGTGGGTTGAGGGTATGAACATGCATCTTGTGTGTAAAGAGTGGTGGGACGAGAATAAGGGCAAGTTGAAGGGGAGGTGAAGAGGTGGTAGAAACAAGACTTCTACTCGTGAACTTCCGATTATGGTACAAGAGTCTTTGCTCTGCCTGTGCTCCGAACAACTCGATGCGAAGCCGCCGTAGGGAACTGCAGCTGATTTCCAGCTCTCTGTCACGTCTCGTCCTTTGGACGCGTCGAGTTGGCTGGCTTCACTTCACGCGCGCTAGTGGCGTGAATAGTCGTTCCTGGGCAACGGCTGCCGCTCTTCCCGTCTTCGCACTTTGGCCCTTCTGCTGAACTTCAGCTTCGAGAAACCTCGAACACATCAGCGAGTCTTCTCTACCACTCTTTATCGTTGCCACTCTCGAACGTCTTCAAGACCACCACACCACCCTGCAACAACATCACTCACCACTCGGTATGGCGCACGCCAATCGAGCGCTACCTAGCGGCCTTGTTGGCGCCGCCGTCGCCGCCACCACGTATCTCCTCGCCTCGAGAGCTGGTAAACCAGTACCACCATCCGCCATACTGTCAAGTCCCAATACTCCTACAGACCTCATCTTCTTCCCCTCGAGGAGTGCCGTCTGCGCCGCCAAGTTCAAGAAACTTCCAACAACTGGTTCCAAGCCGCCTTCAGAGAATACCACGACGCCACCATTCTCCCTCGATGTGTTGCTGTCCTTCTTCCTCATCCTATTGACATACCTGGCGAATATGCCACAAACTCCGCAGCGCATTCGAGTCATTCTGGACAGCGTGATAAAGGCTCACAGCTACATTGCCCCATTTTGGGTTGCTGTTGAGACTGTTTCACCACGTCTCTCGTCATACTTTCCACTGCTTGCTCTCGCTCTTAGCATCCTCTTCGGCATCGTCGCCAACGAGGTATGGCACAGAGTCCAGCCGATTCCGGAGGCCATTGCAGAGACGATCGAGCAGGAGCTGGAGAGAGCCATTGACACTCTTGTATCCACTCAGCGAGATCATGAGAGAAAGACCATCGAGTTGAAGAGCGCCATTGAGCAGCTTAAGCACGAGAAGGATGGCTTCCACCACATGCTCGAAACAGCTCAAGAAGAGCTCTCCATAGAACGCCAGGTGACCAAGGAGCTGTCGGAGAGAATCACCGCGCTCGGAAAGGAGAACAACTTGCTGGAGAAAGAGCAGATCGCACTGAACTCGAAGAAGACCAGTCTTGAGCGTAGTGTTGCGAACAGAGAAAGAGAGAACGAACGCGTCAACGCCGAAGGCAAGCGATGGAAACAGAAGTTCGAAGACAATGAGAGCTTCGAGCTCGCTGCTGCTGATGCTGAAGCGCAGAACTCTGAGCTGTGGGCGGAGAACAAGAGGCTCGAAGAGCGAGTGAAAGAGTTGATTGCCGAGAACTCGATATATGAGCAGCAGCAAAGGGCCTCAAAGCGTCAGGTTTCCCAGCATGAGGTGGAAGCAGTGCCTGAAGAAGGCGGACAATCAGATGTCGCGGTACGAGAGGTACGAGATGTCCAGCCGGAGACCTCTGACCAGGTTCTGATCGGCGAGGATGATGCTCCAGTTGATACTAGCCCTCAGCACAAAGTCAGTGAGATCGAAGAGGCGACTCCGGCTACTCCTACCAACCATGGCATCGAAGATAATGGCAGTGCTTCACCAGTCCTGGAGCCGATGTGCGAGACAGCAGTCGAAACTAGCAAGGAACTGGATTTGGTCGCCACCGGAGTCGTATCAATTTCCGACTCTACAACAGAACAGACAACTGAGCAACCACCCGAGGCCGAGCAGATCGAGACCTGGCCACCTCTATCATCGGCAGTGACTGACGCGGAGGCTGATGGCTTAGCTGCTGATATCAACAAACAAGATAAGGTCATCTCGACCGATGCGCAGCCTGCTGTCTCTGCGAACCTTACGCCTACGGAGCAGACGCTCGAAGGCCCAGGCGTGTTGAGACGCGATGCTCTGGGACAAAGCGCAGCATACTCCTTGGACCAGATTGGTCATATCGAGACGATCTCTCGGGATGATATTTCCATGGTAGACGTAGACAGAAGCGAAGTACTTGCCGAAGAGATCAATATTCCACTCGACTTAGCACGAGCTGCACAGCCGGCACCACAATCAATCACTGCAGCAGGCGACTCACCGAGCCAGAGTGATATCGAGATGGTCGACGACCTTAGCGAGCACATTGCAAGCTTTCATCCAGAGGAGATCTCGCAATCCGTCTTTGACATCTCGGCAGATGCCTCGCGTTTTACGCCATTCAATTTCAACACCCTGTCGAGATCAGGATATGTTCTAGAGCAGGCGAAATCAAGTGATGCTGTTGAGACGAGCTCGCAGGATGATATAATGATGGGAGACGCAGGAATCTGTACCGGAACAGCCGCCCATACCGCAAGACCGACCGCACAACCGGCGGGGAATGTCTTCGGGGCAAAAACGAGGACACACGAACAGAGTGCTCCAGTGCTTATTCACCAGGGAGACAGCAAGCATGATAGCACTTCAGGCGGACCCTCGCGAGATGCGATTCACTTGACTGCTCCACAACCTGCACCTCCTGCTTTGAAGCCACTCCTCATACCTACACCCTTAAGAGAGACGGATCGCGCTGGAGACGAGCCGGAAATGCACAAAGATACAGCTTTCAATGTCACAATCTCGACCACACCGTCACCGAGGAAGTTCTTGAAGCCGAAGACTAGGAAGCATGGGCAGAGTGCTCCAGTAGTGGTCCAAGGTGAAATGGAGACAGGTCTTTGGGCCGAATTCGCGAAGCCGTCCCCTGCCAAGAGCTGCGAAGATGAGGATATGCATCTGCCAGATACTGCGATGCAGAACGAGTCAAGCTCTCTCACAGCAGTTGCACCAGCCATGCCATTTGCTATGCCGCCAGTTCGGGAAATGGAGGTGCGGAGCCAACAGAGCCATGCACCTGTGATCGACGCCGAAATGAGTGTTGCAGATTCACCTGCAGATACTTTCACATTCGATACACAGTCTACACCACTGCAAGCTGGCCCAGACGAGAACGAGTCAGTGGCGCCAGATCAGAAAGAGATCGAAATGAGGGATGAAATGTCGCCTGAAGATGTTTCCATAGTCGCTGCACAGTCTGAGCATCCACAAGCTGATCCAGCCGAGGACATGCCTACGGCACTAGATCAGAGCGAGCTGGAGATAGCTGTCAGAGCTGCGAACGGGGAGACCGAGCGACTGTACGATCTACATGCCAAGCATGATCCGGTTGATTCAGCAGACCGACGTGCCGGGTGGCTCCAAGCAATGAAAGAATTAGAAGTGCAAGAAGATTCTGCCGATGAGCTCATCATGTATGAGTCTTGGGAAGAGTATGATAAAGAGCTGGCCTCGTTACGAGTAGGATATGAGAAGATCAGTGCCGAGATTCGAGATGCTCTGGCTGCCGACTCCGACGATGAAGAGACCTCCGAAGACGACCTATCATCCACAGAAGATGAGGGACCCAGTGAGGCCCCCAGTGAGTCTGGCGATGACGCAGACTCACACTACGGCAACGATGATCTGGACCAGATCGCTCGTGAACACGAAGAGTCGCCAAGCATGCAAGAGGCGATGAACAACCAGCCTCAGCCAACTCTACATGAAATGCTGCAGTTAGATGCCGTACAGACTGCACGAGAGAAGACACTCGCATCGCACAACCAGTATATCCAGCTATTCTCTGTGCCGAACGAGCACTGGGCCGCTGAGATTGCTACACAGAATAGCAGACTCAGCAGACTTGCTGAAGACTTCGGCAATGGACTGATCACTCCTGAGACACATTTCCAGGAGTTGGTCGACGTGCAGAAGCAGTTCGCACGTATCGGCCGAGAGATCGATGCTGTCACAGGACTTGACTTAGAAATATCATTTCCCGATAGCGATGATGATCGCGAGACTGCCTCCGGAAACTCGCCAACGACCACGGCACCTGACAGTCTTTCTGCTATTGATGAGGAAGACTCACCATCCTTGAGCGATCTGGTCAAGCAGGATATATCAGACGCTCGGGACACGACAGAGGAGCTCATGCTCTCCCATGAGAATCTCGATCGATATGGCGCAACAGCCACAGCGGATCGTGCAAAGTGGAACAACGAGATGGCTGCTCTGACCGAGAAAGCAGAGAAACTGGTGCCCGTTGATGAGACCTTTGAGCCGCCAACTGATGAGGAGTATGCCGATGAGCTCCGCGAAGTTCTGGAGGCAGAGCAGAAGATAGCCGTTAGCATTCGGAGTGCTATTGGAGTGTTACGAAACGTTCAGGAGAACATTGATCCGGCATTGCTTTGAACCAGCTGTCTCTGGGAGAGCGGCTTGACCATGCCACTCAAGTCGCAATCGGTGTGCGATGATATCTGATAGAGCGATGTCGAGATGAAACGAAGTGTTGGCAGTGGGAGGACTAGAATGGAGGAAAGGGCTGATACTACAAGGCTCGTAGCAATGTTGCAGATTCCTGCTGGTGTTGGGAGGCTCGTTGCATGTTTGCACCAGCCCGATAGTACTGTTAGGCTGGTCGCATATTTGCACCAGCCTGATAATATTGAAAGTCCCCTCGTTATATATGTTTGGCCTCAGGAAGTAGATCGTGCTTGGTTTTGGGACTTTGGCGTCTGTTACGCTTGCGTGCATGATATCCAGAGAATATGCTCTCGTACAATAGTAGACGTTGACGAGATGCAATAGATATTGAAGACACCCATATCACAATTGTCGAGCAGGCGTCAGCGACACTACGATAAAATTGATCCGAGCAATACGACCTGTACGGTCTTGGCAAGTTTCCATATACACCTCGAGCTTTCCTCCTCTTTCCTCGTCTCATCATACATTACCACTCACCATGACTCCATGCGTTGCCGCGACTTCTACATCAACACCGGAGTATCTCGTCGAGCCTCTTTCTCGGCCACGAAAATCCGGTCAACCGGGATGATGACCACCACGTTGCTCTCCACATCACCAGATGGACTATGCAGACCACCATTGACCTCCACATGGCTCTCTACACCAGCAAATGTACTATATCACCCCGTTGTCCTCCAGATTGTGATGGCTAGACAGTCCGTTGATGAGCACCGGAGCAGCAGGCTTGAGTTGACGCGTCTCAATTCGCATCAAATACCATCATGACTCGACGCGTTGTCGCGTCCACGATATGGACAACGATGCACACGTCCCGGATTCTCACCGCACACAACCTATCGGGCACTCAGCGTGGCCACCAGGACTGCCATACCGAAGACGACACCAGATCTACCTAAGATTGCGAAAAGCCCTGAACAATCTTCTCTGCAAGACTCTTCATAGGCAATGGCGAAATAAGGTCGAAAATGGTCACCTCCACCTTACCCTCCTTGTAGATCCAATTGCGAATTTCGATCGCCACGAGCGAGTTGATGCCGTATGCTGGCAGCGAGCGATTCGTGTCGATTCGGTCTTCAGCCACTCCCAGACACTTGGCCACTTTGTGCACGAGCATGTCATTGATGACTATCTCAGCCTTGTCTGCTGATTTGGCAGCGCTGAGCCGCTTCAGGAATGACGGCCCTGCAGCTGTGCCATCTCTATCTTCGACTTGTTGACCGGTATGCTTGAGCATTGAAAACCGCGGATCTTGGAGATAGAACGGTGGTTCGATTCCTGCAGCCAGTGCGGCACCGCGGGACGCAATACCAGTTGGCACTTGAGCTGGTACATTGCCATTGCCCGAGATCTGGTCCTGGATTACAGTCCGAATGAGCTTCTGAAGCTGGACTTCGCCAATGCCAAAGCAGCTCCACTCTTTCAGGTTCTCCGTCATGCCTTTCTCTGCGAGGACCCCGACATCGTTGATGATGCCCAGATCCAGAGATGTGGCACGTAGACCTTGCGCTCGACGAAAGTGTGCAAGACTGTCCTGGTAGCTACTGCCCGCGCCATAGCTAGCCTGGCCTAGATTGCCGAAGAGTCCTGCAAAGGAGGAGAGTAGCACAAAGAAGTCAAGATCCTTGGGTAGCAGCTTGTGGACATTCCAACTGGCTTGAATCTTGGGTCGGACTGCTTCCTGCCATGAGGCAAAGTTCTGGTTTGCAAATGTTGCATCTCGGAACACGGCAGCACACTGGAGCACTCCACGCACTGGTGGCATGTCCTTCGCGCACTGAGCTAGTGTGCTCTGAAGATCGGACTCCTCAGCGACATCACACGCGTACGCGCGGCAATCCACTTGCTCCGAAGTAAGGTCGGCGAGCAACGCTTGGGCAGAAGGTGACTTAGCGCCGGATCGACTGACGAAGCAGATGTGCTTCGCCCCAAGGCTGATGAGCATACCTGCCAAACTGCGGCCGATGCCTCCCAGACCACCAACCATAACATACGTTGCATCAGAACTTAGCCGAGCAGAGGCACCACCGTCGCCCAGAACTGGTACCACATCTTCAGTGGACCAGGACAACAGCAGCTTGCCCATATGCTGACCAGTTTGCATCAAACGCACGGCGTCGTGCACTTTAGACACTGAAAACTCAGTTTGCGGCTTGGCAGGTCTCGAGATTCCTCGTTGCACAAAGTCCATGGCGCCATCAAGCAGTTGCGCAGTGAGCTTCGGGTTATTCCGCATGATGTGTTCCACGTCGAATGTGCTGTACGTAGCACCGACTTCATGAGGAGGCCGAACGTTCTCGAGAACTGCCTTGCCGACTTCGACAAATGTACCACCCGGTGCCAGTGATCTCCAGCTCTCGCGCAGCATGTCTCCAGAAAGGGAGTTGAGGATGACGTCTACGCCTCTGCCAGCCGTCATCCTTTTAATCGCCATTGCAAAGCTCGGGTCTCGAGAATTGAGTATGTGGTCGTCCGGCAACGCATACAACTCCTTGATCAATTCTCGTTTGGCTGTAGAGCCCACCGTCACGAAGATCTCCATACCAAAGTGTTGTGCATATTGGATGGCGACTTGTCCTAAGCCACCCGCTCCAGCGTGGATGAGGACCGATTGTCCAGGCTCCGGACGGGCGATGCGAACGAATGCATTGTATGCTGTACAGTGCACCACTGGCAATGAAGCTGCATCTGCAAGCTGCAGAGACGGAGGCAAGACTCTGCAGGAGGAGGCCTTTACCCTCGCGATGGAGCTGTGCATACCGATGCTCATGCAGAGCACTCGATCACCAGGCGTGAGGCTGGCGACTGACCTGCCAGCTCTGAGCACAATACCACTGCCTTCGGCACCTTCCATGGTTCCTGCAACACGTCCCATGGCAATCATGATGTCCTTGAAACTGTATCACACAAAGTCAGTACTGTCTCGCTGTTTGCAGAGTGAGTACTCCCACTTACTTCAGTCCCGAATACGCCACCTGTAACACTACTTCGTCCGCCTCCAGGTCCGCTGCGACAGCTGGATCCTCCACGAAATGCAACGTATCTGGCTGTCCAATCTCGCCAATCTCGAGCCTCCTCGCGACGCTACCTTGTCCTAATGGGACATTCTCGTGCACAGAAACCTGTTGCCCAGACACCCAATCGCTGAGAGTAGGATCAGCAGCAATACGCATAGTACGCACAATACCATGTTCATCGACGGAGAACTCATTATCCCGCGTGTTTACCATTGCCACTCTGGCAATAGTGGTCGCTGCATTCGTGTCGCTCGTGGAAGACATATGTAATGTACGAATGTTGACGCTGGCATCCTCGTTTCGGATACTTCGCACCATGCCATCTATGGCATAGAAGGATGGATCGTCTCCTGCAGTAACCCACAGGACGTCAGTGGCGATGGTGAAGAGTCGCTGAAGCTCTTGAAAGTCTTGCTCATTGATAGACGCGATAAGCGGTCGATCAATCTCCATCAACGAGATACATCTTGCGCGTTTCATCAGAGGCTCGTATAGTGCAGTTGCTGGCCATTGAACGCGTACAGGGCGATATCTTTGAGTCTCCAGGTACTGCTCAAGTTGTTCAGCCCACGCAGTAGTGGTCCGCGAAGGCTTGGCTGGCTCAAGTATAATGATGTCGCTGCCAGTGAAAGGAGGTGTCCAGCTCTCTTGCAGACTGGCTATGACGAGCTGGCAGTCACTGCCTTCAGTGCTTCCTGGCGAGCAAATACGGACATGTATATATGCATCTTGCTTCTGCAGAGCAGCCTCAAGTTGTGCACCTGATCCGATGGCACAAATGAGACCCGAAGGCTCCAACCGCTTGACGACAGCGTCGATGAGCACGGGGAGAGAAGTCGCATTATCGAGTAGAGCATCTGGTAGCACGATAGCACCGAAGCTGGCTGCTGCATCGAGTGCTGTCGTAGCGCTCAATAGCTGTTCGTCCTTCCATGCTACGAGATGCGTTGACGGCGTGTGACGCGTTCGGTAGCCGCTGCTGTCGAAGACTGACTTGTCCCCCAGCTCTAAGACAGAGACTTCTGGATTGTTATGGCGGAGAAGATGGACAAACTCTATCAATTGGGACAGAAGTGGAGAGTCTGCCTGACCCAACACACGAGGTATATCTGCGGGACCTAGCAGCTCCGTTGAAGGCTTCGTGACGATCTGGCTGCACATGTAATACGATGTACTATCATGGAGTTGTTCACGGCCAGCGATTTGGGTGAGCTTCAAGCCCGTCAGAGACAATACTGGCTGCAGCGATGAAGGCTCGATAGCATGAATCTCGCTCAAGAACGAATGAAGACCGGAATGCTTGACGTTGGAGAACACAGCTAGCTGTTCACCTTCACGGAATGGTACATCAGCCGAGATGATCAATTCGCCAATTGAAGTTGGGATAGGTGTACGAGAGACCAGTCCTGCAGCGGCTACTATTGTTTGCGTGATGGGGTCGAAGGTCGCGGGATGGATAATGAACGGTCGTGTGCCGGGATGGTCTCGTTCGCCTGCGGGATTGACCACGTTGACAGTACAACAACTCTGCCCTTCGCCCATGCGAATGTCGACAATATTCTGGAAAGCTGGACCGAACTCTAGCCCTATCCGCGCCAGTTCGGCGTAGAACGCACTTGGCTGCGCTGGCCGGCGACACACTTGCTTCGCTTCCTGGTAGCATTTACGAACATCTTCCTGCACAGCTTCCAGCTCTCGTACTGCAGGTGCATCTGGGCTATCATGGGCATAGTCGATGCGGAAACGGCCTGTGCAGTTACATCTCATGGCAGTACTCTTCGAACAGGATGAGATTGAAAATGAGAACCAATGGCCGTCATCCTCGAATGCAGGACGCACACGTAACGTCATTTCTGTAGCAGCAGACTCGCCCATCTCTGCAGCCGAAAGGAATTGGACGTCCCGCAATCGAAAGGCACGAATTGTGCGATCAGCTGGTGCCAATTGGCGTGCTGCTTCAATGGCCATTGCGACATAGCCCACCGCCGGATAAACGATGACACCTTGAATCTTGTGATCTACCACCCAATGCTCTTCTGAGGGCCGGATGAAGGCTCGCCAGACATGTTCGTTGGCAACAAGCTGTGGTATAGGAGCGCCGACGAACCGATAAGCCGGGTGTGGTCGATTGCAGTACTCTCGATCCCAACGTGACTGTGCCCAGTATGATGTTTCGTGGTTCCAACTGTACGCGGGAAGATCTGTCAGAGGCACACGCACGTTGCCATCATCTTCTCGGTTGACTTTCTTGACGTCTACCATTGCGCCTCGAGCGAGCAGATTTGCTGCAGCTCCTACGGATGTCTCTAGGGCATCTACACCTCTTGAAAGGACGGAGAAGTATTCCTTGTCCATGCCACAGCTTGCCATTGTGGTCTTGACTGGAGCTGCCAATGCCGCATGAGGCCCAACTTCCAGTACGACGTCGACTTCTTTTGAGCGCAACATGCTCTCGACAGCATTGGCGAACAGCACAGGCGATACCAAGTTTCGTACCCAATTCGAAGGGCCAAGTGTGTCTGCAGCTGCCACACGGCCGGTGACACTGGAGTGCATCGTTCGTCCAGGATGCGCTGGCTTTGGTCGAACATCTCGGAGTCGCATCAGATACTCGTTCGATATGACCGAGAGATGAGGCGAATGGTATGCTGTGTCTACCTTGAGACGTCGATTGAACTGGCCAGCTGTAGTGAGAAGCTCGCTCAACTCGGCAATGGCGCTTTCGTCGCCAGATAAGGTGACACTCGAAGGAGCATTGACACAACCAACGACTGCCATGCCTTTGGTAAGCTTAGCAACGAAAGTCGTGGCTTGAGCTGGCGATATCCCAGCAGCAAGCATAGCTCCGCGTGGTATCGAGGTCCTCTTCTTGACATTTCCCCGCCAGTACGCTGTCTTCCAGGCATCTTCAGCGCTGAGCGCTCCTAGGCAGTAAGCAGCACCAATCTCGCCACTTGAATGCCCGACTAGCGCTGTTGGAGTGATGTTCCAAGAGTCTAGAAGATCCACCAATGCCACCTGGAGCACAGTACAGAGCGGCTGGCTATACTCTGCCTGATTGATGTGGGTGTGGTCGGCGTCCAGCAAGAGCTCATCCATAGCCGACCAAGTGCAGTCGAGTGCAGACCTCAGATACTGGTCCGCCTTTTCAACGCTCTTTCGGAAAACAGGATATGCAAGCAACTCCATGCCCATGCGGCCCCACTGGGCACCTTGACCGGTGAAGATGAAGCCAATCTTCAGCGAGCCAGCAGATACCTGATGCACCGGGCTGCTGTCAGCCTCCAAAGCATCGCGAAGCAAGTCAACACTAGGCGACACTAGGCATGATCTATAACCAAAATGTGCTCGCTTCGTGGTCAGTGTCGATGCGAGTCGCTCGAAGTAATCTGGTGCTGGTGCTGACAGCTTCTTCAGGAAACCGCAGAGGTTAGCCTTCTGCCGCTGCAGCGTGGTGGGATCATTTGCGCTCAGGATAATCAGCTTCGGTTGCCGAGTAGCTGTCACGGTCTTATGTCTTGCCACAGATGTCAAAGGGGCCTCCAAGATGGCATGCGCAATAGTCCCGCTCGCACCGAAAGAGCTGACACTGACACGCCGTGGACCTGCTCCAGGCCATGGTCTCAAGTCGTCGACAACCTCTAATCGCCACTTCTGCCAGTCTACTCTGGGATTAAGGGCTTTGATGCCCACTGTTGGGGGAATTTGGCCATGTTCCAGCATGAGAATTGCTTTTATCAAGCCGGCGATTCCAGCAGCGCCTTCCAGATGGCCGATCTACCAAAGTCAGCTTGTGCAGATGCGGTCTCGCTATGAGGAACTTACATTCGTTTTAACAGAGCCGAGCAAGATTGGGTCCACTCCACCACCAAGAGTCTTGTATATTGCTTCGATTTCTGCTGGATCACCGACTTTGGTACCAGTGCCATGAGCCTCGACATATCTTGTTTCTGTCGCCGGAATGCCAGCAGCCTCGTAGGTCTTCTGTATTAGTTCGGCCTGCGCGTCCGCATTGGGAAGAGTGATACCACTGGTCCAGCCATCTTGGCCAACCGCAGTGCCTCGTATGATTGAGCGAATGGCATCGCCTGCTCGCACAGCGCTACTCATTCGTTTCAAGACCACAGCGCCCAGGCCTTCTCCACGACCGAAGCCATCGCCGGACACGTCAAAGCTTTTGCACTTACCATCCGCGGACAAGAACTTCTGATTTGAATAGAAGAGGTAGTATTCAGGATTGAAAATGAGATTGGCTCCTCCAACAATCGCCAAATCACATTCGCCACATTGTATGCTCTGGAAAGCTTGGTGCAGTGCCACCAGACTGGAAGAACACGCAGTGTTGACAGTCATGGATGGTCCGCGCAGATTGTAGAACCAACTTACTCGTCCCGAAATGTATTCTGGGCCTGTTCCCGTCCATGTGTGCATTGGAGCAGCTTCTGGGTCTCGAAACATGGTCTCTCTCCAGTCGTTGCTGTTAGCTCCCATCCAGCAACCAGTATTCGATCCACTGAGCTCTCCTGGAGTTATGCCTGCGTTTTCGAAAGCCTCGAATGCGACTTCCATCATTAGCCTTTGTTGCGGATCCATGGCTTCGGCTTCCCCAGGTGTGATGCCGAAGAAGTTGGCATCCCAGCGCTTGATGTCTTCCTGCAAGAAGTGTCCTGAATCTGTGACACTGCGGTTGAGCCCACCCGATGGCCCATCGTGGAACGCTTTGGCATTGAATCTATCTTGAGGGATTTTGGAAATGGCAGCTATAGGAAGTTTGGTTGCTCAGCACAATTCCAAGCCACATCGTGCATACACGGCACGAACTTACACCTCCCTTTACTTAGCATCTCCCAGAATGCTCCAGGACTCGACGCTTCTCCGGGAAACCTGCACGAAAGCCCAATGACTGCCACGGAGGTGCTGTCGTCTTCAAGGACGCCATTGGTAGGAGCGCCCATGGCCAGAGTTGAATCTATTGAGCTTCCTGTACACTCTTAGCGACTTTGACAGTGCTGTGGACTTGGATCAAACGACTGGAGAACTAAACGACTGGACTATGCTATGCGTATCGATCGCAAGAGTGACGTCCATAGACTTGGATCTACGGAGCAGGACGGACGCGCTCGTCCGGATCTGAACTCCTCGAGATCGATGCCGACAGTCTGCTATGGACCGAAGTTGGAACGGCCGTCTTGGATTCTGACCGTATTCGCAGTTCCATCGTGAACCTAGTTGTTGTATCCTTGTATGCAACAACCAGGTTGAGTCGACATGGTATCGACCCATGATCCGGAGCTCGGTCAGATCCATGTCTAGATATATACCGCACTTGGCTGAGCCTGGGCAAAGTGGAGAGTATCTTCCCCCGCTAAAACTAGATCTGTACATGGCATTCCGGCGTACTACGGTCCAATTGCAGCCAGCGACAAGCCAGATCAGGATTATATCGGCGCCAGGCGGGCAATACTCGGCGTAGAATAGGATTTCAAGAGGTACAGAGCACCAGAGAGAGTTTGATCTACTCATCATGCCACCTCAAGGGTACTGCTCGATGGCGGTAAAGAGTCGCACAATCGCGGACCCTATGAACGACCACGTTCTCGATCGTAAGCTCAGGAGAGCAGAGCTCGCTGGTGACTGCAGCTGATATGCCGAGTATTGCTTCGAGTGGACCGTCAACACAACGGCACCATCGCAAAATTCAGCATCCTTCTAAACCTTCCATTGAACATCTCACTCGCTGAGCTGTAGTATTGTTGTGAAGATGGCCCCTCTTGCCCCTTTGGTCGAAGAACTGCTTGTGCAGGCGCGAAAGTACGATGAGCACGTAGCAAGCGGCAGGACAATCCCCGGCGAGCGCGATGCAGATGAGGCATATGTCTCAGCACGTCAAGCTGTCATTGATGGCGCAGAGATCATCAAGATGCAGGCTATGACGCCTGATCAGATCTTGTTTCAATATCTGAGTCGTGTGTGTTGCATGCAGAGAGACTCTTGCACAAAATCCTGCTGACAGTCATGCAAAGGTCTACGACGTGTCCGTTCTCCAAGCTTTCAGCAGACACGACATTGCCAATGCAGTTCCAGATGAAGGCATCTCATTTGAGGACCTTTCCAAATCTCTCAATATCCACCAACGAGGCCTTGAAAAGATCCTTCGCAAAGCGATGGCTCATGGTGTTTATCAAGAGCCCACGCCTGGGCTTGTCAAGCATACCGTGGTCTCAGAGATGTTCCGTCTTCCAGGCATTCGATCGCTCAGCAAGTTCAATTATGAAACGGTCCTGCCTACGACCCTCAAGCTTCTCGATGCCTTGGAAAAGTGGAATGGATCGCAAGATGCTCGCCACAGCGCTTTCAATATCGCTTTCCAAGGCGACGCAGCAATGAATCGATTTCCCGACGAGTCCTGCTTCAAAGCTGTCATGAGTGCGGCAGATGCCAAAGGGCTTTCGTCCTATCCTCTTTGGCAAGAACTCGACAAGCCCGGCAGCGTCTTTGTTGATGTAGGCGGAAACCACGGATATGGCTCTCTCGCCATCGCAAAGGTGACGAAAAACTTGACCTTTATCGTAGAGGATCAAGAGTCTGTCATATCCAAAGCTCTCGTACAGGAAGTCCTTCCAGGTGGTGTGTTGTCCGACCCGGAAGCAGGCCATCGCGTCTCCCTGCGGACCTACGACATCTTTTCGGGACCTCAGCCGGTGCAGCAGGCAGATGTCTACTTTTTCCGTGCCATCTTCCACAACTGGTCGGACATGAACTGCAAAGATATTCTGAAGAACCTTGTTCCAGCACTGAAGCCTGGAGCACATTTGGTGATTTGCGATGTCGTGGTTCCTGAAGCGTCAGGCGTGTCTTATGAGCAGCAATACTGCAGGTGAGTCCATCAGCAATCCTTGTTCCCTCTTCGAGACTGCATATCTAATCTTTCTTGTTTCAGGACATCTGATATAGCAATGTACGCTTTGCACAATGCATGCGAGCGCACTGCGTCTAACTGGAAAGAGGTCCTAGAGTCGGTGGACTCGGGTTTCAAGATCCAGGAACTGTACACTCTTTGGCCAGGCTCTTACCAGCGCTTCGTGCATGCTATTTGGAACTAGAAAATCGAAAAATCTGTTGTCGAATGGCTGGTCAGGGCAGGAGTGTAGATCCTGGAACCTCAATCATAGACCCACTTGTCTCTTGTCTTGTATGGTAGCGCAACCTCTAGCACACATTGAATAGCAACAGCATTGTCTCTTGTCTTCTCTCCCTCATTCTCTCACGATTATGCATGACATGGATGAGCGTGAATGGCGCATCTCGCTATATAATATCGTGGCCCCACGAAGCGTCAGATCTTACCAATGCTATGCAATTGTCTTAACGCCCGTACCTGCCCCTGATCCGGCGCATCGTTGACGTCGGAGGCGATCAAATTGTTATTTGCCGTAGGAGGAGGGTTCGACAGAACGGGCCAGGAACGAACAACCATGAGGCGGACGAGGACAATAACAATGACGATATGAATGAGGCCAAAGTATTGAAGGACTTAGGAGTGACGTGGATATATAACAAGAAGATTTGAAATTATTCCGGCGGCGCCAGAGGTGCTATCCAAGCTTCGCAGTCACGCCATATATCCGTCTAAGCAAGAAGAAGCAAGAAACTCCGAACGCACGCCAGAACCTCCAAGCGCACGTCAAAAGCTCAGGAAGCATCCCACAACTCCTGCAAGACACGCGGTGCTCTGACACCAGCAATCATAACTACTACAACTCATGATAGGAACTTACCCAGCGCTCTCTCAATCAATTCGACAAGCTTGTCCGCCTGTGAAGAAGTCAGTCAACAAAACGCTCACCACTGAGATGACACACGACGGGGAGAACTTACATCAGGCGGTACCATGATACTGCGATGGTTGCCATCGATAGGCATGCACTCTACGTTATCACCTACCAGCTTCTCCCAACCTCGAGGTCCAAAGTCGGTGCGATCGAAGCAGAACCACTCACCAATGGCAAGAGGATCAGGAATATCACCAATATCTTCTTTCTTGACATCGCCCATACCTTTGGTAGCCCACAGAATTAAGGTGCCACGTTTGGGTGTCTTGCCAGCTGCCATGGGCATGGGCTGATACCTGTTCAGCGCTCGGAAGTTCGATATCAGATGTTCTTCGAGTCCTTGACCTGATGGCAGAGGAGCAAACACATCCTTGAGACCAGTCGCTTCGCACCAGAATGTCCAGAGTTCTTTGGTGGTGTCGATCCATTCTGGAAGTGGTTGCGGCACGTGCATATCTATGATGATGAGGCCTAGGACTTCTTCGCCAGCCTCAAGGAGTTGCTTGGCCAATTCATACGCGAAGACGCAGCCTGCTGACCACCCTCCGAAGATGTAAGGTCCATGAGGTTGCTTGGCACGAACAGCCTTGAGGTATAGACTAGAAGCTTGCTCGATTGTGCAGGTGAAAGCTTCGGGATGGTCTACCCATGGCGAATGAAGTCCATAGAGACATGTTCCGGAGGGCAAGTTTGGTAGAGCGAGGAAGGAGGTAATGGATCCCGAGCCATCTGGCACGAGGAACACTGGCGGGCGCTCCTGGTCTGGAGATCCTTGGAGGAGAAAGACTTCCACTTGGTACTCGTCACTAAGGATAGTATCGTCTGGCAAGGCGGACCTAGGAGCAACGGCGTTGACATCGATACTGCTTCTTCTGGAAGTAACACTTGATGGCATTGACAGTGGCGTTACAGCCATGTCCCAGGAGTCCGAAGCCGAAGACGAAGAATCATCGACCGATGCGGGCGAGACGTTGACTTCTGGGGCCGGAGACGGACCAGGCTTCGCCTTGGACAGCTTGCTGCCAAATTCGGCTCTGATGTCTCCCACAGTGACACAGTTGCGAATTTTGTTGGACGCCAGTTCTACTCCCTTCTCCGAGCGAAGCTTCGACGTGATGACTATGGTCATCAGAGAATCCACGCCCAAGTCAGCAAGAGCAGTGGAGTCCGTGAGATGATCAAGGGACCAGCCCGTTTCATGGGCGATGTAGCCAAGGATGTGCTCAACGACATCTGGCTTGTCTGCAGCTGGCGCCGGTTCGCTTGACGTCCGAGCTGGAGCTGCTTTTACGGCCGCGATACTTGACGTGGTCGTGTCTTTCGAATGCTTCGGGTTGATCTGTGCAACAATCTGCTCAGATGTCAGTGCAGGAGGTGGACGTGCAGGCAAGGCAGGCGTAGGACGAGTGGCAGGCGCGGCCTTTGCATGCTGAAGACCTCTTCTCGCAATGGTGACACGCTTGTAAACCATGTCGGCACATAACGCCACCAGGACATCCCCACGCAAGACGTAGACATCTCCTATAGCACCAGACTCGGTGGGCTTCATATAGGTGTAGACGGTGTACGTGTGCTCTTCGGACAGCTCTTCTTCGAAGACGATGCCTTCGACAGCGACAGCGATGTAGGCTTCATCTTGACGAGCGTCTGGGTGGCCATTCAGCATGTATCCGGCCAGATGGAATACGGTGTCGCGCCAGTAGCAATTCGCTGCTGCTGCACGATCACCACGAGCCGGCACCAGCTTGATAGAGGCCACCGCCTCGGTCATATCGTCGTTGAGATGGCATTCTTGGATACCCTGGAAGGCCTCGCCGTAGCCAATGTAGCGCGAGAACAAGCGATAGATGACCGATCGACGAAGAGTATGCCCGGCGCCCTTTTGGATGCTCTCGACAAGAGCCTTGCAGCGAGCTTGAACAAGGAAGATTGAAGTGGGCCCGCTTTTGGCGCTCAGACTTCCGGTACGGCCCAGCCCGATGAACACGGAACCTAATTCTGTCGTCTCCTGGCCCGCTTGAACCGAGAACACAACATCAACTCCTCTACCAGTCGCGATCGCCACAGTATGCACCACCGCATCGTCTGTATCAGTGGCGATGACGAGAGGCCGACTCATCTCCAGCTTCGTGAGGACCATGCCGGAGGTGGAAGTGGCAGATGAGCGGTGCGCTTCGGGCAGCAGTGGCAACGCGTGCTCTGCTGCTGCATACGCCATTTCACAAAACGCGCTGCCTGGGAAAATGGGCGTGCCATCGACTAGGTGCCCACGCGCCGCAGCAACCATCTCTGGATGGCACACACGCGACGCGAAATGTGCCGTGACGGTGACACTGCCGTCCTCATCTGTGCCTGCGAACGGCCCCGCAGTGCGATGGTGCAAGAAGGGGCTGATGCACAGCTGGGGCAGCGTGTTGGGCGATGTCACTGCTTGCGCAGGCTGAGATGCTGGTGCTGGACTTTGGTATGACCACCAGTACTCAGTCGAGTCAAAAGCATAGGGCGCCAGCTCGACCAGCCGCAGTCCAACTTCGAAGTCGCTATGAACGGCCTTCCAGTTCACGTCCATGCCGTGTACGTGTACAGCCGCGAGCAGCTTATTGAGGGTACTCCAGCACGACTCGGAGCTTCGGAGCGATGGCAGCAGCACTCTTGGATCTTTTGTCACGCCACACCCTCGCACCATGGATGTGCAGACAGCGTCAGGTCCGACTTCTACCCACAGCGTCTGCTCATTCGTCAGACCTTCGTCGCGGCAAGCTGACATGGCTCCAACAAAGTCGACTGCATCGCGCGTCTGTCGCGCCATGTAGGCTGCAGAGAAGACGCCTTCCTCGGGAACAACCTGGCCGTGTAACGTCGATGCCACAGGCACGCGGGGCTTGTTGAACGTTGCCGAGCGAGCGACCTTCTCCAACGCTCCAGCAACCTCTTCCATTTGAGCCGAGTGGAACCCGTACGCGACTGGAAGCATGGTCGTCTTCACTCCCTTCTGACCATGCAGCCTGCTCTCCAGGACGCCAATCTCCTCTGATGGTCCGCTACACACAGTCACGTTCGGCGTGTTGATGCATGCTATACAGCTCTTCGGGTAGTCCTTTCCATTCACAAGTCCTTCCACGTCCGATCGCGGAAGAGGAATGACCAGCATGGAGTATGTATTCGACTTGCAGCACTGCTTGAGCAGCTCTGTGCGCTTTCCAACGAGATAGATTGTGTCTCCAAGAGACAGCACTCCAGCAGAGTACAGAGCTGCATACTCGCCAATGCTATGCCCGACAACCACGCTTGGCTGCAGCCCCCAGTTCCGGAGCATGCCGACCAATGCAATTTGCAGAGCGACCAGCGCAAGCTGCTCTTGTGCAGCATCGGTAGTTTGGTCCGCACCGGTGTAGAAGTGGAGCACTGATGGAAAGCCGTGTATGTCGCATATGGCTTGACAGCTCTCAATGCTTGTACGGAATTGAGGGCTGGTGTTGAACAGTTCACGTCCCATGGATCGGTAGCACGCGCCTTGCCCGGTGAAGGCAAATGCGATGGATTTGGCCTTCCTTAATGTGGAGTCAGTGTTGCTCTGTTCTTCGAGAAGACGCAAACCAAGCTCCTTCATGCTTTGGACGACGTATGCACTGCGGAAAGTGTGGTGCTTCATGCGACGGGCAGTGGTTGTGTATGCCAGATGTCGGACATGATCGCTGCCGTTGGCCATAACATAGTCGAGCAGACGCCGCTGATTCTTCTTCATGGCAGTGAAGGTGTGACCCGAACAGACGACAACATGATGAGTCCTGGAGTCAGTCACCTTTTGTCTGGACTTCTGAGGTGGACGCGCCAGAACCATGCAAGAGTTGCCTCCGGTAGCATCGAAGCAATTGACGACAACTTTCTGGTTGGACTGAAGCTGACGATACGTTCCGTGCGCGACATGAATGTTGCTGGTCTCCAATGGCGGGAATTCGTGGTTCAGCTGTGCATTTGAATGGAAGCCTGGTTGAGGTGGGATGTTGCCTCCGTGCTTCAACACGTTCAGCGCTTTGATCAGAGCCACAACTGCTGCAGCAGACTCGCCGTGGCCCACGTTTGCTTTGACGGCACCCATGATCAAGGGCTTGTCAGCAGTTCTGTTCTTGCCGAGAACATTTGCAACTGCGCTGACTTCGCACATATCTCCAGCACTCGTTCCTGTTCCATGTGTTTCGACATAACCAATGTCCGTGGCTAGTATGGAAGCCTTGCTCAAAGCTTCACCAAACACTCGCTCTTGGCTACCTTGATGCGGATGTGTGATAGAGCTTGCATAAGCGGAATGGTTCCGAGCGAATCCCTCAATCACACCAAGAATGTTATCGTTGTCCATCATGGCATCTTCGACTCGCTTCAGCACTACCACGGCGACCGCCTCGCCACGACAGTAACCATCTATGTCGTCTCGGAAGGTCTTACAGCTTCCTGTTGGCGACAAGAAACCTCCTTTTGCAAGCCCAGCATACGCACCGGGTGAGCATGCAAGCATACCACCTCCGGCGACTGCCATGTCGCAATCTCTGTTGATGAGATTTTGACACGCTGTGATGATGGCGACTGCGCTTGAGCCACAAGCTGAGTCAACTGTGGTCGCTCCTGCTTCCCATTTGAAGAAATGGTGCAGCCTTCCAGCTCCGAATGCATGCGCAACGGCTGGAACGTAATGAGTGCCAATGCCCTGCTGGTGGTTGATGTCTCTCCAGTCATCGGAACTTTGGCCAAAGAACGCACTAATCCTTCTCCGATCAGAGGCAGACGTAGACTCAGGAGCATATCCAGAAGATTCCAGTGCTTCATATGTTGCAAGCAGCAAGAGCCGCTGAATTGGATCCATCTGCGCCGCTTCTTTCGGCGATATCTTGAACATAGCTGCATCAAACTCGCCAGGGTGTTCGAGGAAACAGCCGTAGGGCAACTCAGCGTCGGGTCCCAGAGCGTCTTGCCAGGCATCCAACTCCCAGCGGCTCGCTGGTACTTTCTTGTGCCACTCTTTGCCATCCAGGAGTGACTGCCAGAAGCCATTGATGCTGGAGTCCGTGCCGGGAAAGCGGCCACCCATTCCAACCACAGCTATCTTGCCCGAGCCGCCGCGCACATATCGTTCTGGCTCAGCTTGGTCAGCATCTACCATGGAGACTCGGAGACCCTTTCGCTCCAGTGCTTGTTGAAGTGAAGCCACTGCGCTGTCTGCACCGATCGAGATGACTCTAGCTTCGCAGCCACGCGGTAGCGCTGAGGCAGCGGCGTCCATAGTGTCTGTGAGCTCAAGGCGACGATTGAGAATGTCTTGCAGGATCTTCTCCATGAGCTCAAAGAGCGTAGTCGCATCGTAGGGTGTGCAGGCGCTGGTCGAGTACACACCGACACTTGACGACAATTGCTTCTGGAGAAGGACAGAGTTGCCAGCAATTTTCTTGAGATCAATTGCCGGCAAATGACTGGCATGTACTGCTCCACTCGCTCTGTACAGTTCCATGGAGGAAGCGCGGCTGAAAGGGGCGGAATCTCGCAGAAGACGCTTCATGGTCGAAGGCGCACCAAACACTGTCACCCACGTGTCTGCAGCGACTGCCACATAAGCCCTCTTATGTATCGGAACGTCCTCACTGGTATGGAACCTTGCAAGCTCGGCTTCAGCTTCATGGAAATGCATTCCTACGATGAGGTACCCCCAGGCGGCATTCGCGCTTTCAACACTCACGGTGCGGTAATGCAGAGCTACGCGCAGGCGGAAGGATATGCCGACCATCAAGACGGCGAGATTGAGGAGGTTCTCGAGAGAAGTCGCAGCTGCCAATGCTGCGGCAGATAGGAGGCCTGTGCACAGCCCCACAGCGTGAGTCTTGTTGTCCGGTCTGAGAAGGCTTGGATCTTGCTCGACCCTGAGTATCAGCTCTCCTAATCGGGCTATACAAGTCATCACGGTCTGCATAGTGCCCATCCGATCTTCCAACTCCTCAAAAAGCTCAGGCTCGTCCAGAAGTCTTGTAAAGGCATAGTCATCCTTCGGTATGTCCGTTTCGTGGGCAGGCAGTTGTCGCAGCTCGATCTGGATTGTGTCGAGTGCATCTCGGAGGAACTTGCGAGTCAATCGCGATGAGTTTCTGGCTGAGGCTACGACGCGACGTAGCGAGCTGGCGAACTCTGATGTTTGATCGCCGAAGAGGAGAATGGTTTCTGCTGTGGAAGCCATGACAGCTGAAGTCGTGTTGAGACGATGAAGTGATTGTTGAATCGAAAGAGTCTCTGTGGAATCGATTGAGTCTCTGCTGATACGATCGAAGCTCGCTGGTCTTCCGCCCCTAGGGGATACCATTGGAACACACTAAATGCTAATGCCGTCGCCCGTCGACTACAGCTCTCCAGCCCGGCTGGCTACGCTCCTTCTTCGCTTCAGGTCGCCGAGATAGTGAAGGAGCTTCGGCATCGCCGTCGACTGCCCACTTCTTGATTGAAGACCGCCCCAGTTCTCGCGAGCCCGTGAACGATCTGCGCGAAGGAGGTGGTGACCACAAGCTAGGACGTCCTGGGCTGCTCGTGTTGAGACGAATCGACACAAATCACGACATCAGACCGCATCGACCGCGCACTAAACACCACACCGCACCCACTACGCCTACACACGCCACTGTTCCTGGTCTGAAAAGGGAACCTCTGGCTCGGTAGCCTTTTCGCAATCTCGGGCATAACAAGCTGGTGACGACAGGCTGCAGAGGGACCCCTACTGCCCTAGTTGCTACTAGATCAGACACCACTCCGCTTAGTGCGCACTAGCACTCTTCAATGCCCGGACTGCGAAGTGCATATCTGGTTCGGCGGTTGAGATCTCGGTCCAACAGTAGGCCACTTGCTCACAGAGAGTGCGTTTGCGAGATCAGCGTATTCGTTCAGTACTCCTATTGCAAAGGGTCAGGGTGGCGATTCACTGAGGCATCGATATGGAAAGCCATGGGAGTCAGGACACCGAAGTGTGTACTTCTCCATAGCCGAAGAAAGCCAGCATAGGGCAGCTATCAGCGGCTTACCACTTGATGATGCTGACTTGCTACTGTGTGTGCTGGAGAAGCTACTACACCCAAGCCTTCAGCATAGCCAAGAGAAAGTGGTTGTTCCTGAACGCCACTAGCGTCTCACACAATTCGTAGCGCTTGCCAGGACCAAACGAATACGGCGCTCGTGGCTTCCAAACCAGACAACTCCATCCTCATCTACATTAGCCAGTGGTCCAGTGAGCACCTTATAGGGAATCCTGTGGAGAATCGGTCCCCAACTAGTCGCACGCGATCGAGTCACGCATCACACGGGGTCCTGGAATTACCAAGATGCTACTGAACTTGCTGGCTCGGTTGTCATATCCAGAGCCTCTCGTCGAGACCACACTCACCAAAACTCCCACATGACACAATGCTACGCACTTTTCTCTTATGCGAGAGGGCCGACTTGGCATCAGCCGATGTTTGTACGCACTAAACGAGAAACGATGAACTAGGACGATGACTTAGGCAAGATCTCGGGAGCTGAGTATCTGACCGAGCATGGGTACCTTGAGCGCCAGGCGCTTGCAGTGCAGCCACTGCTTGCACCAACGCCAAGGAAGATTGGTGAACTTAGTGTCAAATTGCGGAATCGGGCAATCTTGAGAATCGGGTTGCAGTGAAACCTAAGTTATTCTAGTTCTCAAAACCTTCGGGCCTCCGAACTCTTATAGAAACAGCATTCTATTACACATTTTGAAGCACTTTGACGAGAAAACTACCCCGGTCGACCTGATCTCATTAGCTTTGATGCTGCGGATGCTCCGGATGCCATCAATTCTCTTCAATTCTGCTCGATTTTGTTCTTATAGAACGTGTTTCTATAAAAAATCCGAGGCCCGAAGGTTTTGAGAACTAGAATATCAATCGAGCGGATTGGACAAGCACACCAGGTTACAGGGATACCTGGGACGTCTGTGCTCAGGTTCAGCCTAAAGCTGTCTAAGCTCCCTAGGATCACTAAGCAACTACATACACTGACCTGCACACGGTGCCCTGGCACATGAAGAAGGAACGAAATGCGCGCAGCACGTCTGCATGCTTGTTCTACCGAGAAAGAATCCAGATTCGGCGAGTTGAATATCAGTGATCAGACGGAATCCAAAGCGCGTATCGAGTCACCTATAAACGATGCCAACAACTAATTCCGTGGGATGTTTACCATCGTCTTCTGGGATGTCTCGCGCTCACTCGATCGGACTTTGGACTGCCCTGCCAAGACTCGGTCTCGGTCTCGGTCTGACCAGAGCCTTCGGCAGCACGCAGTAGAACCTTGTGAGTCGCAAGCCAATCCATGATGCGTGTGGTGTCACGCCACAGATATCTTTTATGACTGCACGCCTCTGGCCTTGAAAAGAGGAAGAGATACTGGAGGAGCAACGAGACTCCCTCCGGACGTTCGTTGATTACGAGCGACGTTGATCTAAAGTTAGTGTGCGCGGCCGTCCACCGCGCGGACAAAAGTCGCATACGGTCAAACAACAAGAAAGGACTCCGATCTGTTCGCAACAGCAGTAGAGCGATGGGATGACACCGGACATGTGCACGCCGACCTTGGGCCAGGACATGGGCGTTGTGCCTTGAGATTCTTTCCGTACTCGTTCCTGCCACATGCGAACCTCATCGTTTTTGAGTTCAATTCTAGAGAAGTACCGAAGAGTGTACCTGAGCCGGACTCAACGCGCCATTCAGGCCTTTGTCTAGCGTTGTGGCGGGCGCTCTGGGCATACAACATGCTTGTCCGCTTCGCCAAGCTACACTTTGAACGATGATCTGGGAACGTCACGAAGCTGCGTAGAGCCCGCGCGATTTCGCACGAGGCCGCGTGCAGCCTGCTCGGCTTAGCGCCCTCACACGACAACGATACCAGTGTGACTTCAGCACCCTGCGCGACACATACGAAGGCATAGGCACTTCGCAGGCAGGAGAAAAGAGATATCGTGACAATGGCCGAGCAAGATGCATCGCAGAAGAAGGCCAGTCGCTCTCTCATCAGACAGGTCTGTCGCTCTCTCTTATGATGTCTGTGCTGTTGCTTACTAGAATTCTCTAGGTACTTGGATATTCAAGTTATGTCGACACTGTGTGGCTGCTGCTTGCGACCACTGGAGCAATGCTCCAAGGCGCTCTGATGCCTGTGATGGTAGATTATACCCACGCTGGACGCCATCGGTGTCGGCTAACAACTGTAGACTTTAGTTTTCGGAACTCTTGCTGCAGCTTTTGCAGATCTCGCAGCTGGCTCGATCTCGAGAGCAGAGTTCTTGAGTGTCCTGGCTACTTTCACCTTATACTTCGTGTACTTGGCAATCGGCGAACTCGTTGGAAGCTATGCTATGTGGATCGGCTTCACACTCGCCGGTAAGTTCTTTCGAGCATTGGCTCATGGCAGCAACAGCCAGCTACGTCCTTGAGAGGCTCCAGGTCCCATGATCATAGCCATATCATGAGAGCGCATATATCTTATACTAGACCTATGGACCTTGACGTGTGAGTTTCAGCTAACAACGCACGAAGGTGAGAGCATAAACAACAACATCCGGTACGTATGTTCAGACACTGCGCCTATACCTGCATTCGACGAGCTTCTTGTTCAATGCTGATACTTCTCGAAGCCGAGCATTACTCAAATCCATTTTCGATCGAGGACCGGCATTTCTCGACAGGACTGGTACGGGAGAGGTTGCCAACTTGCTGAGCACCGACGCAGATGCGGTCAAAGACGCACTGTCTAGCAAGCTAGGCAGAGTGATTGCAGCATTCACAAGCGTCGTTGTAGCATTCATTGTTGCTTTCTCGCGGTCGTGGCGACTGACTCTGATCATGGGCAGTGGTCTGCTAGCTTTCGCTGCTGCTGGCGGTGCTGGAGCGTACTTCATAACGACATATACGGGACGATCACTCGGGTTTCAATCTCAGGCGGCTACCGTAGCCCAAGAGGCTATCACTGGAATTGCATGCACCATGGCCAACTCGGCTGAAAAACGTCTTGCAAGCAAGTACAGCAGCATTCTCACTCAGAGCTACCGACCGGCCGTCATTGCTAGAGTGTCCGGAGAGATGATGATCGCCGTCATCACGGGCATCGCGACTTGCCTTTTCAGTCTAGCATTTTGGAAAGGCGCACGGTATATGGTCAGTGGACAAGCAAACTTTGCAGATATCGTGATCGTTCTTCTTGGTGAGTTGTTATAGGCTTCGCTTACAATATCTATACTGACAGACAACCATCTAGCCGTTCTCCTGGGCACAGCTTCTTTGGGTCTGGTAGGCCCGAATGCACAGGCAGTCGCGGCAGGCTCGACTGCTGCTCGGAGAATCTTCGACATGATGTCGGAACCCTCATCTTTGGACTCATCCTCAGAAATTGGCGAACACCCTGAGCATGTGCAAGGCTCACTCTGCTTTGAGCAGGTTAATTTCGCATACCCCACCCGGCCAGAAGTGCAGGTCTTGAAGAATTTCAGCCTCAGAATTCCACCCGGGAGCACTACTGCTCTTGTTGGTGAGTCTGGCTGTGGTAAGACAACCATCGTGAAATTGCTGCAGCGCTTCTACGATCCGATGGAAGGCGATATTCTCCTGGACGAACGCCCTCTAAAATTGTTGGATCTCAAATGGCTGCGGAAACAGATCGCAGTGGTCAGCCAAGAACCTGATCTCTTCAACACTTCGATATACAACAACATACGGCATGGACTGGTTCGATGTGGGGCCCCTACTGAGGAGGAAGAAGTTCGTGAGAAGATTGTGGCCGCAGCAAAAAGCGCTAATATACATGATATCATAATGGAGATGCCTGACCAGTACAACACCATCGTGGGCGAACGAGGATCAAGACTGTCCGGTAAGTTGGCATCGCTATCAACGTCTGCGCGTGACTGATCACAGCTCAGGTGGTCAACGCCAACGAGTGGCTATCGCTCGTGCTGTCGTCAATAATCCGGCTATACTCCTCTTGGACGAAGCAACGTCTGCACTCGATACAGTCTCGGAGAGCTTTGTACAGAGTGCACTTGCAGCTTCCGGACGGGGCAGGACAGTCCTGATCATTGCACATCGCCTGTCCACGATCAAGAATGCTGACAATATTGTGGTCATGACTCCTGAGGGCATTGCTGAACAGGGGCGTTACGAAGAGCTGATACAAAATAAGGGCGCATTCTACAAGCTTCGAAACGCACAGAGCTTGATCAACAATCTCGACATTCCTAAGAGCGCATCGCTAAGGCCTCAGACTTCGGACACCACCATTGCGGCCACCATCAACACCTCATACTCGGATGTCAACTCTGCAAAGCAGCTACTACCGACAAACGAGGAGGAGAGCGCCACGTCTCAGCCAGATGGCGACAACCACTTGTTGAGCAATCCTGGAGAGACCAAAAGCGTCTGGCGATTTCTGAGTGACTTCACTCGGGAGAATCGTTGGCTATCAGCATTCGGACTATTCTGGGCTGTGATTTCCGGTGGCTCATCTACAGCTCAGTCGTACTTGTTTGCAAATGTAGGCGTCACCTACCAATACATGAGTATCAATACATGATGAGTATTGGATGTACTGACAAGGCTTTTCTAGGCTGTCACCAGCTTCAGTTTGAGAAACGACGACAATAGACACTTTCTCAGCAGAGTGGATTTCTGGGCTGGAATGCTAGTAGCGCTCGCGGGAGCGCAACTAGTGGCGCAAGCAATGAGAGGCTTATCACTGGCAATCTGTTCCGAGAACCTCCTCTTGAAAGCCCGAACGCAAGCTTTTGAGCAGATTCTGCGACAAGAGATGTCCTTCTTCGACATCGAGGGCAGTGCGAAACTCACAGCCTTGCTATCAACAAGAATGACGGAGCTGAATAGCATCACTCTCTCATCTATCGCCATCTTCGTGGTTGGCTTTACCGGGCTTCTATCCGCCCTCGCCTTGTCGATTAGTGTCAACTGGAAGCTAGGCTTGGTGTTCACTGCCGCTGTTCCTATTCTATTGGCATCTGGGTACCTCCATGGAGCATTCGCAAGCACAAGAGAGGAAGAGTCTCGACAGGTCTATGCCGATGCGGTGGCTGTAGCCAGTGAAGCCGTCGACTGCATGGGCACAGTCACTGCATTAGGCCTCGAAGAACATATCGACCTACAGCTGTGGAATCTCTTGTCCACTCGCGCTCGAGAGAGTGCAAAGAAAGCTCACATAGCCTGCAGCATATACGCCATGTCGCAGGCGTGCGTGTACTTATGCTTCGCTGGCTGTTTCTACTATGGCGGCCGGCAAGTTGCCAGAGGTGAAAGCTCTATGCTCGAGTTCTTTATCTGCTACACTGCCATCGTCACAAGCACGCCGTCGACTGGGGCTTGCTTCAATCTTTTACCCGACATACGAAAAGCTGTAGAAGCTTGCAAGTCTTTGGTGGTCTTGCTGGCTCGACAATCTTGTATCGATACATCCTCGGACACTGGTCAAGCAATTGCAGTAGAGACTGGAAGAGTCACTGCTGAAAGTGTGTACTTCCGATATCCTACCAGAGAAGACGCGCAAGCTCTCTTCAATATCAGCATTGATGTTCTACCTGGGCAGTACATCGCGCTCGTGGGTCCTAGTGGATCTGGCAAAAGTACTATCCTGTCACTCATTGAGCGATTTTATGACCCTCATGCTGGCGCAGTCCTACACAATGGCATCGACATCCAGAGATTACACTTACGCAAATACCGCAAGCGTATGGCCTTGATCACACAGGATACCACCTTGTTCTCTGGAACTATTCGAGAGAACATCTCGTTGGCTTCGGACGATACCAGCGATGCTCAAATTCAGTCGGCACTCGAGGCTGCTGCCTTGAAAGACTTTATTTCGTCACTTCCAGATGGATTGGAGACGGAAGTTGGCTATCGTGGCTTGTCTCTGTCAGGAGGTCAAAGACAAAGAGTGGCAATTGCCCGAGCTCTACTTAACAATCCGCAAGTCCTGCTTCTCGACGAGGCAACTTCTGCTCTTGACACTACTTCTGAGCGTCTCGTCCAAGATGCGATCAATAGTGCCGCCAGAGGTCGGACGACTATCGCGGTGGCGCAACGACTGAGCACGATACGAAACGCAGATTGTATTTATGTGATCGATCACGGCCGAGTGGTTGAATGTGGCACACACGAGCAATTGGTCAGCGCTGGGGAGGTATACACGCACATGGTCAACGTTCAGTAGGCAAATAAAGCCATCTGACGCAAGCTCCGTCAGTGAAAGCAGGAGCTGCAGTTTTTGAGTACTTGCACGATTCCAGCCAGTCCGACAATTGTTTGCACGAGTCAGCGATATGCCTCTGTACGCCAGCATTGCATCGTGGTCGAGCAGAATGCTGACAAAATCATTGGGCATTCCTCGGACCGACATTAGCGTCACTTCAATGGGACGAGGCTTATATTGTTTGACACTGCTTCATCTGTGTGCAGACCTTCATCATCACGTCATATCAATTATCAAGTGTGGCTGCTATGATGCGTTTCCAAAAGCTATCTCTGGTCTTCTGCTCCTCGATTCCTCTTCTGAGTCTAGCAAGACAAATTCCACCAGGAGAAAGGCCCGTCGATCTCGAAATACTCCGCGACGTGGCGATCATTGGTGGCGGAGCCTCTGGAGCATATGCAGCTTCGCATTTGGAAGAGTTGGGCTACTCTGTAGCACTTATCGAAGCCGAAAGCACGCTCGGAGGCCACTCGCAGACGTACACGGACACACGAAGTCAACAAGCAATTGAGTATGGGGTTGTCTTCTTCCACGACAACGAGGTCACTCGAGACTTTCTAGACCGATATGGAATTGAAGCATACAAGAATTCGATCACAGATCCTAGCCTCCATCCTATTGAGTTCTACGACTTCGAAACAGGCCAACCCAGCGGATTTCAACCACCTCACTTCAGCTCTGTTCAGGCGGCTCTCAGCAGATACAGTGAAGTCCTGGCAGCAAACTATTCCTATCTGGAGAGTGGTTACAACCTGCCCGATCCTGTTCCAGAGGAGCTACTCATGCCATTTCTCGACTTTGTTCGTAAACATGATCTAGAAGATATGTTGAACCTTGCATTCCAGATGGGCCAAGGCTACGGCGACTTCTTGCAAGTACCAACGTTGTATGCCATGAAGATCCTCAGTCACAACATCTTGAAGCAAGTTGAGCAGGGAAGTCTTCTCAGGATGCGAAACAACAGCGAGTTATATGATCGTGTAAGAGCCAGACTTCACAACACAGGCAGCGTGCTTCTCAGCAGCGCAGTTCTCGAGTCCACGCGGGAGCCTGACGAGGACGGCCATGGTTCCTTATTGGTACAGACGCCGACTGGTACTGTCAAGATCCGATCGCGCTTGATCCTGAATACAATTCCCCCCACGGTCGAGAAACTCACTCCATTCTTCGCTCTCGACGAGGAGGAAACTTCTATCTTCTCTCGCTTCAAATGCAACTGGTACTGGGCCGGAGTGTTGCGCAACGCCCACCTTCCAAAATTCGAAATTCAGAACGCTCACTCGACAAATCCAGGCGGAGTACCTAATCTTCCCGGAATGTATGTATTCGAGGCCACGGACTCACCGGACATACATACTTTCTGGTATGGTGCTGATGCAGCCAACGGAAACCAGACAGAAGCCGGTGTAAAGAATTATGTTCTGGACACTATCAAGGCTATTCGAAGCGGAGAGAAGGGTTCGATGACCGAGAACGTCAACGATCAAGAGATCGAATTCCTTGCCATTCGAAACTTCAGCCCGTTCGCCTGTATGGTTGACGGCGATGCGATACGTGATGGATTCTACCGGGAGATGTATGGCTTGCAAGGACATAGGAATACTTGGTGGACAGGTGCAACCTGGCATACGCATGACTCCAGCAAGCTATGGGAATTTACCAGCTTGCTGGTAGACAGAATGGTTGCAAGGCTTGATACCGCTCATGTCGATCTGTAGTGTATGGCGGTGGTACCACTAGAGCTAGGCAATACTTGCGTGGCCGTGATGCGGCCGCGAAAAGTCAATTGTTGACAAACCAGCTCTGAACGATGAACGGATACGGTGCTGACTAGCCTTGCCGAATGAAAAGCTTTCTGCTTGGCTTTCAAGATCCTGTCATGTGCCAAGGCGCACTTGCAGGTAAGTGAAGTTTGTTGGCTAGTCTGTGGTTGTTACCAGGAAGTGAACTTTATAGTAGCCTGTCCCTCCACCCTAGCCGGTACCGGCGGACTTTGTCTCCGCCAAGACTAGGTGAGCAAAGCCTACTTAGGGTCCAGTCGAGTATACAGTCAAGGTCACCAATGGCCTTGGCCGTATCCTGAGGTCCATTTCGTACTATAAAATAGTCTCCGCAAAGCTGGCTAGTGTCTTGATCCCCTCAACTAGTCTCCCAACGTCACGACTCTTGATCGGCACTCTATGGCCACCTTCCCACTCCATCAGTCTCCGCGTTCCCGGTCGACAGTGCAGCTCGTACAGCTCGCGGTGCAAGGGCAACCCCGGGTCTGCCAGGCCATGAACATGTAGAGTCGGCAGGGAAAGAATTGCGCTGGCAGAAGTGCGGACCTCATCGCGGACGCCGTTGAACGAGACCACGGGTGCTCGGCCAGCGAAGATGACTGCAAATCTCCATGGTTGTCGCCAGATGAGGTCTGATGACAATCTAGCATCTCTCGATTGGGTGTGTAATGGTAATCCTCTGCGATGCTGGACCTCGAGCAGCAAGCTCGCGGTCATCTTCCCTCCTTGACTGAAGCCAAGAAACCCAATCCACTCCCCAGTCCAGCCAGCCCGGTTATCAATCTCTATAGCGCGGCTCAATTGGCGTTGTACATCTTCCACAGACTGCATTTCACCGCTGGGAAGAAGCCAACTCCGGAATGGTCCCATATCTTCATATGTAGGTATAACATCGGGTCCAGGACCTGACAGAAGAGGTGCATCGACGAAGACGAGGCGGAACAGCGGTGATAGATGGCGTATGAGAACTCGACACTGAGTCTTGAAGATTTCCGCTGATGACCCGCCGCCGTGGAGGCAGAGGATACGCGGTATGCTCTTCTGGGCATCTGACGTGGAGTAGAGGCTCATGTTGGTCCAGTAGTGGTCTTGGTATTGCTCTCTGTGCAGGGTGTGGTATAGGCGCTATTGAGACACGATGAGTTTGGACTCCTTATAGGGAGTACGGGACGATATGCATGCCGACTGTGGTGCCACCGCTTGGCAGCACACCGCCTTACTCCATGCATGGCTTCGATATGAACTAGGCGAGGCTCCAAGCGTAACCCTGGAATTGGCGATGCCAGCAACCACTGTACAGATCTGGCGGTCACTGGGCTTGGACATTCACAGCCTTGATGCGCTACTGTGTGCAGGCCGGTGTTCAGCAAGCCTTCACGGACATGTCCAGTCATTGTCCAGGAGTGGAAGACGCGGCCTTGGGCTCAGAGCAGTCGTTCCATCATACCGTTCCACTTGTGTGCACTCATATTTTGTTAGCAGAATGGGTTATTTGGATGTGAAAGAAGTGCAGATCAGCATCGCTCTTGTTGCAGGTGTTGCAGCGCTCGCATTCTTGCTGTCCAATTGGAAGTCGGATGAATGTCAGCACATCCCATTAGCTGGAAAAGGCAGTCGGCGGCAGCGAGTGAAGGACTATCACAAGTCAGCAAAGAAGATCTTCATCGAAGCATGCCAGAACGTACGTGATCCTCGCGGTCGTCATAGAAGCGTACTCACATCTCGTCCAGTTCACCTCGCTCTTTCGCGTAGCTACACCTGAAGGCGATTATGTTCTTGTGCCATATCACCTGGTAGGATAGTCAACTGGCTATAAATCCTTGGCGTAGTCTTGCTGATCTGGATTTCGCCTGCATAGACGAGCGAATATGGTTCTGTTTCTGAGGATGTCTTCAGCCCACATGCTCCATTTGACCAGGTAAGTTGAATGCGTTCATAGGATGACAGTTGACTGACATTCTTTACAGTTCGTCGAAAAGGCCATCACGGACATCAACATCACTTCGCAAGCCTTGATTTACTCTGTCAAGCAAGACCTTACACCTTCGTTGGGAAAGATCACGCCTCAGCTGTCCGAGGTGGCCAAGGACGTCGTGGAGTCTGAACTCACGAACTGCAATGACTGGACCGAGTTGGACCTACATCACAGCCTGATCAGCATGGTGACGATTGTATCGGGATGGGTATTCGTTGGACCCGAGTACTCTCGCACCAAGGAGTACCAGGATCTTGCCACAGACTATGCCCAAGTTGCATTTGTTGGTCCAAAGATGCTGCAAATGTTTCCCACGTTCCTCCGGAGAGTAGTTGCACCGTTTCTACCTCCATTGAGACGTGTGAAGCGTTTCCATCAGCGCATCCACGATCTCTTGGGACCTGGTATAGGGCTCCGTAAGACACAGCTTTCGAAAGGACAGTCTCGATCTGCAGATATGCTTGACTGGCTGATCGTCAATGCCCACCGATTCCCCGACGACATCAAGTCGGATCACGACATTGCTCGAGTACAGCAGTCTCTGAGCGCCGTCGCCATTCATACGACTGCTCTGACTGCGCTTACGACGTAAGTCCATGTCAAAGATACGGCTCCCAATCATGCACCGAGTTACTGACAAGAACAGCATGTACGATCTTTGCTGCGAGCCCGCGATCATGGATGAGCTGAGGACTGAAATCGCAGCGGTTCTGGCGAAACACAATAATGAG
Organism: Sphaerulina vaccinii; assembly: GCA_022570795.1. Taxonomy (NCBI): domain Eukaryota; kingdom Fungi; phylum Ascomycota; class Dothideomycetes; order Mycosphaerellales; family Mycosphaerellaceae; genus Sphaerulina; species Sphaerulina vaccinii. Next base: position 436,321 of record JAKUDP010000014.1, read on the forward strand.
CTCACCGCTCGAGCAGTCTTCGACATGACACTGCTAGATGCAGTATGCAAGGAGTCGCAGAGACTGAACCCTGCAGACCTAAGTAAGCACGAGAAGATGCTGATTCCACCTCACCTCCGCTGACTATCGGTGTTTCCAGTGTCCGCTAGGCGTAGAGTCATGAAGCCTTACACGTTCAAAGATGGCTCCAAAGCTCCTGTGGGCGCCATGTTGGCTGTGCCAGTATATGCAATCAGCAGAGATCCGGCGCTGTTCCCCAATCCGGACAAGTTCGATCCTTATCGCTTCAGCAAACTGAGAGAGGATGGCAGTAACAGCCACTACCAGTTTGCATCGGTCACAAACGGGACGATGGCTTTCGGTTCTGGCAAGTATGCCTGCCCTGGGCGTTACTTTGCTGCGCTGGAAATTAAGCTGTTGATCATCCACATACTTCAAGGCTTCGATCTGAAGGCTGTGCCTGACTCCGATGGGGTGGCGAGGAGGTATCCGAACATGGAATTCGACAGCATGGTGAGTGGTCGATTGTGCAGGACCAGCTCCCTTGAGTCTATCATAGCTTGTGCTAACAGTTCCTAGAACATGCCGGATCTGACCAAGAAGGTGCTTCTGAGAAAGAGGCAATCGTGAGCGGGTTCCGGATCTTGGCCTTCATGACTGGATGACTGCAACTTGGACCACGTGTACGAAAAAGATCGTGGGCGAGCAGATGATTCTGTAGTCGAGAGTCGGCTGTGATGGTAGTCCCGAAGCCGTAGATATAGTCTACAGTATGCATAATATCAAGAGAAGTGAAGTCTCCTCACTCACGGAGGATCAAGCTTGCCGTCAGCCGAAACGTGGTCAGCCTTGGCATTCGTGCATTTCGTCCGCTTGAATCCGACTCGGCGACCTTCCTGCTCCTCACATCATCACAAATCATCAATCTGAGCACATCTCCATCATGGACGTATGGACATACGGCCGCTCGTGTCTCACGTGTCAGCAGACGACACTCTTCCCGGATCGTTCTCGAGCGCCGGCATAGGAAGGAGCGGCGAGGCGTTCGTAGACATGGACCACGCCGTATCGCCTTCTCCCCTCTTATGCTACATATTGCTCTCCAAGCACCCTCAGTAGGCAACTCCATTCTCATCACACTGATTGGCAAGATTGCGTGTATATCTCGCAGAATGCCTGCTACTAAGCGAACCAACTCACAGCAACAAGACGATCACAAGCTAAACATCCTTCTCACCAATGGACGCTTTCCGGTATCGCTAGACCTGGCTCGACAGTTCCGTCTTGCTGGGCATACTGTCTACTGTATCGATCCCATGAGCACACATATCTGCACATTCTCAAGAGCAGTCAAGCAAAGTGCACAAGTCACAGCACCACACAAGAATCCTGCCGGCTATGTCCAAGCTGTCAAGCTTCTCGCCATACGATGGGAGATCGACATCATCATTCCCTTACACGAAGAGATCTTTTGCCTGGCTGATAGCATGGAGCCTGAGATTTTGAGTCGACTCTTTGCACCACCTTTCGGAATGCTTGTTCAGCTGCACGACAAGTACGAGTTCACCAACTACATGGAGCAGCTCGGGCTATTAGTGCCTCGGGCCTGGCTCTGCAAGAGTCTTGATGATGTGGTCCAGCTTCCGCTTGACCAGTTTCCAGACGGAATAGCGCTCAAGCCATGCTTCGGTCGAGCATGTTCTGGTCTATACCATCTCAAGCCTGGCGATCCTATTCCGACCGACCTCAATATCGATGACGAGAACTGGTATGTCGCACAAGAATGGCTGGCGGGCAATCGATATTGCAGCTATAGTATCGTCAGAGACGGCATGGTCGAAGCAACAGGCTGCTATCCCGTGTTAGACACCATCGATGGCAGCAGCAGTGTCTTCTTCCGCCAGACTTTCCACCCTGGCGTCTACGACTATATCCACGAGTTCGTCGCAAGGACACCTCCATTCAGCGGACAGATTGCATTCGACTTCATCGAAACACCAAATGGACTATATGCCATCGAATGCAACCCACGAGCAACATCTGGTCTACATCTATGGACCAACACACCCTGGTTGGCGAAAGCCATTACCGGCTCATTACCAAAAGAAGACATCGAACGTCCCATACGACCGCCGAGGACGATGCTAGGGAAAGAGTCCCATGCCCAAGTTGCTGCTGGAATGCTCATGTGGCAACATAAGAATGCTACGATCCATGTGTGGTTGAAGCATATGAAGCGATTGGTGTTTACGAGAGATGTGATTTGGAAGTGGCGAGATCCTATGCCGACTATTGCGCAACCATTCCTATTGACTGAGTACTATCGTAAGTAAAAGGTCCGTCCTGGACAGTCACGATAAACTTGCTAATCGTCTTTTGATCACTTCTAGGCATGTGTCGCAGAGCCGGACTACAACTGCCAAAGCTATTTCAAGAACAGCTGGTATGGGAGCCGAAGGGTGAAGATCTGAGAAGGGTGCGAGCTATGTTCACAAAGCATGTTTCCATTGCAGCTGATAGTGGAATTGAGCTGCAGCCGATGGAGTCTGCGGAGTCTGTGGAGTCATGGGCGACGAGAACTTTGACAACTGAAGCGACACCAGCATAGTACACTGTCGATCTACTGCATATTGTTCTGTAGCTATACCCAAAGGCGGTATGAGAAAGTGCTAATTGCGTTCGTTCAGTGGATGGAGAGGAAAGCTCACCACGGAGTCAGCTTCCGGTATGAATGTTTGCTGCTCACGACAATCTCACCTCTTCGATAATAAGCAAACTCCACGCTCATACATAGCACCCCTAGTTCCACAAGAGCGGACCGCGACCATCAGAAGCAATGAGTGCCCAGCCAGACCAAGAAGCGCTAGACTCAGCAATCGACAACTTCTGGGACACCCACGCGTTCAATAAAGAGAACCATCTGAAGTACCGCGCCATGCAGACTGGACCCAGAACCACTGCAGAACAACTCCTCCAAGAGTGGGAAGACTACCCAGGAGACATCAACATCGTCCTCAAGCGGACAGGCCTCCTAGTCGACATGATCGAATCAGAAAATACGCCAGAGAAACGAAAACTTGCCTCCCAGATCCCGGATGAAGAGTTGATGGCTGTGTTACAGCACTGCATCATGGGAGGCCGAGAGGCAGCTGTGCGATTGGCGCAGGGGGCACATGAGGCTCGAAAGGCTGGCCTAGAGAGAGTGGCCGAGGACGCTGAAGGACAGATGCCAGTGTTCAAGAGATTGCCTACTGTCTATGCTGCGAGGAATGATAGATCGCTGAAGCTTAGGGATGAAGTGATGAAAGTTGCTGGAAAGATTGGGGATTTGAGGAAGTGTATTGAGATTGTTGAGAAGGGGTTGGGGAGGAAGATTGTGATGGAGGGTGAGGTGGTGGGACAGAAGACTGGGAAAGAGAAGGAGAAGGAGAAGATGAGTGGGGAGGAGTCGATGTTTGGAGTGAAGAGCGTTCATAGCTCTGTCTAGGGCTCGAGCAAGCATGGAAAGTCCGCTCGAGATAAGATTATCGAAAAGTCTGTGCTGTGTTTGCTTGCGATTACTGTAACGTCGAGAAGAGAAATCGAGGGATAGATCATTCCTGGTGGGCTTGAACGGTTCTTGGCCGTGGAGACGAGAGCAGAAGATCCAAAGTGTGGTCAATAGCTTTGTCTAGGAGTGCTGGATCTGTACTCAGCAGTTTCACCATACTGTAAACTTCTCTGTCGATATCCAATTCTCAATCAATTCTTCCACCCCCATCCTCCCACTGGCGGATACCCCCAAATCTCTTTCGGCACACTCTTCCACCCACACGTCTCCAACGCTCTATCTTTCATCTTCTGGAAATCCGGCGTTCCATTGCCAGTCGTTGGGTCCCATCCCTTCGTAGCATTCCATGACGCATAAGGAATAATCGCACCACCTGGAAGTGGCGTCCCAGCTTGTAAATTAATACCATTACATCCCACCGCACTCCCCTCAGTGATGTCGTTCAATGTGTCTGCGGCAGCACCATAGAGCCAAGGATTAATGAAACCCATGACAGGTAAACCGGCTCGGAGTCGTGCGTCGTTGAGAAGGGCGATAATGGATGCTACGACGGGCGCAGCAGCTGATGTTCCACCATTGGGAACGGCGGAGCCGTTGATGAAGGTTGCGTAGTATGGGTAGAGACTATGTGCTGCGATATCCGGAACCGCACGGCCAGAGAAATCCACGTATTTGTTTGAACTATAGTAGTTCTTCGTTTCCGGAGTGATGTAGTCTGATAAGTACGTGTTGACTTTCGATTTCTGATACCATGCAGTTTTGAAATACATGCTGAAGCCTCCGCCTGTGGCGTTCCATGCGATCTCGTTGTTGTAGGACTGTGTGCCTCCGACTCCAGTAACGTAGGGGCAAGTAGGAGGGAACTGAGGTTCGAACTGTGGTGCTCCTTCTGTGATGTTTCCTGGTGGCAAGTTGGCGCGACAGACGGCTCCTGTGCCTTGGTCTCCTGAGGATGCTAGGACTGTGCGGCCTCGCAGGCCGAGCATGCCGATCATGTTGCAGACTCGGGCGGCGTATTTTGGGGGTACGGTATTTTCGTGGTCGGCGTACGACTGGGAGAAGATGTAGGGGAGTTTAGAGTTTGGTTGGGAGAGGAGGTATTGGTAGTACTCGATGTATGGCTCGTTGGTGTCTTGGGAGGCGTTTGGACTCTGAAGGTCTGGGATGAAAGGCGCGACACCTAGAGATGATCAGCTTGCGAAAGACCACTCAGTTATAAGACGACTTACCTCCTGTGATGTAAGTATAGATAGGTAAGCCATCGACGAGTCCTACGATGTTCTGCACATCCAGATTGGCTTCACCATCGGACTCAGTGAGAGGATTTTGGTCATTGACGCCTCCGTTCAGCAAGGCAAGAACAGTGAAGTTCTGCTCTGGGATCTTGAACGCCTTCTCGAATAGGTCGAGATCTCGGTAACTTGGCGTTTCATTCAAGAAATTGGCAAAAGCGATGTTGCTTCCAGACTTGGGATCAGCTTTGTAGCCTCCAGTGTTGTATAGCTCGTTGATACATTGGGGAGTCAGAAGATCGTAGTGCTTGCCAGTCCTGGCCGATACGTAAGTGGTCGTGCAAGCTGGATCAAGCTGAGGTTGAGTTGGCTCGTCGCGGGTTGTCAGAGTGGGAGTAATGTCTTCAGTTTCTCCATTTGGCAGGACTGCTTGGGCCTTCATCTCTCCGAAGTATGTTGTTGGAGAAATGATGTCGATGTACTGAGCAAGATCATCTGGAACAGAGTAAGACTGCATTTTGTCAGTCAATGCCGGCCCAGGAAGCGCTTGACAAACTCACCATCGTTCGCAGCTTGGTCGTGGTTCCGTCTGTGTACAACTGGAACGCAGCGTTCATCATGCTATTAGCCTTCGCCACTGTCGAATCAAAGGTGACCGTTACACCATCACTGGCGATGTTTGTGGCGCCCGACTTGCTAAGCCATGCCTTGACTTTGCTCGCTGCATCCGCAGACGGCGCAAACATGGCATTCTGGCTGTCGAGATCCTGGTACTGGCCATACTTTGGACTACCTGGTGTTGACACCAAAGCAAGGTGGGACTCTAGCTTGTCGAGATTCTGATACTGTCTGTTCGGCTTCTCGTCAGACGTGATATCTTGAAAGTTCCGCAAGGGTTGTATACTTACAATGCTACATTGAGGTGCATCAACGTGTTATTGTACACTGTACTGTCAGAAACGCTCCAGCCATGTGGAAGGCCTGAAAGGCTTTCGTGTACCACTGCAGCGTATGCAGGCAGTACAAGAAGGGAAGCTGTATATACAGACCACATCTTGCCGGTAGGTGAGTTGCAAATAGGAAGAGGCTTCAACGAGCGTGGTCATGGTCAGTATAAATTAAGCTACTGACCAAGCTTTGCAGTGCGGTGGAGTTGCAGGAACAAGAGCTTATCTTCAAGTACGACCTTGGTGTAACCTGTCTGATTGGTGATGCAGAAGTGAGGTGGATAGATGCAACGTCAACACGAGGTTCTATGCCGCATCGGGAAGGTCAGATATGGATCTAGTATGAGGGGTCTGATGGCGGCGAAGATCTTGACCTCTTGGACGAGTCGTAGGAACGATAAATCCGTATACTCGTCTTGATGACGAGGAGTTTCCTGCAAGCGAAGTTCAACACGATTGTACAGACCGCGTATATGCGTGACTGCCGGGTTCCGGTGACAGATTGATAGTGCATGTTTCATATATCCCTCACCATCGCGAGTCTTTCTCGGAATGAGGTCAAAGTGCCTGAGCAACACCAGCACCCTGGTACCAAGATGGTCAGTACCAGCTGTCAGGCGTTGCACTGCAGCAGCAGATGTACTCTTCTTGACATGTGGTAGTCTCCTGTCACAAGTATGGACATTTGATGAAGATGGCCTTGGTACGGAAGTAACATCGATGTGTTTGACAGACGAGATGGTGTCTTCGTCTCGTCCATCTCTTCGAGCTCTCGGTAGCCGGCAAGTGGGTCTTCTGCGACCAGGGTCTTCCTTGCTTAGCGCGACGCATGTGATGTGACGCTGATGAAATGTCCAGCTCGCGTCTGAGAAGAGAGAAGACACGCGACAACATCAATTGAGATATTTAAGCTGATGAGCACAACAACATGAACCTCCGATAACATATTCAACTCCACAACCAAATCATGGCACTTGACACGAACGAGCTGCTCACGGCAGCGGCATACCACTGGCAGCAGAACCGCCCTCTGCTGCCGATGTATGTCCATCTACTGCTCTCCGCACTCTTTCCCATCTACACCGGCGCGCACGCCTCCCTCTCACGACCTTCATCGGCCGCTAAACCGGACAAGAAGGAACGCGACGATGATGATGAAGAGACAGAAGAAGAGACAGTCCAGAAGATGGAAGGCCTGACTCCCAAAGACGCCATCATGTTGCCCATCATGGCTGGGAGTGTGCTTGCTGGTCTGTACTGGCTGATCAAGACATATGGCGCTGGAATTATCAACACGGTCATGGGACTCTACTTCAGTCTCATTGGCACATACAGTGTTGGCAAGATCATCAACGACTCATGGACCACAACCGCCAGTGTGCTCATGCCGAACTACTACTACCATCAGGGCCGACTTTGGAAGGTACAAAATGACAAGCGCAAGGCAGTTGCACTGGGAGATGATGCGGTCAGCACAAGCAGTCCTTTGGCTAGCACCGTTGGCTCTCTACCACTGCCCACACTCTTACTCAACTTCTTCTGGAATGTGCGCGACATGGTCAAGAAGCGCTACCAAGTCAACGGCTTCGCTAAGAATCTGTTCGAGTTCAAGATCGCCTCGACACAACACAACGCTCTCTCCGCCATACTTGGCATCTCAGCCATTCTCTACGCATTGCTCATCGACAAGCCATGGTTTCTGACTAATTTGCAAGGCTTCGCTGTCTCCTATGGTGCATTGCAACTCATGTCGCCCACCACATTCGCGACTGGAACCCTGATCTTGTCAGGTCTATTCTTCTACGACATCTGGGCAGTCTTCTTCACCCCACTCATGGTCACGGTAGCCAAGAACCTCGATGTGCCAATAAAATTGGTCTTTCCCAGGCCGGATGACCCAACCACGGCACCAGGAGAGAAGCCCGCCAGAGCCTATAGCATGCTTGGCCTAGGAGATATCGTGCTTCCCGGGCTTATGATTGGACTGTGTCTACGATTCGACCTCCACATGTACTACCTGCGCAAGCAGAAGAAGGTGCAGAAGCAACAATGCGCAGGAGATGTCTGTACGCTCAAGACTGAAATCGAGAAGGCGCCATACGTGACTGTTACTGGCAACTGGGGCGAGAAGTTCTGGACGAGAGGCAGAACCCACCCGGAGCTGCCAGCAGCACTATCAGCCAGCTTTCCGAAGCCATACTTCACCGCATCCATGGTTGGCTATGTGATTGGCATGATTGCGACATTGGTCTTCATGTCCATCTTCCAGCACGCTCAGCCAGCTCTACTCTACCTTGTTCCAGGTGTGCTGATCAGTACATGGGGCATTGGTATCATTCGCGGCGAACTGAAGGACATGTGGAACTTCAGCGAAGCCATCACTGGTGAAGCTGAAGACGAGGACGAAAAGAAAGATGACGAAAAGCCCAAAGAGTCGAAGGGCTTCTTCGCTGATCTATGGGCTGAATTCTTCGGCAGTGTGGAGGACCAAGAGACTGAGAAGAAGAAGAAGAAGCAGAAGGATGAAGACGAGAAGAAGTCTGACGAGCAGAAGACCACCGAGAAAGCAAGGATAGACCCAGACAGCGTCTTCTCCTTCACAATCACGCGTTACAAGCGTGCTGCAGCAGAGAAAGCAGCGACTAGCACTACTACTACTTCTTCATCTACCGCTAGCGTCGACGAAGACAGTGTTCTCGTCTCCAAGCCGGATCTGGAAGCTGATGAGTGGATTCAACCACGCAAGACTCGTTCCTCACGCTTCCGTAATGTGTCTGCCCAGAAAGCGACGACAGAAGAGCATAACTCTTTTTCTTAGTTAGAAAATGAACAGGACTGCCCGTGATAGCAGGCAGAATCGACAGAACAGGATAGGACTATGACTGAATGAATGAACGATACGATTACTTTATGTTAATGACTGAAATCATAAGCATCATTCATTGTCTTCTCAGTGCCTCTTTGTCTGACTCTTGTAGTGTTACAGTATGCTACAGTCGCAGCTTCTATCGATCGGTGCCAATTTCAGCTCTGTGGTATTCTGCTGTGTGCCATTCTGTCGAATCCGAACCTCATCTTGACTCCATGGTGCCATGCTATGCGAGCGCAGCTTTCTCTCTCAAACGTCAAGATAAGCTCCTCCAGTCGTATACAGCCCACCACCCTGACCTCCACCACCATTCTGCTGCTGCTTCGGCTTCGGCTGAAAGTCCTTTTTAGTAGGCTTCTTCGGCGGCACACCCCCATCAGCACCATTGATGAGATCCCAACCATCAGCATCTCTCTCAGCTTTCTCCTTGACAATCTCAGCCTGCTCTGCGAGTTTCTTCTCAACTGATTGCTCGACCTTGCTACCCTCTCCTGCAGCAGCTTGGACGCAAATCGCGAGAAGAGCATGCATAGTGTACATAGCATCATTACCCGCATTATGAAGATACCAGCCTATCAAGTCGAAGTGGCCGAGGATGTTTCCCAATGAACGACCATTTGGTTCGCGGACGTAGGTTTTGAATATGCTCATGGTATCGAGGGTGTCGATGATAGAGTCTTTGGGTGAGTCGGTGAAGATGCGGAAACCGAGGACTTCGCAGTACTTCACGTCGGCCATTAGGTCGTGGCCTACGACGATGATGTTTCGTGGCTCGGGAGGATGAGTGATGTTGTCCCTTGTTGAAGGGTAGCTTTCGCGAGGTCCGGAGTAGGGTTCTTGGAAGCATTTGGATAGGAGATCGGCGGCGGAGTGGAGAGGTATAAATTCGCTTGTGCCGAACTCGAAGGCTCCGGGACAGCCTTGGACTAAAAGAAAGTAGAGGGGTTAGCGGATGTTTCTGGATCGTTGATCAATTTGCTTGTGGGTCGTCTGTCCTTGAGCTCATCAGCGGCCAAGAGGATGTGAGATTGATGAAACCCGATGCCTTCTGCCTGCTACACTTACCATATTGGGAGTTGCGGTAGTCTTTCCACTCGAGGATACGCATGTGGCGTGCACGAAGAAATTGATGCCAGTTCTTCCCTTTCTCGCCTGGAGCCACGCCTTTGAGATCGCGAGTGTCGAGAGTGGTCACGCCGACCTCTGTGATCATGTTCGGTGAGTGCTCGTACGCCTCGACGTCAATGCAGATGAAGATTGGCTCTTTGTCAAATGGGTGAGGGACCGGCTTGTTTGGGTCGATGATGTCTAGCACTGCGTTTGGGTCTGATCCTGCATGAAGACCGAAGTACCGCTGACCGCGAACTGCCTGTCTGACTATCTCCTGGCGTTGAACCAAGACCTCAGCATGCTTCCGAGCTCGGCCTGCCTTCTGCTTCGCCTTGTTCAGAACGTGGGCGGCATCCAGCTTAGCCTTGAAGGCTTCAATGCTGCGGTCGCCTGCATCTGGAACAGTTGAGAGCACCATGTTTGGCTCGCTTGCTAGCTGTTCGATCCAGGACAGGTATTGTGAGCGCGAAGTCAATTGTCCAAGGAAACGCGGGTGAAGTGACGTGGGCAACTCGTCGAATGTGGTAGCGAAGCCTTTCTCGCGCTGCCAGTCGTCTATGGCAATGTTCGCGTCTGGGAAAGTCGTGTTGATCTCGTCAATCAGAGCCTGAAGTTGTGATGTTGGGACAAAGGTGTGTAGCCCATGAGAGTGGGTGGTGATGTAGTAGCTTCATATTGTCAGCTGAAGATTACAGACATTTAGAGTTGTGGCAGAAGTGAATGACTTACAGGGACCAGTTACGGGTGAAGATCTTGTCCTGGTCGAAGAACGCAGTTGCTAGCGTTTGCGACCAGCCTGGCGCTACGTACTTGTAGCAGTATTTTGTGACCGCGAGAAATGGCGACAACTCGGTATTCCTGGGCGACGATGTTCCTTTATTGCTGTCGAAGGGTATCTTGCCACTGATGTCGAAAGCAGGTGATCGTGGCGCTGGCTCTTGCTTGAGTTGCGAGAGCGCAGACTGGATTTCGCCGAACTGGTAAACAGAGTTCGGTTTCGGAAGATCCTTGTATTCCTGTGAATCGTACTCCGTGCTTCGAAGCGGTGGATTAAACGGCTTTGGTGTCTCTCGTTCTTCCTCTGGCTCTGGCGTTGGGAGTCTCGGCGGAAGGGCGTCTTCGCCGCCGATCATAGTCAGGAACCGGTCCATACGGCTTCGGCCAGCCATGATGTGGAGTGAATTGGTGATGTCGTTGAAGTGTGAAGGGATTGTGATTGTCGAAGGGTGTTTGTGGGTGTGTCTGGAAGATTAGTGGGGGAAGACCTTTTTAATGCTACCCAAGAACTGAAGGTGAATATCAAGACGAGTGAGACACTGCACTGTGGTGAAACGCTACCCACTCCAGTGTTGAGAATCGCGGTTGTGAGGGTGAAGCAATCACTTATCTTGTGACACCTGAGAGAAGCTGCAGTACGCGACTGTACGCGACCTGTCGCGTTTGGAGAGGTATTGTCTGCACAATTTCCATGCGCTCCCTTCTGCAGCTTGGACTCAACCTCACACGTCCAGATAGACAGCGTACGATAGAAGGTTGGAAGGTTGAAGGTCAAGAGATGGAAGCAGCGAAGATGAGATGAAGTGTCGGCAAAGTCAATTTTGTTCCCGACCGCCAAGAATTGCTCCTTCTCCTTTGAACACGTTCTAAACTAAGCACGACCATGCTCCATCGACAACAGTATATGAGTTATCGCCGGCCACCATGGACGCCCAAAAGTCGAGTCCGAAGGAGATGAAGTCACCTGAGGCGCCACCGGAATCGGCCAGCATGGTGTCAACGCGTCGCCTCATCATCATGGCCTTCTGGGCGGTCGTAGTTCTGCTTGGGGTACCATATTGGAACTGGACCACTTCGGTTCCTCGATCTTCGCTTCCTCTGGACTCTATGAATGCATGGGCGGATGGACAAGTAAGTATATCGGTCTTCTACGAAAATGCTCCACTAACAAAGTCAGGCATGCCAATTGCACTACCCGCTTCATATTCAGCTACAGACTTCGAGTGTGTCACCAGGCCAAGCATCAGCTCTTGCTGGCAATATCGAAAGAGTATTGAACTCTCAGCAAGTCCTGCCTTTGCACAGCTTTCGCGTGTCTACATCGAACAGTTCAGCACCAGAGAATGCACTCACCGTCAACCTCGAATCAGCAAAGACTGCACGTATCTCGTTGAGGTCATGGGAACCGACACTTGATATCAGTCTCGATCTGGGCTCGCCTGTAAACATTGGGGAAGTGTCTCCCTTTATTGCTGAAGAGATTTCTCGTGTATTTTCTGATGAGAGTGCCTCTCTTGCCTACCTGGTCGCAGGCACAAGTTTCGCGGACAGCAACAAGCCTCTTCAGATCGACGCCGCGAAGCAACATGGGCTTGACGGACGAACCACAAGGGCATTCAAGTACGCTTCGAATTACCACATCACGTTCTCCTTGTTCACGCCCGCAGCTGCTCCATCTGCCTGGGCGATCGACGAAGCAATCGACGCCTATATCTCGCCACTCTTGCAGTCGCTCTCGTCGATCAGCAAGTTCACCATCGACACGCAAGTTCAGCTTTACGCTTCCTTCAGTCCATCGATTGCCGGACCAACTTACGATGATGCCAAGAAAGTCTGGACATTGACCCATGGCGATCTCACAGGGTTTGTCAATGCTGCTGAATGGCCGCTCAACCCTAGCATTGGAGCGGGACCAACTATAAACTTTGTCCTGTATGCGCCGTCTCCAGGAAAGAGCCCATTGCTCATCGAAGGGGATAGCGGCACGAGCTGGATCATCCCACAATGGGGCGGTGTCCAGATCCATAATCCTACTGGCAAGATGGCTGACAGTCTGTCTCTGGAAGATTTACGATCGGACATGATCACATTCGCGGACCAGCTCACTGCACTGCTTGGTGTACCACAAGCACCGCCATCATTATCACTGAGGATATCTAGTCTGGCGAGAGAGAGGGCTACATCCCTGATCCTTTCTGCTTCATCAACACTGGGTGCACTCTCAAGGCTCACTTTGAAGCTCACCTCCATTGCGATCCCGGACTCTGTGGCAACATCGGTTGACGAGACGCTTCATCGACTCGACTTGGCTTGCAAAGACCTTCGCAGTGGCCACTTTCAGAGTGCTCTAGCGAATGCGCGAATTGCTGAGAATGAAGTTGAGAAAGCTTTCTTTGAGCCATCTATGGTCGGCCAAGTGTACTTCCCAGAGGAGCATAAGGTCGCAGTCTATGTGCCTTTACTCGGACCAATGGCGGTGCCTTTGATCATGTCTGGTCTGAAAGAACTACGCGCATTTCGTGACAGGAAGCGAAAGATCGCGTGATGATAGCCCACATCGACAGATGAAACAGCAAGAATAACAGCACGTTGATATCTAGGTCTTATGGTGCCCGACTTCAGTGCGTCTACATGTGCTATGGAGCCATCGAAGTGCATGACTAACTGGTAGTGCTGCAAAGTACTCATGCACTCAGAGTCGAGGTGTCGCTTATCTGGCCAGCCAATGCATGTCATGTTTCGGAGTCCGACTTCACATAATACACGGGACTTGTGGATCTCGCGAAGTGCGGAGCCGTCCGCGTACATTTAACACACAGTCGTTCATATATCCGCATATGCGGCACACATTACAGCTGTCCATTGACAGCGCACGATGGCCCCTCTAGCGCTCAGACAACCGCCATACACTATCAACAACTTACCATACGGTGTCATCTCGACTGCAGACTTGCCGGAACCACGATGTGCAGTAGCCATTGGCATCCACGCATTAGAGCTTAGCAAGTATGCGAAGACTGGCGCACTGAAGGGCCTCGAGTACGATCACAATCTTGAACTGGAAGATATTTTCGCCCAAAGCACACTGAATGCATTTGCCGAGCTGCCCTGGGCGCTACGTAAAGCAGTGCGCACTCTAATACAGAATGACCTCAGAACTGGCAATATACCTCACGATCTTCTGGTGGAGCTCAAGAACATCACGTCGCACTTGCTGATGCGTACAACAGGCTTCTCGGACTTCTACACCTCTCTCGATCATTGCAAGAATTGCAGTGGGGAGCTCACGTCCAAGAACATCTATAAGAACTGGTTTCATGCACCTTCGGTCTACAACTCACGTGTCAGCTCGATCGTGCCAACACCAACTAGTCTGCATCGTCCGAAGAATGTCGCCTGGTCAAATGGCATGGACTCAGAGCCGATTTATGGACCTTCAAAGAAACTGGACTTCGAGCTAGAAATGGGGTTGTACGTCGGAAAGCCTGTCCCATTCGGAGAAACGATTGCCATCGAGAATGTAAAGGAACATATCTTCGGCTTTGTCATGCTCAATGACTGGAGTGCAAGAGACCACCAGCTATTCGAGATGCGTCCTCTTGGGCCTTTTCACTCCAAAGGATTCGGAACGAGTATCTCCAATTGGATCGTGCCCATCGAAGCTCTGGAGCCTTTCAGCACGACTCCTTACCTGACACAAGATCCACCACCATTTCCGCATCTCTCCTGGCCCGGGAAAGATGATGGAGCACTCGATGTTAAGCTCAAAGTCAAACTTGTCAGAAACGGCAAGGAAACTGTCCTCAGTACAAGCAATTTGAAGTACCTCTATTGGACTCCCTATCAGCAGCTAGTACATCACGCTGCTTCGGGCTGTGGTATGCAGACCGGAGATCTGATAGGCACTGGCACGATCTCTGGCTCTGGACGAAATGCGAAAGGCGAGATGGCTGAGCTTGGTTGTTTGTACGAAGCTGAGAAGACGAAGACTTGCGTTATGCCACAGAGTACTTCGTCAAGTCCGTATCAAGAAGGCTATCTTGAGGATGGTGATGAGATCATACTTGAAGGATGGTGCGAGACGGGCGAAGGCGAAGTGGCGCTGGGCTTTGGAGAGTGCAGAGGCAAGATCTTGCCTCCGAAGTAGCAAGACTTCCAGTCCGCAATTAGACGCCGAGTGTTCTTTGGCCTCATCATAATACTGCTTCACGACAGGTCTGCTGGCGCTGCAACATGGAGCCTCGAATGCATACGGAAAGTGGTGCCAAGCCGACATTGCAACTCAAAAGATGGAAAGCATGATATGCACAGACTGTTGGTATCACATGTGACTTCGTGTAATCAGCGCAACCTGGTCCAACGCGCCCGAGACCTTGATTGCTGCCTCCGCGTTGTCCCTCTTCACGCAGAGGCACAAATTCTGAACAATGGCATGAGTGACTCCTTCTTCCTGTCTAACACACATCTACTACTGTTTACGCCTACTGACTACTCGACCTCACCTCTGTGGTAGCTTTATTCCGAGTTCGGACACCAGGCAGCATGGATACCAACTCAGACGAGTCCCACGAAGCCTCTCTCGCCCAATGTGCTCAGCAGGTGGAGAAGGAGCGCAAAGAACAACTTCAAGCGTAAGTGTATTGGCCTAGGCACAAGTAGACCATAGCTGACAGGCTCTACATCATAGTGCAGAGGCAGCGGCAGTACAATTCAAAGCGGATGTTGAACTTGCCAAGCAAAGTCCTCCACAGTTCAAGTCATACCGTCTGGAGTATCACAAAATTCCTTGGACGAGTAAGTCCGAACAAGAGGAGGATACCTTGGGGCTGGAGACTGAGCCTGAACAGCATATTGGCCAATATGAAGGCGAGGTGTTTGGCTGTGATGATACTTCGGGCCAAGGAGGCCAGCGCATTGGACACATAAAGTTTGTCAAGATCTACAGTGAGGAGATCTATGGTATGGGCCATACCTTGTGGTGAGTACCGCCCGCGGGGCAACAGCAGGAAAGCGGCTGACGCACTGTAGAGGGGCCTGCGATGCACATAGCCAGGAGCTCGCAGATATGTATCGTATTCTCTTCGGCAAGCCTAGATCTCGGGAGGCTTTCGAGGCTGAAGAAGAGTTTGGTGGGGGAGATCTCCAAGATGTCGTGATCTGCTACGTACAGCAGATGGAGCTCGATCCTCGTTACAGAGGCCATGGCATTTCTTTTCTGGTTCTTGATGGCATCATACAGGTCTTCGCAGAGCGCCGAAATCATTCCATTGTACTCGCGCCAGCCGCCATGACCGGAGTTCCGCATATGGACAGTTCTGGGGTCGACACCGATGGCTATGAGGAGAATGCCAGCGCTGCTATCGATCGACTTTTCAAGCATTATAGTAAGCTTGGTTTCCGGAAGGTGGTGAACGAGAGCCGCGGTGACTCGTTGTTGTTGCATTTACCAAGAGAACGAGACGGAGCAACTGGTCAGCTGAAGAGGCCAGCTATCGAGGATGTGGTCCCGCATCTTGGACCAATGTTCGTCAAGGGCCATGAAGGTTTACTTGGTATGATTACCAACTGACCCAAGGTCAACACCATATCAACCAGCAACCACAACCCACTTGTTTGGGGTAACGCGAATGATTGATGTGCAGGAGAAGGACGATCCAAAGTAGTGATGTGCGGGCCTGGAGTGAGAGCGAGGATGTCTTAATGCGGGTCGCGTGCTTGGTTCCTACTCGTGAAAGTAGTGCGCTTTGTTTGTTGGAAGGGAGGCTGAAACGAGAGGACTATCTTTCCAATCGCATGTAGCCCTTAGACTGTCATCATATGAGTTTGGTATCTGTGCTACCTCAATTCTTATGCATACCGGTACTCAGCTTCAGCTTCTCTGAAGTCTGGTTTGCACCAAGAACCTGGAACCAGACATGATGTTCGCCGGCAATGTCCAATTTCTTGTTGTCTTGCACAGAGCGAAGCGCCTGTTTCGAGTTCGCGCCACAGCACGATATCTCCAGAAGACGATATACACCAAGCAATCTAGAAGTAGTGACAGCATTTGACGACGTTCTGCAGTTCCCTCGAACCTTCTGTCTGGCTCGTTGAACGCAATGTCATGTCAGGTCGAATCTGATTGGTTTGAAAGCATGGGAACACGCGCATTGTCTTGGTCCGTGTCCGTCAGCCTAAGAAACACGCCTCGTCTGGTTTTGATATGGCTTGATGCTAACATCACCGAAGCCCTGTGGACGATACCGATGGAGCTGACCTTCACTCGCGCCCGTCCATGGAGCCACAGCCACAACCAGCTGCGATGTCTGTCGCGCATAGCAGAGTTCGCCCTCGGTGAATAAATTCCTCGGCCATCAGGAAGTTGACACCGTCGTCTCACAAGCCGACATGCTCATGGCATTTGCTCTGTTCAACTCGGCAACGTCTGTTTCACCATCATGACGATCAATCTCCATGCTCCGGACACCTCCTTAACACCCACTTCTCCCAATACTTCCTCTTACTGTTATCGACCCTCAGCCCATCATCATCAAGCTCATCCGCAGATTCCAATCTCCCACTGCCTCCATGACAAGTACACCAAGGAGCCGAACCAGGAGTATCAGGTGAGTTGAGAGCAGGAAAGTCCACCTCATGCGCTTCAGGGCCATGTTCATCGTCCGAGTCCGCATCACTGTCCTGGCCATATTCTGAATCATCAGACTCGCTGTCATTGTTAGTTATATTGCTAGGTCCTGCAATCGGCTGTGGAGGCCCGTCGTCTTCATCGGTATCGTCATCGCTACTGCTCTCCAGATCGGCCAGTGGGAAGTCCGGAAGCTCAGTACCGAGATCCTGCGTGAACTGTTGCGAATGGTAGTACTCCGCGTACCCGATCCGTCTTAAGCTCACCCATTGGAGTGAAACCATGTCCGATCTCAGGAACTTGAGGATATTCTTCCACCAACTGCCTTCCTTTAGATGGACATCTCTGAGTCGTAAGCCTTTGAGGTTTGGATGTCGTTGAACCAGACCTATGATCTCAGCTTCATCGAGTTCCCAGCCCTGTACACCAAACGCGACCAGTTTCTCCCACTTCACACCGTGAAAAATGCTTTCCAGCGGTAAGGTCAAAGGCCGAAATGATGGAAAGCCAACATGGACTGCTCTCATGTTCCTAGCCTTAGAGAACACTTCCTTGAACACAACCGAAAGCTCCTGGATCTTCGCATCGAGTTCATCGTTGTCATCGAAGTGCAAGGTCAAGACTTCTAGCCGTTCAGCCAAGGATGAAACAGAGTTCGGGACCCTCAGCCTCAAAAAGCGCGCACTATCCGGGCTCAAAATGGGCAAGCTGAACCGCGACCACGGAACCTCGTTTGAGGTGAGCAGAGCTGTAATGATTGTCCTGGAAGCATGAGAACATGCAGTATTCCAGCTGAGATTGAGCTGTTGTCTAGCGTCTTCGTGTCTTCGCAGATAGTTCAAGACCATGCTATCCTCGCGGTCGGAAACACGTAGGAGCTGCACAAACTCCAGTCTCGTGAAGCTGGCAATTGCGCGCTTGAGAATTCGCACGTCTTCTTTTCTTGTGCATATCGTTCTTTGCTCCAGCTCCTTGCGCTGCAGGTTGTCGATCTCAGAAGTGCCTAGACCAAACTGCTGTAGCTCTTCAGTCAGTCCTTCCAAGTCGTGTGCGTCTGCGCACCTAAGTCAGCTTATGACGAAATTCATACGGCTACCGCACTCACCATCTTCGTAGAAGTACGGGACCAGATACGTGAAGCGTCTGACTTGCGCGGCCAAATGCGTCCATTCCGCTAGCTGCTCCAGTCGCTTGAGACCATTCTGCGAGAACCTGATTGCCACACGAGTGAAGAGCAGAGGCTCTCCAATCTCTGCAAATCGTTTGCAGACACTGCGAAACCTGCCGACATCCGCAACAGATCCTCGCGAAGGAACTGGGGCGGGCTCGAAGCTCTCCACGCTCAAGTGTCTTCTTTGGGCAATGTCGACCTCCTTGTCGTGATGACCAGGTTCGACGAAAATCAGTACCCTCTTGATGAGTTCTGTAGGCAAGCGCGCGATGCCGCTGCTCATGCTGGGTCGTTGTCGGGGCTCACACACCGCTATTGGTCCTGGTATAAAGTTCGAGTTTGTATCGCATCATCTATGTCGTACCCTGGTGCCTGGCCGCTGCAAGCTGTGGTAGCGCGAAGGTCTTCTGACAGTCTGGTCGTAGTCAGTGTAGGATGGGCGATGCGAGAAGGAAGACAGAGAAAGAGAAAGGGCCAGAAGGTGACATGACGACGGCCCTAGCTTCATGTAAGGCCGGCGTCATGGTCGCGAGAGGGTGAAGCAAACTATACTGCACAGAAAAGCCACCAGGAGTGTCAGTTTTCGCTCCGTCACCAATGGGAGTAGCAGCTTGGTGATAGCTGCAGGTCACATGAGAGAAATCTCATGCGGTCTACCCGCTCGCCAGAAGGTACGGCACGCTACCTCTGCGTTCGGACAGGTTTGCAAGGCCGTTCTCCATATGAAGTATCCTTGAACCTTGCGAATATGCGCTGGCATTCGTGTCGCGCTCAAGGCGAAGCAATCGGAGAGCGGTGGGGAAGTGGGATGCAGTAGCTTTGCTTGCGAAACTTGCGGGCCCAGAAGCCGGAGGCGCGTCAGACGCAAGTGCGGCCGAGTCTTGCTTGTTGCTCTAGACATTGTGGAGCTCATCATGGCGTGTACCGCAAGTTTGCAGCATTGCACTATGGCTATTGACTTCCTCGGGAGGTGCAGACGTTTCGTGACGACGATGGGAGATAGTCGCCTAATTCGAGCGACGCTGCGAGGTTAACCGACGACTGCTCTGAGGTTGCCGCTGTTGCCGCGTATTCGTTTTGGTGGCAGAGCGGTCAAGTATCTGGTGAGTGGTCGCTGAGCCATGCCATGGCTGTAATGCATGTCGCCAGTTCGAGGTGACAAGTTGATTGCAGTATAGTGCATGGCGGGGTGCAAGGTTGCGATTTGCGATTTGCGATTTGCGACCTGTACTTCTGCCGAGCACAGGATGCTGCATCCGATGGAATGCAGACAATTCGTGAAGAGGCGAGGTGGGAGAAAGAAGTTGAGGTTGCAGGAAGGAAGGAGGAAAGGAGATTGGCGCCTGTCTTCTTTCGGGCTTCTGTGCATTGGATTGATTATTGTCTGTGCTTCCAGGTCGTGCAAGATCAACAACCAGGTTGTAAACTCTCTTCAGCCTCGCGCTACGATACTTGACTTTCTGATCGATCTAGAACTAATGCAAGCTCAAGCGCGTCAATGCATGACCTGGAAGCAGAACATTCGCTGCAAAGTTCATGCCTTTGTGTTCGCATACTCCGCATCTCATCTGCAGATGCACAAACTATATGTACATGATTACATCTTTCCCTTCCTGGCCAACTTCTCTCGTATAGCCGAACTGCTGAGTTTGCTCTCAAAGTTGTCCTTCGCCGTGCTACTCTTCCCTTCCTCTTCCGCCGCATCGAGAACATCGACCTCGAATATGTCGAGCTCCTTCCAACCCAGTTCTCGACGTTTGTCATTGACAGCTTTACCTCCAGCTCTCGTCTCTGCACTGAGTACAAGCGCAGAAATGCTCTCCTCTGTGATGGTTGGTCCAAAAGGATCTTGAATTTCCACACACTTGACTATCAATCCACTTGGGTAATGAATGTCAATTGATTTGCCATTCGGCTCTGGATCGTCGTGTATACTTGCATGCCGTTGTCCACGAGTGGCTTCAGATGAGAAGTCGACAATCGCGTTGAAGAATGTTGCGACTGCTTTCTGGCGATCTATCCAGCTTTCTACCAGATTTGCGTGTTTCTTGTTGATTAGAAGTTGGTCGCCAGTGATGCCTATCGTTGCAGATCTGTCACACGATGACTCGCTTATGTCGACTGCGAAGACTGTCATGGTTATGAGCAGTTTGTGCCCGATGTGGAGGTGATCCCAGGTGCCTCCAACAGCAACATCGTAGTGCTTTTGGTGTGTGACCTGTCCTGATCCTGTAGTGGTCGAATTGTTCGCTGACCCCGTTGTCGATTGGTCCTGGGAAGGTTCTGCATCGACATCTCGCTGCTTTGCATTGACAAATGCCCTCACAAAGCTCTCGCCTGCATCAGTCTCCACGCCGAACGCATATTGCCACTGGCGATCTGACTTTGCAAGAGTCTCTAGATCGATGACAGGCCCGTAAGGATTGTCAGTGAAACGTTGACCTGAGCTTTCTGCAGACCATGCTATCAGTATGATTCTAGGATCAACGCCATCAGAATCCTCAACATTAATGCCAGCCTTTGCAGCTATTATGGTAATAAGTCTGTACACCCCCGCCACCAGTGACTGAGTCTGAGCATACAGACTTGATCGCGAGGCTTTTTGGGTCCCAACGAGGTGAGGGCACGCTAGAGCGATCTCCAGCACTGCAGCTCTTGGGTGATCGGACGAATGGAGTGCGACTTCGTTCAACACTTCGCGGAGTGTTTCTCCATACGCAGCCCTGAGCGCGGCACCATTTATCGAAGATGAGGATGACACTGGCGGTAGCAACAGCAGGAAGCGTGGTGGCTCGCCGACATCTGGTGGCTCCATCTTGTTGGTTTATATGTAGTGTTCAGTGCTACACGTCACGTGCGCCAGACAGTTCTTGATGCAGTGCTCGTTATCGACAGATTGTGTATGCTCCACCACTGCGAAGCTTCACCTCTCGAATACGTGTGCGACTGTGCCGCCGAAAATGCTGCTGGAGACTCTGGCAATGTCGCCTTGAATTGGAGTTGATGTTGATGTATGGAAGAAGAAAGTTCAATGCCGAGGAGCTAAGTGATATATATCAGGCCCATCTTTATCACGGGCCGGTATGCTCCTTATCATGGTCCGCTCTTTATCGACGCGAACCATCCCAAACTCCGATCATCACATGCAAACTGGCACCCATGAACATGATCGTGTGACATACTGAACGACTTCTTCGACTCCCATACGCGGATCATGTCGAAATCATATAGCACCCGACTGGCAACTTCCCAACGATAGAGTACGATAACTTGTCGCGTTGACCAGCTCGACCACAGAACACGAAACCATGTCCGCCAGCAATGTCCGCCGGCAGTTTGCACAGACACCATCAAGCAAGAATCGTGGTCTGTCCAACTCCAGTCATGAGCTCCCACGATGGCGCACTCCTTCTCCATCTCAATCTATGATACCTCCGCCGATCGTTCAAAGCCGATATATACCTCCACAGCACCAACCTATCGAATCTGTGTTGATAGAGAAGCCGACTCAATTTGAGGATAAGCAGCAGGAGCTAGAGGCCGACCTTCAGTTTTTGCTAGATGCGCAGGCTGAAGGCTTGATTCGCGGACTAGAAGGAGGATCTGTGGATGATCGCAGCTCCACAGGCAGTACGACACCTACCGTTCACAGCGTGCGCATTCCAGCTCCGAGACGGACGCGCCGCCCACCCAGACGACAGCCAGGGCTACGGAGCGCTCGTAAAGGCATATACAACAGCATCATTGCTTTGGCGAATCTCAAGAACGAAGAGCTTCGAGATGTTGATGCTGAAGTGCACGAGCATAATGCCACTCTCGAACAGATTGATTCATGGGAGAAGAAGCGGGAGGGCCTGCAAGAGGCATCACGCAACGTTGACTCGGAAGAGGAGACGATACGGGTACAACGCTTGAAGCAAGAAGCAGATGCCTTGCAGGTGGATATCAACCGCGTGGAGCTGAACCTCACGGACATGAAGAGCAGACATCGCAAGCTCATGAGGCAGGTCTCTGCTGTTGAGAACTCTGTACAGGCTCGATTGGCATCGTACACGGAGTCTTTGAGATTGCTCGAGAATGACGTTCAGAAGTTTCTGCGTGTCAGTCCTGAAGGCGTGGACTCCAGGCCACCTGTGGCGTCTTCTGCAGATGTCAAAGCATCAGTATGGCAATTGCCTCCTCAGCGAAGGAATCTAGATTTGGCCAAGGAATTCTGGAATGAGCAGCGCGAGCAAGCCCAACAGCGTCAGAAGAGTACAGAGTTTGAGAAAGCCGCTCTGGTCGAAGGTGCCGGGCTATGGCGCGAAGCAGTGGCAGAAGTGACAGACTTTGAGAAGCAGCTCAAAGCAGAGATGTCTGCATTACGCCCGTCATCGCCCAGCTCGCAATCAGCCTGGGAAGAACCTCCAAGCACATCGACCGAAAACGCCGAGCGTATGCAACAAGTGCTTGAAAAGATCGATAATGTCGCCGAATCACTGCACGCGAAGCTACAGAAGGCAGAAGAGCGGAATTGGAGACTTCTGCAAGCCGCGATTGGGGCAGAGCTAGATGCACTGAGTCGAGGCAAACAGATACTCGCCAGTGCTCTCACAGCTGCGGCGCCTGCTGAGGGAGTGAACGGGCTGAATGAGATGAAGAAGACAGATTCTGCCAGCGAAGAGATCGATGCTCTAGATAAGAGCTTCTCCACGACTCGGGCTGTGGAGCACGAGAACAACGATGATGAAGAACCGCCGCCTGAGCTACTCTTTTCACAGGCACACGATATAGATACCGAATGAATAGGATGGTGTATCGCGACACGTTACTCGGGGCCGAATCCTTCAACGGCTGTTCCGGCTATTAGCGCCATCTCACAAGGCAGCAACTCCACTTCTTGGCCTCACCAATCCTTCTCTAAACCCAAACAGACAGGCAGAGAACCAATCGCGTCTTGGACAGATGCTTGGACCTTATATGCGGATGATTCTATAAGTACTTAGTTGTCTGACAGTTCTCAAGTTCTTCGAGCTCATCTTCCACAGTTCTAGCAATGGCAGACTCATCTTCTTGCAAACAGAATTCATCAGGACTGCCAACACCAACTATGCAATACGATGCGGAGCATGCAAAGCAAGTCGCAGCTGTCATCGCAGCTTCGGGCCCACCGCCTCCATCAGAAGCAGAAACGTTAGCTACGCAGCACGATGCGAAAGGCTGGATCAAGCTGCCAGGCTTCGGAATGCCTCTCGAGCAGGAAACACCTTTACCAATTGCTCAGGACTGGTATGCTTCGCCGATCACAGTAAAGGAACGATCTATGGTGGCCTTGATGCTAGCTTTGAAGGATAAGCCAAACTGGGATCAGAAGGTCTTCAATGAGGAGATTGTTTCGAAGTGGCGTGCAGAAGCTATGGCCTTCACTCCAGACCATGGAAGGGCGAGGACAGCGGCTGACAGGCAGAGTGATGTCTGGAATAACGGGGAAGGTAATGGTCAGAATCTGGACATGGATGGGGAAGAACGACAAAAGAAGATCGATGAGAAGGCATTCGACTATGTATGAGAACCTGTCTGAGTAATTGGATATGTTGCTGACGCCTATAGTGCATTGCTGAAATTCGCGACGATGCTCGATTCTACGAGGAGCACGACTTCACCAAAGCCATCGATGCCAATGCTTGTACGTACATGTCAGACTCAGCAGTCTCGGCGGAAACCAAAGCACTTCTCAAAGATGGCGTCAAGCCCCTGGAGAATGTGCGAAGCGAACTGAAGGATTGGCATCCTGGCTCAGACGGAAAAGTACTGGATCTTGTCCATCCATCACTCTTCCCATTGTTTTATGGCAAGTCGAGAATACTACCTCGCGACCAAGTTCCACTTGAGAAGTGCGCCTGGTCAACTGGGCTGGGCGAGCTGGTTCCGGAACAATGCACATGTGAGGAGTCATACAGTGACAACCATCAGTGGTATGTATGAACCAGGACTCGATGCGCGCTTTATGTTAACCATCGCTAGGTTGCCTTGTGAAGTAGCTCTGGATGCCGACAAGAATGCTTCAATTACAAGCTACATCAACAACCTCCACCCACGTGGTAACGAGGGACTTTACAGAGCAATAGCCAACGTCATCAGCGCAGCTGTGCCACTCTGGACGGAGACCATACTCTCAACTCGATACCTGACCAGCAGGAGACTGACCATGTCGACGCACGAGGGCTGGATTGACTTGCCGAGGCCGACGACTATCGACGAGGATGGGGAAGAAATCGAAGACGATGACGAGTACTGGGACAACCGAGAAAACTATCACGAAGTCGAAATACCCCAGCCAAAATCCTACACACCTCTCAAGCGCGTCGACAAAACAGTCTTCGAGGTGAAACCCAGCAGAAGCTACCGCATAAGCGATCTAGGCGCCGCACTACGCAACCCAAACATCGAGCCAACTGCAGCTCAGATCGAAACAGGCGACGAGGCCATGACTGCCGAACGCTCCGCAATCGAAAGGATCTTCTCCGAACAAGGTCTCCAAGTCATCGTCAAACTCGCCAACATCCATCTCACGCCAGACAAGCCAACCTACGACGGAGGATCTTGGCACATCGAAGGACAGCTGAACGAACACATCTGCGCTTCAGCACTATACTACTACGACAGCTCCAACATCACAGATTCCTTCCTAGCTTTCCGCGAAACAGTCGATAAAGATGAACTACAAGCTGAACAACATCGCTATCAAGCCTTGATGGAAATCTACGGGATTAACGATTCTTGGGGCGATGCACTACAAGTCCTCGGAGCAGTCCACACACGCGAAGATCGTCTTCTAGTATTTCCTAATGTTCTACAACATCGCGTTAGCCCTTTTTCCCTTCAAGACGTGACCCGTTCAGGCCATCGGAAGCTTTTAGCGCTTTTCTTAGTCGATCCACATATCCGCATCCCAAGTACGGCGAATGTCCCGCCTCAGCAAATCGATTGGTGGAAGAAGGCTATGGAAGAGAAGGGTTCTTTGACGCAGAGGTTGCCTGTTGAGTTGGCTGATAAGTGCGTTGAAGGTGTGGAAGATGGGTTTCCGTGGACGATGGAGGAGGCGAAGAAGATTAGAGAGGGGTTGATTGAGGAGAGGAAGTGGTATGTTGATGCTTTTGAGGAGGGGTTTAGGGAGAATGGGTATTGTTTTTGTGAGCATTGAGATAGAGACAGAATATGATTGCGTACTGATTAGCTGTATATGTGTCGTTGTTAGGGACGTCACATTCAAGAGTATACTAGCTCAAAGACCGACCTCCGTACAGCACGATCTCCGTTTCCATTTCTTTCTGCAGTTGCTACCCTCTCCTCCGATATTACACATGACTTGCACTGTATCTTTGTGGGGACAGCTTCCTCGGACTTCTGTTTGGTTGCACGTGGTTTATGGCATGCTTGAGGCGGCAGTAGCATACAGTGTGCACTGACTGCTTGCACCCCAGGCATGACGAGAAACAATCTGGTTTGTTCTCTAGAGTGTCTTCGTGGCACATGGTGCACTGTCCAGCTAGCGAACTCATACTCTCCGGTGTCTTGGCCATCTTGCTTGGGGACTCTGTTGCCGCTTGAGAAGCCCAGAGCCATGTCGAGCATGTTGTGCTTTGACATCATCTGACAGTGTCGGGACGGGTGACTCAGGTTTGGTGCGCGGAAGCCAAAAGCAGCGAACGATGAAATGTCGTTGAAGGGATTGTTCAACGACGAGTTGGCGCTGGCAAATCGTCAAGGCTGTTGTACGATCGCCGGCGAACGTTGACGATGCGAATCGCGATGTCATACTCCAAGACTTTGCCGGACACTGGCTGCTTCTTGTTGCGAAGTAGGTGAGCCAGATCCGGGAGACATATGCCACTGGAGAAGTTTCTGCCCAAGTAGGAGCCAGCGGAGCCAATGAACAGCCTGCCCTCGTGCTCGGTGAGGTTTTCTGGTTCAGCACCAGGACCACGACTCTCCATGACTAACAGACCGTGCTTGAAGTAGAGATATCTACCTCGTGGGCGTTGATCACTCTGGCATGCGACACGATCGCCATGAGTGACGGCTGTAAGGCAGAGCGCGCCACTCTGCTTGAGAGCTTAGAGATGATCGAAGGATGTGAAGGGACTGGTCACTGGGTGTGGAGCTGTCGGGATCGTCTCGGACTAGGTTGTACAGCTCTCGACCGCGTACTGTGTCGCCCCATTGAGAAGGCGTCTGGTCGAGAGAACGCTACCATCGTGCCCATTCTCCAAAGCCCAGTAGTAAGCACCTCCATCGGTGTCGCAGTGATAGTCGATCAAGGAGGGTCTTGATGAATGCCGTTATTGAGTGAGAACTTTCGGGAAGCTAACGGACCACGAATGAGGTTGGTCATCCAGATGTTGGGTGTGAGCTTCGTGTGCACGAAGACACCTCAATGTCCGTCAAGTTGACTCCATCGTCAAACTTGCCATGGATCCAGTATGAATGGACGAAGAGCTCCGAAACGCTGAACAGCCGGAAGTTAGGGGCGCGAGGTGATGTGTATAGATGTCGAGAAGTGTTGTATATACCAAAGGGAAGACACCCAGAGAGTGAACGGATGGATGTTGACAAAGTCCAGCCTAGTCGTGGTGAGCACGGAAGGAAAGGCGGCGTTGAGTAGCGAGTGGAACGTCAAGATTTCGATTGCTCTCCGTCACAATCGTGTCGACTTTGCCTCTGCGAGCCGATCTCAGTTTACAGGTCTCGAGCAAGAGCAGCTTGAACAGCACCATGGCTGCGCGATACGTTCCCAGCCATGAGTTGGGCATCTTCGAGCTACTCCATAGGCTAGCTGCTGGAACCGAAGGAACTGGTCGTATGATTGGTTGCGATTGGTGCATATAACTAGTATCGAAAGGGAAGGGTGTAGGCCGTATAAGTTGACTGTGCTGATGCGAGAAATGAGAGACCGGACCATGCTGTGCCAACATGTATCGCTTCAAGTTTGGCTCTGCGTGGCTGCTAGCCTTGTGTCGTACGAGATGCTATAGGGGCTAAGGTAGGGTCGAGGAAGTATCTTTGGTCGCAGTACTCGTGGCTGCCGGTTCTCCGTGGCCTCGGGATCGTGGAAAGCACCTAGCGGACTTAAAGTCTTCCGGCCAGGAGCATGAAGAGCTTGTGGCGTAGCCTTCGACATAGTCACTGCCAGAGTCCTCTAGGACGGAGTTGGGAACATCGATGCGTAGGCCGCAAAGATCTCCCTGCTTGATATACTCCAGCTTCTCCACGAGAGTTGCTGGCCGTAAGGAGAGCCCCCCAGCACGAATGATGCTGGAGTGCTTTGCCTTCTTGTCCAGCTCGTATAGCGTGATAACGAGCTAGCTCATATATGCTTGCTGCGTCTTGGACTGATGAGGCCGTGGTGAGGTGCGGAAGCGGACCTCACGAGTAAGATAGTTGAAGGTGGTATTTGCGTGGTGCGGTGTGTATACAGGTTCGAAAGATGTTGCGTATACCCAAGACAGAAATGCCAGAATGAAGGAGTTCATCGCCACATGTTGAGCCCGCCCTGGACATACTGTGAAGTAGATGACCGGAACTGTTGAGTTGAAGAATGCCTTGCCTCGGTACCTTGGAACTGGCCCCTGCGCGATGAGGCCACACGAGATGCCGGTAGCATTGCTGTCACTGGGCAAACTTCGTACTTCGCGTTCTCAACCGACCACAGACGACAGGCATGCCGATGTACTGAGCGAGCTTGCCGAACACCTTGTTTGGCTTGTTGCACTTTCTTGCCGACATGGTTCGACTTCTTGACGAGCTTCTTGAACTTAGCGACTATCTGCGCCCACCTCGATCTCGTCGAAGTCATCAGCACCGACGTGTACAGAATAACATCTCTGGAGCCGAGAATGGCGGTGATCATGCCAGAGCGAAAACCTCTGTGGGTTCTGGAAGGCGTTGTGTATAGCCGAAGACGAGGAGTGATGTATATAGCTTGCCGAGAAGATGACTTGGAAAGACGAATGCCATTGTGGTCGAGCTGGGAACACCGTTCTTCTGAAGTATGAGTGTCTGCGGCCACAGGATGTGGACAAAGCCGACAACGGAAAATGATGGTCCTTGAGGCTTCTTCTGGCACCCATAGTCCAGAAGTCGTCTGTTGCCGTGTATGATGAGTATGGCATATAGTGCTTGAACGCGGTGTCTTGAAGTCCGGAGGAAAGTTGAGATGAGACTTGACCACGGGTCTTGTGGTACTTTGGATCGTCAGAGTATAGAAGTGCAGATCTTGATGAGTATAGTGCTTGTAAAGTGATTGTGATAGATCTTGTGATGAAACGAGCAGAGAGTTCTTCTGGACTATATCGATCAACTTGCTTGCTTCATGCATGTCGGCAGTACTAGCGGTCCTGAGGTTGGTCAGAAGCAAGCACTCTTCTGCAGCTGTCGGGGTTGATATATGCAAGATGCCGCTTCTTTCGGCAACACTGTGCATGTGTGAGTGATTGTTCTGTAGCTTGTCAGTTTGCGGCCGGTGCCTGCATATCTGCTCGGGACAATCTCTCGTAGTAGTGGGTTGCATCGTGAAGGCATCCGGGTGCTGCATACAAACCACGTCATTGAGGCAGCGAAGTGTGTGTTATGTGCTTATCGAGGTGTCTGAGAGAGCTCTCGCGGATCATGATGCCATGCTACTGAAGTTGCAATTCGTGCAGTAGGCTCATCGCTCATATCTCGCTGGTGAGACGGTAAGGCGAATGAGTTGAGATCTGTCCTTCGGTATAGACCTATTTCAGACTCCAAAGCCTTCAATGCCGCCAAGCGCAGCACCCAGATACCCGAAGTCGGAGATACTTCTCTTGCCAAAGATCTGTACCATCTCTCCATGCGGCCATTCTATCATTCCAGTATAGACAGATAGCCAGCTCACAGCAGAAACAGAAGTGACCAGAGTAAGCATCAAAGTCCTGAAGTTCCTGTAGAAGAAAGGATGCCATTTCGCGTTCCAGAGATCCAGCTTATGAGGTTCGCCGAGGAGAGGTATCTGATTCCAGAGGCCGATCCGGAAAGATCGTAAGGTGTGTGACAGCGTGGGTTGATGGGGTATGCTCCATGGAAGTGAGACATTCCGTGCACTTCGTAACTCCTGAACTTCGGCTGTCGTCTTACACCTTGAGATCGCAAGCACATCATCCACATCCGTCTTCAACCCAACCCTATGATACACGCGTTCCGTGTAAACCACCAATTTCTTATATTTCCTCTTCATAGTCCCTCTCAACCAATCCTGCGGTAACTTGGGGAACAGCATGAGACTGAGATACCCAACAACCAGACAATCCACAGCCGTCAACTCCTCCGTCTCCTTGCCTCCTAAAATGTCCTCCAACGGCTCAAAGAAATTATCAGCCAACCCATTCAACTTGAACGCAGCAGCATGTTCCGGCCTCCCCAACAAACCCTTCAACGTCTGTTTCCCTCCTCCCAGCAATAATGAAGCTCTCTTCTGCGTCGCCTCCTCAAAAGACTTTGCCTTCCCAACTCCATCCGCGAGCCCTTCAGGACGATTAGACATATCCTCATGAACATTATCGACATCTATACTCGAAATCCCCAAACGTTCCGTCCTCATCCGAGCACTCGCCCTCCTTCTTGGCGGTAAAGTATAATTCGCATGCCATGGCAAGACTTTGGTATACTCCGGTCTTGTAGCAAGTCTGTAGTTCTCGAAGCCGACGTAGAGGCTGATATCTAGTAATGTCTGAGCGTTGGACTCGATGAAAGATGTTATAGCTATGGCATCTGCTCGTTGTTGGTCATCTTGTGGAGGTTTTAGGAGGCGCTTGTCGAGTAAATGGCGGGCGATGTTGTTGAAGCCTGAGAGTTTTGCTGTGCCGTCGATGAGGTAGGGAAGTGGTCGGGTTTCTTCATCGTGAGTGGGGATTATGCTGTATGAGTCTGGTCCGATGTGGAGTTGAAGGAGAGCGATGGAGGCGATACATTGCGCGTCGAGGGAGGGGAGACCGAAGGCTGGTGGGAGGACGAAGAGTTGCATTGTTGATGATATGAGTTGGAGCTTGGTGAGACTTTTTGGGAGAGGACGCGTTTTGGGACCGTGAAAGTCGGATTGCCGTTTTGGGAAATGCCGAGCAGACATCACTTGTCTTCTCCTTTGCTGCTTGACTATCGTTCCTACGTCAATATTACACCAGCCTAGAAGCTCATATAATGCTTCGGACCACGACCGATACTGATAAATGGACGCTGCGCACCGCATAGTCGGATGACACTCAGGCTATCTTCTTGAAGGGCTTCTCTTGCCTCCTTCAAGTCCTAGTACCATAGACCTTGGAGGCTGGCACACTTCTGACCATTCTCCGTTGCGATATGGACAGCACTGGGCGGCACAGCTCTGCTTCGAGCAGCGTAGACAATGCTTCAACTGGAGAGGCGGTAGCGACCATTTTCCTCGACTCTAGTCTGCCCACGCTGTGGCTGAAGTCCCTGCATATTGCAGTAGAACTAGAGCTACACGTGCTCCGCTCGCAAGGCTGGCGGCTATCTCAACTCTCCATAATCTCGCTCATCTCAAGATGACACTGTATCTATCGAAGCTGTCTTGACAGGGATATCTGGGCCGGTTCTGGCGATCATGCCAGCTGATGCCGCTCACTCAGCAGTAGCTGGCCACTGGTACGAGAACAACCACGCGGGCGACTTTGCTCGCGTACAGTATGGAGACATACATGGAGATGTCACGAACAGCAAGTGACTTCGTCCAGAACTGTGAGCGCGAGCGTCAGCTAACGATATCACAGACGAAACCACGTATAACGCCTACCATCTGCACCAGCATGCATCAGCGGAGACCAGAAGTAACGAGTGGATTGGTGTCATATCTTGCATGACTGGCCTCAAAGCTCGCATTGCCTGTTTGTCTAGCAGACTGGGCGAGCTTGACCTAGAGTCCGACTCAAAATTCGTGTGTTCCAAGTCATCGGGGGCTCTCGAATTATGCTCCCATGCACAGGAAGCCAGCCGAGCACTGGACCAACTGGAACGCCAGCTTGTCCATTCCACAGCAGCGGAAACTCGAAAGGATCACATACCTCTACAAGATCTCATCACGACGCTGACCGCGGCAGTTCTTCTATTCGACGAAATCGAAACTTTAGTGCCGATCAATGAGGGCAGCGCCTTGGAAGAAGACAAGGCCACAGACATTAGCGGCTTCTGCAAGAAGTTGCAGTGGCAGCATACCACATGGGATATGATAACGAAGACTCTCACGTGGTGAGTATGGAATGCGTATGGTAACTTGAGATACCGAGAAATCAGCGATCTCGACCTAACGGCGCAAACGACAGCACTCTGCTTGACCACCGAGGTCACGCGAAGACTATCCGAAGACGAAGATCTTGCTCGTAAAGTGGAGACATTACAATCAGAAATCACCAGACTTGCAGAAGCGCTTCATGAAGCGCCTCGTCTACACATATCAATACTACCAGAGGCTTCGGCAGCTACCGCAGCTCGTCTTGATGTTATGCCCTACGGATTCGAGAAAGACTTGATATCTGCAAGAGTCTATCGACGTTACCACCAACACGCAGAAACGATCCCGGACGATTTGTCAATCAACACGGCTGGTTACAGTGTATGGTCGCGAACATCCGGTATCACAGTGGGAAACACGTCGACGCTATGGAGCATTGCGTTACCTTTGCGCAGATTAGAGCTGAGTAATAGTCAGTACTACCAGGGGCCGGACATTAGTCCATCATCGAACGTGGACGATAATGGATCCACGAGTGACAATCATCAAGGATATGCCATGCCTGATCGCGAGACCGTGGAGCGTTCCATGTACGGAGCACCCATAATTGTCGCAGCGGAAGACACAGCAGCCAGGTCGGGCGAGATACCAAGTCCTGATGCCATTTCGACTGTCTGCACCCTGTCTGCTGGTGAACCAGGCCTCCTGGCGGCTGCAAAGGAAGGTTCAGCCACTCTCGTAGAACACTATTTGAGTCTCGGAGTTCATGTCAATTATGCCGATGACAAGGGCCGGACTGCACTGCACTATGCTTCCCTAAAGGGACACGAGATTATTGTCCGGAATCTGCTTGCAGCTGGCTGTGATCTTGATGCTGCAGGTAATGGTGGCTTCTTTGCACTGGACTTGGCCGCAGAGAAGGGACACGAGAGCATCGTTAAGATCCTGATCAAAGCCGGCAGTAATATCGATCATGCCACGATCGGGGGCTGGACTGCATTACTCTCCGCTACCCTGAGGGGTCGCGATAGCATTGTTCGAATACTTATCGACGCCGGCTGTGAAGTTGATCATGCCAACAACGAAGGCTTTACTGCATTGCTTCTTGCTGCCACGTTCGGACACGACAGCGTTGTTCGAATACTCATCGAAGCCGGCAGTAATATCGATCATGCCGCGAACGGGGGCTGGACTGCATTATTCTGCGCTGCCCAGAAGGGCCACGACAGCATTATTCGAATGTTTATCAATGCTGGTTGTAAAGTCAATCATGCTGAGAAGGACGGCTGGATGCCTTTGCACGTTGCAGCAGACTATGGCCATGCACAATGTGTGCGGGTACTTCTCTCTAATAACGCCGCTATCGATAGCAGAGACGAACTTGGCTGGACTGCACTGCACTGCGCAGCATACCACGGCCATACGGAGTGTTTGCAGGCACTCCTTGAGGCTGGAGCAGATGTATATCTAAGACCAAGTGATGGTTATTGGCGAGGGCGAACTGCACTCGACATTGCAATCTCAAACGGACGTACGAGCGTTGCAAAAATTCTGAGACAGCATGGCGCGAAACCAACGTCGACTTTGCGAGCTTTGATTCGGCGTAGGTAGTGATTCAAACGGTGCCAAAAGCTAGATAGCATTGATATATGAACAAAAGGAGAAGCAGCTGATCGGTTTTCTCTATCTTGGCTTTCCGTCTGTGGCAATCGCGGCGAGCTTGCAGCATCAAATCAATCAGGCACTGTGACAGAGAAGCCAGCCGAGGGTGCCTGTTGCAGGCTCATAGCTCTCTCCAACTCAGAAAGCATTAAGTATTTGTATAGAAAGACTCTGACAGAGCGCAAAGTCTCAAATCTCTGGAGTCATGACTTTAGGCCGACTCATACGTCGCCTCTGACGTGCTAGGTTGGGTGGAGGATGATTAGGCTTGCACATCGGCTACACTACTTGGGAAGT
The DNA here is from genome assembly GCA_022570795.1 of Sphaerulina vaccinii. Lineage (NCBI taxonomy): Eukaryota > Fungi > Ascomycota > Dothideomycetes > Mycosphaerellales > Mycosphaerellaceae > Sphaerulina > Sphaerulina vaccinii. Next base: position 469,804 of record JAKUDP010000014.1, read on the forward strand.
CTATGAAAGGAAGATGAGATATGAGCTTGAACTATCATTGATCAAACACGAACTACCTTGGCAACTATATAATAACACAAATGAAATACCGAAATCGTTACACTCTTCCCACGGCACCTATCACTTCCACGCCCTCGTCCTCCCCGACTTCTGTTTGGCTAACAATTCAGACAACATCTCCCACGTGTACTTCCCTTGATCTGACGAGCTTACGATCTCCTTATAACCACTCGAGCCCTTCTCAGGCAGCGTAAAGTAGTTCCCACTTCTTGTGCAAAGCAAGAAGTACTCGCAGCTGCTTTCCGGCTTATGCTCAGCACCGTGGACACAGCCCTCTCCAATGTCGATGCAGACGGCTCTCGGATCAGCACGGACATTCGGAATGTTGAATTTGGCATCATTGTTGACCTTGAGAGGAGGTGTCTGAGGTTCGCTCTTTGCCCACCTCCACGCCCTCGGCCTCCCTCCCGTCGACTTCTGCCTGGCTAATTCCGCGGACAACACCTCCCACGTGTCCTTCCCTGTAGGTGACGAGCTTGCAATCACCTTATAAGCACTTGAGCCCTTCACGGGCAAAGTGAAGTAGTTGCCGCTTTTGCTAGACGTCAGAAAGTACTCGCAGCTCCTCTCTGGTTCTCGACCAGCACCATGAACACAGCCCTGTTTGTGGCCGATGAAGATGGCCCTTGGGTCAGCCTGAGCAGCTGCAAGCTTGGTCTTAGGAGGAGGACTCTGAGGATCTTTGCTCTCACTGTCAGGCTCATCGCTGCCTTCGCTGCTCAGTGGATTCTCGCCATACCACTTAGCCACTCCCTCAGGGTTACATCCCTTGATTTCTTTGTAACCCGCGGATCCTCTCTTTGGCAAAGTGAAAATGAGGCCGTACGCCGCTTCCTTTTTGGAGATTTGCAGCTTCTTGGAGGAGATCGTACATTGCTGTGAAGACAACCCTTCTCGAGAAATACTCCATACTCCTCAGCTGGCCACCACTTGGCTGCTCCTTCGGGGTTGAAGAAGAAGATCTGGGCGTAGTCTTTGGAGCCGAACTCTGGGAGAGCGTAAAGCAAATCAGCGTTTTCGCTTATCATATCTCTGACAAGGTGATCGCACATGGTCGGACCATGTCTCGCTTTGCCGTCGCCGTGCACACAGCCTTCTTCTTCTCTGATCCAGACTCGTCTCGACGTAAGTCCAGGGCGGAGTGATGGCGGTTGATCCTGTGGCTTGGCCAGGAGAGCTTGCTGTTCGCGTTCTTTCTCGGTATCAAGTACTGCGGACAGATGTGCTACATCCTTTTGACGAGTAAGATACTTAGAATAGAGCGCTGCTCATTCTCCGGGAGATCCATGAAGAACCAGTAGGTACGTTCATCTTCACTTTGGACACCGGGACCTGTCTTACTGACTCCACTTCCCAAGTCAGCAGGTGTTGTCCTCGGGCGACGAGAGGGAGTTGCAGGCGAAACGCCCCGAGTTCTTTTGAGCGCCATATTGAGTTGAGCTGATGGAAGAGCCTTGAGTAGAGTGTAAGGTCGCAGAGACTTTGTCGAGAAAGTACTCCGCTCATAGCAAGTGGTGTAGAGATGCTTTGTCCTCGCCGGAAACGGCGCGAGTATGTGCAACAAAGAATGTTGGTTTTGGATATCACGCTCTCCAGCTCGGCTCAGAACAGCGCACTTAGTAAGTCCCATCATATCTCCTCTTCCGTCCCGCCCTCTCAACAGTCGCATACGAAGCCGCATCCCGCACGGCTCTCTTCAACTCATTCCTCAGAGCCTTATTGTCAGTCCTCAACAAGGCAATATCCTCGACAAGATCATCATGAGCGACTCTGAGTTGTCTATGCTCATCAATCTGCTTCTCCTGCATCTCCACGATAGTCAATCTTCTATCTCTGAAGCCTGTAACAAGTTGACACAGATCCCATTGCGTCTGTCGAACATTCTCGAGAGTCTGCAGTACGGCTGGCAGATCATGTGCGGTGACTTCGTCTGGGTTTGAGAATTTGGCTTTACGAAGATGGGAGCGGTCTCTGACTGGCGAGGAAAGGCCTCTGTCTTGGGGTTCAGATTTGGCGCTGTCGCGTCGAGATTCCACGCGAGCTCTGCCAGTCCTAACCATACCAGTATCGTTCTCACTGGCCGATTCGTCGTCCTCTTCCTCCTCTTCGTCTTCCTCCTCTTCATCTGCAATCTCATCTGCAGATAGTCTCGCTCGAATCCATCGACCCCTCGAGTCTCTCCGCAAACGCTTGCGAGCAGGCTGCTGCCTAGCGTCTTGACGTTCTTTCGCAGCTACAGCCTTCTTGCCCTCACTTCGAGGGATAACAGGCACCAGCTTCTTAGGCGTAGGCTTCTGCTTCTTGATTGAGTCCAACTGACTCTGCAAGTCCTCGCCATGCTCATGACACTCTTCTAGCTCTTTCTCTAGTTCATCAATTCTGTCTTGGAGGTAGCCATTCTGCTCCTCGGCAGCCTCACAGCGTTTGTCACACTCGTCAGAGGAAGTACCTGCTGCTGAAGCTTCTGCTAATTTTGCTTCGAGATCGGCAATCGTCTCGCTATCGGCTACGAGAGCTTCGTCCGAGAACTTGGCAACATCTCCTGCTTTCTGAAGACTTTTCTTGAGAAACAAGACCTCGAAGATCCTTCTTAAGTTGGCTTTCTGGAGATCCTTCTTAAGCTGCAAGACCTCCCACTCATGCTGATGGAAAGTTGATCGCTGGTCGTTGAGGGCTCTCTCAACTATACCAAGTTGTGTCGCCAAAGACGCTGAGCCAGTCGACTTGCGAGACTCTAAGAGCTTCTTCTCCAGATCGTCGACAACGGTCTGCAAGTGCTTGACATCAAGACTATCCATCTCACGGCGCCTCCGACATCGCTCTAGCAGTTCTCTGAGCCTTGAAACGTCGGTGGCTGGCTCGTTGTCAGACGAAGCTGGTTCGCGAGCCTTCTCGCAGTCACCCAGTCTTCGTTTAAGGTCATCAATCTGTTGACTTTGGTTGTCAAGTTGTTCAATGCAGTCATTAAGCTTGTTTTCGGAGAATTCTGCACGATCAATCGCTGCATCGCGATCCCCGTGACACTCTTCCAATTGCTTCTCAAGATTATTGATTATCTCTTGCAAAGCCTCACCATGTTCATGACAATCGTCCAGCTGCCTCTGTAGATCCTTGACTTCGTTTCGTGAATCAAGAAGGCGTTGTTGCTGTCGCTGATATGCGGCTCTCGTGACACACGGACGCTGATCGGAAGGAGTGCCAGCAGGACTGTTCGGTTGCGAATCAGGTCTGACATCGTCTGGTCCGAAAGATGCAGCTTCGACGGCATCTGCTCTGGCGGCCTCCGCATCAGCTGCTGCTTGTGTGGCGGCTTCTTGGCTAGCTGCCGACTGTTGACGTAGAGACTCGCATTCGTCTTGTGCAGCAGCGACAGCTGCACGTTCGACATCTAGTTCGTCTGCTAACGACTGGGCAGTCCTGACCATCTCATCACGGAAATCAAGAATCTCCTGAAGACGTGCGTCGCGGTGCTCGGGATCCTCGGTTGGCTGAGCTACCTGTGCAGCTTCCTGCCTAAGATTAACGATTTCATCGGATAAGCTCTCATTGAATTCCTCGGCATCTTGAGCTCTTCGCAATACGTCTACAAGGTCACTTCTTGCTTCGTTCGCTTCCTGCGTACGATCTTGAATCTCCTGCTGAGCATCGACTAAGTCTTGCTCGAGCTGATCAATACGTGCCTGAAGCCTTTGGTTCTCAGCATAGATATGCGCTTGAAGTCTTTGGTCCTCAGCATAGAAAGGATCATCCTCGATATCATCGCCAAGCTCCGGACGTGCATTGTTTACACGTTGATCGTCATCTATTGGTCCATACACAGGTGAGTCATTGACGACGGATGGTGACTGTGATGATGGCCGAGGCGTACTTTGCTCAGACAGTGGGCGCGGCCCTGCACGAGGGTCTCGTGCTGGACGTGATGAAGGCCGAGGCGTGTTTGGCTCAGAACGTGGACGTGGTCTGGAAGATCGTGGAGATCGTGATGCAGGTCGAGGCGTATTCGGCTGAGACAGTGGACGTGACGGTCTATAGCTGGGCGTAGGCGTGCGCGACTCCGGAGGTGGTGAGCGCGGAGTCTGCAGCGGCCGAGGTGGAGGAGAAGACGATGGCGCAGGTGGTGATCGTGGAGTCTGCAGCGGTAGAGCAGGAGGAGGAGAGGATGACGGAGGTGGAGACCTTGGAGTCTGCAGCGGAGGAGGAGGGGGCGGAGAAGGTGACGCAGGTGGTGACCGCGGAGTCTGCAGCGGACGTGAGCCAGAGGTAGGGGCTCTTGGACCATTGGGTGCGCGTGGCAAGTCGTCCACCTCCGATAAGAAGTCACCTGGTAAGTCGCCCTGTGCTAGATCAAGTTCTGGAAGATCATCCTCATCTACAGGAGCCTGCTCGAGCTCGGAAGCAGCATCCCAGAATGGTGTACCTGGTCGAACATCTTGCAAACTGCGTGGCACACTGCGTGGCAAATCTTCACCCCCATCAGACGAGTTGTCGCTACTGCCAATCGAGATTGGATCATCTTGATCACCCTGAGCCGGATCAGAACCAATCTCGATGGGAGCATTCTGTGTTCCAGTCATCCGTGCACGACCTACCCCACGTGTAGGCCCATCAAATCGTGCTCGACCAGGAGCCAAATCTCCTAACAATGCCGACAACGCATGAACACGATCATCCTCAGGTGCTGGAGGCTCATAATCCGGATCCCGATATCCATCAACCCCATTCAGAGGATGTAACAGCCCATCACTTCCATAGAAGTGATTAGCCTCCAGATCGCGGAAATCTGGAATACCAGGTGGGGCAGACCACGAACTCCTTCCATTAGGAGTAACATAATACCATTCGTCAGCACCATTTTGAACAGCTTGCCAGCCTGCCGGAAGGAAAGGTTGTCCTCCAGTTCTCGGATGCCATGCTGGGAGTGGAAAGAGGACAGGGTACGGAAGGTTGTCAGATGTCCAGATATCGTAGACTCTGTTGGGATTGATGCGGTCGACGACCCAGGGCGGCGAGGGGAGAGTCTCTTGATAGCCTGTTATGGAGGAGTAGAAAACCCATTCGTCGACGCCGTACTGTGCTGCGTCGAGCAATTGTGGAGTCCATTCTGGTGGGAGGCGGAAGTCTCGAAGGCGATAGTCATCGTCTATGTGCATAGTGACTTCGTAGTCCAGCTCTTCTTCGATGAGATCAAGGTCGCTTGGTTCATCTGAGTCTTCATCGGAGTCGTCGTTGAAGTCAATGGGATCATCATCCGTGTCTTGACCTTCTTCCATATAATCGTCTTCAGGGTAGGCATCACCCATTTCAACGTCTTCCGCATCGACTACTTCGTCTTGTCTTGGGTCTAGTCGAGCACGTCCACCTCCACGTCCACCACGTCCGCCGCCTCGGAATTGTCCCCGTCGATTAGCGAACTCTTCTTGGCCAATCGTAGGACTACGTCGCTGATCCCGCTGAGCAGCTTGGCGTTCGGTGATGCGCTCCAGATTGGCTATAACACCTGCCACTACACCTTGCGTGGTCTGCTCAGTGCGCTCTCTGGGTGCCGCTGCACCCGCTGTGGGAAAAGCCGCTGCTCTGGGTGCACGAGCGCCAGTTGGTGTTGCTGCAGTCGCAGTCGCAGTCGCAGTTCCAGCTGCAAGTCGGCATAGCAGCCACCGCGCCTTCTGCCTGTTGTTGAGCCTCTATCTGATCAGTAAGTGCTTGTTCCTGAGCAGCTATCGTCGCAGCTGCTTGAGCTCGCGTCAAGGCAAGCATCTCACCCAGAGGAGTCTCGAACTCTGGCTCCGTGGCTTCATACTCGATTTGATGACGATGCGCAGCCGAGACCTCTAGCCTCGCGCGGCCGTTCGGCGCACGTCGTGGCAGTGGAAGTCGTGCTGCCACGAAGGCACCATTTCCAGTCGTAGCTGCATCTCCGGCTCTAGCATCCCGGCGTCGTTGTTCATCAGCCTCAAGTAATGCTTGGAAAGGACGAGGAGCTGGAGTAGCTTCCTCCCCTCGCCGTTCTTGTTCAGCTGCCGCAGCTGCCCTCGCGACTTCCTGCGTTGCGCCGAACAAAGCAAGCTCAGGCCTGAGCGCAGGCCCCGGATGAAGATGTTTGAAAGCCGAGACTTCCAATCTAGCTCGTCGACTAGATCCCTTCCTCGAAGGATCGTGATCAGAGAGGATTTTGCCAGCTACAACAGCTCGGGCATACTGGTCCTCGTCCATAGCAGCTTCCCATTTCTTGTGCTTCTTAGGGGATGCGAGGGCGCGTGGTTCATGAGGAATCTCCTCGCCATGGTTATGGTCGCGGGAAGGGCCTTCTGGTGCTGCTGTTTTCTTGGCTCTGACTGTCTTCGGGCTGATAATACTATTTGGAGTTTCGGGCGGATCGTAGCGTCGTGGCTCGTTCGCTTCGTCCCAGTGTACGCTGCGAGGGGTGCCTTCTCCATCGCCAATGTGGCCAGATGCTACCGTGCCTTTTCTGTTGGCTGAGGTAGATGCTTCAGCAACAGGCTCAGTCTCAAAGTCTTCTGGGCCGTCATCCTCAACGTAGACATCGTCAGAGTCGTCCTCAGAGTCGGCGTATATTCCACGACTCGCACGACCTCTGCTCACTAATTTGCCTTTACCTTTCTTCCAGCGTTGCTCGAAGCCAGCTGCAGCTTTGGCCCAGGTACGCGGGTCTTTCAGGTACAGCTTCTTGTGATGCCTCCTAGCTTTAGCAATAGCCTGGGCTTGAGCAGTCGCGTTCGCAATTTCATTCGGTGATGCTATGGGAGAGGGTCCGGATCCTGGTGGGCTATTAGGTGTCGGAACGCCCTTTCGTGGTTTGATGAGAGCTGGAAGTGGGGTCATCAAGCGCGGGTGTTCCTGCACTTCCGTAGCATTCGTGAGACCATGACGATACAGTCTCAAGGCGTACAGCTCGCGAGGAGTCATGTTCTTGGAGAACTCGAATGGTGTGTCTGGGTTGATGCCATGATGGTAGGGTAGTATTGGTGTTTCTTCGCCTTTTGCTTTAGCTTCTCGGCGTCGAGCATCTTGCATTGCGATCATGCGATGCCAGTGGGACACTTTTGGGGCTGACATGTCGGTCGGCGAACTTCTCCTTCTTGCTGCTGCATCTTTGACACGTGGTGATTTGCGTTTCGGCGCCATGGTCGATGCCTATTACTGCTTATTGCAGCTTCGCAGGATCTTGATGATCTGCAGAGGTGTGCTTGAGTTGCGAAAGCCATCTTGCTGGGGAGTTCGTCAAAGGATTCGAAGGTCTTTGACCAAGATCGCCGGATCCGGAAGATTTCGTGGTATGCATCCTGAATTCGGGCATTGTTCATTGTTTGAGCTCTGATGTAAGTGCCAAGTCAATACCGACCATCTGTGGTCAGTATTTGATGTGCCGCTCTGCTGGAGTGTCGCTGAGTAGAGCCTGTGCTGACTTTAAAACTCTAGCGCTCAGACATCAGGCCTGAAAGTTCAACTTACATTCCTGCCAAGACCTGTCACTCTCGCGCTGGCCAATGTATAACATACCTTACTTCATCAAGAAGAGCTATGTGGTTATTCGAGCATACAATTGATCGTTCTATGGTTCTGGCGCTGTCAACATACTTCAGTCGGTTGACATATGCAGGGAAAACAGGACTCACAATTAGTCCCAGCTGAGAGAACACTTCGATGCCGAGCTCGGCGCCTCGGTCGCAAGGCTGTGCGACAGAGAAGAAAGTCTGACTTCTCGAAGTGAGACTGTGGCTTGCAAATGCTGTCTCCTGCGCGTACGCTGAGGAGTGAGTAGACATTGTGCTACCGGGTGTGCTGTCGTGTGGCTCGCATTCTTGCTGAGTTCACCAATGTGTTGCGATTCGTTCGAGAGGATCTCTTCAAGGTCTCCCAATAGATCCCATAGGCGGCACAGGCGCTCTCATCTTCTCACTCCCCTCTGGCCCCTTCTTCACCTCGCCATTCCCATCCCCCTCAAACGGTATCAAATCCCACAACCCCTCCCAAACCCCCGGAACAGCAGCCCTATCAACTTTCTGATCCCTACTAACATAAAACCTCGCCATCCACCTCTTCATCAAACCATCTGCCACTTTAAACTCCTTGCGCCCCTCAATCCCCTCATGCGTAGGAACATGTTGCAAATTAGCGATCCCTCCCGTAAGCGTAGGACGTAGACGACGAAGTTCTCCAAATTCTACTATGCGTGAACGCGGCCAAGGACTCCATCTCATAAACTGCAATTCAACCTGTACCCTTTCTTTTCCTCTGCGCTCAACAGCCCATCTCCTCAGTCCCTCCTTGCCACTCCGTCTCACTTTCTCGGGCAGAGTAACTTTAATCCCATGAACCATAGGCCCTGTAAGTAGGCTTACAGCCAACATCGGGAATGCGGAAATAGCTATACATGCTGGTATCCACCAATTGCTGTGTTCGGCACTGAAATAGAAACCTGGAGCGTAGATTCCTGTTCCAATGAGGAAGATCACGATGGTACTCATTCGAGTGAGGCCGACCCCTAACAATGCTGGAGTTCCAGATCGATACACATTGATGGTGGCTGGGTAGAGGTTTGCGGGTTTTTGGGAACGCGCTGCGAGGGCGGCGGAGGATGCTGGTCGGCGGAAAGCATTGTGGAGAGTGAGAGATGATTTGAGGCCACTGAGGGTGCCTTTGATATTCAGTCGCAGGCCAACTGGGGATTGATGCGCCCGCGGAAGCAGGCTGGATATGAGAGGCATCACATGCTGTTGTTGATAGAAGGCTAGGGTAGATGTGAGTGAAGTGAAATGGAAGTGTACCTTAGGCGATGCGGGGACGAAACTCGGCCGAGCCGTTCTTGATATGAGTGGAGCCAAGACGAGTGCCATTGGGCGGACCGGAAACGACTGGAGCTGTATAGAGTGGTTTCGTGTTCATGATAAGGCTCTACAGATAGCTAAACACTTCTTCCTTATGACCACAAGACCAATTCCAGCCTACCAAGATCCTCAAACTTCCTCTACGCTCCAGTCAAGTTGTAGATCTTCTGGATATCCTTGAGTTGCTTGGTGAAATCCAACTTCAGATCCTTGAGCAGACCATCCTTGAAGTCGAAGATCCAGGCGTGCACAATGGGGAACTTCTTCTTGTCGTAGCTCTGCTGAACAGCCGCGGTCTTGACCACGTTGCGGGCCTGCTCCAACACGTTCAATTCGGCGAGTCGGTCGTACTTCTTATCCTGATCCTCGATAGCATCGAGCTCAGCCTCATGCAACCTGTACACATCTCGGATGTTTCGCAACCAAGGGTTCAGGATCCCCAAATCAGCGGGGGTCATGGCTGCTTTGACACCTCCGCAGCTGTAATGTCCGACGACCACAATATGCTTGACTTCAAGGTGACGAACGGCATAGTTAATAACGCTCATGACATTGAGGTCGGTATTGCAGACGAGGTTGGCGATGTTGCGGTGCGTGAAGATTTCTCCTGCGTCCAGACCCATAATCTCATTGGAAGGGATTCGGGAATCTGCGCAGCCAATGTAGAGATAGTCTGGCTTCTGACCCGAGGAAAGCTTCGTGAAGAACTCTGGATCATTTTTAGCCTTCTCAGCAGCCCATTTCCGGTTGTTCTCAAAGATGTTTTCATGAGACTTGTTGAGGTGGTCGGTAATTTCGGACATCTTTGCGTTGTTGGAGGTGGGGGAGCAGTAAGTTCTTTTGCTGATGACCTTGATGGGAGATAGCTTGTATTGCGATGTCTTGAGGCTTGTAAGCTTGTATGGAGTCTTGGTGACGCCGCTGAATCTTGTGAAGATGGTGTTTGAGTGCCGGGCGAGAGGAGTCATATCAATGCTGCTATCTCTACAACAACGTAAGAGGTCGGAGAAGCTCGTGAGGCTAAATACTGCAAAGTCATTGGCGCCAAGATCCCGATAGAACTAGCCACATCGTTGCCTGAGCCTTCAGGCACTTCTGCTTAGAGTTGCGGAATGGCGGAAGATCTACTTCGCATGTGCAACGTCGACTGCATTGGCGAAAGGGAGTGCAAGTGAAGCTGTATCTTGATGTCTCACGAGATGAAAATGTTGAAAACGAATCGACGGTGACAGCATCGAAGACCATACCAGCCTATGGACGACAGTATGGCTTGATTGACAAGACGACCCATCGATCAGCCTACTCGTACAACGACAGATAACGATACCATGCGACTCTTCCACCTCCTCCCGTCCCTCCTCCAAACGTGGACAGTAGCATACGCCTACACTCCCCTCTCCGACTCAACTCTCTCCCTCCTCCCCACTCCCGGCGGCGACTTCGACATCAACACAGGCCCCCTCCTCGCTCCAATTCTCATCCCACGAGTGCCCGGCACAGCAAACTCGACTCTTGTCCTACAACACTTCGTCGACTTCTTCTCAACACATCTACCGAAATGGAAGTTATCCTACCAGAACAGCTCCTCAGTAACGCCGACCTCCAATGGCCAATTAGTGCCTTTTGTGAATTTGATAGCAACACGCGATCCTCCTTGGGCAGAAGGAGAAGGAGATGTAGGAAGATTAGCGTTGGTAGCGCATTATGATTCTAAACTGACGCCTGAGGGGTTTATTGGTGCTACGGATAGTGCTGCGCCATGCGCTATGTTGATGCATACTGCACGGTCGATCGACGCAGCATTGACGAAGAAGTGGGCAAGTGAGGAAGCTGCAGGAACGTACGAGAAATACGGAGATTTGGAAGCGCATCAGGGAATACAAATCCTCCTGTTAGATGGTGAAGAGGCGTTTCAACAATGGACACATACAGACTCGCTATACGGAGCGAGGAGTTTGGCTGAAGAATGGGAAACTACATCCTATGGCGCATTGTCGCAGTATAGGAATCCCTTGAGGACGATTGATCTTTTCGTTCTCTTGGATCTGCTGGGGAGTGCGAACCCAAAGGTCCCATCATATTTCAAAACAACACATTGGGCATACCAATTAATGGCCGACATCGAAACGAGAATGCGAAAGAAAGGTGTGATGAAGACCAGACCTCGAAGTCCTTTCCTTTTTGAAGGCAAGAAGAGTGAGAACGATCACTGGAGTGGCGGATATGTGGAAGACGATCATGTACCTTTTATGGCGCGTGGAGTAGAGATCTTGCACATTATTACGAGTCCTTTTCCGACTGTTTGGCATACTATATATGATGATGGAGAGCATTTGGATGGGCAGACTGTGGAGGATTGGGCAATGCTTACGCTTGGATTTGCGGCTGAGTGGTTGGATCTGGAAGGGTGGTTTGGAGATACCCGAGTGGAGGAAGGGAAGAGGGATGAGTTGTGAGTTCTTTGCATATCTATGGCGACCTGGATACCAGAACTGCTATGTGACATGATGGAACGACATGCTGATCGCAGACTTATAGAGATAGTGATACCACGAAATGATACCGACCGTCCTATAGGTCACGCCATATACGCTATATCTACTCCAACTTGACCTACATTCAAGGAGAACCTGATCATGAAAGACAAACCGCGATACATATCCAGACCAGCAGAAATGCTCCACTGGCATTTGCCGACGCCTGACACGTCATCGCGCCTGCTGGTTACAATCTGTGCAAGTTGGCACTGTGTAACGTGATGAGCCACTGCTCCGCCTCGCTCCATTACATACTTATCGCCACCACCTCCGAGTATTGGCCCTGCGAGCGAGTGGCAACGCCTAACATCCTCGAAATGGCCAACATGCGCATTCCGTACCAAGCATTACAGGCAAATGAGATTCGTCTCCTACGCCTGACAGCATCACCACATGGCGATCGACATCTCCACTTCGACATGCAACATTATACACGACTAGATGCGTCGCGGCGATCGCTCCATGAAGTTTACACTGCGCTCTCCTATTGCTGGGGAGATCCAGCTCCTGCTGGCGAGATTGTGATCAATGGGCAACGCGTCGCAGTGGCTCAAAACCTGCTCGATTGTCTCACAGCTCTGTCGCCACATATTACCGCAGTTTTCAACGATCAGGGTACGTCGAAGCTCTTTTGGGTGGATGCGCTGTGTACAAATCAAAACAATGTACTGGAAAAGTCGTCCCAAGTACAACAGATGTGGCGGATATATCAGAACGCATCGGATGTGCTCTCGTGGCTAGGACGAGGCGACATACTGACTAACCGTGCTCTAGACGGACTAAACTAGTACTACGAGCGGGGAGTTACAATTGACGACGCTCAACATTCGTGGTCGGGAAGCTCCATGAATCCAGCAGGCGACGATTGGGCAATAGAAGCTCTATCGCATAATCGCTACTTTTCCAGGATGTGGATTGTGCCTGAGGTACTCAATGCTCGCCGCGTGACTCTATGCTCTGCAGGGCGACATACCCTGCACGCTGTGCCTCTGGAGTGTCTGCTCACATGGCTTAGGCGGAGTTTGTCTATTGAACCTGGGGACTACCTCCCAATAGATCCGATACAGTCCCTTCTCCAGGATCTGGATGACAATCAGCGCTTAAGCAATGGCACTGCAGAGCCAGACCTTAGTACGACCGCAATCTTGCGCGCAGCTCAACGTCACTCTGGCAGACTTTGCTCAGATCCGCGAGATAAGATCTTTGCTCTATACGGCCTAGCAATGTTCAATTCTGCATATGATCAACCCGTGCCAGACTACCGCATGACTCTAGACCAAGTAGCACTGGCCACTATCGGATATCTGGACAAAATAATGATTGCATCTTTCATGCCCATCCGGGACACCATCGTGGTGGTGGTGACTACACTCCAGCTATCCCTTGGAGTCAATTGCGCTTCGCCTGAATATCTGGGCTGGCTCCGCGCACTCTCTGCCTCAGGGCTTCTCGACGTAGAGACAAGAATGGGAAGCTTTGATTCCTGCCTAGGCTCTATATTGCAGACCATGATATCTCATGTCGAGATTGTGGAGTCAGTCTACGCTGAGACGAAAGGCACGCCTGCGGTACCAACGCGCCGCTCAACACAGCAACTCTGCCTATGACACGCTCTCGGGCGCACGGGCAATACTTTTCACCTGTCACGGAATGTCACTTCACGAGATTTGCAGAGCATCGCTGGCAGAATCTGCATTGCTACAGCGTACGATATTTGAGGAATTTCGGAATTGAAAGGGACGATTGTGCGACACAATATGCAAGTCAGCTTCTGGGCAGCATTGGGCTTCTGGCTTGCACGAAGCCACAAGGCTGTGCTAACATCTAAGCCACGGCTTCGCCACCACCTTCAATGTACACTCATATGGAGGGTAGACCTGCTTCCAACGCTTCCAGGCTCCATGGCTTCCTCGGTGCCAGACGGCCATAATCGCTACAGGTACTCACCGCTGGAAGATGGCGGAATCCGGCTGCTCAAGTTGATCCGGCCCGACGAAGGAGTCACATGCTATGAAATGGTGCATGTCAGGCACGCAGAGTTCGAACAGCGATATATTGCGCTGTCTTACTGTTGGGGCGATCCTGCGGTCACCAATACGATCTCAGTCGACGGGCGGTCCATTGGTATAGCGAAGAATCTAGCAGATTTCTTGGATGCATCTGGGTCATGGATGTTTGAGCGGGATCGCCATCCGACCAATGGACCACGACACGGAGATGCAGATAGCTTCGATTCGACATATTGCTGGGTCGATGCTCTTTGTATTGATCAACAGAACGATACCGAGAAGTCCTTGCAAGTCGATCGCATGTGGATGATTTACAGAAGTGCATGCGAAGTTGTAGCCTGGCTTGGACCCGGGGAACCCCACACGCAGCTTGCCTTTCGTACTCTCCACAAATTCAAATTCGATAGTCGTGGGCAAGATCGGACCTCCACGCCTTTATTGGATGTTACGGAATATGCCAGCGTTTTCGCACTGTCTAATCACCCCTACTTCAACCGGATGTGGATAGTTCCCGAGATCATCCACGCTCGACAGATCACACTGCTGTCCGTAGTCAGGGAGGCTAGTGCCTATCACGACTTCGGATGCTGCTCAGTGCCTTTCGATAGCTTACGAGCATTCCAGCAGGCCGAAGGTGTGGCGATAGATTCGGACCCTCGACTTAGCCATGCGGCCTTCACACTACTGCACGAGAAGTTCGCAAACGATGACAAAGTATACGGCTATTCATGTCCCTCCAGACTTTTCACACGACTCTTGATCCATCATTCTGGACGACTTTGCGCGGACGCACGAGACAAAATCTTCGTCTTAAGAGGATTACCTGCGCTTGAGACGCCTGAAGTAGACCTCAGGCTCAACGCAGATTACTCGATGAGCTTACGCGAAGTCATCGTGGACGTCCTACGCTATCACAGTGAGCTAGACTCATTGGGAGAAATCTTCCCGGACGAAGCCCACCACATTTTCCACAACTTCCTGTTCGCCGTGATCTCCATGGGAATTGATTGCACTTCGCAGACCTTCCTTCTATGGCTGAGGTCACGCATAGAGATCATCTCAGGCAAAGAAGTGATGCGAACAGATTCTGGTGTAGGGATCGACTGTTCAGGCGCTATTCTACGAATGATGCTGCACGATCCGAAGTGGCAGAGAGAAGCCGAAGATACTAGGGACTGTGTTGGTAGTAGTGTTACCGTGGTGTCACGACAGTGCAAATCCATGGACTGTTTCGTGTGCTTCCTCCGCGACTGTCCGTACGCTCGAACAGAAACAAGAGTACCTGATCCGCACTGCCTATAGAAGATGAGGCAGCGACTGGTGATTGTACCGGACGACTCAGTACCAGTACACGTTCGCTATGCTAGCAGAAGGTTCTGGCATACAAAGCGTGCGATCTGTGCTGGCAGACGGCGAATGCAGCTATACGTACGAGGCGCTCTCTGCCACAAGAAAGCTAAGACACCTACAAAACAGTAGCAAAAGAAAGAAATATCCGGGAGCTACTCTCGATGTTTTGTTTCCATCAAGACAGATTTGTGTGTGGTGCTTAATCAACACATGCTTCTCACAAGACCCTACTACAAGTCCTTTCTCTACTGTATTGGTCCGCTACTCGACTGGTACCGAACGTCGTGATCAAAGCGCATCCAGAATCAGTGGGGACATACTCGAAGTAACTGAACACCCACCGAGACGTAGAAGAAACGTTAACTTCAGCAATACAGGGAATGTCTCGAGTCAAGTGAGAAACACATGTGATTGGATGAAGAGCGTGTTTCCAAGTTGGTTATGATGCTTAATTGGTGTGCGCTGGCAGGTCTGTTTGGTGCAGCGGTAAGGCGTGCTGCGAATTGGTGATGAGGGGCTGTTAGTGGCTTTACGAGCTTTGGCCATAAGTCGAGTGTTTTGCGGGTGTCGTGGCAACGGATTGTTTGACATGTCGACAACAACGCTCGAGACGCGAGATGAGCGCGTCTTCGGTAGCAGAGAGCATTGGGTTGAGCGCTATGAATGTGCTGTCGCGAGCGTGGTCGAGAAGGAGCGCGACGAGATGGATGTGGAAAGAGTGGGGCAAGAGCGAAGTGAAGCGAAAGTGAAGTGAAAGTCTTGGCATTGGACACACTCTCAGCCGCAGATTGTATTTGACAGTCGAGACATGAGTGGAATCTTCATTCTTCTGCCGAAAAGTCCCTTACGGGCGAGCGGCGCACGAAATGACAGCAATATCGGTACCACGACTGGCCCAACACTGAACCTCACCGGATCGAATCATCGCGACACACCTACGAACAGCGCAACAGCAACAGCGACCGCGAGGGACTCAGCCGCCGTAAACGCCACCATATCGATCTGCCTTCGGAAGGTCCGCTGCAGAATTGTCCAGCTTCTCGTTCGTTCGAGCTGGGCAAGATGTACGAACAGGGAGTCAAGGAGGCAGCTCAATTGCAATTGAATCTGAGAGACGAGACATGAGTGCTATCCTTATTGAGGCTCGCGCTGACAGGCTGCCCATGACAAAGCGGCGCACAAGAAGACAGTGATACCACTGCCACCGATCAGACCAACGCCGAACCCGATCAAATCGAACTCAATCATCGCGACACGCCTACACTCACAACAACAGCGACCGCGAGCTCCTCATGCGCCGAAAATGCCACCATATTGAGGATCATCGAGTGAGTAAGATCTTGCAACATACTACTCCACATCACCTTCCTCATCATGTACTACAGGAATGGCACCCTCCGCAACACAAAGGTTATAGTCGAGTTGGCAGCCGGAGAGGCATGCTCGGCGAAGGAATTGTCCCTGGCGATCTATGAATATTATGGACCTGCATTGCTGCTCGGATACTGACCGCGAGTCCTTTGCACCTATTAGCGCAATCAAGGTGAACCAAATAGCAATCGAGAACTGAGCCTCGCTCTTCGATCTGGACTGGAGTATCGACTGGGCGTGTGGGCGAACTTAGCGTTCGCGCTATCAGAACAAGGAGCACCGAGGGAATCTTCATGTTCACTAGGAAGTCCTTGTACTCTTGGAAGGTTTCTGCTTGTGGCATATTGGCAAAGAGAGAACTGAGATGCTTCGAAGTCTACGCGACCTTCTCCTACCATATGTACTCATCTCTCTGCAGGTCGAGACATTTGTTGTCTCTCAGAGAGTTCGAGGGCAAAATTGAACGGTGAGGGTGTAAAGCCATGATGACCAGTACATGCTGTCCAACGGCACTGCTGAGTGCTCTTCTTGCGCAGAACGGTTGGACCGGATCAAGGCTTATACTTAACTTGCTTCTTCTCAACTGTATAAAGTGTGGGTCGGCATTGAGTACAGTCCAGTCGCAAATGCATCCTCAATTCTTATTGATTTTCAAACGCAGTCTTAAACTACTGACTCAAGATTTATGCATAAGTGAAGAACAGCTGATCGAAGAAGATGTACGAGTACGTGTTCGCTTGAGTGCCCGAAGTCACGCACGTGTAGGCAAAGTTCAGCGTCGTATCGCTCGAAGTCGGGATATAGCTAGCACTCTCTGGTCCTTTCCAATTGTATGGTCGCGGGTCATCTGCAGTGGTGAGAGTCCTAGTGTAGATCACAGTATCTCCCATTGTGATAGACACTAAGCAAGATGACGCCTGAACAATCGAATGCAGATCGTAGTAGAACGACAGAGTGTAAGTGCGTCCGACGGCAAGGTTGGTGAGCGTCTGCGTCATGATTGGCGCTGGGTTGGCCTGATTGCCTGCGTAGTGCAGGATGCTATCATATCGTCAGTGATCAGTGTGATATAGCTGTGGGAGGCATGAGACTTACGCGTAGGTCGACCCGTCCTTGGCTGCTGCCTGAAATCGATTTGGATATACTCTACCGCCACCTGTGCTGGGCCAGTCTATCATGGATCCTTGAGGTCCACTGGCCGTAATGTCCTCGAAGCTGGGATTTTGCAAAGCATTGATGCCGGCCGCCAAAGGCGTGTTTGCAGGAGTAATCGATGTTGTTGTAGTGACAGTCAAAGATTCGGTCGTTGTCGTCGTGGTAGTAATCAATGGCTGGGTCGAAGTAAAGTCCGTCTCTGTTTCAGTCTGTGTGATAGTATCCTGAGACGCAGTCTGACTCAGCGTGGTGGTAGTGTATTCAGTCGAGACTGCTGGGGTGATGATTTGTGTAACAATGTGTGTGCTAGTAATAGAGCTTCTCGGGCTGAAGGTCTGGGAAGAAAGCATCGTACTCGTGCTGGAAATGGTTGGCGTAACTTGCTGGGTGGCAGTGGCGGTGATGAACACAGTCGATGCCTTTGGAGTTGCAGTCTTCGTGATAGTCGAGTCTGTTGTGAGACAGCCACAAACAGACTTGGCATGCTTATTTCGAAGGCAGGACTCCCACTTAGACTTTCTTGACTCCCCGCGTGCGACGAGCGCAGCTGGGTTGTTCAAAGTTGGGTCATCCGTAGGCGTGGCTGCCACGTCGGAAGGACTGGCTGACGAGCTGGTAGAGCTGTCCAGGGCTGACGCTCGCTTGACCTTTGCAAGCGGTATAGTCACGGTCGCAGTCTCGGTAAAGGTCGTCTAGGGTGCAAGAAGGCAAGGTCAGCAGTGGATAGCGTGGCGAATTGTTCAATGACTTTGGGTGGTGCATCAGAAGAAGCATAGTCGTATCGGGAGTAGACTTACAGTTTCGGTATCTGTCTCAGTAACCGTAGATGTGGCCAGAGTCTCTGTGGATGTCGTTGTAGATGTGGTAGTGACTGCTACTGGAGGAGGTGTGATGCTGTATGAGGATCAGATCGATGCACGAAGTCATGTATTCGGGCGTGTGCTCACGTTGTGGAATCAGATACCGTGATCGTAGTGCTCGAGGCGACGGCCGTTATGCTGCTGTTGTCAGTCTTCGCTCGTGTTCATTAGGACCAAATATAGCGCAGACATACGTGGTAGAGCTCGATTCGGTAATTGTATCTGTAACAGCTGGAGCTGTGATTCTGCATGATTGTCAAATCTCGTCCTGCTCTGCAGTTCTTCTCGAACGTACGTCGTTGTTCCGGAGACAATGATAACTGTGGTGACAGCTGGCGCAGTCGCTCTGGTCAAGCTGTCAGCATGCATGCATGCTCAAATTGCTCGCATGATCCTACGTGATAGACTGGACAACTGTAACGGAGCTCGTCGATGCCTTCGCGGTCACAGTCGTCGTGCAAGGGTGGCGTTTAGGCGGATAATTCTTCAAGCAGAATGAGGTTGCTGGAGCATAGTGTCGTAAGGCATCTGCCAGCGACCCATACTTGCCCGCACAGGTCGCTTGTGTCGCAGGAAGGGCGACAGCAGACTGTACAACGACCGCCCAGACGCTCAGCATGGAGTACTTCATCGTGATGGCAGTTTTGCCTGAGTAATGAATGTGGTGAATTGAAGGTAGTGACAGTGAGGTCGATCGTGAACAAGAAGGACGATGTATCGCTTTTCTATCAAGTCCACTGTCGCAGGCGAAGCGCACAGATCGGCTGCACTCTTGATGCCACGCGAAGCCATGTGTTGATGAGGGCGTCCGCTTAAGGTTGTGCTGAATCCAATGTGGCCTGGCGTCAAGGAGAAGCCAGTCTGCGGCTGGCTGATACGAAGGATCACTGATCAGGGCAAAAGCTGTATTGTGGATGGCTCAATCCAGCAGCTTCGGATTGAAACATATCTTTGATCATGGGTTCAGTGCTTTTCAGTCCATCAGTAGACTCTTTGGTCGACAATGTCATGCATGACTGACTTGCTACGACTGCAGTGGTCGCTAGAAGCTGGTACCGCCCGAAGCAAAGTACAGCCAAGGGGCACGGTCGAGTGAAGCTAGTATCAGTATCTGGTCAAGTCCATGTTTCGGGTAGGCCGAGACGTCTTCGTTCTTCCATTTCCACAAGAGTCCCGGTAATAATTACCCAATAGCGACATCGTGTCATGGCCACATGGCATCGATCCAGACTTTGCGAAATTAGCGATTGAATCGCGGTAGTGACCTAGCACTGCTATGTGTATGGTGCACTTAGCTCATGTCTTGAGTGCTTCTGTACTGGTGAACATCATGATAGCATTCGGGCTACCAGGGACTACTCTTTGACGATTGGAGGCAGCTTGGGGCGCGTTCTCTGGTCGAGAGCCGAAGGTGATGTTGATGACCGAGGAGGGGACGGAATTGCGCAAGCCACATCTGCTTTCCTCATATCGTGGCGTCCCATAGTCTTCCTTGGCGCCTACGCTAGCGCTCTCGGGATTTTGTGCCGTGCATATTTAGAAGCTAGTGCCATTCTTTGACTAAAGGAGTGAAGTTCGGATACAGATAGGCTATGTTCTATGCCGAATGCGTGTTGTATAGTCTTGTCAACAATTATTCAGTCGACAAAACATGCTCGTCGTCGTGTATTCTACTGTTTTCGAAGATTCCTAGACGAGAGGACGAGCGCTAAAAGCGCTGCTGCCCGCGACAGCAATACACGCCCTAAAATCTCGAATTATACGCTAGTTATAAACGGACGACTGCGAATGGGATTCAGCTTACAGTGGGAAATGCTGCGGGTGTGTTGAGCCCGTTTTTATTCACGGGGAGTGGACCTGTGTACACGGAGGGGTATGCGGTTGCTATTGGGTTGCTTGGGTTGAGTGGGAGTTTGTTCACGGGGATGCACTTTTATTGGAAGGGGAGGAATGCGAAGAAGAGGGCTGGGAAGGAGGATTGGAGGGTGGAGGGGATGTCGGAGGATGAGGTGAGAATTACTTCGCTTTTATTGTGTGGTCAAGCTAACTTTGTGGTTCTAGGTCAAGGAGATGGGCGACAAGAACCCCAATTACTACTTCACAACTTAGTCAGTGCCAATGAGCATTGTACCTGCGACTGAGAACTACAGGATGTTGCTAGTTCTTTGTGCTGATGATTGTGGTAGAACGTATTCGAAATGACGAGAAACATGGGGCCGTCCGGCTGGACGTCAGGAGGTGGTATTTCAATGCGTCCTAGCAAACGTCAACAGAGTTTCAGAATGCTCAGAAGCACAACTACAACTGGCCTCCATATGGCCAGCTTTGAGTGAATGGTATGGACGCGAGTAAGATCAGCCGAGCAGTGGACGCCAATCAGCTCACTCGAGCCTTATTCTTGACAGAGTGGGCGCAAATTCCACGTCCTCATGGCTTCAAAATCGTGCTGCCTGACGACAGCATCAACACTAGTGCTGCAGCCCTCGCAGCCAAGCGTCTCCAGGCCAACAGCATCCCAGATTCCAATGTGCTCACAGTGCTAGAGTGTAGCGTTTTCCACTTCATCGAAGCCAAAGAACGCTTGAATGCAATGCTCAACGAGGCTGAGGAAGAGGGCTTGAGATGTGTCGGCAGATTCTATAGCAAACCCACAGTTTACCAGGTGCAGAGTTGGCAAGACATGAGAGAAACGACCTTTGATGCGCAGAGGGACGAGCTGATGAACGTTACGAATGCATCGAGACAGATGAGGAACTTTACGTGGTTCATGGAGCGAGAGGCGAGATAGTGAGGTTGCGGTTGATGCTGTGAAAGACCAGGAAAAGGAGTGGACGAGCAGGATGTATGTGAAATTCTGGGATGACGAGTACACCGCTCGTGAAATGAAGCGTGCCACACTAGATGACAATCGTCGCCAGTAGAATTCATACATACCCTGCAAGTTCCGAAGCTCTCTTGGTGACCAGAGCACTGCGTTCGAAGCTCTGGTGCTTCGTTTGCACGCTTCACGTCTCAGAGATACATCACTGACTGATCACTTTCAGCCTACGAATGCGGACTATCAGGTCATACGCGATACTCTCAACGGCTTGATCATACTTCGGCATTCCACTTCCACCTTTGCTTCCCGCTTGCGATCTAGCAGTTCACATCATTGTATATGACGGAGTCACATTCGAAGTTCGTGAGCGGGAGGTGACTATTCGCTCATTATACTTGCAACATGCTCTACTTAGCATCTTCATGCTCTTTAACCTCCACCTTCTCATCCCCACTCCCCAGCGACTGCCTACCAAGTCCTATCCCCTTCTCAGCATCCATCTGCTCCGCACTCGTCCTCCGACTCCTATTATGCAAAGCCGCCAACTGCGCAGCCTGAGGATTAACACTACTCGCCCTCCTTACCTGTCCTTCCTCCCTCTCAATATACCTCATCGGTCTCGTCGACTGCGTTCCCTCTTTATCCTTAAACACCAAAATATCCTTGGTAGTGGAATGTGTTCGGAAATACTCATCAATATCCTCAAGCGTCCTACCAGCTGTCTCCGGAAAGAATAAGTAGACGATCGGCACGAAGGAGAAATTGAAAACTGTCCAGATGATGTAGAAGCGCCAGCCGAGTGTGCGGATTCCTATGGGTGTGATTTCTACGACCATGAAGTTGCAGATCCAATTTGTGGCTGTGCCGAGGGCTGCACCTTTGTTACGCATTGAGAGGCCGTTGATTTCTGCTGGGTAGAGCCATGGGACTCCTTGCATTCCTATTCCGAAGAAGACGTAGTAGAGGAAGAAGAAAGCCACCGAGGCGGATGCTACTTCTTTTTGATGGGCATATCCGGGTAAATCCGAGTAGCGGAGGAGCACGGTGATGAAGAGGTAACATGTTCCCTGTCCTAGGGCTGCATAGATAAGCATCTTGCGACGACCCCAGCGTTCGACGTTGGGGATTCCTATTAGACTGAAGAGGAGGTAAGAGACCGAATTGCAGGCCGCAAGGAGTCGGGCCATTGTGTTCGTGAAACCGACGGATTCGATGAGGACTGTGGGGAGGTAGTAGGATGTTACGTTTATTCCAGAGAGTTGTTGGATAGCTTGGGCGCCCATTCCGAGGAATATACGGCGGAGGGTTGATGTTCCTGCTACCTCATCGTCGGTCTTTTTGTTCATGAGGAGGTCTCGGATACGGACAGAGTGTTCGCGTTCGTACTGAATGGAGAACTTGATCTCGCTGAGTTCAGTCTGCACGTAGGGATCCATTATGTCTGTGCCTTCGATATCGGCTAGGATGAGTTCTGCTTCTTCGACACGGTCTTTCTGGACTAGCCAGCGAGGAGATTCCGGGAGCCAGGGAACTGTGCAGTACAGAATGGCAATGAAGATGAATTGCAGAGCAAGCGGCACTCTCCAAGCCACGGCACCTCCCAGGAAACTGAAGCCGTAGGTTACCCAATTGCTGAGGGAAAAGCCGGCGATGTTCAGAATGAGTTCGATCACGATGAGTTTTCCTCGCCAGGCTGCTTTGGAGGTTTCGGCTTGCCAGGGTGGTGCTGTACTTGTGTTGAGACCATTTCCTATGCCTCCAATAATTCTGCCTACGATCATGTGGGGAACGGAGTAGGCTGTGATTTGGAGGATGGCTCCAATCGACATGATTGTCGTGCCGAGAAGGATAGTCTTCTTGCGTCCGAGTCTGTCGCCGATGAAGTAGGCCATGATGGCTCCGAAGAAACATCCTATGTCGTAAATTGCTGTGACGGTGCCGAGAAGACTGCTGTTGTTTCGGAGATTGAGTTGATCGAGGAAGTCGTCTGTGACTACTACGCCGCCGAAGACACCTGTATCGTTGTCAGTGGCCAGTCTTGAGTCCTTCTTGTGGTTATAACTCACCTTGATCATATCCAAACAAAGTCATGTCAGTGCCGCACGCGACAGTGACCCAAAAGGTCAACCATCCACCTCGCAGGCCAAAGTAGCGACCCTTTATCCCGAACATCTTGATGTCTAGTGAAGGTAGACAAAGTTGGAGAATACAGCAACGTCTTCGCTTCCAAACACAGCCGCGGGCATCATCGATATATACGACCCAGGATCGACAATGCTACCGTACCACGATGTGCATGTCACCTGTGGTCCGCTCGAAGTGTGTTTACAGCACAGACGGATCCGTTGCAAGCCAATCACGGAATTCGGCAAACCTTGGAATGCTTCGATACATGCTTCGCGAACGTATGGAAGAAGCCAAACGTATCGTCAACCACTTGTGACGCAGTCTCCGGAGCTTCTCCAGCGGGGAGGACTTCGTGAACCTGCAAGTCGGTGGTTTGTTCGGTGGTACTGCAAGGAAGATGCTTTTCCTGGCGTCATCGCTTCGACTTCATCTTTGCGTTTTGGGAAGAAGATCAGCAATCCGGCATTTGAAGGCTTCGGCTGTTCTTCATCTTGAAGACGATACACGATACAGTGGCCAGCAAAGATGGAAACTCATGAGATTCTGCTGCTTCTTAGATGAGGTGGAGCTATACTAGCTGCACAATATCGAGTTCAAGGATTCCCCGCTGGAGAACAGTGGGCCAGTCCACTTTTTTCGCTGCGATTTTCGTGGTTCTGCACGTCTCGTGAGCAAGTGGTGCGACACATGGTCCGATCGTCTGTCACAAGGAATCAATGCTGTGTTCAATGTTGATCCGCCCGTTTCCGTAGCAGCTGTTCGCGATATTGTTGCACAGTGTCTAGAGATGATGATGTTGAAATCGGAAAGAGACGGCGTTTTGAGGCGGCCTTGGCTTGGCTGGCAGTTGCGGGCTTGTGTCCGTCAAGGCTAGCGAATGAAAGCTTGTCATGATCTCTCAATTTCGTGTCCTATGATGAAGTATGCTATGCAACTCAATTCATTGCCAATTCTTAGCTGCTTTATAAGATGAGCTTGAGCAATATGCTTATGCTGGATGGCAGTGGAAGCCAGAATCACACCACGCGTGTCCATCTCAACAAACCAGCTCCGCTCTTCGCAGGTCCGCCCGTCAGTACCGAAAGCTCTCTCTTTAAACTCTCGACCTCTTTCTCCAACGCAGTAACCCTCGCCTTCGTCTCAGGACACGTCAAACAACCAAAGCTCTGACTTCTCACCAAGCTTGGTGGCATATCCGTAGCTCCATCTTGCAAGCCTAAGACAGTGACAAATTCGTTCTTCCTGACGTTAGTCGATCTCTGTGCTCGCGCTCTGGCCCAGGGAGACGTTGTCACAGACATGGGCCTTAGAGGCTTCGCCACAGTTCCATCGCCTCCAAGCAGTGTATGGCGACGCTTGACTTGCTTGGAATACCGTTTCGTCTTGAATGGCGAGAGTGAGGATGATCTGGGGAAGAGCTCTCTCACACCTTGGGAGTGGGCTGCCAATAAGGGCAGTGCAGTTGCCCCCTTTTCGTCCTCTCTATGAGCAGGATGAACGTTACTCGAGCTCACAAAGGTGCCTCGGTCCCTGCCATCACTATTCTCTGGGAGATCTCTTCCAGATTGAGCTTTGGCGGCCTTGACCTTTAATTGTGTCGACCGCTGCTGCCGTTCCTTGTCTGCTTCGTCATCCTCGTCTTCAGTAAGCCAGACATCGTCCTTGACGTGTAACAACTCAGCTGGTGAAGGCATACCGCGATAGGAGGTCTGCATATTGCCTGCTGCATCCCGATACCTGTAGCCATCCATCACCGGAGCATCACCTCGAAGTCTTGGTAGATTCTTCGCATCGTCGACGACACGTACCGATGGCGCTCTCTCACTGCTGATGACCGTAGCATCGCCAAGACTCATGGCGCTCGGCTTGAAGGTGATATGCCGACCTCGAGAGCCATTCGTGGTCCTTGGTCGACGTGGTTTCCAAGAAGGTCTTTTGCCCAGATACTCGTCACTCGTAGCTGCTGAGTCCAGTCTGAAATCATCCTCAACGCTATTTGCTTGCGGCGAAAGCTGCGTGTGCGGTAATGTACTCTGCTTGGGAGGTCCACGGCCCACAGGTTGCTTGATGAACTTGCTTTCCTTGGTCTCGGAGGTCGGCAGATCGTCGAAAGTCTCAAGTTCATTGCCATCACTACTTGCTCGTGGCGAGAGCACAAGCCTCAATGGCTCGGGCCTGGTCATCGAGGATACAGACCTCTGCTTGAATGTCTGTTGTGATATCCGAGGTCGATCGCGATGCGCACTCGATTGCCGTTCGTATGTTGTTGTTCTTTCTGGTACGTCTGCCACATCTGAGCCTAGCGAGAATGAGTGTGACCTCCCGCGAGAAGCTGGCTGTGTTGGAGCAGGCCGTTTCGGCATCGAGATCTGACTTGGAACAATTGCAACAAGTTCATCCGGGTGGAATGTCAGCTGGCGTGTCCTCTGCCTCGCTTCCATCTCAGTCCTCCTCGATCTCAGGTCAGATGGGAGTCCAAGTCCAGTATTGTCCTTTCGCTTGTCCTTCCGTCTCGACACCCCCGGATCTTGTCTCAGTGGCATCGTTGAACTCCGTGTTCCATGCTTGGAGTCTATGGCCGAGACCGAGGCGTCGTCATCAAATTGCCCAACACCAGCACCATCAAGAGCTTGTGGCGATAGGCCATTGACCCACTCGACACTGATTACTTTCTCCTCAAGTGAGGTGACCTTCTCTTGTACGAGCAACATTCCCACGGGATTGTATATCTGAACACCTCCACTCATGAGTCCAACAGCTATCAGGCCATCGTCCAGGGTTTGCCCACTTCCCTCAGCAGGAACGCTGCGACTGGGACCCGACTTGATGTTTTGATGTGCTGTGAGCACAGAGATCGCAGTGCATGGCGCTTTGCAGTTCCAAGTTCGCAGTATAGCGCCACCTTTCGCAAAGTCAATTATCCTGCATCTGCCGTCTCGTCCAGCAGTCACAGCCCTCAGCTTGTGCCCCGGAAGAAATGCGACTCCGGTGATGGGTGCCGCGGCATCGACTAAAGTAGTAGGTAGAAGGGTTAGCAAGTATCTCTGAAAACGCAGGATGTCTCATCAAGTGTCTGTCTTTGAGCTCAGCACCACAGTGGATGTGAGCTCAGTGAGACACTGTCAATAGCGCATGCCTTCTGTACTTACCGGTGTTCAGCGACAAATCGCCAGTGGTGACCTTTCGATGCAAGTTTTCGAAGTGTGAGATCTCTCCGTTCTTGTTTGCCACTTGGATGGTGTATCGGCCAGCATCGGCTGACACTTTTGTCGAATCATATGCTGCGACGGTAGCGTCACGAAAGGCAAGCATGAAGATATTCGGCCTCTGGGGATGAAACGCAGCAGCGCACACTGGCGCCGTGGAAGCTCCAGGCTGGATCAGTGCGCCAGTAAGATTGTCCTCCAAACTCTTGAGGTAGACAACTGGCGGTGTGCCTGATGCCGATACCATGAGCTGCTCCGTCGGTGATATGGCAAGTGCTACGGGAGCACTGCTGTGCTTCTGTACTGGCTCCAGCAGTCTCGACCTTTCCGTGCTGTACTGCTGGATAAGTCCATCTGATGCAGTTGACAGGAATAGTGATGTGCCATCATTGGAGTACTCGAGATGGCGAACCTCTTCTTGTGGTGCATCCAGGCCCCAGCTCTGCTCTTTGCCTCTTTTCGTGTCGTGTAGTACCACAACATCCCTACTTGCCACAGCGAGAACACCTGAACCATCTTTGGATTCTTTCACTGCCACAATGCCATTCTTCCTACTCTGGAAGACTTTTTGAAGTCCCGACGCATCCTAAGCGAAGATCTGTCGTGCCGTTGCTATGACGAGGTGGTTGTTTGTTGGGAATGTGAAATCGTGCTGGGGAGTCGAATGCGTGAGTAAAGGCGCATCGCTGGCGATATACCGCGTTGGATACCGTGTTGATGGAATCATGCTTGTCGTGGTGTTGTGTGTGTTCTGAGTTCGGCGGTGTGCTGTGTCCAGATCGAGATGGAGGCCATCGCCAGAGTGCACTTGCAGCTGCTCTGCTCTGTCCTTCAACTGCCGTCACTCCCACATCCTTCCTTCCCTGACCTCTATGTTCTTCAACTACGCAGAGATAGGAGCTACAGTTAGCAAGTATCTCTGATTCCTCGTGGTTTCCTCGATAGCACCCTTTCCGACATTCAAGTGGTATAGTGGCCAGCCAGATACGCAGAGATATAAGCTAAAGTTACCAGGTATCTCTGTTTCCATGTGGTCTTCTCATTTGCACCCTGTCCGGAGCCTACGTGGGATAGTGGCCAGCAAGTTTGTGGGCACTATGTCAGATGTGAGATCGAAGTCAACCTCAAAGTGCGCTTGCCACCTTCTCTCAGCTTCACCTGCCACTACTCACGTTGCCCGCCTTCCTTACATCTTTTGCACTCCACTCCAGTATCCTACCAAGCAACTCTTCCATAGCACCGCTCTCGCGCCAGAAGTGCCCTGCACCTTCAATCTGCGCCCACTTCACCTCGCCACTGTTCGCTTCCTTCTCAAGCCGTTCAGCCCACTGTCGCAATTTCTTGCTCGAAGTAAACGTATCCTTCTCGCCGAAAGCTACTAGTGTAGGATACTTCAGCGACAACACTCCAGAGGTCTCTTCTCCAGCAGTGAAGGGCAGACCTGGCGGAACAAGTGTTGTGGTAAGCGGGAGGAGGACCGGGCTGATGAGCAGGTATCTGACTGTCATGGCTTCTTCTTTGGGAGAGTCACTTGGCAGTGATGCAGTGGTGTTGCTGTTATGGAACTGCCCACTCCTTCGATGCACATGACTTTTGATGTTCCTCGAGACATCACGTATGACTTCCACACTTCCGCGTGAGTCTCCACGACTTCGACGACGATGCTCGGGATCACTTTCTTCGCCTCCTAGAACGACTGGAGGCGAGATGTTCCGCCAGTGAGGTTTTGTAGGTGAAGATGGCTTTCTCCCACGCTGTGTCTTGGCTTGAAGTGTTTGTTTCGCTAGAGTCCTTGCTCGTAGAAAGATCTCAGATGCTGCTGTGCCATTCTCGGCGTTCTCGAAGCGCTTGAGTACTATGGGTACTGCTGTTAGACGGGAGAGGATGAGTGAGGCGAAGGAGTAGCCTGAGAGAAGCAGTTCCAGATTGGTATGACTTGAGGCAGAGCTCCTTCTTATCGAGCCTGGTTCGAAGCTTAGTTGGTCGAAAGTGTCTGAGCCAGCAAGGCTGCTGAGCGTCTTGAGGTAGTATGCCAGCAGGCCGATTGTCGAACAGAAGTCATCTATCTCCGGTCTGCCGGTCCATGATGTCTTGCCTGCAGATCCACCAGCGCCTCTGGTACTTGTGTCAGTCACGTAGGCTTTTCAAGCTGTGTCGGTAGGCTAAGTAATCGGCGTACCTGAAATTGAATGTTGCCACAATATATCCCTGCTCAAGCAGACAGTCTGTCACAGATAAGACGACGTTGTCATCATATGAGCCTCCCAGAGGCGCGTAGGGATGTCCTACGATAGCACCTCTGACAGGCTTGCCGCTTTCGGTGATGATGTCTTGTAATGTTGAGGGATGGTATATCCGGCAGTCCAGTGGAGTGTCATCGTGCAATGACGGTATCGTGAAGGAGTACGTGGCCTCGGTCATGGCTTCTGTCGCTCCGATCCATTCGCGATCTCCCGAGCATGATCTGGTTGCGTTTGCGATCAGGTTTTGTGATGTTGTGGTGCTAGGTGTTATCTCTGGACAGCTGACCAAAGCTGAAGTCGAGGATTCGAGGTCGAAGAGCTACTGTGGAGACCGCCAAGGCTTTGGTTGTCAGCACTTTATGCTCGCTTCATGTATGCCACTCTGCGAGGTGTGTGTTTTCGAGAGAACTTGGTTCTTTCCTGTAGTATGCATTGCGATATATGGTCTCCCTCCTGAACTCCTCGCTTGCTTTGCTCGCTCAGTCCCTCGAGCATTCTGTCATGAAATCATCTCTGCCGCGCGTGCACGCATGCCTTCTCAGCGCTCAATCATATCTTCACACCCCATACTCCTCGTCCAGCACACACGCCCAGCCAGTCTCCTCCTTGGTTCGTCAGCTGGCTTTGTGGTGCCCAAGATACATTCGCAACCTCGTATTCACATCTCCAGCTTGCGAAAGGTCCCTTGCCCGCTTGCTCAGTCGCGCCATTGCCATTCATAGCAGTTGGAGGAACAGTAGCTTGGTTGTTGGCATTCAGCAGATCCCATATCAACACAGTGCTATCATCGGCTCCACTCGCTAGCATCCCTCTTCTGCTAGGATTCCATTCTATTGTGTTCAAGTTGCCTTGATGACCACGAAGTTCAAGAAGCGCAGTGCCCGGCTGCCGCACGTCCAGTATGCGGATTATGTTGCTGTCCGAGGCGAATGTTGCTAGTAGATGAGCATCATGGGGTGAAGCTGCGAGTCGTAGTAGGGGCGGAGCTGCTTGAGCTGTGTGTGATTTCGAGGGTGAGGATGCTGATGGTGAGGCGGCTAGACACATACTGTTAGTGCTGGTTTCATTGGAAGGTCGGAGTCGGAGAAGTAGATATACTCACATTTGTCTGCTTTCTCGGCCGGCTCGTAGATGATCGTCGAATGCTCCAAACTCCTCAAGTCAAACATGCGTACACTGCCGTCTGCTCCGCATGATACGAATACATCTACTGAGCCTGCACAGAATCGCACATCAAAGACCTCCTTGTCGTGAGCAATGAGCTGGGTCTTCGCAGTTAATGTTGGAATGTCCCAAATCGTACATGTTGTGTCAATGGAAGAGGTAATGATCAGCTTCGGAGAGAGTGTATTCCAATCCAGAGATGTGAGAGGAGCTGTATGTTCCGGCGTCTTGCTGTTCGAGAGCAGTGCTAGAGGTTGTAGCTTCTGCGGCGCTGGATCTCGTATGTTCACAGAAGCACTTCTGTTGATATGGGATGAGTGTGGTGTCGAAGGTGCTGGTAAGCTCCATAACCGCAGATGATCACCACTCGTTGCCAGCAAATCAGTGCTGGACTTCTGCGAGCTTGGAGGCTCCCACAATATCCTCGTCACTGGGTACGCACATGTAGCCTCTGCCGCTTTGCTGTACTCAATCCCATATGGCGCCTGTCCTGGCACGCTCACGTCCTGCTGCGTGATGTGCGTGTCGAGAATTTGAATGAAGTTGTGCGGATCTTCTAGATAACTGCCGACGGCTATCTTGCCAGCTCCACTGCCCTGCACCGGCCACTTGCACCAGTCAAATGCATATGTAGGAAAAGGCGCGAGGTAGTTCGAGTTCGTAGGCTGGTCGGAGTAGCTGAAGAAGGCAGTACCCTGAGGTCCCTCGTTTGCATCTGATATCGCCCGCGATCGGATGTCTGTGAGGTTCAATGGGCTGTGTGAGGGGCCAGCTCCCTGCTGAGGCGTCTGCGCATTCGAGAGATTGTATGCCTTTGGGTTTGACGTCGTCGGCGTCTGTGTGGGCGTCTGATTGAAGGGTATATATTTGGAAGCGCCATCTAATGTGCCGACGCTGGGACTGCTCCGTGAATGGCTGTGTAGTGTGTTCGTTCGAGAGGGCGGTTGGGAGTACTGCGAGGCATTGTTCTGCAGTGGCTGGGACTGCATTGTCGGTATCGTCGTGGGCGCGGTGTATGCAGTCGAGACTGGTGGTCGCGAACCTCCTGCTGGTTGGAGTGCGCCAGGAAGTCCTCCTCCTCCGGAAGAAGCGTTGGAGGGTAGTATACCACTTCCAAAGGACTGCGACGAGGTAGCCGAGTAGGGCGACTCTTTGTACTGCGGCTGCGGAGGAAGGTAGTTCTGCAGTGAGGGAATGCGCTCGTGAGGTTGTCTCTCTCTCCTCGGGCTTTGGTATGGTTGAGGCTCAGTCGGGTTGGTAGATCCTGGTGCTGACAGGGAAGTCGGTGCTTGTGAGTCGTTGTTGGTCAATCCTACGAGGAGTCCTCTTCCGTCTGCTCTCCCACTCTGCGCCATACTGACATTGTTGTCACTGTCACCTAGAGGATATGGGGAATCGGAGCTATTCGAGTCTCGTAATGTATCCGTGCCGGCGCTCGTTGTCCCGCTTGCGAGGCGCTGCAGGTTAGAACCCAACCCTATCGATCCACTGGATGCTCCCGCTGCGAATAGTCCCTCTCCAATGCTGTGGCTCGCCTTATGGTTGGAAGCGTGGAAGGGCATCTTGAACAGTCACTCAAGACACAATGCGCTCCTGCCTCATCAATTTTCTCCTTGGACGTTGTTGTAGCCTGATTGTTGATTGCTACCTATGTTTCAAGTTTCCTCATGTCTACAGAGCGACGCCACGCTAGAGATGCCAAGTCCGCTGGTGAGAGACGAACCCTTTCTTTTCTCATTCAGTCACAAGTTTCATTCCGCCTCCAATGCAGCATGAACATCATCGCGTTCCAGTCACGGCGCTGGCCATCTGGAAGCAAGATGTCTTGCTCGTTGGATCTGGAAGCTACTTGAAGCTCTACAACACGAAGACTGAAGTCTTACTACAAACCATAGCCGTCTTCGATGAACAACAAATTCATGGCATACTCGTCAACAATGACAATCTCGGACAAGTCCTGGTGTGGGGAGGTCACTACCTTCGACAACTACGCTTCAGTCCTTGTCCTCACGACTTCTCGGACAAATCCACTCAAAGAGGACCCATCGTGCTTCTTGGTCACGATTCCTGGAGAGATCGCGAAACGCCAATAGATTATTCATCCTTGACTTACAAGTCGAGTGAAATCGCAACAACCAAAGATTGGATACTGGACACTGCAGTTTCTCATGGGAGTGGCCGAAGAGTGGCCATCATCACCGCCCACAATTCGTTGATCATCGCGACACCCAAGCCAAAGTCTCTGGACTACAGCCTGGAAGAAGTAGTACCTGGCAGCAACTGCATACTGTACTGCGCACAAGCAACATGGCTAAGTGAATCTCAATGTCTCATTGCTTCAGGCACTGCTTTTGGCGACATTATCATTTGGTCTTGGAACCATTCCCAAGTTGACCTTCAATGGCACAAGCAGACACATTACTCGTTCTCCGCTCATGATGGCTCAGTGTTTGGTCTACAGATCTCGACTCCTGACTTCAAGAACACTTTTGGCGGGAGGCAGAGAGTGCTAGCCAGCTGCAGCGATGACAGGACGATCAGATTGTGGGACATCTCAGATCTCACGATACGGGACAGCGATGTTGCGCAACAACGAGAGACTGGATTTGGGTCTACTCCGAGCGAAGACGCCCACAAGCCTCCGTGCCTGCTCAAGCAATTGGGCCACATATCCAGAATCTGGCATATCCGATACGTACGAGGTGCCAGCAACGACCATCTACTGTCTTTCGGAGAGGACGCAACATGTATCACTTGGGCCATACGACCCGCAGCAAACTCTTTACTATCCCTGGACCAAGTCCACATGCAAAGGGCACATGATGGCAAGAACATCTGGTCGGTGGGAGTCAGCTTCGGCTTGGGATATGCAGCGAACGATCCCAGAGGCTCCGCAGGGAAGTGCATAGCCACTGGCGGTGCAGATGGTGCGATCGCTATGACCCTGATCGACAGCCATGATGGATTTTTGCTAACGCCGCAAGCTTCCACAACATCATACCGAGCATATGGCTTCATATGCTCCGACAAGATCGTAGCAGTAACAGACGTAGGCAGCGTGGAGCTACTCAAGCTGAATATCCATTCGGGCACTATGGAGAATGAAGTCCTTAGTCCGCCAGTTGCTGACCTACGCGGGTACTCAACCATGGCCACTGCAGCCAGCCTGGCAATCTTCGCAGGCAAAGGTCAAGTTCACTACTTCACGCTGCGCGACCACATACACGGTGTGCTCACGGATGTAGACGGAAAGGTGGCATCGCTATTCGCACAAGATATTCCGGACACTCAAGTCCGGCAAGGTCAATGCAGTCTGTTCGTCACTACAGTGAAGGCTCATACCGCAACATGGTATCTGTGTCAGAGATATAGTGGCCATGGCATACGCGCCGCAGAGACTTGTAAGATAGAACTGCCTGCTGGATTCGTGGTCACCAGCTTTGTGGAACTCGAGCACGATGAGAGACCATGGCTTGTATTGGGGTCCAGAAATGGAAGCGTTGCGATCTATGCCCTGCCTCCCTGGGAAGGAGATGCCAGGCCAGTACGACACCTTACTCTATGTCCTGGTGTCCATGGCAAGGAAGCAGTCACCGCCCTCTCATATAGCTCGGATACGCTCTTCTCCACTGGTCGTGACGGCACATGTGCAGCGCACAGGATTGACTTCACTGCCCTGCTATCGAATGCAAGTCCCTCACACAGCAGTGGCCTTCGGACGATTCATCAGCTTTTACTGCCACTTGGACCAAACATAGAAAGCATCACTCGCACTGAACATTGCAGCATCTGGGTCTGTGGCTTCCGAGGCAAGCAATTCGTCGTCTTCGACATCCAGGGACAACGTGAAGTAATGGTCATCGAATGTGGCGGCGCACATCGCAACTTCGCCTTCCAGCCAGGTCCGAATGGAGGCACTTTCGTGTGGACTAAAACATCAGAGCTATACTACCAATATCAAAATCAGCTGCCGTATCGCTTGCTAAACAGTGGCGGACACGGTCGAGAAATCAAAGCTACTGCTGTATCGCCTATCAATTCATCTCTGGTAGCAACAGGAGCTGAAGACACAAACATCAAGCTCCATCTCCTCGAGAATGGTACCTGGCGCTGCATACATACCTTACAGAGGCACATAACCGGTATACAGCATCTCCAGTGGTCCTCGGATGGCACCCATCTCTTCTCAAGTGGAGGTGTGGAGGAGTTCTACATATGGCGAATCAGCCTCGATGTTCCAACAAAACTAGGCGGCATCGGCGTAGTCTGTGAGTCGTCACATCCCAACAGCACACCCTCTGACTTACGGATCATGAGCTTCCAAGTTGTTGAATCCATTCTTCCAGGATTCTTCATCACAATGGCATATTCCAATTCCACAGTCCAGAACTGGTACTACGAGAACAACAAAGACTGGACGCTACTAACAACTGGTAACTACCTGACCTCGTGTCTGACGCAAATTCTGGTTCTCGAAAAGACACTCCTGACAGGAAGCACAGATGGACATCTCGTCTTGTGGAACCCACCTTCAGGTGTGGCACAAGGAATTGTGACATGGCAAGCCAGACATCAAGTCCATCAAAATTCGGTTTTGAGCTTGATATCCCACCGTCTTCCAGCATCTCCAGGTCGCCACTTGCTGATCTCAGGAGGTGATGACAATGCTCTTGGCCTGACGCTCTGGTCCTTGTCTGCACCGGAGAAGATGCAGACGCTACTCATCCCCAACGCGCACGCTGCTGCGATCACCGCCCTCAAAGTCGTCAAAGAGGTTCAATCGAAAGAGGAGCTGTGGCTCGTGAGTGGGAGCATTGATCAACGAATCAAGTTGTGGAAGATCAGCTTCGACACCGAGAAGGAGGGAGTAGATGGGCTTGAGATTGAGCTGATGAAGAATGTGCATACTGCTGTTGCAGATGTCTCAAGTTTAGAGCTTGTTGGCGAAGACAGAGATAGAGTACTGGTCTGTGGAGTCGGTATGGACTTGTGGAAGCTGAACTGGAGCGAATTGATGTAAAGAATTAGCGCACAGTCGCGCTTCCAAGTGTGCACTACATCCACATATATCGCATTCATGATAGTCATACATCACTCCAAGCACTCATATGTACACCTGATCCTCTACCTCTACCTCTCCATCACTGCACAACCATACTAGTCTTCCCTCCACGTCCAAACATAACAGAGTCCTCCTCAATCTTCTTCATCATATTCCAGATCAACATCGGAATACCCACCAGTAGCGTAAGTCCAATCACGGCCCGAATGCTCGAAACGATAAGTCTCACAAGGTCGCGGGCGACCTTGAATAAGTCAATGACAAAGTGGTAGACGAGTGAGATGTTGATTCCGATAATAGGGAAAGCTGCGATTAGGATGATGAGAACGAAGCTGAGAAATGCGAGATCGCGGTAGGTAAGGCTCAGGAGTACGGAGTATATATTCGACTCAGAGATGGTTTGCATGATACTGAAGACCAGCTCTTGAGCTTGGGAAGCAGACATGGTGCTCGGTGGTGGGTTGTGGCGATGGTGCTGTTGGTGTTGGTATCGTATTGTGCTGGTTATAGTTTTCTTGCCCGTGAAAGTAGCTTGGGGTCGAGTGCGTATGCGACAGTACTGGTGGTGATTGGTCTTGATTGTAGCTGTTGCTTGACGCTGGTGGTTATGGTTCTCAAAGTTTGATGTCGAGAAGACAATAGCAGGGAGGAGGAGTATATATGCTCTCACAGGCTGAGACAGGACCAAGCCATGGTCGTGTAATGTCTTCAAGAGTGAGTCCTACGTTTGCGACATACCTAGACACTACAACGAGGGCAGTAAGGCCTGTGCATGTCGAAGTAATTGCGAGACATAAGTTTCGCGTTTGCTGAGACTCGTCTATGCCCACAAGGACTCTTCATTGGAACACCAAGACCAACCTCGAGAGCCGAAGTCGAAGTCCATCTTTCAAGTCCATTCCATACGGGACTTATGTATATTCTTCCACTTCATGCTTTGTAATGATCGTGCCAGGTACTATGGTCTAGTCAGTAAGTCGCCGGTGTAGCCGATGCTTGCCTTAGGAGCTTTATACATTCAATTGCTCCGTCCAATGATGTGGTCGTACCACTGGTTTGACAGTGGATCTGAGCTTGAGGGCCGATTGTTTTGCCGATTTACTCGAACTTTTGCATATGTCTCCAAACGAGACTTATGTGTATTCTTTCAGTTTCTGCTTTGTCATGATCTTGCCAGGTAATATGGTCTAGTCAGTAAGTCGTCGGTGTAGCCGATGCTGGACATGAGAGCTAGATGCATCGATAATCTGCGACATCAGAAGATGTCGAGCCAGTGAGGTGACAGTGGATCTGAGCTTGAGCGCGATTGTTTTGCCATTATTTTTCCTCTTGTCTTGAAGCAATTGTTATGCTCATAGCTGAGCTCGTATGGAGTCCACATCTCGCACACACAGCTGCCTGCCGTCGATGTCTTACTGCTTGGTCCTGAACATGGGCCAAGTGTCTGCAGCTGAATAGCTCTCGTCATGTGTCAGCTACAAGCTGTTCGTTTGGTCTCGGGAAGATGTCCACTTGTATGCTACCTTGACGCCGAGATCTCGTTATCACTGAGATCGATGCGGCATTTGTACAGGTTCATATTGCACTGTGTGTTGGTAAGTAGCCTTGCTTGCAGATGCAATATAACGAGTAGGTAGGACAACGTTTTGTTGTATGTCTTTGAGTTCTTGCATAGCTGTACGAGCGTTGAGACTTGCCGGAGTGCATGAGACTGACTCGTGTTGAACTCTTGATTGTCGATCATACCTATCGCATTCATCAGCAGCAGAACAACGCTCGGCAGCCTCACTTATTGGAGCATATCGAGTAGGCAGGATGTCACGATCTCGTCAGCTCTGAGCGTGTAGCATTTGTGATAGCCAAGGTGAGGTTGAGATGCTCAAGCGAACCACGACTCAGCAGGCAGCTTCACAAGCAAGCTTTCCTAGGCCGGCTGGAAATGGGAACTCTGACAGCAGTTGAAAAGTAAGGTGCCGCGATCGTGAAGCCTCTCGGCCTGCAAGATGCCATCAACGGCTGACCTCCAACATCCAGATGAAGACTGTGCCAACGCGAATCGCCTCACAAGGGAGCAGAACTGCCTCTCATGATTCGGAAAAGACATCGTTATGCCCAGGTGTCGTTTTGGCACACAATCGAATGCCCACGTAGCACGAAGTGAGCCGTCATCAATGTCGGAATTGGCATGAGCACTGATGTCCAGAAGCTATTCCTAGCGAACCCACGTTGCACGATGACAAGGTGTGAGTCTACCGATTTCTCGTTTGCGAAGGGTGTTCGTTTGTATTCCAGACCGTTACACGACAACATGAAGTTGCAATGCTAGCAGGCTCAACGCTGTCACTCGTTTCAAAAGCATTGTCGTCTGCAGGCCTCCCCGTAGTCGTCCAGGAACATATCGCAAAGTTGGCGCAAGCTGTCGTACAACAAGATAGAGCTCAGGATGTCGTGCAACATGCCGTTTGTTCGGACAATAGCTCCAAACGGATTTGTTCGTGAGAAGTGCGGTGGTACTGCATTTCTAGCTTTGTAGAATTGATGCGTCAAAGGCTTTGCGGGCCGTTCAAGGTCCAGGATGATGGTGACATTGGTCGCGTGAAGGGTGGAGGCGTGACGAGAAGTCGGGACTGTAATATATTGAGGCGCTGCAGATCTCGGGTAGTGCTCTCGTCAATTAACAAAGCGTAGAATAGATGAGTGGCAGTCCGTGAGTGCCACATCCTCAGCTGCCATTGTTGTGAATTGAGTGTGAGAATTGGCAGTCTTTGGAATCGGACTTGAGCTCTCATGACTCTCCGCAAAAGATCTGTTCAGGCCGCTTTGAGTAAGTGCGCGTTTCTCACATGTCAGGTTGTATAATACTATGCAGAAGCTAGGTTGTCGGGCGGTGGCTAATGCATAAGAAATGTAGGTGAGAGCTCTCCACCAACGCTCCGTACCTGCATTTCGTGTCTTGGTCGCGCATAACGCCGAGGCTGCATCGAACGTTGTTGGGGGAGTGCGGGCTACGCGAGTCCGTTATGCGCCGAGCCGCCTGGAAAGCACGGGCCATGCGCGCGAAAATGGGTGCATAACCTCGTTCCTAATAGCACGACATAGAACATTACAGCAATGTTAACTTACTATTTCACTTTACTTTAGTTTTGTTAATTGCTTTACTTATTATTTGCTATTTACTATACCTATTATAACTTATATTGTAAATTAGTAATATATATATAGTACCCGCTTCCCGTGCTTAGCGCTACTACTATTATTTTCTAGTTTATATATATAACTTTTTTTCTAAATCTACTAAAATAAATAATAATATTCTAGTACTATTACTATACTATTACTATAATATATACTATTAGTCTACTAATATACTAATATTATAATAGTACTTTCTAGCAAACTCGAATATAGCTCTAAGTATTTAATATTAAATAGTAAATATTTAGTACTATACTTAAGTCTACTAGTAGAGTTAATAGAATATTAGGCTAATATTAGAATCTATTACGACTTCTACTAGCTACTATAACTCTAATATTATCCGAATATTTAAATAATATTAAAACTAAGAACTACTAATATTAAACTAATATTTAATAAATAGTTACTAATATAGATATAGTTCTTAAAAATAAAGTCTACTTAGCCTATACTATATACTTCTAATATTAGCTTAATATTAATTAAATATTAACTAATATTCTAGATTGCTACTAATAATCTCTCTTTTTATAAGTTTATTCTACTAGCTACTTTTATAAGTCTTTTATTTAATATTAATTAAATATTAATTAAATATTTGTAGGCTACTAACAGCTACTATATATATCTAGGCAAGTTCTTATATTACGTCCCCTCTGCCTTAGATAGTATCTATAGTATAAGTTGCTCGAATATTAGATTAGTATTAATAATATTTAGCTAATATTGTTTTAATATTTAGCGCTATACAAACTAGAATAGCTCTAGTATAACGAATCTCTATATTTATATTAAGACGTACGGCTAGGGTATAAGTTATTTAATTAATATTAATTAAATATTAACTAAATATTAGTAGGCCGCCGAGATACTAAAGAGAGGAAGCTCTAAGACTATAGACTATATCGAGGAGGTTAAGTATAATTAATATTAACTTAATATTAGCCTACTATTATACTAATTTCGAATAGCCGAGTATACTAAGATTGTAGCTACTCTTCCTGCCGGCACTAGGTAAGTCGATTTCTAATATTAAAGTAATATTGCGCTAATATTTAATTAGCTCTAAGACCCTAACTAAGCCGAAGAGGTATAATATACTCTAAATATTTCTTAAATATTAGGCTAATATTCTTAGTATCTTACCCGACTCTGCCTTCTCCGAGGACTCCGACTTATAAGTATAAACTACAATATTGTCCTAGTATTATTCTAATATTAATTAGGCCTATCGAGACTCTAACTAAGGTATAAATCTAGACTAAATTCTATTATTAATCTAATATTAACTAAACGTTTAGTACTCCTTATAGCGGCCCTAAGGTAACTCTATCTTCCTCTAGTAAGCTTTTAGATATTACTAAATTATAAGTTATTAACTAAAAATTAATATAATATTAATTAAATATTAACTAACTATTCCTAGCT
Organism: Sphaerulina vaccinii; assembly: GCA_022570795.1. Taxonomy (NCBI): domain Eukaryota; kingdom Fungi; phylum Ascomycota; class Dothideomycetes; order Mycosphaerellales; family Mycosphaerellaceae; genus Sphaerulina; species Sphaerulina vaccinii. The sequence goes on from JAKUDP010000014.1 coordinate 509,241, forward strand.
ATAAGAGTAAGAGTAAGAAGTCCGCAGCTCGCAACTCTAGTAGTTACTTTAAGCTAAAGAAGTAAACGTTCGAATAATATTTAAAGCTCTAATACTTCTTAACTAGAGTAATACTCTTTAAATATTAAAATATTATATTAGATATAATATTAGTTTAATATTCGGATAATAATATAGTATAAGGCAAGCTATTAACTACTTCTCGAATATCTATATAATATTTATTAAATATTAGAATAGCTTTCTACTATATCTATAGTAGCCTAATTAAATAAATTATAGTTTTTTTATATATTATATTTTAATTTTACTTCTAATATTATAGTAATATTAAATCTAAGAGTTCTACTTTAAACTTTTTTTAATTTTTAATTTTTATAATAAAAACAATTCCTTAGCTATTAGAACTTAGGGTATCTTCTAGCCTTGTAATTAGTTCTCGGCATGCGGCCTACTACCCTTATTCTCGGTTACAATATTCAAATAGTATATACTAACACTTCTATAACGCCTTAATAGCTTAAGCTTAATCTAAGTTCCCTATACTACTAGTTATATATATATAGAGTAATAGCTTATATAGGTTCCTATTACTATTATAATATATAATAACTAGTATTAGGCTACTATTACTATTATAATATATAATAACTAGTATTAGGCTACTATTACTAGACTTACTCTACTATTAAATACGAATATTATTAACTAGTTCTAGAACTTTCCTACTTTATATACTAGGCTACTAATAGCTTATTTCTAAAGTACTAGTTTAGTTAGATATATAGTAATACTATTTTAAGTATTAAACTAATATTAGATAATCTTTATCTAATAAACTTTATTATATATATAAAAATTAGCTTAATTAGGTACTAACTACTAGCTCTATAAGTATTATAGACTATTAGATTATTTTAGAAAAAGCGACTCTACTATTTATACTAACTTTGTCGGTCAGTCCTACAAACTTAATACGTTCTATCTATACCTTCTAATAGTCTATATTTAAAGTATTAGACGAATCGGGTACTAACTGCTAGCTATATAAGCATTATAGACCGTTGGGTCGTTATTTTTAGAAAAAGCGACTCTACTATTTATAAGTAACTTAGTTAGTTAGCTCTATAAACTTAATACGTTCTATATAGACCTACTAATAGTCTATATTTAAAGTATTAGCCTAATCGGGTACTAACTGCTAGCTATATAAGCGTTATAGACTATTAGGTTATTATTTTTAGAAAAAGCGACTCTACTATTTATAACTAACTTAGTTAGTTAGCTCTACAAACTTAATACGTTCTATATAGACCTACTACTAGCTTATATTTAAAGTATTAGCCTAATCGGGTACTAACTGCTAGCTATATAAGTATTATAGACTATTAGGTTATTATTTATAAAAAGGCAATTCTACTATTTATAAGTAACTTAGTTAGTTAGCTCTATAAACTTAATACGTTCTATATAGACCTACTAATAGTCTATATTTAAAGTATTAGACGAATCGGGTACTAACTGCTAGCTATATAAGCATTATAGACCGTTGGGTCGTTATTTTTAGAAAAAGCGACTCTACTATTTATAAGTAACTTAGTTAGTTAGCTCTATAAACTTAATACGTTCTATATAGACCTACTACCAGCTTATATTTAAAGTATTAGCCTAATCGGGTACTAACTGCTAGCTATATAAGCATTGCAGACTATTAGGTCGTTTTAGTTAAACTAACTCTACTATTTATAGGAAACCTTATTAGTTAGTTCTATAAACTTAATATATTCTTCCCTATAGTACTACTAGCTTATATTAAAGATACGAGCCTAATCGGGCTAGTCCTAAAAGCCCTAGATACTAATAACGACCTAATAGCAAATTTGACTAAGGAAGTTAACTAGCCGACTCTACTATTTATACTAACCTTACCTAATAGAACTAGAAATAGTATATGTTCTCTATTAGTATCTAGATAGTTTATATATAAAGAGTTAGCTTAATTAGACTAGTATTAGAAGCTCTAGATACTAATAATAACCTAATAACAAATTCTACTAAAGAAGTTAACTAGCTAATTATACTATTTATACTAACCTCCTTAGTTATTTCTTCGGACTTACTATATTCTTTAATAGAGTTCTATATAATCTAGATTCTATTAGCCTTTCTAATTATTCTATTAATAAGCTTATTTTTTTTAAAAGTAATATACTATATAAAACTTATAGTACTATCTATAGCTAGAGCTACTAGTCCTTATATATTATATATAAAGCAACCTATAGATTAGCTATTATAAGCTATAAAATGTTAGAATAACGTTTCCTTACTATTATAGTCTATATACTAAAAGATTCTTAGTAGGTATATATTATTACGCTACTTAATATTAACGTAATATTATACTATTATTATGCCCTATATGCGAAGAGGTCCCTAGTAGGTAGATATTGTTTCGCTATTTAATATTATAATATTATTATTCTATTATTATACCCTACCTACGAAGAGGTTCCTAATAAGTAGATATTAATTTATATCCTAATATTATAGTAATATTAGAATACTATTACCTCCTCTTTTAAAAGAGATTACTAATAGCTATATAGATAATACGCTACTCCCTACTATTAGAATAATATTAGTCTACTATTATACTCTATCTACTAAGAAGCTACTAAAAGATATATATTTCTTAGCTTCTAAGCGCTAGGGCAGGGTTATATTACTCTTATAGTTAATATATTAAGAAGTTGTCTAATAGGTAGATATTATACTTCTTTAAATATCGCCTTACTATTATAGCTCTAGCTATATAGCGTTTTTATATATAACTTTTAGTATAACTTAGTATACTATATCTTAAATCTTAGTAAAGTTCCTTTATTCTCTTCTCTCTCTATACTAACTAGATATAAATAATACTATTAATATTTTAATATTATTATACTAAAGTTAGTTGTTTCTTACCTACGCGACTTATAAGTATACTTTATAGGTTCTCCTAGCATACTACCTTACCTTATATATAAAGAGGAATTAAAAAGTAATACTTTTCTACTAACATTCCCCTAATAGTATAGTAACGTTGCTATAACAATCTAGAAATCTTCCTATAATAATTAAAATAGAAAAGATATTTATATCTAGTAACTATCTAAACTATCTTATATATATTTCTAAATATAGTATAAGTATTCGCTTACTATTTTAGGCCTTTATATAGAGTAGCAACTACGATCTTGTACCTCGTGCTCCTTAGGTATTTATTAAAATATATACTATTACCTTTATACTTATCTAATATTAGAAGACTAATAATAGATATATTATATATTCTAGTAAATACCTATATTATATACTATCTAGCTCTAGTATTTATAGTATAAGTTACTTATTATTATAACTTTAGTCTTCTACTAATCTAGAAGTAAAGTATAAAACAAAGCTAGATTTATTAAGTACTACTAATCTATAGGTATATATAGTATATTATAAAAGTAGAGTATAACTTACTTTAAATATTCTTATAATATTAGCTTACTATTCGAAGGTTGTTACTAGACTCTATAGTAGCGCTACTCGAGATATCTATTTCCTTAAATAAGTTTATAGTATATTTCGAATAATATTAGTAGAGTATTATACTAATATAGTATAGCTAAATATAGGAAGTTTACTACTTTGTTAGTAGGCCTATATCTGTAGTAGGTAAGCTCTTAGCATTTAGCGACTATTATACTAATATTAGATTAGCTAAAACAAGGCAGGTCTAGGCAACGAGCAGGTTCTAGAGGACATCGTATAGTAAGTATAAAGTCGAACATTTATACAACCTTTCTCTAATAGTAGTTGCTTTAGAAATATACAAGATAAGGGCAAGGAGTACGTCTATATCTATACTACTAATTAAACGTTCGACTAATAATATTAGTATCGCTAACTAACCTATACCTAGTAAAGGTAGAAAAGAGAAAAGGAAGGGTAAGTATTATAACCTAATAGTAGTCTACTATTAGGCTAATAATAATATAGGCCGAACAAAGAAGGTTGTAAAAAAAATATAGTATATTTACTATTTTAATTTTCGAAGACTTTCTACTAAGGCTACGTCTCTAGACTCCCTTAAGTCGATACTAACGACGAAACTAATAATAATATTAATAGTAATATTAAGGGAAGCCTAACCCCAAAGTAGCGAAAGATATATAAACGTTCTATTACTAGTTATATAATACTTACTTACTATTCTAGGTACAAGACTTATAAATCCGGGCTAGGAACTAATAACAAGACCCCTATAGCTATATTATTTACGCCTATCAATTCGCCGCTATCTAGAAACAAGCTATATATTACTCTACTATCGAAAAGTATTTTACTAGTAGTAGCCTAATATTATAGCTTTTGTAATTTTAGTTCTCTAAGTCCTCTAGCATAGATACCTTCCTATCTAGCTTTATATATTAACCTACTATTATATTAATATTATATAAATGTTCTTTAACTTACTTTAGTTCTAGGCTAGGCGCCCTTAATCTAGATATACTTAGTATTCTCGATTATATCTTTTATAGTATACTATATTAGAAAGTATAGTCTAGTTAGACTATCTAAGAAACACCCCCTAGGGATTAGAATATATAATATAGGTTACGTAATAATAGGTCGCGTAACTTATCTAATACTCTATATCTTAGAAGGAGATGCAACCTATAACTAACTAATATAATTAATATAGTTAGTTCCTATCTGACGCTTCTACTTCTATCGCGTATTGAGACCCTTCCTACACGTCGTAGGCGTGTATATTGTTGTCCTATTTCGATAGGTTATAAGCCCGGGTTTGTAGAGGAAGTATTAGATAGTAATAGTTGGCCTTTTCTAATAGTAGGATATAAACCTATAATAAAAAGAATATCGGGAGACTCGAGGTATACCTATCTATACTACTAAGAAGACATAGAAGATCCCGGCGAGTTCCGGACGTTCCTATAGGTAGATAAGATAGAGAAGAACCTAGTAAGGCATACTTAAGGAGCGGAGCTTAAAGAGTATAAAGAGGAAAAAGTAAGCTAGAGGCCAAAGTACTATTTTATATAGATAAGACTTAACCTCTATACTAGAGTACTACTAATACCTTAGAAAGGTATATCTCTCTAAGAAGAGACTTTTTAAGTCTATCTATAAGTATAGTTAAGTAGGAAACTATACTAAGCTTATCTAAGAGAGAAGGAAGAGAGTCTTAGACTAGGAAAGTAGCTATCTAGAAACTACTACTAAAATTATTTAAAAGAGTATTAATTTTTAGAGAGTTTAGTTTTTAATATTTTAGGTAAAATAGATTAAAAGCAAGGAAGTAGATTTAGAGGCAAGAGAGCTATACTAATACTAATAAGAGAGAACTATAAGTCCTAGTTTAGGATAATAAGGATATATCTTATATCTAAGTAAGTAGAATAGGTTCTATTAGAGACTATACTAGATACTCTAGCATTAACTCCTTTAGGATATATATTAACTATATTATCAGACTCGCTAGATAGCTCTATTAAGAGAGCATCCTATAAGAAGTATAATATAGTAGCTCTCTATAAGATATATATCTATATATTAGTAGATAATTAGGAAGCGATATAGGAGATTAAGATAGTAAGGGAGCTCTAGGAATAGGCTAAAAAGAAGTATAAAAGTAAGCTTCAAGCTATAGGAAGAAGCCTTCTTAAATAGTATACTACGTTCGAGATGCAAGATAGCTAGATAATTAATAAAGTATAGCAGAGCCTAAGTACTATTATAAGAAGAGTAGTTACAATCTCCCTATAGTTTAAAAAAATTAAGACTAAGAATAGGAAGATATAGTAACTCTTTATAGCTCTACCTAAGTCCTACTTAACAATTAGAGACGGTATAGACCTAAGGTAGGATCTTGAGCCTTAGGATATCCTTAGAATCCTAAAAGAAAAATAGGAATAGATAATAGGCTAAGAGATAGCTATATTCGCTAAGAAAGGTACCTAGGGACTACTAGCCTATTTCCTCTATAGAGGACTATATATCTAGAATAATTACTCTAGACTCGAGAAAGTAAAGAGGGCTACTAAGACTATAGTACTAAAGATAGAATACCGAGTTAAGAAAAGATACTCTCTATTAAGATAAAGGAGGGAATCTTTACTAGGGAAAGATAAACTTAAAGAAATAGTAAAGAAACTTAAACTTAAAGTATAATCCCTTAAAAAGAAATCTAACTTAAGTAAGAAGTACCTAAAGAAGGCCTTTATAGTATAAGAAAATATAGGGTTACTAACTACCTTAGAAGCATCTCAGACCCTATTAGAGGATAAGGATATAGATAAGGTAGCCTACTTAACTATAGACGCAAAAGGCAAGTATAGGCTATCGGAATAGCTACTTGACTCTTATACTTCTACCTATATAACTAACTAAGAATTACTCTTTAGGGAACTGAAACCTCTTTAGACTAGGAAGTAGATTAAGGTCGGTAGTAGCTACTTAATAGCTATATATATTAGGAAAGTAGTAATAGAGGGAAGAAAGGGGAAATAGATTATACTAAAAGATGTCCTATTTATACCTAGTCTTAGAGTTAATCTTGTTTTATAGAGTTAGTTTAGTAAGTAGTTCGGTGTTTAACTACCAAAATTTATACTTATTTTAGCCTCTAGAAAAGCAGTTATCTAGATAAGAATATTAGGAGGAGTCCTATTTATTAAGGAGATTAATAAGAGTCTAGCTAAGTCCGCCGGGCCCCGGGGGCTCGACCGAAATTAAGTATACTTCTTATAGGAATTAATAGATAAAGTATATACTTTCTATATATTAGAGAGTACCTAGGATTAGTAGGAGCTCTAGTATCGAAGGCTTGTATATTTTAGGGAGAAGGTAGTAAAGAACCTTTACTAGGTCTTAGATTTAAAGAGCCTAATACTAATTCTAAAGGAGTATAGAGTATATAGGGTCTATATAATAGTAAAGATAAAGTAGTATAGAGGGAAAGAGATATAGTAGAAGCTCTAAAGGCTAGCTCTTATATCTATTAATATCTATAGACCCCTACCTATCTTAAGATTAGAATTCAAGTAGTAGCTTGAAATTGTTAATAACTTCTTAAGAAAGAAGTAGGCCTTCCTACTAAAGTTAAGAATAGATATACTACCTGCCCTCTACTAATAGAAAAGGAAGGTAGAGCTTTAATCTAGAAATCCTCTCTAAGTAGTAAGGAGTAATAGAGCGAGGGAGCTTCTTACTATACTAAAGTAGTAGGAGAGAGAGAATAGAATCTCTTTCTATACTACTAAAGTATATAACTCTATTTAGAATAGAGTTATTAAAAGGTCGATCTAGACCTCTAAAAAAAGAGTAAAGGCGATGCTAGAAGAATCTAATATACTAATTAAGTTCTAGCCTAAAGTACTAGAAGCAAGTATTATTATTAGAAATACTCTTCTAAATAGGCTAGATATTAATAGATTTAAGGTCTTACCTAAGGAGGCGTTCTTAGGATAGAGACCTCTAGTATTATACTTTAGGGTCTAGGGCTATAGAGTAGTTATATATATAAACCCAAAGTCCTAGCTAGCTAGGATACGATTAGACAAACTAATAAATAGAGGCAAGGATGCTATATTCGTCGGTTATATTCTAGATACTACTAAAATATAGCTTTTCTAGGAGCCTAATATAGGGGCTATTAAGGCCTATAGCAATACTAAGTAGTTTAAGTATAAGAAAGGAGGAGATTTGGAGTTAAATATTCCTAGGCTTAACTAATCTAGTATTGCACTAGTTAGGAAACTAGTTAGGAGACCAAAGAAGTAGGAGGAGTCCTAAAGTCTATTAGGCCCCAGGGGCCCGACCAAATATTAACTACTATTTATATAGCTTAGACCTCTATCGAAAAACAAGGAGAAGTACTAGAGGATAGATCTAGAAGAAGAAAACTCCGAGAGTATATAGCTTTAGAAGGAGAAAATTAGAATAGAGCAGCCGACTAATTAGCCGACCGAAGTTCGTTAAGGGACTAGTAGAAATATATATATTAGAAAATATCTAGATATTATATAAGATCTACTAGAAGTAAGGGTGCAATTCTAGAAGAGAAGAAGATCTATCTCGAATAAAGGGGAAGAACCTAAACCTAAGGCCTATAGTATAGTTATAAAGTAGATCTTCTAAAAGAGGTAGAGAGATAAGGAAGAGGATATACCTAACCTAAAGTATTATAAAGCATTCCTTAGCCTAATTAAAGAAGAAGGGGATTATATCTAGGAAATCTTAGTAGAGATTAAGGAGGTTGTATTTGTAGTACTCGAACCTAATATTACTTTAAAGCAAGAGGTCCCTATTCCAAAGTCCTATAAAGAGGCAATATAGGATCCTAAATAGGGCTATATATAGAAAGAAGCAATCTAGAGAGAACTAGTAGCTTTAGATAGCAACTATACCTAGAAGCTAGTTATACTACTAAAGGGTGCAAACCTTATAATATCTAGGTAGGTCTTTAATATAAAAAGATTAATTAGTAGAGCTATTAAAAAGTTTAAGGTAAGACTAGTTACTAGAGGGTTCTTCTAGAAGTTTGGAGTAGACTTTAAAGATACCTTTATACTAACTATAAGGTATAACACTTTAAGGGTATTTATAGTAGTTATTTGCGAGAAGGACTTAGAGATATACTAAGTAGATATAAATAATATATTTATAAAGAGCTCTCTAAAAGAAGATATCTATATAATTCTACCTCTAGGAATAGAAGTCCTACTAAACTAGGTTCTAAAGATTCTAAGGAGTCTCTATAGACTTAAGCAAGTAGTAAGAAACTAGAATAAACTCTACGTCTTAAAGCTAGAATAGATAGGATTCGATTAATTAGAGATCGACCTATACCTACTTATCTATAGAGAAAGAAAGATTATAGTCCTAACCTATATAAATAATATATCTATTATAGTACTAGAGCTAAAGAATATTCTCTAGTTTAAAAAACAGCTTAGTAAGGTCTTTAAGATTAAGAATCTAAAGGAGCTAGAAAAGATTCTTAGAATAAAGATAATAAGGAATAGGGTTATAGGAACTCTAAAGCTTAATTAAGAATATTATATCTAAGAGAATCTTACAAGGCTAAATATAACTAAGGAAAATACCTATCTAACTCTCTTACTAATAGATAGTTATAAAAGCCTTACTAAGGCAATTCTATCTAATAAGAGATATACCAAATAGAAGTACTAAAGCTAGATAGGTACGTAGATATAGCCGATAGTTATAACAAGACTAGATATTACTTTTGCTCTTAGTAGACTAAGCTTATATATAGCTAACCTAATAAGAGGATATATAAATACTCTAAAGAAACTAGTAAGATACCTTAGGTTGTCCCTAGACCTAGAACTTATATTTAGGAGAGATAGTAGAGGACTTATTAGATACTTAGACTCTAACTATATAATAGATAAAGTAGATAGAGTCTTAATCCTCGGATCTATCTTCTTTCTCTACAAAGTACTAGTATCTTAGATAAGTAAGAAGTAGAAGTCTATAGTAATATTAACTATAGAGGCTAAGTATATAGCTCTAAATATATATACTAAGCAATCTCAATTCCTAGCAGCACTTCTAAGGGAAATAGACTATATAGAGCTAGTAGGAGAATATTCTTTTTAACTACTTATTAAAGCAAACTCTAATACGGTAAATAAACTTAGACCTATTTAGATTATAGGAGACAACTAAGTATCTTTGACCCTTATTAAGGATGCCTATACCTATAAGAGATTAAAGTATATTAATATTGCTTATAATAATATTAGGAGACTTTAGTAGTAATAGAGGATAGTAGTAGTATATGTCCTAATAAAAGAGATAGTTATAGATAGGTTAACTAAGCTAAAGAATAGTCCCCAATTCTAGAAGTTTATAAGATAACTTCGGCTTGCTTAGCCTCTATCGGGCCCCTAGGGCCCGATAGGTTTATATAAGGGATAAGTGCTAGAATATAGGGCAGAAGGACTATCTGGCCTAAGTAGAAGTATTAGAAAGTATAGTCTAGTTAGACTATCTAAGAGACACCCCCTAGGAATTAGAATATATAATATAGGTTACGTAACAATAGGTCGCGTAACTTATCTAATACTCTATATCTTAGGAGGAGATGCAACCTATAACTAACTAACACAATTAACATAGTTGGTTCCTATCTGACGCTTCTACTTCTATCGCGTATTAAGACCCTTCCTATATATCGTAGGCGTATATATTGTCGTCCTATTTCGATATACTAGAGTATATAGGACGCTATTATAGAAGCATATTCTACTAATATCTTCTAGAAAGATAGTAGGCCTAGAAATAAGTCTACTACTCTCTAAGCCTAAGCTTTTAAAGTCTAAATATTTTTTAGATATTAGATTAATATTTACTTACTATTCTAGTAATAATTTCTTTAATAAGATAATCTATAGTCGAACTTTGCAAGCGCCTAAAGAGTAGGCTTTTAATAAAGAGTATATTACTATTCCCCGAACGTTACCTTAATATTCTACTTATATTTATCTAGTATACCTAAGCTCCGAACGCTAAGGAGCGCTATAGATATACTTAACCGAGCTGCTATAATATTACTACTAAAGAAAGAAGCGAAAAAATAGAGATTTAAGGTACTATATATATAGTATAGAGCGCGAGTAGGGGGTAAAGGCAAGGTTTGCTTATTTGCTAGTTATATATATATCTTACTCTTTAACTTACTATCGAGTAATAAGCTTCTAGATCTAGAGAGCTTATAAAAGTTAATTCTATATTAGTAGACTATTCGAATTAGATCTCGATTAAATACTCTATATAGTAAGCTTCTAAATTATATACTATTATTTAGATTAAAAGTATAATATTCGATATTATAGACTTTAATTAGATATATAATATTAAGATAATATTTGGTTTCGGCTCTTTTGCTTTAAGTATAAGCCTAATATTAGGTTAATATTTATATTTGGGGTAATATTACTTACTTCTTATATTACTTGCTTTAAATATTAAGCTACTATTAAGAGAATCTATAATTAGCTTGCTAGCAAGGAGGAATATAACTACTACGAGCGCTTAATTTTATTATTTTTAAGTCTCTAAGTCTATAGATTCTCTTTTGCCTACTCGAGCTATAATTTATACTCTACTAGCTCTATTTTAATTTCCTTTTCTAAATAAATATTAGACTACTACTAAAGAATTATTATAGTAGTATTAAGATAATATTATAGGAAAACTACTTACCTATCTTCTTTGCCTTACTTCGAGGTTTCGGCTTAGATAGAGTTAATAAAATTATTACTTTACTTCTAGTCGAAGATTGCGACTATTTTATAGAGAATTTATCTAGTAGTACTAACCTAGTAGAGCTCGAAGGCTTAGTAATAGGCGTCTCCTTAGCTAGCAATTCTACTTCCTTAGCTTATTAATCTGCGAATAAACGCTTTCGACAGACTATAATATAATATTAATATTACTCTAATACTAGGATAATAGTACCTTACTCTATATCTAGATATTATCGATCTCCCGAGTAATATTATTACTACTTCGATACCTATTCCAAACGCTATACTAGTATTAAAAGAGATATTATATATAAATTCTCTAATTAATATAAGTAGCACTAGTAATAGAGGAATAGTTAGCAATTGTTTACCTACTATTAGCCGAACGTTTGTACTTACGCTAGTATAGTAGAGAAAGTATCTATTTAGTTACTAGCTTAGTAGCTCTAGTAACTTATAGACTCGATTATATTCGAATATTCCTAAATATTATAATAGACTTATTATAGTATTACTATCTAGTACTTGTTTATACTATAATAAATAATTAGTAAGGCTTTGTTTTTAGCCTAATTTTAGATCTTCTCTTCTAGATAAGCTAGTATAGTATTAGTAGACTATTAAAATAATAATAAGAGAATATTAGCTTACTAGAAAGTTGTCTAATAACTACTATATACTCCTTCTATATATTAATATACTATAGCGACTTTATTAGCGCCTTAATAGGTCTCTAGTCGTTCCCTACTATGCGATTTACTAATTAATTAAAGTATATACTATAGTATACTATATTATAGTAAATATATTCCTACTATTTATAGAATAGTAAGAGAGTATAGAGGTAACGTCCAAGACCTAGAACGTTAGTTTAATAGTCTATTAACGTTCGTTTATTATTTATACTACTAGCCTATTTTGAACTTATATCTATTATAACTATAGAGATACTATTATTATCGATATATCGCTATTTAATTAGGCTTCTAGTTGTAGCGTTAATAGTATATAAAAGACGATTAAATATATTCTAGTAGATCTATATAGTCTTACTAAAAATAATAACTCTCGTAAGGGCAATATCTTCTAATATTAGTAGAACGTTCTATTAATAGTTATATAATATTTACTTGCTTTTATCTACTTCTTAATCCTAGAGTCTAAACAAAATCTTATTTAGATTCTTTTACTAGATCTACTTAAATAATATATTAACCTCGAAGTAGTAAATTTAATAGAATAGTACTACTATTTTGTAGTAAAAGTAGATAATTATAATCTAATTACTATCCTAGTAACACGCCTAGATATATTGCTATCGACTATTAGCTTAATATTCTATTAATAGTAGGATACTATTTATTACCTTATCTCTCGGACCCTATTTCTAATACTCGAATTTATAGAGGATACTACTAAAGTGCATACCCTCTAGATATAATAAGAGGTATCGGCGTATAAGATAAGCTAAGATTTGGTCTTGATTTGCAAGAGTAGTATAAAGTTAGGTAAAGTAGTTCTTGCCCTAGTCTCGGAGGTATTTTTAAATAAGGCTATACTATTTAAAATTAAGTAGAATATTTAGAAAATAGTACCTTACTATTACTTTAATACTTACTAAATATTAGCTAATTATTAGTATAATATAAAACAAATTTTTTTAATTTTCTTAATAATACTTTTTAGTATCTATAATAGAAAAGAAGGAATATAGAAGTACTTTTCTATAAATATCTAGAGTATTTAGAGATATTTTTCGATATTAAATAGAATAAACTTTCTAAACTTAATAGAGTAGTATAAATTAAGTATTTAGCTAGAGCTAGTCTCTAGATAGATATTATTTTTACTATTAGTCTAATATTTAGCAAATAGTAGTTAAATACTCTATATCTACTATAGTATAGCCTCTACTCTTAGTAGCTCTATATAATAATAGTCTAAATAGACGCCTATATTTAGATCTATTAGAAATAGTTATTTAAAGTAATTACTATTAACTTAGTTATTATTACTATATATTTTAAAATAGTAGTTATTTTTATTAGTACTATTATAGTAATAATTTATATAGACGATATATAGGTCTTGTTTGCTACTTCTCTCCTATACTAATATTAGACTAATGTTCGAAAACTAGTTAACTACTATTTAACTAATATTCGTACGTCGAAAGAATCCTAGCTTTAGAAAGTAAGAATATAACTAATTCTTATAGGTAGTATAACTTACGAATTTATAATAGGATGCAAAGAATGCGCTAATATTTAGTTAATATTATAGTAATATTCGTAGCAATTTATATATATATTGCTACGCGTTATCTAGAAAGGTCTAGCTTATTATAGGTATAATTCTCCTCTCTATATTCCTTATACTAGTTCTAGAAATTGTTAGGTAGCTCGAAGTATTTATATCCTATATAGATTAGCTCTAATTAATACTATACTATTAAACTAATATTAGTTTAATATTAGCTAAATAGTAACTTACTCCTTATAGACTTTTTTAGAAATATATAATAGCGTATCCTACTATAGCTAAACTTATACTTCTTATATAGAACACTACCTAGATAGTTACCTAGAAGGAGGTATCTTATATCTAATACTCTACCTTCTTGCCTATAAGTATACTAAGTCTAGTTCCTTATTAGTATTTACTTAATATTTATTTAATATTCTATTAGTAGTTACCTAACGTTCTTATATTAATATCTACTACGTCGGTACTAGTAGTAAAGTCGACAAGATATCTAGTTTCTTATAAAAAGCTAGCTAGATAATCTAGTAGAGTACTAATATATTCTAACTTTTTAATTATTATTAGTTTTAACTTTATAGCTATAATAAAAATTATTAGATTTCTAATCTTTTTAATATCTATATCTTTTGCCTATTAAGAATTAGTTTTAGAATAGAACTAGTCCTTATACTCCTTATAGCTAATAGCTAGATTATTAAGCTCTTTTAGTATATCTATAAGTAAATAGTCTAGTAATATTAGTATTAAAAATATTTTAAATATTATATATATATTCTTAATATTCGATAGTATATTAGATTCTATAAAATCGATACTTAGAACTAGAACTATATAGTTAGATATTATTAGTAGTACTATTCTATTACTAAATATTATAGTAATATTATAGTAATATTAAAGTAATACTCTAGAAAACTTTACTCGAATATTATAGAATACTTCGAGCTATACTATAGAATATAGGTAGGGAAATAAACTTTAACTCCTAGGTATACTAACTAAGATTTAATTATTAAGCAAATAATAAAGTAACAATAGCTTATAGGGCAAATGTTGTTGTTATAGGAAGGAATAAGTTCGTTAATTCCTAGGCGCCCTCGTTCTTTTAGACCTGCCCTGCTTAGTAACTAGCGCTGCTTAGTAACCAGGCGCGCGGGCTCAGAACGGACTCGCGTCATCTGCCCGCGCCGTTGTTGGCGACTCCAGCTCGCTTGCAAGACTTTTGAAGACCGCCCAGGATATCTCGCGGACTTTGTATTGCTCATCAATACCGCGGAAAGAGGTGTAGCATTTCCGTACGGGATGAGATGAAGTCGTCGGATGACCGAGCGAAGCCACAGATCGTGCCCGGCTACCCCTGATCAGTTCCCGGCTGAATCCAGCTCATCCTGGCTGCACGTCACGAGAAAGATGAGAACGGCAGGGTATGATTGGATGTGGTTTCATGTTTCAACACACGCGAGGAGCGGTGGCCGCTTCGCCAACCACGGGCTGGCGGGTCGGAGAGTAGTGCACATCTTGGAAACTTAGGACGTTTGTGATGTGATATATGCTTAAGCTTATTAATGGCCTGCGAGTCGAGACCATTAACAGCATACTGGAGCTGAGGAAAACTGCCAGCTTTTGTTCGCTGCGCCAGTAGACCGAGTGGACAGCGGAAAGTGATCAAAGGCGCTCACATCGGATGCATCACGCCTGATGCGGGAGGTAGATTGCAGTGTGGATGTGTCGTCCGGGGTTCGGTATACATCTTGGTGGTCCTATAGTTTTCGAGTTTAGCGTAACCTTGTCAACCTTGTCAAGGCCGCAATCAGCGTCCGCGCTTCGGCTGCACGCCGACTTCATGCATTGTCAAGCCATTTCTTCGGCTCCTGGGGCACGCTGCTGGCTGGCACCAGCCCAGACGCAGGCACGAAACGGAGTTCGTAAGCTTTGCAGTCCTCTGGTTTCACTTCTTTGCTGCTTCTTGGATGTGCTTTTCCATACCATCAAGTTCATCGATCAACAGGAGTTCGATTCGATCGTCCACCAGTCGCTCCTTTCACGCGACGTTAACTTCAAAGTACAGATAGCGAGGGCAACAGTCCCTTCGCGCATCCAGGAGGGCCATCGTGCTCCAGAATAGTTTGGTTTTTGCTCTTGATGCCTGGGCTGAGCTATGGATTCCTCACCGGCCGCACAGGTACGTCTAGCAGTAGGAGGGACAACGGCGACAGTCCATATAGATCGACGAGCAGGATATGAAGACTGACATCTTGTCTGTGCAGCGTGATCCGGCTCGAATGTCGTCGCCGCCGCAAAGACTGAGTGCGATGTACCAGTATCACAATGCGCCTGAAGTCGCACCCGCACATGGCCTCGAGTACGACGACACGATATATCCAGCTTCCGACAAGTATCCAGTAATACGAGAGTCGCCCCTCTACGATGGGAAGTTCAGTGGGAGTGGGCGGTATTATGGAGATGGCACCAACCGCCCACCTCGGATTATTTTTGGTATGAAGATAAGGACATTCTTGGTGGTTGCGCTGGTCATGGCGCTGGTCGTTATAGGAGCAGCGGTAGGAGGTGCAGTTGGAGGGAAGCAACTACGGGATCAACATCAAACAGAATTGGCGTAAGTGTTGTACACATCCACATTCCAGTGAAGCAAATTCACTGACATGCTTGTTCCGCAGAACCTTAAATGCCACAGACACAGCACTATCAGCAACAGCAACGAGGACTACAGCGTCCGCGACATCAACGTTCGTAGCAGCGACGCCGACATACAAACCATTGAGCGACTGCCCAGCATCGAATGACACAGATTACACATCACAATATGCATCAAACAGCATAGTCTCCCCAAACGTTGGATTGGACTTCACGAAATACTGCGATCTCGAAAATCCTCTAGGGAAGACGGATGGCCAGAACATCACACAAGCTTTCGTGTACAGCTTCAGCGACTGTGTAGAAGTCTGCGCAGGATACAACTTTCTCAACTCTGGAAGTAACTGCACTGTGGCAGTCTACGAGCCTGCTGGGGCAAGACCAGCAAATTGCTGGGTTGGAAACGTAGGCGAGATTCAACCTTCCACACTCAACTCGACCAATGGAACGAATGTAGCGATACTACAGCAATGAAGAACTCGACAGTACTATTAATGTATAACCCACGGCAACATAACGTCGCAACGACCTTTTCTAGCTTCACCTTGGTACGAATATTTCGCCACATCTCACGAGAAGTGGCACACGGGATCTTTGTTGAGCGACAACTTCGGAAGTGAACTGGAGACGAGCGACTCTGGAAAGCAGACATAGGCGCATGAGGACGCGAGAGCCCCTCCCACCGCCCCGCGAGCAAGATGTGCAGAGGGGCATCAGAAGGCGACCGTGAGTGTTCCGAGCACTTATTTGCTTGTGTATGAGAGAGTTCCAGAGAGAGCCAAGAGGTCTGCTCAACTAACGAATGCGCCAAGTCAACCATTCGCAGTGTAGATAGCGATGTCAGATGTCGATATCTGTAAACGATCACGAACGAGAGCGCGCACTTTCCACTTCACGGCACAGCTTCTGCTGTACGGAGTCTCCATTAGTATCGTTACGATGCTGGCTGAAGGCTCATAGCGATCAAGACCTGTACCAGCGGATCTTTCTCTCCTTGTCGCTCTGCCATTGTGACGCGCCTTCACGTCCAGCGGTCTGGTGGCATAGACGTGGTCTCGACCGCAGCAAGACTTGAGTGATGAGCGCACCCTGTCCTGTCTGACGAAAGCGACGCCCTCCTTCAAGACACAACGCGAGACACTCTCGTGTTACGAGCTCTCATCACAGGTCGAGTCACTAGGGCGCTTCACTCGTCAGACACATAACGCAGTCACTCGTCAGACACACAACGCAGTCATGCATGACCCATACTCAGTTCACCACTCCACTCGCGAGATCTCCACACTCAGACTTTGAAAGCAACATCAAGTAACAAGTACAGCCTGCCAAACACAAACCATTAAGAAACTCATAGCAAGCATACAGACCAACTCCAGAACAGCCAACCCTGGTCCGAGACAAACGACCATCAAGCCACAACCAACAAAACCATCTGGACACAACTTACAAATCATGTTTCTCCTCGCAAGCGCCTTCAACTTCTTGCTCGCGACACTTTCCCGGAACATCATCCACTACATCCTTTCCCAGCTCACCTTATTTGACTGGACCGTCATCATTCTGATCCTCGTCATACTTCTGGCACTCAACTTGGCTATCATGCAGGTCACGTTCAGAGCTTTTCGTTCCGTCCAGAAGCTCATCTATGATCGCTTCATTGTTAACCTCGGATATCTACTCATAGCAGTTGTGTCAATCGGGATCCTTGGAGCTGCTGTCCACATGGTTGAGAAACTTCGGGAAAGCTCGATAAAGACTGGAAGTGGATCACAAGACGAGGTACGGAGGTGGTTTCAATGATGATGGATAAATAGGAGACTGAGATGAATTGTGTTGCGTAGCCATAGTGGTGCGTCTTAGGCGGTGCATAGACTTCGAATAAGGCTTCTACTCTCGATCGAACGCCCACGCCTTGTCTTGGGCCCGTATCTACATGCTACCGCTAGTGACTTCTCACTTTGACTTCGAGGAACAAGGCAGATAACTCGCCCTCAAGTCAGACTCCGCCTTCTTCACCTTATCACCCGCTGGCGGATCGAAAGTCATAAGTGCCGCGACAACAATGATTAACAACCCAGCGGGGCTACACGCGACCATTGCCTCAGCGTTAATGGCAAAGCATACGACTAAGAGAAGAGCCGCGACAAGCGCGCAAATGGCCTTGAAGATCGGAACTGTGTCGTGCACGCCTCAGTAAAGTCCGCTATATTGGTCGAAGATTTCGATTCTCACTGGAAACTTACCCTTCTTCTGCTTACTTTTTTTCTTTTCGGGTGTCTTCACCTTCTCTTCTTTCTTAGCTTCCACTCGGACTTTCACTTCTCTGAACAGGATCCATCCTGCCTCGTCTCCGAAGATCTCGCGGAAGACTTGTGGTGGAAATGTGCGGAGCTCGTGGCCAGTTCCCATTCGCTATTTATTTGCTGCGGCACAAACGTCTCGGGAATGGGCGTTGTATTTGACTGCGAGGATGTTGACGAGCCAGAAGCGGATGGTCTCTGCTGTGGCTGTCTCGGCTGGAAGAGGAGTGTCGAATTCTGGCTCAGGGAGCAGCGCTTTTTCGAGATCTTGGTCGTCTGCGGATGAGTATTGTGGTGGAGCATCGTCCTTGGCATCGGTGTATGGAGTCGACATGGTAAGGGGTGGGAGTATACTGAGTCTTGGAAGGCGATTGATGAGGATATTGAGTCGTGGGTTATGTCGTGAAGATTCCTTCCTGTCAGTTAAATTACGAGCAGTAAGAGCGTAGGTGTTGACACGAGTACCAAGGTAGTCACAGTGGCGCATTACCACTTCCTACCATGGATCATATCTAGGCATCTATCCCTTATTATCAAACCAAGTCTCCTCCTCCTAGCAAGCATGATTCGGATAACAAACGCGACATCGTTATGAGAAGTACCATGCCAGGAATGAAAGCGCGCTCCCTGTCATCCCGTGAGTAACGATAAGTTTAGTATTCCACTTCCCGCTCCCAACTTTCTTGCCCTTCTTGACATCTTCAACTTGGTTAACCTTCTCTCCTTTCTCACCTTCCTCGACTTTCTGCTTTTTCCCGCCTTCCTCGACTTCTCCGACTTGAGGGCTCTCCAACGACGCGATCACGAGAGTGATAGCAGCGATGCCCGAGAACACGCCAGTAACCCAAGTCACGAACCCCGAGAACGACAGATTGATAGTACGTGTCACGTACACCACCCAAGCTACCATCGCAATGCTGTAGAAGACTGCAAGACCCCATTCGAAATCTGCGCTTGGTTAGCGCACACTCCAGCATGATTAGTGAGATGAGACGTACCTTGATCGTCCTTGGCTCGCTCATGCAATTCTTCTTGTTTCAAGTCACCCTTTGCAAATCTCGCCCTCTTTGCTTCGGCTGCCATTCTTTCAGCCAATCTTTTCGCCTTTGCTGCCATCTTCTCCGTCTTTGCTGTCATCTTCTCCGCCTTGTATGCGATGATCTTATCGATCTTGGACTCCATGTCCTCCAGCTTGACGAGAAGGGCAGCACTAACATTTGCGGGATCCTGGGATGCAGTAGAGTGGACAGGCGAGGATTGTGAAGTGTCATCTCCAGATGGACCTGAGGCGGCAATGGATGGTATCGCAATGGTCATCTTGCCGATCTGGAAGCTGGCGTGAAGTTGACTGCTGTTCGTTCTGTCGACATCGTGAGCATCGCCACTCAACATATATAGAGAGAGTGATGTCCATAGAGTAGCCCAGACAGGTGGCGCAGCTTCATCCCTTTCTTGGGCTGTGCTTCTACGCCCTGGTGTCACAACATCTTGTCGAGAGAATGTTCCTGATTCGCGCTAGGGTCGTCATACCGATGCTTGTAGGGATGACTAGACCTGTCAAACAGTGTTACTGCCAGCATGCAAGCAACATCCAGCGACCTGTCCAAATCCAGTTCCAGACCATCATTGTAAGAGTTACGGAAGCGCCAGAAATAGCTCCAGTCCACTTCCAACTAAAGCCACACATAGTAGCGTAGCTTTGAAAGACGCTGAAGAGTAACAGGTAGAGAAGTCCAAATACAACTAGACGATCATCAGTTCAATTCTGCAAGGAGCGGAAGATCTATACTTTTGGCTCTCCACTTTGCCGCCTCCAGTTCGGCGTTGACTTGGTCATCCTCTTTGAGAGCGAAATGTCGAGTGATAGTGATGGGTAACGGTGGGTCTGCCATGGTGGTTGTGTGATGGAATCGAATACTTGTCTTGTTCGTTGGATCGCAGGCAGGTGCATCCTGGCGCATGGAAGAGCTGGACCTTTGCAGATAGACACGAGGCGCCATAATCGGACTGCCTTCATGAAAGTAGCAAGAACGATCTTGCTGTTGCTAATGTCAAGTGAGATAGCGCGGCGTCATCCCGTTATCCCTCGCTTCGGCTATGCTTCGAAGATCTGTGTCACCGCAACAGCATCTTCGATCAAGGCTCGAGGAGAATGAACGTTGCCGCCGTGCACTGTCTTTGCGCTGAGCTGTATAGTCGGCTGCGTTTGCGAGAGACATCAGACACGAAGTTTGGATTTCGATACAACCTCTCCGTTCCGCATGTCAACTTCGTTCGCACGTCGAGGCTGCTTTCAGTAGCATAGACAGCGCAAGATCGCAGAGAGGCCAGCAACGACTACTTTCCTGAGCCCTCGGATGTACCATTCATGCCCGGCGACGTCTTCGCCATCTCGCAACTCCTTTGAACACTTTGTATCATTCAAGCCACAACAACGTCTCCCTGATTGCTGGCAGAACACCTTTAACAGCTTCAAAAGCAAAGCCCATCATTCTCATCACGACACGAATACAACCAAGCGACTCCTCCCAAAAGCGACAAAACAGCAGAAGCCAAAAGGATGCATGCCAAAAGCTGTTCCCTAAGAGATGCCTCCTATTCCTCCCCTCCCATAAGACACACAAGAGTCACAGCCATCGTGACCGAAATGATCCCAGTGATGAAAACCCACCGCCAAGCGATACCATGCTGACCGTAGATTGTCAAAAGAGCCACGTACACGGCCATGAAAGTGTCGAAAAGAATTATGGCGGCTCGAGCTACCATTTCGATCAGTCGTGGTCTCTTCTATGATGGTGCAGAGAGGGAAGCAGCAGACCTTCAGCCTTGATAGTGGTAGGCATCATCGTGTTTTCGAGATCTCTATCGCTAGAAGTCTGAGTGCTCACGTCGACAGAGGACGACATTGTTGTGTTGACGGTGAGTCGAAAAGTGGTATCGGATTGACCTTCAAGTTGTGTCATCGTCTTGTGATTGGGAAGTCGGATGGTGATTCAGTATCGTCCTAGGGATCCTGTGTATCTATACAGTCAGAGCCCAGGTGGCGCAGCAGCATCCCTTTCTTGGGCTGTGCATGCAATCGAGCGTCCTCCAGCGTCTTCGCGCATTGGAGTTGGATGCTCCAGCTGGCTTCTCTCTGAAATCAGGGTTGCGGCCAATGACGATCCTGAGACGAGCAATTTGGCATGGTTTGTAGTGTCCGCTGGAGGCTAGCATCCAACTCCGATGAGCGAAGACGCTGTATACTTCAACGAAGAATGCGCAGTCGACGGTGCTGCTGATAATGTTGTCGTATCGTGTAGTATCTATGCTATCAAGGTTATCGAAACATGCAAGCAAGCAAGTCTGGGTATCGTCAAGTCAACCACTCACAGAAACGCCACCCTGTGCTCAGCTTGATCCCTGCAAACATTCGTCTCTTCGTCAATGTCTATCGATCCTTCTTCTGTTCGTTGCTACTCCCATCAAGCAGCGTAATAGCATCAACACTCTTATTTCTCTGATGCCCTCCTCCGCCATTCCCACTATCATCTCCGAGTTCGGTCTTGGGCGAGTTGTACCCTTGTGCATCTGCTGGTGGCCCCAGATCAAGCGCACTGGTCATCCCACCCTCTGCCGCACCACTTCCAGTCGGACCAACAGGACTCGCCAGTGGACTGAAAGCACCTTCGCCCCCAGACATACCCGCAATGTCAGGGCTCTTCGACATTCGCGCAACTTCTTTGCGAAGTTGGTCAAGTTCCTTCTCCATTCGTTTGCCGAACACCTCGATGTAGTAATTCGCACCATTCCAGCTCGCCCAACTAAACACAATTCCCAGGAACGCTGCGCTAGCCCATCTATACCAGAACCAGATCGGACAAGGTAACATCGTCAGTAGTGCATAGCTGTACTGAATGAAGATAAACACAACCTCCTGGAGTGACTCCGGGAATGATAGGACGAATTTGCCCAGAAAGTTTCCGCGGTAGCTCCTGCGGAGCCAAGTGAAAGATGTCGGTCTTCCAGCGGCGATCTTAGCGCGTTTGCGGACTGTGATGAGAAAGTGGTAGGATAATTGCCAGATTGCGTAGGGAAGTGTTGCCCAAATTATCATGTCTTTCAGACTGTAGTGTTCAGGAGCGTCGGGAGTCGAGTATTTGATGGTGTGGACTGCTGGGAATTGCTCGAGCTGCATCTGCTGGGGCAGGCAGTGAACCAAAACGTGGAGGGATACGCAGGGCATGATGTGGATGAATAATCTGTAAAGCAATGATTAGTAGGTGCGCAGTAGCAAGGGTGTTGCGCAGAGGTGTATGTCAGTGTGCTGAGTGGTGCGAAGGGGAGATGGTGAAGATTGTGCATACGTCGTCGTCTACGTCCGCCGTCAGTGAGTGCTTTGTGTTGTGTAGAACTTACGAGGTTACTTTGTCCAGGCTGTGGAAGACGAGACTGTTCCTCCACATTGCTATCGCCACGGCGTTGTTGCCGAAGGCTAGACAGAATGTGCTGATGAAGAGGCGTTTCGATTGCGGGAAGAACCATATCGATAGAACCAGGAGCATGTTGACGAAGTAGCAGAGATCTGCCAGGAAGTAGTGGAAGCCAATCTTATGGTACTTGTACCACCTTATCGGCATGAAGTAGCTGTAGCAGTGTCAGTAGGTCGTAAATTGCAGTGGAGAAGAGCAACTTACACCAACTGTGCTGTGTACCAGTAGTGGAAGTACTCCGGGAAAGCACCGATCAGATATCCAGATATGAAGATATTCAGAACAGCCGTGACGAAAGAGACCTTCTCCAGCAAGCTAACAGTCTTGTTGTCGTGCCATCTCTTATTCAGCCTCTCAACAGATGCCTTCATGCGCCTTCGATACCTGTCCAGTTGATCTTCTGGTACAGGCACTCTCTTCCGCCACTCATCCACAACCACATTCTTGCTAGACAATGCTCGTTGCGTCAACTTCTGCCTCTGCCTGCGCAGCTTCTCCGCGTTATCGTGTATAGCGTTCTGCATGCGCTCCAATCGTTGTGGTAGGGCCAGATTCTCCAGGATATCGAACATGCTGAGCCTATCGACACTTGGGAACTCCTTATCGAAATCGAAGCTGTTGTAGACATTGTCTGAGCTGCTCGTCCGTGACAGTCCAGGCGTCCCAGGTGTGCTTGCTCCACTGACCGATCCTCCTCCAGCAGTCAAGTAGTCTTCCACCTGTGGTCGCAACGAATCGCTGCTTGACCGTCCAGGTGCTTCTTCTGTCGGAGGCTTCAAGTCTGCCATTTTCGCCGCAGCCATCTCGTCTGTCTCTTGTGTCATGTCTGCACTAGTGATGTGTGTCGTGTTCTTCCTCGGAGCGTCGATGTCTTCCAGTTTGGCGTATGCTTCGAGTTCGTCCTCTGGTATGATATCGAGGTAAGAGCTCTTATGGCCAGCGTAGTAAGGACGTCTGATCTGGTCGTTGACGCTTATAACCATCCCCAACAGTGCTGCCTTTTCATAGACAGAGCATGTGACACTTGTTCATCACTCGACTATCTTCGACTCTTCGTAAGACGCTGAAGAAGTGGATCACAGCAGTTCTCCCGTGCCTTCCGGTGTCCACGCGCTGACAAGTGCTGACCTATACCACTCCCTTGTACAGATGTCTAACCTCTGTTGTAGCACGCGATGTGTTTATGGCTGGACGCGAAGAGAACAAATCAAGAGACGTGGATGATGCACGGGCTGCTGATGTCACTTCCCCGTGAATCGTGAAGCCAAGACGCTACTGAGGCAGGCACGACGCGTGAGATGGGAAGTCGCGTAGACCCACCCCTCTCTGGTTCACAAAACACTCCAAGCCCACGACTGGGATCACGACCTGCGATAACTAACACGCGACGAAGCGGAGAAAGGACGACATCGGGATCCCCAGAGGACGACATCGGGATCCCCAGAGACACATCACAATGGGCAAACTCCTCGCGTTGGAGTTGTACAACTTCAAGTCCTACCGTGGCCACCATGTCATGCAATTCGGAGACAGCTACTTCACGTCCATTATCGGCCCCAATGGATCTGGCAAATCGAACTCCATGGATGCCATCTCCTTTGTGCTTGGAATCAAGACTTCCCACCTGCGATCACAAACGCTGAAAGATCTGGTGTATCGCGGTCGCGTGATGCAAAAGGCGACAGTCAATGCCGATGGAACTGTGATTGAGGATGGCGCAAATGGCGACGCGAACGGAGGCGCGTCAGACGATGAGGACGAGGATGAGGTACCGCAGAGTCAACGCGACGACCCTACAAGTGGATGGGTGATGGCTGTCTACGAGGATGACGCCGGTGAGGAGCAGAGGTGGAAGCGCACCATCACGAATCTCGGTGCATCCACATACCATCTCAACAATCGCCAGGTCCCGTACAAGCAGTACAACGACGCGCTCGAGGCGGAGAACATTCTGATCAAAGCACGCAACTTTCTCGTGTTTCAAGGTGACGTGGAGACGATAGCATCGCAATCACCCAAGGACTTGACAAGATTAATTGAGCAGATCAGTGGCTCACTGGATCACAAAGCGGAGTACGATCGATTGAAGGCGGAGAAGGAAAAGGCCGAAGACAACCAACTTGCGAAGAACGACGCTCGTCGCACGATCAATGGCGAAATCAAGGAGTATACGAAGCAGAAAGAAGAGCTTGACAAGTACGAGCAGACCCGAGATCAGAGGGACCAGGCCACAGTCACACACGTCCTCTGGAAGCTGTTTCACTTTCAGAAGACCATCGAGACCAGCACGGCGGAGATCCAGAAGCACCAAGCCGAGTTGAAGGAGTTCAAGCGTAATGTGCGGAAGTTCAACGACAAGCTGGAGGCTGTGAAGGCCGAGCAAGCCAAGGTCGGTCGCGAAATCAGCAAGCATGAGCGTGACATTAAGAAGAAGGGAAAGGATGCAGAAGACCAGGAGCAGAAGCTTGTACCCATTGATGAGAAGCTCGCCATCCATGGCAAGAATGTTCAGCGCTACCGAACCCGCATAGACGAGATTGCACGAGAACGAGAGACACAGCAGGCCGCAGCCGAGAAGATGCAGAAAGAGCTCGCCACAGTACAGAAAGCCCAGGAGAGATGGCAGAAATCATGGACGGCCGAGCAGCAAAAGGCCGGGCGTACGCTCAGTCCTCAGGATCTGCAAGAGCTCGAGCAGCTGAAGAAGGAAGTCTACAAGCGGACTGGCAGCGATCAGAACAAGATTGAGAATATCACTCGCCAGCTCAAGACAGACGAAGAGACTGTCAACTCCCTCAAGTCCAAGCTGGACAATACCGAAGCTCTGATCACAAACATGCGAGAAGAGCTCGCCGCCCTCCAACAGCGACGAGACGATACTAAGAGAGTCATCAAGTCGACTGCAAAGGAGATGGACGAGAAGAAGAAGGCCATCAACGTGCTCGTCAGTGACCATGATCGCACCGAGCAGAAGAGACGTGAGCTAGACGAGAAATTGCAGGTAGTTTTGACACGCTATGGCGATGCACAGGGCTACCAGCGTGAGAGCAGAAAGGAGGCAGATCAGCGACAGATGGTGGCCGATATCCGACGCATCTATCCTGGCGTGAAGGGCCAGCTAGGTCTTCTCGTGCGACCGAAGCAGAAGAAGTACGAGACTGCCGTGTCTACAGTACTAGGTCGCCACTTCGACGCTGTCATTGTCGATACTGAGAAGACTGCTCGGGACTGCATCCAGTTCCTCAAGGAGGGAGCAAAACACCAGGCCACATTCATTCCTCTGGACACAATCATCCACAAGCAGCCCAATGCTAATCTTCGAGGTATGCATCAAGGCATGAGACTGGCGATCGACACTATCGACTTCGATACGAATTTAGAGCGCGCATTGAGCTTCGCTTGCGGCAATGCTATAGTCACAGATACTATTGCCATCGCCAAGGAACTGGTCTACAAGCGCAATGTTGACGCCAAAGCAGTCGCTCTAGACGGCACAGTCATCCACCAGGGCGGCAACATGACAGGTGGTAATGGTCCTGGCGACAACAAGCGCCGCTTTGATGATGCTGAAGTGGAGAATCTCAAGAAGACGATTGAGAAGCTCAAGGGTGATCTTGCTGAGTTGCCTACGGGACACAAGAAGCAAGCTGAACAAGAGCAATTGCGTACTGAGCTTTACGGTCTGGAGACGAAGCAGAAGTACGCGCAAGACGAGATGGCGACACTCGACCGCAACATCCACAGCAAGACCAAGGAGCTGCAACACCTAGAGTCGCAACTTGCTGAACTTCAGCCAAAGTACGAGGAGCAGGCTGAAGGCGTCGAGACCTTGCGCGAGACACTTGATGAGCATCAAGCTGCTGTCTCTTCTATCGAAGATGAAGTGTTCGGAGCCTTCTGTCAGCGCACCGGCTATGCGAACATCCGCGAGTACGAGAAGCAGAATGGAGCGATGCAAGAAGAGGCTCGGGTGAAGGGGCATGAGTTCAAGCGCCAGACTTCGAGACTCGAGAACCAGCTGGAATACGAGCAGCAGAGATTACAGTCCACAGAAACTCGACTCAAGGCTGCTGAAGCAGCTGCCAAACGTGACGAGGACCAGCTAGCACAACTCCAGGCCCAGAAAGACCAGATCGCCGCTGAGCTCGCGCAGATCAACGAAGACATTGAAGAACTCCAAGCACAGATTGACGAACTCAACAAGGACTTCGAGGAACGTGGCGAGAAAGTTCAGGAAGCTAGACGCGAGCTACAGAAGCGCAGCAAAGGTCAGGAAAAGACTCTCAAGGAGATTTCCATCCTCGACGCAGAGGTGCAAAAGTCTGCCAGCGGTCGCTACAGTGTGTTACGAACCTGCAAGGTCGAGAACATCAGCGTGCCTCTCGAAGAAGGTAGTCGCAAGATCGCTGCTCTACCACTTGAAGACGAGAGCCTTGAGGACGATGAGGATGCCATGGACGTAGATGAGGAAGAGGGTGCTACTACTTCACGCTACAAGGACTACGGCATTCAGATCGACTTCTCCGAGCTTGAAGATGATCTCCAAGAGGACGGCACGGAAGAGGCTGAAGCTCAACTGTCGGAAAAGATCAACACTCTCACATCAGCCCTTGACAAGATGGCACCCAACATGCGCTCAGCAGACCGCCTCGAGGCAACAAGCACACGTCTCAACGCGGTACAAAAGGACTTCGACGAAGCCAAGAAGGCTTACAGCACCGTCTCGAAAGCTTTCGAACAAGTCCGCAAAGCCCGCATGGACTTGTTCAACAAGGCTTTCACGCACATCTCAGACCAGATCCTTCCTGTCTACAAGGAGCTCACAAAGACACCTTCCTTCCCTCTCGGTGGCACAGCCTCTCTGGACGTCGAAGATGATGAGGAACCTTACCTCACTGGCGTCAAGTACCACGCTATGCCGCCTCTCAAGCGCTTCAGAGACATGGAGCACCTGTCTGGTGGTGAGAAGACCATGGCCGCCTTGGCCTTGCTGTTTGCTGTCCACACCTACGCTCCGTCTCCTTTCTTCGTCCTAGACGAGGTCGACGCCGCCTTAGACCACGCCAACACCACACAGCTCGCTCAGTACGTCAAGGATCATGCTGGTCCTGGTATGCAGTTCGTCGTTATCTCGCTTAAGACTGGCCTATTCCAGAACAGTGAGACGCTAGTAGGTATCATGAGGGATCAAGGTGTGAATAGCTCACGGGCTTTGACGCTAGACGTAAGTTCCCCCCTCTCCTACCAAGTATCTCTGGAATGCTTTACTGACCTTTTCCATAGCTCCGAAAGTATCAGGTAGCTTAGAATGCCATCGAGTGAGGGGAGCATTGGCAGGCATGCTTCTGCATGAAGAGGAGTGAGTATGCTTAGCTGTAGGTAGAGGGTGTAGTGAAGTATTTTTGACGTGGTTTCAGAGATACTTTCTGCTGCGTCCCATTTCGCTCGTGTGAGCGGTTCGAACTTGCTGACTTTGATAAATTTCGACCGGCTTTCAACACACGTCACCGCTGACCACTCCGGACACCACGCCACTTCGAGCACTATCGTGGTGCTGTCAGAAACTGGCTGCGTGGCAGAGATACTTTCTAGAGATGGACATAGATCGATTTTAAGCATCGAAACCTACTGACATGGTCAGAATTCACTTACCAGAAACCTTGATTTCAATGCTTGGAATTGGGCTATGTCCGCAGATATTGTGTCTCCATTTCTGTGAGTGTCATGATACCATGGCATCGGGCTGACAGCCGTACCAGTATGGAGAATGAGAATGCATTCCAGAGACACGTCCTTCGTGGGGACATAGCCAAATCAGGACCATATAAGACAAGGATTGTGGTAAGTGAGCTTTGGCTGTGTCAGCGAGGGGCCTCTCCTTCTCTGCGGCTTTCTCTAACTACCGCGCCAGTTCGAGTCCATCTCTAATGCTGTCAGACTTCTTCCTTGGAACTGAGATACTTGCTTCTCGAAGGAGATAGCCGATCACAAAAACCAAGATCCGATGTCGTGTCCCGCGCGTTGATCTCGATGATTACACAAACAACAACGCAGAACGCAAGTCCTCTGATGAAATGAGACACGTCGCAAGCGAGGTTAGGAGATTAGCGATTGGCGATGAGGCTTGTGACGGTGGTCAGCCATGTTCGACTTGTCTCCACAAAGCGAAGAAGTCCAAAGTAGTCGACTGTGTATATACACCATATCAGAAGAGGGGCGGTAAGAACAAGAGAGCATGGATGAAGAGTGCGTTTGCTGAGAGATTACCACTACGGCCGTACGACGATCTCCAACGCATGTTGGTAGCTGGAGACTTGATGCGCCGTTTCTGGAGGTGTCCGCTCGCGCAAACACAGGTCTCGACGATGAGATCATCACCGGTATCATCGAGAAGACACTTTGCCAGAGGACTAGTCTGGAGAGTGCGACCAAAGGTGCCGAAACGTGGAGTGAATCAGGCAGGGGTCGCGTTATGCTGCGAAGGCTGAAGCGATGCTTTCGTGTGTAGTAAACTTTGAAAGCAATAACTGCTACAGAACTTGATAAGACCTATATACTCAAAGCCTGGGTTCACATTCGTGTTCAGGAGCATGATCTGATCGCTAGAGTCTGTGACCAGATACACCAAGAACGAGGAATCGAAGTGCTTCACTTGCCGCCGATGAAGGCATATCTCAAACAGCCAGCATCAATATACCCGCCTTCGCCGCCATTGTTGCCTATCAGAAAGGTCAGCCACTGCGAGACGAATGCAGGCCGGGTAATACTTGCAGTCTTTGTAGGCTTTGATAAGAAGCTCGGTACATGAAGGTCCATTATCGCCTACTGGACGTACAACTGGCTGCCGCACTACACTTGTAGAGCATCCATCGATCCAACTGATAACGTAGGCCATATTTATGCTCTTGTAGTCAGTGATGCTCGCATTCCAGTTGCCATTCGGTCCAAGATCCGGAACTGGTCGGTCGATACACATCGCGTCAGCACCAACGGCTTGAGCATCTCCGTCTATATCGCCATGGCCTGGGAAGTCGTTCTCGTTGTTGCATACCACGGCCTGTGTCTGGAGTGGCACGTCGGGACTTTCCTGCGTTGCGGCGGTCCAGGTTGCGCATGCTGGCGCGGGTACACATGCTGATTTGCCTCCAGAGCCGATCACGCACTGTGTAGTTGTTGCCGTGACTAAGCAAGAACTGCCAGCTGGCGTGCTGATGCCGACACCTGGCAGAGTGGGCAGGTTGGAAGGAGCTGGAGTGAACTTGGTGACCGTGTGTGTTTCGCTCGCAGTCCATGAGGCACAGGTCGGAGACTCAACGCAGGCTGATTGGCCTCGAGGTCCCATAGCACACTGCGTTGCAGTCGAAGTGACGATGCAAGAACTGCCAGATGGTGTGCTGATTGTGGTTCCCACAGACAGTGTCGGGAACTTCGTCGGATCAGGCTTGAATATACTCGGACTCGCACTCAGATCGCTGCTGTGCAATGGCGCCACGCAAGCAGGACCAGCCTGACGCCTGATTCGCCTGGGCGCAGGATTCGTCGGCTGCCACTGACAGACCAGAACATTCCCCTGCATTGGAATGGGGACGCCATTCCACAGGCCCTTCCTGGGGGCCGCGACGTCTCTCAGGGGATGTACTGCGTCAAACCTTGACCACGCCATATCAACGATGTAATCTTTTATGCCTTGCGGCGAATTCTTGGCTGCTGCACCAGCCCTCGTGAAGAGTTGCTGCCGTCTTGCTAGGCCAACCAAGTATGCCGCAACCCCAGCAGTGAGTGCCGAAGCTAAGAGAATTAGCATATGGTGGACTGAAACCCACGCATTGTAAGCTGCTTCACATACCATCTGAAGTCCCGCGTGATTGCCTCGTTGATCCTGTGCCTTGCCACTTGCTTCTATCGCCCTCTGCCACTATCACTTGATCGCCGGGAGCATATACTGTGGCATGGTCAGTAAATCGATCCACGAGAGGAGATGCGACATACCGTGCGGAACCCCTCCAGCAAGATCGAAATTGTGAAAGGCTTTCTTCCCATCAGGGGTAACAGTGCCAGCTACAATAAGTGAAGCAATTTGCAGTGCGGAAGTCTTCATTCCGAAACGAGCAGGCCAGCCAACGACGTGATCATTTCCTTCATTGCCAGATCCGGTCACAATAAGAGCGCCTTTGGACTCCATGTTGGTCAATAGGTTGTAAGCTTCACTTACCCGGCCAGCGGAGTCGTCGATTTCATTGCCGTTGTCGTCGCGTATATAGTCCCCAGTCTTGGGATTCTTTCTTATAAAGTACTCGGGCGAGAAGTAAGTGGCGAGGAGTACGACTGCAGTTGTTTGCTGCTTAGTATACTGGAACTCGATGTCATCGTTGATCTGCATCAAGCCTTTCAGCCAGTCCTTCTTGGAGAATTGCCCGTAAGGGCCAGTCCGTGGCATGCGAACTATAACTGGGTTCGCATTCTTGACGGCTCCGAGAGTTCTACCAGCTACAAGGCTCATCATAGCAGTGCCATGAGCGGACGGTTTGTGCCATTGATTGTGCGGGTCTGTGTAAGAATCGTCCTCAGGTTGCGGGTCACTCGGTGATTGAAGGTCGAAGTCCTTGCCAACGTGCAACCAGCGCTGGGTGGACGGATGAGGTCAAATTCCTGAATGGCATCTTAGTGGAATGCATAGGACTCAGATCGAAAGCACAGCTTACCGGATGGTCAATGGTAGCGCCGGAGTCTAGTACATAGACACTGACACCATCACCACTGCTCTCGTCGAACAGGTAGCGCCTCTGCAAGTCACCTAGAAGCCACGGCGCACCATCTCTGACAAGCGGCTCCGGTGGCGGCCAGGAGATGAATGTGAGATGATCAGGCGCATTGTTCTGGTAGACAAGCTCGATGGTGGGATCTGGACAATTTGTACACTCCGGGTTCGCATCGGCGACCTACACACCAGTGAGCGAGGCCACATTCAGATTATCATGTACTTACGCTCGGCAAATTTCGGACTTCATCAAGCTGTTCCTCGGTCAACCGCACTTCCCAAAAGATCGTTCCATAAGAGGCAGAAGAGGCAGGGCGAATGTCTCCAGCATCCCCAGCAAGTGCCTTCAGGCTTGCTAAGGTGGTATCACATGCAGCTTTGTCTCTTCCATCGCGAGGATAGACTACAATGTCGTAACGCTCTGCTTCGCATTCCTTGGACACTCCAGTGGGCGTCAGTTTGCCGCAAGTGACTGTGGTAGCGGTCACAGAACATCCGGACACCAGCGAGGTACTAGTAGTCTTGCAAAACATAGATGCCGAAGTCGGGCAAGAAAACCCATGCGTCAGTGACGGTGCTGGTAGCTGTGCAGCCTCCAGTAACTGCCGTGCTGCGGTTCTCGTCTTGTACTTCGCAGCCATATACGGAAGCGCACGTTGAGATCACTCTGGACGTGGTGGTGATGGTCGCGGTCTGTGAGACGGACACGCCATATGAGGTCCTGGTGGCACATAGCTGAGCCGATGTGGTCTGGCACTGTCCTTTAGATGGATCAGCTGGAAAGGTTGGCTGGTGGTCGGGACCAATACTGAAAGGTATATTAACATGAGTACCGGAAGAAACAGCAAGCAACCAGTCGCGACGTACGTGAACTTTGGCCACTTAGGCAG
The DNA here is from genome assembly GCA_022570795.1 of Sphaerulina vaccinii. NCBI lineage: Eukaryota > Fungi > Ascomycota > Dothideomycetes > Mycosphaerellales > Mycosphaerellaceae > Sphaerulina > Sphaerulina vaccinii. Next base: position 541,920 of record JAKUDP010000014.1, read on the forward strand.
AATGCCAGAGACCTTGATCTCAAGACCACCTGGTGGAGGCGGTATTGGAGGCTTGATCGCGGGAGGAGGGCCACTAGAGCAGAACGAAACGTCAGTGATACGGACGAGACTTCTGCTTGGAGAGCTTCGCATGACACTTACGGCGGGTACACCCCTGGTGGCAGATCAATGTTCCCACCTCCGATGTTGAAGTCATCTGAGTGTAAGCAGAAGTTGAAGAACCAGAAGTTGCAGGGTATGACAGAACCATCTTTGGTAGGCTTGGGCTTTTCGACAGAAGTAGCAACAGGGATGATGAAGCCAGCTGTAGAGGAAGTTGCTGTGCTTGTTGGCAGTGTCGAGCTGAGACCAGTGAAGCCAGGAGGCGGTAGCGCACCCGTAGTGATATGAGTTGTGACGAACTCCGGAGGTACTTGTGTTGCACTAGTCTCGCTACTTTCACTGGTTGGTCTGGGATCGTATGAGAAATGCACACTCGAGGAAACTTGCGAAGGCTTTGTCTCGGTGGGCAGATCAGGGCGTTGTCCAGAAGCCCATGGATCGGTGGACTGCGGGTCATAGGAGAAATGAATAGTTGAGGAGGTTTGCGTAACGCTCGTCTCAGTCGGAAGATCAGGTCGCTGTCCAGAGGCCCATGGATCGGTTGTCTGTGGATTGTAAGTGAACTTTGGAATCGAAGAGGTGCTGCCGATCGTGGAAGAAGAGTCTAGATATCTGCAGGTTGGGTCGCATGTGAAGACAATCGCCAGGCCCACACTCGCCAGTAGAGTGGGTAGCGTCGCCAATGAGGGTTTCATGATTGTTTCTTGAGCAGGGGAAGTAAATGCGCCAGCGCTATGGTCTCAAAAGATATGGTAAGCAGTATGAAGAAGAGAAAGAACGATGGGCTTGATAATAGCATCGAGACCTGCTCAAGCCTTTTTGTATCTGTTCCTGGCAGCGGGAGGCATTGCTTTCATCACTGTAGCTGTCGCTGTCGGCTTGCGGCGCAAAAGATCATCTTAGATCTGGCGGCTGCATAGCGAAGGGATAATTGTGAACATCTGTCCACAAATAAGTCCTGCATGTATGCTTGTTCTTCGCATGTCCAGTAGAATGTGTGCGGCGTGGAGACCAACATCGACAAGAAGCGTACGCGCCAGGAAGTCGTCCTTAGCAGCTGCATGGTTGCGGCGTGCATCTTGCCAAGTGCAAGTCTTGCTAGCTGGCGTTTTCGCGGTGCAGGTGTCTGCGGCGAGTATGTATGATCCTGGAGCGTGAAGCTGCTCAGCACTGGTGGGAAGTCAGAAGACTTCGCGTTTGCAGCATTTAGACGCGCCGTGAGTTGCTACGCCGCAATTTTGCACAAGTTCAGCGCATAGCATGGCGGTTGCGAGCGTTCGCTCTACTGCACGGTGAGCCAATTCCGGATGAGTATGAAACGTGAAGAGCTGCGATTGGAACTTGATGGCATTGTCGATGGCATTCTCGATGGAAGATGTCTTGTGAAAGAGGAAAGGCGGACGGGAGTGAGGTGAGAAGAGCCTCGACGTTGTGGAGACGGACAATTATTGACCAATCAAGCAGCTCTGCCAAGATATTCGCAAGATGAGGTTATGCTCTATGCATAAGCAAGGACTTCTGGATGCATGGCACATCTACCACGTTCCAATTCTTGTGAATTTCATGTTACATATCGCAGCTCCAGCATATGTTGTTGACTCCAGGAGTCGCTTCTCGCCCCAAGTGTCCATCCTGAGGTCCGTCTTTCTATTGTAAGCTAGGAGCAGGTGTGATGCACGTCGACCTCATTTCTCATGGTCGGTGAGCTTGTCTCCATAGCGGCATTCGAGCCTCACACCCAGCGCTTGTCCTGGCGAGCTTGCTCGTCTTTATAGACTGAGTGGCACTTCTCTATCTTCTCCCACTCGTTTGCCTGTATAATGTCAGCGCGCTGCACACTAAGGTAGGAATGGTGCTTCACTCACTCGTACGAGATTGGTATTCGAAGGTCCCTCACAGTTGTCGTTCTCCCAGAAGCGGAGCGAGCAGTATCTCTTCCCATCGGGTAAGTCCTTGTTGTCTGTCAGCATGGGATCGTCCACCGCCATGTCAGCCTCGTAGTTTCCGAACGGCGTCCATTTGTAGTCGAAGCTGGCCCACTTCTGTCCATCGCCCCAGCGGTGGCAAACACCTTCCCTGATAGCTCCCCTTTTACCGGCTCCGTTGACCCGTACATCGAGCGGGTCCTTACAATCTTGAGATCCGTATCGTTGTAGACTGGCGACGAACTTGTATGATGGATCAAAATCCTTGGGCGGAATGGCGGCTCTGGCCTCCACTCCAGTAGTGGCGAGCAGCGCTGGCAGAAGCAGAGTCCGGGGATATGCATATTTTCTTCTGTAGAGTGGTGCTCCTGTCAGGTATTGCTCCTGTCAGGTATTGCTCCTGTGATGTGGTGCTTGCCGGTTGGTTGGTTGTGTTGTGTTGTGTAAATAAGTGAAGATGGAAAAGGCGCAGCGTCTCTGTAGCATGCAAGTAATTCCAGAGAGTTGACCAGTCATGCAGGCTGTCAACCAGTGGTTCTCGTCAAAGCAGGAATGAATCGCACCTGCTACTTACCAGGCTATGGCCTGCCTCCTTCTTGGCGCGATCGTTCGTGCCTTGTTTTCTGCAACCCACCTTCCGCGACACCGCACCATCCATAGCAAGCAGGTACGCAGTAGGTATTCTGAGGATTGCCGAGGGGAACCTGAGAAGGAGATACCTAGGTAGGTTGTGGCGCAGTGAGGAATGCCAAGTGGCTTCCAAGTAGGTTTCGATGACCCACTGGTCGCGTGTCCTCACCTCAGCCTGTGTATACCATCACTAGGAGAACTTGAGACTAGAGAGCAGGAAAGACCAAGTCCCAAGCCGAGCCAACAAGTCAGCAGTAAGTCGTCAAATAGCATTTGGTATCATAAAACACTACCATCCTTGCAACGCCTGTTGCTACAATCCTCTGTGATGCGATAACGTTCCGAGCGCCTCGTTCAGAATCCAAGCCATCTATTCCCAATCATCGTCGCTTTCCTCCTCATCCTTCTTCTTCTGTTCTTTAGGGCTTCCTGGTGCGTGGCTGGTGGCTCCAGAGACAAGGTCGTAGCTGGCTTCGGAATCAGCTACAGACTTGTTGCCATCTTCGCTGCGTCTCGCATCTGTTGGACTGAGCAGGCCATCGTCTCTGATATTCGGAGTCGCGTGCAGGGTTGTGGTCGATGCACCAGCCAATTTGTTCGCTCCAGCATTCGCGTTGGGTGTGCTGGATTTGCCGATCTCTTCTTCATCGTCGTCGTCCCACTTGACTTCCTCTTCGGTATCTGCAGCAGCTCCTACGCACACAGTCTCGTCAGCATGGATCCGCCACTTGTGCACGATCGGCTATTACGACTCACCCTTCAATACCTCTTTCCGTCTAGCCTCCTCAGCTTCAACGGCTTTCCTAAGGTAATAGTATCGCATCCAGAAGGCTCTGTAGCCTACCTTCTCCGGCACGAGCTTCTCCATCGCTCTTCTTAGCTCTTCATATCTGTCCAGATCTTTGGCGATCGCATCTGTCTTGCTATCGACATCGAATCCAACCCGCCACGACTCCCATTCTACGCCTTGTGGCTCTTCAGCGAACGACGCAGCATTGGCGTGAATAGCGTGTAGTTGTGCATCTAGTCGTGTAGTGTGGAAGACCTTCTTGCCTGTCCCTGCCTCTTCTGTCGAGAAGAGTACCTCTGATGTGGATTTGCTGTCTTCATCAGGAGCAGATATCGTAACGGCATCTCGGAGGAAGTTGCGCAGGTTTGTGCCGTATCTGACGAGAGCTTCATCTGCCGCATCTTCTGCTTTCTGGAGGTCCTTGAGCTTCTGTGCTGCAGTGCTGCGGAAGATTGTCACTAAGCTTGCTGCCTCCTTCACGATGTCTGCAGGCAAGCTCTCCGGAGCCTTCTCGCCAGCCTTGGTGGTCTCTCCGTCCTTTGGCGCACCTGCTTCTGTCTGTCCCTCCTTCTCCACTGGTGGTGCTACACCCGGGATCTCTTCTTGGCCGGGTATGGGTCCATCCACATCGCCTCTACTGATCTGCAGATCGCTCATACCCCTCGTCCGCTGGACTACTTGCTCTCGAAGACTGGAGAAGCCTTTCGTAGCATGCTCACTCGCTTCGGCAGCCTCCTTGGACAGGTCTTGATAGAATGTCTCGCTCTGTTTCTTGGCTTGAGAGAACCAGCCTCCAAGTTTGGCACCCCATGGTGAAGCCGACACTGCCTGGAAAGCTTGCTGGAACTCCGTGTTCAATGTCTGTGCAGGTTGTTGTTCGGATGTATCAGTGGTGGTTGCGGTCGACGATGATGCCGCATCTTCGGCCTTCTTTCGTTCGGCGGGAGTGAGCGCTTCCTCCTGGATGTGGTCGTATGCGACGTCCATCTTGGAGGAGGATTAGTTTAGTGAAGCTCTAGAACATATGTGTTGTTTGGTATAGGGTCGGGAGCTCAAAGTGCACATGAACAACCACGCGCTAGCTCGTTTGGCGGGGAAGTGGAGACATTGAACAGGGGTTTCAGGTGAAGGACTTCAGGTCGAACTTGCTGAAAACTCCTACCTCCACATCCTCATCAAAAAGATTACCCCGTACTTCGTACGCCCCGAAGACAAGAACCTATACACAAGCGATACATTCGAGCTGCAGTGCAAGGCAGATGCTTTGCATATGGAGCCGCTATTGTCGTCCAACGCAATGGAGATGGTGAAGCCATTGCTACGCGATGTAGCTGGGAGAGGAGTCTAAGTGACAGAGAACTCCTCTTTAGAATGCAGGTGGGATGAGCACTTCAATATCAAATGGAACTTCTTGGGATTACAGAACGACGTTTCTTTGTACTCTCCCAAAATAGGCACGAGCGACATATTCGAAGCAGAGTTCTGGACGCGATGCGCAGCTTATCCGTCCTTTTGAGCTGTCCAAACTGCATGCTGTGGCCATATCAGTGTGGCGCTTGCTCCATGAGCCGCTGCTCACTGGCGACAACGTCTCGTTCATTCTATCGACGTTTTCACTGCAAGCTACAGCCTCTGCTCTGCAAACCTATGCTAAGTCCCACTTTTGCTACACAGTCCTGGACGGCCTTCTAGCAAGGCTCGAAGAAGAATGGTCGTTGCCGTCCTTGCACTGTCCCTACGCTGAGCTGCGTGGATTACACCGAGAACCAGAGACACGCCAAGTGTAAAGTGGACACTTCTAATGCGACACTTCTTACAATTCTCCATTGCCACTCGACGAGAATCTAGGCGACTTGGCCCTACTTCGAGTGGCGTTGACGATGCTCAAAAGGCGGCAATGACATCGCCTTTGTAGAGGCCGAGGCGACTATCTTCTCCGCAGAAGGCCCTTAGAGATACCTTAGGATGCGTATAGCCTTCGGGAGGACCGCTAGGGAGTGTGTCGCCGGGATGTAGACCGCCATCGCTACGAGCGAATAGCAAGGATATGTTCTCCATATCCTGAGATGTGGGCGGGAGAGGTGAGAATCCAATGGGTTGGCTGTACTCCGCCTGTACTCTGTCTGCGACTCCAGTGCTCTAGTGCTGACTGGCAATTAGATTGCCTGCGATATCGTACGTCGAAGTTGTGGTTGGACAATGAGATGTCGAAGAACACGAAGCTTCTAGTTTTGTGAGTGCGAAGAAGTTTGTATGGATCCTAGTGGCATTTGCTAGCTGTGATATTCTGCGACGATCACCTTCATTTCTCTGCATGAGCTACGGAAATGCGAAGGCGTATTGCCCATCTTGCAAGCGCAGGGTGTCGCATCCTATCGACACCACCCACTCATGTCTGGCTCCACGCGATACATAATCCTGCGTTGTCGAACCTATCATCTCTGCTACTCCAATTGCATGATCTAGCACCACCATCAGAACGCCATACCCGAGCTGCTGCCTCAGTACGGCCCCATAGTGCTCTAGAGTGAACCCCCTTACTCGCGGTCACGGCAATGGTTGCAGAGCAGTACGTCGCAGTGTCGGCACCCATTGATGAAGGTTGGCATGACATCTCTGCAGTTGTGGCAAGAGGCTGATCTCCTCTGATGCTCCCATACATGACCGTTAGCAGCACAATTGTGGTGATGCCTACGAAGATTGGCAGCCACAGCTCGAGCGTCGCCACCTTGCCGTGCGGCCATCACGTTCGCTTGAGCTACCAAACGAGCCTGGTCCCACTGAGGACACTGACAAGTCTTCCACGGCACGCCGCACTTGTAACAAAACTCAGCCTTACACAGACACCTATGGATATGTCAGCATGAGACCGTCATCGAGTCAACGGAGGGGCGGATACGTACGTCATGTGGTAGCAGCCAACTGTCTAGACAAGCAAGTTAGCCATATTCGGGGTCTACATCGTGGTGTATAGATTTACCAACTCCAGCATGCGTCCACATGGCTCACACCTCTGCCATCCTTCCTCTTTGGCGACCGCGAGGACGAGCTCAGTGGCCTCATCATCCGGGCACCTGCCTGTGTGGTGTGGGCCTTTGCACGCAAGGCAAGTCATTTGTGCACACTCTTCTTGCGGACATACTCCAGTACCGGCATCTTCGTTTCTGTGGTCCTTGCCGATATAGGTGGAGCATGTGGCGACGTGGCAGTACAGCTTCCTCGGATCCTCCAGTTCCTCTTGCTTCTCGATGAACTCTAGGTAAAGGCCCGGGTCCAGGTGTCTCTTGGCTTCGTCGATCTCGAATGGCTGGCGGCAGCAGCGTGGAGGATAAGAAGTCTCTTCCTTCATGGCAAGCTGGAAGAGGTATTCGACGCAAGGTTCGCAGTAGCTGTGCGTGCAGGGGCCAGTGTATGTATATGCTTCCTCGACATGCTCTGTGCAGCTACGGCATTCGATGAGCTGTGGCTTTGGTTGTTCGGGCTCATCCGTGGCGATTTCGTCCTCGTGTCCGCGCTTGCCGAGAGGAGATGCAGGCACAGCCTTCGAGACTCCTCATAATGTCCCCAAACGACGAAGGATTTGTTGACCTATTCTGTCATCGCGGCTACATTCGCCGAGCCTTGGGGTGGTGAGTTGCTGGTGTCCTTCAAAAGTAGCGAGGCGTGCCCGCCGCAGCTCTTCGATACCTGACTCATCAATTGTCGATTCTTCCATGGTCTCTTCACCAGGATGCCCGACCTCTTCGACAGGCTGGGTCGATGGCACTGCTGCATCCTCAAGGGCTGGCAGCTCAGGCTCTACGTCGAGATCTTGTGCTGGAACTGGCAGCGCGTCTTCTTCTGCTGCTGCTGGTGGCTGAGGCGGCGCGGCGGGCATTTCTATGTTCCGAATAGCGCAGTAGCTATGAATGAGGTCAGTTTCATCCGGGATATTGGCAGCGCGTAGTACTTACTCAGCGATGTCTTGGGTGAACAGATCCCGCGCCATCGCACCATCTGCTGAATTGCTGCCATCTTCTGCCAGCACGCCGAGTTCTTCTATCTGGAGCGAGAGGATCAGGCGTGCAGTTTCCGCATCGGTGTCGTCCAGAACTCGAGCCCAGCTGTCCATGGCGGCCATGTCTGATGAGCGTGGTGATGTAGAGGTGAATGTGATGTTTGATGCAGAGGCAAGCTTGCAAAGAAGAAGCAGGAAATTGGTGTGTTTGCTATTCGCGATAGTGGGTCCGTTGCGCGGCAGCTGTCATCAACTTCACTTCACATCAGCTTCCAATTGACATTAAGTTCATTTCACTTCGTCCCTGACCGACATCTCTCTGTGACTGAGGGCCAACACCATCGCGCAAGATTCGATCCAGCCATACAATACCCGCAGCGTCCACTTCAGCCTCGTCAAATTATACTCCGGACCTATCCAGCACTAACCTCCTTGCTGATGGCCATGTCCTCGATTCTTCTCTGATCCGGCTCTTTCCTGAATCCACTGCCAGGTCTGCGACGACATTGGTGTAATTGCTGCAGCTATCGGCGGAGACGGGTCGCAAAATCAACCAAATTTCCACTATGTCAGTCAGCTCGGGAGAGTATCGCTGGAACGCGAAAGCTCTGGCATCGCGCTTGGGTCTCGCATCGCTTGGTGTGGCCTTCGTTATTCATGCAGCCATATCCACTATGTGTCTCTGTTTGATTGATACAAACCTCCGGAATGCCCTTAATCACTTATGATATCTCGATAAGCTTGCCTTGTCGTTTTCAGCTTCGCGGATCTAGTTGTTAAGGGTGTTTTGTGCGGCAACGTACTCGGAAGGGCCGCTGGACATGAGGGTCTGTATGGAATCGAGGCCGGACTCTGGCGGTATGGCGTGGATCTTACGGTATGCCCACTTGACACCAGCAACCAACACATTTCCTACCCACATAGTGCCGTGGACGGCGATCCTGCTCCCCAACTATGCCTTCTCCCGAGTCTCATCATGCTCGCTACGTTGCTTGCAGCTAAAGCTCGGATGATACCCGCCGTTACTACCACGAACTCGAGGACACTTATCCTGTGGTTCTTCTCTGATTACTGATCTCATCTGGTTCACTAGTCTGTCTGCAGTCGAGACGCCTTGGTCGCTGGAGCCGTCGGCAGAGAAAGGTTCAGGATGATATGCTTCTCCTGTTCTGCGCTTGAACAAAGTGATCAAATCCCGTCACGGCAGATGGCTTAATAAAGGGTGGCTTAGGATAAGTCGCATGTCGCACACTTTGCGCGAGAACGGATATTAGTACGTTGTGAAAAAGTCCTTTGCCAGATTACTTACGAGTGATGACAGTTACATTCTCGATCCTGACAAACTTCTTCCCCATCATTCAAACCACAACCATCAATTTCCTGAGTCATAAACACCTAGAAAACAATCACGTTCCAGCCAAAGGACACCGAGGGATCTCCTCTGTGGCAAATACCTCAGCAGCTTCAACCAGCAATCTTTGCACCTCGGCGATGTCGAGGGCCGATCGGCCAACATCGATAGGAAGAACATTACAATCAATAACCGTCGATGCGACCTCGAGCAGGTCTGCTCGCACTTCTTGCTGCCCGGGCATGGCATCGATGAGGAAGTCTACTCCATTGTTTTCATCTTTGAGCGATTTCCAGTATTCTGTCATCAGATCTGGAATCGAGCCATCGATTGCGTAGTACGCTCCACCGACATTCTCGTCTCCAGATGGATTGGAAATCTTGCCGAGTTTCATCAAATGTGCCACGCGCTGGAACAGCTCTTCTTGGTCCTCAACGCCAGCATTACGAGTACAGCAAGTGATGTAGACTTTAGTTCGTGGAAGGTGCGTTTTGAGGACTTGGACCATGCCTGCTGCGAGGGGAGTTTCTCCACCAACGAGAACGATGCGTTTTGAGTCTGAAATGTCCTTTGGCGCATGCTGGAGCAGGGCTGTTGCCTGAATGAGAGAGACCGCATGCAAGACTGCTGTATGGGCGTTGATTGATGCTGGCCTGGTGTGAGTTCTTTCGAGTGGGACCCGGATGTGTGAGTCGTCGATGATCTTCCAGGGTGAGTATGCCATGATGGTGCCTCCTCCTGGTGCTGGACCGTCAACGACCACGCCGGTCGCAACTGTAGCTGCGTTCTGCTCGTCTTTCAGCGTGTCGCCTTTGAATTTCGCACCTAGGTATACTCCTGCTTCCATGTTGGCGACATCGAGTGTTGCTTCAACGTTGGCCACATTGAGGAGTACTTCCAGTTTGACAGTAACGTAGCTGTTGTCGGAAGCCATAATTACTTGTTTCCACTGCTTGTGCAATGCTGGCGGTTGTGAACTCAGGTTTGTCGAGACTGAGCATAGAAGAAGTGTGCAACAGTGATTGCCGGTTCTGCCTTGTGTGACTCAACATGTACATGGTACATATTCCTTCGTAACGTCGTTTTGCAATATAGCAGTTGGTCCAGTGTGGAACATCATCAGGCTGCTCTGGAAGCTGTTCGCCTTCTGATACTGTACGTTCCAATCTCGGAGTGGCATAGATTCGGGTCGAAGTTGGAGGGTACAACCACTTCGCGCTATCTCTGCCAGTCCGGTTGCGAGTCGCGTCTGCCTTGAACATAAATAGCACGCTGCTCTTTCTTCAGACCGATTTGCCATTCCTGAGCCGTGTTACGCTTGTCATGCGCTGAGGTTGCCCTTGGTCTCTTCGTCGATCTGCCTGTCTCTTGCTCCCTCTGCGCAGCATACCTGATCTGCAACACTCTGTCCAGAACCCTCTCAGCTTCCGACCTGATATCATCCCCCTTTGCTGTTAGCACCCTCTTCTGATCATTGACGAAGAACATGGCTAGCGCTCCACTGAGCCTACCAGTCTTCTCCGTTGCAGTCATGCCTTCCTCGCTATCCTGAGACTCAGCTCTCATGAGGGCCATGCCATGCTCATCGAGAACACGGCCCTCCTCATCGTATCCTCTCTGACGTAAGGCTGCCTTGAAGGCTCTAGACAGCCGCTTCTGCACACTATGCCTGTACGCTGGCTTCTTGCTCACGTCCATTGGACAGCGCGTCACCCACACGAAGTCATCAGGGTTATGAGCAGCGACTCTGCGCTGGATCTTGATGAAGAATGGATGACATGGATCCGCCGCAAAGGTGCGGGTTGGATGCTGGGTTGTGCAGTTGAACGGCTGGGGAAAGGGCTCATAGAAGAAGTTGATCAGGGGAGGAGGCCCATTCTTCTGTGGTCCAGCTCCAGTCGAGGCGTAACCCCTAGAAGTTGTGAATGTGATGCGTGTAGCAGTATCCACGACCGCTCTTCTGGTAGCTGCTACATGCTGGAGCATGAGATCGATCTTCCACTTCGCATTGATCAAGTCTGTCACATGCAAGACAGAAAGTGAGCTTGGAGACAATGTGAAATGATACAGCACGTGCAACGGCTCGAACCGAGCGAATCAAGTTGCCTTCACACCAAAATGCGTCACAGCGCTTGCCCCTCGCTCTCACTTAAAGCGGGACCATCTTTCTTTAACCGCCACTACTACAACAACACACCGACATCTCAATCCACCACACACCACTCCAAGGCAACGAAGCCGCACTGCACGAATACATCAACGCCAAGCTAAGGGGGAAAGTGCAGCACCAATATGCCTAAGAACAAGGGAAAGGGAGGAAAGAACAGGCGTCGTGGAAAGAACGAGAACGATAATGAGAAGCGCGAGTTGACCTTCAAGGAGGAAGGCCAAGGTATGTCGGACTCTTCTACGTGGTGCGGTGCATACTGTATGCACGGCGGACACCACTCAGGCTCTCCTCAGCGAAGACGTCTGCTAATCGATTTCGTGTCGTACAGAATACGCTCAAGTTCTCAAGATGCTGGGCAATGGTCGTCTCGAGGCCTACTGCTTTGATGGCTCCAAGCGCCTTGCTCACATCCGTGGAAAGCTCCGCAAGAAGGTCTGGATCAACCAGGGAGACATCATCCTGCTCTCGCTGCGAGACTACCAGGACGAAAAGGGAGATGTTATCCTCAAGTACTCTGCCGATGAGGCTCGTTCTTTGAAGGCTTATGGAGAGTTGCCAGACTCGGCCAAGATCAACGAGACGGACACATACGGTGGTGACGAGGAAGGTGGAATCGGATTCGACTTCGGAGAGGACGACGACGACGACGAGTCTGGAGAGGATGTCGATATTGACGACATCTAGACGATTTATTGGCAATCGTATCTCTGGCAGAAGGAGCATGTCTACCCATCGTGAAGTGCGTCAATACTTCACGCGACTGCCGTTTCCGCCGAGATACCATAAGATACCATCCCACACCCAAAATTGATTGGATTAACAACGAATTCAAAAATCCCATCTTCTCAATATGCCTCGATCCTCTGCTAGTGCCTAACTCAGCAGTACAAATGCTGACAGGACTGAGGAAAGTGATCGTTGCCGCCTCTCCACTTTTCGACTTTGTCTACGCTACTCAAAGCAGAGCTGCATCACTCACATTTCTTGATTATGCGAATGGAGAATGGACAGAAATGTTGAGGCATGAGGTCGACGTCGCTCTAATTGTTGCTGCAGTCCATGCAGCTCGCATCAAAGACAGCGAATGCCGGCAACCTTCAGTTTCCTCGAGCCTTGTAACCAAAGCAGTGATTTTAATGTTCAGCCTGACGTGTGCGACATAGCTGTGCTTTCGACTGATCAGCTAGGCTTAGACATGGTACAATTTCTTGCAACGAGCATTTCCATGCCCGTCCTCACGAGTGAGAAGCGGCACTCTTGACTCTTGTCTTCTGTAGAGATGCACATATGAGCCTTATATTGACATATCCATCCAATTCTTCGTATTTCGAGAATATTGACTTTCCTGCGCCACGTGCCGCTCTTGGCTGTCTTCGGAACCACTACGTAACTGAAGTGAGTGAAGCTGCGCAACCACAGACAGGCAGCGATCTCCACCAGCCATTGTCTCTTCTACACCTTTCCAATTTCTCATACATCTCTTGGGTCGCTCGGTCACATTCAGTCTCGAACTGACGAACATCTGCATTACATTAGGCCTCAGCTGTGGATCCTACGATTACGATTGGGCTGCTACACTACTTCGGACGCTTTGCTGGCATCAGGCAGGACGTAGAAGTTGGGACCTGCTGGGCATATCCGAGAGCATCGCTATACTCCCCGCGACATACTCGGAGTCTCCGACCACGAACAGACTCGGACTGGCGGCACCACGCTAAACAGGCGCAATGCCTTCGATACTATCGGAAGATGACAAACAGACTGTCAAGAGGACAGTGCCCAAAGCGAGCAACAAGATACATGCTGTTGCAGTCGCAAAGCTATATGTTGCAACTCGAGGACGATGGACATACACGGGATTGCAGGGAGCTGCTGTGCTAGCGAATGATCTCGTCGGTAACACCTTCTGGATCAAACTCGTAGATGTATCTTCAGCGAACCGTGGTGTAATCTGGGACCAGGAGATATACGACTCATGGAGCTACAACCAAGATCGGACCTTCTTTCATACTTTCGAGCTAGAAGAATGTCTTGCAGGCTTGAGCTTTGCAGATGACAAGGAGGCGAAGCAGTTCAAGAAGAAGATGGACGAGAGGGAGAAGAATGCGCATAAGAATACAAGAAATAGGCCATTCGCGAGTGGGCCAGCGCAAAGTGCAGGAGCCTATGGAGGTGGACAGCAGGCATACGCTGCACCAGAGCAGCATGGTGGCTTGAAGAGCAAGTTGGGACTGGGAGGGCTGTTTGGGCACAAGAGCAGTTCGCAGTCGCAAGGTCCAACGCAGAGCATCATTCCGCCACGAGGTGTTCACATCAGCGACTCGCCACAGAACACGCCCAACAGGAGCAGAGCGAACACAGCTCAGTCGAACGATATCGACCTGAGTGACCCAGCTGTACAGGCTGTATTAGACGATCTGTTGCAAATGGGCATCACGCAAGATCAGATTCACGAACACTCGGCCTTCATCAAGAGCTATCTTGAGCAGAACAAGGCTACCGCGGCTGCACAGGCCGAGAAGCAGGAAAGAGCTTCAAGGGCACCTCCGCCGCCACCACCAGATGCCGCCAGAGTTAGTCCACAGAACACTGGAAGCACAGGAAGAGGACCGCCGCCTGCGCCTCCGCCATCTAGAAGGAAAGCAGGAGGAGTGCCAGCTGCGCAAAGACCGCCCTCGCCATCTCCAAGTCCCGAGAGAGAACCATCGCCTGTCCGAAGAACGTTCAAAGTGCCACCTCCGCTTGCGGATGCTGGTGCGAAGTTCAATAATGCTCCTTCACTGCCTGGCCGCAATAGAGCTGTGAGCCAGAGCAACCCAGGACCGCCACCTCCACCACGACCTCCAAAAGAGCCTGTTGACGACACGCCTCCGCCTTCAGCACGATTTGCTGTGCCCCCTCCATTTGAAGGCAAGAGAGCAACGACGAACCCTGTACCTCCGCCACCTCCGAGATCAAGCGGCGTTCCCCCTCCTCCGCCTCCTAGAGATAGTCCAGCCCCTTCAGGTATTCCGCCGCCTCCACCTCCTCGAGATTCACCAGCACAAAGTTCGTTCGGTAACGATGTGCATATGATGCCTCCGCCTCCTCCGCCTCTGCCTCCCACGACTTCCCGACCTGTTCCTGGACCTCCTTCAGCGCCTCCTTTGCCACCTCCGAATGCAGCAAATCTACCACCCCCTCCGCCTCCTTTGCCGCCTTCAAACAGTAGCTCTGGGCCTCCTCCACCTCCTCCCATGCCTCCAATGTCGAGCAACAGCCCACCTGCTCCTCCACCGCCACCTCCTATGCCAGGACGCTCGCCCGGCGTGCCAGAAGACAGTGCTGCCGCGCTACCCAAAGTGGCCGCTCCAGGACGCGACGGTCTTCTCGCAGACATTCGTGGTGGTGCACGACTCAAGAAAGTTTCAGATGCAGAGAAGAAGGATAGAAGTCAAGCCATGGTGCCCGGATCTGAAGCTGCTGCAGCGCCTGCTTCGAGCTCGGGCGGAGGCGGAGACGCTGCACAGGGAGGCTTGGCCGGAGCTCTTGCTTCTGCTCTTGCGGCGAGGAAGAGTAAAGTTAGTCATTCTGGTAAGTTCATATCGCTCTTGGCTCTCACAGCACGATTTTGACTAACATTCTTTCTTCACAGATGACGAGAAAGACGATGATGACTGGTAGTAACTGTGACATTGATGAGCAGTGTAAGAGGAGAAGGACTGAGACCAGGGATAGAGAAGACGAACAGAGTCTGATCACTGTAGATAGGTTGTTGTGGAATGAAGAAAGGTCTTCGCAAGCTTACGTTCACTGTACTGTAACACTGACTATCTCTCAGACAATACACGCGTGTTCGAGATTATGCTCGGGAACAGAAACGATCATCGCCAACGCATCTCGGCTTTCTGACACGTGCGAGGTACATATACCACTTTCTCTCCAGCTGGAGAATAAGCTGCATGAGGATTTGTGGAGTATCGCTCCTGTTGTGTTACATACATGGTAGTTCTTCAAGGTACGAGCATTGACACCGGCTCCCCACGAAAGTAGCGCCTCGATGTGCACCTTATCATCAGCCTCTACAAACGCCATGAAGCAAGATATCAGGAACACAGAAGCATTGATGTTCTGAGTGATCCTTCGCCAAATACTCCGAAAACGAAATGAACGATCAAAGCCATACACATACCCATATCAAACGTCTCAAATGGAAGATCGTATTACCTCTCGCTATTCTACTCGCTATCATGGTTGTTTATTATTCCTTCGCCTATTACTGGGATGGGAGGAGTGGATGGAGTGATGAAGAGTTGGAGAGTGATTTGAAGCCTAAGATTGAGTTGGAGTTGGGACATGGAGATCTGAGGACAATGTTTGATGTGAAGACGAATAGGACGAGGGAGGAGGTGGAGTGAAGAGAAGCTGCAGAACAGATGAGATGTGCCGGAAAGGAGCAATTGAATGGTGACATTATCGACTCGAGCCGTATGACACGCCAGAATCAGGAAGGATGGGCTCGATATCAGCCGCATCAAGCATCAGTATGAGCCAACGACTTACCAGCGAAGCCATATTGGCCAAGACGACCGTTTGTATTGCACGCCAAACGATTGTGTTTCAAGCTGATAGTGCAGAACAGGGGAAAGAACCGTTAGCTAGCTCAAGCCTCGTCGTATGCCCGAATCAAGTGTGCTTGCCGCCAGCGGGAAGGTGTAGAAGGCTCAGAGATACATCTGAACACTTCTGAGCCTTCTACACATTCTCGTTGACGGCACGCACATCTTGTTCGAGCATACGATAGTCTGTCGCTCTCTGGTTGCCTGTACGTCGTTGATGGGCTGGCGGAGGAGTAAAAGCTCACCCTACTACCTTGGACATGACAACATACGGCGCGGGTCCATAACGCGATCGACGCCGCCTTCAGCGTTGCGTCGAACAAAGGTTCCACGACGACGCCTGCTTGAGACCGAAATCTTGTCCTTAAAATCAATGGCATGCACTCGGAGGAGAACGACATAGATCAATCGACATGACTTGCGTGTAGGATACAATCATCTCCGAGCGGCGGGCAGTCGAGCCAAGTTGGCTCCGGATGTGGCGTGGAGCGTGCAATGCGTAGCTCCATGGTGCTGGCTGCCCAGTCTGCGTCGATGGGCTTGAAGATACATCAATGGTGCTCGGTGTAGTCTGCTCGAGAGATCTTGTCTCCGGTTTCGGTAGTAGTAGTGGTGGTGGTCTGCTTCGGGATGATTTGATCTGTGGGCACCAGCTCTATCCTGAGCGACTATCGTGCTGCACATAGCTTTTGAGCAGTTGCAGTACTCATGGCATCAAACTTGACAGATGAAATCAGATCAGGATCAATTCTCCGAAAGAGCTTGTTCGTGTGTCCTGGGATTGCACCTTTCCGTATGTTCTTGCTCTTCGTGTCTTCTCGGATGCCTAACAGTCTTCATTGATCGAGTGCTGAGCCCGCTGAACGCCATCGATATGATATGTACGACAGAGCCTCATCATTGTCAGACTCTGGTACGCTACTGCAGCTTCCTCCATCGAGGGTCCAGCAAGTGTGTGCTTGGTTGCACGGCATGAAACGCGAAACTTACACGTGGTGTTCCTTCTAGGATAAAAATTTGACGAGGACTTCCCAGAACCTGGCATTGATAATCTCTGAATGCTGCCCAGTGATCGATATCATAAGACTGGCGAGATAGCTGGTGTGGAGAGAAAGGTAGCTTTGTACAAGATGTGAGGGACAACGTGCGTCAGAACACAGCCATTGGGTGGCCGCAATGCAATCTTATACTGTTGACGGCACTTGGCCGGCAGACGAATAGGATGAAGTCGTCCCTAGTGGGAAGTATGTTGTCACGAGGCAGATCATTTTATGATGCTGGTCGGAACGCGCCAAGTACAAGACTGTCGTCGTCTCCTTTTCTCTCAGTCTCCACTCCCGTCGTTCCCTCTGAGCTCGACTCAGCACCCTTGCATCCTGACGACACGCCGTCATTTCACTGTTGTTGTCGCCTTGTTGGAGCCATGTTTGGAGGAAGAGAGAGTGTTTGAACCAATGTAAGTGATCCTTTCCTGTCTGCTGCACTGTTCAACGGGTCCAGCTGTTTGCGCATATGAACAGCAGCCCCCCTGTTCCTGGCAGCAGCGTAGCCGGCGCGGTTTCACAAGTCACAATAGACACGCATCCTGGAGTCCGATCACTGCACTCTTCAAGGACGGGCGGTGTCATGTCATGAGCTCTTGCCACGATGCCTGACCTGGACTGCACTTCGATCATCACTCAATACCCACTATGACTTCCTCATGAGATCACACGCTAATTGGATGCTTCCCCAAGAAATGTCCTCATCAGAACGATCCTCGTCAGCCGTTCGAAACCTGCGCTCGCTCTTCGAAAACAAAGCTTCATCCGCAGCACAAGATCCGTCCACGCCTGACGGGAGAGGGAGATCTCCAGGAGGACTAGCTGCTGACGACCAGCATCGTCCGCGCTCCAAGATCCGCGCATCCTTCATCGCTGTAGAGTCGCCCAACAGCAAGCCGGCTATGACCATGGCCTCCGCGCCAGACTTCAGCAAGATCCCCAATAGCGACGCCAAGGAGACTATTGATGCCACTACTGCACTGAATAGAGAGCCGAGCACGGGCAGACGGACGAGCTTTAGCGAAGACAAGAACAGCAATGCTGTGCAGGCATTGAGAGCGACTGTGGCAGAGGAGGGAGAGCGACGGAAGTCGCATGCAGTGGCAGAGATGATACCAGAGAATGCGGTAGAGACGCCGCTGGTCGAGGCTGACAAGCAGCTTGGAGGGAAGACAGCTGCGAAGAGCTCACCGCTGAAGAAGGAGACTGCGCCATTGAAGAAGGTGGAGAAGGCGGGAAAGGTAGACAAGGAGGCGGCGAAGCCGGACAAGCATGTGACTGGCGCAGAAGAGGAACCCGCAGTGATGAAGCCTGCAGAGCCGACCAATGCAGAGGCTGTAAGTGGCGAGAAGAAGTCAGTGAGCAAAGCAGCTCCAGCGAAGCCTTCAGCTATCTCGACCGCCAGCAAGCCGTCAAGGCCGTCCATGAGTTTGAAGTCACCTGAGTCTACAACGTCTTCAACAAGGAATACTGCTTCACCTCGTCCGATCACCAAGAAGCCTAGTCGAGCATCACTTGCTGCACCCACTGCTGCGTCAGTAGCACGAGCTGCCGCTGCTGACAAGGTCGCCACTTCCAAGCCAGCAGCACCCAAGCCGAAGCCACGCGAGACCACCAAGCCCGTGGAGATCTCATCACGACTTACTGCTCCCACTGCAGCTTCTCGTGCTAGAGTTGAGGGTCCTTCCGCACCAGTGGCTAAGCCAGTGGCAGCATCGACACGAACGAAGCCAACAAGCTCAGGCCGCCCTTCATTGGGTCGACCCGAATCCCGCAGCTCACAGACTGCGACCAAGAAACCGAGCGCACCCGTGGATGGCAGCTTCTTGGAACGCATGACGAGACCTACTGCCGCATTTGCAAACAGGACAGCGAAAGAGGCGGAAGCGAAAGCATCTGCGCTCAAACAGAAGCTACCCTCTCGATCGAAGACGAATGGACAGCCCAAGAAGACACGGCCGTCTGCTGTGGACTCCGCAGAGCCAGGCGACGAAACCCTCATCGACGAGCCGTCTGTCGTCCACGAAGGTGACCTTGTAGGAGAGCCAACTGAGCAAGCCCAGGCCACAGCTGCCGCGAATAGGCCAGAATCACCTGTAGGCGAATCTACTCCACTTCACGCCACAAACGGACATCAAGAAGAGGTATTAGAAGGCACGCCTGCTGGTCTTGGAGCTTCGGACTCGATTCGTTAGTCGCCAACGCAGTCCGCCAAGCCCAAAGTCAGAGGCATACGTGATTCAATCTCAGCGCTCGATCCACGCATGGCGGATGTGTTACCAAATGTGGTGAGATGACCTGGAATGATCGACTAGAAGAGGAGGAACATGAAGAGACTTCTACAAGCTATATCGAGCAGAGAAGCATTAAGTATCGTAGCGAGCGTGTTCTTGTTGATCTTGCGAGACTTTTGATTTCACAGCTAGATACCACAGCATTGTCGTTGACTTTTTAATCCAATGATTATCAGATGTGTGCTCAATAGCAATGTCTCCCATACCATCTCACTCATCTGATGATCTGATGTGCATGCGTCCGTGTTGGCGAAGTTGGGTCTACTGCAGACTCCATTGTCCATCTTTCTCAATAATTTCAACAGGTCTCTTCTCATCAATACTTCTTCTCCCAGCTTCAAGTATGGCACCAGTCGCAATAGTGTTCTTCAAAGTGGGCAGCCCTCTCTTATCCAGATCCTCTAGTGTAGCACGTCCCTCTTTCAAAGCATTAATCCCGTTGATGAACTTTTCGAAGCTGATATATCCATAACCGGATTGACCAGCGAAATTGCCTTCTTCTAATAGTCAAGTCAAGTCAGCATACATTCATAGCAAACCAGAGTGACTCAAGATGATAGAGGCAGCTTACCATCAGGAGCATATTTCATATAGAAAGGATTATACCACATTAGTCCCTCATCTTCAGTAACCTCATATCCTCTCTTCGCCTGATCAACTCTCACTTCACCTTTACTTGCCATGTAATGGAAGTATTGATTTGAATGCACGCCGGCTTTTTGTGGCGCTGTCCAACTCGCAGTATAGACTCCTGTAGCCCTTCTCTCATCTGCCTGCGGATCTTTCTTCTCCCAGTCCACAAGTAAAGTTATCGTATCTTCGGTCTCTGGTACACATCCCAAGTCTGTTGCGATGCCTGTAGAGGCTGAACCCGTGACGCGAATGGGTTTCCATGCTGGCACCATAGATTCGCAAACATCGATGTGGTGAGAGTTGAGGTAATATGAGATATCCGAATCTTTGCCTGCCCAGGCTTTGAAAGTCTCGAGTTGTGATTTGGGCTGTGACATGTAGCTGTAGAAATAGTTGAATTCTCCTAGACTTCCGTTCGTGGCTCGGTTTCGTGCATCGGCGTATGCTGGGTCGTAGCGTTTGTGATGTTCGATGTATACGAATACGTTGTGTTTTCGGGATTCCTCGAGAAGGTGTTGATGTTCAGAGAGGAGCTTTACAGCAGGTTTTGTGATCATGACGTGGATACCCTTTCGTATGGCATACAGTGCGATTGGGTAGTGTGTCGGATCTGGCGTGAAAATTGTGATTGCGTCGCCGGGTGACAGGGCATCTATAGCGGCTTTGTAGGCTTCTGGGTCGCGTTGATCGTTCGCCGGAAAGCTATCGAAGGAGGTATCGAGGTTGTTGTAGACTTGCGTAATATTCTTCGTGAGATGTTCGCGGATTGCTGGGAACTTGTTGCCGCTGGTGCCGACCATGGACAGATCGCCTACAAGACCTCTCCTGCGTAGATCGAAGAGTGTGAGGCCTACCACGCCGACCTTCTTGTCGCTTCCTGATTGTCCGCCGCCAACGAAGCCGGTTGTGTATTCGCCTGTGCCCACCATGCAGACGTTGAGGGGTACCATTTTGGCTGTAGCGTGGCGACCTGATCGACTTGGTAGAGGTGTAAGAAGAATAGAAAGAATCAAGCTAGCAGAAGCAGCAAGCAAGAGCGAATGGAGCAGGATGAGCAGGCAGTACCTACGTATAAATCTTGCGGACCTGATGCAGCTGAGAGCTGTGGTCTCAAACGCCGACGACGGCAAAATTATCTTCAGCTGCGGGACAATGATGTCGCGGTCGTGGTCAGAGCCCGATAAATTGGAGAAGCTGTGGAGGGGCACTTCCTGTGCCTGCCAAGATTGGTGGGGGCCTTGCTGAGGCGGATTCTGCAGCGTTGATGGTACTCACTCCTGTATTGTGCTCCACATTTTGGCTGTCACCGTTCGTTCCAGGATTCCCGAACGCAATCGCTCGATTACACTCACCGGATGCCTCACATAGTCGAAGATGGTATGATCCTGTTTCTGTTGACGCTGGCTTATGCTCGTCTCAGTGCGCCTGTCTAGTCAAATCCAGCTCTATCAACCAAGGCACCTGTGGGCTCTCCTGGTCCGGTCCTTGGATGGCAGCATTCACGAACATCGTCTCTCGCCGGACATGGACTCTGGGCATATCCGCCTTCTCGATCGCACAGTAACCTTGTGATCGATAGCTTTGCCAGGCATCGTTATCTCCTCGTTGACGTATGCTCGTAGCGCTCTCGATTGGTCGTGAGCCACTATTGTCAATCGCGGTGAAGTGACTTGGCATTTTACCGATCTCATCGCGCCACAAGACCTTCCTGGCACCCCATTCTGAGTGAATGTGACCAAAGCAATGTAACAATGGCTTTACACGAGCCACCGTACTGAAAAGATCCGGATCGCCTGCCCGTTGCCTAGACCCGGTGTTATCAAATATGCTCTGCGGTGGGCCATGTGTTATCACAATGTCGGCGTCCTTTGGTATCTCCCATGCGTGGCCCGAGCTTGGGAAATAGCGAGAGCCCATGGTGCCTGGCCCTTCTTCAGAAGGTGTCCAAGGACTTGCGTATACTTTCAAGGTTGCACCATTCTGGAGACTTATGTTATGAGTGCCTTCATCTAGGTAAGTGATTCCAGCCTCCTTCATCTCAGAACTTCGCAGTAGTGTAAGTGTAAGCGCTTCTCCGAAATTGCCATAGGTCTCTATCACTTGCGACTGATCTCCATCTGATAGTTTGCTGTCTTGAAGAATTTGTCTGTAAGCATCGTCGTCAAGCGTGAAATCATGATTCCCTGCAATGATTAGCTTCGTTGGCGCAGGAATCTGCTTCAGCATGTCCAGCGTAGTCTTGAATTCTGGAAGCATAGATCCCTCTGTCAGATCGCCGCAGTGGATGACCAGGTCGAGATTCCCATATTCTGCGGGCAAAATTCTGTTCCCATGCGTGTCTGATAGGATCAGGATACGCGTGTTGATGGTAGCCATTGTGGTGGTATGCTGTCCAACAGCGTAAAGGTGCTTGACCAAGATCTGGTTGAGTCTGTAGGGTAAGTATTGTATCTTGGCCTGCATTTATTTGAGCCCGCAGTTTTATACTGGGTCATGCTGACAATATGGAATCTCGTGGTTGGACGTGTTACTCCCTGACTGTCCCTCTATACTTTGCCTATGAGGCAGGAGCATAACTGAGCCTAGCAAGAGCAGCGAGGATGGAGCCAGTACCGGACCGAGAACCAGCACCAGCTGCACAATTGCGATCGAGATGATGGACTGCCTTAATATCGATGAATGTTGATGATGATGATGAGAAGAGGTGCGCGTCGCGATGGCCTTGATATTTTGCCGCGATTGCCGTTGAGAAACTCTATTTTCCTTCCCCACTTGCGGACTTCATCTCCGTCCAACTTCGAGCACGAACGCTTGCTAGGAAGGATTTCATACAAAGTCTCGACGTGGGCGAGTCACAAATACCCAAGGAATCACTTACGCGCGCGCTCTTGTGCTCTGGACTTGATTGGGCTTGTTCAGCTACAGTATCCTTGCCTGCATCGGCGCAAACATCTTGATCTCGCCTTTCTGCCAGCCATCATCGACTTTTGAGCAGAGAGACATCGAGACAACTCTGGGGACAGCTATGGGGCTATCGGCGATAGCTCCATGGTGAGAACTGCTAATATGCGAGACATAGTTGATATCTTGTCCACTCGGTTGACATAGCCTATCGACATATGGAAGGGTCCTAGAAAACTGCGACGCTGCTCGTTTCAAGACGCTTCTCCTAGAGCCTGACAATATGTCTCTCGAGGAGTCAGGACACACTCTATCAGTTTCGACTTCACTGCTGAGCACCACGCTGGTGTTCGAGCAACAGCGAGTTGAATGCTTGGTCCGCTACTTTTGGCCCGCTGTTCTGGTAAGCTCTTTTACCCCGGATGATCGACATAGTGCAGCTGTTTACCGCTGCAAAGGCTGGCAAGCAAGCTCCACTTCTCTCAGGCACACGATGCGGAAATAATCAATGTCATTTGTTTGGCTCTGCGTCACGGCCGTAGTAATGCTTTCTTCTGAGCGGGGAATGGTCACATTCATTCCCGGATCCAGATGGATCTCATTATGTCAAACTGAGGTCCAGAAGAGGTCCTTCAGCACGTCAGCGCCTAATTACTGCACATCTGCTACTTTTCCTTACCCTTGGAATACTACAGCGCTGCGAAACACGTACCTCCCGGATGCTGTGCCTACAACTGTAGGTCATTCTCTACGCTACAGCACGTACAGAGTCCGACCTCTCCCAAGCTTCACTTAAACTCGACATGCCTGGTCCAAATTCTCCCAGCGAAAAGACGTTCAGGTTCATTGACGACCCAGGTCACAAGGAGAATCTATCTGGGCGAGTGCGCGCAGCATGCATGACCTGTCGGCGAAAGAAGATCAAGTGCTCTGGAGAATTGAACTGCCGCACTTGTCGGGAAAGAGGAATCGTCTGCGAAGGATTGCCTGAGAGAAGGCGGCCAAGGCGTGATAGTACCAATGCAATCACGAAAGATGCGGTCACGGCAGAAGCTAAGAAGAGAAGAGGAGATGATCTCAGCTCCACCGTAACGACAAGCAAGAAATTGAAGATACGGCAAGATACAGCGTCTCCAAAGGCTCAAGATTCACCCAAAGACAATTCTTTTCCACTAGCAATAGCACAACCGGAGCGTAAGGAACGATTCTTGTCGCCATCACTGAGCGCTCCCGAGCCTCCCAGCGTGAACGTCAAGATCACGTACAAGCACTCTTCGAAACCTTCCAGGGCCTTTCACGTCGATAGTTGGCAACTGCAGGACGATCGCCCTTATTCACAATCACCAAAGCCCCACAATGGTAGCGAATCGCAACCCAGAAGAGATCACTTAGACCAGGATGACCTTTTGTCGGGCGTACCACTAGAGTCTGTCAGGTCTGCACAACACCCTATAAATTGGGCTGGGGTACATGATCTTGGCTCTACATGGCATAGCGCTCTTCCAGGACAGCCACCTAGTTTCGAAGCAAGCAATCGAGCTCTCAACACATCTACGTACGAGCCGACGAGTCGGAGACAGTCCATCGCGTTCCCTCTGCCACTGCCGGATAGCGCACTGGAGCAGCAACGCGATCCATTTGCTGGCGGAGGCGGTGCGTACGACGATATTGCAACTCTACTTTACACACGGACAGGCATGACACCTGGAATGAATGAGGTGTCTGGATGGCTGGATGTTGATCCTGACCTCGCAAGGCTGCTTGCTCAGTCCTCAAATCAGAGTGTTGCCACGAACAACGTTTCATTGCAAACAGAGCCCATGTTGCAACAAGACAGCCAACCACAGGGGCTATCTGATGTATTTGGACAATGGCCAAATTGGCCGAACGAGTGACAACTATGGAGTCTGGAGCTGGCAAGCGAGCTAGCCAACTCCAGTAGGTTACATGGCAAGACTGAAAAGCCGCACTGCAGAATCAGGCCATTAGACGTCTTCACAGGTGTAAGAGATGGGTGCTTCGGTCTAGCAGAACTGTTATCGCTGAGTGCTTGACAGGCACAATAGCTACAAGAAGAGAAGAGTAGTGTATGCTCCGGCGCCATGGTTGCCGCAGCAGAACGCAACAGGCTTCGATCTGCAACGTGAAGCCATGATCTGAGCTCAGCATGCAGTGTTCTCGTCACAGAGATCTTACAGGCACATCGCGGGAAGCAGAATCAAAAGTTCATTCACACTATCGATATCGTCAGCCGCTGCATCTGCTATGCCCGAAACTCACAGAAGTCAAAGAAGTGATCGTCCAGATTATTCTGATGCTTGTGGGGTCTCCACGACGCCCCCAGACTTGCATATCACTATCCCGATCTGGTCAGTGCATTCGGCGTGGCTGCCGAAGAGTCAAAAACCACAAGCTCTTCGTCATTCTCACTCTCAGCACAGTACTACGCGATGCTTGCGTTTTGAACGTTGTAGCCAGCACTTCTGAGCATTGCGATGACATCGCACAGTGCTTCGAGAGACGATCTCTCACCTCCTCACTTGCGAGTCGCAACTTCGACGTCACAACACCACACAGCTTTACCGCAATTACCGTCGTGCGATCGTCTGACCGCACGTGTGTCTCATGTGCAAGCTCTGCGGAGGTGAGAACATACAGCTCAGAACAGTGTTAGGCCAGCAATATGCACACGTTCGAGCGTTGATGACTGGACTCACCACCAGTCCATGGCCAGACCTCCTCAGCAGTCGCCTCATCAACGGTACACTTCTTGCGAGCCGGCAGAATACTCAGTAGAGCTGATTTCGATGTGTGTAGCAATGCAATCTTCGGCTTGCGTACAGTCTCGAAGGTGCGAACGTATTCGAGCCGAGCGGACTGGTCACAAACACGGCGACTGGATCACAGGTCGCAGCGAATGTCTCTAGTTCTTTCAGCTTGGCGCGGTCTTCGTCGGACTTGCTTGCGTTGGTGGCAGTTTGGAGCGCGGTCTTGCCATTCAGTGAACCGTCTGGTGCCATCTCGACTCCATCCGTCTCGTTGTCAACCTGCTTACTGCGATCTCAAAGGTTCTGGGATGTTGAGCCGGTTGAGCCGGTGGAAAAGTCGACAGAAGTACAGCCGCTCGCCAAGTTCCCGTATCAGCGCACGCCGTGCAATGGGAGGCTTATCGGGATGGCGAAGCAGAATAAGGTCACACTCGGTGTTTAAGGAGAGACACGAATGACCTAGGACGGTGCAATCTCGATCGAAAATCAGTGCCGAGGCCGTCGATTGGTCCCGGTTTATACGGTCTATGCGATGTGCGGTATACTTAAGCAGCCGTATACCGTTCGGGGTGATCTCGACATTGCTTCATGGATTCTCAAAATGCCATCTGGGACGTCTGGGACTTTCAAAACGCCATCTGAACGTAATCACTGCTAAGTCTGATGTCGAGTCACATATAACCACTCATGTCCTATTCAACTGGCTTCTTGCTCATTCACTCTTCGCGCGGATCGTCTTTTACATCCCCTTCGTACAGATTGCTGTCACTATGCTGATCACCACTTTCCTCACCTCGATTCTTGCCGCTACAGCTACAGCCGAGGTTGAAGCTTTGTGAGTACCGAGTGCAGCCTGGGCTGCTTTCTAACGCTGGAAAGCCTTCCAGTGGCGCTCAGACAGCTTTCACTGGCCACGCATCTAGCATTGAGCAACGTGCAGCAGATTTCATCGCTAACGATGATCTTAGCAGGCGCGAAGGAGAAGTCTCTACCGAACATGAGGCTTTCGATAAAAGAGCTATTGGCGCAGCTCTCGTTCTCAGTTTCCCTCTGTTGGCTGCAGCCGGAATTTGCGGCGCTTTCCAATGCTGGAATGTTGGAAAAGACAAGACCAACAAGCGCTCGGTCGACGAAAACACCATAATGGAGAAACGCATGGCAGATTTCCTCGCCGATGACAGCTTCGACGAAGTCTACGAGCGCACGCGTGTAGTAGGTCTGATCCTTTAAAGCGCGAAGCAGAACTCTCTACCGACTCTGAGGTCCTCGAAAAAAGAGTTTTTGGCGCAGCTGCAGCTTTAGCTATTGCCAGCCCTCTCTTAGTTACGGGCGGAATCTGTGCTGCTATTAAATGCCGGGACACTTTCGACAACTACAACAAGCGCTCAGTGGTCGACGAAAACAGCATAATGGAGAGACGCAGCATGGCAGATTTCCTCGTCGACGACAACTTCGACGAAGTCTACAAGCGCACGTATCTGGAAGACAAGATCAAGAAACGCGTAGCCGTACTGTTCCCATCCCTGGTCGGCAGCGACTTTGTCAAGCACGAAGCAGACATTACTGGCAGCCTTGGGGTCCTCGACAGAAGAGTCATCAGTCCGTCGATTGCTGTCCGTGCCAATTTAGGAACATTGACAGAGACTTGCGCCATGGTTGATTGTATCGGCGCTTCCGAAAAGCGCTCAGACGACGACAACATTGCTGCGATCGTAGACAGCATTATCCGGAAATGCATCGCAGACTTCATCGCCGACGACAGATTCGATGATATCTACAAACGCATGTTCCTCGCCGACAAGATTAACAAGCGCGCAAACGAGTTGCTCCCAAATATGTTTGGCAACGGCGACAACAGCGTCATCCACACACGTTCCAACGATGTCGCTACTGTTGAATGCGAAGCAGCATTCATGGCTCAATATGAGGGCCTCCAGAAAAGAGCACTTCCCTTGGCGCTCGCTATTGGTGGCCCAGTCGCAGCTTTCGCCATCCCTTGCGCTATCTTCAAATGCATCCCAACTTGAGACTTACCAAGAAGCGAGCAAATGGGCGTGGGGAGTGGCTATGAGTTTTTGATTGATGAGCATTATCAGGAGTTTCTCATAGCGTTAGGGCCCATCTCGTAGTCTATGTATACTTTCGAGTCGGAGCCGACGGGCATCTGATTTGACCTCTGCTTTCCTGATCTGGTCTGATCATCAGCTATGCTTCGCGACAGAAGTCTGTCTCGAATGTGTCGGCCGCGTGTGTATAGCAGTTCTCTTGTCCTCGCGCAATGAATGCTATTCGTGGCGTCTTCTTGATGAGCAGGTTCCGCAGTTCGTCAGCGCAACTCTGCGGTCGTATTTGTTCTTAAGAGTATTGTATACATGTAGCTCGTCTCAGAACTATGTATTGCGTGAAAGGGTGATGTAGGAGATCAGGAAAAGACACCCCTGGTCTTGTATCTTGCAGGACCCCCACGCCACGCGGTCGGGAGTTCGACGCAGGAACACGACTGATCGAGCAAAACAGACTCCAATGTACGAAGCACAACACATCACACTGGTGTTTCAACCCGTATTGTTCTATTTTCATGTTTCAGCTGAAGGGAAACATAGCCACGAGAAGTAGAAACTCTTCCTTTTAAACATCTTTCCCTCACTTCCTTTCAACGTCATCCTTTGAGCAGTCCGTCCCTGAAGTCCAGATCAGGCCACATTGAACAGCTATATCACAACTCACACGACCACAACAAACAGGAACTCCGCCCAGCATGGCGACATCGAATGGGAACGTCGCAAACGCCCTCTTCTCCTCCGCGCTCATCTCTCCACAAGTCCTCTCCGCTCTCCCAGAAGGCTATGCGATTCGACCTCTCGAACGAAGCGATTTCGAGCAAGGCTTCCTCGATGTGCTCAGAGTGCTGACGCAAGTCGGCGAGATTACGAAAGAAGAGTTTGAGCAGAGGTTCGATGAGATGAAGGGCAGCACGAGTGACGTACAGAGCTCGACTGTGGCAGGCTCTATGAAGGCTAATGCGGGCGGGTACCATATCCTGGTGATTCTGGACGGGGAGAAGAAGATCGTGGGGACAGGAGCCTTGATCGTTGAGAGGAAATTGTAAGTGTACTCTCTCGCTATCCCTCTTGTGCTCCAACCTGCTTGAGGAGTAGCTTTGGTGGGCTGATGGGGAATGTATATGAAGGAAGCTGTATGCGCCAGATATACGAAAGTGTGAGACTAACTGTTTGAAACACAGTATTCATCATCTTGGACTTGTGGGACATATCGAGGACATTGCAGTCACGAAGGATCAGCAAGGCAAGAAGCTTGGACTGAGGATCATTCAGGCATTGGACTATCTGGCTGAGCAGGTCGGCTGCTATAAGACAATCCTAGACTGCTCAGAAGCGAATGAAGGGTTCTATGTCAAGTGCGGCTACAAGAGGGCAGGCTTGCAGATGGCACACTACTACGAGAAGTCATCATAGAATGAGGGCTTCGAGCAGAGTGTGGGCATGCCGAAGGAGGTGGCAATTGTCATCCTGTTCGTGATGCTAGCATCAGCATGGCATCAAGCAGGACGAGGGCATCAAGCAGGATGAGGGCATTAAGCATGAGAAAACAACAGCGCACGGAGACGTGCACACACTGTTGGGAACAGTACTGAGACAGAGCTCAGCGCAGAAGCAGCTACAGAGGGTCGGCTCAAGCATATACACTAGATAGACGCTGAATAGCATCACACATGTCAAGCTCTGGTGCTGTCATGCCTGCATTCCACCTCACTTCGAGCTTTACAGGCACACAGCTCGAGTTGACCAGAGAATCAACGCGGGTATTTGTGAAGAACATTTCCCGATGCTTACGAGTCCGGCCGTATACATGCAGTGACCTTGAAGATTGGCTGACTGCATCTGAAGGCCTTGTCGTGCAGAGAGTGGCTCTTTCACGTGCGAATCAATGACCATTTCGAGAAAACAGTGGGTCCGCCAAGCCATATAGCTGCAGCTGCCATCTCATCGAAGCTATCTCTGACACAGCAAGCACAATCATCGATACATTGTTCTTGAGCCGAATTGTCTGGAAGGCGAATACATGTCAGAAACCAGCTACACCACTGGTCTACGGCCGAGCCTCTAGCTTGAAAGTTTTTGGAAGAGAATTCTGGACGTATCTTACCAACTATCGAGTTGATCACAACCTTGGCGAAGAGCTTACTTCAAGAGTAGCTACCCGCAATCGTGATGGCGAATCCTTCGGGCCAACAGGCAAAGCAAAACGGAACAGCTGTGGCACTGCCGAAGAAGCCGGCATTCGAGCCGGTAGCCAGCACCAAGATCAAGCATTTGATATCACTGCCTGACGAGCTTTGGCTGGCTGTACTCGAGTGTCCATGCATGTTCCCGACGAGTGCTTTCAACACTGTGATGATGAACCTGATCAAGAATCCAAACATCACTTCGAGTCACCTCTTCCGAGCCGACATCTTCTACGACAGCGAGAACGATCATTCATTCGACCCGGACGACCGTGAAGACCCTTATAGAGAAGGACTCGTGAAGCACCTCAAGGCAGATCTACAGCCGGTCAAAGCAGCATGGCCAGAGTTCCGACTCGAGCGAACGATGGTACGGCAGCTGATACCGAGAAATCCTCAACTTGACAAGCCTCTGGTGCAGACTTGCCATATCTTCCAGCAGTACAGCTACGATGGTGACCAGACAACGGCACGAACGCTGGTACTATACATCCCGCATGTGCTAAAGTTGGAAGACATGCCGTTCTATCATCCGACAGTCTCACAGCTTGCCTTCCTTCACACATGGAAGAGCTCATCATCAATTCCTACAAGTCCTCCAAAGAACGAGTTAGAAGAGCCAACAGAACCGCCTGGCACACTCACACTTCTCTACCGTCTCTTCCCAGAAGAACAATTATCAACCAAACTCGAACGCACAGCCCTCAAGCTCCTCCAAACAATCCACAAGCACGGTCAAGGCCAGCTCACAGGCTACGAGAAAAGAGTCCGCCACGACCAACTCATACCACAGAAACGCTACCAAGACACCTACACACGTCTGAAAGCCAAATATGGTCGATATCTCAGTGAAAACTGGGTCGAAGTCACCGATCCAGGAAAGCACGTCTTCGAAGACATAGGCATAGCAGCCTATCTCATCGAACTATGGAGAGATATGTACGCTTCACCTCAGCAGACCAACGGCAACGGCCATACATCAGATCTACCGCCCTTCCCCGGCTTCATCGACATAGGCTGCGGAAACGGTCTCCTAACATATATCCTCCTCTCCGAAGGCTACAGTGGTTCAGGATTCGATGCCCGACGACGTAAAACTTGGTCAATCTTCCCTCCTGAAATCCAAGCACAACTCAAACAACAGATCCTCGTACCTCAAACCTTTCATCAAGATGCACACGATGAATGGCATTCAGGCATCCTTCCCTCACCAGGAGGAACATTCATAATATCAAACCACGCAGACGAATTAACGGCTTGGACACCACTTCTCGCCTACCTCAATAAATCATCGTTCATAGCAATACCCTGCTGTTCTCACGATTTGGGTGGAGCGAGATTTCGCGCTCCGGGTAGTACAGCTACAGCACGAGCTGAAGCTAAGCAGGACAAGAAGAAATTGGATCATCCTTTGGCTTTCGAGCGTCTGCCTCAACAAGCAGAGGCTGGCGCTGAACGCGATATCGACGGGATAACACTCACGCAAGCACCCGAAACGGGTTCGTTGAATAAAACTCTTGTACAGAAGAAAATGGCTTCGGCGTATTCGACACTTTGTTCGTATG
Source organism: Sphaerulina vaccinii (assembly GCA_022570795.1). Lineage (NCBI taxonomy): Eukaryota > Fungi > Ascomycota > Dothideomycetes > Mycosphaerellales > Mycosphaerellaceae > Sphaerulina > Sphaerulina vaccinii. The sequence continues at coordinate 572,933 of JAKUDP010000014.1, forward strand.
TGTCTAGTTTGGCAGAGGAAGTTGGCTTTGAGACGGAAAGTGATGTACTCAGGATACCTAGTACGAGGAATGCGTGTCTTGTTGGCAGGAGAAGGAGGCTTGATGTGGAAGACAACGATGATGATACGAGGTCTCACAAGGTCGCTGAGTTGGTGGCGAGGGAAATGAAGAAGGATATCAACATTGTAGCCGCAGAGTGGATCGAAAGGGCGGAGAAGCTGATGAAGAAGCCTAGTAGTGGGCATTGATTGGTTGAATGATCTATCGATCGCTGGGAGGTGAAGACTAGGTATCCTGAAAGTGTTGGGTACCCAAGCAAGTCCCTCTCTTCGTTGCCCCTTCCGGCAATAGGGCATGCAGGTGTGGAGGTGCGAGAGCATCTGTCTCGCCGTCAAGTCACGTCCGGACCACATCGCATGCCGCGATTCCCGGTTAGTGACTGGCTGAGATCGCCCGCCGAGATCATGAAGTCGTGGAGGAAGCGCATCAAGGCGACAGCGGCTCTTGGATCTTGCGTCGCTTGGTGAGGCTCGAGACGCTATTGCTGCGGTGTAGATGTGGCTGTGGCGCGCGCTGTACATATGCGTTAGCAGAAGCAATAGGCATAGTATGAAGTCTTTGAGCACTCACTTCCTAATCGCTGTAGTACCCAGCCTTTCTAAGGTGGTATTCCTTTTCGCGGTTTTCTTCTTTGCGTCTGTAGCACTCACATGTCAGCTTCGATTCTCCCCACACACTTCGCACGCGAGCTCTCCCACAGTGGGTGAGACCAAGAGTATGGCAGAGCAGCTCAGCATCACCTCTCTACCATCTCCTGGCTCACCCACCATCCCCACTCTTCGCCCCAACCACACCGTCTCATCGAGTACTGTTCTTACCTCGAATTCGAAGGTGGTGGCGGTGGCTTTCTGTTCTCGCTCTTCTCGCGGTTGTGACTCTTATGATGCTTTTGATGTGATGATGCACGAGGATCAACATACCTCTCCCTAGCTTGGAAAATGTTAGCTGCTGCTGCGCCTACTGCGGTCGCCACTACTCGAGGAATGGGTCCTTTCCCAAACTCGCTACCAATCAGGCCGCCTGCGAGCGCGCCAATCGCGCTATACCCCAGCCCTCGCTGGGAGGTATCGAATGTTCCTTTTGCTACTGACTTACTTCGGGAGGCTGCTGTGGGCGGCGCATCGTCTCGTGGGGCAGGTCGCGATCTTCGTCGTCGGTCTCGTTCGTCGCGTGAGTCGTCGGAGTAGCTATCTTCGGACGGCGTGCGGTCTCGTCTCGCCTTTCGTGATCGTCTACGATCTCTATCTCGGCGGGAGTCGCGAGCAGTATCATCAGAATCATAGCCACTACCTCTGCTTCGATCATCATAACGTCCATCGTACTGTCCATTCTGCTGTGGATGTGGGTTAGGCATATATCCTGGCTGTGTGCCGGGCGCCGCCTCCTGAGCGTACGGGTTCTGCTGGTACTGTCCTGGAATTGGTGCTACTTTCGGTGCAGGTGCAGCGACCTGGTTCATGTACGTTGGCTGCACTGAGCCGACATCTGATTGTGGTGGAGGAAAGCCAGGCTGGCCTTGTGGGTGAGTTGGTCCCCCGTAGATGTGCGCATAAGGAACATATCCAGTAGACATGCCTCCGCGCAATGTTGATGTAGATCGTGCTGGAGGTTGGTTTGGGTCCAACGAGTTGATGCTACCAGGCACGTTGGGTTGTGCTGCAAATGGCTGTGGTGAGCCATAGGCACCATTGGATGGCATTGGCGAGCCGTATGCGCCGTTCGGAGGCATAGGTGATCCATAAGCGCCATTCGTAGGCATAGGCATAGGTGAACCGTACACCGAGGGCATTGGCGATCCGTATGCTCCATTGCGCTGGAACTGCTGAGCAGCTGCCGCTCCAGCACCCATTTCTGCGGCGCCTGTCACAGGATCGGTGTATGAGGCAGAGGGAGGACCTTGCTCTGTTGTAGGAATAGCCCCATCTCCATACTCCACTCCATTGTTACGAGACCGGCGCGAGGATCGATGATGGCCATCGTCCTTACCATACTTGTCGTCGTCGTCCCTTCGACGCGCTCTGCTACGCTTCCGACGTGGTCGATTGTTAATCTCGTCGAAGTCGTTGGTCCTATCATGCGACGTCTTATCAGACCGCTTAGATTTGTGACCTTCGGATCGATAACCAGCGTCTCGGTCGTCTCTGGAGTCACGATCGTCGTCGTCGTACTCGTCGTCGCTATAGCGCCTCGAGCGTCGCTTGCTCATCTCAGCGTTCTTTCTCTTCGCCTTTTCCAAGTCGTGTTCCGCTTGCTGCTCTTTGGCCTTGTAGTAGCCTCCGGGAATCTTGTCGAACCACGCATCAGGAACCTTGTCAGTCTTTTTATACCGCCAAGTTAGCAATGCAAAGTGACACCATCAACCGGGTTCAGGATGCTTGAATTGACTTACGCCCCACATGACACCTGTAGGAGGCGGCAGATTAGCCTGGGCACGATTCATGGGTCAAATTTGGTTGTTTCTTTTCGCTCACCTCGTAGAATGAGCTTCTCCATATGATTTCCTATCGTCCGAAGGGAGCGGCTTGCAAATTTGAGGCGTCTTCGTCGACTGTATCAAGAAAGCCCCAGCAAGCTGCTCGAAAAATGCGATCTTGGTGAATGTCTCCCGTTTCACGTGCGTCGGGTATCAACACATCAACATGGATATGGCTGGCGCGTTTGGTTGGGAGGCTGTGAGCTCGCGAGGATGAGCCTGAAAACGCAGGCGATGCTGTCTCCACCGATAAGACGACACCTCTGGCGGTGGCTGCTGAAGTGAGCTGTCGTTGGAGAAATGCTGGTGTCGCAAGAAAGCTGCTGGAAGTTCTGCTGGCGGTATTGTCGGTGTCGCTATCGGATAGTGCAGTAGGAGATTGGACGAAATGAATGATCTTCTGCAGGATAACCGGGCTGCAGTCCTGTCGCAGAGGTCGATCCGTACTTACATCTGCTGCCCACGCAGTCGTCTCGCGGCTGTGGAACACAAGTGAAGAGTGGAGGTTCTGTTTCTGTCGCGCTTGCACCAACAAGACGTCACTGTGGCTGAGTTGCGGCAGTCGCGTCGCAGAAAAGTGCGAACAAGAGTTGGCTGCGCAGTTGCATGCTTATGCGGAGGAAAGGTCATGCGGTGAGCGTGCGTGTGTTGGCCGTGTGTGGCTCTGTGAAGATGGCTGTTGGCACGACCGACGAATCCAGATTCAGTGAAGGAGCGAGATCGGCGGCGACCTGCATATCGTCATTCCTCTCTGCCGGCGTCTGCAATCTGGTGCGATCTTGGAGCTGATTGCAGACAGTATGGAATAAGAGCAGGAATATCATACTTCAGGAAATGGAGAGGCTGAATTCATGAACTTGCGAGGGAGAAGACACGAGCACGAAGATCTGGAAAAGCAACGAAGCCTACACCAGGTCACCCCAAGGAGCACTTAGAAGACGGTATGAGGGACGTCCTTGATATCTGCTGCGGCTTGCAAGCATGCTATAGCCGGACGTACTGCCTGCACCGTGTATTCTCCTGTCAGCATGTAGCAAAAAATGCAGTCAGGAGTTTGACAATTAGGGAATTCTCAGTCATGGTGATCTCACGATTCCGGAGATTCGACAAGAAAACGAGAAATTACAAGCTGTTTGGTAGACGGTGTTCATAAACTAGAAATCATCTCGTGACGCATCAGACACTGTGGTCGCACACTCGCATCTAGAAGACAGTGCCCTTGATCTGCTTCCTCTCTCTGGTGTCGATATTTCGCCACATGAACACTGCAACGAATCCCAAAGCAAGGACACCAGTCGCCGCAGCAGCCATGAGCTGTTGTGCTTCTCCATATGCTTGTGTGATACCATCGCGAGTTGGCGATCCGACTTCGAAGCTCAGCTGCGTGGTCAAGTCGCCATAGATTTGCGCAACCAGGGTGGAGTTGCTGAGAGTCTCCTCGGGCAAATACCGAAGAAGTCTGCTCTGGAAATTTCCTTGCCAGATCGCAGAGGAGATCGTTTGGCCAATTGCACCGCCGATTTGAGATGAGACTCCTTGCATAGCGAGGACGATCGCGACGTACTGGTGCGTAGTGGCGGCCATGCCAGCGACTTGCTCGCAGATCACCAAGGTACCTCCCCCGAAAGCGATGAGGATCTGGCACAGGATCATCCAGCCCACATCGACGCCTGGCTGGCGGAAGTAAATCATGAGACCGACACCGAGAGTCGTCACGGGCAAGCCGAAGAGAAGAGCTTGATACTTGAAACCACCAGTCTTGTATAGGATGCCGCCTGCAATGAAGGACCAGAAACAGGATCCGATGCTGTAGATGTTGGTGACGTAGATGGACTGGGTTACAGTCAAGTTGGCCACGACTTGCAGAAAGCTGTAGAAGAACGAGTTCCAGCAGTAGAACTCTAGGAAGAGAACCGCAGCAAGGATGTTGGCTCCGAGAATTGTACGATCTTTGAGCAAGACCCAAGGCAGACAAGTGACCGGCGCCACATATGCTTCATAGAGACCGAAGGCAATCAGGAGAAGCCCACCGAAGATGATCATGCAGATGATCATTGCTGATCGCCAGCCATCGGACTGTCGGGTGTACAAGTTGAATGGCAACAGGAATAGAGCCAGACCAGCGCAGAGGAGCAACAAGCCAAGCAGATCGTACTCGACGACGTAGTACTTGATAGATTGGAACAGAGTGCGTCCGCTATCGCGTCGTGGGACGAGACCAAGCTTCTCTGCCTTCCTCTGATGGTACAGCAGAACGAAGAAAAGTGGCAAGCTGGTGACTGGAGTGATGATCGCGAAGGAGCCGAACGCCCATCTCCAGTTGATGTTGAGGAAGGTCTGCGCGAATGGTCCTGCGCACCACACTGTGATGATATACGGAGATGCGATGAGTGCGAAGAAGAATCCTCGACTTCTCAAGCTAGATGTGTCGGCGACCAGAATTCCTAGGATGTACGATCGACCGTTACCACTGTCGAAGTTGTTAGTACATCATCAAACGATCTTGATACTGGGACGTACCCAAGCTGATTGAAGACTTCTGAAGCGGCATATGTCTGGACATTCTGGCAAGCAGCCATCATGATCATACCGACTGTCATGGCAAAGACCATAAGTGCATATCCTTGTGGCCGTCCCCAGATATCGATAATCTTTGCTAGAGGCAGCTTGAAGATGCCTCCGATCAAGCTTGCCATAATACCAGTGGCCGCAGTGAGACCGTGCAGTTGAAACTCGGAGGTTACGTAAGGAGTCATGACACCGGTCATAGTATTCTCCAGTGCGTCGAGGAAGTAGAGGCACCAGATCCTGATGTCAAGGTCAGCATGTTTCATGTGACATGAATGAAATGGTGCGTTGATACATCACGTAGGTCATGATGACAGTCTTCTTGCCCCAGACCTGGTTCATTGCTTCGGCCTTCTGCACACCGGCTTGCGCATCCTTGTGAACAACTTCATCATCATCACTTTCGTTGTCTTCGTGTGCTGTGACACTCGGCTGTCGTCCAAATGTGCCTTTCTCGTTCTCAGCCACCACTGGATTGACCTGGATGGGTACAACAGGAGCGACCGCTCGGGGCTTGAACCTGCTGAAGAAGCTCATGGCTGAAGGCAGTGAGAGGATGCGAGGCACCTCACTCGTTGTAGAGATTAACAAGAAAGGTCGTGATAGACAAGAAAAGATCTGATAAGACACCGAGCCGCAGCTTTTTATCCAGGTTGCCGTTGGGAAAGGCTTTCATAGGGCCCGGCAACAAGCACTTGGGCCTCGTGGTTCACTGCAGGGTGCCCACATGGCTGGGCACGATTCATGCGTGGGATCAACGCAGTAGAATCGTCTCGACGCTGCAAAGTTGCATGACAAGCTTTCATCCACTTTCTTCCGAGCGAAAGGACATCTCGTAGCGAAACGCTTTACCACCGGCCAGGACGGTCCTCGCACCATGGCCAATAGCAAGACCTAAATCAGATTAGATTGCATAAGATCAGATTTTTCGTCCAAGACACCAAGATCCTACGCATGGCCCTTTGCGGGTGCCGTCCGAGGTGAGCTTTGAGGTGATAGGTCTGCAGGAAGAATCTGGTGGGGTTCTCCAAGTATTGCCCAGGAATGGGTTTGAGAGAACCAGAGTAGCCCCCAGTTAGCGTCCATCTAAGGTTATCTGATCCGCGATAGCTCTCCGAGGTTCGTCAAGTGAATGTGAAGATCAGACCATGGCGCTGGCGACCTGCTCGTTGCGGTTTAGTTGGCGTCCATGCAGTCTGTTCAGAAGAACTGACATGCCACGACTTCGCCGATAGCTTTCGGACTTGCCGATGCAGTACTGCTCGACCAGCTTGTCATTGCCGCCATTTCGAAATTTTGTGTTGATGATTGCAGTGGGATGTCGATGGCTTTTCAGTCTTCTGCCGGTGTGGGAGAGCAAACCGAAGCGTCGAAAGATCGGGTGAACATCTCTGAGCCGATATCGCTGCCAATGTTGCTTGGCAGGTGGTGGGTCGGTAGGGTCGGAGATGCCCATAAACGAAAGACTGATTGCTATGAACGAATGACTGGTTTCTATGTACCTCATGTTCATCAGTGGTGTGCTTCACCTCTTGCTTTTCATATGCATATCATGCCTCACAGCTCATCAATCAGGTCGTTGATGATTTGTTCGTCCATGCTCTCCTGGAGGGACCTCACCAAGTTCTCAGTTCGTACTCCATTCTCCTGGATAGCCTCTGCCACAGAATCTCTGTGCTGCCTGCACCTACCACCCAGATCCTGAGAGCATCCAACGCAAAGTGCAGCACGGCAAGAGAGCGTCTTGCAGACACCTCCATGCTCATGACAACAAACGATCCCGCAATCTGAGCACTTGATGTGGGCATCATATTTCTCGATACCGCCTGGGAATTCCCTGCGTAACTCCTGCTCATGCGTACGAGCCGTGGCCACAGCAGCTTTGATGGCCGGGTTGCGAGTGTGACCCATCTTCATAATATCCAGTAGCTCTGCATAGTAGCAACAAGTCTTTTGACAGATGTGGCAGCTCTTTCCTTGGTAGTTGAAGTTGATACTGGCCATAGTATTGTAGCTTTCCGTTCTGATTGCTGAAGATGGACTTCCGGATCCGCGTAGTGGGCTAGGAGGTCCCACGCTCACTTGCGATGGAGAGGCGTCCAAGGGCTCGTAGGCCCCGCGATGGATCCCCATGCACATCAAATTGATGGTATTCCATGCGTATTTGTGATTAGGATGTGGCGGATCAGTCTCCGGCTTAAGTTCGAGGAGCGATTGGCCAAGGTGTTCACGCATGCGCTGTGCCTCCTGCACTGAAGGCGAGTCATCATAGCTTGGTATATTTGGCATGCTAGGCGTGCGAGGACCTCGCCAGGCATTGACAACATCGTCCAGGTGGTCGTCATCCGACGCCAACGACTCTTGATAGTCATCATCGTCTGGCAGAGCAGTAGTTGAGCAGCGATTGGATAGAGGAGTTCCCATGCTAGGAGCATATCTGTTCGGCAGTGGCAGTGGGGTCGCACTATTGAGATTGCAGGCCCCATCGCTTGCTTTTGGAGAGTCGAGAGACTTTCCGGGGCTGATTCTTTGACCATACTTGGGAGGTCGTGGTAGTTGTGTTGCGACTCCCAGTGGTGGCTTTCTTTCCTGCACTTGGCGAAGAGCTAGTTGCGTACCTAGACCAGGCGGCTTCGCTGGCTTCGCTGGCTTGACTGGCTTAGCTCTTGTTGGTGTCGCGAGATCTAACCCACGAAGCTTCGATACCTGCAAAGATAGAGGTGCCGAATGTGCACGGAGACCATTGCCGGTGTCAACACGCAATGCCGGGTGTCCAGCAGCCACCGGTACCTTGGACAACTTGTCGGTACGACGTTGAGCGGCTGCTTGAATGCCTTGATCGAATTCTTCCTGTTGTGCTTCACTCTCAAGCTTTGGTGAGAAAGCCCGTCGGGTTGAGTCGCGTCGCACGAAGAGGATGCTATTGTGACGAGACGAAGATGGTAATACCGGAAGTGCTTGATTCTCATATCTCTCGCGGACCTCTGGCGAGAGATGAGGGACCGGGGGGACTGGAGGATGCAGCGAGTTACCATCTTCCTGCTCCTTGAACTTGCGCCGCAGGTCTGGAGTGCTACTGCAGCGGCTGGCAACTTCGACTAGATCGTCGTCAATGTCTAGCTCTTCATCATGGACAGTCTCCCAACCAGACATATCGTCGCGGAGTAATGAGCCTCCAGATAGAGTCCTCGGTGTCATTGGGGTCGAAGTGTACGAGTGTGGTATGGACGCTTGACTTGGCTCCGCTGCATAGATAATTTGCGATGCTTTTTCGTAGAACGAGGAATCTGTTGACATCGTACGAGGAATTTGATCGAGCATACTCGTGGAAGACTCCGAGATACCAAGGCCTAGCGTTTCCTGATAGTGGTCTTGATCAGGAGTAGAAGCCAGAGCTCTATCTGAGGCATCATCGTGTGATACTCGCTCGGTGCTGTTGGTTGTGCATGTTGGAGTGCGATCTGGGCCTGTGGTCGATGTCGACCTGATGAAAGGATTCGGAGACTCCTGTTTGACCTTCTTGAACAGTCTCTTGAGCACGGTCTGCTTCATGTCCGGGTCCTGCTTCGCGTGCTTCCTCTCCCATTCGGCGATGGTCTCGTACACCGAAAGCTCTTGTGGGTAACCTTCCTGCCAACCATCCTTGAGTACAAACCCACAGCTGCTGGTCCTGTGCAGGAACTGTGTGGCAAGCTTAACTTTGTCTTTTGTTCGATCACGCTTGCGCACAGCATATTCGTCCATCTCTTGGGACGCACCATCTTGAGGTAGAGTTCCCTCTCTAATTTCCTTTTCCTCTTGCTTTCTGACTTCTCGCTTCACAGCTGCGACAAACTTAGACCATTCTTGCGGGTCTGTTTCCGCTAGTTCAGCAGATGGCAGTCCGAATTGGCGTTGATTGGCCTTAGTACGAGCCCACTGATGCTTTTGTCCGTTCTCGTCAATGAAGAATTTCTCGGTCGTGTATCCCTCACTACGCCTCTTTGTAGGAATCGCAGGAGAAAGTGAGCTGAAGCTACGCTTCGGAGCACAGCCCTTCTCAGCACGAGGCACATGTCGAGATGCCAATCCACTACCATTCCGAGGCCGTCTATTCGGAAATGTGTCGTTCAGAACGAGCGTCGGAGTTTCCGCGAAATCGGGCACAATGGAGTGCCGCAGCGGAGTGGGCGGAACGGGAGTGGATGGAATAGGCGAACGGCCGACTGGCGACACTGTGTCGATGCTCTCGACGGAATCGGTGGACATCAAGCTCGACATACTCTTTGGGCTGGCAAGTGTTCGTCCGGCGGGTGTTCGTGGCGAGCTTTTGGCACTCGTTCGGTCGAAGAAGCCAGTACGCCACGCTGGAGAGTTCACGCGCTGGCTAAAGCGATCGGGAGAACTCGAGGTGGAAGGCGAAAAGTCCTCGAACGCGATTGTCTGCCATGTCTCTTCGCTGAACTTGCGTGGAGAAAGCCCCGTGGTCGACTTCTTCGACCTCAGACCAAATGCTCCAAGGAGGCCCTTTTTCTGCTTCACACCCTCTGTCCTCTGCTGTCGGACTGAAAAGGGCGAGTTCGAGTTGATGCTCGTTCGTTCACTGGAAATTGGAATTAGACTTGTAAGGCGGTCACTGTGTCTGCCGCTGCCATTGCTGCCACGCGCGCTTCCTACGAGGATTGAGCTGATGTCTGTGTCGTCAGATGGTCTCGTTCGCGGCGTTGATGGCATACTTTCGGCACTTGTCGCCGATGCTCCTTTATTGCTTGTCAGCGGACTGTGCACACAGCATACCGGACTGGCGACTTACTGCTGCCGCCACCAAAAACGCTAGACTTGCTGTCGTCGACCTTGTCTGGCGTATTCTTGTTGCCGGCGGAGAGTGGTGTCGCAATTTTCGCGGGCCTGGCGGCGCTGCTCATGGCCTGCGGTAACGCGAACATGGTGGCTGTCGTCTGTAGTTGTACTGTTGTCCGTATTCCCAAGTGAGGTATGTCGGGGTAGAAATGGAAGTGTGTGTTCCATGTTGCGGGTGAAGTGGAAGTCGAAAAGCTCACATGCGAAAAGAGTGGATACTTTTGCAGGGGTGGTCAAGGCAGAAGTTGTGGCGATGCACGCTCGTTCACCCAATGTGATATCAGTTTAGTCTCTGTAAGTCTGTGGTGAAGTGATGCTTATACGATGATGGTGGTGAGATGGAATGCGTGCGCATGAGTACCTGTTAGCATGAATACGGCTGTCGCAGGGTCATCGGAGACTCACTTCACTTCACAAGGCCGCGATGCTGGACCTCAATATCCGCATCTCACCAGGTTCACCACCACTAAGGCGCTGAGCCCGATGACAGACTCTGCCGGCAACTGACGTCTTGCCAGAGAGATTTGCTTGTTCTGCTCAGTCAACAGCCAAGCGCTCAAAGAGCATCAATCGTTGGTCATGAAATGCTAGTATTTCTGCACTATTGCGAGCCCGTGGTCGATCGCTCATGTAACGCTCTCCTAATCCATCTATCTCCAGCCGACAAAACGGCCGTCATCACTCATACCTCGTAAATCGATCCTGCCTACCTGCGGCGGCGCATACGTTTTGCAACAGGTTTCGAGGTCTCTTCGTCGCTGCTGTCCACACAAATGGGAGCCATGCTCGAGCCGGCATTCTACGCCTTTGCCTGTGCGTACTGCTGTGTCCACTCCTGTGCCGTCTTGATGGCCAATGTCGGATTCTCCTGCACCACTTGTCAGCAGCGATTCGCATGATGTTTGTCCTATGTCTCACCTTCCACTGCTTCGCTACAGCCTCATTCAATGGATCTTCCGGATTCGGCGCTCCCAAGAGAGCCTGTATACTCAACAGTATTGTTCTGATCTGCAGGGCGGGACTCCAGTTGTTCTTGAGGACGTCGAGACAAATACGACCCAGGCGATCGATGTTGGGGTGGTAGATTCGTGTGAGGAAGCGTATCTTCGGTGCGCACATTGGGTAGTCGTCTGGAAGGAAGAGCTCGAGCTGGAAGACGCCGCCTGAAGTTCGTCAGTATCTTTATGCCTAGAACGTCCAGAACGTATGTCCGGGAGACAAAATTGCCCACCTTCGTAGCAGCTCCCACCAGGCCCTTCTACCATGACATCGAAATGTCTAGCATTGTCGTCCCGCGGTGTTGCTGAGATTCCAGGCACAGGCTCGTTCTGGAGACGTTCGGTCTCTTTCATAATCCGCTTGGGAAGAGGAGCTGACATGATTGCGGCGGAGTTGGGTAGAGTGTGTCTCGTTGGTGGGTGAAATGTATCAAGCCTTCCACTTTCTTAGCGGATGTGGGTGTAATATGCGCTCCAGGCGCAGTGGCGTGGTGTGTTCACTGTTTTGGAGAAGAGTGTGGAAGACGGCAAACAAGTGAATGTCAGAAGAGGACGGGAGGATGTTGCATGTGCGAGATGGTGACTGATCAGATATGATGTCGTTTCAAGTTGCCTCATCGAGCTTGGCGCAGTCGCGTGTCTCTTGCCTTTCGACATCGCCAGATCCACACGACCTCCGACCTGACTTGAAATGATCAAAGATATACCTATCGCAATGAAGCAAGACCAAGGCTCTCCATAGAATAGCTCTATGGAATTCGCGAGTCCACGATGGGGCGCCTACGATGACACGAAGATATCACGACCTTCTATCAGTTCCAACGCGACATATGCCGTGAGCGCTCAATATGCGGCCTACGCTGATCGTAGAGGAGTCTTCGCCAGAGAACTCGCGACAGGCGAACAATACAAACGACTCTTTCGCTACGAAGATGATCGGCCCTGGTTCCAGCCGGTGCTGGCTTTCTCGAGTGTCCGTGGACGGCTTCTTGCCATTGCCACAGGTGTACAGATTCTGGTCTTCGACGTCGACACCAAGAAGGTGAAGCATGCCTTGAAGGGGAACGGCAGGATCATCACGTCGTTGGCTTGGGCAGAGTCCAAACCTGGCACTCTTGCTACTGGAGCAGTAGATGGTAGCATCTGCGTGTGGTCCTTGAAGCATCCTGCTCGCCCACTATACCACGTCCGAGCTTTTCACGGCGCATGTAATCATGTCGCCTTTCATCCGAAGGACCAGGAACTATTGGCTGGCTGCCACGAGAATTGCATTTCTGTCTGGGCGCTTCCGTCTACGAAGCCATTCTTGGTGACAAAGTCTAAGGATTCAGACTTCACAGCTCTGCGCTGGTTTGCTACAGATCCACTGCGGGTGCTAGGGATCTCTTCGGCTGGCTCTGTTTCCATATACGATGTCCACTCAGCTCTGAGAACGTTTCGGGACACGCCATCTCGCAGGCTGGATGATAGTGATGACGAAGAAACTGTGTTTGGCAGGCTCGAAGATATTGGCTATATGCCAGCATCTGATTTCAGCCTTGGAATGAACATAAGCCAAGCCATGCTCATCGGACGCAATGGTTTGATCGTACTTCCTCGAGACGGGCATATACTGTACTTCATTACATTTTTCGCCGACAAGGACGAAGCCACTGAGCTGTGGCGCCTGCGCCTAGATGAGCTGATCGATTGCTTCTCGCTGCGCATTCGCGACAAACTCGTGCAAGTAGTGGCTTGTATGGGAGCAGATACACAATCCTACGAAGTGCCAGGTACTGTGCTAGATGGCATGGGCTGGAACTTCGCCACAAGCACGAGTGGCCAGTACGGCGGTGATACCGGCCAGGATCGAGCAGAAATTCTCGGTCGTACTATGAGACCGGAGCTGCATATCTATGGCCGCTTGGGTCAATCGCCACCTGTAAAGGCTTCTGTCAATGATCAAATTGTCAAAGCAGACTCTGAGCTCAAGAAAAGACCTCATTCGCCATTAGCCAGCAAGTCGAGGTCTACATTCTCTGCTGCTATACCGCCTTCAATGACATCGAGCCTGGAGCTGCCTAAACCAAGAGGCGAAGATGAAGAGCAAGACTCCCCCATGCCCTTTCTGTCGCCTAACATACCTGCTAGACGAACCTCGCTAGGCCGTGCCATAACGCCACTAGATGATTCTATGCGCTTGCCGCCTCGAGCCTCGTTCGACTCGATCACCTCAACTGCGGGCCACGATAGTGATTCTGACGATGAGAATTTCACTGAAAACCTGCAAGGCAGCGGATCCTACTTGCCAGGAGGTGTCAACGTACCCTTGCCTCGAACATGTGGTGCAAGCTTCGCTGCAAATGGTCAGCTGGTCATGTTCTTACCTATTCGTGCGCAGCCAGCATCATTGAATAGCAGTATTGTGATGGAAGCACCTGGCATGAGGGAGAGACAGGACTCGACAGTGACCAGGCTGTTTCCAAACTTTGGTAATCTGGGCTCTCGTGTCAGCGCGCTTTGGTCCACGTCTGGCAATGGCAGCTCTCCAGAGAAGCACACACACTTTGCACCTCGCTACTCTATACCGACGTCGTCCTTCGGAAACAACACCCCATGGTCCACGAGAGTGTTCACTGAGAAGTCAACCTCAAATGGTCCCGCGAACCAAAAGGATATCAAGGTTTCAATACACGAGGTCAAGTCTCTTCTGTGTGCCCAACGCCTCGCGCACAACTATCGCATATTGCCAGCGGAAGATGAATCAGTGTCGCAATTGTGCTTGCAAAACGCGACATTCGCTGCTGAAACGGGCATGAAAGAGGCAGCCAAAATGTGGCGAATGCTGGCGGTGTTGCTCGAACAGAAAAGCTGCAACAAATCTGATGTCGAGATGAGAGAGCCTATGGCCTCGCCAAGCAGCAAGCGGCCTGCCTTGTCGCGAAATATGTCACTGGCTTCCACGCATGACGAACGTATATTCCGTGATGGCACGATTAAGCTGGAGTGGCTGCATCATCCGATGGGAAGAAACTGGGCAATGGACAAGATACTTAGCTGGGCCGAGTCACAGGCCGATGTGCAGCTGCTGGCATGTGTGTCTTCCCTCTTGATTCGGGTCTCAGAGGATCTGCGTCTGGACACTATCAGACGACCCCTCGAAGACATGTTTAATGCTGGCTCGCACAGCTTATCTGGCATGAACGCGCCGCCTAGTATACCATTGCTTCGCACCGACACGAACATCACTGATGTCAGCTTGCTAGACGACTCTCCCGTGAAACCATACAGTTCGCGAACATCGTCGAGAGAGCCATCGTTGCCAACCACGCCCTATATCGACTCATCAGCAAGCACGCCGCCACTCACCTTGCCGCCGCTCAATAGACATACAACAAGACTGTCTGCTTCAGGTTCCGCAAGTCCCGAAGCTCATCGCGGTAGCTTCAGCGCGGCAGCTAAGTACTACGCGCAGACTATCTCCGATAAGCTGGCTGGGTATAGCACGTCTCCACCTACGCGCAAGCTTGGCAGCAGTCCTGGCAATGAATTGTCCACCAGTCTCCCAACAGCAACAGGCAGTTGGAGCAAGTCTGTCTCTTTCGCCGCAGGATCTGACACACCACACGACAGCCGGCGTAGCCTGAGCCTCGCACAAGAAGATGACAATTACGACAGCGATCGCACGATTGATGAGATGAGTCTTCCTCGAACGCCGAATCTCAATCCTGGAGTTGCTCTCAGGGAGCTCAACGACCAGAGCTTTGGCGATTATGAACCTGTTACCCACTCTTTTGGCACCTCGTTGCTCCCAGAAAATCTTGCTGCGAAGACCAGCATCTGGCGAAATACCTACGCGGAACAGCTCCGATCGTGGGACTTATCAATCGAAGCAGCAGAGTTTGAGAACGTCTCTGATCTTGCCGGCGCGATTCCGATCGGCTCTCCTGAAGAAGCGCCACGCAATAAGGTCGTACCGCATATGGACCCACAGTGTCGAGGTGTGACATGCTGTATATGTTTCTGCACCATCAAAGCTGCAAAGCAGCTATGCCCGGCTTGTTTGCACACGGCCCACAAGCATTGTCTGGAAGATTTTGTTGCGGGTCTCGAAGAGTACGATGCGGCGTTCTCCTGCCCGGCGGGCTGTGGTTGCGAGTGTGCCGCTGTAGGAGACTTCGCGTATCATGTAGACGAAGACGAGAGGCTTGAGGGTCCAGAGACTCCTGAATCCGGACATGCACTGCAGGCTCATATTGCAAAGAAGAGGAGCTTGACTGATCCACGACTCTTGAGAGAAAGGCTGGAAGGTAACTCCTGGTGAAGTCCACCAGATGATACTGCGGTATCGCCGGTGAGGATTCAAGCGAAGAAGTGGGATGCCCTCTCGTTATTGGACATACAGCCATTGCAACCTAACAAGCACATGGACCGACCCAACCCGTGCGCCGTCAGACCTCCAATTTGCACCAGTTCAAGCCCGTGGACTCGTTGTGCCCATTGAAGCGTTCCATGCTGTTCCTTCGCCAATTCTTCCATTGGGCTGGCTCCGAGAACGCGGAACTAAACTTCCGATCTGTGTGCTGCGCAGGTCCAGGAGAGTCGTCTGTGTTGTGAAGGATGAAACATGCAGTCACGAGCTTACACAAGAGTGTTGGCCGTTGGGCCGTGTAAAGACGAACAAGATTGCAGTAATAATCGCATTTGCGAATTGTTCAACGTCGTTCAGCCACGCTTCCCATGGTTGTCTATGGCTTTCCACAAGAGAAATGTACTGAGGAGATCGGCATGTGCCGTACTGCACCGCGGCTGGATTGTGAGGCGCATGGATTCATTCGCAAAGTTCCCTGCCAAGCCAGCGTCGATTGTCGGTGTTCCATGCAGGAACTTCACACATCGCCAGGAATAGGTTGTAAGACGCCCAACCGCAAGCATCACAAGACAGAAGATTGAATTTGACCGCGGGCGCTGTGGTGCAATACTCCATCGAGGTCTTCCTCCATGTTATGGAGCGATCTAGCCAATCGGCGGCCTCGGCCGTCCCGTGCAGGGATCCAAATTCACGCCAAACGTGGTATGGACCCATCCTTTACTCATATATTTAAGCATACTCCGCATACTCGATCCTAGTTCAACGTGCGCCATCAAGCCATGCTGCGGGGAATTCAGTTCACTATGCCCCATGGAGAGCCTTGCAACTTCATCGTATGGACTCCACGAGATGAGCGCGTTGCGAAATCGACCGAGGCAGGTTTAGTCAATACAACAGTATACCATGTGGTGACATGTGCTGGGTGTAGCCGTGCTGAAACACGCAATGATATATTGCAGGGCGCTGCCCCCATGTGCTGACTCCCAGCAATAGACAAGACACCCATCGACTCGCCCTAGGACATTCGTTCGAGACAACTTCTCTACACCTTCGCTCAACAATCACAATCGACATCATGAAGTTCACCGTAGCACTCTTTGCCGCTGGCGCGCTCGCCGCTGTGCGCCGTCAGGCCACTGGTCTTGCTGCCAACATTGAGGCCATCACAAGCGCAAGTAAGTCAGGCTTAAGCACAAAGAACCGCATATAATCAGGCAAGCAACTAACATTGTGCAGCAATGCAGGTCACAACTGCCATTGAGGCTTACACAGGCGACGTCCAGCAAGCTTTGGCAGTCAACTCTGCCACCGGAACTGTCTTGGACGCCATCAAGGCTGCTCAGAGCACCGCTGATGGTCTGACTGCCATCGACCAGGACACAGCTTTGTCCCTCGCAGGCCCAATCCAAGCCCTAGGCACTGCTGTCAACGCCTCCATCACGGCTCTCATTGCAAAGGAGCCAACTTTCTCAGGCGCAGGACTCACACAAGCTGTTCTTACATCGCTGCAAACACAACAGACTGCCTCTACCATGTTGACGACAACCATTGTTGGCAAGCTCCCAATGGCACTCCAGGAGACTGGCCGCAACCTCGCTAAGCCAGCTGCTGACTCCCTCGCTGCTGGTATTGCTGCATACTCTGGTGGTGCCGCACCTAGCTCTGCTGCCGCTTCATCAGCTGCTGCTCCTGCTACGTCGTCGGCTGCTGCTCCTGCTACCTATGCAAGCTCTTCGGCTGCCATGACAACTGCGGCCGCTATGCCTACCGCACCGACCTACCCAACCATGTCGAACGCTACCTCGACTTACCAGCCTGTCATGTACACTGGTGCTGCTTCTCATCAGGTTGTTGGACTTGGCGCTTTGGCTGTTGGTGCGCTTGTTGCTGCCTTTTAGGTGGTCTAGCTTGGAAATGGTTTCGAGGAGATGTAATGTGAATAAGACGAGCCATGACAAAACCAAAAGAAAAGCGATGCGAATGTAGCCATCGATCGAATGTACCTAATAGTGAAGCATGTCAAAGTCTTCGTCAATCGACCTCTCAGTATCTTACACTCGTCTATTGGATCTATGACAGGCATTGGAATGCCTTGTGACGCCAGCCTACTATACAGTAAGCTCATCAGTCTGCGAATAGACGTCGGAGGGCTATTGCTGCTCGTTGCTAGCCTCTCGTGTACTCAGCGCCAGGTCCAGTAAAAGATATCGACTGGTGTTCTCTCACCAGATGAGAGTACTCCAAGCATTTAGAGGCAGAGAAGATGGGCGAGCAGGACTTATGCTTCCTTTGAGCTTTTGGGCCTGGACTGAGGTGAAGCTCGGCTCACTGCCTTTTGCCCTTGACCTTTTCTTCACTGGCCATCTCCTGTTTGCCCACGTCTACCACCATCTTCTCTGCCATCCATGTTGGCATGCTCTCGAACATAAAGCTCTGCACTCTGTGGCCCCAATACGGATACACCACACTCCTCCCGCATCCAACAACGCCCAGCGCAGCCTTTGCGAACTTATTCGCACTCGGCACAAATATCCCCTGCGGTTTCGCATAATTGTCTGTCGCCACAGCACTCACGACCAGCGCGATAACTTCCACATCCAAACCATCAGCTTTCATCTCTGACGAAAGACAGCGTGACCAGGATTTGTTGTATGCCTTGGCTCCAGAATAGATAGACAAGTAAGGCAAACCGAAGTCTGAAGTCGCAGAAGAAACATTCATGATGAGAGCTGGCGTGTTCTTGCGTAATAGTGGTAGCATTACTCTTGTGATCTCCGTTGGAAATCTTAGATTGATATCGATGAACATTCTGGCGTCCTCAGAAGTACGTTCGTGGAAAGGACAGAAAGCGCTCTTTCCAGCTGTGCCGCCTACGTTATTGATCAAGACTCGCAAGTTGAGGGACTTCATGTCCGAGGCAGCTTGTTCGAGAAGTGTGGTGTTGTCGGTCGTGGACGCTGCGTCTATGCATAAGGTGCGGACCGATCGTTCAGGCCATCTAGAGAGAAGCTTCTGTTTCTCAGTTTCGAGCTTGTCCGCATTGCGGCCATGCAGAATGATGTTGAAGCCGGTCGCGCATAACTCTTCTGCGAAACCTCTTCCTATGCCATCAGTTGCACCAGTCACAAGCGCCCAGGCATCATCATCTCCAAGTTCATCGGAACTCGACTTGAGGTATCGCTTCAGAGTGCTTCTCCGGATGAAATGCAGATGTAGAAAGGAGGCAAGTCTGTATGTTTGGTATGCTGCCCATATTGTCCCTATGGCTTTGGCAGCCGATGTGAGGCTGTATACAGGATCCGGAGGCATTGCCGACTTCAACGTCTTCTAGTCAGCGACGATGTAGACAGAGTCTTATAACTCAAATGAAGTGATGAGAGAGGTGTTGCAACATTGCCCTATTCTGCGAATCACTGCTAGGCCGAGGAATGTCGCGGCATGGAAATTGCAGCTTCCGAAGAACGAGTATAAAGAGTTGTGGTCCTCCATACCGTGCGCCCACGGCTATTATGCTGGCACATTGGCAAGATGAGCCTTTCAAGTCGAGTAGGATGATGGTTTGGCAGCTTGACTGTGAGCGCGTCAAGTGAGGTTTGCGTCTGACAAGGATCATCATGCAATATTGCATGCGTCCCACTTGAAATGGTTCCCACTACTTTTGTGATCATATTAGGAAGGCGCGTCTCTCACTCCGCGAAGCAATTGAGTTTTGCCCACAACATATCAATCACCCATATTCAGCATTTGTATGTATATGTTTACAGAAGCACGCAGGCATTGAGCAGTCGCCATGTCGCGGGAGCTACGATTATCAGATTGCGCTTGCACTTGCTTGACAAGGAACACAGGCAGCAGCAGCAGCAGCAGCAGCAAGAACTATACAATCACAAGACCTCGAGAACCGGTCGAGGTTCATTCTCGAGAATCATATCAGAAGACATCATCAACCACATGACTAGAGCAGCAACATGTCACAACAGTCATCTGATCAGCTGTCACGCTTCCGATGGACGGTGGTCCTCCTCGCCAGCGCAGCTGGGCTCTATGCCGCACTAAGACTGTACAACTCACAACGACCAGCCACCACCCTTCGGAGAAGCAACGCTGTGCACAGACAACGGGTATCACACGTATTAGGTTACAAAGAGCCAACTCCGGGGGCTCCTTTCGGAACTATACATTTCAAAAAGCACAACGACGAAACGATGTCGATCAACCTGGCGACCACACGACTTCCATCCGCCGATATGCTGAGAGACCGCTATGGCAGTGACTATGAGATGGTTCTGCGAAGTTCACAGAAATTGGCCTATAGGATGGTCATCAGCGCAGCCGTGGACCTGATCCATTCCACCGACGGTCTAGCCGTGATGAGAGATCATGGCTTCCACGATCTGGTTTCAGCCATGGCCAATCGAGATGAAGATGCCATGGTACGAGCGAGCGATGTCGTTCTGGAAGCCATGCATCTGGACACATTGGAACTACAACAAGTGCATGAGATCCTTGAAGCATTCCGAAGCAGCAATGGCTGGCCCAATGGCTCAAACTCAGATGATTCCGAGGATCGAGATCTCGCTGAGACTGAAGAAGACTGGGACACCGAGAAAGCTGAGCCGGGTCAAGGCCTGCGAGGTCTGCTATACTACATTGCCGAAAACGACGCCCAGCGGAAAGCGTACGAACACAGAGGCATCCGATGCGAAGAATGCGGCGATCTCCCGATTCGTGGTGTACGCTGGCATTGCCTGAACTGTCCTGACTTTGACCTCTGCTCCAGTTGTGAAGCACACACCAGACATGTCAAGACACACGTGTTCGCCAAGATCAAGATCCCAGTTCCTGTGCTGTCGCAGCCAACCAAGGAGGTGAGATTATGGTATCCTGGCGACCCTCAACGTATCCACCCTCCTTTGAGTCTTCTTCTGAAGCAGAAATTATGCCAGGACTATGAATACGAGGAACCCCAGATGGACGCAATGTATGACCAGTTCACTTGCTTAGCAAATGTGCCTTGGGAACAGGATCCAAAGAAGGTCAAAGCCGCAATCGACAGGCGAGCATTTAATAAAGCATTGACTTCTGACCGCTGGCCAGCTGGACTGGCTACAAACGTAATGTACGATCGGATGTTCGCCTTCTACGACACTGATAACAATGGCATCATTGGCTTCTCCGAGTTCGTGGACGGCATGGCCTACCTGCGGGGCCCGAAGCGTTTCGCTTCTCTGAGGAGAGCTATACAAGGTCATGACCTCGATGGTGACGGCTACGTCAACCGCGCGGACTTCTTGAGACTACTTCGCGCGAAACACATCATCCAACAACAGCTCATTAGCGATCAAGTAGAATACCACGAGAGCGAACGGATAGTGGCCAGCATGGAGATACTACGATCCAATCAACCCATCAGCTCAACATTTACCGAAGCAGAAATACCTCAAGGTCAAACGCGCCGGCCACGTGGTAAGCAACCAGACGCTTTGGGCGATATGCTGCCTCTACCCACCACAAGGGCTGTTCTCAGCGACCAAGACCCGTTCGTTCAGCAACGTCCTGCTCGTGAACAACTTCGAGGAATGCTATCCCGGTTCGAAGAGCATATAGCTTCACAAGCCACGGGTGCGGGACCACGGGAAGACAGTTTTTATCCGACATCTCCGGATGAGCACCGAGGCGGACTGGTCCTTGCATCTCTCTCTAAGGAGGAAGATGCTCTAGACCCGTACATGCAAGACATAGTCTGGCAGGTTCAGGAGAGTGGTTTCAACGAGCTTCTCGATCCTCTGTTCGCAGCTCGTGAAGAAGAGGACGCCGAGATCGTTGACACACGAATAGAAAGGACGAAATGGGCCACCGAGATCAACGAGGCCACCGAAGCAGAAGCGCATTCGCGTGCAAGGCTCATGTCAGCTGCAACAGCAGTGCAGCAGTCTCGACGTGCCAGTGACCCTGATGCCTCAGGCGGCCTTGCATCTGAGGTATCGTATCACAGTGGGATACGACCAGAGAGCGTGGCTCCAGATCGCGCAACTCACGGCTCATCAAGTCAAGGACAGCGCGATGGTGCCGATGCTGAGTCGTCCACGGACGTGTATGACAGGCGCCGGCGACAAGTAGCCACAAGGACCGATCTCGTTGCAACCGACTGGCAAAGCCTAGAAAGACGGGAGGCGCAGATCGCTGACGCGCCACTCGAGTATCTACTTGACAGCCTGGGCGCTGGTCTACTCAATGATGAAGACGAAGCGGCATCGAATGCTCGCATCGCACACTCTGACAGCTCGACTATCTGGAATGGAGTACCTGCAGACAGAGCAACGTCGCCACTTAAGACCGCGACGACGAGCGATGACTCGGCCGATCCTACCTTGCCGCAGAATCGACCAAACACAACTTTTTCGTGGGCTACGTTTGGAGATGAGCTCGGTGTACTCGCGAGAACCGGCGGGACCGCCGACACAAAGGCACCCTCCAAGGCACGACTCAATCAGCTTGCACACCTGAGTGACCTGGAACGAGAGATGAAGAAACGTGGAGGACCGGGGCGACT
Source organism: Sphaerulina vaccinii (assembly GCA_022570795.1). NCBI lineage: Eukaryota > Fungi > Ascomycota > Dothideomycetes > Mycosphaerellales > Mycosphaerellaceae > Sphaerulina > Sphaerulina vaccinii. The sequence continues at coordinate 594,775 of JAKUDP010000014.1, forward strand.
TGCATATGACGAGATTGAGCATATTGTGGTTGATGGCGGTCACTCCGAGCTACGCGGATTGGTCAAGAGTTGGCTCGAGTGGGCTAGCTTTTGATAACGAGCCAGATGTAGACAGATATGAGTGTGCACTGATTGGAAAGCGAAGATGCACTCAGCCTCATGCAAGCAGTTTAGCCAGAATGTAGTGTGCCTATTGCACGGATGCATTTGCATCATCTCTCAAACTCCTATGTCAAATAGACCGAACGTTGACCGCCTTGCTTTGTGGTCGATTCTTCTGCTGCTTTCATTTCATTTGCATATTGATACAGATACAAATCCAGCATTATACGTATGCTCATATTCGAATCATTACCCTTCGTCAAATCCAGCCGACTGGGTATCATTCAGAAACTCTCGTGTACTCCTACAGTAGGCGGGGATGATCCAGCCGCCAAAATCGTTATCATATTCGCATATAAAATGTCATCACCTCTCAGGTTCCTCATTCGACCTTTTAGCTCCAGCTTTCGTCGAAGAACCATTACTGTCTTGCCGACTCCTACTCCTACTGATATAAGAAACTTCCTGATCGACACAACTACTCTTCATGATCTTGAGTGTTGGTTTCCGACCTGTTTCTCCTAATGTTGGAGGAGGTTCTCGGATTGGCCAGGTACGATCACGATCCGCATCGCCACGTGTTGCCGATATCGTGACAGCACTATCCTTCTCGCTACGGGCAAGCCGTGGTGGTAGCATCCCATACTCCTCATCGCCATCCCATACACTGTCTTGCGCGGAAGGGAGGATTCCATGTCGTTGCATGAATGGGACCTTGTTGAGGAGAGATGTTTTGCTAGATTTTGCGCCGTTTGATGAAGACTGGTTTGGTGTTCGTGAGCGTCCAGAAGTTATTGGTGATTGGAATGACGAGCTTCCTTTTCTTGATGATGAGAACTTTGAGGAGAGGAGTGATGTGAAGTTTAGGATTGGTTGGTGAAGTAGTGGCTTTAGTGATGGGGCACAGGCACATATCTTCAGAGCACGGTCAGCACGTATATAGTGATGTTATGACTGGGTATGTCTTGACTTACCACTGCGAGGTCGATCTCAATAGCTGCACAAATCCACAAAGGATAAGAGTACCAGGTCTCGTCCCAGCTGTTGATCAACGACTGCCAAATGTAATATGTCCGTATCACTCCCGCGATGGTGACGATGAAGCCCAGACCAAGAAGGATACAGACTCCAATTCGATGCTTTGCGGGCATCTTGAGCTTCCAGACCAGAGGTATTGGCAGCAAAGTACAAAGCAGGTCTGCAATGCAATTGAAGACTCCAATGATGAGCATTGCAGTACCCTCGTCCATACACTTATGTCCTGCCATTTGCGGAAAGACCCAGTAAGACTGAACTGGAATGCATAGCCAGATTCCAACAGCTGTAAATGCTATGCCCAGTCCAACGACGAAGAACATGCTAAGATGCAGGACTTTGTTGAACCAGGTGATACCACTGTCCTTGACGAGGCGATAGTAGAAGCATATGAGCGATATCCTGGTAAATGACGCAGCTCCCACGAACAGTAGCTTTGCTGTGAAAGCTGCAATGTTCGCATTTTGTATGTTCGAATATCGAACGTCCCAGATGTGTCGGTCCCAGGAATATCGACGATTTGCAAGTATGACTACGACATTCATTGCTATGGTCTACAATTGGTCAGAGACTGTCTTATGGTGGGTGGAAGTGCGTAGCTTACGAATAGCTGGAGCTTGTCAGCATTATACGAACATGGTAGGACTATAGGTAGACTTACTAGAGCAATGATGATGAAGCCATCATCCCATCCGAACCAGTGCTTTATAATGATGCGACTATAGAAGCGCCCTAGACACGCAAGAACGACCAGTATAGAGAATATGACCATAAGTATGAGTAGGGTATCTCCTCTGGTCTCGGGATTGCTGTAATTCGGAGTCGGCCAGGACAAAATGACCTCGATGGGAGGTATCTGCATTGCTATCGGCACCAATATGCTGGCAGACAGTGCGGTTGTCGTGCTAGAGATGTCCTAAACATCGCCGTAAGAGATGTTCGACTAGGAAGAGACAGGGGAGCAAAGATCAAAAGATGGAGTAAGTAAGCAGGCTTGCAAAAATGGATAGTCACAGTACCTTAATCCGCTTTATGGGTAAAAGCCCATCGTGAGCAAAGACTAGGTCAGGTTCATGGGATGGCGAGCATGAAAAGCTTGGAATAGGTTGGGCCTGGGATCATGCCGGTAAGGCGGGTTCTCAGTACGGGACTGGAGTCAATAGCGGACACTCGAGACACGAGAACAGAGCGGTACGCAACGGGCGGTGACATCTTGGTGCGCAAAGGACGCGTGCAATCTCAGAAAGCGTGAGGTGACGGGTGTGGGTGGGAGGCGTTGTGCAGTGTTACACAGCAGCTCGGATTCGTTGTCAAGCAAGGAATTCATTCTTCTTCGAGCCACATGCGGAGCATGCGTCTTCTTATAGCTGGCGATTTTCGAGTGTGAGCTGTAGATAGCTTCATCGTAGGTAGTATGACCATCCTGCTTGCCGCGTGGTTTTGTTCTTCTGTAGTCAGCCGTATGTTGTGGTCTTGAAGCAGGTCTTCGTAAAGATGGTATGCGGGTATTCGGTTCGCTGGTCCGATGATCTCCAATGCGTCACAGACGCACAAGCGCCATCATCAGCCATCTCATCTGAGAAAGCGGCGTCAATCGCGGAGACGGAGCAGGCATTCGGGTGGGCCTGCAAGAACCTGTTCCTGTCGTTCGGGCGGTGGTGATGATGAAGAAGAAGTGAACAGCGAGCAAAACTTCGGCAGAATTCATTTGCTCAAACCTTATTGACACTTCCAACCCTCTCTCCCACCGCCTTGGTTGTCAAAGCGAACATCACCCGTAGCGTACACGTGGAGACGGATATGCGAGTCACCTGTCGTGCACCAGTGACAAGTCTCGAAGTGGCAGACCGTGGAGTCTATCACATTAGATGGCGTACAACTTCACGCAGGATGAGAAGCCTCGTGAATCATGACACCTCGGAGAACGCTCCTGAACAACTCTAGACCGTCCTGCTCATTAGACCTCGCATTCACTCGGAGCAAGATCCATCGTGTCTAGACGTCGTACGGTCTTTTCTGCATGTTCAGAAGAGCTACACCAGGGCGTGTCTCCGGGTACAACATCCATAAAGAGTTCTTACACTCTTTGGGTTCTTCTTCGGGTTTTGGAAGTTCGGTCGATCTTCAGGATTGCCAGCATACATCTTCACATCGCATCCAGGGTTGATCGTTCTCCGCAAGACAGCAGCAAAGTCAATCAATTTATCCTGTAGTCAGCTGCATCGAATGGGGGACGCATCGAAGCTTCTTCTTGAGTTGTAACATTGTAATAGTTATACATGTTCTCAGTACTCTCATGATACATTAGAGGATCTCTCTGCTAGAGTGCCTCTATCCTGGCAGTAACCTGCGCCTGCCGTCCATTGCATGGTGTTGGCTCGCATGCAGAGACATCACTCACTCCTCTGGTTGACTACGCAGAACAAGATCCTATTCATCGTCGTCATCGTCCGCCTCGAAAGCATCCGGCACAGGGGCCTCCTCTCCATCGTCGTCCTCGTCAACAGCAGTCAGGACACCAGCTCCTGCTGCAGCGCCAGATAGAGCGCGGCCGAGAGCAGCATTGAAGCCGCCCATGTCAGTATCGCGAGTCCCGGACGTGGCGCTTCCCCCAGCACCAGGTGCAGGAGCAGCGGCAGCAGTCTTCTTCTTGGCTTTGAGCTCGAGTAGAGATCTGGGCTCGTCAGGCGTCGTGTCGTCAAGGAGAATAACACCTCCAGTAGGCTGCGATTCACATTAGTACGAGGACCAAACATCAGCTGTATCATCATCAGACTCACCTTCTTGACAGGCTGATACCTCCCCTCCGACGAGAAGCTGATATACTTGATCTGTGCCGGGAGGACACGGCTCATGTTCTCAAGCTCATACCCAACCTTTTCTTTCTCAATCTTCTTCTTGTTGTCCTTTTCGCCATCCTCGCCAAGCTTGGAGGTATCGATGACATTATCATCAGTCTCCATCTTGTCGCCGTCAGCATCAGGCTTTGGAGTCTCTGGTGTGGGATCGACATCCATGCTCTCGCGACGATTCTGCTTATCCTTGGCAGCCTTCCTGCGCTTGGCCTGCACCGTAGTGGACAGAACAGCTGTCTTGACTTTCTCCGGCGCTTCTTCAGTCTTCACCTCAACCTCAGGAGGGTAGTCAAACTGACTCGGGCGCGTGTTGCTGTGGAACTTGAAGCTTGGGATTTCCAGATTTGAGTCGACGCCAATGATAGCTGTTGGGGTAAACGACAAAGCCAGGAAGTGGGTCAGTGGGAACCAATACCAGTACTGTAAGAATACAGCCATCCCCACGATACCAGTCATGTTGAGGTTGCCAGTTTGTGTTTGCAGACCAATGGTACAGTTGCGACCACCGGCATCAATGATGCCAAGGGCAAGTGCGCACCCGAATTTGGCCATGGCATCCTCATGTCTGTCGGCGATGGCCTTTTGCAATTGCTTCCGTAGTGCGGTAACCTTGGGGTTCATGATCTCGTTCTGTTGCACCAAGATCATGGCCATTGAGATGTAAGCACCTTGTCGAACGAAGTCGACAGAGTCCTTCATCATCGGCTCGAGCAAGTCAATGGCTTCATCCAGGCCAGTTCCGGCACAGGCAATACCAAGTGCCATGGTGGCACCATACCGCACGTGTGGGTTGTAGCTCTCTGACAGCAGCTCAACCATTCTCGGCACACTTCCCGGCTTACGGAAAAGTACGAAGCCCAAGCTCATCACTGCCACTCTTCGAACATCATCGCTGACATCAGAAACAGCAACGTGAAGCAGCTTGCGTACAGCTTTGTTACTGCCACTGCCAGCATATGCAAGCGCGATCGTCATGATACCGCCGTAGCGGAGAGCCGGATCGGCGTCCTCGAGTAGTCCTTGAATGAGCTCATCGGCAGCTTCCTGCCTGTTGTACGAGATGAGAGCAATCCCCAAGGCAAGACCACGGACAATCTTCTCGTGCTGTGTGTCGTGAGCGTATGTCATCATGTCGCTAAGCGCGCGCTCGTTGCCAGTACCCAGCATGACAAGACCCATGGACAGACCAACTGCCTCGCCATTGATTGCCGAGTCAGCGTAGAGTACGTTTTTGAGCTCCTCGTAGATGTCCTCAGACCCAGTGGCCATACCGGCCGTTCCAAGACCAAGGGCACCTCCATGCTGCACAACCTCTTCTGTCGAGTTCTTGAATTGACGTCGAAGGTAGTCGAGAACGTCTGTGCCGTGATTGGTGTAGATGAGCCCAAGCGCATATAGTGAACCACCTTGGCTATAAGTGCTACCAGCGCTAGCCTGGGAATTGTCCTTGGGCAGATATGGCTCGAGCAGCTTCTGGCCATTGCTGATGTTGCCACGGTGGATTACTCCCAAAGCAGCAGTAGCCGTGAATTTGCTCCAGTTGACAGCCTTACCCAGCCACTCGAGATTCTCACGGAAGAAGCTGTCTACAGTAGTGCCGGCATTCATGAACGCATTGGCGAAGGTGACCGATGTGTGGAATATGCTGTTCCGCGCCTCCAAGGAGTCTCGGACCTTATTCAGGATGGCACGATCTGTGTGTGCTTGCCTGAACAGGAACTCCATGTTCAGCTCGATGCTCTTTGTGCCACGCAATATGCTTCTGATTGATTTATACGCCTTGCCCTGCTTCTCGTCATCCGGCTTCGGCCTCGTTCTCGATGTGACGACTGTCGATGTAGGTGGTGCACCGGCGGAGTCGTTGAGCTCGGACAGGAGTTGATCGGATTCGGAGGCTTCTTCGTTCTGGTTAGGGTGAGGAGTTGACGGCCGGACTGCGCTGCCGTTCATGTGACTATCCTCCTCTTCTTCTGGCAGTTCGTCCATGATCTTTTGTAGGAACTCCTGTGTGCCATTCTCGTACAGATCGAAGGACAGCTGGTATGCGATGGCCAGGGACTTACCATCCCCCTTTTGTACGAGCGTCCGCAGCATATCAGAGGCCATGGATTGCTGATTGAGGTACACTACGCATCGTGCAATAGCGAAATAATCCGGGCTGGGGATCTCATTCAACAGGTCCAATATCAGCTTGAGGATCTTGTTCCGTAGCCCGCGCTCTTGCACGACATTCATGCAGATGTCCAGAACATATTCCATCAGGTCCTCTGTCTGACCTCCCGTAGCAGGTTTCTTGCCCTTGCCAGCCTCGGCTCTGCTAGAGCGCAAGATGGCTTCCCTCAGTACATCCATATTGCGAGCTTCCACTGCAATGCCGACAACCTGCTTGTAGGCGTGGACCTCATAGCAGCTTTCGAAGATGCGCTTAACAACATTCTGCAGTGCCTTCTTCGTTGGAGTCGACAGGGTCAGCGGGTGTGGGTGCGCGCCTGCAACACCTGCATTTCCGCCGCCTGGAGCGGAGGAGTCCCATGCCTTCTCGTCCTGGCGGGCCAGTAACGACTTCGAAGGTATGGCGGCCTGTGAGAAGGGCGTGGTGGGAGACGCGGTAGCGGCGTTATCGATATCGGCGGAGCCATGCCGTCCAGTGGCGGATGCGGGTGTTGGTGGGTTGTGCAGTGCACACAGAGAGATGTATGTGTCGATGCATTTCGCTACGATGGTCTCTTCATACTCGCCAGCATCTTCTGACTTCCAGTCAAAGAGCTTGCCAGCGCCGAGCGCAAAGACCATCGACTCATCGTATTCCTGCAGTTGGTAGTAGACTTTGGAGAGGACCAATGCAGCGAGTTCGCGATGGCTGAAGTTCTCGTCTTCGTATAGTGCTTCTCTGTAATCCCTCACTGTCAGCACTTCTGCGCCACCAAGACTCGCACATCACGCCTGTGCAAAGCTTCTGACAAGCTGCGAGAGCACACTCACATTGTACCGATAGAGCCCGAGACCTCTGTCCAAACGCTATCAACCTCATCGTTGAGGCGTTCGAGCGCAAACGCCTGCAGTTGCTGGTCCTGCTCGGTCAGGAATCCCACCAGACCGGCGGCAGACGTCAAGCCGACCATCGTAAGTCGCACGTTCTGTCGATATTCGGATGGCGCGTCCTCGATTGGCGATGGGAAGTGGTTGATGTTGATGTCTGGATGGTTGATGATGTGATGCAGCTCCCAAACAACGGGGAAGACAGCAGCGCTCGCGTCGGGGAACGAGCGAGGAGAGCTCGGATGATGTTGTCACAAGAGGGAGATAAGGAGGTCGAGAAAGAAAGTACGAACGGATTGTGGAAGTGAAAAGAGCAGGCGCGATGCAAGACAGATGAATGTACTGTGTGTGGTCTGCTGTGTTGATGAGGTGGTCTATCGGTCTTTCTGTCTTCTTGTCAGAAGCTCAGGCTGCTGCACGCTTCGTCATGCTTGCAGATGCAGCGGGAGCGACCGTGTCGCGAACATACAGCTTCACTTACACCTTAAGTCCTCACTTTCTTGGTGACAATAGAACAATGGTTGAGCACCACGTAGCCTTTGCACAGTCTGAGTCACAGGCGCACTATACAACAACACTCATTTCTGCTCTCTTCCTTTCCTCTTACACACACCACCACTAATTTCACCAGTGCGGCACAGCAAGCATATCGCATACCGAACTTCACAATCCACGAACGCGCCTTCTCCACGCATCACTAAACTCTACGCCGCTCAAAAGCACTCCGTGCCATCACAATACAAGCAAGAGCAAAATGGACATACGAAACCTCATCAACAACGCGCCAGATGTCGAGGTGCCGCCGCGACCTCCACCAACACCCACGGCAGCTGTGCGAGCCAGCAGCGCATCGGTAGGACAATCAGCGGTATACCCAGCAGCAGGCTACCCACCACCAGTCCGACACAGCGCACCGCAATTGCATAGTACTCCGAGCTACAGTCGTGACGAGTCTGTGTCTCCGAAAACCATGCTACCGCCACGCACGCCAACGATGAATGGCGGCATCAAAAGATCCGCTAGCGATCTTGGAGAGACGCCGCCTCCTCCGAAGAGACTACGCCTCCCCTCAAGGAAGCAGCGGCCAGTATGGGCCTGCCTCCATCCGGAAAATCCCCGTGCAAGGCAAGTTCAACAGAATACACCTTCTCCAGCTCAAGCACACAACAACCACGCCAACGTGTCGACTCCCGCTACAAATAATCACACCACCACGATGACGAGCACAGCGCCTGTCGACCACGACATGCTGCTTATGCAGAGACTGCTCCCTTCATGGGAGAGGTCAATCAAGGGAATCTCGCCGTTACCTCAGCTCACAAAAGCAGTTACGAACTGGCTGGTGCGTCACCTCCTGGAATGCAAAGATGTGGCTCAGGATCCCTCGGAAGGTCAGATTGAGATTGAAGCCAAAGTGGGTCGACTCTTCAACTCGTCGACAGATCAAAGATTCACATTACCAGCCGAAAACATGGTAGTAGTGAAGGAACCCTACGCAGCAGCAAACTGCAGATTCGAAAGCGAGATGCAAGAACACGAGCACAAACACATGAACAACTACCTGAATGCCATAGTGCAAGAAACACACAAGCCCGCCTCCCGCCGTCAGAAGCTATTCTACCAACATACCCAAGAAGTCGACACCTTCGAGCGACTATCCAAACTAGGCCTTAGCGCCATACCAGAGGCCGTGGCAAGACGTTCAACTTCGCGCGATCTCAAACTCCGCACAACAAGAGAGAACGACCCAAGAACAAACCAAGTCGGACAGATCAAAGCTCGAATCATCAAAGTCAAAGTGGCAGACCTACACATCTACAATCCTCAATCCGATTACGATCTTCGGATAACAATGAATGTGGAATGTAACCTCATGCGGCCCGAGCTCGACACAGATGCGTTAGTGGAGGAAGAGACGCCTGATAAACCAAATCCACCAGCAAGGAAGAAGGATAGGCTGTCGTATAAGCATCTCGGTCTTTATCAAATAGACCTTACTAGGGTGGACCAGACTAACATGGCTCCCAAGTACGAGCTGGAGTTGGAAGTTGATGCTGGAGCCTTGAGAACACAGATGGTGCCCTTGCTTAAAAGTGAGGAGTCGGGCTTCACCCAGATTGTGGAAGGATTTCTAGATAATGCTACGTGGTTGATGAGATAATGCTACGTGGTTGATGAACACAAAAGCATAGATCTCTGCGAAGGAGCTGGACAGCCACGCTAGGCTGCGAGGAGACGAAGGGCTAGAAAAGGGCTATTGTGAATCAGAGAGACTTTCTGAATGCAGGGCTGTGTATAATAAGATGTGTTGTGTTTGTGACAGCGATTCAGCGGAGAGAAAGCGGAAGATACCAGAGAACGAATGACACTACTACTACCACCACCACTTCTATTACTACTACTACTTGCCATCCATCTCTGACAGCCACGCCACTCACTCACTGAAAAGACGAATAGTTACTAGAAAAAGGAGATTGCGAATCAGAGATACTTGAACAAACACTCCGTCGCGTCGCGTTGGGAGCAGACACGAAAGCATGCTCTAGCAACAGATATCTATCATTACCACTAATCCTGCCTCCAACGCAAGCGAATCTTGCCATTCTACGAGTAGACTAGACTAAGGAGGACAGGGGCAGGACATGGCAGGATCTCAAGCATGCAGTAGAAATAAGGTTTGTTCTGGACAACAAGTGAAGTTTCGACATTGCCCTACGATCACTGTAGACTAGATTAGCCGACTTCTGCTGACTGACCCTTAGACCTTAGACCTATATACGCGAATACATACACACTCTCTGCTTGACTGAATTCGACAGCCACGCCAGTCAAGACCCAACATTTACATCTAGCCCGACAGTGTCTGTCTGTGTGGGTTCAAGGAATGTTACGAAGCTCGCTTGATTGTCATGGCTGTCACTCTTACATGAGTTTATGCTGCTCGCACATCATCACTACACTACCTCTTACCACCTCTTCCACGACCTCTCGTCAACCCATGCTTAAAGCCTCCTCTTCCGGACGTTTGAGACTTCTGTACTTTGTTACCACCAGCAGAGGAGAATCCTCCCTTGCTATTGGTCTTCTCGCCTCCCAATCCTCTACGTTGAGGTTGCTGCGCATGCTTTCCACCTCCACCTCTAGGACTCTTCGTTGCAGCATCAAGTTTCTTCTTTGCGGCCATTGCGTCGTCCTCATCGATATCCATCTCATCGTCGTCATTGTTTCGCACATTCTTGAACTTCAGCTTGCCCTTCTGACCTCTTGTGGGTGCGTTCTTGCTCTTGAGTGCTTCGACATAGGCATTTATTCCGCCTTCGAGTGTACCATCTCCAGGCTCATCGATTTCGATATCTGAGTTATCGTCATTATCGTTGAATACCAGTTTGCCATCAAGATCTGTCTTCGCTGCTTTGGTCTTCTGTTGTGCTGCACCGCCTCTTTGTTTCGAAGAAGGTTTGGTAGAGGATACGTGAGCGAGAGCTTTTCGGTCAAGTAAGTCCAGAGGTTCATCTTCATCTTCCACGATGTATTGATTGCCGCCTTGTTTAGCTTGTTGACCTTTCTTAGCCGCGCGGCCAAGAACTTCATCGTCGGAAATGTCAGATTCTGCATCTGAAGCAGAGCCGTAAACGGCTTCGTCGTATTCGCTTTCGAATTTGCCAACGCGCTTCTGTTGTTGTGCGCCTGCTGCTGCTGCATCATGTTCCTCTTCTCCATTTGCATCACGCTTCTTCTTTCGACGTTCGCGGGTCTTGCGGATGTTTGAGATTAGTTTACGGTCTGATTCGGGTGTGTATTTCTCCACAAGCTCTACGCCGAATCTGCGAATCATACGCTCGAAGATGTGCTTGACTTTCGCTTTAAATTGTTGTTTGTGTTCGTGGCTCCAGACGATGAGGTTGGGGATTAGAGTCTCTAGGCGTGGCAGTACTAATGCGGATGGTAGTGAGATGATGCAGACTTTGACGAAACCGAGCACGGAGCGGACGATTTCGCGGTTGTTAGATGTGAGGAACAGGTCCATTGTCTGCACTAGGTCGGCAACAGTGGTTTCGGTCAACCGAGTGTGGAACTCGAATAGAAGCCTGGTGAGTGCTGTGATGGAGGCTGAGATCATGTGTGGTGTAGAGCCCGCAAGACCAGCTGAGACCATAGTGAAGTACTCTTCCAAACTGGCTGGTACCGGTGCTGCATCGGCAGACATGTGAGGCACTTTGGCGTTGATCACAGTCCCGCCCTCTGCCATCTTCTCGGCCATGAGCACTAGCAGATCGAATGCTGCCGTTCTCGCTTTTTCGTTGACCTCTTTACAGCTGATTACAACCTCTGAGATGATGGAAGGTATGAAGTGCAGGTCGGAAGTTGGGAGTCCAGGAATCATCTCAGCTATCGATGCCAGTCTGTCTCGTCGAGCCGGTGCGGAGACTTTGTCGGCAGACCCAAGAAGCAGTTGTTGAAGATCCGCATTGCGCTCTGCTAGGGCTTGACGACCAATCTCGGACTCCGATAGACGTGGTATCAGCTTGTATGCCTTCTTTTGCAGCTGTGGGTCGTCTTGCTTGCTCACGACATTCGCTGCCATGTTGAACAGACCAGCAAAGCTCTCGCGTGGCAAATAAGTTGACATAGTAATGATGAGGTCCATGAGCGTGTGCGACGTTGGTGGCATCTTACTCTTGGTCTCCTTGCGTTCCCACTTCTGCTTGTCGGCTTGTGTCTGTGATCCTTCTTTTGGCATTTCCTTCTCGAGCAGATCGGCTACTCGCTGGAATGTATCCAGCAGCTCCTGCTCGGGAGTGATACTTAGGTAGGCATTGATGCATTGCAGCAGGTTTCCACGATTTTGTGGGAGTGTTTGGGCATACACGTTGAACAGCACAGCTAGGAGGTTGCTCGCTAGGCTAGCAAGATGCTGTAAGTTCTTCTGGGCATCAGCTTGACTGACGCGACCTTGCTCGATGAGATTCTCCTCGCCCTCCAGCTCTGCAATGGCTTTGTTCGTGTCGACCAAGTTCTGTAGACCACGGCAGATATCTGTGCGCATTTGCGGTTGTTGATAGAGCAAGTTGCTCAGCTGTTCCGCGAATGATTGATCGATGGCTTCCGTTAGGTCGAGGGGCAGTTGACAGTATCCAGGAAGACATGACCAGATCTGGCTGACTACAGTCTCGAAGACTTTGACCTCCTTCGTCTTTTCGGCATCGCCGTGTTTCAGTACTTGCTGGAAGAAGAATTCGCTCAGTGGTACGAGGGTCGCGCGGAAATGTGCCAGGTTCGTATTTGAGACAGAATCGCGCATGACAGGCAAAAGCCATACTCGACCTGGTCCTTTTGCAGACTTACCGTCGAGGTTGAGTGGCAAAGTCTCAAGGACCGCTTCAGGTCCAGCAGCTTTGATGGCGGCTGACAACACTTCATCGGCTTGCTTTCTGGTCTCCTCGCCTCGCAGATCACCTACCGCCTTGACGATGTTGTCAAGCAGTGGTAGGGCACGCCATCTCAGCACTTCAAATGCTGCAACAAGCACATTGAAGACTTCCATCCATGCAGTCTGATACCTGACGCTGAGTAGCTCCTGCAAGGTTCGTGCGATCTTCTCTGAAGCCTTGTCGTCCATGATCGAAGGCTCCAATATCACAGAGTCGGGTATACATGTGTGTAGCAACGAAATGAGACATTCGCTTGCAGACACGCGAACGTTGTGTGAGGAGGAGGCGAGAAACACAGAGATGTTGTTGAACAGACCTGGGAGCTTCATGAATGTCTCGTCTGGCTCAATCTGTGCAGATACATCGTAGCCTCTGCTCAGTACTGCGATCCATGGAGGAAGCAGCTGAGAATCGTTCTGCGAAGGCTGCAATTCTGTAATGATGTCGAGAAGTCTCGGCAGTTTGGTAGACGATACCTCGTTGGCCAGTCCAGCGAAGATGATCTCGAAGATTTCGAATGCAGCCATTGTGAGGAATTCATTGCTGCCTCTTGAGATATTGAGCAGCAGCTCACACAGCGCATCGGTCTTCTTGCTTGGCCAACCATTTTGCGCAGAGGCAACCGTCTTGACCAGCTGCAGCGCATGCATCAGAGCTGGATCGTGGGATGCCTCTTCTCGGTGTCTCTGCTTCTTCTTTTTGCTGGTTGCCTCCTCTGCAGCCGCCTGCAAGTGACCCAAAGCAGTCTCGGCACACATTCCCGACGCTGGATGATCAAGCGAGGGAGAAGGTGGTGGTTGCTTGAGCACATGACTGAGTGCTTCCTGAGCCCTCTTTCGCACTTTAGGTCGCTGATCCATGGCTAGTCCGAGAAGACCTCCCACTGCACCGCGAGGGCTGGTGGACGATTGAGGCAAGCTCCATGCTTGCGAGTCTTGCGCAATGAGTAGCGACTCCAGACATCCTATACTGGCTCGCAGGAGAGGTGCCTCTGCGTCGGGATGCGTCAAGGCTGGTGCAAGGCTGGCAAGTATCTGTGGGAATTTCGATCGCAGCAGAGCAGCAGGAACATGGCTGGTGATCAGGTCGAGCAGATAGACGACAGCAGATGCAAGCTCCTTGTTGACTATCCCGCGATCATTCGAGATGTACTGGCCGAGGAGGGAGAGAAGGGCGGCGAAGTAGGCGGTGGGCGTCGCTTCGGATTTCTGCAAGCGGAGAGTGTCTTCGATGGCGTTGAGCACGACAGACGTCTGCTGGACAGAATGTAGTTTGGGCGACGATCGGATCTTGTCGAGTCTCTCCTTGAGACTGACCGAAGGCGTCGTTCCCTCCTGTAGAGAAGACATCGTTGTCGAACTACAGAGACAGAGACAGCTACTTCCACGCGCAACAGAGAACACAAAAAGATTATAGACGCTAGCGATTAGAGCCCTGCATACAGTATCGAGAACCTTATTCCGCCAAGCGCTATGTCATCGCATCGAGGCACTGAGAAAGACAGACACTCTACGTGAATACCTACATCGTCTGTACATCGCCAACATGTCTCTTCAAACTGCTGCAGGCCCCATCAACGCCGAGGATGCCGACAACTTCGAGGAGATCGAGAAGCAGTTCGCCGTCAAAGGTGAACAACAAGCAGTCGAGCAGAGACTGAGTGCTGCAAGCTAATAAGATGGTAGTCGTCGAGCACATGGAGACATACTGGAAGATCCTAGAAAAGCTGCCAGGCTCAAAGCTGCGACTGACCAAAATGGACGATGAGATCCTCGAGCACTTCAACAAGGACTTCCCCGATTTCGACCTAAAGGGTACCATCAACGAGGACGAGATGAAGAGCAAGGCAGGCAAGGAAAGGTGGCGCAACTTCAGCATGGCCTACGAGAAGAAGATTGAAGACTACAACTTTGGCGCCATGGTGCGCAACAATGCAGCTGTTGAATATGACCAGGATACCACCATCTTCGGTATGTGTGAGAAGTGGTAGATTCTTGTGTCTGGCTAATAATTTCTAGCTGTGCGCATGCAGTTCTACGCCATCGAGATCGCGAGAAATCGTGCTGGCTTGAACGACTGGATCTGCGAGAAGGCCAGCGCCGACAAGAAGTCGTGAGAGTGCGAAAGTACCACTTTCTCTTAGTCTGCTCCTGCGGGAACGACGCAGCTTAGACAGGACCTGGTCCAGTCAGCTCGGGATGTAGGTGGGAAGCGACTCACGATCTCCAACAGGACACTCACGGGACAGAACCGCTGGACTTGCATTCGCTGTCGCTTCAAAAGGTGCCGCGGAAGATGTCGAGGATGTCTTTGTAGATTTTCACCGACGGAGGACACATTCTTGGATTTGCGACGAGCCAGATCATCGTGTGCATGAATTGATTAGATGAAGATACCCGAGACACGCGCGCAAGGGCGCAATAGATAGAGAACATTGCATTGTTCTGGTAAGCGGGTGAAGAACAATCGTAAGCACACATTCTTTCTCCCGAATTCGTGAAAACTCACCAAATGCACTTCGAAAAAGCTCGAAAAGTCCGTGCACGTCGAGCGCCACCTCGGAACATCACTATTTCATATCTGCTTCGATATAGGTCTTCAGCTGGTCACATGGCACTGCAGCTGCACGATACAGGTCAATGGCCACCACCGAGGAACCGAAAAAGCGAGGCTGGCACCGACGAAAGCCATCGACCGAGAATGATGGCAAATCAGTAGCAGAAAGCGAGGACCTATCAGACCCGGACGCAATCGAGGAGGAGCCTACGAAGCCGCCACCATGGCGAGTACTCTTCGCCTTCACGATTCCGCGCATGATACCATTGCTGGTAGCAGGCATCATCGTTTCGATCGCGGCTGGTGCTACGGGACCCGCACAAAATCTCATCGTTGGCGACTTGTTCGAAGGCTTCACGAACTTTGCCGGAGGAGTCGTCACGTCAGAGGAGTTTGTGAAGCGCCAAACGAAATACATTCTATACGTTGTCGCAATAGCTTGCTCCAGTTGGCTGTTGCACTCCCTCGACTTCATGATCTGGCTGGCATTTGGAGAACTGCAGGCAGCGAGTGCCCGCGATCGCTTGTTTCATGGTTTGATGGCTAAAGAGACGGGATGGTATGATCTTCGAAAGAATGGAATCGGCGCACAACTGCCCAGAATGCAGGCCCAGATCCGCGAACTACAGCTGGCCACAGCTCAACCACTTGGATCAATGTTCGCGCTGGCCTCGACGGCAATCCTGTCACTGGTACAGGCATTTGTGAAGTCGCCGAAGCTCACGCTGGTCACTCTCGCTTCCTCCCCTCTCATTCTGGGTCTGGCTGTCTGGGCAGGAAAGCCCATGTACAAGAATATCGATAAGATGATGCACAAGTTGACCGAAGCTCAAAAGTACACGACAAGCGCGTTTGGTGCCATCGAGACTGTGAAGTGCTTCAATGGCCAGGAGATTGAAGTCGACAAGTACAGCAAGATCATACATCAAGCGGCTCTTTATTACGCTTGGGTTGCGCATGGCAGTGCGCTTCAGATGGCGCTCATCGTGATGCTCTCGGTCTCCATGTTCGTCCAAGGCTTCTACTACGGAGGCGTGCTAATTGCGAAGGGCGAGATCAACTCTGGAGACGTTGTCACCACGTTCTTTTCTGCCATTGGCGCTTTTCAAGCAATACAAGCTATCCTGCCGCAAATGATTGTCTTGGAGAAAGGCCGATCTGCTGGCGCTACCTTGCGCGCGATCATGGCACAGGTCGAGAGCAAGTCCAAGGACGAGACGTCTCAACCACAAATCACACCAACAACATGTCTGGGCAATATCGAGGTCAAGAACTTGACTTTTGCGTACCCATCACGACCAGACGTACCAGCTGTTCAGGACATCACTCTGTACATACAAGGCGGCGACATGTCCTTCTTGATCGGCAAAAGTGGGTCTGGTAAGAGTACAATAAGTCAACTGCTTATGCGCTTCTACAACTCTCCACCCAATACCATCACGGTCGATGGCGTACCGCTAGAACAACTTGATACCACTTGGCTGCGATCGAATGTTACGCTTGTCGAGCAGACAAGTCTCCTTTTCAGCGACACTATCTTCCACAACATCGCTTTCGGACGCAAGGACTGGCAGAATGTGACCAAGGAAGAGGTGATGGGTGCTGTACAGTTTGCACTTCTGCAGCTGATGATCTCCGATATGCCGGACGGACTTGACACCATGGTTGGCTTCAAAGGTGGGGCGATGTCTGGAGGTCAGCGTCAACGCATGGCTTTGGCGCGAGCGAGACTGAGAGATACGCCTATACTGATCCTGGACGAGTCGACCAGTGCGCTTGATCACATCAGTAGGACTCTAGTCATGGAAGCACTGCGCGCTTGGCGAAAAGGCAAGACTACGATCATCATCACACACGACATCACTCAGATCATGCCTGACGATTACATCTACCTGCTTGGAGATGGACGACTGGTGCAGGAGGGCTATCGCAAGCAGTTGGAGAAGCAGAAGGACACGCCGTTCCAAGCCTTTCTCTCGGAAGAGCAGAAAGCTCTTATCTCGCCGCTTGAGATACGCAACTTGGATCTGGGCAACCGAGACTCCTGGACCTCAGAATTGTCAGAAGACTACTCTCCTCGGCCTTTGCCACAAAACAAGGCCTCCTACTTCGACCCTCTCGATGCACAACTTACAGCCACGGAGAAGAAACGGCAGTCTAGGATACCGAATGTCTTCCAAGAAGGCTCACCTATGCCACTCATGAGGGGTTTCACCTCGAAAGGACCGACTTCAGCTTTTGCGTCGCCGTTCATGAAAATGGGCAACTGGTCGCCGCCGGACTCATCTAGTCTGACCTGGAGTCGGGATTCACCCACCTCAGCTACAAGTAAGACTAGTCCGACTGGCATCACTTCACCCTCCAACAAGCGATCTTCGCTAGGCTGGGAGACGCTGATCGATTCGGCTGGGAAATATGCTGCTGACATGCGACGAGCAAGACCCGGCACCACTCGCACACGTCGTCCACTAGAGGACATTGAGGAGATTCCGCTCACTGGGCCAGATGAGGCACTTGCCGCCCTTGAGGGCCAGACTGCCGAACAGTTGACTGCGGAAAACAAGACTTTCAAGGTCATCTTTGCTACAATATGGCCTAATCTGGACGCACGCGGAAAGACCTGGCTCATCTGTGGTGTCTGGGGAGCCACTGTGCACGCCGTCGCCAGTCCCGTCTTTTCTTACATCTTATCCAAACTGCTCGCAACTTATGCTGTAGTTGGTGGAGAGAAGAAAAAAGCACTCATCTACGCGATGGTCATCTTAGCAGTCGCATTCTTCGACTCTTTCCACACATATCTGATGAGATTCATGCTGGAATGGGCCGGAGAGAAATGGGTCGATGCCATTCGTATCAGAGCTTACGAACGTATCCTCGACCAGGACCGAGATTTCTTCTCCAAGGAAGAAAACGGAATGGCGATTCTGACAGAGAGCCTCGATCGAAATGCTGAAGAAATGCGTAACTTGCTCGGAAGATTCGCTTCACTCGGATACGTCGCCATCCTGATGACTATCGTGGCCCTAATTTGGGCTCTAGTCTCACAATGGAAAGTTACCCTCATCGCGTTCGCGATAGCACCATACATATTCGGTGTAACGAAAGTGTACGCAGCCATCGCCGAGAAGTGGGAAGGACGCAGTAACGACGCTTCAGACAAAGCTTCTGCGATCTTCACAGAAACTTTCATCAACATCAAGACTGTACGAGCCTTGACACTCGAAGAACACTTCCTGGACAAATACACCCTCGCAACCAACGAAACCCTCATCGTAGGCTTCAAACGCTCCTTCTACGCAGGTTTCTTCTTCGGCCTCTCCGACTCAGCCGGCAACTTCGCCATCGCAATGATCTTCTACGCCGGCACAAAAATCGCAGTCTCAGGCGCCAGCGTAACAGACATAATAACAGTTTTTACAATGTTAATCTTCACAATCACAAACGTCAGCGCGATTCTAGAATTCATCCCGCAAATCGGTTCTTCAAAAGATACTGCAGCACGTCTTTTACGTTTGGCCCAATTACCTAAGACTTCTCACGAACATCTCGGCGATACTCGAATCACGACTGTTGGAGATATCGTATTCGATAATTTGAAGTTTTGCTATCCTTCCCGTCCTGAACAGACAATTCTCAAAAATATCAATTTGAGATTGAAGCCTGGTACAGCAACAGCTATTGTCGGATCTTCCGGTTCAGGTAAATCTACTATCGCGAACTTGTTGCTCGATCTCTACAGTACCGCCTCCGTCCCAAATTCTCGCATCGGCGACTTGACTTTTGGAGGTCGAGATATGAAACACATTTCTACTAACTCCCTCCGTACAATGATCGTTCCTGTACAACAAACTCCTACGGTGTTCGCTGCTACAGTCTCCGAGAACATATCCTACGGTCTTCCCATAGGCCATCCGTTGAAACGTGAAGAGGAAATTTCACGTGCGGCGAAACAAGCTGGCGTTCACGACTTCATTTTATCCCTCCCGCAAGGGTATTCTACACCGATCGGAGAAGGCGGTCTCGGACTCTCAGGAGGTCAAGCACAACGTATCGCCATAGCCCGCGCCCTAGTCCGCAAACCCAGCGTCCTAATCCTCGACGAAGCGACGAGTGCATTAGACGTCGAAACTGCCAACCTCATCCGAGCCACCATCGCCAACCTCATCTCCTCATCCAAGAATAGTAGGGATATGGATCCCATCACGGTTATTATCATAACGCATCATAAATCTATGATGGAGATCGCTGAGAGGGTGGTGGTTTTGGATGATGGAAGGATTATGGAAAAGGGGAGTTTTGATGAATTGATGAAGAAGGAAGGAGGTGCTTTGGCGAATCTTTTATCTGGGGGAGAGTGGATGGGGGATAGGAGGGAGAGCAAGAGGATCAGTAGGGTCGCGAAGTCCAGGAAAAGTGGGATGGGTATAGTGCCGATATTGAGGGATGTTAAGTGGGATAAGAGGAGGAGTGGGGTACAGCAGCAAGGAGGGAAGGGCAAGGGGAAGGGGAAGGGGAGGATGGAGAGTTTGGATAGCGGTGGGAAGTAGTGTACTGGTGGTGACGATGTAACTTGTTTCGCACTGTATGTACACAACGCTGCTTCTGCCGAATTGGATTGAACAAGAACGAATGTGTTCTGGGGTATCAAATGCTTTCCGAGTTCATGCCATCCCAATATGCTGAATGATCACACCCAACAACGAAAAGATCCTGTCCCCATGCTAGGCATCTCCATGATAAGAATGAATGGTATCTGGGGGGTATCGTATCATATGCTGCTCCATCATGCCATCCCAATATGCTAAATGATCACACCCAAGAATGAAAAGTTCCCGCTCCTGCCCCAATCACATCCTGAAAATAGTAGATGTCTCACTGATGCGCCTGCTGCCATCTCCTCGCCAACTCTTGCGCCCTCCTCCTAGCCTCCGTAGCTTGTACTGCCTGGGCCTGTGCCTGACTTTCGGCATATCCTGGCAATTCATCCTCATCCTCATCCTGCTCGATGGGGCTCACGTCTGCATCTGCACTAGGTGGTTCCACCCATAGATCAAGTCCACCATCTGAAGCGTGGATTGGCTCGGTCACTAAGCGTTGAGGTGTTGGACGTCTGGGGAGTGTGAATACTGGCTGTGGCAACTGTGCCATATGATGCAGTGCCCTTACAGTGGTGGGCGTCTGCTGCTGAATGGGTGATACCAAAGGTAATTCGGATCGGCGTGAATGTCTGTCGTGCATCGTGTTTCGTCCTCGGTAGTCTTGGTATATTGGCGATCCTCGCAAAGGCTGCTCAGGTCCTAATCCTGCAGTCGCTTGTACAAACAAATGGAACTCCTCATCGTCCGTGAAAGGTGCCTCTGTCGTGGTATGTTGTCTTGCCGGAGGAAGAAAGTTCGGTATCCCACTCATCAATGAGACTTCATCATCTCGCTCGTCCGCATGATGACCACGATATGCGTGGAAGCTCGGCGTGTTGGGTTGGCTGACAGATCTCATGGTCGAGTGTTGATGAGGCTCCTCGGGCGTGCTTTCCCCATCATACGGACTCAATTGTGGATATAGCAATGATGGATTAATGTCGCTGGCATGTGATTCGAATTGCCTCAGACTCGGTGTGCTTGTAAGCGCCTCTGGATGCTTACGTGGTCGAAGCGGTTGAACAACAGGCTGTGCCAATTGTCTTTGAAACTGTCGGAATGGAGGTACATGTTGTGGTGGTGTCGATGTCCTGACCGGAGGTAAACGTTCTTCTGAACGGTCGTGCCACTCTCGTGGTCGGTAAGGTAGAGGCACTTCCTGCCATTGCCTCTGTGGGAGAGGTGAAGGCTGCCTCGTGGTGGTGTTGAAGAACGGTTCGCTCAAGCGATTCTGTGATCGTGCTCTGATTCGCTGATGACGTTGCTCGTCTTCAATAGCATTCTGGTGATCCATGTACATATAGTTGGTTGCGTCCTCGAGCCAGGCAGAAATGCCTGAACCTGAGCTTCCACGTTTCTCGGACTCTTGATAGCTTACAGACGTATAGACGTATCCTTGTCCATGCTCTGTGTATGGTGGTGGACATGCACTGTATTGCATCGCAGGTAGGTCTCGACTAGTCAGTGACGAAGTGCTTGTGGTAAGGTAATCGAGGGCCCATTATTGTCTCTGGAAGCAGATCTGCTTGAGATAGAGGTAGTATGAGAGTGCCAATCCTGTCTTTGCCTCACCGAAGATAGCGCAGGACGATGCTACGCCGTGGCCTGTGGCACTTAGTAACATGGGGATATACCGCCTCTTAGAAAATGCATGCAGAAATCCTTACTATTCTGGTTTGCTCACGCGAAAGCTCTAGTAGTTCTAGCCCTAGAGGGACCGAAGATGGGGCATTGAGTTCGCGAGCAACCGAAAGCAGCTGTCTGCGATCCACGTGAGATTGCGGGCGGTGGATTTTGGCTGGCAAGAAGTACATCACTGCGGAGGTCCGCAGTGAATTGCAGTGCCATGTGGTAGTGGCGGCGAGAGGAACGATTCATCGCGGCGCTATAGAGGTAGTGACCAACGGCGGCCAATGCCATGTTGTTGGCAGAGGTTATAAAAAGACTCTGTGGATATGGAAACGAGGCAATGCTCGTATTTTTCGGGCGGAATTCCACCGTACGTTCCTGTGCCGCTTGTGACAGTACCTCTACCATTGGGAGGCGCCCTGGAGCTCTCATCGTCAATGGCTCCTGCTGTGGTCATGTGTACTCCTCCAGCTTCGATGGATAGCTCGTCCATCCCGAGAGATACTTCGAAGACATGTTTGCAAGTTGTCTTGCCGCAAGCAAGTTCATCAAATGATCGAGTGTGAGACAAAAAGTGGTAGATCCTTCGTGTCGAAGATCTGGTTTCTATTTTTACCTCAGCATCAGCCAAGACTTCCTTGGCCGTTGTTTCCGCGAGCAACTTCACCTTCCACGAGCAGCATAGGTAGTACACTACATGGTCAGAGGTGCGCAACGTGACATGCCATCGCGGACTCCCGGCTGAAGTCAATCGTGGATAACAGAATTTTGTTTTGCACGCTCTGCTTCTGGACCATGGGCAATTAAATTCTCCGATCTGATCGGCGGCAGACCGGGATGATTGACCACGATGTCAGACTGCACTGGGTACCTTATGTTACATGGCTCGCTTTCGTTGTCATAGCCATCACGCCTGATAACGCTTACATGAATCTATGCTAGCCCCGTGGGCATCCATCTTATCGCTGCGATATACAATATCCATGCCTATCTCATACAGTACTTGAGAGACAGGCAGATCAAGTGAAAAAGGAGCTCTTCGGTCTCTTCTCCCCACTACTCTCACTCTTCGTAAAAGCAGGTGGCCTCCCACGTTTCCGCTTCGCCGTACTCGGCTGTGATAGTCGGTGTGAAGGTAGACTCTTCTCCGGTATAGGTGATGGCTCTTTCACAATCTCCTTAATAGTCTGCCTTGAAAGACATCCATCGATATGCTCGTTGAACTTCTTCTCATCCACGGCTTGCGGCAGAGAACAGATAGGACAATTCCATTGCTCTATTGGCTTCTTACGCGGACTGGCTTCTTCTTCCTTCTTGGCTTCTGCTTCGAGAAGAGCACGCCAGGCAAAGCCGTTTCCATATCTTGTGTAGTCATTGCCAACGCCGATGCCTTTGGATTGCAAGAAGGTTTTGGCATCGTTGGGAGGTTTGTCTTTTGAGGCACTCTCGGCATACTCCTGTGACAGCTGTTCGAGCTCATCAAGTTCTTGTTGTCGTTCTTCACGTGCAGCATCTTCGAATTCTGTGTCTGGCCATTTCTGCCAGCCGTCTTCGTCAAGCTCAATCCCGGGTTTCTCGTCATTCGAAGGTTGATGAGGGACGCTGGGTTGTCGTGCGCGACCAAAGAAGTCGACGTCTCCTTTCTTTATTGACACAAGGTGAGTGCAGCGCAGGCCCATCAGTCGGAGTTTCATGCCTGGAAAGTCCTTCTCCAGTTTCTGCAACATGGGAAGACTGTAGTGATACAGCTCGTCGGCAGTAAAGACTGCTTTCGGAGGCTGGACTTGCCGTGTGAAGACTTCGTAGGTGTGCAGCTTGACTTTCAGACAAAGCGTCCGGCCTTTGAACTCTGTTCTCTGAAGGTCTTCTTCTAGCGACTCTGCAGTGTGCCTCAACTTGTCGCGAAGCTCCTGAGGATCTGACATATCATGGAACGTGCTCTCAGTGCCAACACTCTTCCGCTCATGCTCCTCAGCCGGTCGAACATCAGTCCGTCCAAGACCAAGGTACACGCCCATCAGGAATTCGAATGTCTTGTCACCGAAGAGTCTGTTGATGTACTGGCGATGAGCATATATATCGCCACATGTCTTGATCCCGATGGCGTCCAGCTCTCGTTCCAGAACTCGTCCGATGCCGTTGACCTTCCGAGTTGGCAAGTCTCTCATGAAGTTCAATATCGTGGTGCGCTCAGATAGTAGCTTGAATTGTCCGTTTGGCTTATTTTTGTTACTGCATATCTTCGCGAGCTTCGCATTTGCTGCAATACCTGCTGAGATAGTGATCTTGGTCTCTTGAAAGACCTGCTCTCGCATCTGACTGACAGCCTCTTCCGGATCCATGTCATTATGGTCTTGACAGTACTTCGTGATGTTCAAGTAGGCCTCGTCGATTGATGCACTCTCAAAACGTGGGTCATACTGCTCAAGCACAGCTCGGACTTCCTTAGCTTTGGCAGTATACTTCTCAAAGTTCAATGGAACATGGATGAGTTGCGGACACAGCTTGTCGGCCACGAAGCCTGCCATACCACTTCTACAGCCGAATTGTCTGGCCATGTAATTGCAGGTAGTGAGAACACCTTTGCCAACAGCAAAGGGTATATTCTTTAGGTCAGGATTGTCCAGCTCCTCAACTGCTGCATAGAAAGCATCACAATCTATGTGCACAATCGTCTGTGACAGGTCGCGCTCATATTCCAGCTGAGCAATATAATCATCGGCCTTCTTCAGCTCCTTCTTGAGGCCACCCTGGGCTTCGATGCGCTGAAGCTCTCGCTTCTTGGCCAAGATACTGTTGATTTTGACTGTGAGGGTCTTGTCCTTGTTCTCTTCGTTGGTGAAATACTTGCTGCCTTTGCTGGCATTGTATATGATTTCCGAAACCTCAGTCTGGTTGACACCATCCTGGCCAGATTTGGTAAGGGACGGGCCCAGCAGATGGTACTTCAAGCTGTGATGCTGACTTGGTTCTGGGGCATCATCAGATCCATTTCCAGATCCAGTTCCATCCTCTGCCATCGTGACATGGCTCTGTCTCCGCAGATCTATGTATGTTTGCAATTATGCTATAAGGAGACGCGACGTCGCGAAAAAGATGAAGGATGTGACGCGCCACACGCTGTAGCAAGCGCGATCCTGGTAGTTCGCCTCGTGCCGAGCACGGACTGTTTATCGACGCTAGATCACTCTGTTGATCTGATGCAACGAGATGCAAATTGGAAGAGTAGGCAACTCGAATTGACAGAAATCCGGTTTCACCACCAAAAGGCCCCTGACTTATTGCGACGACGTGACTCTTACACTGCGATATACACATAGCGACGGCGGCGACGACAACGAGCAACACTACACCGCAATCACACCCGCACGACCGTTCCGCCATTCACATGTCACGACCAACGCTCACTTGGGGGTAGTGCGCGGCGACGACGCTTCACCGCGAGTGTG
Source organism: Sphaerulina vaccinii (assembly GCA_022570795.1). Lineage (NCBI taxonomy): Eukaryota > Fungi > Ascomycota > Dothideomycetes > Mycosphaerellales > Mycosphaerellaceae > Sphaerulina > Sphaerulina vaccinii. Next base: position 619,509 of record JAKUDP010000014.1, read on the forward strand.
AATGTGAATGCAGGCGATGGTGGTGTTCTACAATGTCCACCGATCGTAACAATCGCCCGCTGAAGCCCACACTTGCTTCGACCAGGACGGCCACCTCGAGGACTCCTCTGACTCCACGCATTGCTGGCAGTGCGACAACGACGTCAACAGCGACACCGACGACTGCTAGGCCAGCTGCGCCCCGAGTAGCAGCGCGCGCACCATTACTATCTCCACGAGTGAGGGCACAAGATGTTACTCCCGCAAAGGAGGCCACAAGCAAGGACAACATTACACCACGTTCATCTGCGAGAAGGTCGAGGGTCGGAGTACGCAGCGGGTCTAACTCTCCTGCAAACGACGAGACCCCAAATGATGCCAGATCGCAGAATGGAGGAGTGCTGGGGGAGGGGGCTATGGGCAGGAACAGTGCTGTGAGCGGATTGAATCTAGGTCCGAGTCTTGGTGTGCCGAACAAGTCGCGAACCAGCAGGCCGAACAGTGTTGTGAGTGACAGCAAATCGAGGATTGGTCGCTCACCTCCCTTGGTGCGATCTCCTGGCATTGCAGACTTTGGACAATCTGGTGCTAGCAATAGTTTCGAGAACCGCTTCTTTCATGCTAGCGACGCAAAGAAGCAGGAACCTGTGCCTAAGCGACCAGAGCCGAAGAAGACGCCGACATTCTTCTATGCGGATGGCAACCAGGACAAGAGGTCCACTCCACCGAAAGAGCCCTCTCCAGTGCTATCGGCAGTGGGCGAGAAGCGTCCTCCTGGGCCTTTTCTCAAGGCAGAATCAAATCCTATAAGGAGTCCTCAACTGCTGTCCCCGGCATTCAACCAGTCTTCTTCCAGCCTGTCGTACTTTCCACCCACAGTGCCTCTCACTCCTCTCAGGTCACCATCGCCAAGTAAGGAGAACATACACTTGTCTTATAGGAAAGGCGCTTCTCAGATCTTTGGAATGCGACCCACGCCGAGGCCCAATCCATCTGTGCCAGATCTGAGCTCCACACTCGTACAGGAGACACGGAGGCCTAGTGGATCATTGATTCATCGCAAGTCGTCGAGCTTGTCATCACTCAACTCTGGGAACGATCAGTCCCGGCGGCGATCAAATACAACGCTCGATGAGTCAGTACCGAGCTCGCCATTGACGCAAGAAATTTGTACACCTAATATGTCCCGTATGACGAGTCCACCCGCTGAGCTGCCATCTATCGATACTTCATTGGCCACGTCAGCTTTCGTTGGCTCACCATCCGAGTCGGCACTGCTGAGTCCGACCAAGACTGTGACACAGCTAGCAGCTGATGCTCGACGCGAGCGTAAGGTGCTCGATCTGGAGATATCAAACAGCTCCTTACTGGCCATCAATTCGAGTCTGGAAAGAGAATTGCGAAGGCAGAAGGCAGAGTTGAAGCGCTTTAGGCGACTTTCTCGTGCTGGTCGCTTGTCATCAGCGGCATACAGCTTACCCCGGAGGAGTGTGTCTGGCGATCTGGAGACACTTGGTGAGGAGAACGATGATGAAGATATCTGGGACGAAGACGATTATAGCGAGTCCGACGAAGACAGCTTAGCCAGTGGCAGCGACGCACGCTCGTCCAGTGCAACAAGTGAGCGTCTTGCTAAGGATGAGAAGCGCCTTAAAGTCGACCTTGAACGACATAGACAGCTACTGGTGCAAAGCCAGGCGATGAATCAAAGCCTGAAGCGATGCACGTATGCAACAGATGAGATGATCCGTGAAGGCAGGAAGGCTTTGGCGTATCACGTCCGAGTGTCTGATATCAAACTTGGAGGTCGGATACTGTCACCCGACCAAGAAGACGACACGCAGGATCTCATAGTGGACGACGATCATCATGACAACGACCAAGATGACGTAGAGGATGCCAGAGGACTCCTCGATGTGTGGCAAGGTGTGGTTCGGCCAGCCTTTGAAGGGAGTGAGGGCTCTGGGCGTGATTCAGGCATCGAAGTTGACAAACCGTATGGATTGGTTTCAGCTCGATACTCGAATACATCGAATACGACTGCAGATTCTGGACGTCCACCCGAGCATGCGAGCTAGAAGGTGGCATATAATACGCACCCGAACATGGTGGCATCCACACGTGCGAGACCTATCATTTCAGCAGATAGCATGAAAGGCACCAGTCCGCTGCAACACGAGATGAACGAAAAGGCTTACAGCTTGCCGCGATCGAGACCTGCACTGCCCCGCGAGTGGTTCACACATCGATAAGGCTCTGTCCGCTATGCCGGCGAGTCGCGTCTTTGGCATGCCACCGAGAGGCAGCGGCAGCGGAACTTGACATGAGGTTCTGGTCCCGATCGAGCGGCTGTAACGGCTGAGAGCAGAACTGGTCCTGCATAGAGCTTTAAGCTCTTGTTCCTGTACATATATTTGCGTGATACCCAGATCAGTTCCTTTTGTTCGTTGCGGTTGAGGCGTTGGTGTTTGCAATACCCATGGATGTTGTTGAGATGTGCGAGAAGTTCTGGACACCAACTCCACTCGAATGAAATCATCACTATTTGAGCTTCAATCCTCCGAGCGAGAGAGTCTCACTTGCGCCAGTGCCACATGTCTGGCCTGAGCCACTTCGCAAACAACAGCCACGGCCAAAAGAGGCAGATGTCAACGCCCAACAGCCGCGGGCCGCACCTCGGCTTCGATCTCAACCAGCTTCACGTTCTTTCACTGACACTCACAACTCTAGACAGATTAGAACACTGCGGCCACAAGTGTCACCTTGAGACACGGGAAGAGGTGTGAGGAGAGCTACGAAGCAGAGATAAGTACAGTATGCGGTCCTTTCTTACTCGCGCTCTCTGTAGCGCATTTGGTAGTATGCCCTGAGAAGGACTGGATTCGCCTCAGCTTGGTCGACATACACTGTTATCTCTTGAGCTATCTTCGTTGCATCTCAATTACCACTTCTCGAATCGTCTTGCTCTGGAGGAAAGTAAATCACATCAAAAGCGATCTTCCGGTTAACAATGGGTCGCGGAAACCTCACCAAGAAAGACTTGTACATTGCACTCAGTGCTCCAGCAATTGCAGTTCTCACAGCCAAGCTCATATACAATCTATACGCCATCTCAACATCCGATGGCATACCGACACGACCACCAGTATTGAAAGCACCATCAACAAGACTTTTGACTGCAGAGGAGTACGACAAGATCCCGTATCCACCGGATGCTTTGCCTGGAGGCCGTGACATCTCTACTCCATATGGCAACATACGAGCCTACGAGTGGGGACCCGAGGATGGACGCAAGGTCCTATTTGTGCATGGTATCAGCACACCATGTATCGCGCTCTCCAGAGTAGCAAGCAGACTGGTCAAGAAAGGATGCAGAGTCATGCTGTTCGATCTTCCTGGCAGAGGATACTCCGACTGTCCTGACACCAACCATTACCATCAGGACATCAATCTCTTCTCATCTTGCATTCTTTCGGTTCTTTCCAGCTCCCGCCTGCCCTGGACATCAGACGGCTTCACGCTCGCCGGCTACAGTCTCGGAGGTGGAATTGCAGCAGCCTTTACAGCGCACTATCCCGATCTAGTCGAGAGCATAATCTTGATTGCACCTGGAGGTCTCCTCCGGCCCACACGCCTGAGTTTCAGCAGCAAGATCCTCTACTCAGGCATCTTACCAGACAGTATCGTAAACTACTTCGTCGGCCTGCGTCTACGAGTGAGCACACCGAAACCTAAGCATACCGCTACACCTCTACGATCAAGAGTACAAGACCTTAAGAAATTCGACTGGACACAAGTACCCCACTCGACTAAGCGTCGAATCTCAGTAACAGCTGCCCTTCACGCAGAAACCACATCCGACTCAGACGACGGACACGAAGACGATGAAATAGATCCTCATGCCCCTGGCCAAGATAGTCTATCTCCAATCTTTGACGATCGACCAAACATTTCTCCTGCGACAGCAGTTCAATGGCAAGTCGAAACCCATCCAGGCTTCATCCCAGCATTCATAAGCTGTATAAAATATGCTCCCATCCATGATGGACACGAATACTGGAAATTGATCGGTCAGCGATGTGCAGCTGCTAGAGTACATAATGCCCGAAATCAGAGACGGTCTACAGGGAGGAAACATTCTGTAGCTGATTCTGATAGCTCGACATCTTCGGAGGATGGAGCCAGAATGGGTTTGGATGAGGGAAAAGTCCTACTGTTATTGGGGAAGAAGGATGTCATTATCATGCCGGATGAGACGACGCAGGATGCTACAGAGGCTTTGGGAAAGGACAATGTTGAGATCATGCGACTCAATGGTGGGCACGATCTTGTGCTTTCGAATGTTGAAGGTGTTTGTCATGCCATGACGGCTTTCTGGCTGAGAGGTGGAAAAGGACTATAGAGGCATTTCATGCTATCCATTCACCGAGGCGCAATTGTAGCGCATTGCTTATAGACATAATTTATAGAAGTACAGATCAAGGCCACTGTAGTACAGTCGAGGTTGGTTTATGTAACTTCCTGATCGATGCTCGTAGTACATTGTGCGTCCTATGCTGCTTGCACTGCATCTGTATCGCAGAACTTTGCAGCTCTCCATACGCAGTGATCAAAGTACCAACTGTCAAACGTATGATTCCGTGTCTGCCATGTAGTAAGGAGATTTCATGGCATCCAAACCAAACCACCCACGTTGCTGCCTGAGGTTCCAAGATCATTTTCGCCACCGAACACTTCACTTGTCTCCCACGTCCCCACATCTGCAGTGTAAATCATCATTCCCATTCAAGTTCAACTCGCATTAACACGACCAAGCATCTGGGACATTACCGTCAACAACATGTCTTTCGAACCGAAGACCAAGGTGGAGCTGGATCCGCCAAAGGACGACATCATCAGTCTGGAATACCTGTCAAAGTGCGATGGTGAGGAAGGTGCCGAAGACAGAATTCGATACGCGGCATCACTCACAATCGCGTATAGGCAAGCATGATGGATACCCCACCTACGTTGCAATCAAGGTATGAGTTCTGCTCGCCTGCTATCTCATGGTATCATATTGACATTGCGAAGGGCACAGTCTTCGACGTGACAGGTAACAAAGCATATGGGCCAGAAGGCAGCTACAAAGGTTCGTGCGGGCTAGAGTTCAACACAAGACAACGACATGCTGATGCCAGTATGAACAGTCTTCGCAGGCAAAGATGCCTCTCGAGCACTCGCTCAAAGCTCTCTCAAGGAAGATCAATGCCGTCCCGACTGGTACGACCTGACAGACGACCAGAAGAAAGTTCTAAACGACTGGTACACTTTCTTCAGCAAGCGTTACAACATCAAGGGTAAAGTGGAAGGCGCAGAGAATACTGGAGAATAAGCCAATCCATATTATGCATGCAGTAAACAAGACATTTTGATTCGTGAGAAAATTATATTCTTATGCCCTTTTTGCTCCATTTCATCAGACCAGATCAGACCAAGCAGCCATCAATACCACACTCGCAGAAGGATTTCACTCAATTGGGTATGTCCTCTCAACTCCTTCCAAAAACGCCAATCAATCACAAAACCGAAATTCAGAACCTGAACAACCCATCATTCATGACAATCATTAAACGTGTCAAAGTCATATGCGAAGTTGTGCTTGCTGTGCGCGGCGCATCATAGCTTGGTGACCACACGGCTGGCAATTTTGAAGGCTCTCCCATTCACGCTTGATGCTCCAGGGGGCGAAGCATTGGTGTGTAGGATCGTTGCGGGCAAAGTGGCAGTGCTTGATGAGTCGACGACCGGTGTGACCGCATTGGAAGTGGATGACTTCGAACTGGAAGGATTTTTAGACCTTTGGCTCTCGTTGGGAAGTGGAATCGTAACTTACTTGGCACATGATTGATTTCTGGCTGGACCTTTGTTGAATGATGACTTGAGGATGTCGAAGCTGAGGCACATATGTCAGTGTGTGCTTTGGAGGTCTCAGCTTACGATGTATGACTTACGTGATGTGGTATGTCGATGAGGTATTCTTGTGCTCAAGACGTGCGAGTAAGGAGTCACCGATGCGGGTTGAAAGCAGATGTCCGACGGAACTGGAAATACGAGTGATGTGAAATGAGGATTTTGATGAGTGATGAAGCGAACGACGAGGGATGCTATTGATCTACTTATACTGCGTCCATTGAGAGCGCAAGACCAGAAGCTGCACCACTCTGCTGTAGCTCGCTTCCATTGTGACAACAGTGTCTCCACTTGCTCAACGCATATCGCCACGCTCTTGACGCTCGAAAGTGGGATCCTTGCTATATTCTTGGTCGAAGATCTTGACAATGCCTGCATGTATGGCGATAGGAACACTCCTTCGTCCAATGTTCTTGCGAACACCCTGCCAGCTACGAGATGATGATGCGTAACGCTCCAGATCTTTGTGGATTTGCTTGTCTCAACGCCTGGTCAGTGGTAACCTTGGAAAGGAACTCGACGTATTGTTGCTTGTGCGGAGTGTTGTATGACATGACATGAAGCAAGCAACCTACCGTTGTCCAGCTCACTGACCAGGAATACGGCACAGTAAGTCTTCACTGTACACAAGCGAATCTGTATTCGGCAGCAAATGGTTGCGCAAGAGGTTCTAGCGCCTGCTGGAAAGTATCTATCACTTTCTGTAGACCACAGATGATGTCCAATACAGGAGGTAATCTGCAGCGTAGCCATTGTGGCGCACTTCTAGTCGGCTCTGGTTGCGAAGGGTTCCTTCCGTCATGACAGGTACCGACCCACGCGCGAGTGGCACGAAGCAAGCAGCATGGCCCTCGAGCCCGGTCGAAAAGCTCGAGCAATGACCATCGGTAGCGGCTCGTCGATGCACGCTGTGGCATACCGTTCGGCCCGTAGTGACTAGCGTCAGGCTCTGTGCGTACATTCGGCAGCGTGTGTACTTGTGTCACAGGAATTGCCCACAGATCTCCATCCTATGGCACTTTGCATCAGATGGCAGAGTGTGGGCGAGCCAGATGCATTGTGGTGTTCGATACATGCAACTTCCGGGGACAGTCTCGAAGCGTGGACCGACCTCTCCTTGCAATTTCCCTGAGACCTCGAAAATTGCAAGTCAAGTTCGCTGCCTTTGTCAACTCATCTCCACAATACATGCTGGTAGTCTTTCGGCGCTTGTGCGCGATCTTTGCGTCTGTAGCGCGGTGCTGTGCGTTCGAAGTCGTCAGATCACTGTCGTGGAACCAGAGAAACGGGTGTAACAGTTGATGTATTCCATTCGCAAAGTTACTTGCCGTCCTTGCGACGAGCTCGCATGGCGCGCTTCCTGCCTATAATCTGATTACGCTTGGCAAGTTTCTCACCGACGGTTTTGGACTTGTCCGCAGCCGTGTCTGATGGTTGCACAGCATCGGCATCTCTCTTGCGCTTCCGCAAGCTCGGCCTGTCGCCTTTGAATCTGGGCTTGAAAGCAGCTTTCTTCGCGGGCGCATCCTTGTTCGCAGCCTCAATACCCTGCTGAACAGCCTGACTACGCGCCCTGGCCTTCTGTTCTGCCTCGTTTCTACGCATCACGACTTGTGCGTTCTCGATCGCAAACTCCACAATCAACCTCTTCTTTCGATCTTGAATGTCTTCTCGGCTCAGCTTACCCTTGCCGTCCTTGACTTGATAGTTCACGGCATGGCCATTGAGCCAGCGCAAACCCATGAGCGCATTTCGGTGAGTGTAGTACTCGATGAAACCATATCCTCGACTTCTTCCTGCTCCACTTTCTTCGTTGACCTTGCTACCGCCAGCGCTTTCGAACACAACTTTGGCCTGTCTCACAATACCCTTGCCAGACTTCTTGCGCGCAGCTTCTGCAGCGTGCATCTCTTCGCCTCCGCGTAACAGTTCTTCCTTTGACAGCCGCGCTCTGCGGCCTTCCTTGACATCTGTAGCAAAGCCGACGACGGCCTGCCGTGCCAGTTCTTTGAGGTCCTTGCTGGTGACACTGCGGGGAATGTTGCGCACTGACAGTCGTGTGAGACTGAGATGCAGTGATGGGTTGTTCTCAATGAGCTGCTTGCGTTGCTTTGCACTGGCCTCACGCATAGCCTGTTCAGAGGGAGGTAGTTGCTCCCACACTTTCGAGTTCGTAGCTATAGTACCCTCACCCAGCAGATAGAGACGGCGCTTGTCTCCGTCACGTTTGTGTCTTTGGTTCGCGCCTTCCTCGGTCAGCCTATTCGCATCAGACTTGTCGACAGCTCGAGAGATTTGCAGAACACGCCCGTCCATGGTATACCGGCCTGTGGCATCGGCCATCTCGTTCTGGAGAATGGAGTGTGAGCTTTGTGCAGGCTTGCCTTCCTTCCTTTTCTCTTGACTAGGTGCACTGGGCTTGGACGGAGCGCCGCGTAGACACGTATCTGCATCAGCTTTGTCGTAGAAGCACACGAAACCTGTGCCCTTGGAACGTCCTGTGCTGTGATCCATGACTACCCTCGCATAACGTGTGCTGCCGAACTGTTCCTGGAAGTGGTCCTCCAAATCTTCGTCCGTGCAGGTGAATGGCAGGTTCCGAATGAAAAGCGTGGTGGGCTTATCATCGGAGTTGCCATGCTCGCCGTCCTCTTCGTCACCCTCGATGTGGTCCTCGCCCTCCAGGGTATCACTGTCTTCGCTGATATCGTCGTGGCTCCCATCCTCATCATCCTCGTCCATCTCTTCATCCCCATCTTCCTCCATGAGGTCTTCGTCTATGTTCTCTGCACCTGCTGCTTGCTCGTCGTCCTCCACGTTTTCGTCCTCGTCCTCTTCTTCTGCAGCATTCTCCTCGAACACATCCTTTTCTACCGCCCAATCGACAGCTAGCGTCCTGCCATTGATCTCTTTGCCGTTCACTCCCTCGATGGCCTTCTCGGCGTTCTTCCTTCCGCGCATAATCACAAATCCAAAGCCAGCCATGAGTCCTGGGCCCTTCTGTGGCACGTACGCTTTCTTGATCTTGCCATAGCTTTGGAACAGCTTCTCAAGCTGCTTCGGACCCTTCACGGACCACGGCAGGTTGCGCACGATCAGCTTCGAGGGTTGATGCTGCCGCTCCGCCTCCGCTGCCTTGCGCTTCAGATCACCGGCGCTCTCTTTGCTCTCCTTGCCATCTTTGTCCTTGGAATCGCGGGAACGGGGCTCGGCGACTTCAATGCGCAACTTCTTGCCGCCCAATTCGTGGCCGTTGAACTGTGCTTTGGCCTGCGCAGCGTCTTCAGCGTCGGCAAACGTCACGAAGCCATATCCTTTGCACAACTTTGTCTCGGGGTCAACAACGGCAGTCGCATGCTTGACGGGGAAGGCGTCGGAGAAGAGATCGGTGAGCTGTTCGTTCGTGGTCGACGCTGGTAAAGAGCGCACGAAAAGAGAGCAGCGCTTCTGAGTTGCCTGCTTTTGCTGTTCGACGCTGAGTTCGCCACTGCCACTGTTGGCGACAGGCACCGCGGCTGCGCTCCCGTCTGACAGCCTTTGTCGCTTTGCTGCAGGAGCCATAATGTCCTGTTGTAATTGTATGTTTGCGTAGAAAAGTTCGTAGTGGTCGAAGAATTTCCAGGACTTCGGACGTAAGCAACTTTCTCTCCGCTAGCGCCAAAACGATCCCGCCAAGGATTCAGATAGAGATATAATGGAAGGTATGGAATGGCAAATGATTATGAGCACTCATTTGTCATTAATAAGAACTATCTAGATCTATTCCATCTCCATTACTTAGCCTTCACTCAGCAGCCGATCTTGTGCTCCAATGTCATATCGTTTTCAGGTTCCAGGCCAACACATGCCTTCAAGATGTTGATCAACGCGCTGCGTTGCTTACCAAGAGCGTTGACAACGGGAGTACCTGGCGGTGTAAGTGGTGCCTTGAGCATGTAGCTCAGCACACTAAGCACGCTGTGGAAGCTCTTGAAGTCCTGCTCTCCATCGTGACGCCACTGAATGCGTGTGAACAGCTCAGTGATGATGACAAGATCAATGATCAATGGCGACGCCAAAAGAGAGTCCTCGCAGACATTGAAGATGCTGATAGTCTGGTGCCCACCCATGAAGATCTCTGCGTAGTACTCATCCAGTGCACGCTTGTTGTCGCCGACTGCTGGCATGTACTTGATCACCACAGTGTGGTCCGGGTGCTCGTCCTTCTCGTATAGGACATTGTTGGCAGCAACCATGTCATCAACCACGTTGGACTTGGAGATCTCCTTCGAACGGAACTGCTTCTGTGACGACAGGTTCTTGCCATCGTTATTGCCGAGATGATTGTAGCTTGCAATCGATGTAAGCTTGATGCCTGCATTGATCAGGAAGTCGACGAGGGCGGACTTCATCTTAGTCTGTCCAGACTTGAAGTCGTCACCGCCAATGAAAGCATTGTGCTGTTCTGCGAGCTCGATGCAGCCAGGAACGAATGTGTTCTGTGGTGAGCCGTTGACGAATGGCGTGTTCTCCAAAATACAAGCCACTGCGAACACTGTCGAAGGAGATACCTCTTCGTGACCGACCTCGATGGATGCCATCAGGTTCTTGGCAGTGTCATTGACGCCTGGAATGATGTCGGCGTACCGCTCCGTGTTGGCAGTCCACAGAACAATGACTCTGTCTAAGCGGTTGATAGCTTTGAAGTCACGAATGTCCTGGCGAAGGTGCTCTACGTGCTCCAAGCAAGCTTTCGATCCAGGAATGATGTTGTCTGCTCTATCGCCCTGGTTGGCGGCAATGAAGTCTGGGTAGTATATGCTGGGCAGTGGCTTCATGCTGGCCATTTCCTTCTTGACCAGTTGCTTCAAGGTGGGCTCAAGGACCTGCGCCCGGTCCATAGCAGCAGCAAGGTCCATGCCGCTGATGTCCCAACCACCGATGGCTAGGTCGTTGGGGTGCACCATAGGTAGCAGACTCTGGAGAGGAATGTTCACATCCTCGCCGGTCTCTGCATCAGAGCCAAGCTTGACTGTGGACGACATGACGACCGAGCCATAGTAGTTCGCAGCGCGTGGGCCTTCGCGTGTCTCCCATTCGAGCTTGCGGCGGTTGGCGATGATGCCGGCTGTCACTGTGGTACCGTTGTTGCCACCAAGACCGACAAGCATGACACCGACCTTTCCGACATTGCGCTTGGTCTTGAAGTCGTACACAGTCTCCTTGGGCTTTGCAACGTACTTTCCGTCGACACGCTTGACTTCAGTTGTGCGGTAGCAATACTTGCTTGTGATGTCTTCGCCGCTATACTGCACGTTGGACGCGTCTACAGTGAAGTCTGTAGACTTGCTCTCCGGCACTGGAGTGCCCGAAGAGTAGCCCTCGGAGTCGTTGGCATGTGGTGCCATATTGATCTGCTATACAACATTAGCAGAGACCAACATTGTGTGGGAGACATTGCTGATGAATATAGTGTGGGGCATACCAGTGTTGTGTAGATCTGAATGTCTGGAAGTGTGAGCAATTGTGTCGTGTCGAAAGTTGTTTTGTGGTGCAAGATAAAAAGGTTAGAGTTGTGAGGAAATGAGGAAACAGAAAGAAATGGGGGAGTGGCAAGCTCTTATGACTCTCACCGCTTTCAAGCTCCCTCGTCGTGTGATCCATTACTTTCCGGTTGAGCGTATCGTTTGGCAAGATTGCGACGATGTGCTTGAGCTAGGAGTAATTGTTGTTGCTGGCTTTCGAGATATCCTTCCGAGAGAGAGCTCCAGTAAGGTTCCCGGTCAATGGTTTCTCCGGTCCGCTTGGCACAGAATGAGATGAGATGGGTTACTCCATCGTAGAGCTGAAGTAGTATTTCGAAGTCCGGGATCAGTTCTGGAGTCTGCGTCAAGTTGCTCTGATCGCACTTGTGATTAGCATTAACCTGAGTGAAGCCTCGAAGCTTCTCCTGAGTCCGGTAATGTAGTCTTGGTCGTAGGCTGCGGAAGACCAAATCTGCTGTCACTCGTGTAGAGCACTTGGGCCAGTGAAGTCGTTGTAATCGTGCATGGCTTAAAGACTACCATCCTATTTGGTGCGGTCTCTTCGATTCATTGTAAGAGAAGCTGGAATCCACTTGATTTGTGGGCGCAGGAGGTGACTGTTCGGCGGCCGCATTGGGGATCTTCTCCAGTGGTTATTCCAGATGAGGCGGTACCACCGTGTCTCTCCTTTCAAGACTACTATGAAATCTGAGACGGCGAGCAGTCCTCTGTTTCTGTAAGGCTCTGAATATTCCATATGCATAGCATCTGCACGTCTTTTAAGGTTGTTCCGTTATGCATGAAAACGCCGCTGCCGCCGGGCTCTGCATGCAGTGAGTGCAGGCTTCCGAAGCTGGTAACATCTATCGACTTCGACTATAGTATTCCAGGGCTTGATGTGTCGTGATGGCTGTTCTTCAGATGGAGGACGACTTGATGAAGTTTGTTGTCGTGCTCAACCCTGTCAAGATCACATTATATAGCCTCGGGAAGGGCGGGCGCTAGTGACTGTTCTTGTGCAACCATGATGAAATTCTTGTTCTGTATCTCTATATCAGCAGAGGGCGGGTATCATCGATTTGTTTGCCCTTCAGCTTCTCATTCGACGTTACGCAAATCTCAACGAGCATTGTGGCCATTGCATTACCAGCACGTCTCAAACGTGAAGCCAATAACCACCCCATAAATACTCTACGACCGACATACCTCAAGCAGGACGACCCTCTCGAGTTGTGCTGCCCACCTGCTCATCATCTGCATCAGCCTTGAAGTCACTGGCAGCCTCTTCATCCGAGTCCATAGCTCCATACTCCCTCGCTCTCTGCTCAATCTCTTCCTGGGATAGACGTGGCAGCTGCTTTGCGGCAGTCACATAATTGAGGTTCTCGGTATAGCCTTTGGCGAAGATCAAGTCAATCTCTTCAAGCGTTCTCTGGCTCGTCTCCGGATAGAAGAAGTAGATGAACGGAAAGAAGATCGCGTTGAGCACTGCAAAGAACAGGTATGTGCCCCAGCCGATCGAGTCAATGAGCACAGGAGTGATCATCACGATGAAGAAGTTCCATATCCAGTTAGAGACAGTCGAGACCGCGTTGGCCTTTGACCTCGTCTTCAGAGGATTAATCTCAGCAGGGTAGAGCCAGGGCAGCGGCAGCCAGGTGGCTCCGAAGAACGCGATGTAGGTAAAGAGTCCTACAGCAGCTCCCTTTGCCGCAGACTCTGTTCCCGGAATGAGTGCACCAAAGGCGAGGACCATGGAGAGGCATTGCCCAACAGTACCAATCAAGAACAACTTTCGGCGTCCAATACGCTCCACAGCAAACCAGGACGTGGTAGCAAAGATGCTGTAGACAACCATGTTAATTCCGCCGAGGAGGAGTGCCATATTGTGTGTCACACCGATCGAGTTCTGGAAGAGGATAGGGAAGTAGTAGATCACAGCGTTACACCCGGAAAGCTGCTGCATCATTTGACTGGAAGCTCCAAGCAAAAGACGTCGGAAGTGCTGCGTTTTGCCGTTGGTGAACAGAGACGAGTATGGCGTTACACCTCCAACATCTCCAGAAGCTCGAATGCTGTCAACGATGACGGCCATATGTGTACGAACTTCAACGCTGTCGCGGGATCGTCCATCGAGAGCAGCAAGAACGGTAGCAGCCTCTTCCTGGCGATCGTGAGTGAGCAACCAGCGAGGACTTTCCGGGAGGCGCATCATCAGGACCAAGACGAGACCGGCAAAGACACACTGAAATGCGATAGGGAACCTCCAGACCATGTCATCGGGGCCGTACAAACATCCGTAGTCGATCCTGTTGTCTGTCAGCAATGGCGATTGCGAAACGCGCATGCTTGACTTACCAGTATGCGATCAACGTTCCAATGGCAACATTGCCGCCCTCGATGCAAATGAGCTTGCCGCGATTGTGCGACTTGGAACATTCTGCCTGATATGTTGGCACAGTACTTGTGTTGATACCATTGCCGATCTGTTTTCATGTTAGCTGCGGATACTGAACATGGGACATTTGGTGACATACTCCTGTTATGCAGCGCCCAACGATGAATTGGGCAGTAGCTCCACTGTTCGGTGGCACACAAGCAAGCTGGATGATAACACCGATAATCATAATGCTGGCACCAAGGAAGATCGAGTTTCGTCGTCCAAGTCTGTCTCCGAATGTGAGGATGAAGCAGGCACCCAGAAAGCATCCCACAGCATAGATGGATACCACGAAACCCTCGTAAGTAGACTGAGAGCGAGAGAATTAGCTTACATGCGATTCTCAGTGCTTGCTCTGCAGTACTTACATCGCCATCCACTTCAGGAAAGTCGCTGACGAAAGCAGGAGCAGAGATGATACCACTCATGACACCCTGATCTGAATAGAAAAGAGTCAGTATTGCACTCTGTTGGCTGGATTCTGCCACGTACCATATCCGAAGAGCAAGAAGTCCTACAAACACAGACAGTCAGTATCCATGCTTTGAATGCAACAACGGACACTGCAACATACCGTAGTCGCAACAGCAGTGATCAACATGCCCAGGGCACGTCCGTTAGTTCCCCAGTAAGAAGGAACACCTCCCTCATCGATAGAGGTCTTCATGATGAAAGCCCAAGAGTGTGAAAATAGATAAGACAGATAGGTCCCAGTGGAAAGCGTGCCATGGGGAAGAGACGGCAGTCTATATAGGCAATCCACACCTCACGCAGCAGAACGGAGACAACGAGGTAGGACCGATAGACCTGTACGATATGTCACAGAACCAACCATAACCCGAAATGCACTCTGCTCAAGCATAAGCACATCGTCCTTCTTGGGCGTGGAGTACGCCGAGAGCAAATGTTGCTATTTGCAAAGATTTCTTTCGCAAAATAATCTCTTTACGAACATTTCCCGCCACGATCTGTTTTCTTCTGCTGTGAAGTAGCAAATCGTCCGAAACGTGGTGGAGTATGTCTCGTGCACCAAACGGGGTGAATGCGGACCCTTGGACGACCAAACAAAGACGATGGATGTTGAAGGTGGACCTGAACTCAGTCCCAAGCGCTTGGCTACCAGTAAAAGTGGGTGCTTGATGTTCTTGATCCAATCTTGTGCACGCTTTCTTTGCAAAATACCATGTGAATGCCAAGTTGAGTTGCAGTGGACGTTCCGAGAGAAGACCCATCACTGACGTCGTATGATGGAGCCAGTGGTTCAGCCGCATACAGCAATGACATCGTAAAGGTGAGTGTCCGAAGCAACGCCGCTGGACTGGCAACGACGCACATGTTGTCCTACATGTCGAGAGTGCTGAGGTGAAGACAGCTAAATTTGTAAAGCGCATTCGCGCAGTTTGGATTTTCGAAAAGATAGCTATACTAAATCGTACTCTCACGTTCCTTCGTCCCTTCGTTGTCGCTGCGCCTATGCTCTTGCTACAAGAGAGTACCACTCCTCTCGAAACAAGATTTCCTGTGCCGGTTGGCCTGCTCAACGCTCGATACCTCGCCCAGCTTTAACCTCGCAGAAGACAAATTCAATATCTCTGCTCATCGGTACTGGAGTGAGCCTGCGGAGCCTAGCCGTAATTGTTCTTGAAGCCAGTGTCCATCCAATACCATGCAATTCGTAACTTCGCTCCTCTCCGGATATGCTGTTATATATGTTGTCGTTGTTATTGTTATTGTTATTGTTGTCATCGACATTGTTTGTTTGTTGACGAACTCTACGCGTCCATGTTGCCAAACATGCCGTATTCCGCTTCGTCGTGACGGCCGTTATGAGGTTCATCATCAGAGTCTTCTTCATCCTCCATCTCAACATCGCCCTGATTGCGGTAGTTGGTGGACTGAGTCTGGTACTTGGCAGGAAGTGGAGGGACCGGTGGAACATCATAGCCCAAGCCTGTCGGACCGCTCTTGGGTGTGCCGTAGCTGCAGCTGAGCAGGCCCACAGCAGCCGCCAGGTCTTGAGGATCCTCGTCCCCGCGATAACTCTCCGCGATCGATGTGTTCGCCGTCATCGGCCTGCTGTTGGTGGACGCGCTCCATTGTCGGTGATGCGAGAAGCCACCGTCTACATTTGCGGCGCTGCCGTTCGAGAACACTGACTGGTATGACCTCGAGTATATACTGCTATTGCCGCTGAAGCGCTTGTTATCCTCGCTATGCGGCGGAGGCGTAGTCTCGTTCGAGCTCAGGTCCTCATCACGCATGTCGGAGGAGCCCGAAGCAGCTGGGGAAGACGAATCGTCGCTATCGTGGCCTTCTTTGCCGTCCTGGTTCATAGCAACGAGCACAGAGGCCGCTTCGAGCAATTGGACCTGCTGATGCTTCGAGATGAGCAGTTTCGAAGTGTACTGCCATTGCGGCGTGTGCTCCCAACTGCAAGGTAATAGGTAAGCAATAGACTTCTTGTTTCTAGCATTCCATTCACAACACGAGACTTACAGATGCTTTGTCAAGCAGCTGCCATGTTTATATGCCTTGCCGCAGTGCTCGCACTTGAGCTCGCCTGTAGCAGCCTTGTCCTTCTTGCTCAGACGCGTACCGTCACTAGCTCTTCGCATCTTTGCTTTGGACTTCTCGCTGTTCTGGAAGGACGAGAGGGAAGGTCCGTCTACAACAGCCACGTCCTCTGGAACGGAAGCGTGCTGGGGCAAGCTGCTCGGATGGGCTGCATGCCCACCGTTAAGCGACGCAAGGGCAGACTTCGACATGGAACTGCGGCGATTGACGATCGAGCCCTCGGCCACGGCATTGTCCAATGCAGCGCCATTGATGGCTGGCCGGGAGAATGTCGAGCTCTTTCGTCGGTTGATGCGGTTTGTCGGGTTCACGGTGCTCAAAGAGTTCGTGTGCGAGTGCGTGCGGCTGTACGAGTTACGCGTGGGTAGGCTGTTCGCAGGAGAGCCTACGGAGAGGCGATGCTGTCCAGCTGGACGCGACATTGTGGTGACTTCCTAAGGGACGCGAGCCGGCGTTAGTCTTCGTCCGACAGACACACAGAGATGATGACAGCCAGGGTGCGAACCTTTGCAGCAGTCATGATGGGTGTGCGAGTGTGTGTGTTGTCTGACGAGACAGAACAGAACAAAAAAAGATTAACAAGTCAAGAGATCACGAATAGCAGCGGAATCCTTTGTTCCAATGTGTCTCGGAGACTTCCAGGATTGCCTGACTCGGCCAACAACTCGCTCGCTTCGCCACTCGGCTGATGCTGCAACAACCGCTGTGATGGGCAGACTATCGAAGATGCCGTCCTCGTGAAGCGTTGTCCGGGTGCGGCAGCGGTGTTGTTGTGCCTCGTGGTATCAGTGAGACGTGTGTAATGAACAACACTTGTTCGCCCGGGCAAGAGAGAGTCCAGAAACACCTTACAATTGAGGAGAAGGGCGGGGTCCCTCAAACAAGGATTAGGGTCCAACTCAATGGATTTGCTGGGTCGTCGTTGCAACGCTGCCGGTACGTCGCGGGCAAGAGAAAGAAAGATGATAAGTTGCTGTAAGTGTCGGTGCAATGGTCTGTGAGGAAGGGACGAGTCGGTTGTTAAAAGGAAGAATAATAATTATTTTGGTTGGACGAGCGAGAAGCAAGGCAGCCAGGGCGATTGGCATCAGCTGCCAGTCTCGCGACGACCCGCTCACATTGCCTGCATCAGTAGCGTGGAAGGCTGACCAGAAGCGGTTTGGTTCAATGGGGCTCGTTCACGCGCGCAAGCCGCACATCATTCCTGTACCAATCGCGGTTTCACAGCAGCCTTCCTTCCGATCAATGCGATCTCTTGGTGTTTGTTGTCCTGTACAGCGTGCAATTGTCGTCTTCAAGAACCATCAAGGATCCGTTCACAGCGCGATACCAGCTATGAGATGTGACCAACGTGCGCCATCACGATCGAAACTCTGCCCGACATGCTTCGTCCCTTGAAATGCAAAATAGTTGGAGCTCCAGGTACCTCAGCGGTTAGAGCGGTATCCTGCAGCTGCTCCTCGTGCTCTGCTACTAGTACCTTGGGTCTGCCAATGTCGGTAACCGTGACTTGGGAAATAAATTGCTGTTCCTCAAATTAATCTCTACGCCCTCCGTTGCCATGTCGATTCACATTCGTCATGTAGACTCAGACAAGCTGATATACGGTCTCAAAGAAGCAGTTGCGGCTTTGACGAGATATCCGAACCATATCCAGCCTTGGCCACTCTGGTTGTCTGGGTTCCGTCCTGCAAAGTGGCATCGGAGATCGTCAAATAATTGTCGCAGGCCAAGTCTTGATTCACTTTCCATTGCGCTGGCCCTCCCTCACCTACTTCTGCCATTCTTCATGGATAGCTTGAATCTATGCCGCAAGACCCTACCTCTTCAACATCTCAATCGAAGTCAATTGCAGGACCCTGCGAGACCCATGATACTCTGCTACGATCTTATCTCGAAGAGCGCCTCGCTTCGCTGGCTGTGGATCATCCGCCGCTGACTGAACGGCTCCGAAACAGGATCACGCACTTGTGCCGTTCTCAAGCGGAGGCCGCGATCGCGCAAGCCCGTCTAAGCGGCGATAGGAGACGCCGCTGATGTTGGCACGTGGAGCAGTTGGTCAGCTTATCGATGTTCACATGAGCCCTGGCCATTGCGCAAGACCAAGATGAGCTTACGTACGATTTGGTGGCAGAGACAACAATCAGGTTGTTGTGTGCTGTGGCCACTGGTTCGTCTGGAAATGCTTGACAGTGAAGAAGTCAGTGAAGAGAATGGTGAGATGTGAGGAAGGTGCTCGCTGGCTCCTGCCAATAACTTAAATTTAGACGCGAGGCCGATCGTCCTGTGAAGCCTGAGCACTTTCTACAGTCCATCAGATCAATCTATTATATAGTATCTCAAACAACCTGGTTCGCGCTCAGAGGAGGGAGGAACAATGCCACGATCTTGAACTCGAGCTCCGTATACGCCCGTTCTACGAAGTCGTAGACCGTCCATAACATCCTCAGCACTGCCCGGACCACCTTCAAGTCCCGCTCGTAATAGTATTTGGCCGCTTGCTCTTCAGTTCTGGTCACTGTCCAGCCCCAACAGTATCTGATCTTGTTCTGTATGAAACCCATATCCCAAGCGCTCGCAGGATTCGACTTTGGGAAGCTGATTGTTGGCACCTTGCCTCCAGGGCACTGTGCAATTCGACAGAGTGCATCCCAGTTGACGTCGCCATCGTCGATGTTCATTTCCATGTACCGATCTGGTTTGTCCTGGAAGTACTCTCGTACACGTTGTGTGTGATTTCTGTAGGATTGGCGAATGATCTCTTCATTGCCCTCAAACTTCGTTGCGCCATAGAACTGCTCATATGGCATCCATTCTCCGCGTCCCATGTGCTTGTCCATGCTTCGCAGCCAGGTATCTTCATCTTTCCTCAAGCTGAGCACGAATTTTGAGGTGGGGAATCTCTCGGCCATTTCTCTATATACCATCGGCCAAGGCAGATCTTCGAAGGCATCGTAGAATCGAGTGAGGTCTTCAAGAGCAGATAGGTCTCCATTTGCCCATGTGTGGCAGCTATGTCGACTGCGAATATCTCTCCACCCTAGACGTCTATACCCTAGCCGCTCGAGCGCATCGCCAATAGATGTGGTTCCCGTCTTCGAGAGTCCCAGAACGAAGACTTTCGGTTTGAGTGCTTCGGGAGGTTGTCCTAGCTGGTGAATTGTGACCAGAAGAACTGAGACTATCACAGCTAGCGATGTCCAGATCGGGCTGTGGGTTGAGATGCTGGCGCCCATTGAGTCGCAAGCACCTTGCGCTTGGTCGAGCGCGAGGAATTGAGGTCAACAGAGCTGCTGATTGACCTATACTGTCAGTAGTACATCTTCAGCATGATCAAAACTTGGCCCAAAGAGTCCACAACTCGCCAAGACTTTTCTTTGGACATATCCGCACATACAAACCAAAACAATACAGAACAGCTCGCCGCAGGCGCAAAGAAGAAGCTCCACGCAGTGGCCGTCGGAGACAAAAGTAATAGCTAAGTGCTAGCTAAGAGCAAAACTATCGTTGTAGCTATAGCTTCCTTATTATTATAATAATCGAGTCTTATTATCTTAACTCTATTAATATTTTACTAGTTGATAATACTAATTGCTTAGCGAATTATAGTCTTGCTACTAGACTATAGACGACTATTAAGAATAGTAGGATTTAGAGTAATAGGAATATATATAGACTTACTTATTACTTTTTAAAAAGCTAGCTTACTAAGTAGTAACTAGTTATTAGAAGAGATCTATATTACTAGTATAGTCGTCTACTATAATAGTAATATTTATTAAACTTAGAGTACTATTTACTCTATACTTTTTTAGAATAAAGCCTAGTTTTAAATATTTTACTCTAGTATTTACTATAAAAGAAAAGATAAAAAGATCTATAATACTATAGTTAGAAAAAGAAGTACTAAGTAATAGAATCGAACTTATATAATACCTAGTAACTAGACTAGTACTAGCAAATAGTAGAGAGTCTCTAATATAGTTAGTTCGAATATATAGTAATCTATCTTTCTATAAATTATATTATATATATATAATTAGCTTCTAGTTCTACTATATAGTATAGAAGTATATCTACTAGATTTGCAAATCTACTACTAATAGGCTATATACTACTATTTTAATAATAGAGAACTTATAATACTAACTTTAAATTCTATAATATTTTAGTAGAAGATAAATATAAATAATAATAATATAATTAGATATTATTAGAAAGTATAGTCTAGTTAGACTATCTAAGAGATACCTTTTTAGGGATTAGATTATATAATATAGGTTATATAATAGTAGGTTATATAACTTATCTAATACTCTATATTTTAGAAAGAAATATAACCTATAACTAAGTAATATAATTAATATAGTTAGTTTCTATCTAATACTTCTACTTCTATTATATATTAAAACTCTTTCTATATATTATAGGTATATATATTATTATTCTATTTTAATAGGTTATAAGCCTAGGTTTATAGAGGAAGTATTAGATAGTAATAGTTAGCTTTTTCTAATAGTAGAATATAAACTTATAATAAAAGGAGCAAAAAGAGATCTAAAGTATACCTATCTATACTACTAAGAAGACTTAGAAGAACTCGGTATATTCTAGAAGTTCCTAAAGGTAGATAAGATAGAAAAGAACCTAGTAAAATATATCTAAAAAAGTAGAGCTTAAAAGATATAAAAAAGAAAAAGTAAGCTAGAGGCTAAAATACTATCTTATATAGATAAGACTTAACTTCTATACTAGAGTACTACTAATACTTTAGAAAGATATATTCTTCTAAAAAGAGACTTTTTAAGTCTATCTATAAGTATAGATAAGTAGGAAGTATAGGAAACTATACTAAGCTTATCTAAAAGAGAAGAAAGAGAGTTTTAGATAAAGAAAGTAGCTATCTAGAAACT
Source organism: Sphaerulina vaccinii (assembly GCA_022570795.1). Classification (NCBI taxonomy): domain Eukaryota; kingdom Fungi; phylum Ascomycota; class Dothideomycetes; order Mycosphaerellales; family Mycosphaerellaceae; genus Sphaerulina; species Sphaerulina vaccinii. Next base: position 640,871 of record JAKUDP010000014.1, read on the forward strand.
ACTACTTAAGTTATTTAAAAAAATATTAATTTTCTAGAGTTTAGTTTTAATATTTTAGGTAAAATAGATTAAAAGTAAAAAAATAGATTTAGTAGAAAAGTAGCTATACTAATTCTAATATAAGAGAACTATAAAGCTTTATTTAGGATAATAAGAATATATCTTATATCTAAGTAAGTAGAATAGGTTCTATTAGAGACTATACTAGATACTCTAGTATTAACTCCTTTAGAACATATATTAACTATATTATTAGACTCGCTAGATAGCTCTATTAAGAGAGTATTCTATAAAAAGTATAATATAGTAGCTCTCTATAAAATATATATCTATATATTAGTAGATAATTAGAAAGTAATATAGGAGATTAAAATAGTAAGAGAGCTCTAGAAATAGGCTAAAAAGAAGTATAAGAGTAAGCTTTAAACTATAGAAAGAAGCCTTCTTAAATAGTATACTACGTTCGAGATATAAAATAGCTAGATAATTAATAAAGTATAGTAGAGCCTAAGTACTATTATAAGAAGAGTAGTTATAATCTCTCTATAGTTTAAAGAAATTAAAACTAAAAATAGGAAAATATAGTAACTTCTTATAGCTCTATCTAAGTTCTACTTAATAATTAGAGATAGTATAGACCTAAAGTAGGATTTTAAGCTTTAGAATATTTTTAGAATTCTAAAAGAAAAATAGAAATAGATAATAGGCCGAGAGATAGCTATATTTACTAAAAAAGGTATCTAGGGACTACTAGCCTATTTCCTCTATAAAGAACTATATATCTAGAATAATTATTCTAGACTTAAGAAAGTAAAAAAGGCTACTAAGACTATAGTACCGAAAATAGGATACTAAGTTAAGAAAAGATACTCTCTATTAAGATAAAGAAGAGAATCTTTACTAGAAAAAGATAAACTTAAAAAAATAGTAAAAAAACTTAAATTTAAAGTATTATTTTTTAAAAAGAAATCTAACTTAAGTAAGAAGTACTTAAAGAAGGCTTTTATAGTATAAGAAAATATAGAGTTACTAACTACTTTAGAAGTATCTTAAACCCTATTAGAGGATAAGAATATAGATAAGGTAGCCTACTTAACTATAGATATAAAAGGTAAGTATAGGCTATTAGAATAGCTACTTAACTCTTATACTTCTACCTATATAACTAACTAAGAATTACTCTTTAGAGAACTAAAACCTCTTTAGACTAGGAAGTAGATTAAGGTCGGTAGTAGCTACTTAATAGCTATATATATTAGGAAAGTAGTAATAGAAGAAAAAAAGGGGAAATAGATTATACTAAAAAATATTCTATTTATACCTAGTCTTAGAGTTAATCTTATTTTATAAAGTTAGTTTAGTAAGTAGTTCGGTATTTAACTACTAAAATTTATATTTGTTTTAGCCTCTAGAAAAGTAGTTATCTAGATAAGAATATTAGAAGAAGTTCTATTTATTAAGGAAATTAATAAGAGTCTAGCTCTAAGTCCGTCTAGCTCTAGAGGCTTGACTAAAATTAAGTATACTTCTTATAGGAATTAATAGATAAAGTATATACTTTCTATATATTAGAGAGTACCTAGAATTAGTAGGAGCTCTAGTATCGAAAGCTTATATATTTTAGAGAAAAGATAGTAAAAAACTTTTACTAGGTCTTAGATTTAAAAAGCCTAATACTAATTCTAAAGGAGTATAGGGTATATAGAGTCTATATAATAGTAAAGATAAAGTAGTATAGAGGGAAAGAGATATAGTAGAAGCCCTAAAAGCTAGCTTTTATATCTATTAATATCTATAGACTCCTACCTATTTTAAAATTAGAATTTAAGTAGTAGCTTAAAATTATTAATAACTTTTTAAGAAAGAAGTAGGCCTTCCTACTAAAGTTAAGAATAGATATACTACCTACTCTCTACTAATAGAAAAGGAAGGTAGAGCTTTAATCTAGAAATTCTCTCTAAGTAGTAAGAAGTAATAGAGCTAGAGAGCTTCTTACTATACTAAAGTAGTAGAAGAGAGAGAATAGAATCTCTTTCTATACTACTAAGGTATATAACTCTATTTAGAATAGAGTTATTAAAAGGTTAATCTAGACCTCTAAAGAAAGAGTAAAAGCAATACTAGAAGAATCTAATATACTAATTAAGTTCTAGCCTAAAGTACTAGAAGTAAGTATTATTATTAGAAATACTTTTCTAAATAGGCTAGATATTAATAGATTTAAAGTCTTACTTAAAAAAGTATTTTTAGAATAGAAACCTCTAGTATTATATTTTAGAGTCTAGAGCTATAGAGTAGTAGTATATATAAACCTAAAGTTCTAGCTAGCTAGAATAAGATTAGATAAACTAATAAATAGAGGTAAGAATACTATATTTATTAATTATATTCTAGATACTACTAAAATATAGCTTTTCTAGGAGCCTAATATAGGAGCTATTAAAGCCTATAGTAATACTAAGTAGTTTAAGTATAAGAAAGAAAAAGATTTAGAATTAAATATTTCTAGGCTTAACTAATCTAGTAGTATACTAGTTAGGAAACTAGTAGAGAGACTAAAGAAGTAGAAGGAGTTCTAAAGTCTATTAGGCTCTAGAGGCCCGACTAAATATTAACTACTATTTATATAGCTTAGATCTCTACTAATAGATAAGGAGGAGTACTAGAGGATAGAAGATCTAGAAGAAGAAAACTCTAAGAGTATATAGCTTTAGAAAGAGAAAATTAGAGTAGAGTAGCTAACTAATTAGCTAACCGAAGTTTATTAAAAAACTAGTAGAAATATATATATTAGAAAATATCTAGATATTATATAAAATCTACTAGAAGTAAAAGTATAATTCTAGAAGAGAAAGAGATCTCTTTTAGATAAAAGGAAAGAACCTAAATCTAAAGCCTATAGTATAGTTATAAAGTAGGTCCTCTAAAAGAGATAGAAAGATAAGGAAGAGAATATACCTAACCTAAAGTATTATAAAGTATTCTTTAGCCTAATTAAAAAAAAAAGAAGATTATATCTAGAAAATCTTAGTAGAGATTAAGAAAGTTATATTTATAGTACTTGGACCTAATATTACTTTAAAGTAAAAGGTTCCTATTCTAAAGTTCTATAAAAAGGTAATATAGAATTCTAAATAGAGCTATATATAGAAAGAAGTAATCTAGAAAGAACTAGTAGCTTTAGATAGTAACTATACCTAGAAGCTAGTTATACTACTAAAAAGTATAAACCTTATAATATCTAAATAGGTCTTTAATATAAAAAGATTAATTAGTAGAGCTATTAAAAAGATTAAAGTAAAACTAGTTACTAGAAGGTTTTTCTAGAAGTTTAGAGTAGACTTTAAAGATACTTTTATACTAACTATAAAGTATAATACTTTAAAAGTATTTATAGTAGTTATTTACAAGAAGAACTTAGAGATATACTAAGTAGATATAAATAATATATTTATAGAAAGCTCTCTAAAAGAAGATATCTATATAATCCTACTTCTAGAAGTAGAGGTTCTACTTAACTAGGTCCTAAAAATTCTAAAGAGTCTCTATAGACTTAAGCAAATAGTAAGAGACTAGAATAAACTCTATATTTTAAAGCTAGAATAGATAGAATTCGATTAATTAGAGATCGACCTATACCTACTTATTTATAAAAAAAGAAGGATTATAGTTCTAACCTATATAGATAATATACCTATTATAGTACTAGAGCTAAAGAATATTCTCTAGTTTAAAAAATAGCTTAGTAAGGTCTTTAAAATTAAGAATCTAAAAGAGCTAGAAAAGATTCTTAGAATAAAAATAATAAGAAATAGAGTTATAGAAACTCTAAAGCTTAATTAAAAATACTATATCTAAAAGAATCTTATAAAGCTAAATATAACTAAGGAAAATACCTATCTAACTCTCTTACTAATAGATAGTTATAAAAGCCTTACTAAAGCAATTCTATCTAATAAGAAATATACTAAATAGAAGTACTAAAGCTAGATAGGTATATAGATATAGCCGATAGTTATAATAAGACTAGATATTACTTTCGCTCTTAGTAGACTAAGCTTATATATAGCTAACCTAATAAAAGGATATATAAATACTCTAAAGAAACTAGTAAGATACCTTAGGTCGTCCCTAGATCTAGAACTTATATTTAGAAAAAGTAGTAGAAGCTTTATTAGATATTTAGACTCTAACTATATAATAGATAAAGTAGATAGAGTTTTAATTCTAGAATCTATCTTCTTCCTCTATAGAGTACTAGTATCTTAGATAAGTAAAAAGTAAAAGTCTATAGTAATATTAACTATAGAAGCTAAGTATATAGCTCTAAATATATATACTAAGTAATTTTAATTCCTAGTAGTACTTCTAAGGGAAATAGACTATATAGAGTTAGTAGAAGAATATTCTTTTTAACTACTTATTAAAGCGAACTCTAATATAGTAAATAAACTTAGACCTATTTAGATTATAGAAAATAACTAAGTATCTCTAACTCTAGTTAAGAATACCTATACCTATAAAAGATTAAAATATATTAATATAGCCTATAATAATATTAGGAAACTCTAGTAGTAAAAGAAGATAGTAGTAGTATATATTCTAATAAAAGAGATAGTTATAGATAGGTTAACTAAGCCGAAGAATAGTCCCTAATTCTAGAAGTTTATAAAATAACTCTAGCTTATATAAATAGCTTTTCTATACTTAATAAGTTATCGAGATTTGGAATAGAATATAAGTACTAGAATATAAAGTAGAAGAACTATCTAGCCTAAGTAGAAATATTAGAAAGTATAGTCTAGTTAGACTATCTAAGAAATACTCTTTTAGAAATTAGATTATATAATATAGGTTATATAATAGTAGGTTATATAACTTATCTAATACTCTATATCTTAGGAGGAGATACAACCTATAACTAACTAATATAATTAATATAGTTAGTTCCTATCTAATACTTCTACTTCTATTATATATTAAAACTCTTTCTATATATTATAGGTATATATATTATTATTATATTTTAATAGATATTCGATTATAAGAAGAGCTAATAAACTAATTAGTATTATAATAAAAGTTAATAAAAGAAGTTATATATTTACTTAATAGAATAATATCTAGAGATTATATAAATAGCTTTATCTAGATATATATATACTATCTACAACTAGCCTCTACCTAATCTACTAACCTATATAAGAAATAGTAGCTATAGTATTTACTAACTATTCTAGAGTAGTAGGTTCTAATAAATTTAGAAAAGAAGCCTATTCTTATATAAAGTTATTATACTCTAGTAAGTTCTCTCTATAAGAATAGGCTATTAGAGGATAATATCGGCCTAGATAAGTACCTAACGCGCTTTTTGGCTACTATATAATATACTATAAATCACACCACTTTGTGTTAAGATCGATGCTAAAAGAGATTAAGTCGGCAGTGCGTCGGTTGCAAGCGCGAGTATGTAGCTAGTCGCCACTGTAGTGGTTGGTGCTTTGGCATACGCACTCAAGTTAGTCCGCAACACTTGAGACGACAAATACTGGTCATCACAATCATGACGTGCTCGACTCAAGTAAGGACCGTGCCTGTTCGATATGAGCAAGACTACAACGCATTCAGACCTGAAACAGACAGCACGAACACCTCTTGAGATATCCTGTTGAGAATATGGCCTCCATCCATGCAGCTTCGTCTTCAATGACATTCGATCAGCTCCTTGCTCGTCTCAAGACCTTTCCAGCTCCTCTATTCAACCCAGGCAAAGCACACGATCCTTCACTAAGTGATAGCATCGCCTCGCAATATGTGCACCCAGCACTAGAAGCTCTGTTGCATCTGTTCAACCACGATCTGGCCTCTGCCCACTTCTTGGTTCGTCATATGCAGTCGCCACCAGCATATGAGTCCATGTACGTTCATGGCATCCTGCATCGTATTGAGGGCGACTACGACAACACACGAGCGTGGTACTCCAACGTGGGCGACTGGGAAGGCTTCAAGAAGTTCTGGGGCCCGACAGATAGTCCCGAGGAGGAAGATGGACAGAAGATGCCGCAGCAGAAAAGCGCCCGGGACTTTCTGGATCGTATGGAGAAAGCCTCTGGCAAAGGTGGCAAGAAGGAAGGCTTGGAATCTTTGCAATCAGAGAGTCGCAAAGAACTTGAGAGCCTCTTGGAATGGTGCCTGGAGAAGTTCGGGACGACGATGCATAAGGATGCAACCAAGGACTGGGTAGCTCCAAGTGACGAGCTGAAGCAGATGGGCGAGGACCAGGTCAGCGGATCGGCAGGGCCACGGAAGTTCTAAGAATTTCATATCCTGCCCATGATGGTTGAAGACCAGGCTTTGTCGAAATGCAATTCAGTAAAGCCTAGGCATCAGTCCACCTTGGCTCAAGTCCCTCTGACATGTGAGTCCACACCATCTTCAGGCCGTGCAGCTCGGAGTCCTCTCGTTATCTCATTGAGACATTGGCGGTCCTGCTCCCACGTATCAAGGTCGCCGTAGCAGATTTTGCTTGCACGGCTCTTCGCTTCCCCAAGCTCATAGCTGATTTTACCCATTTGCTCAGACACCCGGTTATGAAGCTCATACACCAGCTTTATAGCATCGTCATTAGCCACGAGCCCACCGTGTGCATTCCTCCAACCTCGATCTTGCCACTTATACATCCATTCATTCATACAGAAGATGGCATATCGAGATTCCGAATAGATAGCCATTTCAACTTTTGGCTTGCAGTCTAGGGTTTGGTACTTCTGTAGAGCCAGTTCCAGTGCGAGAATGACAGCCATTATCTCCGCTCTCTGGTTCGTTGGTGGCGGTGTCGATGGTAGTCGTCTAATGCTGGAAGCCCAACTGCCGAATTGGAGAGTCTCAACTGCTACTGTGGTAGCTACAGATCCTGGGCGGCCGTTGCCTCGACATGCACCATGAACGTGGTAGACCATTGTGTAGACCATCTTGAGGCTCGAGCATGAAACGATCAATCAATGTAAGGCTTAGTGGAAGGTCGCACAGGCTTAGGCCTCAAGTGAATTCTGCCTCTTCGTGGTTGAACACCGAGTCGCCGAATCGGGGACTCATCTGGACAATAGGAATAGCCGTCTAGAACTTGAAGCATCGCAGTCGCGCCGCTGTCTTGCCTCAACATCTTGTTCAGCTTGCTGTCCAGAGGATCTGCTTCGGCGATAGAGCAGTTGAATATCTTGAAGTGGAGGCCGACGAGTGGATTGCCCGATTAAGATACTCTCATACTGAGTATCCCAACTTGCCTTCGAAGGATTGCTTGTCGCCTCAGCGGTGCGTCTTCTTTATTTATGTACAGTCTGTATCGTGTTCAGTAGTTTGGGACCAAATTAGGGACCATACCTATGTGCTGAAATCACGCTAGTGAATAAGTTAGCTCTCCTCCAATACTTAACGACACCTCCATGACGCATGGCAGAAGCCATAGCGCATTACTGCCTTCCAAGCCTTTCAAGATCACTCTCAGAGCATTGCTTGTACACGGCCTTCGTAGTCAGGATGATGCTGAGTTCCATCTCACACTACCCATCATGCCGTGAACCTGCTGCGTGTGGCTCGTACACGCGTTTGTGCATTCGCGTTCAACGTTTCATGCTTCGATGCGGTTTTCCAGACTCTTATCGTGCTGGTAGCAGCACTGAACAGAGCAGCGGTAGGTGCATGAGAATCGTGCCATCGTCGATGCCTTGTGCTAGTAGATGTAGAAGCAAGTATTCGTGCTCGACTTTGCTGCGGGCTCGCAGTAGCATCGGCCGTCGGAAGTGAAGTCGGAGCCCTCTTACCCATGCATGGCAAGAGCAGGCTATTCCTGCCTGTTTCATGCTACAGCTTCTCTACTTTAAATTCTCCAAACTGCCGATTCCTGCCTGCAAAGGTGATCTGCAAAAAGACCTCAACCAGCCACGGAACATCCACAGAGGAGCTCACACGATCACGTCAAGCAGGATTTCACTCTTCTGTCGACTTCTGCAGCAGCGCCTGGAGTGGGAAGTTCTCGCGTAGTCCCCCGATGTCCATTGTCTGGTTTCACATGGTCTCCTCGGCCCATCTTTCGAGATTGAGTTCCAGCCTACATTCGTTCCGTTCGAGATAGGCGAAGGGCTGAGCCAGATTTATACCAGTCGAAGTCTGTCTAGACTGGTAGGATAACGCGCTGTCAGCTGGACTGGCAGTACCAAGTGCGGCCAAACTGATGAGGGCTCAGTATTCCTACAAGAATGCAGGTACGAGCTGACGAGGATGGTTGGCATCTTCACATCAGCCATGTAGACGAGCGCGGCGGATCTTCGTGACGAGTAGAACCGGATGCATGACTGACTGCAGCTGCAGATCCTCTACTACGGTAACTGCTGGTATATTCCAGCTTTGCCGACTACTAGAGCTGCTCGTACTGCGGCTGGGGCTTGGGTGCTGCATTTGCATCTGCATCCTCAAACTTCGTGTCCGAGATTGTTCTCGGTGTTGGTGGTGCATCATACCAAGACAGCTCACATGGACATCAGGCAGCTGCTGACTCACGACAACACTCTGGAAAAGCTCCCGATAAGCCAGTCAAGCCGAGCTCAAGATTGGCAATATGCTATACAGACTGGAAACCTGGCTCTGCTTGAGACCAGTGTCTCCAGATTGCAGAGGGAACGACAAGTGATTCTTGTGCAAGCAATGCTCAGAATGGCCTTGCAAGGCGACAGTGGTACTATCTTGAGTTACCTGTTCAGCGCCGGCGCAAGGATCGATCCCACACTTGACAAAATCTCTATCAAGCAGCCTCGTCGGCCAATCTACTTCTTCCAAGTCTTGGTAGACCAGGGATGGCCGTCTGGGCCTCGAGGAGTGACAAACAACCTATCACATGGACGTGAGGTCGTGGAGCTACTTCTCAAGCATGGCCGCATAGTTGGTGTACCCTGCCTCCGTGCAGCAGTATTGACCGGCGATGTCGAAGTGCTTGCGATTCTGATCCAGAATATCGACCCGCGAGCAAAAGTCCCTGATATGCCAGACTACGAGAAGGCGATGAACAACCCATCGTACTGGACTTCTCCGGCGATGTTTTCCGAAGAACCATCGCTGACGCGCATCATTGATCAAGCTAGTCTGTTGCAATTGGCAGCGTTGCATCAGGAACTCGATATGGTGCAATACTTGCTAGGATTGAAAGCATCAGTGGACCTCACGCCACTTGAAGGGCAGTGTGCAGAAGGGGTCAATGGATGTGCTCTGCACAAAGCCGTGAGCGGAGCTACGGTTGGCAAGCTCGCACAGCCAGACATTGTGTTCGTCTTGCTGCAAGCTGGTGCAGATCCATTGCTCAAGGACGAGCTTGGCCGGACAGCATTGGAGATCAACGAGCATTGGGGTCATCCAGAGACGAAAGGTGTCATCCAACGGCTCCTGAATGAACGAATGGGTACATGATGAAGCGCTCTCTGCTGAAGAACACCTACGACTGCACTTTCCCATGGCAGCAAGCTCTGCCAGGGACAAGAGAGTACTGCGAGAGCATGAATTGGCAGAGGGGCGTCGAGGACTGGCCGGACCGAGTCAGGGAATTGTAGGAGACCTCCTCACAACGCCTACAGAAAGTATGCCACGCAACACAGGGTGGTCTCGCCTCAGACGTGCTGGATTCACACTGTTGATCTACTGCGGGATCCTGACCAATGGGCACTGACGAGCATCAATCTCTGTGCCTGAGACAGTGCTTGCACGCGAATTCGATCACCAATATCAGCCGCGCGATCAGGGCGACCCTCGTGGAGCGGTCGACGTTGGCAAAGAGATATCTGTAATGAAGCGTCGCCGGCTCATGTTCATTGAACAGCTCGCCTCTAGAAGCGGGCTCTAATCAAAGAGCCCATCAACTAATGGGGAGGTCCCTCTCTGACGAACATGCCACCGCCTCCCGACGAAGCGGGAGGCGTGAAGCTATACCCGTTCTTCTTGCTGTTGGTGTCTTTGTCTAGTGTGCGAGCGAAGATGAATCTATATACTCCGAGGACTGCGGCACCAGGGTCCAAACCGGTCAACGATATCAGTGGTCCCATTCACGTGTCAACAATCTCAGGCACTTCATTCACCGTTTGTCGAGGTCAGGCAGACTTATGCGCATAAGGCATCTCATTCACTAGTCTCCGAGTATCATAGAGGCCTGAGGCAAGGCAACGATAGCAACGATGGAAGATCTCAGGCACTTCATTCTTTTTTTGTCGAGGTCAGGCAGACTTATGCGCATAAGGCTCTCATTCACTAGTCTCCGAGTATCATAGAGGCCTGAGGCAAGGCAACGATAGCAACGATGGAAGCGGACGCGGCGGAGGAGGTCCGTAGCATGCGATCGCGGAGCATCTCTAGCTTGGAGGACATTTGTCTGAATATCGAGTGCCTTGGAGGCAGATCCATCGTCTCTTGTGCAGACTGAGATGCGGGAGAAGAAGGGAAGCTCTGTACGATATTTCATGGCTCGCTTCAAACCTGCCGTCAAGAGCATGTAGCGACTGTAGATACGTTCCACCACGAGAGTACTGACCACCATGAGTATGTTTCCACGCTGATGTGAGTTATATAATGCCATGACATTCCCTCGTCCCATCATTGGCAAAAAAGTTGGACCCGAGGGACCGGTCGCCGCTGCGTCCTCCAGAAACTCTCTGTCTCTCCCATGCGATTCCTGCAGCCCATAACTTTACCCAAGCCATGTACAGTTGAGTAGCTTGGAAAGGTTCTATCAAGGTCGTGTTAAGGGAAGAGAAGGAAGAAACAGAGCAAGGTGGTTGTAACAGATGTGGCCGAACATTCCTCGATAACGATTCCACGATGCAGTCGTCGGCCTCTGACCGCAGAGCGCAAAAACCGTCACTACGAACTCGCACCTCTTCGACAATCCACTATTCATCATTTCCCACAGCACCACCCAGAAATGCTGGACGACGACCGCCGAAAAAAGACATGAAGAACAATGGTGCGGTCACTCCGCCGCCACCAAGTGACCAGGACTCGAATGACTCGGAGTCGCAACATGATGAGACACCACTTCCCACCGGGCAGCTCGCCATACTGGCCGTCATTGCGCTCGCGGAGCAGACGGCGCTGAATAGCATATCGCCATACTTGCCAGACATGGCATCGTCGTTCCCCGAAGTCGATGAAGCGGACATTGGCCTGTATGTTGGTCTTATCGCGTCTTCGTTCGCTTTGGCTCAATTTGCAACGAACTTCCTATGGGGTTGGTTGTCAGATCGAGTCGGGAGGAAGCCGATTGTTCTGACTGGCACGCTGTTGACTGCAGCGTGCTTCATTGCCTTTGGCTTCTCCCGCAGGCTGTGGCATGCAGTACTTATTCAGCTACTGATGGGTCTGGTCAATGGCAACCAAGGAGTTATCAGTACTTGCCTAGGAGAGATTACAGACCGCTCGAACCAGAGTCGCGCTTTCACATACTTGCCGGTCATCTACGGGCTTGGAGGCATTACTGGTCCACTGCTGGGCGGGCTGCTAGTCATGAGAGAACATCCCTTCAAACCTGGCCAGCCCAATCCATACCCATACTTATTGCCGAATCTATTTTCTGCTGCTGTTCTGATGATAGACTTCGTCCTCACTGCGATCTTCTTGAAGGAGTCGCTGGACACAGCTGAGGATCTGCCACCATTGCAGAAGAGGGTGGGAAGCTTGTTCGCGTGGCTCTGGCAATTCACAAGTTCGTCAAAGCCGACTTACTTGAGTCAGCAGAGCAGGAAATCCAAGAATTACACATATGGAACTATTGGTCAAAGCAATGGCTCCATTGAAGAGGACCAGGAAGACGAGGACGACGAGGATGACGAAAACGATGATGACGACGAGAATACGGCACTGTTTGCAAATCACGAGGAACTCGATCGCAAGGATATCTTCAACCGTGACACCATTCTCTTGCTGATCTCGTACTTGATCTTCCAGCTCGGAAATGTGAGCTTCAACTCTCTCTACCCAATATTCTCGGAGGCAAGGCCGCCCACTGGTCGCAATCTCTCGCCAGAAGAGATCGGAACAAGTCTGGCATTTGCTGGACTTATCACCATCGTCTTCCAGATTGGCATATTCGGAAAGCTGCGTGAAAAGATGGGCAACAAAGTCACCTACAGAACAGGACTGGCGGGCTTCGTGATTGCTTTCTTGCTCATGCCATGGGTCGGGTACAAGGACGGCCGAGATGGCACGCACGAGCCTACTCAAGCGGGAAAGATATGGCTCTGGGTCGAGCTCGGGGCAGTCCTTCTCATCAAGACAGTAGCATCTGTCGGTGGTTTGACGAGTGCGTTGCTCCTCATCACGAATAGCGCACGTTCTCACGCCGTTCTGGGCGCACTCAATGGTCTTGCTCAAACTTTGAGCGCTGGTGGGCGAGCACTGGGACCATTCATAAGTGGAGCGCTATTCACTGCTGCAACTCATGTGCGGCCCAAGGGAGAAGCCATGGCATTTGGCATCTTTGGTGGCATTTCCTTCATTGGGTTCTTAATGAGCTGGGGCATTCGCAGCCCGAGCCTCGAGGCAGAAGGATGGGATGAGGGTACGAGTGACGAGGAAGATGCTGAGAGTGACGACGAAACGTCCCCAGCAAGACGACGATAGCATGTACAGGAAAGGCATTCACTTGAGCACTATTAGCGTGGAGTTTGTAAGGTGTACAGAACTTGCATGAGGAATGTGTAGAGTCAGGACTATTATTGACGATCGATAGACTCATAAACGACAGACACTCATACCTGCGTACTATCAGCCATTGCTCCAGGATCGAGGTCACCCACATCACGAGGTGAAGCAGCTCAGTTGAGAAATGTGTCAGAGAGACAACAAGCAGGCCCTTAAGCATCAGCTTATCGCTACTCATCTGGTAAGTTCTTTAGGTATGACTTCGCCTCTGCTTGCAGTGCTTGTAGAGAACGATCAGGAAATGCATCAACACGGACCCTCACTGGCAAGCCGATACGATGCGGGCTTCGGAACCGGACCCGTTATGTAATGCTCCAAGATATACGAGATAGGCAGGTACATCCAGCAGATATAAGCCATTGTACTTCTCACTATCTGCCTCATAAGATGCAAAGCACTCATATGTTAACAGCATGGCAGTGATACCACTTATAGTCACAGCATTTGCTGCGTACACACTTGCTCGCGACATCTCGTTTCCTCCTGTTCAACAGGCTCTCAGCGCCATCGACATCAACAACAACCTTACTCCAGGACTCAGCGAGGACATCTCGCAAGCAAGATTCGCCGGCCTCACAACGTATGCCAATCTTCCTTACGTTCACTGCTTATCCGCAGACGAAGATATCGAACCTTACGACATCGCCATCCTCGGAGCCCCCTTCGATACAGGTGTGACAGCCCGACCAGGCGCTCGATTCGGTCCTCTCGGGATCCGCGAAGGCTCCAGAAGGATCGCACCAGAGTTCTCCTACTCTGTATACACTGGCCAGAATCCTTTCACTCAAGGCTTCAAGATTGTAGATTGTGGCGATGCACCGCTTACAGTTCTGGATAATACGATTGCTTTACGACAATTGGATAAAGCTCATAGAGTTGTCTCTGCTCGAAGGACGAACGATTCAGAATATACTGTGCCGAGAATCATAACTTTAGGCGGAGACCATACTACGACTTTACCTGCACTGCGATCGACTTTTAAGCATTTCGGTGCTGTCTCTGTTATACATTTTGATTCTCACCTGGATACTTGGGATCCCGATGTCTTAGGCGGCGGCCTCTCACACTACGCCGGAGTAAACCATGGGACTTTTCTTCACATCGCGCATGAAGAAGGTGTGATACGCAATTCTTCGATTCATGCTGGTATCAGGGCACCTGTTTCTAACAAGAAATATGATTTGAAGAATGATCGAGCTTGTGGTTTTCATATCCTCACAGCACGGGACCTTGATAGACTTGGTACTGAGGCTTTTGTGAAGCATTTGAAAGATCGTGTAAAAGGGTCTAAGGTGTATATTACTGTTGATATCGATTCCTTGGATCCTGCTTATGCTCCTGCGACTGGGACTGCGGAGCCTGGAGGCTGGACCACGAGAGAGCTGTTGACTATCCTCGATGGACTTTCTGGGCTTGAAGTAGTCGGAGCCGATATCGTTGAGGTGGCACCTATATACGATAATCCTGGCGAAACGACTACGCTCGCTGCTGCGGAAGTCGTTCGCTCACTGATCACCCTTATGGTGGATACGCCTGTCAAAGCATTGAATACCAAGGCCTGAGACGTTAGCGGAAGCGTGGAATGAACAATACCGGAGGCTGTATGGCGTGGTCGTGGCACAGTGCCGTGCCGTGCCAACTTGCTTTCTTGATTTACTCATGATCTATGGACCAACAGTACAACCACTATTCTTCTCCTTATCGGGAACGAGTTCATCCACATCCATTTCCTGACCAGACTTCACCATCCTCGTCAAATTCTTCTTGTTACAACGTCCAAAATACTGACAATCCTTCGCTCTGCCGAACAATCTTTCCCGTGCGTCACTTGTCGCACCTAGTTCCACAACTAGGAGAAAGACCAGCACACCTGTCACCACGCCAATTAGTTGTAGCGAGTTGAGCGAATCTGCCAATGCCAGACAAATGACAACTATAGCCATCAGAAGTCTCCAGACCAGACGTTTCTTCTTCGTGAGTCGGATATTCTCGTGTTCGCGATGGACGTGGCTGACGGATATCAAGGCCATGAACATTAGCGCGAGTCCGAAACCTCCGCAGTAGAACCATCTGAAACCATTGGGTATGTGCTCTTCGCTTCTCTCTTGGTATTGTTCTGTCAAGTATTCCAGATGTGTATTCTCTTCATCATGTGCAGCTACTAGCATTGCTAGACCGCTCCCACCGAGGACAAATGTCATAATGAACGGTAAGTGGCCCATGGACCATGTGAAAGCACTCATTTTGTGTCTTCTAATTGCGTGGGTGCGGAGGTTGGCGCCGTCGATTTCGAAGTACCTGTTTGAGCGTCAGAACATACATTATGAGTCTGCTGGCATATGCCTCACTTACATCCAATTGAAGATGAAACATTGGATCAAGCCCAGCACACCCTTACCATAGAATGCATCGATCCCATTGACGGCACTCTGGTATAGCAGTGCTACGACGGTATAGCCGAACACCAATGAGACGAATGCATTCGTCCTTTCCACTCTGTGCTCGATGTTGATAGCAGGTACCACCTCGAAGAGTGACCAGCTCTCATCGCGAGCAATGAACTTGGTGTAGAGTGCTTCGACCCAAAAGTGACCAACATGTCCGGCAAGGTCCACGAGAAGTGCCACAAAGATCAAAGCTAATTGGTAAGGCCATTCGACATGTATAGAACCAATCCATATTGCCGCACCAAGAAGGGTTATCGCTACGTGGAATATCATAACAGGACGAACCATCGGGACGAAGTAACCACAGAGAAGGAGATATCCAGCCATGAAAAGTCGAGCAGCCAGATAGAAACCAATGAGTGTCGCATAGGTATGTTCGAAGGCCTCGATGATGTTCGTCGTGTAGCCGAAAAGACAGGCCAAGAGGAATAGGATTGAGATCCGCTGAAAGACGTCGTCTGTCTCGAACCATGAAATAAAGAGGCTCATATCGTTCCAGATCTTGTATGATAGTGTGAAAGTGATCACGAAGTGAAGTAGACTCAACCCAGTAGGGTGTTCAGCTGTGTGGTCGCCATTGATCTGCAGTATTCCCACATAAAGCAGGTCTACGAATAGCTCAAAGGACTGAACCTCCTCACTGCCGGCCGATCGCCATAGGATGCCTTTGTGGAAGTACTGTCGAAGAGTCGGTATTTTGAACAACTTGAGTGGAGTCGCGAAGCCGCGTTCACAAGCTGACTGTTTCTCGCTGGAACTGGAGTGGAGGCTGGGTGTAGTTGTACCACTAGCACTTGGACTATCATCATCGTAGCTTCGCACATGCGCACTATAGCCATAACGATCGAAGTGTGCTTCCAGTGCTACACCGTGAGTCGTGACGCGATCCAGTTCGTTCGCGAGAGCATCCAACTCAGCATGGACTTCGGAGAATTTCTCGTATACTTCCTGGTGCTGGCTTCGAAGCTGTTCTCGGCGATCTTCGTGGTGGTCTTGAGCTTGTCTCAGAGCATCGAGGTGCTGACTCGTTCCGGAAATGTAGACGTCGAACTCGTCGTGACTGTGTATCTGTGCAAGACGCGCCTTTAAGCTTTCGGCTTCTTCTGGTGAGGCGGCTACGTGGATACGCTTGCCTGATGGATGTAGGAAATGGCGTAAGCGTTCGCGAACGCGGGCTCCATGATGATGGCTTAGGTGCGCACTGGAGGACAACGCATGAGTAGATGTAGAGTCTACATTGATGTGCTGTTGCTTTTCGAGGTCTTGATTGGCAGGTGAGCTGGCCATGGCGTTGTGTATGAGGTTTGAGTGCGCGCAGTGCTTGCGCGCATAATACAGGGGATGGTCGTAGAGTACAGATGAAGTCGCGAATCTGAAGAGCTGAGTTGAGCTGTTGTGTCGATCCTTCGGTAATGGTTCCTTTGGTTAGCTGGCAATGCACGCTAAAAACGCCACCATGCTGATAGAGCTATGAGTAATCCGGGTGCGTCTGTGTTATTTCGCGTTCGAGGTATGAGATTTCTGTACTCCAAGCTATTCAAGCCAAGTGGCGCCCATACGCTTCGAGCATTCCAGATAAGACCGAAGTGGCGGCAAGACAATCGGTACGAGGCGATGCGATATGGTCGCGGTGAGATGCTTTGCCTGCTCCAGATGGAGGTGTAGGATTGCGCCAAGAAAAGCATCCGAATCCTACAGCAACAAGTACTACAAAATATGGTCAGTACGATCGTGGTTCAAACAGTGCTATCGAGAGCCCTGCTACTGTCATGCAAGCTATGAGACATCGAGTAGTGTTCATGCAACAGGTTCCAATTCATCCTGCTACATGAATGACCTTAGCTCATGCTTTCTTCAGTAGGTCTTCGGCTTCCTTGTTTCTGACACCAGCAGTGCCTGCATCGCTTTCAGATGGCTTGCGACCAGTCGCATCGTCTGAACCAGCACTGACGCTGTTTCGCGCCGCCTGCTTGAGCCGCTCGGTGTCTTCTTTCCGGATATCGTCAGTCTTGTCCTTGTCCTCATCGTCGTCGCCCAACGAGAATGGATCATTGTCATCCTCTGGATTTGGCGCGACACTTGTCAAAGGTTGCCATTTCTTGCTCTTTTCCGCACTCGATGCATCCTTGTTTGATGATGCTCTGTCGGCAGCATCTACCTCGTCCACGGGTCCGCTTTGAGGTGGTTTTGGCTGAGGCTTGAACAAGTCTGGGTTTGCTGTTTTCCGACTGCTAGTCCGTGGCGGCTGAGGCGGTGCTACAAAACGATTAGCTTTGCCCTCAACACTGGCAAGATATGAGTACTTACGAGCCTCCTCGTCTCGCATCTCCAGACGCTCGAATGCTCCAGCATCAAGCTCGTGAGGATCCGCATCGTAGCGTTGCGCATCTGTGCTTCTACGCTGCTGCTCTGCAGACTTCCTAATGCCATGCAGCTGCTCGCTCTGGCTAGGCCCAAAGTTCTGTCTTCCAGTATTCTGCCTGGAGCCTGATGCGTACAGATCATCGTCATCCTCCTCCTCGCCATCAATCTTCTTCTTGAACGTCGTGATCCAGCTGTTCACCCGCTTCTGAGTTTCCAGAAAGCCTTGCTGGATGTTGCGCCCAATCTCTGGCAATTCGTCGTCGAAGAAACTACGCTCGTTCTCGTCATCGTCATGGTACGGACGTTGCTGGTTCGGTCTACGACTGCCCGGCTCGCGTTGGTTGTAGCGAGTTTGCGAACGCTGTCCTCCGGCATTGTACTGCTCCGCTAGCTGGCGTGCATACAGCTCATCTGCTTCGAGTTGGCTCAAAGGCTGCTGCTGCGACTGCTGCGTTTGGCGCAACGCTGGGCGTGGAGGCTGTGCTGGAGCTGGGGGAGCTTCCTCTCCAGGATTGAAGTTCTCGTCGGACATGCTCAGCAGAGCATTGAATGCAGGCTCAATCTTGCCGCCACTCGCGGTGAGTACAGCCTTCACGACCTTGGTGTCGATGGTAGGGAAAGCTTCGATCAGAGTGTTCTCCGCCTGCTGGTTTGGGCTCAAAGGTCGCGGTGGCTTCGTGGGAGGGATCTCTTCATGGCCATCCTGGAATGATACACGCGGACGTGGAGAAGGCACTTTAGCAGGCGTCTTAGTCGGTGTCTCGTGGCCTTGTGGCGATACAGTGCCCGTCTCTTGCTCGTCGTCGAAGCTCATCTCCTCGCGCGTGGTGGCCGATTCTTCTGGCCGAATGGGCGATACTGGTGGGCTGTCGCTGTTCTTGCTGGCCATGGCTCGTAGCCGTAGAAGCTTCAAGTATAAGAGGACAGTGGCAGAGTCTTCGTTCCTCGCTGTTGGTGGTGGAGCAAGAAAGTGATATCGATTGCTGAGCGAGTCGTTGACTATCGCTGGCCCAAAACATGCTGCCTGCTGCTGTTGCTTTGGCTGGTCCGTCATGCTTAGATAATACCCAGTATTTCTTGGCGGCTTGTGCTTGCTTGTGATGAACTTTGTTGATGAACTTCAGAGAACCTTCACTCACAGCATGGGCGACACAGATGCATTCATTCCTGGACTTCACAAGCCGTCCTCACTTCTGCCAATCGCTCGCCATCGCGATGCCTTGCTCTATGCCATCGAACAGCATCAAGTCACCGTACTGATCGGTCAGACTGGCAGCGGCAAGACTACTCAGCTGCCACAATATCTCGATCAAGCAGGATGGTGTTCAGATGGAATGCTTATTGCTGTCACTCAAGCATGTATGTCCTCAACTCTGTGACTGCTTATGATTGTTGACGGCGTCTTACAGATTCCACGTAGCCACGTCGAGTGGCGGCAACAACGGTAGCCAAGCGAGTTGCAGATGGATGCCAGGCAGTCGGCTACAGCATCAGATTCGAAGATGTCACTTCTGCATCGACGCGAATCAAGTTCCTGACTGACGGCCTCCTCCTGAGAGAGGCTCTGGTCGATCCTTTATTGTCTCGCTATGCCGTCGTCATGGTAGATGAGGCACATGAGAGGAGCCTTAGTTCGGATGTCCTGCTCGGAATTCTGAAGAAGATTTCGAAGCGCAGGCAAGATCTGAGGATTATTATCAGCTCCGCCACCTTGCACGCAGAACGCTTTTTGGAATTCTTCGGCGGCGGAGAAGATACAGAAAGCAAGAATGGCAAATCGAGTGGTACCTGTATTGTCAGCATCGAGGGCAGAGCTCATCCGGTGGATGTCCACTACTTGACGCAGCCTTGCGAGCAGTATCTGGAGCGCGCTGCGAACCTCGTCTTTGACATTCACTCGAGTGAAGCAGATGGCGATATCTTGATCTTCTTGACCGGACGAGACGAGATCGAGAAGGTCATGGAGGCAATCGGTGACCGCTTGCCGTCTTTACCAGCCGGCTCGAAGGGCATTCTACCGCTGCCACTCTACGCTGGACTTAGCACGGAGCAACAGATGTATGTGTTCGAGCCAGCGCCAGAGAACATGCGCAAAGTCATCTGCGCAACGAACATCGCAGAAGCCAGTGTAACGATAGATGGCATCGTGTACGTGATCGACTGTGGCTTCGTCAAGCTACGAGCATACAATCCTACTACCGGCATCGAGACTCTCACAGCGACACCTGTATCACGAGCTTCAGCAACCCAGAGAGCAGGTCGGGCAGGGCGTACGAAACCCGGAAAATGCTATCGTTTGTACACCGAGCAAGACTTCAACTCGCTGGACGAAGCAACCGTGCCAGAAATCCAACGATCGAACCTCGCCCCGATGATTTTGCAGCTGAAAGCTTTGGGCATCGACAACATTGCTCGCTTCGACTTCATCACTCCTCCACCAGCAGAGCTGATCATTCGAGCTCTCGAACTCCTCTTCTCACTCGGCGCTCTAGACGATTACGCCAAGCTCACAAAGCCACTGGGGACTCGAATGGCAGATCTAGCTCTCGAGCCCATGCTAGCAAAGTGTCTCCTGAGCGCTCCATCATTTGGCTGTCTCTCAGAGATGCTCACCATCGCAGCCATGGTCAGCTTACAAGGCAACGTATGGTTCACCCATGACAGCAAAAAAGCCGAAGAGACCGCACGCAGAAAATTCGCAGTCGAAGAAGGAGACCATCTGACGCTTCTGAATGTCTATCAAGCTTTCATCACCAAAGGTAAGAAAGAGTCCCGATGGTGTCAACAGCACTATCTGAATTTCAAATCCATGATCCGAGCAGTCAGCATTCGAAACCAACTCCGACGTTATCTGGAGCGCTTCGGCATCGACGTCAGCGAATCACTCAGTAGTGGCGAAGGTGTGTTGCGAGTTGGTGGACGACCGAAGGAGGAATCGATCATACGCTGTCTGACTAGCGGATATTTCGCACATGCTGCGCGGATGGCGCCCGACGGCACGTTCAGAACTGTGGATGGAGCAACAGTTTTACACGCGCATCCTTCAAGTCTCATGTTCAACCGTAAAGCAGACTGGGTCATCTTCACCGAAATCATGGAGACGGGCGATAAGACGTTTATTCGCGATGTTACCAAGATTGAGAAGGCTTGGTTGTTAGAGTATGCGCCGGACTACTATAGGGTGAAGCAGTGACAAAAGGTCGTGGAGCAGGATTATCGATGAGGCTACAGCATTCAGAACACGTGGGTGCGGAGCTCCTCCACTTTTCCAACAGTGATGTTTAGTTGGCACTGGAGAGTGTTAACATGAAGTACTGTCATTCGTATAGACAAGTGCTACAAAAAGCTACTCAAAATGGTATCCCAAATCAAACCATCAAGCAAGAATCCCTTCTTCATAAGCAAGAGACTGGTCCTCTCCTTCCCGCTTCCTCCATCTTCACTTATTTACTCACTTCTTCCCCTTACTCTCATGCACAATCTCAATAATATTATCCACAACGCTCGGGTCCGCAAGCGTGCTCGTATCACCCAACTGATCCTCCTCACCAGCCAAAATCTTTCTCAAGATTCTCCTCATGATCTTTCCAGACCTCGTCTTTGGCAAATCAGGAATCATAAAAATTGCCTTAGGAGCAGCGAAAGGACCAATAGATTTCCTAACTTGCAAGATTAAATCCTTCTTGAGCTGATCGTTGACTTCGTGGCCATCTTTCACCGAGACAAAAGCATTAACAGCTTGACCAGTAAGTTCATCGTTGATGCCTACGACAGCAGCTTCTCCAACAGCCTGGTGTTCAATGAGTGCAGCTTCGATCTCAGCAGTCGAGAGACGATGACCAGAGACGTTAACGACATCGTCCACGCGACCACGAATCCAGTAATAGCCTTCTTTGTCTCGTGCTGCTCCGTCGCCGGTGAAGTAGTAGCCTTTGTAGACATTCAAGTATGTGTCCATATATCTCTTATGAGCACCCCAGACTGTGCGAGCCATTGATGGCCAGGCTTGCTTGAAAGCTAATACGCCTTCGACGTCGTTGCCTAGGATCTCTTCGCCGGATACGGGGTCGATGATGGCTGCTTCGATGCCGAAGAAGGGGAGGGAGGCGGAGCCGGGCTTCGTTGGGGTTACACCTCCGAGTGGGGTGATAACGTGCGATCCTGTCTCTGTTTGCCAGTATGTCTGTTTGAGAATGTTAGTATTTTTTCGTTGACGCCAGGGAAGGAAATACTGACATCGACAATATGTGCCTCCTTCTTGCCAACCTTCTCGTGGTACCACTTCCAGACTTCAGCTGCGATTGGCTCACCGACAGAGCCGAGGACACGCAACGACTTCATTTGGTGCTTGACGTGCTCGTCGCCCGCGCGTTTCAGTAATCTCAGAGCAGTCGGTGCCACGTAGAACTGTGTAACCTCGTGCTTCTCGCAGACATCCCAGTATCTGCTGAAGTCGGGATAGGCTGGAGTGCCTTCGAAAACGACAGTAGCAACACCAAGCACCAATGGTGCATACACCACGTAGGTGTGACCTGTGATCCAACCCACATCACCACCACAGAAGAACTTATCCGAGTCGTGTATGTCGAAGACGTATTTGCCAGTTGCTGCGGCGCCAAGCAAATAGCCTGCGGTCGTGTGCATAACGCCCTTTGGCTTACCAGTAGAACCGGAGGTGTAGAGCAGGAAAAGCGGATCTTCAGAGCTCATGCTCTCTGGTGGGTAATAAGCTGGCCACTTCTCCATCTCCTCGTGCCACCACAGATCTCTGTCCTTGGTCCATGGGATATCAGCGCCAGTGCGTTGGTAGACCAGGCAGTGTTTGATGTCCGGACATTGCTTCAGAGCCTCGTCTACGATCTTCTTGGTGCCAATGAGCTTGCCTCCACGCTTGCCCTCGTCGGTCGTAATTACAACCTTGGATTGAGCATCGATGATACGGTCTCGCAGGGAGTCGGCACTGAATCCAGCAAAAACCACGGAGTGAACAGCTCCAATACGTGTGCAAGCGAGGAAAGCCACAACAGCCTCGGGAATCATGGGCAGGTATAGAGCGACTGTGTCACCCTTCTTGACGCCCATCTGCTTGAGGACCCACGAGAGTTTAGAGACTTCTCGTAGCAGTTCTCCGTAGGTGATTGTGCGACCCTCTCCCTTCTCGTCAGCCTCGTATATGATAGCTGGCTTGTCTGGGTTCTTGTGGGCGTGGCGATCGACACAGTTGTATGAAGCATTGAGTTTGCCCTCGGTGAACCAGGCATTATCGCCTCCTGCGAGTGTACCGGAGTGTACGGTTTGGAAGTCGCGTTCCCAGGTCAGAAGATCGCGAGCCATCTTGCCCCAGAACTCATCAGGATTCTCAATAGACTCCTTGTACATCTTGTGGTACTCGTCAAGCGATCCAATGTGAGGTTGCTTGGGGTGCTTCCTGGAGACTCATTAGTCACTTGTTCGGCCACTCCAGCCACGACGAGGACAGCAGGAACTCACTTCAAGAATGCTTCTGGAACATGGTATGTCTCCGCAGAGTGCGACTCTGGGATGCCATTTGGCGGCTGTTGGTCTCCTTCAGACATTGCTTTGAGCGTTCAGGTTGCTGTGGTTGTTGTCTTGCTGCGGCTTCGGTGCTACAGCAGTTGGAGATTTTGTCAAAAGTCCAGCAAAGAGTGGTGAAGTTGTGATTGCGCAGGTACGGAGCTCAGCAAGCTGTTTAAATCTCGGACTAGCGGTCCAGGCTAGGGTGTCAGGCGAGTCTCTTACTACGTTTCCGAGGATGATTGATCTGGACCCACCACAAAGAGCTGAGAAGTCCAGTCTGCGCGCCGCGAATGCAAATTGTCAAGCTCAGAAAGGAGCGCGACCGGCGGATGAAGTGTTAAACTGCTGGAGACAGGCTAGAGTACGTCAAGCGCCATGAAAGGACAATCCAAGCACAACTCACATCATCGCCCAGAATGATAGAGCTGTGTTTCTCCGCGTTCTACTGCCCCGCTGACATCGTTTTGGAGGGGAATGGGCGTTTTCGTTCTTGGCGAGCGCAGAGCCGCTTTCCATTCGACCGCCACGCTACAGCCTGTCTACCGGCTCCAGACTATGACACTTTCGAAGCACTGGAAGGCATCTTTCGAGCTATTCAAATTCCTTTTGTCTTGATGCTTTTTCCAGTTTCAGAAGCCTCATTGGTGCTGCGCGACCAGGCATGGTAGCTAGGACGTGAGCCTCAGCACGACATCGGAGTCCGTCGGCAGGATAGTTGAAAGTCGCCGCAGCAACCGCATCATGTCCGTTCCAAGCTATCGTGACTGCGTGGTAGTGTGTCGCGCTGCATGTGATGATGAATCCGAGTATGATTGTTCGATAGAAAGTGGTAGAGCGCATTTAGATGCGAGCAATTCGAGCCAAGTGATTAATCCTCGACAAGCACGAGGGCCAGGGATGAGAAGTCAAGCCACTAGCCGATGTGTTTCAAGGTCGCGTGTAGGAGGTACTTCGTACTCCCAACGAGGCAAGACAGCTGTGTGACTCGCGTGTCTCCAATGGCATCTGGTATGCGATCCGCACTGCTTCGATGTCCTCATCTTTCACCTCATCGAAAGCGACTGAGCAATGGCCATCCATGGTGCTCTTGCAACGGCCAATGGCGCTCGCTCTGCTGCCAATACTGCGGAAGCGCCCGCTGCCATTGACGACGAAGCTTGTTGATATAGCACGTTGAAAGGAGTGTTGTTGTCGCGATCACCACATCATCCCGTGCACGCGAATGGAGGAGTCCATGCGCGTGAAGCAGTGTCACATAGGGCATGGTTGACGCGTTGGGATAGAACTACTGCTGGCTACTGCTACGATTGCTACTGTCCGGAATCTGGCGGTGACGACCTTCTAGCAACCACGGTCCACAACAACACGCATTCCACAATTCACTTCCTCGGCGACGAACGACTGCGACCTGCGATGCTTCACTTCACTCCTTGAATCTTCACCTGCCTGCCGTCATACGCCTCTAGCAACTTTCATCACACCAGACTATGCGCGGCCTCTGCACGAGTCCACCACATTCGCTTGACGAGAAAGGATGAGCGCCTTTCATGGAAGTTTACGACTCACGCCTTCAAACTCCCCCTTCTTCCGATCACCGAGCCCTCGATCGCCTACGAAAACCGCCAAGGAAGAGCCTTGTTTGCATCTGCACAAAAGCATTGGAACCACAACAACATCCGTGACCGGATTTGATGCGCTTCCTTCGCGCAGGAAGTTTTGCTACACAGCTGGCGCAGCTGCTGTAGTGGTTACGGTCGACCAGGATTTGCATGTAACTCAGGAGTTCTTCAGAGCAAAGCCGAGCGCGTACGGTGGAGGACGCGATGCTGTCAATGGCTGGCCCCTCTCGCCTTCGCCCAACGATCCACGATATCGACCCGGCAGTCAGCTCAAAGATGGTGCTTCACCATTAGGCACTGCGAGCCGAGACTGGTCAGATTCACCCAATGGACGATCTGCTACAGCGAAAGATCGTATAAAGAGCGCCACTTCTGTCGCGTTAAGTCCAAATGGAAAATGGCTTGCACTGGGTGAGACAGGCTATCGTCCCAGAGTCTTGATCTTCTCACTTAAGGAGGGCTCGTCCGAGGCACCGTGCTGCACTCTATCAGAGCATCACTTTGCGGTACATGCGCTCAGCTTCAGCGGTGACTCCAGATTCCTGGCGTCGCTTGGTACAGTGAATGATGGATTCCTGTACGTGTGGAATTTGGACGAGCGAACTGGAGCAGCGACTTTGCATGCCAGTAACAAATGCACCACCTTCATCCACGATATGACGTGGTTGGGAAACAGTATCATCACAGCTGGACTGCGATTCGTGAAGATATGGCGGGTGGATGATGATGCTCCGAGTGAGCTGCGAGAGAGCACTCGCAATGCCCTAACGACACCACGTCCGAGACTTGACAATCGTGCTTCTGACTTTGGCAACAGCATACTGAGCCCCAAACACCGCGTTCTGCAAGGCAAGAACTGCTTACTCGGCGAGTTGCTCGATGGCGCGTTCATTTCAGCTATTCCCATTTCTGATTGCAAAGCTCTGCTATGTACCGAGAGCGGAGAAATCTGCCTGTTGGATGACAGCGAGAAGATGCAGACTCTCAGTCTCGCTGCTTTTGCATCTCCGATCAGCGCCGCACGCAAAGACGCTCGCGACATGTTCCACGTATATGGAGCCAATAGTCAAACGACATCATTTCTGATACCTGACCTGGAAAGGCGAGCTTCAGCTAAGGTGACAAGACCGCCATCCACGACAGCGCCTACGAAATCTGCTCTGCCCCGAACTGCGACAGTAGCTACGGCAACACTGGACAATATCGTCGTGACTATAGACTCCAGTCGCAGTATTCGCGTCGCAACGACAGATGCACAAGGTACTCCAGGCAAGAACATATCGACTCGAAATCTTTCCGCCCATCAAGATGCAGTGCTTGGCGTACTGTCATTCGAGTCCTCAGTGTCTCCCGAAAGCAGATTCTGCACGTATTCAGGCGACGGAACAGTGCATTTCTGGAGTGCAGAGGGAGACTCTACGTCTGCTCCTGTCACTATGCCTATCGAGATCACTTCGGATACATGCGGTGTAGCAAACGAGATGCGTACGCTGGCAGTACTCAACAACGGTGACATGCTTGCTTCTGGAGACAAGTACGGCACGATCGCCGTATACGACTTGGAATCGCGCCGGGTCCGTTGTCACATTCGGGCGCATACTGCAGAAGTCACGTCTTTGCTGGCTTTTGAGCGTGATGGAGCCAGCTTCCTGGCGTCGGCAAGTCGCGACCGCACAATACAGCTGTTCCTCTGTGAGTCAGGTGCATTGGAATTGGTGCAGACCATGGACGAACACGCAGGTGCGGTGACAGGTCTGCTACTGTCCGAGAATGGGAGCCACTTGATATCGTGCTCCGCTGATCGATCCGTCGTAATAAGGGAGGCAGGTTTGCGCAAATCTGGCGATACGCGGACGCTGGCTTTCGCTATGCTCAGAGCAATCACCTTGAAATCTGCACCCACAAGTATGTGCCTTTCTGGGCAGCCTGACAGCATCTTGGTCTCTAGTACAGATCGCTGTGTGGCTAAGTACAGCACGAAGACTGGTACATCGGGCTTTAGCTTTAAGTGCGGCGATAACGACAACGGAGAATCAGTAACATTGTCGAAGATCTTGTTCGCGCCGTCCCTCAATGGCAATCCGACTATTGTTGGAGTGTCAAGCACGGACAAATCGGTCCGCCTGTACACAGACTATGGAAGTCTAGTCGCCCGCGATTGGGGTCATACTGAAGGCATCACCGATGCTGCTCTGATATCGCCATCTACCCAGGGGTCTCCATCCTCTCAGCAGTCTTCGCCTCAGATCATTACCGTTGCTGCAGATTCTACCATCTTCATATGGCAGGGCATGGCGAATACACCGCGCTCAGGAACACAACTCTCAGATCACAGCAACGGCGAAAGCACACCTACACCAACTGTGCTTGGTCCTCCTCTCAGAAAGGTCTTATCTCACTCGGAGATATCCCGCATACGTCGCGATCGAGTCGCAGAGGAGCAGGACCCGCCATCGCCATCAAACCCGAATACTGCGCGGCCTCCATCGCCACCAAAGATCAGGAAGAAGACCAGTAGGATGTCTCTGGCACAGACACCTCGGTTAGAGCCAGGATTTCGTTCCACTTTCGACTCCTCTAGGCGAAGAAGTCTGCGTCAGCGGTCTCCTTCTCCCCCAAGCCCTCGAAACCCTGCCAGGACGGAGAACCGCGGCCCAGGTCAACTCGGCATGACTCTGCGCTCCAAAAGCAGCGAGAACGTGCTCAGGTCGAGCGGTGCAGCCACCAACGGCTCCGGCTTCGGTACCTTGACGGCATCAACAGACTCAGTATGCCGTACGTTGCGCATGTATCGCAAGAAGCTGGTCACCGCACCGAATAGCGACACCGTCACTCCCGATGCTCTTCGGGAATTGGAGAAGGAGCTCAGATTGACCGTGAAAGCGCTTCACGAAAGGACGCAAGGCAAAAGCTTAGACGAACAAGCTATGTCAAAGCTTCTCGATCAGGCATCCAGCAAAATCGTTGGTATGCTAGACGAACGCCTGAGGTCCCATAATGGAGACAAGGCGAGAAAATACAGCGAAAGCCCATCGCCCAAGTCTTCGCAGGTGAACTTACCTCCACTGGAGGAAGGCCAGACTTTTGATCGCTCAGACACTGCTCCTGGAGCCCTCGAAACAGGTTCGAACGATTCATGAAACTCGACTTCGAACCTCGGAATGACACTTTTTTCTTTACCAAGCCTCATACAAGGTCTTGATAGTCTCGGCGCAGACTGACCTTTCTCTTGCATTAGTGGTTGGCGTTCTCAAAGAGTCTCCAAGATACCCAGGGGCTGTATGCATGTACTCAATATACTTCTGCTTGCATGACTGACTGATCGCCTTTGGACAGCTTATGGTATTGAGTACTAATGTGCGCCACGATCTATTTCGAACCGCGACCTTCTCAGATGCTGCGCTCATTACCTCTCGTCCTCCATACATTCGCTCTCTTTCCACATCAATCGCCAACGTGCTACGCTGGCCACGATAGCTTCAACGAGCCGAAGAAAGCTGCAGACTATGTGCCTGATGAGAGGACGATATGAAGAGATCCTGGGACGACTTACTGACTTACAGCACCTGTCAGACCCCTGGCAGTATCTGTCTTACCCCATTTGCCCCAGATCGGCTCCGGGATGACCCTTCGTGAAGTGAACATGCAACAGGGATGTGTCTTCTAAGCGTAGCAACTGATATTTCGGCACCTCTCCACCAAGATGATGGTGCTACACATTTGAACACACATCTTGTGGTCGCAACGAGCATACGACCCAATCTGATGCTCCAGCAATCTCCGCAAGTGCATCAAGCACGATCACCCAGTTGCCGCTAGAAGCCGAAAACCAAGCAATGCTTATCCATGTGCTTTTCAAATTGCCGCCAGCTTTCAATGCAGTGTAAGCATAGGGGAAGACTTATGCTTTGCGTTTTCTCCTGGGGTTAGGCTAGGATGTCTAAACACAACTGCTATCTAAGTTACCTCCGCACCCTCGGCCGTCAGACCTTTCGACACCGCACATCGTACAGTACACTCTCCTGGCGACTTCGGCAACGAACGATGCGCCCGCCTTCTGGACGGCGTAATAATGAGCACAGCCTTGGAATCGTCTGAATGAACTGAGTACCATCAAACGCCAACACGATGCCTTCCGGTCACGCTTCCCCC
Source organism: Sphaerulina vaccinii (assembly GCA_022570795.1). NCBI lineage: Eukaryota > Fungi > Ascomycota > Dothideomycetes > Mycosphaerellales > Mycosphaerellaceae > Sphaerulina > Sphaerulina vaccinii. The sequence goes on from JAKUDP010000014.1 coordinate 669,726, forward strand.
GGCGCGGTAATCGCAGTGGTAATCTCTATGACAGTACTAGCTTGTATTTTCGTCGGCATGCGACTCTACGCGCGATTGGGCATAGCGAGAGCTGCTGGATTGGATGATTTGTGTATTGTATTGTCAATGGTATGTCTGCCACGAACTCAGCGCATGGTGGAGGGTACTGACTAGGACGTTCAGGTCTTCGCGATAGGAGCGACGATTACCATGATTCTCCAAGTACAAACTGGTATGGGCCGTCATGCGAAAGATGTTGAGCCTCATGAGGTTGTGAGGAATTTGCAAGCGGTTCGTGTCTACAATAAATGTGTCCACAAGAGTCGTGAGGACACACATGGCTAATATGGAAGCAGTTCTGGGTCTCGACTTGGGTCTATAATCTGTCCTTGACATTCACGAAAGTCTCCATACTCTTTCAATATTTGCGGATCTTTCCTCAGAGGTGGTTTCGAAGGTCTACTTGGGCTTTGATGGGCGTTATTGTCGCTTATGGGATTTATGTGCTTTGCACTGGGATATGGTTCGTATGACGATAAGGAGTTGCGTGTTGTGGTACGTTGCTGACTTGATGTTATGCAGGCTTTGTCGTCCGATAGCCTTCTTTTGGGATGCTTCGATTAAAGGTGGCAAGTGTCTTGATCGGTACAGTGTTTGGTATGTGTTTTGAGATTGAAGTTGGCAAGGAACAGGAGACTGACGAGTTCGTAGGTTTGCTAAGTAAGTACTTGTACAACTGAATACAGTCATTCTTGAGACTGGGAATGACAAAGCGAGCTACTCAAATGCTGACTTTATAAAAGTGCCGGACTGAACATCGCAACCGACATCGCCACGACGATTCTGCCTCTCCCTGTGCTCAACAAACTGGAACTACCAAAACGTCAAAAGCGTGCACTGATGGCTGTGTTCGCCCTGGGTGGCTTCACATGTGAGTCTAACCGAGCATACGAGACCCAGCGGCACCCAAAATATACTAAGAACGTATTCCAGGTATCCTCTCAATCCTCCGCCTCCAAAGCCTCTACGTAATAGCAAACACCGAAGATGTCACCTGGCACAACCCGCTCGCGGCAATCTGGTCCAACGTGGAAATGAACATCGCAATCGTAGCATCCTGCATGCCTACAATCCGCTGTCTCTTCCCCCGACTCCTCAAAGCCACTTCATTAGGTGGCAGCCATTCTTATCCCATGCATTCGGGAGACAGAAGCTGGGGTGGTGTAACAGCATTAGGCAGTCATGGAAGAGCGCACACATTTGCCTCAAAATCTCCTCATTCGACAGTTCGGAGAACGGCTTCGACTACTAAACACGGCAAACTCAACCCTTATAACGCATCGCATGGCAGCGATAGTACGACGGGTTTTGGTGGGAAGGTTAAGAGTCATTGTAGAGCGCAGGATAGTTTGGAGGATATTGAGTTGAGAGAACATACACATATGCCGAGTGGGAGGATTCATGTTATGACTAGTATTGAGCAGCAGGAGCATATGCATCAAAGTAAGAGAAGACCGCAGGATGAGAGAGATAGGGATAGTACGGAGGATTGTACATTGGTGAAGGAGAAGAAGCCGGCGGATTGTTTTTGATAGTGTATACGGTATACTGTATACTGTATGCGGCGGATATGTGATGAGTGTCTATTGATGAGCTTACTCAAAATCGTACAACTGCTCTGTTGCTATCTCGCTATATGCACTCCAATGAAGCCTGAATCCTGCATGGATCCGGAGTACAGCAGCCACGATGTCGAATCTTCACTTGCATGAGAGAACGGCGCGGAGACCCTCTGGATGTGTGTTGTACAGCGATAGTGCTCTGAAGCATCACGAATGGTCTTCGAGCGCTGTGTGCCACGGTATCTGGTCCTCCCTTGCACTTCGAGACTCTTCTCGACATAGTGCGCATGCATGGTACGCAGGCGCAGAGAGGTTTCCGGTAGAATACAGGATGGGTATACTGGCAATGTCGATACCTCAGTAGCATCTGCGCTGGAGGTCTGAACAAGCCATGTTTCTTGCTTGGTGGCAAAAGGCCTCGGCTCGTATGCGCTTCCTTCATCTACCCTTCCTGACGAATCTTGCGAGGGCAAGACCAAAATCTTCCTGCGCTTTGCCCTCCTTTGCCTCCTTCTCCTGTTTTCTTTTCTTCTCACGCAACTCGATGACTTTCATCTTGTGCTCATCAATGATGCCATTCTTTCCATTCTTACGGTGCAGCTTCCTGAGAGAGCTGTTGCGACCTCTGCCACGATTCGATAGCTTCTCAATACGCTCCTTCTCAGCTTCAGCGCCAGTTTTGCGATCAAGATCCTTTTCGCGCTGTCTTTGCTCATTGGACGCGCTATCGAGGTTGCCGATAGCATTTGGATCCAGACTGATCATCTCTGGCTGCAATTTGTTGAGCAGAGACTTGACCTCAGCTTCTTGTCGTTGCTTGGTGTTCTCATATGGATTGTGTTCGAGAGCATCGAAGTTGGCTTCACCCGCTCCTGGAACCAACATAGATGAGAAGCCCTGATCGTGCCCAATTCCCAAGATATCCTCGAATGGACACCAGCGGACGCTTTCCACAGATTGGTTCTGTGCACCCCATCTCAAGTAGGGCGATTGTTGCTTCACCTGTTCTACATCGTCATGATGCTTGATGAACAAATCCTTCCAGATAGTGGTCTGTGTGCCCCAGCCTACAGCTGTGAGGTTTCGATCGCTAATGGCTACACTAGAGCCTGGTCTGCGCAGGAAGTACTCGTGCACTGGTTTGGTGTTCCGTATGTCCCACACTGACATCTTTTGGTCCTGACCTGTGCTGACCATATATCTCCCTTCACGATCAATGGCGAGAGACTTTACGGGCCCGTGATGAGCGAGCACTGATACCAGAGGTGCAGTGCTGTTAGGAGACCACATTGTGACGGTACCATCCTTATGCCCAACATGCAAGATCGCGTTGTATGGGTTCTGGCCAAATGCGGTTGGCGTTCCTTTCAGCGTACTCATCTGCATGACGAGTTTGCCTGTGCTCGTGTCTTGCCACTTCAACCAGCCAGCGCTTCCGATAGTGGCCAGTAGATAGTGGTAAGGCAGGAATTCCATGTGCGTGACATCCTTATGCTGGTCCAGGTTGTGTATTTCCACGCCGTGATGATCGTATATGTAGACATTCGACTTTTGCGCCACTGCGAGGTACTGGCTATTGTGCAGATATGTCGCAGCATGGACCGTCTCACCCAGATAGAGCTCGTAATTGAGCTTGCCACTTCTCCAGTCCATGGAAGCTACATGTCCTTTTCGCCCAGCCAGAACGAGGTCCTTTCCATTACGGGAGTAATTGAATGTGTATGGCCCGAGCTCGGTGAGCTTCAAGTCGAAGCCATTCTTCGCCGTTTCCACCCCGATCGCAGCTCGAATATCATCTTGACGCACCTTGTACGTCCTTTCCAGCTCGTGCTCTGTTTCGATCAAGCCCGAATTGTTCTCCAGCAGAATCTCTGCATCCTTGGCTTTCAGCGCGGCATCTTTCAAGCTCTCCTCCTGGCGGCGGAGGACTCCACGCAACTTCTTGTCCTTGATCCCGCGTAAGTGCACAGGTTTTCCGCGTCCATATTGCTGGTCGGCCTCTTGCTGGCGCTTCTTCAAGGCAGCCTGCTCTGGAGTCAACTGCGCTGTCGGCCCTCCCTTCTTCTTCTGCTTCTGTGCCACCTGCCCAGCGCCATTCTCGCCACCCGCTGATTGTGCCATTATGTCGAGATCGCCATGGTTGTGTTATGAGGTCGGAGCATACAATTCCACGAAATATTTCTTGTCGGCCAACTCTCGGCTCGGCCCTTGGATATTTCTTAGCGCATAAACTTGAAGCTCGAACCATTGCCTGATCACTCCGAACAAGGATATACGATTGCTCATACCATCAACTGTGACTCCATCGACCCATCTGCGACGTTCCTTCATCGAAACCACTGACAGCGACTTCTGGACACTTTCTCACTCCTGACTGTACAATACCGACACAATGATCTCGAAATCCGCCCTCCAGCGAGCTGCCGCGGCTCCTGCGCGCTCCCTGTTCCTCCAGCAGCAATGTGTTCGCTCTGCATCTGCTTGGTCGCAAGTGCAGCAGGGCCCGCCTGATGCCATCTTGGGTATCACGGAAGCATTCAAGAAGGACACCAACACGAAGAAGATCAACTTGGGTGTGGGCGCCTACCGTGACGACCAGGGCAAGCCGTTTGTTCTGCCATCAGTCAAGACCGCCGAGCAGAAGGTCGTTCAGCAGAACCTGGACAAAGAATACGCCGGCATCACTGGTGTGCCTGATTTCACAAAGGCTGCTGCTCTCCTTGCATATGGACCAGATAGCTCAGCGATCAAGGAAGGCCGTGTTGCCATCACACAATCCATCTCTGGTACTGGTGCCCTGCGGATAGGTGGTGACTTCCTCCATCGCCACTACCCAGGTGCAAAGGCCATCTACATTCCAACACCATCATGGGCAAACCACAAGGCTGTCTTCACCGACAGCGGCCTCGAAGTGAAGCAGTACAGATACTACAACAAGGACACCATTGGCCTTGACTTTGATGGCATGGTTGCAGATATCAAGGCGATGCCTAAGGGATCGATTGTGCTCCTGCACGCTTGTGCACACAACCCTACTGGTGTCGACCCAACCCAGGAGCAGTGGAAGGCTATCAGCGACGCCGTCAAGGAGGGTGACCACTTCCCATTCTTCGATATGGCCTACCAGGGATTCGCTTCCGGCGATACCGACAAGGATGCCTTTGCCCTTCGCTACTTCATTCAGCAAGGCCACTACCCATGCCTCGCTCAATCGTTCGCCAAGAACATGGGTCTCTACGGTGAGCGTGTCGGCGCATTCTCCATCGTCACATCATCGCCAGAGGAAAAGACACGCGTAGACTCGCAAGTCAAGATCCTCGTGCGCCCATTGTACTCCAACCCACCCGTCCACGGAGCTCGTATCGCTAGCGCCATCTTGAACGATCCCGCATTGAACAAGCAATGGCTCGGCGAAGTCAAGGATATGGCAGAGCGCATCATCAAGATGCGAGCTCTCCTCAAGAGCAACCTCGAGAAGCTCGGCAGCAAGCACAACTGGGACCACATTACCTCGCAGATTGGCATGTTCGCATACACTGGTCTGAAGCCAGAACAGATGACCAAGCTCGCCGAAGAGCATTCCGTTTATGCCACAAAGGATGGACGTATCAGTGTTGCTGGTATCACTTCTGAGAACGTCGGTCGTCTGGCTGAGGCCATTCACAAGGTTACAGGCTAGATGTCTTGCTTTACGACTGCGTGAACGGAGGAGTCAGCGATTGAGCTGTGCAAAAATTGTAATACTAGAGTTTATAGAATACATGCCTTCACAGATTCTTTCGATTGACATGACTTCCCCAGCCTTTGCCCCTGGTATTCTAGTCGAAATGTCGTTGGGCAATAGTATGGCCACTGCACTACTACTCAGCTTCCCTGCAGCAAGTTCCATTCACTAGTGCATCTTCCCTGCTTTGGTTACAGACAAGAGGAGCTGTTTACTACCACCGCAATGCACTACCCTAAGTGGCAGTGGTTGTATTGTCGACGCCGCGCGATCTCCACGTGTTTCCGTCGTACGGAAGCGCTATGGACGCAGTTCCGCTGATCGATGCTTTGACTGGCCGCTAAAACATTTTTCACCTCCATCAATTCATAGCACAGTATGGAGTAAGCATGTTATGGAAAGCGCTCGTCTACCAACTCAATAGCGCGATAAGTGAACGATAGCTGATCACCGTCTTGCGCATCACCTTCCTAATTATCCCCCGTGGCTTCAATACTGTTACCATATAATAGTGGAGCTGTTGATGAGGAGAAGTGTTCTCGGCCCTCTTCGATAACGCACTTTTAGTTCAGACCCTGGTGGCTCGCTGTACGCTGACGTAGTTTGACAGGGCATGATTGTACGTGAGGACACAATCCACCGTTTGATGGCCTTGACAGTTCTGATTGTTGTTGGGAAAGTACAGGAAGATTGGAGTGATGGGCGAGAAGAGGTCACGACAACGGAAACAGCAAAACCAAGGAAAGAACCACCAGTAGTTGCACAGAATCCAAACTAGCTTCTAGACGACCTTCTTTCCGTAAAACATACTCCACCATACCCATAACAGCAGTACTAGTGCTCTTTCTTCTTCTCAACCAGCAAAAAGCCTCTTCGTGCTTTTCGTCGGCTTAGACACGTGCGTAAGTACTCGGTCGAGACAGCCGAAGCAGAGTAAGAGTAAGCTGCAAGATCGCACTCGCACACGCATTGCTCACACTAATATTTCAGCTGCTGTCCTCGACGCCAACGTCACTCAAAGCAGGCACAGGACCCCTCCATCCTTACGAAGCGGACATCCATATTATTTTGCCCTACTCTCCCGCGCATCGCTCTGTTCTGTTGTCGTTCAGTGTGCAACGACAGCCTCACAGATCCTCCATCAGCAGGCCACCCCCGTCGTCTGGCCCGCTGTCGACATCGCGCATCTTCTGTTGTCGCTGTATTCTGACATCATTTCTTGCTTCGGCCACAATACGTCGCACACAGAACAGCCGATACTACACCGGCACCTCGACTCGACCACCAATTCCGCCTCCGCCTATCGTCGACTGTTGTGTTCCACCGTCCCCATCAAAGGCGCCAAGCGACCTCACTACTTACGCCGATAGACGAGCAGCAGACCAAGGCGTGTCCACCAACCACCATCGATCTACTGCCGGAGTACGGACGACCTACCCTACCCTTTCTTCCCTGATACTACTACTACCACAACCATTGTTTCCTGCAGCAGCTTGCCCATCATGCCTGCCGCGGATCAGAAAGTACGCCGCCCTACTTCTCCTACTACTGCTTTTCTTCGGCAAAAACAACAGCAACAGCAGCGCCTGAGCGTCGACTTCGACAGAGGAATTCCGTCTGCAGGGTGCCAGCTCCAATGCTGCTCGCCTCTGCGTCGGCCTCAGCTCAATCGCAATGCCGTTTCTGAATACCAGCGTTCCAGCGTTCACGTTAGCCAGTTTGATTGTAGCAGTGGTGCTGATGGTGTTTACGACGAGCAGACGGATGAGATTGTCACGATCGATGACTTTGGCGACCTGATCGACCAGGCGACCTTTGAGCAGGTGAGTTAACAAAACCTTGGATTACAACATGACAGACAGAGGCTGATGGGATGATTCTGGCGAACAGATTCTAGAAATGGACGACGACGAAGAGGAGCGCGAGTTCAGTAAATCGATAGTCTACGATTTCTTCGAACAAGCGGGTCAAACGTTTAAGAACATGTACAAAAGCCTGTGAGTCTCCAGCACACCCCACCCCATCCATCACCACAACCTTCCTCGGACATCGCCCACTAACACATCCTTCCCAGCGAGGATAAAGATCTCGGACAACTCTCCGCGCTCGGACACTTCCTCAAAGGATCATCAGCGACTCTAGGCCTTACGAAAGTCAAGGATTCGTGCGAGAAGATCCAGCACTTTGGAGCCAGAAAGGACGAGACGGGGAATAAGGATGTGGAAGATGATGAAGTGAGCTTGAAGAGCTGCGAGAAGTCGATCAAGCAGGCGGAGAAGGACTTTAAGGAGGCCGAGACTCTGTTGAGGAAATTCTATCACGAAGGCAGTCCGGCTGCTTCGTGATAGTGAAGAAGCGAGGCTTCTCTACCTTCGCCCTGGATAGTCGAGGAGGAGCCAGGCCAGGCTATATCATCCTGGGGCAATACCTATTCACCGATTAGGAGGTACGGAGAACGGTGGGCATTTCCGTTGGAGCCTATGCCTGAGGATAAGAATCAGGACCGGAGCCGAAACAGGATGAAGTTCTTCTTTCTCGGATTTCCTGGCATGATTACTGTTGAGTGGATGTTCGGCTCAGCTAGTTACGGAATGACTAGCGTGTGCGGTCGTCTGTTGTCATGTTGTAGATGCCTCGAAAGTGAGCTTCTTATACCCTGTTCTCTTGCCGCTCGATCTGTCTGTGCGTTCCAGCGTGACGATGTATGGCCTTGAGTCGTTTGCATAACATGGCGCCTCCCAGATCCCTTGCTGTGGTCGTACCTGAAAGGCGTAATGCGCAATTTCTGAGGGTGATGGGTCCTATCATTTCCTCTCCTGATCTTTCAGCTCCCTCCATCTCGAAATCAGCGGAGCCATCTCCTCTTCACAGCTCCGGTGAGTATCACGTTGACAGCCATGGAAATTAGCCACAAAGTCTCCTTCCTGGTAGAGTCCTGGAAAAAACAACAATTAGCACAAACAACCCCTCTCTTCTTTCTGCCAACCGCAAACACGACAACTCACCATCTTCTCGAATCTCCTTCGATTCTTTAGTATAGCTATTCAACACCCTCTGCGGCACAAGCGCCAATTTCGCCAAAACAGTCCCATGCCACTGTACAATATGTTCCAGCGCATGTCCTTCAGCTTTCTGAAAATTATAACTCCTATACAACGGATCAAACCAAGCGTCTAAGAAGAATTTCGCCCATTCGCCCGTCCTGATCAGAATAGATCCGGAAGCTAGACCTTCGGCGTCTTGGGCTATGATGAGGTTGATGTTTTCGGAAGTAAGATGCGAGAATGTTCGAATTACGCTGTCGGGGGGTACGACGGGTTGGTCTTTGATCAACAAGGACTCGAGGGTTGAAGGGGCGAGGATCTTTTGCTGGAGGGATTGGGACGGAGACATTATGAGTGATTCGGAGGAGAGGTACCAGAGCCAGGTGGAATGTGGATGGAGAGTCATGGCGTGGCGTAAGGAAGGGATTGTGGACCAGGATTGCGGGGTTTTGTCCATTAGGTCGTAGTCGGTTGTGTTGGTGAAGAAGGTTGTGTAGCCGTGTCGTGAGGCATAGTCGTTTCGGTTCTCTTTTATTGCTGCGAGGTGGGAGGAGGAGAGTTTGTTTGGGTCGAGGGTTGTTACTATTACTACGGGTGGCGTGCCCGGTGGGATGTATGTTTTTGAGGTGCCCCCGGTCGAGTTGCTGAGGAGATGGGTGAGGAGCCAGAGGAGGGCGAGAAAGGCGAGGCAGGGAGGCGCATAGCGTTTGAGGAGACGGCGGGACTGGTATGTTGAGGTGCGTGTGGTCGTGTAGACGTGCGGAGTCGAGCTCTTCCTGGGATATGGGAATTGCTGCATTGTGTCTGTCCTCGGAGGAGAGATGTTCAGATTGGCTCCATGTGGAAGTTGAAGTTATGCGCAATGCCACGAGACAATGTTCCAGGGATAGATTCATGCAGGGTCAACAACAGTCCGGCAGACGGGAGGCTGTGCAGATCACCCGAAAACCTTCTATTGCTGTTCTTCTGGACGAAGTCTGTTTTCCTTCCAATCTTCAAGACGGTGATATGATGCTGCATGTTTGCTGCTGAATCATTCATGTTGAGAACAGGTGGACGCCATACAGCGAGAGCACTGCGAATCGCCACCCTCACCGAAGCAGCCACTTCGCGCTGCATCGCCTCAGCAAAGACATGGCCGTGTCCACGACGTGAAGCAGCTCCCTCGAGGCGCTTTGGGAGCGCGGCAAGACGATGGCAATTGCAGGAGACGGTCAACATACCAGCCGTCGAAGAGAGGAACTATGACTTTGCTTTGACGCTGCCGGTGGTGTGTCCAGGATGCGGTGGCCTGAGCCAGACCATTGACGAAGCCGTAGCTGGCTTCTACAGTCCCAAGAAACGCAATCGAAATGCGCACAAGACGAATACGGACAGGGAGGCAGAAGACAGCATATATGAGCAGGCCATGGCAAGGCTGTCTCAAGAGGGTCATGCTGTCGCCACTCCTCCTGTCATGCCAGAGACAATATCGACATCGCCAGACAAGACGGAAAAGCCAGACAAGCCGCTGCTCTGCGATCGCTGCCATGATCTGATCCATCAATCCAAGGGCCAGTCAACACTACATCCGTCAATGGACTCCATACGCGACATTATCGAATCGAGTCCTCACCGCGACAATCACATCTACCACGTTCTGGATGCTGCCGACTTTCCCATGTCACTCATCCCCAATCTGATCTCTTCGCTGGAGCTGCCGCGATTACGCACACAAAATCGACGATCGAAGAGCCGTCAGTACATTCGAGGCCGCACAGCTGACATCTCATTCATCATCACGCGGTCGGATCTGCTCGCTCCTCGAAAGGAAGACGTGGATCGCATGATGCCCTACCTGCAGGAAGTCCTGCGCGACTCTTTAGGTCGAGCAGGAAAGAATCTGCGCTTGGGTAATGTGAGATGTGTCAGTGCCAAACGAGGTTGGTGGACACCGCAGGTCAAGGATGAGATCTGGAAGAGAGGTGGAGCAGGATGGGTCGTTGGAAAGGTCAACGTGGGCAAGAGTGCTCTGTTCGAAGTGGTGTACCCCAAGGGCAGATCTGCGAAGCCAGAGACGCAGGCGAAGCTCCAGAAGGTGCGACAACGGGGATCATTAGTCGGTGATCTCGTCACGATGCCCAATGTACAGACACAGCCAGATTTCGCGGGCATCGGTGATAGCATGCTTGAAGCCACAGAGTCAAAATTGGATGAAGGCTTGGATGCGCAAGCTACGTCACTCGTCAGTGACGAAAGCAGCGTCAAGGAGATACAGGAAGACTTGCAATCTGATGGAGTCGAGCAGTCTGCAGTGATCGAGGAGGAACATCACGACGAGGCCGAAGATGAAGACGCAGATACCTCTCTCCTACCACCAGCACAGCCAGAAACAGCATACCCGCATATGCCAATCGTGTCATCTCTACCAGGCACCACGGCCTCACCAATCCGCATACCATTCGGAAACGGCAAAGGCGAACTCATCGATCTTCCTGGTATTCAAAGAAGCTCGATGGAAACGCACATCAAAGCAGAACACAGGAGCTCCCTTGTCATGAATAGCAGAATCGTCCCCGAGCAGTTCGTCCTACATTCTGGCCGTTCCTTACTCCTCGGTGGCATCATTCGCATCACGCCCAAGACAGACGATCTGACTTTCTTAGTCTATCCTTTCACGCCTCTAACTCCACACGCCGCGAGAAACGAAAAAGCCTTAGCGATACAAACTGGCTTCAACGAAGACGGCACGCCTTACGAAGGCGCAGTAGAGAATATCGGAACCGATAGCGCGAAGAAACGAATCAAAAGTGCCGGAATCTTCAAAATCTCATGGAATGCTACGAATAAACGCACCGGCTCATTGACAGATCGCACTGCAGGAAAACAGAAAGTCGATGATCTGCCTTTTATTGTCTACAGCGCTGATATTTTAATCGAAGGTGTGGGTTGGGTGGAGATTGCATGTCAGGTGCGGAATAGGAAGAAGAGTTTGTTGTCTGCTGTACAGGTTGAGAATGAGAATGAGAATCTGTTTCCAGAGGTGGAAGTTTTTAGTCCGAAGGGAAAATTTATTGGTTGCAGGAGGCCGATGAATGCGTATAGCACGGGTGGACCGAAGAGAGTTGCTAAACATGCGGTGAGGAAGAGGCCGAGGATGAGTATTTCTTATCAGAAGAGGATGGAAGGTGGGAGGAAGGGAGGGCAGTTGAACGCTTCTTGAAGGCTGCTCGATTCGGCGTAATGCCGCTGTAGCTCCTGTGCCATATTTGCACCAAGATCTCCACTCAACGAAGAGTATATCAACACCTTACACCTACAATCGAGATGTGCTTGATGCTGCTTGATGCTACGTCTCCTGAGAACTACAGGTATTTTCGGAGAAGGCTGCAAAATGAATGGTCCTACTAGGACTCGAACCTAGATCTTCTGAGCTGGCACAAGCTGATCAGACTTGTGTAGATACAACCGGATAGTATGGTGCTAACATGCACACGTACGTCTCCTCATATGCCTCAGACGTGCTAGCCATTGCACCACGGAACCTATAATAGACAGAGAGAGGGATAGCATTGTACGTGTATGCTCAGTATTGGAAGAGCATGCAAAAGAGCAAAACAATCGCCGCACGCCCGACGAGAAAGAAGCGTACGATGCAACAAAGATGTATACTTTGGTGCTTTGTATTAACACATATGCAAGCATCAGTATTCGCCGATGACTCACTGACGCAGCCACGGAGGCTGGCTGGCTGATCGTTATCGCACTGGTATATTTGCCGTGTATGTACTGCCAATTGGTACAGGAGTGATGTGGGAGAAGAGGCAGAGTGTGCAAAAATAATGGTCCTACTACGATTCGAACGTAGATCTCTCAAACGCTGATGCACCGAAGTACAAACGCCCACAGACAATGGCAAATTGTGACTTAGGAAACGATTGGCAAAGCCGACCGCTGTTTGAGGGTGGAAGCGATTGACGAAGTCGACCGCTGTTTATGTTCTGCCATGTCCTCGTTTAAGTCGAGCGTGCTGGCCATTGCACCACGGGACCTGTGTTGGGAGGGGGAGATAGATGATGTGCATGTAGTCTTAGCAGTAGTTGATTTCGAGAAGACATCAGTCAAAAGAAAACTCATCAGGAAGCAAAACACTCGCCGTCTATAGATGGCTGGTAGCCCTAGTCATGAAGTTCGACAACTATATATGTCGACGAACGACGGACGACTTCGAAGTCTAGGTATGTTGTGATCAGCAAAGTATGGCAACTGCGACTTGCTGGTCTACCACTAGACCAAGGACGAGTATTGAGTGATTGACAATAGTTCCTGTATATAACCCTCACATTAGCCATTGAAAACGCCAGCGTGGTTCAGGTGGTCTTGCCTTTTGATACAACGCTTCACGATATGCAGATACACAATGCAGGTCTTTTGAGTGGAAACTCATTCCTATCTGGACTCTATCTTCTCATCACTGTCGTGCGAATATCGTTCATTGCCATCATCAAAATCATCCTGAACCGCCATTGCTCCTCTCAGCTATCACATCCCACCCCATCGAGTCTGCAGCACCAAATGAACCATTCATATCAAGATCCGCATTCACATTCCCCGACAAATCCATATTCATATCCGAAAACAATAAATAGCTATCCGGGAAGTTCTGCCCTCCACTACTACCACTGCCAGCGTTGATCGTACCATCAAAAGCACCAGGTCCCGTCCCACCATTCATCAAAACATTTCCAGCGACCATGTTGTTATTCTGAGTCTTCGTCATGCCAGTATCAAACATATCCCAATCAATCGCGCCAGGAACATCAAGCATATTACCAATCATGGACATATCTGGTAACATATTGTACTCTGGTGTAGTGTCGTTCGTAGTCTCAGTAGCTTCCAAGGGAGAAACGGTAGAAACCGTACTAGAAGGAAGCCAAGATGCCGTAATACCATTGACATCAGGGATATTGTATTGTAGACTCTCGGGTTCGGAATTATCCCAGGTGTGGTAGGAGACTATACCGCCAAAAGGTATCGAGCTCGCTGTTTGTGCGGGTACAGTCTCCGGTTGCGAAAAGTCCGCCGGCGTACTCATGGAATCGATCACGGCACCCGGTCGTTGGGGTATTTTATTGTCATTCAATCTGCGCAAGGCATCGGCTTGTTGAGGGAATCTGGCTCGGACCTTTTCGAGCATGACAGACATTACCTGTGATGCCCGTTGGGTTTCCGAGTACATGTGCTCGCCGCTGATCTTCTCGCTGGATCCGTTGAAGGAGCTTTGATTGGGATTCTGAGTAGTGGTGTCAGACCAGATCTTTTGGCTGTTCTCTAAAGCGTCCATCATTCCTGCTCTCAGAGGGCAGAGTCTGCGTGGAGCTTCGTCGCTGATTTGCTGTGAAAGTTCTAGACAGACGATCATGGCTGCTAGAAGGTAGTCGTGGGTTGAGATCGATCCCATGTACCATTTTACGCTTTCGAGTTGTCCGCCTGGTTGGCTTGCTGTGAAGATCTCGGCGTGATGTCGCAGGACACGGAGTGCTGCGTCTACGCATGATTTGCGGCTGAACCCGACGCCCATTTGTTGTTCTTGTGGCGAGAGACTGGCGAAAGGTTGCTCCATGTAGCGCCGATGCAGGACCATCTTCGTTTTCAAGTATAGCAAATCGAGATTGCAACGGCACATAAGCTGTTCAGCTGGGTCTGTTACAAGTTCCTATGAAGCAGTAAGTATATGTTCAGATAAGCATATACAGTCATGGCCTAGCGATGTGATCATCACACTCCTCATCACAGCGCGTGGGAGCTCTGTCGTGACGCGGTAGTCGAAGGTCGCTTGCACTTACACTCATGTCAGGCATTCTTAACAGAGGCGGTATTGCAGCTTTAGCCTCGTCAAGTCGTCTATCAAGCTCCATCATCTGCTCGTGGGACGGGGGTATTATCGCATGAATTAGCCTAGATGTTGCAAACCTCAGGTCAGATCTCACGCCATGATATGAGCGTGCAGTTGATCATCGGCAGTACTTACTCATTGACATCTGCAAATACGTTGACGATCCTCAGCTTTGCGCGCGTGTAACTCGATGGCGTTAGCTCGTCAATGCCACGGCTGGGTGGCAGAATAGCGGTATTAATGTTGAAGTCCCTATCGAGCAGATTCCGCGGAGGTTGTGCATCGGACTGAATAGTTTTGACCATTCCAGGGAGCCCAAGTTGGAAAGATATGAGCACGTCTATCATGGATATGATGGCCCATACGCGGCGGCGCATCTCTGCGTCGAAGACACTAATGCCATCAGGATGTTCTCGATGGTAGCCCATTCGCAACCCGATGCGCACGATGAGACCCAATATCAACCAGACATTGACGAAAGCATCGTTACTCCTGAGGCCAGCACCGTATAACATAAGGCACTCCATTGTATGAGCCTTGGGCTTGGTGAAGTCAGCTAAGACTGCCGCCGATCCAGCTAGGGTATGGTAACGATTGACGGTCATGAGCATGTTCTTTGCCACCTGGCTATTTGGGTCGACATCCCTCAAACTGAAGGATGATGCTAATGATAGTATCGCAAATAGAAGTCCCAGCCACATCGTAGGTGTGTCCTTTGGATCCCGCCAGAACTGTCGATATTGATCTTGAAACGTCGGGCCATGAATGATGGGTTTGAAGGGATCAGGACTATTGAACCACAGAGCGCACAGCCTGTCTGCGGTTCTCTTCTCTGGAACTGCTGCGATCAGCTGTTCTCTGGTGACTTTGCCACCTATGCTTCCTATCATGAGTCCCAAACCATTTGACGAAGCATGGGAGATGCCGCCCTCCTCGGGCTGAATGTCGTCCAGTTCGATGTTGCCAAAGCCGTTGCCCCAAGAGAGGTTCAAGTTTTCTTGTTCGGGTTCTTCCTGCTCATCGCCTAGCTCTTTCTTCAGGTCTGATATGCCGTTCAAGATGGCCTGCCAATGCGTCTCGCCAACGTAGCTTATCTCGCCTCCAGCTTTGCTGATGCGCAGCTTGCCAAATGGCTTCGTCGTGCCATCGATATTGTCCTGCTCCTCGCCATGCGAAGCACTCAAGGGCAAAGAGTCGTTATCGCTGGGAGGAGTAGGCTGCTCAAAGGCTCCGGTCCTGCTTTCGCTTGGGGAGGTTCTCTCTGTTCTGCCTGCTTGTGTGGTCGCGTCTTTTTGCGTCTGCTGGTTCATCAAATCGACGACAAGACTTTCAAGCTGCCGTACCCTCGAGCTGACGTTCTGAGTGTGCTTCTGTTTCTTCGGTGGTGGAACGTACGAGCATTGTGCTTCTCTTGATCTCTTGAGACACTGATCGCATCCATCATGGGCGCGATTACACTTCAGTTTCCCTTGTCGACATGGTATACACGATAGCTGCGACCGAGCGCGCTTCTGCTTGAGATGCACTCCATTCGAGATCCTGTTCAGTGCTTGTTGGCTGTCGCTCCCGCCATTCGTCGCGCCCGACATGTTTACGATGTGCTGCAGTAGCAGGTTGTCTGGGAACAGTGTTGACAACAATGATATCCTACCGTGATCCTGAAGGAATGCAGCCCATGCGCCTGGAGCTATTGCGCCGAGTAGAAAAGCATGCTGTAGCTACAAGCCCAGGTTCACTTTGGCGCTGTCTTTGTCAGCGCAAGGATCAGATCCAGATGCCTGTAGGGCTGACTAGACCAGGATGTGTTCACCATCATCAGAGAAGGATGGAAGACCGTACACCTCATGATGGAGAACGGCGTTCGTAAATGGGAGCTATGATAAGCTGTAGAAGCTTGTTATCAGCAAGTAGCTTATAAGTATGACTTGTGACCCCCTTCTACTCTGCCTTTTTGATCAGTATCCAAAGACCAACTGCATTGCTTGACATCGACAATGGCTCTGGTACCACCCTTCACAAGAGAGACAGCCCAGCAAAAGGTCAAGAAAGCTCAAGATCTGTGGAACGCTCAGAATCCAGCCAACATCGCCAAAGTCTATACCCCAGACTCCATCTGGAGAAACAGAGGCACCTTTCTCCAAGGCACCCAGGACATTATCGACTTCTTGACATCGAAGTGGGATAAAGAAAAGAATTATACCCTTCGTAAAGAACTCTTCGCATTTACCGACGACCGCATTGCTGTCCAATTCTGGTATGAGTTCCAGGATGCGCATGACGGACTTCGATGGAAACGATGCTATGGATTAGAGGACTGGACTTTCGACTCAGAAGGCAAGATGAGAAAGCGTCAGATGAGTGGTAATGACATTGAGATAGGAGAAGAAGAGAGATGGTTCAAAGATGGTGTCGACGTGAATAGTGTCGAGATTGGAGAAAAGCATTGGTAGCTCGATGAGTCTCCTCTTCACGCCTTCTCATGCTGCTGTTCGCGCTCTTCAACCAATTGTAGCTCGCTCAACTTCCTGGACTTCTGGCACGCCGAAAGTACTCGATACCACTGTCCATAATCGGTAGCACTGGTAGCATGAGTGGAGTTGCTAAGGTGTTGTCTCTCCAATGCAGCGTGGCTGGTGCTCGACCTTGGCAATGGCTTCTTGCGTACTGTCAAGTATCGAAGCTGAAGGTTGGAGCTCGTGGCGCGGCGAAGTGAAGACGGGCTGCACAATAGCAGGAGTATGGTGATCCTTTGTGTAGCTTGTGCTCTGGCTCAAGGGGCAGGCGGTGTGTCGTGTATTACAACGAGTAGAAATCTCGCATCTGTTCTCATGTCAGCTCACAAAAGCTTCCAATACTGTCTCTCGTATGTACCTGGCACAATCACGACCTCATTCTTCCTTGTCCTCACCCGCAAGAGCTTAGACTCGTCGTTCTCTCCGTTCAAGTCTCCGACCATCTCGCCTGCACTCTGCACGAATTTGTACACTAGCCGTGCAACCTCATCGGCCTTCCGTGTTCCTTTCTTCTTAGGTTCCGCATCTGCACCGTTTGAGGTCGGCGGTCTCGTCTCTTCGTCTGCGATATCGTCGTTCGTGACCAATCCAGAGGAGCGTACTATGGAGCCAGTGTCGCGAGCTAGTATGAGTGTTCCCTGCACCCCAGGTCGCTGTGCGAGTCGCGCGAGCAGACTCTCGGTCTCTTCAGACGGTGATGGCTGCGGAACTGCCATCTGTGCGGTCCTGCTACTCTCGTCGCAGCGGCATGTTCGTGTTCGTGTTGTGGACTGTCAACAAGAGTGGCTTGGGACCCACAGTCGTATCCCTGTCACTCCCACGTGGTGAACGGCGCTAGTACAATTTGCTTCAAATATCACTTCTACAATTCGCCTCAACTCTCCGGTAATGCCCTGCAAGGCCAGATGAGAGCTATCGACTTCAGGAACTCCAAGTATACGACGATCTGGCTGGATTGCGGTTGAAGCACGATGGGTTCTTCAAACAGGAAGAAGAAAGAGAAGAAGGCTGATTTTGCAAAACCAAAACTCAAGGTTGGCAAAGCACGACCAAAGAACACAAACGCCACAGACACAAGTTTCTCAGCAAAGTCGATTGTGCTCAAGCAGCAGTCGCTCAGTGAAGGCACGAGAGACTCTTCGGCGTTATTCCATCACAACTTATCACTCCTGAGCAGCCGGAACGATACGCAGAGGAGAGATGCGCTGACCTATCTCATCACTGCAATTGCTGCTGCACCTAAGTCGTCTGTGTTACCCAAGCCGGCATCTGAGGTGCTGTCAAAGGTCGGCCCTTTGATTCTCGATGGAAGCTCAGCAGTCCGAGGACAGGTCTTGAAACTCTTGAAGCTGTTACCCACATCACAGCTCGGGAACTTGGAGCAGACGGTACTCTACACAAGAGCGGGCCTTACTCACCTGTCGAATGACATCCGTCTGATTGCACTGGACGTACTGGACTGGTTGATTCAGACGAATGGAGAGGCGGTCGTGAGCCAAGCGGGAGGATGGGTGAAGACACTGCACACGTTCCAGAACTTATTGTCATGGCAAGGCACGACTTCAAGCGGCACGATACAGAACGGGAACTGGTCTGCTACGAAGACGAAGACCAATCTTGGCAGCAATAAACTTTTGGTCCACCAGCTTTCAAGTTTGGCGCTCTTCCTGACCGCTGGACTTTCTCGTATGCCACCAGATCTCAAGTCCGAAGCAAGGAGAACTGCCGCGCTTTTCCCACTATGGGAAGTGGACTCTCATCTTCTGCCGAAGAGAAGTAATCCTTACGGCTATCTCAATCTGTTCGGCGCGCCGCGCGATGTTGAGAGTGAAGTCTATGACGAAGCGGAGGAGAGGATGAACGTGTTCGTGGAGTTGAACTTACTTGGCGCGTTCCAGTTCGGCGTGCAGGAGGCCAAGCGAGAAGGTGGTGAGGTTGGGAGGGCGGCGAGTGCAGTTGTGAAGGCGCTCAACCTGGTCGAAGTGCGATGAGTAGCGCTGTATGTGCCATATGTCCCTCGAGACGCCTGCACTCAGTTGTCTTGCAGCTCGTGTGCCAGACCATGTCACGATTGGACTCGGATCGTCTGAGAAAGGCTATGGCGGCGAGCCAGTTCCGGTCAGGACGAACAAGTCTAGTCTTTGACCGCGTAAGAGATCATCGGAGCCCGATTCCAAGCTATGCTATAGCGAAGAGCTGCACACCTCTCCAAGCCGTTTTCAGCAGGAGGTAAACAAGAGCCGATACCGAAGCTATGGTCATGCAATTGGAGGGTAGGAGGAACACTCCTAACACTCCTGCACCTTCTGAAGCTGTGTACCTGCCGCTGTTTGGCGTTATAGAAGGTAGGAGAAGGAAGATGGAAGGCTTGAGCCTTGGAAAAGAAGGAACGGTCAGGAAGGAGGTAGGGTGAGACGGCCGTCGCGCGGATACTGCTTCAATTGCAAACATCACAGCAACTATTTGCAGAGTTTCATATTACTCGCACTTCAGTATTGCACAACACCATCTGTCACGAGCTTCACCATACAAGTACTCCCTCCATCAGGAAAGCAGCGATGCCAGCCACACGAAGAAGCAAGCCTCGCGTGGAGATATCCGGCCCCAAGGGTACCGGCCCCAAGCGTGTCAAATGCACTGAATGCAGCAAGACCTTTGTCGGTAACAACAGAGAATACAATCGAAAACGACACTACCAGATCCAACATGCAGACGAGAAACCATACGAATGTATTCACTGCAAGGAAAAGTTTGCTTTTCTCGCCCACCTGAAATCACACCAGGCCCACGCGAAGACTTGCAAGGATAAGCCATAAAAGACCTTGGTTCCGGAGAAGAAGCACAGGACTTTGTGAAGCGTACGAATTAGTGAGTGAGGTGTTGCGCGGAAATCGAGCGAAATCGGCTGACACTGGACTTTGCCAGCATGCTACGCCAAGGGGGAGTTCGCCAGGCCAAGGAGAAGTGGAGGCTCGCGTGTGAGAGCGCTGCATTGTTGCGCTTGGGGATTGAGGCATATCGGGTTCGAGCGAGGATGAGAGAGTCGAACGTCTCGGGGAGGCCAGCGCCGAGAGCTGCAGGATTGTATCAGTATTGTGTTGGTCAGGTCTAGGCAATCAATGTCAGACTCTCTACTGACCAACATCATCTCCATCCACGCGCGAACGCCAGGCCATCGCATCTCTGGGCAGGGCGCGTTGCTGTTCGCCCTAGCCTACAGAGAGCATTTCCGACGTTCGATCGTGTGCTACGAGCCCGCCAGCTGATGAGGTCAAACAACGACTTCAGACTTGCGAGCGAGTAACGAACAGTCCCTCGGCAGCGCTTGCTTGCCCTGGCGCCATCAATGCTCGGCATATAAGCTTGATGCGCCACAGGACATCCTGTAATTCTCCTGGATTCAATCCGTAATCCGTTATTGTGAGCTCGAGATGTGAGCTACGTCGAAAATTCTGCAGGCGTTGTGTAAGTTAGTTGACCCTTCTGGTGCACGAAGATTCCATATTTGCCACGAAGCGCTTCTTGCATTGTTGACGATTGTGGCAAGCCTAAAAGCAGGATGGGAATTGTTTAACTTGGTGGCCCTTGAAGGATTCGGTGCGCCATAGCGTGAAGTCTACAGGCGATGGGACATCCTACAGTGCTCCTTGAATTTCGTGGTGGTGGAATGTGGATATGTATTGCTTGTCCACAACAACGACCATAGCATAGATACCGGGCGTACAGTACAACAACTTCGAAATATGGGATGGTTGTCGTCGTAGGTGTTTCACCGTGGTGTGACCAAGTCGGAGCCACGCCACGTCTCGCAGCCGCACGGCATGGATGCCATATGTTGCAACTTGCCTGCCTGCAGACACTGCGTGGTGTAGCTAGGATATGCCCGTGTGGCACGACATCGCTGTCTCGTGGCACCGTCGTGGCCAGACAGAACACAACGTATGACAGCGTTGAGGAGGAACTTGCTGCAATGCTTTTGCGCTCGGTCTGAACGACGTTCTCGCGATCAGGCTGTGAACTTTGTTGCCAATAGCATCATCTATGTTCTATCACTTCGTCCATGAAGCTGAGTAATGATGTGGTCCCGTTACAGCTGCTGGAAAGAATGGAGCAGGATGCGAATTTTCGAAGAAGTCAAAGATGACCGGCGCGGTGTATTGGCGGTTGAACAGTCTGCATGCATGCATGCACTTGTTTCTATATTTGCGCAAACCTGGTTTCCCGATTCTCAACAATGGTGTGGAAAGGCGGACTGCTGGCAGACGACGGTAGGACGACCTAGATTGAGTCTCGAGATGCTAACCACAACATCAGCTGTGCTACTGTGAGCGAGAAGTTCTCGTCCATAGCACATCACAGGAAAAGACTGTTCATGCATAATAAAGTTAGTATCCACGTTGCTCAAGGTTCGACGCCTCAACCGGCTTGTCAGCAACCACGAGATCCGACGAACACGATCAAGTCCGAGCATGTAGATGACGATGAGGAAGCTGTACTGAGCACCTGTATTCTCGTTGCCACGTAGTACCAGCAGATCACCAGCACAGAGGTTGCCTACTGAGTACTGCAATCCTTCGAGCAGCTGGCAGGCGTCTTGTCCTTGGTTGATATTCCATAGAAGCCTGCTTGGTGTAAGCAATGCCAACTTTTCTCGCGAATTGAGTTTGCAACACCCGCCACACAGTGGCTGACCATTGCTTCTCCTGTGATATCGTTCGTGAGAGAAGACACAGCTTGAGACGTGCACAAATGTGGTGATGAATAATGATGAAGGGTACCTGATTAACCGTTGACATCCGACGCTAGACTAGAAAGCTCATTTTGCAAAGGAGGTGCTAGGATGCAAAGCCACACAGTCTTCATCAGTCACCGCCGCGATAAGGGCGGTGGTGGTGCAGTCTTGGTACGCTTGCGCCCGAGCAAGGTTATGGAGATGAGAGCGGCAGCAGTTGGCGAATGAGCCCTTTGCAGCGACGCATCCAGCTGTTTGACCGCATGCGGTTGATCAATATAATAAGCAGCTCCAACGTCGTTCAGGTCTCGATGGCGGAACATCCATCTACTGGCGGGCGGTGGAATAGATATGTACAAAACAACAGTGCCAATATTCAGTAGTCTGTCGATCTGCGACATTTTTCCAGCTCCGAAGCGTCCGTAGATTTTTCATAGCACTACTTTTATGCCCGTCCACGAGTGGTCAAACACTGTGTCTGAGTGCCGGACACGTCGCTTCCGTGGGAACCGTCCACGCCAGAGACACGCATTCGCCACAGTCAGCCAACGAAAACGTGATTCAAGCTCAGCTGCTGTGCCATTGAAGTTCTGCTGCTATCGCGCGCGCGTCCAGCAGTAGTGCAGCACAGTGCAGCAGGAAGTGGCAGGCATCGGCATATCGGTGCTATCATCAGTTCGACAATAATAATCAATATCAGCGCCTGCAGAGACCAAAGAAGGAGCGTCTCAACCTTGCCTCGTCGAGAGAAGAAAGCGAGCGAGCGAGAGTGAGCCTGCCAGCCGAGCGTTTCGTGACGCCAGTGCCTCTCTCTGCAGTTCTTGCGTTCCGAGCTGCCTGCGCGCCTGTGCTTTGCATCTCTGCTGCTTTGGCGTGCTTGCACCTCTCTTGTTCTGCTGAACACCAACTTCACGCCGCGACGGTCGCTCTGCATTCCGGTATTGTTCGCATACCATCACGCTCGTTTCGACCACGGACTCTGGATCGAGCCTCGACGACGACGACACGACGGCAGCGACGAGCGGCCGGCCACACTCTATCCACCACCCACTCATCCACACACACGCACGCACGCTTTTGCACGACTCCGGACAACCCTTGGGCGCAGTGACGCGGCAGTACAGCACACCACGACTTTCGCACCGAGAGACGGAACAGCAGGATCGATACCACTCACAACACCACCGCGGCCACCAGATAGTCTGGCGTGCCTTTCCGCACCACCACAATAATGCCTCCGACGACGCCGCGGTTGCGGATTCTATCAGGTGCGTTGAACACTCGCCGCCTACTCGACGGAGATGGCGCGCATTGCGATCTTTGCGCGCCAGAGCTTAAAGAGCACTGTCTTGCAGCAACAATACCACTTCCTTCGATGCTACGACACGCATGAAACTATACCAATGGCCTCACAAGCTAACTATATGCACAGTGGGCGGCAATGCGGTCTCTGCCTTTCTTTCATGGCGACTATCAGCAACACAAGCGTGCGACGTAACGCTGGTATGGAAGAACGGCTTTGAACAAGTGCATCAATACGGTATATCATTCAAGTACGCTACCTTACCAGATACTGCAATTGTGGCGTACCTCCTGCTGACACCGTCTAGGTCTGACAAGTTTGGCAATGAACGATTCAAGCCAAGACATGGTAGGTTCTTATCCCTGTCCTCACTCCCTCGTCCCTCATCTCGGCAATGCTGACTGCGTATGATTACAGTGGTGAAATCGCCTGAAGATGCTGCCGGCGCTTCGCGGGCCTCCTTCGACTATGTCTTGCTCTGCGTCAAAGCGTTGCCGGACGTGTACGACCTGGCCTCCGTGATCGAGTCCGTTGTATCGCCTCAGCATACCTGCATCCTCGTCAACACTACACACACTCTTGGCATCGAGTCGTATCTGGAGCAACGATTCCCAACTAATGTGGTTCTGTCGCTTGTATCTGGGGTCTCAATTGCCCAGCTCGGCGCCAGCGAGTTTGAGCATAAGGGGTCAACTGAGCTGCACGTCGGTGCTGCCAATAAGAACCCATCGATACCCGCATCAATACAGACGGACATGGCAGAAGCGCTCTCCATGACTCTCAAGTCCGGTCAAGTTGATTGCGAGGTCTCCAACAACATTCGTCAGCAGCAGTATGAGAAGATGATTGGGTAAGTTAGCCAGCATGCATGCTCTAAACATGATCTTCGACTGACCGAAACAGACCCATTGCCTTCTATCCCGCCAGTGTTCTGTTCGAAACACCCTCTCACGCGGAACTTCTCGAGAAGACTGGAGCTCGTTCTCTCATTACTGGAGTGGTCGACGAACTCATTACTGTTGCGCGGAAGCAAGGCTGCGACTTCAAGCCTGACTTTCGTGAACATACTATGGAGCAGATGATTGTGCCCTCTGAGACCAACAGTATCATGTACCAGGATTTTACGGCCAGAAGACCCATGGAAGTGGAGACTTACTTGGGCTCGCCTATAAAGCTAGCGCAGGAGGTTGGTGTCCAGGTTCCACGCATCGAGACTCTCTACGCTCTTCTTCACAACATCAACGTTGTCAATCAGACCAAGCCTGTTGGTCCACCCTCACCTACAGCACAACCGACTCCACGCATGTCGTCCGCACCGATCGTTCCTCCCAACCATGGTTATGGCAATGGCAGACCACCTCCACCAGCGATGAATGGTCGACCAATGCCCAATGGCATGCGACCAGCGAGCCGCGCGCCGAGTGCCAATGGCGGACCACCTGCCGTGCGAAGAGGTCCGCCATCAATCGGCGGATATCCCCCTCATGCTAGAATGAATGGAAATGGATATGCTCCAGCTCGTGGACCTCCAATGCAAAGACGACCGTCTTTCGAAGGGAACGATTTGGAGGAGTTCAGCCATTTGATGCTGTATGACAACATGGCTGAGGATGGTGCATATGAGAATGGACTACCTCCCTCAGCATCGGGAGACCTGCCTTTGCGAGAGCGCGAATTGGCCCTCCGACAGAAAGAGCTTGCGATGCGAGAACGAGAATATCACATGCGGCGCGGTCCAGTCAGAGGCCCACCACCACCACGCCGACCTCAGGAGTATGACGATGATGATGATGAGGACGGCTTGGACTTCTTCGATCCAATGGCCGCAGGTGGAGCGCCTGTTGCAGACGTGGATAATCTCGACATGATGAGCGTCACTTCTAGGAGAACACGAAAAGCACCAAGCGCCAGCCAACTGCGCACCAATCCTGAGCAGATGAGCGGCGTACCTAATGCCGCTGTGCGACACAGTCGAAATATGATGCGACGACCTGGGCCAGGGGCTCGTGCTCGAACCAGTGCCGCAATCATGGCTGATATGCCAGGTCTGCGTGAGGAGTTGATGAACAATCCACTTATGGGATACTCGTCAGACAGATTTGGAAGTGTTGACAGGATGAATATGGGCCACGAGTCAAGGGCCAACTCGCTAACAGCAGAGCGACTGAACGAGTTCCAACAGAACGGCGGCACCAGCGGTCCTCATCCGCAGCACAATGGATACCCCATGAATAGACGTGGCAGCCAATCTCCAGGCAATCCATTGGGTCCTAGCCAAAGGCCACCTCCGGGACGACCATCGCCGCCTAATGGCTATGGGCCACCGCAACCTAATGGTTATGGGCCACCACCACCCGGCCGCAACGGCCGCCCGAGCCCGCCAGGCATGAGACAGCCTGTGCCTCGCCATCCACCAGGTCATGGCAACGCAGTTGCTCCACAACAAATTGAGCAACAAACAGGGGTGAGCAATCTCTACCCACCAAAAAGCGGTCCTCCTCATCAAGTACGGTCTCTGACAGGTTCTGCCTCTGCCAGCGCGGGGAGTGGTGATAGCAACCGCTCGGCGCCTATAGATTCCGAACCCTCTGCCCACAGCTCCAGCAGTAGCTTGGGCCCAAGACCGCCAATCGGCGTGCGATGAAGCACGATTGTTAGATCTGGACGAAGTATCGATCTCCGCAAAGTTCTGGATATTGGCATCAACCCCAGGACAGCTCTGTGCTCACCATTTCTTGCGCCACTGCACTACTTTGATGGCATCTTCTGAGGTGTACAGTCACGGTTCTGCATGTCGCTGTTCTCATTGCCATTCGCGGCATTTTCTGCTATCCTTACTCGCGGTCCGACCCCACTGCGAGCACGACGACGAATGTCACACATTCATGACGGACGTAATATAGTCGAGGCGGATTTCTGCCTTCCAGCACTTTTTTTGCATACGGCCACATCGTACATACATCGGCATCGAAGAACCACGAGGACAAATTCGAGCCTCACTAATCTGCATGATGGGCGTTCTGGGGACATTGGGAGCGTTATCGAGACGAGACGAGAACTCCCACAGCCAAGCTTTTTCTGCTCGTCAATCATCTTCCACTTGTCAGCTGTGTGTGTCGGAAAGCCACCTACTGCACGCAAGCTGTCTGTAGGCGGAAGTCGATCAGTTTCTTCCACTTCGGCCAGTCACGAAACATTGGATCGAAGCCAGAAGATGTCGCCTGGGTGGGCACGAAGCTGGCTGAAGGAAAGCAATGTATTGGTATTGTTTAAGAAAGCGATGTTGAGAAGTTTCGTTGCAGAAACAGGGGGTATGCATACCGTGATGCATGAGCTGGGTCGGTAGAAGATAGGTGGAATATACGAAACGAGATGAGTTTCACAGCACCAACTTGTCTACTTCGCATGGATTCATGGGTTCTAAACCTTTGACATTACTACTCGGTATCTTGGCATGAATACTCACTCACGAGCGGAACAACTGCATTCAAAGCGACTTGGCGAAAACGAGAAAAGGCTTGCTAGGACGCTTCGACACCAACGTATCCTGATCTGTGTGGCTCGGTCACACGCGGCGCTGACTCATGATCTTCTTGGCGCGTCGAAGGGAAGGGATTGAGGATAAGAGATATCAAGGACACCTGACATAGGAACTCTGGCAACTTATGCAGCGATTAATAAGTGGTAGCTGGCCTGTGGAGTTGGTCAATCTTGGACACATACACTATGAAAAGATCCCTATATGACCAAGTCTGACACATAACTACAACTCTGCTGCTCTCTTCTTCTTCTCGGCTCAAAAGTTGCCTCGTATGCCATGCGAAAGTAAGTAATGTCTTGCAGCAAACGGCTTCTTTCCTGCTCCGCACTACCGAGTTGTACCTCGACCTCTTTTGAGACATTGCCTCTCCGTAGATAGTATCTGCCATCTGCGACATACCAATGATTCATGGAATCTCGTGCCTGCTTCTCTGCAAATAGCTTCGTATCTGGCCATGGACATGTTGGCGCTAGGTCGACAAGCGTACTGCCCAGAGTGTTGATGAGCAACGAACCATTCAGCTGTCCTTCGAGCTCGCTACTTTGAGCATAAAGGGCTCGTAAGCACATGAGAAGTTCGGTGCCATACGAGGACTGGCGCTGGATGCAGGACGCCGATGTTAGGGAAGCTCTGCCCACATTGAACATCGCGGCGAGGACTTGTAGAGATGCTGGTTCCTTGGCTAGGTTGTGGCGCGCCAACGCTTTGTCACATTGCCCGTTGATGCTGCGCAGGACGCTGGTCAAAGCTGTAGCCGTGGCAGTCGTACTAGCCTCGTCATCAACTTGGAAGCTGTATAAAGCGTCTTGCGCAACCACTTCACAGGCTTGGAGTAGTGGCATCGACAGAATCCATCCACATGCTGCATCCAGTGCGTTGTCGATATAGGCTGGAAGAATGGTCGTGAAGAGTACATGGCGAAGTGTTGGTGCTGTGGATATTCCCATCTCAGGATCGCCACACATCGCCGTGGCCAATTGAGTGACCAGGTATGACTGCTGCCTATCCACCGCAGCACGTTCACTGACTGATTGAATGAAGACCGCCAGTTCAGTTCGTGGGCCAGAATCAGCGAGCTTGAGCGCGTAACCCTTCAGCTTGCCGACAACGTAAGTCGGATCTGTGGCTGGCAAGGGGAAGGCACTAGAATCGGTGAAGAACTTGTCGACTTGGCAGAAATCGGCCGTATGCTGTTGCAGGAAGGAAACGACGTCCTGGACGAACTCAACGTAAGCGCCTTGCACATTCTCGTCTGCCACACCATTGCTCTGGTACGATTGCAACTCCTGGTAGTTGCTCCTCATGCTCTGCATGAGCTGTCGAAGCATTTCCGCATATGTGCTTTTGATCTCTGTGACCTTGGTGGGAGAGATATGCCTGACTTCTACCAGACTTTGACGCATGTTGCTGAGGACTGAAGAGATCAACGACAGCCTGCGCTGCCGCAAGTCATGGAGCGAGATCACGAACAGCCCAGACCTCATATCCCTCGCGAATGGCAGGTTGCGCAGCAATGGCTCTGCATCAATACCATCCAGGAGCGTGCTAGTAAGGACGTGCTGAAATCTAAGCATGGCCTCTCGCTCGACCAACGAAACCAGCCAGCTGCAAAGGACTTTCTGTCGGACCTGTTCGTCGAGGGTCGACTGCTCCACGATACAAGACATATAGAACGGTGTGAACATCCGCTTTTGCCGAGTATCGCGCATCTGCATCCAGCTGTTTGGCGAATACTCGTCCACATAGCTGAGCCAGGTCCTTTGACTGCTATTGACCAGGTCCGATCCCATACGGATCCACACCCGCACACTGGTCTCGAGAAGTGTATCATCCGGCATGCTGTCTGCGCCGACAATAGTTGACAGAAACGAGCTCATGGGTAGTAGGAGACTGCTTGCTACCGTCACAGCGGGCGAGCTGTACTCAACGTCCAGTGCATCAAGCTCGTCCAGCGCGCTGAAGTCACCAAATTCTTGGCTGTCGGTACTGCTTAGCTGGCTTTCCGTGCGTCTGGAAAGGCGAGACTCTGCATCGAGTGCAGCCTGGATGGCGTACAAGGTCTCACTGACTGCGCTAAGGAGGCGTCGCTGCGACGGGTCATAAAGCTCGAATACGCTCGAGAAGCAGGCAGGCTGTAACAGGGATTGGACTCCAGCAATGCTGGTCGTGACGGCAAGCGCTCTCTTGAGACCCGCCAGCGCATCAACAAGAGTCGATGCAATTTGAACTTGGTTATTGGCAATGGTCGCATGCATGAAGCTTTCGCTGATGTCCGCACCCATCCCTCTGGCGTGGTGATAGTCGTGCTCTGCTTCTGACCTTGCGAGACGGTATTGTGTGGTTGTGGATCTGAGCATATCGCAGAACCAAGCGGCAAGGGGCTGGAGCTCACTTATCGGCTCGTAAGTAGAAGCTTGAAAGGTGGTGAGCATAGCCCAAGCCTTGACATTGAGTTGACACGCTCTGCGATGCCATTTCGCGTGATCGACGAGGTTTCTGAGTATGTCAACACCTGGCCGATAGCCGGGCGGCGATGCATAGTATAAGGTACAGAGCAGATCATGGTGATTGCGGAGGGCGTCCACGTCGTCTTGCTGCATGTCCTTTTCTTTGGGATACGTGCGTCCATGGGTAGGTATCATGCGATATGCAATGCTTGCGCCAATTTTGCGATCATTGTATACGTGCTGTTCACGCATACGGATGAGCGCCGCGGCAAGAGTCTTCAGAAAGATGTGAAACGACAAGTCATTGGGCAGTATCTGGAGCAATGGCTGTGCGCTAAGGTCTTCCAACATTTTGAGGGAGCCTCGGGACTCCTCATGTTCCAGGAGCATTCGGTGTTGCTTCGAGAAGAAGTCGTACACAGTGTAAAGTATGGGATCACACCTGGTCCAGTTCCATGCATCAATCAGTACGTGGCATCGTTGCAGCAACGATCGTATGTATGTATTGACACTGAACCCACGAACGAGACTTATGTTCTTATAGAGCTCGAAAACGCGACCAGTTAGAGCCCGGACGATAGTCCAGTCCTCTTCAAGTCTGAGTGAGGAGCGAGGATTGTCGTGTACCCGTCCTCTGGCGTCAATTTGCAGTGCCGGGAGAACAGAGAACAATCCACTCCACACCTTGTCAAGCTCTTCCACGCTACGTAGGGCGGTGATGTCGGCAGCTAGACTTGCATTGATGGCGGTCCAGAAGATGTTGAGTGGTTTTTGTGTAAGTGCAGTGTGGTTCAGAATGACGATAGTCATGACCACCAGGGAATTGTCAGTGAGCTCCGTGGTCGAGGTCCCGGATCGCACTTGCTTATACCAGTCACGAAGTACTTCAACGGATCCTGTGAGGAGATGCTGCCCAATGTTCACTGCTGACCTCAGTAGAAGACCGTTGAGCTCACGCCTACTACCCGTAGACACACTCGCATGGGTCCCGAGCTGGGCCGCTTGACATGCTAGAACCAGCTGATACTGCTTGATTACTGACACCACGTCCGCATTCAGTTCGCCTGCGGCTTGCCCTTCGCTCAAGACTTCTGCTAGACCCGCGATCAGGCTTGCAAGACTGTCGACACACGTCTGGCGGTCCACTGGATCCACGAAAAACAGGCATTTGGAACAATAGCGTACCGTAGACCTTAGAAGGTAGGCAATATTCTGCCGTCCCAAGTCAATGCAACCAATGTCTTGTTCCACAGCGCTTTGACTCTGTAGAGTTTGGCAGATATTTGCAATGACTGCAGGAATGCGTCGAAAGTCTGCAGCGACGTCTGCGTTCCAGGCTGCCCATACCACCACATCGCTATCAATGTGTACACTCATTTGCCCTCGCCGACAGTCAAGATTGCAAGATGCTAAATTGACAGCATCGTCCAAGTCGCCGCTGCCAACGAGGCTGTCTTGTCGGAAGTAGCTTCCCTGTGGCAATGGGCTCATGTCGAAATCAATGGGATAGTGCGTACCGAAAGCGCCCAAACCGAGCAGTACAGGTTTCGAGATATCGGTCATCAACCGCGGGTCAGTCTCAACAGTCTCATCAGTGGTGAAGTCCACTTCAATCTCATTCGCCTGCCACTGCTGAATTGCCCCAAGGTCAAGCCGATGAGCTTGTCGCTTTCGTGGCCTGTGAGGAAGCACGCGGCGATTCTCATCGCCCGTGGGTGGCGCTGGGTCTTTGTCAGAGGCGGAATTGACCGCAGCTTGGGCAGTGCGCTCATTACCATCTCCGGAGGTATCTCGCTCAATGTATCTCGAAAGCTGGAGATTGGAATGTCGACCTTGACCGCCACGTACTGCAACAGTCTCAGTCAGGCACTGCATCCGACGCTCGAACACAGCTGCCCTATGGCCTTGGTCAAACTCCTGCTGGAGTGTCTCGAGCTGGGCAGCACGTAGGCCACTTGGCTGCGGGCGTTCGCGGCGGCCCCTCGATTGCGGCGTCTTAATGTTGCCAGACGACATGCGTGCGCCATCGCGAGTTCGAGTCACTCCAAGCTGCGATTGGCGTAGTCGAGGCTGCCTGATAATGGAAGAGGGTGTTTGCCTGCGAGCCACTTCTTCAATTGTACTGTCCAATACATAGTCCTCGCTGAGATTGCCGGTAACCTCGCGCAATGGTTGTCGCGGTCCGGCCATAGGTGAAAAGTTCTCTGCATTCGAGTGGGTGTCGTCGTGCTCGTCAGATTTTGCACGAGGCTGCTGTATCGGCCTTCGCCGGGCTGTCAAAGTGCCAGCACGCCACGAATGCAGGACTGAAGTTGCTTCATGGGTTTCATTCGCAGTATGGAGCCGGATGTGCTTTCGAGACGGAGAATGCCGTCCTTCATCTGGCAGTCTTCGAGCCTGCCGTAGTGCCAGTCGAACAAACGGAGGAACAACCGCCTCCGAGGTCGCAGATGAATCGTAAGCA
The DNA here is from genome assembly GCA_022570795.1 of Sphaerulina vaccinii. Lineage (NCBI taxonomy): Eukaryota > Fungi > Ascomycota > Dothideomycetes > Mycosphaerellales > Mycosphaerellaceae > Sphaerulina > Sphaerulina vaccinii. Next base: position 700,994 of record JAKUDP010000014.1, read on the forward strand.
TCGATGATGCTCAGCATAGGTGCTCTACGTTTCTGTCTCCGAGTAGATGTCTGATGCCGATATCGAGATTCATGCTGACCCTGCTGACGTGCTCTTCGTTCCCCTGGAGGAGCATCGCTGCGACTTGTGTCTCTACGGAACTTGTCGGTTATTCGTGGCTGACGAGATCCAGGCTTGGTGGTTCTGCGTCGACTGGACTGACCAGGCAGCATTGCGTCGACAAAGTCATGTTCCATCTCGTCATCGTCTACGGTCTCGCTGAGGGCGACATGGCCGCTAGCATTGTCCGAGACCAGACGTGACTGCGCCATGCCCGGTTTCAAGTAGTGTAGGGAATCGTCCGACTCGGCACCATCTTCGAACACGAGAGCCATGTCACGAGCATCAGAGTCGCTTTGCCGGTTCGTGACGAGTCTCTTCGCTACGCCACGCTGTGGTGTATGTCTCTCGGGTGATGCGGTGTTGTGCCTGCGTCTAGCCATTAAGACTGGAGACTTTGGCTGCTTTTGTGCCCGAAAATCAATTCTCAGCCACGATGCCGGCAGTACGCCTTTGATACGCTTTTGTTCGCGCTGTAGCCGACGTGCTATGAGCTCGCTATCCGACTCAGGTTCAGGGTCTGATGATACACTTTGTACATCGCTGTCGATAGCGCGGTGTTCAGGTGCTTGCACGAGCCGTCGTCGAGCTTCCTTGACAAAACCTGATGAGGACTCTGTATCAATATTTGTCGGCCGTACATCAGATGAAACGTGAGGCGTGGGTAGCGGAGCAGGGCTGAGGCAACGAGGCTGTCGAAATCCAGAGGCTGTCTGAATAATTGGACGCGTGAGTGTGCCAGGAGTACTGCTCTCGCTGAGCGTTGGCGGAGGGGATGGAGGGATTGACTGCCCATCATACTGCATTTCAGCGCCTGTCGCATCGACAATGTCCTGTCTAGCTCCACGACCTCTGCCTTCGCCGATTCTCCTACGCTTGGCCGCACGCTCAATGCCAAAGCCATCGTGGTTGTCAGGCGACTGTTCTGCTGCGGAACCTAGTCTAACATACGCCCGCGGGCTGCTATCGTGATGTTCCTGACTCTCTTCGAGCTGAGGTTCCACATCGACCAAGCGCACTGGCTTGATGCCCCTTTCTTTGCATTGCCTCTGGTACTTTGCTTTATCAATCAGGTAGGGATGCAATTGGATTTCTTTGCGAGCCCGTAAACTCCGGCGTACGGTCGATGGTCCGGGGAACATCTCATCGCCTAGCATAGAGTCGCGCAAGATGGCATCGTGTATATCATCTGCATCATTCAGCTCCTCCGCGGTTGCGAGAAGCTGATCTCCTGTGCCTCTATGGTTGTGCGATTCAGAGTATGCGGGTGGCGAAACCTCAAGTTCGCTTAGTGGCGAGGAAGCCGTGGTAGATGGAGTTCTCTGCCTCGCGACAGTGAATAGATCTCTCACGTCTGGAAGATCTTCGTCATCACTGCCAGGCGTAGAGGTCGTGGTCACGAGATCGTCGAATGCCAGCGACCCTGAGGGAAAGCCAGTCCGAGATGGCTGTTCTGTGTGCACAGTAGAGACCTTACGAACAGGTGCGATTGTCACCAAGGTAAGTCCTTCTGATGGTGGGATATCATCCCCGATTGACGATGCGACTGGTGAACCTACAGCAGTACCACTGTCTCCTTCCCTCACTTGTGGCTCGCTGTTATGCTCACGTATCGCATTTGTTGCTTTCGCTGATATTGGGAGCTCTGAAATTGGATTGGGCTCGATCTCAGTCCAAGGTTCTTCAGCTCCGTGTATGCCGGCCAGAGAGTCACTCTCAACGGACTTGTGTGGCAATGCTCGCGGTCTCCTCCTCGTGGGTCGTGTCAGCTTGCCCTTCCTTCCATAAGTATTCGCCACCTGGGCTGGGAGCCAGGCAATTTCGTCCTCATCGTCAAGTTCGTGGTGCCCAACTGATGACTGGGAGGGCTTTGAATCTTTTCCAGCAGACCTGATACTCTGATCATGCTTTGCGCGTTTGTGTGGCCGTTCTGGACTTGGACTGGGACTCAGCGCGAGGTCTTCATCATCTTCGGAGTCCTGGACCTCGCCACGATCCTGCCACCGCTTCATTTGGTATATTGCGCATATCTAGATGGCTGTCGATAGCATGCTAGGATGTAATACAAGCGCGACCGGGAAGATGTTCGAATTATGTTAATGGTGTGTAGAAGAGGTTTGCGAAGGACGCGCCTGGATGGGAGGACGCGTTCAAAGCCAATTTTGCCGTGACCGACGTCACGCTCGTCTCGATCAACGTGCTCTACTACCCAGGAGGCAACTTAGGACACATGACAATAACAGCAACGTCAACACGCGCCAGTCACACCTTTTACTACGCTTGATTGTCGCTCTCCCTTCGCTCTCCTTCATACCTGGAATCATGGCAGCGGACCCGCGAGTGCTGCTGCAGAAGGTGAGCCCCTCATTCATACACACACACATGTGAACTCCAAGCTGAGCAGGCGATGTGTAGGCAGACAGACAGGCACAGGCAGCTTCAGGAGGTTTCTCCTTCTTTGGTGGGAAGACGCAGAAACTCGAGGAGGCCGCCGAACTATACACACAGGCCGCAAATGCCTTCCGCATGCAGAAAGATGGCAAGGCAGCCGGCCAGGCCTTTGAGAAAGCGGCGCAGATACAGCAGTCGAAGCTCAATGAGCCGGATGATGCAGCCAACACTTTGACAGAGGCATACAAGTGCTACAAGAAGGACGAACCAGAAGACGCAGCCCGAGTGCTCGAACAGGCGATACAACACTACACAACCAAGGGCAGCTTCCGGAGAGCAGCCACGCATAAGCAGAACCTGGCGGAGCTATACGAGAACGATATCGGTGACCAAGCACGAGCACAGGAAGCATACGAGATGGCAGCGGGTTGGTTCGAAACGGATGGCGCAGAGCAGTAAGTCGAGAGTGTACCGGAATGGTTGAAGCTAGAGGTGAACTCTGACGTGCTACAGACTTGCCAACAAACTCTACCTCAAACTCGCAGACATCGCCGCATTGAATGGCGAGTATCAGAAAGCCATTGCCAACTACGAACGAATCGCCAAAACCTCCATCACCAACAACCTCATGAAGTGGTCCGTGAAGGAGTACTTCCTCAAAGCCGGTATATGCCACCTTGCAAACAACGATACCGTCGCTACAAATCGCGCTCTCGACTCCTACCGCGACCTCGATCCTGGCTTTACGCAAACACGAGAACATCAGTTGCTCGTCGATCTTGCCGAGGCGGTGGAAGAAGGAGATCAAGAGAAGTTTGCAGATAAGCTGTTCCAGTATGATCAAATGTCCAAGTTGGACAAGTGGAAGACGACGCTTCTCCTGAAGGTCAAGGACAATATCCAGAGCCAGGAGGAGGACTTCGCGTAGTTCGAGGTATGCGGCGTTATGGTACGGGACCACTCCTTAGACGGCACAATCATAGCGTGGTCGAATATACCCACTGAACGCAGCCTAGTAGCACCAGCTTGTCTTGTCTCTTGCTTGCGGATCATAAAGTTGGACTGTGAAGATCAGGCGTGAATGGATTCACTTTTCCACTTTGTTCTCAGCCGCATGTCCATCATCAGCATTTGATGAAAACAGCCATTTTCTGATACCCCATGCGAAACCTCCATTGCCTTTGTCCTCACCAATCGCTTCTCTTTTCGCCTCTTTCAAGTCGCTGATGATCGCCCTACTCAACTGCGTATCTTTTTCGGTCCTATCCTGTTCATGTCGCGAATTGAATGTGCCGGCCTTCTTCTCTGCTTCCTCCTCAAGAGCTGGTTGAAGAGTTGTGTATGCTACGCTTCGGAGTCAATATGCTGAAGCTTGCTGGGAGTTTGACATGGTGGAGCGCATACCGGTAGCTACGCCGCATACTGTTGCGATTGCAAGACCTGCAACATTGCCTCCTCGCATTGTGATCAATGGAAGAGTGAGCTCTGGCGGTTGATGTCAATGTAGAGCAGATCATCATACATGTCAACCCAGCCGAGAGATTTCCGCTCAGCCACGAGGCGTCGATCAAGCCACCATTTGTCTTTGCCTTCGCCACTCTACCATACTCCCGGAACTTCTGTCTCAGTCACGCGCAAAACATCTACAGTCTCCACGAAAGCTTGATGTCTTCTCGTGGCAGGAGTGGAGCATAACAACACGTTGGCGCGTTCGTATCAGGAATGTTACAGTACAGTAGCGTGTTCGTGTCAAGTCGTATGGTTCTCAAGAGGACTTGTTTCCGAGATCGTTGAACGAAGCCCAGATCTTGCAGAAGCCGAATTAAAGTTTTGATATCATCGACGATAGCTATTTTCGATGCAGATGTTACGGATATCGGCTTCTGAGATGGCACATGTTCACATTTGGTACGGATGGCGCATGAACATCCGGATAGCTTCGCATTTGTGGCAGTTTTGTAGAATTCATCGAATTGCGTATATGTATAACAAGTAAATGGGTATCTTTGATCGTTCCTCATCATATCGTCGTAATATTCCACGTCGGGAGGCCCGCATACTTCTCCGCGATGCTGCAAGAGCAGATATATCCTCCATGCTCTCCTCTCCCCTATCCCATCGTGGAGTGGATTGGCTCTTGGCCTCCTCGCCATGATCTCAACGAGCCAGATTGATATTTGTGATCACTGCAGCATATATCGCTGGAGTGGAATACCAGACTCGGTCCTGCTCGTTCGTGGACATGTGATAGGTGGCTGCACATGGTCCTGGAGAGGCTTGCGACAGTCCTTGGATCGTCTTGCATAGTTCGTAGATTGCCAGGTGAGGCGTCATGAGTGGCTCGTTTCTTTGGTGTTGTGGATGTAAACATGTACATCGATTTGATCTTGTTCTCAGCGCTTGTATCCAACAAGAGCGGCACATCGATTGCAGTACCAGTTGTTGACTATCATGAAAGGTGAGCGATTGTTCCACAGACAACTGAAGCTGGATTTACTTACGACCATAGGATACCATGTTACTCTTGCCAGTCTGGATGTCCACGCTAGGTGTTCGCTGACATCTCGAACATCGCGCCACTACAGGGGTCTCCATAGATGACTTGTCGCAGTCACTTGAGCTGCTGCTCGAATCGTCGCTGTTCGTCCAAAGTACGTTTTGTTGCATAGGCGTTGGACGAGGCCGGCTAGGGCTGGAATGTGCAGCAGCTGTCTGCATGGACATAAGGTTGGACGCCATTCTGGAAAGGACTTGACTTGGACTGTGTAGTTCTCGAGGTGCCAGTAAAGGATGTTCTGGATGGTATGGTGTGATGTCGTGGTAATGTTGTGGTGAGAATGTCTCCGATGAAGGTGCAATGGGAATGATGTTGAAGTAGTCGTCCGGGATAGTAGTGTGCATCACGTTGCCATCGGTAGTGGTGATGTGGACCAGTGCGTGTCGAAACAGAGGAATGTGGGATCAACGCCAGAAACGCGATCAGCTTGTGTGTACATCATGGCGCTACGAGGCTGTCGGGGATATATGAAGAGAGCTGGTTGCGAATGCATCGGAGATCAGATCAGTCATCGGAGAGGATTCTGAGGAGCCAGAAGGCCTCTATCGCCCAGACTGCGACTGCCTAGGCGAGGACGACGGTTCTGCGCAGATTTGCTGCTAAATCTATGATCGTTTTGCGCCGACTGCAGACCAACCAAAGAATTAGGAAGAAGCTTACCTGTATTTGCCGTGCATCGTCGATCGACCAGCAACCTCAAAAACCTCATCGAGAGATCGTTTCTCGGTTTGCGGCTCCTGGTTGGCTACGGACAAAAGCCCGTCTGCACCTCCACTGCTGAGCCACATCGAGCAAAGACTGGTAGATCGATCGCACCCTGCATGTTCCTGCCAAGGCCGCGGCCTGCTCTTTGCGCTCTCTTCCGTTGTCTTCTTATATTGTTGACTATTGGAACTGCTATCCGCCAGCGCTGCTCCGCGCCTTATAGTCAGGGACAGCTCTGACAGATGTCACTCGGGATATCCTGAACTCCGAAGCGCGATTGCAATTGACGATGGTATGCACGGAACACGATAGGATGTCAAATGCTGTAGCACCATCTCAAACAGCTCAAAGTACTGAAACGCGCAAGGATTCCCCGTCAGGTTGTATCGGACCCAAGTGCTTGGAAACTTGCGCTATCAACCACTCCGACCTGATCCTGTAGCAGCTCTTCCAGCTATGCGGTACTTGAATCCATGAAAAGTCAGCCTGGCAACAACCATACCAACGTGGCACGGCTATTCTCTTCGATCGACCTGGAAGCGGATTCATGGAGCCAGAGCATTTGACCTGATGCTCATTTCATTGATGTTGTCGGCTGGGCCATGTTCTGGAAGCGGAATGGCTGCTGTCCCATTGTACGCCCAGATCGTGGAAGAATGAATGCTGCGACTTGGACGCATCAACTTGTTCCCACCTTGAGCTATCGTGAGCACGATTTAGAGCTGCAAGATATATGCTCGCCAGTCGATGGCTGTACTGCAAGGTCCATAGACGTGAGGACCGGCCACATGGGCTGCCTTTCCACTGACCTTTCAGTACCTCATGGTTCAAAAGGCGTCTCCGGTCGAAGAGACCCTCCCGGATCAGCCGGCAGCAACAACTCGAATGTGTCGGTCCAGCAGATTCCGAGAACCTATCGTGAAGCGCAAAGAGTGATTTGGCAGACTGTTATTTGCGCAAAAGCATTCCCTTCAGGCCCTCTTGTCAATATCACTTCGGTCAAGGAGTCTAGATTCCACGACTCCACGAGTCGAGACTGCTGTGCTATTTGGTATTACCCACGAGTCTGCAAGCCATGGTTGGCTGCCATTGCTTTCAGGTGATAGGGCTCTTCATGTTGCGGTTGTTGGAGTGTTTTGATCTACACGGCAAGCTGAGGCAAAGAAGTCAAGCAACCTGCAAGACTCGATCCAGTGTCTTGTCACTCCTTCTGAGGAGTCTACAGTGTGCTTGTCATGGCCTGCTCATCGTTGTCGTCATTGTTGTCGTTGCAAAAGTGCAGTTCTCCTAGAAAATAAAGCACCAAAATGTCTTGGCCTGGTTTGATGCTCCACCTCTTTCCGACTTCGCGTCTTCCAAACGCGTACAGAAAGTCAATACACGATACAAACGACAGCCTCATGATCGCCCGCCTCCACGATGCCACGGTGCGTACATGTCCACGAGAGATCAATGTCTGCTGATCTAACGCGTATCGTACAGTGAGATCATCACGATCCAGGCAGGCCAATGCGGCAACAGCGGTCAGTTGCGCCAACCAGCACTGTAATCACAAACATGCGCTCGAGGGGACACTGACGCGATCCTTGACACAGTCGGCTCGCAGTTCTGGCGCCAACTCTGCTTGGAACACGGCATCAACCAGGACGGCAACCTCGAAGACTTTGCGACTGAGGGAGGAGATCGCAAAGATGTCTTCTTCTACCAGTCCGACGACACGCGATATATCCCACGTGCTATTCTGCTCGATCTGGAGCCGAGAGTGATCAATAATATTCAGACCGGGCCGTACAAGAACATCTACAACCCAGAGAATTTCTACGTGCACAAGGAAGGCACAGGAGCGGGAAACAACTGGGCTGCGGGGTACGATATGGGCAGCCAGGTCCAAGATGAGGTCTTGGACATGATAGACCGCGAGGCAGACGGCAGTGACAGTCTAGAGGTATGAGCGGGATTCTCATATGTTGGAAGTGGTGGGGCATCTTCTGACGGGCGTGTAGGGTTTCATGTTGTTACATTCCATTGCAGGCGGAACTGGATCTGGACTGGGCTCTTTCCTGCTGGAACAACTGAATGATCGGTTTCCAAAGAAGCTGATCCAGACCTACTCGGTGTTTCCAGACACACAGAATGCTGGAGATGTGGTTGTTCAGCCATACAACTCGCTACTTGCCATGCGAAGGTTGACACAGAACGCCGACGCTGTCGTGGTATTAGACAATGGTGCCTTGTCTAGAATAGCTGCCGACACGCTGCATGTGCAGGAGCCATCATTCGAGCAGACAAATCAGCTGGTTAGTACCGTGATGTCTGCGGCAACGGCGACATTGCGCTACCCGGGATACATGCACAACGACCTAGTTGGTATCGTGGCCAGTCTGATACCCACGCCGAGGTGTCACTTCTTGCAAACCAGCTACACCCCCTTCACAGGCAATAATGTAGAGTCAGCAAGGACTGTACGAAAAACAACAGTTCTGGATGTCATGCGAAGACTGTTACAGCCCAAGAACCAGATGGTGACGGCCAAGCCTAGCAAAAACAGCTGCTACATCTCAATCCTGAACATAATTATGGGAGACGCAGACCCAACAGATGTAAGCTGAAGCTGCCATTCTTCGCCCCACCTAGCTAACATCTCCTAGGTGCACAAATCACTGCTTCGTATCCGAGAAAGAAATCTTGCTTCGTTCATCCCTTGGGGTCCGGCTAGCATACAGGTCGCACTATCTCGCACTTCACCTTATACGCAGCCTCCATACACCACGCGCACGCCTCCTCGGGTCTCTGGTCTGATGCTGGCCAACCACACTGGGATCGCCACACTCTTCAAGCGCATAGTGTTCCAGTACGATAGGCTTCGCAAGCGCAATGCGTTCGTCGATACATACAAGAAGCATGGAACATTCCGGGACGGCCTGGGAGAGTTCGACACGTCCAGAGAGGTCGTGATGGATCTCATCAACGAGTACGAGGAAGCCGAACGCGCTGATTACTTGACTGGAGCTCAACAGGAGGATCCTACTGATGCTGGCGCGGATGCGAGAACAGACGGCGTAACGGGTCGATGATTAAGATTGATCACAGCTGGCGTTGTTTGATGGCATTGCAAGCTGATCTGATCTGACCTGGCCTGTCCTGATGCCGTGAAAGCGAAGCACGATACCCATGAAAGACGAATGAAGCATTTTCTCGAGCTTTCCCCCCTCTGATCGACAGAGTCACATCACCACCTCCTCCCACTCCCCTCCTGCTCATCCACATACGACCTTCTCCTCCTCTTATGAGTATGCTCTCTCGGCTTCTTAGTCTTCACTTTAATCCTAGGCAGAGATCCTTTCTCAAAGTACACACTAATCTTGACTTCGGCTGTGGGTCGATCTCTTGGTCCTAGCTTGATTTTGAGCTGGAAAGCTGAAGGACGATAGTCTTCTTCGAAACGGACATGCTTTCTGTTACTGCTACTTGTACCCGACCAGGCTGGATAAGGAGGATATGGCGGCTGTGATGGTGAAGGCCCTGAACCTGGGGGGTCCGGATTGTGTGTTGTACGGAAGTGATGAGCCATGTTGGCAGCTAAGGGTGCAAAGTCTTGGGCGTTTCGACGACGCCACAGAACGGGTTGTTGGAAGGCAGGAGGTGATGAGGACATGGCTTGAGTAATGAGAGGTACTACTTCTCCATTGTTACACGAAGATTCGTTTGCGTGTGGGATGTAGCAGGTGTTGGAACAGACTAGCATAGTCTCTAACATGACTAGAGTCGACTGTGAATATGTTCGAGAATGATCAGTGCCCTTTGAGATGTGAAGTGGTGGCTCGCGTGGGAGATTGTTTTAGGCTTTTGACATGTGATATGTTTACTGAGCATGTGATCGGATTTCAGAATTCGCTATTCTAAGTATCTCGAATCTGAAGCGCACCTTTTGATGGCTAATGCTTTCCGAACAGAGCATCAATGGTGTCGTAGGTGTATTTAAGCTCACCATGCCAGTAGGGCACCGCGGTTGGCTTGGTGATTAGCCTACGAGAATTCCGCAAATTAGCAAGTTTGCTGATAGTTCTTAGGTGTCACACTTACCATGCAGAATCGAGCACTTGGAGAACTTCCTCCGGCAGAGGGCCATTCTCGATATCTGTAAGGTTTGACTCGAGCTGTGCTTGGCTGGATACACCAATAATAATGCCGTCATTGCCACCATCCTTGATGTTCAACTTGGAGTGATGAACAAGCCATCTGAACGCTATCTCGAGCAATGTCAAGTTGTGCTTCTGTGCGACAGGCTCTATCAGTCTTAGTGCTTCGAATGTGTCGTCTCTGAAGTAGCGTTGCCTGTAATTAGTGCCCATAGCGCTCGATTTGTCACTGAAACGGCCTTCGGCAGGAATATCGGTCGTCTTGATCTTGCCTGAGAACAATCCACCAGCAATGGGATTGTAGATGACTAGATCCATACCATATCGCTTGAGTGTGGTAACCAGTTCTGGCTCGATGTTACGCTGGATAGCGTTGTACATTCCTTGGTAAATCGTGGGCCTAACCCAGTTGTTGTCTATGGTAAAAATCAGCGACTGTTACTTAGATCTTGCTCGAGGTGACGCGAGGGACAGGAAGCAGGCTTACACTTGCAATGCATTTGAACTTCAGCAACCTCAGCAGCTGTGAAGTTGCTGAGGCCTAAGTTGACAAATTTGCCCTGCTTGTGCAGCTCGTTCAACTTCTTCAACGGCTCGGTGAAGGGCAAGCTTCTATCTGCAGCATGAAGGTAGAAGATGTCCACACAATCTGTGCCGAGCTCAGCCAGAGATTTGTTGAGCATCTCCTCAATCTTCTCAGCCTTGTGTGCTCCTCTAGAGTCAATTCGAAGGTAAGCAAACGTCTCTAGTCAAGCAAAGACATAATCCCGCACTCTTGTATATGTGGAAGAACCGCAGTGACAAGAAGATGCACAAGGCAGTACTTACGCCTCTCGAGGATACCACTTCGTGGCGAGCGTCAGACCTCTATCCTTCCAGCCTGCATCACGAGTCCATGCTTCTTGCTTGCCACCAACATAGACTCGTGCTGTATCAATCTCATTGTAGCCACGAGACTGGAAGTGGTCCAGACACGACTTGTAATCGTCAAGAGAAGTGATGCGAGCACCAGTGGACTCGTCAGGTCTAGCAAGATGTCAGTAGTGTTCCCTGATAGCAGTCAATGGGCTGGTAGTACCCAAAGGTCATAGTGCCGAGAATGACTCTCGGCTTGCCGGTTCCTGCATTGATCAGTGGCATTCTGGCGGTGGTGGTGAATCTGAAGCTTCGTGTGATGGGGACTACAATGGATGGCATTCGTGGTTTCATTAATGAAGGCGACATCGGCATATGTCGAAGCGAGAAGGGTAATGGCGTATGGAGATAACGCAGCTATCGCCATTACAGGAGAACGCAAACCGTCATGCTTGCCTTTGCTTGCGCTGTTGCTTGAGCTTACACACAGGCAAGCTACCGTCACCTTCGAAGACAACACTGCTGAAGCGGCCGCGTCCATCTTGCTGTTGGATGCCACGGTGGTCGTTCTGATGCAGGAGAAGCACTGAAGTGCCTGGTGGAGGCGATGATGATCAGCCCAGCTTTCGGGACCCCTGGTCGCTGACTATTCTGAGAGACCACCTGCAGCCTGCAGCTTCACCAGAAACACATTGACGGATGAGTACTCGGACTACCCGGACTCGTCAGCTATCCAGTGCTAGACGATAAGCGTGATTGCGCCATCTGCTTGCCTGTCTGTCTCTACCGATACCATCTGGTCACATGCCGCCTAAACCGCATGGATGTCGTCCTCCAACTTCTTACACCCCGACGACGATTCCGCGACCAACAGTTTCGTAGACGTTTCCAAGCAGAACTCTCGCCAATCCAGTCCTTTCGTCAACCTTCCACACCCGGACCACTATACAAGTCGTCAAGACAGCGACGAAGACGGGGACAGCGACTTTGCGTGGGACGAGACGGAGAGGCCGTCGGAGGAAGGCCACGATATGCCCTCTGATTTGCGACCAGCACATCCGCGGTCAAAGAGCCATCAGCACCAGCCTTTGCTGACAGGCCGCGAGAGGAAGAGTTATGATAGCCCAACGCGACCCGGCCTGGGAACGCGGCATCCATCGCATTTCAGAGAGCGGGATCCAGACATCGTAGAAACGAAAGATGATACCAAGAAGAGATATACATATGCTGCGGCCTTCTTACTTCTGAGTCTGGTGAGCTTCGCAGTACAGACGGAGACGGCAGTTTATATTCAACATAACCTGCATTGGAATAAGGCCTACTGTATGCTCTACTTCACACATGGCTCTTGGTCAGTGCTATGGTTTGTACAACTTGCGATCCTCCGAATCAGCAAATGGAATCAGCCATTCGATGCTTTCTGGAGGAGGCATGTAGCGATCATCACTTCCACAGCACAGATGGTAGAACATCGGACATTGAATGTGCCCGGCCATTTGCAAAAGAAGTCTCCATGGCCATATTTTGCTAAGACTACGGCATATGTCACCTGTGCTCTGACCGTAGCGGGAGGCTCTTGGTACGTTGCAGTGGATATGACAACGGCTTCTGACCTGACAGCGATATACAATTGCTCGGCCTTCTTCGCTTACGCTTTTGCCATTCCGCTACTGGGCGAGAAGCTCAAATGGAACAAAATCGCCTCAGTGGTCGTAGCCATCATCGGTGTCCTCGTGGTAGCCTACGGCGACCAAGCACATCCAAAGCACGGAAGCAAATCAGGAGGTGGTGCTGGAGGACCTTCAGCACCAGACAGCTCAGAAGCGAAGAATCGTGCTCTAGGAAATCTCGTCATTGGAGTCGGTAGTGTACTCTACGGATTCTACGAAGTACTCTACAAAAGAGTGGCCTGTCCACCAGATGGATGCTCGCCGACTCGCGGAATGCTCTTCGCAAACACATTCGGCAGCATGATTGGACTCTTTACGTTGACAGTACTCTGGATACCGCTTCCAATTTTACATTACACGGGAATTGAGAAATTCGAGCTTCCCAGCGGAGAGGCAGCCTGGATGCTGGCCATTTCGGTATTGTCGAACGCTACCTTTTCTGGCTCGTTCCTGGTTTTGATATCTCTCACATCGCCTGTGCTTAGCTCCGTGGCGGCTTTGCTGACGATCTTTCTGGTCGCTCTTTGCGATGAGCTGTTGCCCCCGCCTCTGTACAGCCCGTTGACTTCTGCTGCTATTGCTGGAGGGCTGCTTATTATCTTCGCCTTCTTGTTACTGAGTTGGTTCACTTATAAGGAGATGGAGGAGGAACGGCATAAGAAGGCGGAGGAAGTGGTGGAGGAATCTGATATTGAGGATTTGTAGATGGGATGGTTATATGGCGTTGGGTAGCAGATGTGTTTTGGGCGACCACGGAACTCGGTCATGGCATCAGCATTGCATAGATCGGCGTTGGTCTGGGAAGAGCACGTATGGATATACGTCGACTACTTTACAGCTACTATTGCATATAGAAAGATTCAAACCTTTCACAAGTAGTCGTGAGCCTTTCCACGCTCTGAATGGCTGGCGTTCAGCGGCAGCTAGTGGTATGTCGCAGCTCTCGGTGCGTTTCTCTTTGCCCTAGTGGTGCACTTGTGTCACCACTTTCTATTCGGGGATTTTCTTCCAGTAGTATCACTGCAACATTGTCGTTCTCATCAACAGCTGTTTGTTTCGATTTACAATCAGCGTTCTCTTCTGCCATCACGGCTTCCTTCTACACTCAGCGCTTCCTGGCGCTATACTGGTGGACTAGTGATTCATCGATCGTGGATCTCGCATATAGCTCAGCTTTGACAGCCCCTGGCAAAGCTTGAATGGGTGGAAGCACCAAATCATCCTATGTGCTCAGTCTTTCGAACTGGATTCGGTCTGTGATAGTGCAATCCTGATTGTGAAGCTCCAGCAGGCCTGGTAGTTGCGGTTCCGCCTAATTGGCAGCATGACTTTGGCCGGATGTGCTTCATTCACGTTCGATGTTGGTTCCTACCATCATTCGATTCTCCCACCAGCCTCTTTCCACTTCTTGATCCTCTTCTTCAGATCACCTTCACTTCTCTGCATGTAGTTGATCTTCGTATCTCTTGCCATTTTCCCGTAGTCCTCTCCGTACTTCTGTACCAACTCCTCAATAAAATGCACCTCGCCCTCCGGTTGCCTCCTCTTGTACTTCGCAGCAGGTCTCGCAGCCTGTGCCTCCAAAGCCTTCACTGTCTCGGTCTTTGCCAGTGTGCTCTCTGCTGTATTACCAGTATTCGCGTGCTGATTTCGTAGGTTGAAGACTTCATCGTGCTTGTCCTCTTCTTCACTATCGAACTCGGCCAGAGGGTCGTTCAATGGATTCGCTTTGACCACATCCTGCTCGATGATCCTCAAGATGGCACCAGTCTCCGGATCGCGCTCGATTTTGGCCTCGGCGAGGTCGAGTTGCTGCTTCTTCCTCTTGCTCGAGCTGGTGATGTTGAGAGGATCGACTTCGTCCAAGCCCTGCCACTCCTCATCGTCACCCTCGCCACCTCTCGGTCTCAAATCTGATACCTTCTTCTCTTGCCCACCAGTGAATTTGTTTAGTTTCGCAGCGAGACCGAGCTTTTTGTAGTTTTGCGCGAGAGTGAGCGACTTGTCCCAGTTGGCGGCGATGATGGGATTGTTGAGCTGGCGCTTCTTCGACTTGGGCTTCTGTCGCACTTTCTGCACGCCCGACCGGTTCTTGCGCTTCTGAAGTTCTCGACCCATGGTGGGTTTGCTGTGTGTGTTGTTGTTGTTGTTGTAGATCGGATTGAATAGAGATGGAGAAGAAAATCACAAGACAGGACAGGACAGGGTTCATCTTATCTAATCAGCACACCATCTCCTGTCAGCTACAGTACATCTTTCGACGTGTCGTGTGACAGGATATAACTCTTGTCTATCATCACAATGGCAAGACGGAACTACCGCAATGCCGTGCTGGCCATCGTGGCATTGCTGGCATATACAGCCTATGCTAGAATGCAAGTCGTCAGCGAGAAGGTGGTCGATGTGTCAATGCTGAGCACACAGGAGGTCGAGGAACAGCTGCAGGTCAGTTACTATACTATACTGTACTTCGACACTTTGATGGACTACCCATTGACATTGGCATTCTCGTCTAGCAATGCGACATACTCCAACAAATCACCGCCCACAATGCTCAGCACCACCCTGTCTCAGCCTCTTGGATGTCTAAGGCATTTGCAGTGCTCTTTCCCTTCGACTCTCCTGCACTCAATGCTCTCATGGGCACCCTCTACATCTCCGGACCTCCCAATTTCCTCCTTGCTCTCTGCCCAACGGACATCGACCCCTCATCTCTCAACATCATGGTGGCTTTTGCAGTAGGAGGTCTACTTGGCGACACCCTCTTCCATCTCCTGCCAGAGATCTTCTTAGGAGAAGTGCCCGAAGGAGAGGTCAGGGCAGTCCTGGTTGAGCCCAACAAGAACTTGCTCTTAGGAGTGGCCATCATGATAGGCTTCGTTACATTCGTAGGCATGGATAAAGGGTTGAGGATCGCAACAGGTGGAGCTGGCCATACCCATGACCATTCTTCCAGCCATGAACATACCAATGGACAAGCTGTAGTCAGTGCCACTGGTGTCGCGAGGCCAAACGAGAAGGACCTCAAGAAACGTGGTGGAAAGCAAGACAAGTCACTTGCTGCTGCATCTGAACCTGTGCCAGAAAAGAAAGAAGTCAAGCTATCGGCTTATCTCAACATCATCGCGGATTTCACACACAACATCACAGACGGTCTGGCCATGTCGTCTTCCTTCTACGCCAGTCCGACAATTGGAGCAACCACGACCTTAGCAGTCTTCTGCCACGAGATCCCCCACGAAGTAGGCGACTTTGCCTTGCTCATTCAAGGCGGCATGTCCAAAAAGCTCGCAATGGGTCTCCAATTCGTCACTGCCCTCGGTGCAGTCCTCGGAACACTCATCGGAATCGCCGTTCAAGAACTCGGAGGCAATGCAGCGAGTGTGATCCAAGAAGTTGGAGCTGGCAACACTGGTCTGTGGGGCACCAGCTTGCAATGGGGAGATATGTTATTGCCTTTCACCTGCGGCACGTTTCTGTATGTGGGAACTGTAGGAGTCATACCGGAAATGTTAGAGACTGGACCTAATGTTGGGAAAGAATTGAGGACTACCGCCTTGCAGTTCTTAGCAATGGCCGCAGGTGCTGGAATTATGCTGGGTATTTCATGGCATTAGGGAGCTCTCCCCAACAACAGGACTGTGACCTCTTCGTGCTGAAGTGGAAAGCCGGAGGTACAGAAAACGAGCAACGCGAGATATTCTAGAGTACAGATGCGCTCACGAGCAATGCCCTCGTCAGGCTGATGTGTGCTTGCGACCTGCGGGACAGAAACTTGCACTTGAGTGGTGAAAGCATTACCATGCCAATCATCTTATGGCTCACACCTTCTGGCAATCCCAAGCACTGTTCGAAAGATTGCAGAGTAACCAGCGGGTGTATCGCAGTCATAATGGTCATCTGCCCTTCCCTCGATGGTGGTGGTGGTGGTGACTGACCATGAAACCTCCACGGCCACATACTTTCCCACATGCCGACATATCTCCGGCTCTTCAAAATAACAATCATAGCATATCACGTTTTGCCCAACAGCGACTCCAAGGCGGTGAGAGGTCATATGATTGAGCACACCCACGGAATCAGAAGATGCACCAAGTGCGTCCTGATCAGCAAACTTTCTTCATAACGAGGCTCGAATCAAGCTCGTGCAACCGGCAACCAGCATAATTCGCCAGAGCAGATCGATCAGCACTGAAATCCTTGAGGATGAGAGATCCTCAAGAACGCTCAGCCCTACCCACGAACACGCAACAGCCAACGCCGTGGTCTTGTCGGCAGGGAGTCAGCACAGATCGTTCGCAGATATATACATAGAAGAAGGATTCTCGGCCAACTGCGATAGCGCTTCCTTTCATCACAGTCTCGTGACTACGTGTGTCCAAGTTCACGTCCTGTCCATTCGTAAGCGTTCGTAAGCGCCCGTGGCGTCTTACACTTCCAAGACATATACTTTCCTGCTTTCTCAGTCTTTGACAGTGTTGCTCGCACCGGAACCCTCCGAAGTGCGAGTAGAAGGTGTGGCACACACAATAGGAGATAAATAGGCAAATGACCTTTCGGCCTTCCTGGCGTCCAAGACAAGAGAGTGTGTGGCTCAGTCGTATGACGAGTGCGATTACTCGTCCTTGTCGGTTGTCGTCGTCGGCATAGAAAGTGGTAGATCTAGAGTGGCGATGCAGTGTGGTCAGATTAGTGTGTGGTCTATGCAACACGCGTATCAGGGATATATCCGTTCATGCAGAGACGATCCACGACTTGCATGGAGGATGCAATGCATTGTAATCGCTCAATTAGTAAGCCCTGTCAGAACCACGCTCGATTGTTTCACTCCGCATGAAGTCCTGCAAGGTCCAGAAGAATTCGGCAGGTCCAGAAGAGTTCGGCTTAAGAGTTCCGATGTTGACCTGCAGAATATTGTGTAGGATGAAGAAGCACAGACAGGGCAATCAACATTCAGGTCATGGTGATCAGTACATTCTGATACATACGCTAGAGGTATTGCTTGCTGTTCACTAGTATGATCGACCTTTTCGCTTCGTACACCCAAGTCTACCCGCTGAGTGCAGCGGTGATGCGACTCGTCCCGAAGCTTGCTGCGAGTCTTAGGCCTTGTGATCCCATTGGAAAGTAGCTCACGAGATACCAGATTAGTGCCACAATTTGGACGATCGATGTGAGTAGCGTCAAGATAGTGCTGCGAAGCTGTTTGAGAAGTCAGCATAGGTGTTATCAGGACCATCGAGCAAGCTGATGTCGCGTTCGCGACTGGAGCGGCCAGAGAGTATTATGATATAGAGTGCTCGCAGGATGTGTGAGGTCAGGATGGTATGGACAAGATAGGGCAGGTGAGAAGGATAAGAAGGTGAAGCGTAATGTGTGGGAGGGCGGAGCGACTAGCGCTTCAGATAGACAGTCGTTCGAGCGCATGATCGATGTCGCATCCGCACAACAAAGATATTGTTGATGCAAGACTTCTTGGTCATGGTGGGTGAGAGTGATGGTGGTGTGGCAATGATTCCGCGGGGCCCGAGAACGGAGTTTAGTAAGAGGTGTTGGACTTACCCCGACCGCGAAGTACAGCGTCAGCGCTATACTGCCAAAGTATGTGGCTGTAAATGGTAGTCGATCTTGAGAAACCAGGTGGCGTACTATAGCGAACAATCAGTATGTGAAGCCATCATAGTGATACCATTTGACACCGGCAGCGACGCCTGCAGCTTCGCGAGTCGTGAATGTGGCAGACGCTACAGTCCACATCTGCGCACCGTGATTGATTGCTCAATCAGGCCCACGCGAGAAGAGGTGTGGCAGAGGAGCAACAAGCTTGAAAGGGCTGCTTACCGTATACTATCGGCCCCATCATGACTGCCCACGAACCCAGGAAGAGCATCGATGCCATTGTCCAACTGACCACACATTGTTAGCGCAGATTCTCGTAGATGAAAGTATCAGTTCAACGACAATGTTGGAATGTGTGAGTGGAAGCTCATGCACAACCAGGATCGACTCTTGAAAGAGTAGAAGAGGTGCAGGAGATCGACACGAGCTTCTTAGCAGCTATGCAGCGGGCGGCTGCAGGTGTCCTTGTTCGAGCTGCAAAGCACCCCGGACGCACTAAATAAGCTTGTGGTCAGGCGGGCGCACCCACTGCATAAGTGCCTGCGGCTCGAGCAGGACTGCGAAGCCCACCTCGTGGCAGCGGTGGCGAAACTTCATTCGACGCATCATCCATCTCAGAGGTGATGAGTTAGATGCCTAGCCGAATGGGCGACGCTGGAGAGCAGCACACCCTCTTGTGATAGCAAACAGAGCAAAGTCGTTCCAGAGTGGCTGTGCAAGGGTGAGGTATTTGTGATAGTGATTGGAAGTAGGAGACTAGAACGTACAGTATCGCAAACTTGCGTGGTTTCAGACTGAGGACTGGCATCAGTGCGAAGCAAACGACGAACAAGGCGATGGCAGCGAGATTCAAGCCACCGAAAAGTAGAAGACGATCCCATCGACTTACTGTGAAGCACGAATTAGCCAATGTCTCGGCTGAATGACCCGGGCTGGCTATGGCTAGACAAGCCTGGTGGATGTTCGCAGTGAGCAAGCTAAGTGAGAGACCTGTAGGTGCATGTACGCCGGAGTACGATGCAGGAACTCCATCTGATCACACGGCCAGCTGTTGCAGCGGCCGGACATGCAAGAGGCGATGTCTTGCATGAGTTTCGACTCAGCTGCAATGTATCGTGCAAGAAAGATATGCTTGCTCCATCTCACCCCCACGCTCTACCATTGTATGCAGCAGCGCAGACGGCCCAGAAACGGAGCAAGTCGAGCGCAAGTGACATGTGTGCCAAATTGTGGGTGCAACAACAGTAGTTGTGGACTTACGGGCAAACCAGCCTTCTTCCTCTTCTCTTCTTGTCGGGGCAGGAAGCGGTGCACCGGGCCCTTCGCCCTCTGATGTAGGTAGCCTGACATAGCCCTCGCCTCCAAATGGATTAAGCTTCAATAGAGTGCCCAAGATAGGATTCTGCTTGGTGGTGTTGACGGGCTCTTCTGCTCGGCGTGACCAGCCCAAGCTGTTCATACTGTCCCGGAAGGACGACGAGGCCATGGTCGGAGATGTCGTAGGTTATGCGCGTCTTTGTGCGGTGCAGAATAGCGCGTTTGATGTCGGTGGAGAGCTCTACACAGCTGCGGTTGCTAGGGTCGAATGGGTGTACTTGAGGGACGAGATCCGTGTATTGTGCTGCCTGTCGGTTCAGACGCGTGTCCTATAGCGGCGAGGACAGCTAGCCCTCGTATCTAGTGGTTGTGATGGTGGTCGTCAAGCTCAGTGCCTCCGAAGGCAGCCAGATTGCTAGATGCAGACACACAGATTGTGGCAACTGCCAGATGTGTTGACGACGCGGATAACTGCGTCCACTTGCAAGGGTCAAGAAGCAGCAGCAGAGAGCTTGGCACTAAGCAAAGGGCAGAGACGGCAGACGATCCCTCTCAATTCCGGTCCACTACCACGCCTTCGTGCCTCGCAAGATCGAAATCAGGTAGGGCAACAGACTTTCGCGCTTGAGACGCAGGGCCAGAGGGATTACGTGCATACACGAGCCTCAATCCGGCCATGGAGGTCGCAGGTGTTATCTGTTTCAGAAGGCGTGGCGGTCGTGATGACAGAGAGGCGAGCTTGCTACGGGACAGAGACACACCGACCACAACACGCGAGTGTAATGGCCTGAAGGAGGGTACTGTCTGAGATGTGAAAGAATGTAGGCAGGGGCAAGAAACCTGTCTGTTGTCTTGTCCGCGAGAGTGGATGTGGCTGAAGCTCTGATATGGACGATGCACCACCACAACGCGATGATAGCGTCAAGTCTGTTCAGAGGCGATGGCAGACCCAGAAAGCAAGCGAGGTCGAGTTCCGAACGCCTGGGACCCTACCAAGGCGTCGCTTCTGCGAAATGCAGAGGGAGTGTAGGCCATAACATGAGTCATTGGTCATGATCATGAATGGTCGAGTAGGTGTGGAACAAGATGGCAGCCGTTCACAAGTAGCGGTCGATGGATCTTCCCACGGAGAGGTGGCTTGGCCAGTAGATAGAGTAGACCAACTACAAATACAAAGGACGCGGCTCCGCTGCCTCTCGTTGCTCTCGTCGCTATCATCCTGCTTGCTCGAACTCGAACTGCTATTCTGATCGATCCCATAGTCGATATACTTCTCTACAATTGGTCGTTGGCACTACCACATTCAGCCGATTACTGCCGCACTGCGAACCCTGAGCATAAGCGAACCCAATATTCACCGCTGCAGCCGCGCATCTCTCATAAGCGCAAACCGACCGTCGGACATCATCATCATCATCATCCCGCTGGTGTGTGCTGCACCGCCATTTGAACGAAGACGGAGTACCAAACACACCGTCACTCCTGTCTTCCATTCTTCGATCCTCCTTTGTGGCCATTTGCTGGCGCACAGAGCCCGTCTTTGATACAAAGGCCTGACAGTCTGGTCGTGCACGAGAGATCCACAAAGAGGACCAGAGATCCACTACTGTACCCCCCCATTTTAGCGCACTTTACTTTCTCGACGTCGCACAACACACCTCTCTCAGCAGGACACTGCTCTTTGCGCGCGAGAGCCGATATCAAGCGCTCCACCAGGAGGTGACTGGAGTCCACCGTAGACCTAGACTTGCCCGTCGATTCCCAAGAGATCTGAGATCACTTCTCTCTCCTCCAACCACAACCGACCACGCCCGTCCTCGCAGCTCGCAACGCATCTATCCGCTTTCATATGCGAGCTATACCAACCACGACTCCTCCACGTGCAGGCAGCCCGTTGCCTCGACGAGCCCGGGAAGAAGAGTTGCGACGGTGAGTTTATCTCTCTCAGCGATCGCGTTGTTGTCGTTGCGGCCTCTGCGATGACTCCCCGCGCCCGCTATCGGCGATGTCGAGATCCAGTACCGTATGGCCAGACAAGCAGCACAGCACAGCATGAGTTCACAGTGTGGCAAGCCTACCCGACGACGCGACCAGAACGTCAATGCCTGCCATACCGCGCTGTACTTGGCATTGCATGAAGGCATGTCTGTGGTTGGCTGTGCGTGTCTGCTTTGAGCACTGCCACGGCTGCGAATCTATGCGACTGCAGCCTGCCGAGATTGATTTGACATGAGCCCAGAGCTGACCTCTTTCTCCCTCTCAGAACCAACATCCTCCTTCCTTCCTCGAAACTACATTGCACGTCATATTAGAGCACGAAGTTGCCTGCTGCGGTGCACTCCCACGCCGATCGACCATTGGACCACAATAGACAGTCTGTACGCTCGACGCACTCTTGCCCGGTCCTATCAGCTTTGCCAGGCAAGCACACTTCAATCAAGAATAAGGCCGAAGGAAACACACCCTTCACACAGCCGCCTATCACCACACGCAGGAGCCACGATACTCCCGCGTTATCACTGGGTTGAAACAGTAGTGAGGAGAAGCACAACTCACTAGTAAGAGCGCTGTGAATCAAGGAATGCCTGTATCCTGTAAGTTGCCGTTTGCCTACTTATACCGCTTTCCTGCCCAACCTCAGTCAGTTCGCTCAGCCTTGATATGGGGCTCGGCATTCTGTTCCTGCCACAATGAACGGCTTTTCATACAATGCCGCAGTCGTCGGCGTACCGATTTTGCACCGACAGTGCCCGAATATAGAGATCCCAATGCTGACGTGTGCCCGTAAAGCCAGAGACAGCCTCACAATCTTCCCACCCTTTGATAGCCAAGCGAAGGAAACCGAAGATAAGCGCGATTCACCACTGGAATTCACCTTTGACAGTGGCCTAGACGAGGACGAAATGGCGAGCACGCAATCGCCATTCATCAAATCCGAACCTGACGACTTCAACAACTTCAACTCCAACCAATACATGAACTTCACCAACAATCACGGTCACATGAATCAAGCAGGCGGCAATATGAACGTGAACCCGGCGCAACTGACTAACGGCGGCGGCAACAACTTTATGTCGTCGTCCTACATTGCAGACGACGAACTTGCCGACCTCAACATCGACAGCACCCCACAATTTGGCGCGGACGTACAGTTTCAGAACTACTTCCCGAACCAGCAGCAAATGTCTTCCAACACTTTCTCACACACGCCCGATGGCGCTCCCATACAGTCACCTTTCAACGGTGACTTCAACTATGGGCAGTTTCGGGCAGTACCAGGTCAGCAGCAGTTTGGTCACAGCTTGCCAACACAAACGCATGGCTTCCGACAACCTCACATGAATGGTGAACGTAAGGTGTCTGACTCGCGGTCACCTGCCACGCCCAACACGCCAGGTATTCAGCACCTGAACGTCAACGACGACATCCACCCTGGCATGCAACAGATCAACCACCGACAGCACAACTCACTCGGCAACGGCTGGGAAAGCACACCAAGTGGACACAGCTGGGGCGACAATAATTCACCATTCCCTTCACCTAACGGCGGACCACAGCACCCACAGATTGAAGCAGTACTGAGAGGCACACATCACCACAAAGTTGCATCAAGTCTCCCTACCAAGATGGAGCCCGGCTTTGGAGCACCCTCAACTACACAAGAGGCCAAGCGTAGGCGGAGACGGGAGTCACACAACATGGTCGAGCGCCGCCGACGTGACAACATCAATGAACGCATTCAAGACCTTGGCACATTGGTCCCTCAGCACAGACTTGAGGACGAGAAGGTGCGCAAGCACTTGCAGACAAATGCCCCACTATCGCCATCGATTGCGAACTCGGGTATGTCACCGCCAAATGCGTCTTTGCTTGGTACCTCAGCTCGCAGAGCTGCTGGTAACATCACTCAAGGACTTCCGCTCGAGGAGAAGGACAAGGGCCCAAACAAGGGCGACATCCTCAACGGCTCGGTCGCCTGGACGCGCGATATGGTCTGGTTCATCCACATGAAACTAGACCAGGAGCAGAAGCTCAAGAAGTACGTTCAGGACCTTGGTGGCAAGTGGCCGTTCGAGCAGACCGATGAGGAATTGCGCATGACTTCCGAGTTTCTGGAGGTCTTGACCAAGCATCACGAACATGGTGGCTTCTCAGGATATACCCGCGCTCCTGGATCTGGTCTGCGAGTTCCTGGCTTCACCAACCTCAATGGTGATAGTGTTAGCACTGTCGAAGCTCAAAACTTGACCATCCCAGCTATGAGTCCTGGCTTCCAACCAGGCGGCAGTGGTATGTCGAGTGGGATGTCGCATGACTACAACTGGACCAATGATCCGAAGGAAGAAGATGAGTTTGGTATTGGTATGGAGATGCAATAGGGTCGCAGCTACATCTACCAGCCACAACTCCTCGACCGCACTCGCTCACAGCCACCATCTCCAGACCTGGACCCGGAGCTTTTCGACCTCAACTTCGAGTCCCACGCTACCAACATCTAGGCCGGCGTGGGTGACACAGACATCTGCTCGAGCACTTGATCTGGGGCCATACCCCTTGCATCATGATACCCACGAACCGGTATTCACGGCTCAACTTGCGACACTGCCTCACGATGCAACACAACCATCTCTGCTCTTACTTCTACCACTTGTTTGCGACAATGATGTTACCTCTCGAGCTTTTTCGGCCAATTATCAAATCACCACACCAGAGGCGTTCGGGTTACACCGGGTCCAATCTTTTGGGACTTTCGGATTCTGCTTAACCACCAATGATACCACTTGCTTCTGTTTCGACGACTGCTTTCTCACTCACTTGGCCACATGCCCAAGTATTTCGGCTACCCACTTGCGACGACTGCGAGACATCCTCTTTCCGGCAAATGCATTTCCGGAGTTTTGCATATCTGGTGCTAGGAGATTATGACACGACGATCGAGAGTCTTTTGCTGCACGGAACGAGGCGTTCTGTGGAATCTTTTTGTCGAGTTGCCATGACAATGTTGATGAACACTTTCTGCTTTATTGATTTACTACACGGACGGATGACTAGAACTGGAGTACCTGCATACCTGAAATTGGATGCATCGGAAGCGGATCGAGGATCGACAACTGTGTGGCACATCTTGAAGACTATAGGAGTGGATGAATGAGAAGATTATGATGACTTGTTGAGAATGGCATGACTGCAGGACTGATTATGCAACATCATTTCACATATCTAATGGGTAGCCGAGATATCAATTAAATCTTTACAATTCAGCTTTCTTTTCTCAGCGTACTCCATCATCGTAGGAAGGACAACTTCATACTCATGTCGGGAGCGGTGTGCGAGTGCTGCGAGCCTGCCGATGTTGAGTATGGCGTAGCATTTCTACCCAGTCTCCGTTGTTTCATCGAGCAATCGAGGATGCCATGTATGTCTTGGTCTACATACTTTCAACCAGGTATACGGGAGGTTCTCGCTGCCCAACCTTCTTAGACAGCAACGCCACAGTTGCACGAATGGACAACTCGGCGCTGTCAAATGCTTGGCTGTGGAAGGATTCTGATACAATGCCATTCGGTTTGCTACCCCCTTCGCTGCTGTGGCTGCCGCTTTTGGGTCACTCATTCCGTCGACCTGGTTGTTCTGAAGCCTGTCATATGCGATGGAAGCATAGTGGTAATGTGGTTTGTGGTTGGCTTTGTCGTAGACCGCTATGTCGTTCAGATAAGACATTTTGCACGTCTTTCCCTTACTTCGTGCTCGCATGAGGCCGAAGTGTAATCGATCTCTGATGAAGGTGGTACAACTACCAGTGCCTTGGCCGTGGGCACAGTCTCAGTCGTTGGACGTGGTCGGTTCTCGGTATGGCGACGACCGTTGCGTGGGGGTTTGTGAGTCTTCCGCAGGAACTCGTGCCTCGAAGCTCTTCATACGCTAATCCATCCATCACTGACGCCCCTTCCTCGCCTGCTCCTCAGCATCCAGCTCCGCCTTTATCTTCGCCTTCATAGCATCCTGCGCCTGATCTTCCGGACTCTGAAATCCCAAATTCCGCATCGAATCAGGTGCCATCAGATTGCGAGCCATACGACACTGTAGATAGCCTTTGCTCAGTTGTCGACATTCTTCATCGTTGATGCCTCTTTTCGACTTTATGCAGCGCAAATACTGCTTCATGATGGGTTGACATTCTGCTTCGTGGTCTAGTGGGAAACTGCCTCTTTCTGGTGGAGTGGGTTTGCTGAAAGTTGTACGGCCGCCTGGACCGCCGAAGGTGGACATGGTCGCTGAAGAACAAGGATTGTGATGTCGTCGTTGGTCGTGATGATGATAAAGGCAAGGCAGTGTTGTTGGTAGGCGACGTTGTTTTGAATGATGATCTCGATCATTCACAACCCTAGAACGAAGCTACCCTCTCCACTCTACAGCATGAAATATGATTCGTCGCGGCACGACGGAAACCAATTCTCGACCGCATCGCGGGTGCTCTCCCTGACGCTCGTTCAAAACTGGCCGTCTTCCGTCTTCTTTAGCTGTCGGAAGTACCGCGATACTGGAACAAACCAACAGAGGCACGTCCTTTCCGACGCAAGGCACCATGTCGTGTTGCGACCGGACTGGACGATGCAGACGCGCGAGCCTGGACGTGGCGTTTGAATGTGCCGGGAGATAGAGGCAAAGTGTGCATGGACGACATCACTAGAACTAACGAGTACTACTACTGTTGGGCATCATGACTGGGTGACACAGCAGGGTCAAATGGCAGATTCTATTTACTGGACTGTCTAGAGACTGGATGTTCTAGTCAGCACTCGACCTCTCATTCATCCTCATCGTCATTTCCGAAGATGGCCTTGAACACATCTTGCCCGGCTTTCTCTCCTTCAATCGCTTCATTCTTCTCAACATCAACCGCAGCCCTTGGTGCATCCGCATCAGCCTTCGAAGTTGACCCATCCGACGGCACAGAAGTGAAATTCGCATCTCTCATCATCAATTCTATACTCGCCTTCCCAATAAGATTCAATCTCTCAGCCTTATCCATTTTCTCGCCTGCTTCCTCAGTAGCAGCACTCCCAGCCGCAACATTAGCAGGTGGTCGAACATTGAATCGTTTGCAAAGTAGTCTCGTGGGATAGAAAGGCTCGCGTTTTCGCGTCAAAGGCCCATACATGCCCATCTTTGCTGCCTTCTCTGCAGGATCGTCTTCCTTCGGTAATGGCTTTTGCGAAGGATCAGGTGCATCAGAAGCGAGTTTTGGAGTTGCTGAACCAGATGTAAATCTGCTTGCCATGTAGCCTGAAGCAGGCTTGAAGATTTCAGCTGCCTCAGCGAACTCGCGTAGTTCGTTCGCCCATTCGTCGAGACTTGTGCCCGCGGAGCGGGTAGGAAGACTGTTTGCTTGGCCTGTCGAGAGCTCGAGAAAGTACTTGTATCTGGCTCGCTTGTCCAGATCTTCAGAATATGGCATCCAGCCTGTCTTTCCGCGTGCCAGAGCTGCGACCGCAGTTTCCTTGGCCAACGAAGGAACGAGATCCCACAATGTGCGGCGCTTCTCTGCATCAGTCTGCTCGAAGCCTTCGGGTGCCTTTTCTCCCAATGCCGCGGGTAGATCTTTACGGCCGCTGGCTGATGCGAGCTTGTCGCGTTGTGCTGGAGTCAGAAAGTCGAAAATAGACTTGCTCGGCAGCTGTTGTTCACCAAGCAGCTCAGCCCGAGCTTTCGCGTCTAGCGTGGAGGCTTTCGCAGCATCAGATGTTGATATGTATGGCGTCTTCGAAGCTGTATCCGAGGAGCCCGTTCTCGTTGGCTTCCAGTCCGCAGGGACTTCCGGAGGTGGGTATTTGTTATCCGATATGGCAAGCATGGCGGCGGCGAGTACGAAGCCATCGAGCGGCAGCCGTCCATCATGACATTTCCGGAAATTGTTGACGTTGATTGATCGTTGTGCCAATTTCCTCGAGGGCTGCAAAGATGGCTTGACCACATTCGTGGTATCGTTACTTGCGAGCAAGCCTCCCTTCTTTTTCTTCTTCTGTCCAATGACGCGGTTGTAGCTGATGCTCGGCCCTATAGCATATGGGTCGTCATCTTCCTCGCCATCATCGTTGAGCACACCCACGCCAAAGCCTGACTTCTTCGAAGACTTCAGCTTCCGACTGATCTTGGACCTGCTCAGGATCCTGGAGTCGTCGCCGCTGTCCTCTTCATCGTCCTTGGCTGGAGACTGGTCGCGAAGCTTGCCCTCACCCTCGAAGCCCAGCCCTTTCTTGTCAGTCTTGCGTACGAACGCGATCATGCGTGTGTTCTCCGGCGCGAACAGATGGGTCTCGCCAGTCTTATCGCCTTGTGCTCTTCGCTTGACTTTCGGGCCAATGCCTTGTCCCTGACGCCATCCCATCTTCTGCAACAGTTTCACGCCTTTGGTCTCTCCTGAGGACTTGAATAGGTCGGAGAACATGCCTCTTACTCCACCATCCTGATTGCTGCTCCCGAGTCCTGCAAAGGCGCCTTGGGTTTCTAGCTGTTGCGCTTCAGCCTGCTCAGCCAGGTCCTCCTCGTCCATGAAGTCTTCCGCTCGCTGCTGCTTGCCATCTTTACTGTCCTTGACGCGATTTGCTCGTGACGACACAAAAGTACTCGGCGTCCAGCCCTCCTTGGAGCCAACAGTGTTGAAATAGCCTGCGCTGAAACCGCCAGTGAATGCGCCATGTAGCCTCTTCCTTCCACGCTCATCAGTCACTTCTTGCTTCCACACGGGCACAAAGCTTCCATCATCTCTCGTCTGCTCGTCAAAGGCAGGAAGCGGAGTGCCGAACACGGCATACGGTGCATGGCTTGGTGGGCCATCGCGGTCCTCGAAGGCGGCTCTGGTGCGCTTGTAGGACATGTCTTAGTCTGCGTTCATTTGCCAGCAATAATTGAGACGGGCTGCTGAGTAACGCATGAGGTTTGCGCGCATAGACCTACCTGGCTCCAGTTTCACATGAAAGTGAAAGCCTTCCCCGTCGACCGTTGCTGGTGGCGCAACCAATGATGATACTTGTGCGAATGCCGGATTCTTCACGCCGGCAAGCAGCTGTGCAAGCGAGACATGTCGAGAGTTGGGATGAGCTTGGCTGACGGAAATGACGAGAAAGACGTTGTGCAACAAGAATAGCACTCGGGCCGCAGCAGCTTTTGAGGCTATCACGAGAAAGGGCCGGTCGTACCCTTACAATGGTAATACCGTAATACCCTCACTTGGGCATACACCTCCTAGTCAACTTGGGCAGATGTAGATGGTTGGAGCATGGCTGGTTGGTGGCAGTGCGGTTGGTGACTCTCTCATGTTCTCCGATATTGCCTCAAAGAACTGTCCACCACTGGACTCATCTGAAAGCCGCTTGTCGATTGTCAGTCACGGGTGTTCCCCTGCGCTATATCCTCCAACGACTACTTACCACTATACCAACATGGCGGAGGTGATCAATGTGCGTGCTCTGTTCCGCTAGTTCTGCAGACGAGGTCGCAGTAGAGGTCGACGAGACACGATACCGGACGATCGATTGAACAACGACGATACTCTCATCAGTCAGGTTGTGACCAGGCAGGCAGACACGTTTGACACGTTGGATGTGCGCAGCGTGAGCAACACGCGGTCAGCACGCCCCTCCACACCGATTACCGGTTCTGGCCTGATCTTGGAATCCTGTTGATCTCTCGACGTCAGATCTATACTGGCAGATTGAGGCAGTCTCTCACCTTCCACCTTCCTGGCCGTAGAACATCGGGCTCCCTGCGTTCGGCGTTTCACTGGTGGGCTGGGTGACAGCACGGGTCAACTGCCGCGTATAGACGTCTCGACATCCAATATACCGCCTACTACAATTATACAGCATAGGAAACATGTCGGCGGCCGCTTCTCCAGTATCTCGTACTCAGTCCCAACGCCGGTCACAACAACAGCAGCCCGCCTACAACCACCCCTCCTCATCGTCCCCCGCCAACACCGATCGCGATAATCGACTGCCGCACCGTACACAGTCGACGACGAATCGCTCGAGCGCTCCGGTCTCGCCTCGACGGTCAATGTCCACATCGCAGGCGCCTTCCTCGCCGACATCACATGGACGACAACCCTCAGGCAATCTGGAAAAGGTCGCGCGCCAGGACTTCGAGCAGAGCAACGTGAACCAGCCGCATGCTTCGTCCTCGTCACGAAGGAGCGAATCTTATGAGCCTGGCATGAATGGCAGCCGTGCCCACCCACCGCGGGGAGATTCCATGCGGACATCCTCTGGCCATGCACGAACGCAATCGCGCTACAATGACCAGCCTACTCCCGCACCGAGCAACAGCGAATCTCGCTCAACGCAGCCAACAACGAACATGAGACGAAGAACGACGATTGACGCGACGACCGGACATTGGGAGCTAGGGAAGACTGTGGGAGCTGGAAGCATGGGCAAGGTCAAGTTGGCTAGGAACAAGGAGACCGGAGAACAGGTTGCTGTCAAAATCGTGCCACGGACCAGCGCAGGCGAGGAACACCGCACACAACAGGAACGTGAGCGGGCAGAACATAGCAAGGAGATTCGTACAGCACGAGAGGCTGCCATCGTCTCGCTGGTTGATCATCCTTATATCTGCGGCATGCGCGATGTAGTCCGCACGAACTATCACTGGTATATGCTGTTCGAGTATGTGAATGGAGGTCAGATGCTGGATTATATCATTTCCCATGGTAGGCTCAAGGAGAAGCAAGCTCGGAAGTTTGGCAGGCAGATCGCGAGCGCATTGGATTACTGCCACCGGAATAGTATTGTGCACCGCGATCTGAAGATTGAGAACATCTTGATCAGTAAAACTGGGGATATCAAGATCATCGACTTCGGCCTCTCGAATCTATTCAGCCCGAAGAATACGCTCAAAACCTTCTGTGGAAGTCTATACTTTGCTGCCCCTGAGCTGCTCCAGGCGAAGCAGTATACTGGACCCGAGGTGGACGTGTGGAGCTTTGGAATCGTCTTGTATGTCCTGGTCTGCGGCAAGGTGCCATTTGATGACCAGAGCATGCCTCAGCTGCACGCCAAGATCAAGAAGGGTGTAGTGGAGTATCCACCTTGGCTCAGTTCTGGTAAGATGGCGTGATGGAGTAGAAGGAGACCATATGGCTAACTTGACGCAGAATGTAAACAACTCATCGCACGCATGCTGACCACGAATCCACTGGAACGGGCAACATTGCAGGAGATCATGACCCATCCATGGATGACCAAGGGCTTCAATGGTCCCCCGGAGAACTATCTGCCAGAAAGACGGCCTCTCACTTTGCCTCTTGATCCTGCTGCGATCAAGAAAATGCAGGGCTTTGATTTTGGAGAATCAGAACTCATCACTTCTCAACTCACCAAGATCGTAGAGTCCGATGAGTACCAGCGAGCCATACGGATGCAAGAAAGGCGCGCTCAGGTAGCGCCACAAGAGAACGATCAGAAGCGTGGCGTGTTCAGCTTTTACAAACGACGAAGCTCTACCACCAGTAGGGATACTTTGAATACTCCGTCTACAGAGGCAATCCAGCTTGGGTCGGATCCGCTCAACGCGTTCCACCCATTGATCTCGGTATACTACCTGGCGATGGAGAAGAACGAGCGCGATGCCAGGGAGAAGAATCCTGGTGCTCTATCTATGCCGCACGTCCCTGGCGAGAAACCCTTGGGCATGGTCGATCTGGCTGCACCGGCACCCGCCCACACCAATTCCAACGCTTACGAGATTGCTGGCGAGAAACCTACTGGTGGCCGATCTCGCCCGCGTGCACGTACGCATGGTGAAGATGAGGTTGCGCAAGACATGCGCACTCTGAACATCAATGCTGCCTCGAATCCACAACACCCGACGATCATAGAGCCAGAAAAGCCATCGTCACATGGGCGTAAGGAGAGCGTAAAAGGTGGACTGCTGCGAAGATTTAGTAAGCGAGAGAAGACAGAGCGTCCAAGCCATCCACCCTCCTCGCTTGATAAGTACAACCCGGAGACACCCAGGAAGAGCTTCAGTATGCGACGTACGCGGGATCGTAGCCAGACTCGCGATGCCAGTCAGACACGAGAAGGGACTCGACCTGAGACGGCTGCCAGCAAGCAGAATGAGCTATTGACACCGCCAACTGGCGATGCCACGATTGAAAGGACGCCGCCCGAGTCAGTGTCGTCGAAGAAGTCACATGGATTGGGGCGATCAGTCAGTGTCAACTCCAGCGACATAAGAAGACGCTTGACGCGTCGGGGCGTATCGGAGGGCTCTTCAAAAAGACCTCCACTGACGTCTACCGGCAGCACAGAGACTGGCAAAGTTTCACTGGATCGGGGCAGCAGCATACGAGAAGCTCAGTCTGATGTTGAGGGAAAAACGAAGCCTGCGAATACCTTTGCACATCGTGCACGGTCTATGGGACATGCACGGAAGGAAAGTATGCAGACTCGACGAGCTCGTCGTGAACAGGCCCGAACAGGACAAGCGGATGTTCCAGAAGAGACTGATGCTGAACTTCTTGATGATACCAAGGACGAAAGTGGCAGCCCCAGCATGAAGCCTGTCTACCTAAAGGGCCTATTCAGTGTCAGCACGACCAGCAGCAAGCCCTTGAACTTCATTCGTACTGACTTGATACGTGTACTGCAAGATCTGGGCGTCGAGTACCGAGAGGTGAAAGGCGGCTTCTCGTGCAAGCACTCGCCGAGTATCATGCCAAAACCTGGACCCGAGGAAACGATGCCTTCTGGAGCACAGCCACTGTCGCCACCACTGGAGTCCCATCACAAACGCAAGATCAGTTTCGGCGGATTCCGATCACAAACAGGTGATGAGCCGAAGACACTACGGAAGAAGCCAAGCTACCCCAATGGCAATTCTGAAGAAGATAGCGAAGAAGACCCACCCGTGAACCAGCCGAGACAGTCCATGTCGCAACGAGTCGCCGGCGAGACGAGCACACATGTGCAACACGATCTTGGTGAAGGACTGGCGCTCAAGTTCGAGATATTTGTCGTCAAGGTTCCGCTCTTGAGCTTACATGGGATACAATTCAAGAAGGTCGACGGAGGCACCTGGCAGTACAAAAACATGGCTCAGACCATCCTGAATGAGTTGAGATTATAAGTTTGAGAGCTGGAAGAAGACGAAGCTCTGACGGGAAGAACATAGCAGCACGAGCAGGTCTTATGCTGCGGGAAAGGAAGGAAGGAAAGGACGATTCTTTTGCGTTAATTCTGCCGTCTGTACAATTTGAAAGACAGGACAGGCTATTCCTTTGAGTAACTTTGACGCATTGCTTAGCGTGGCTGCGGGCTTTACAGTGAGCATAACGAGCGATGGCGTTGCGAAGATGGATCAGTGTAAGCGATGGATTTGCACAAGACTGCTATGGAAGAGTATGTCAATACCAAAGGAACAGCGTGCTGAGAACGAGGTTCACATGTTGGGCGTTCGTGCCATACTGACTTTTATCGTACCTGCTCTGGTCTTTGAGGTCTTGAGGCTGTTTCAAGACTGTGGGCTGGCGATGGAGGTGAGATAGAAGAGATCTGCTGCCTCCGTTTCAGGCGCTTTCTCCGAGACCACTTGTTCTTGCCTTTACAACACGGCAGTAGCAGATTTCAATGAGTAGGTGCAGGCAAGCTGGCTCTCTCAGTGCAAGCACCGAGCCTCCTTTCACCTTACCTGCCTCCTAACTCAAACAACACCTGATCTTCAGTCACACTACAGCTTCATCACCACGGAGGAGGACGAGGTGCTTTCACCGGTCTGAGAAGGAGACGGAGCAGTAAGAACTCACCTGTCGAGCTTCCGTCGTTTACGGGCTCATTTGAAGCGCCATGCTTGCTTGTACTCGCATGGTACCCGAAGTCGAGTGTTACACTGAAACGACCAGCACAACTGCATTTAGAAGGTATGCTCCTCTGTGAATCTGGATCTGGTAATTCGTGCTCGGTCGCATTCGTCTGGTACCCCACCTCGATGTCATCCACCGGAAAGCAAGTGAGATCCGGCAGTCCTCACGGATCTGGTGGTTCATACTGCAATACCCTGCAACGGCGGAACCATTAAAGCCAGTCTATGGACATCATCATATACCAAGCCATAGCAAGACTCAATACTGATAGGAAGACACAGTCGCAAACATGCTTGGCACATATCTCGTATACGCTGCCGGCATAGCTCTCGCCTTGAGAGTCTTCTACGCACTCTACATCGCCTTCGCAGGACCACTACGAGACATTCCAGGACCATTCCTAGCCCGTTTCACACGCGTCTGGTACTTTCGCAGCATCTGGAGTGGTGCAGCTCACTGGCAGCAAATCGATCTTCACCGAAAATATGCCAAAAACGGAGAGTTCTATGCTCCAGTCGTTCGTCTGGGACCTAATCTCTACTCCATCTCGCGTCCAGAAAAAGCAGTCTATGGCATTTCTTCAAAAATGCCAAAAAGCAGCTGGTATGAAGGCTGGAAGCATCCATCTCCTGATCGCTGGACACTATTTCCTGATCGCAACATACAACGACATGCAGAAACCAGAAGGAAGTTTCAGAGTATGTACGCCATGTCGAGCCTTCTGCACTACGAGTCGTATGTGGAGTCAGCGCAGGACGTCTTCAAACAGAGACTCCTGGACATGTGCGAAGATGGTAGAGTGGTAGACATGCATCACTGGCTGCAATGTTATGCTTTTGATGTGATTGGTAACATAACTTATAGTCGGCGCTTTGGCTTCTTGGACGAGGGCAAGGATATCGAAGGAACAATGGCTTCGCTGGATTCGAACTTGTCTTACTCAACATTGGTCGGTGTGTATCCTTGGGCACATCCATTCCTGTACAAGATCATGGAAAAGATCCCCGGAACTGGAGCTGCTGGACGAAATTTCTTGATGGCCTTTACTCGCAAAATGATAGCGACCAAAGAAGCTGAACGTAATGCAGACGAGAAGTCGGGAAAGAGATATGTCCCTCAGGATGGTGTCCCCAGAGATTTTCTAAACCTGGCCATGGACGCTGAACAGGACCCGGACAAGAAAATGACAAAGTATAATGTCTTCATGATTGGAATATCAAACATCATCGCTGGCTCAGACACAACTGCAGTTTCTCTCAGCAGCGTCTTATGGCATCTTGCTTCGAATCCTCAAGCTTTACAACGTCTACGAGCCGAACTAGACCAATGCATTGCCACCGGCAACATGACGACTGATAGGATATCTTTCAAGCAAAGTCAAGAATTACCTTTCTTCCAAGCATGTATCAAGGAAGGTCTCCGTCTATGCTCTGCTACAGGTCTACCATTATGGCGAGAAGTTCCCTCCGGTTCTGGCGGCGCGGAGATTCTTGGACATTGGTTTCCTGAACGGAGCGAGATTGGAATTAATACTTGGGTAGCGCATTATGATGAAGATATTTGGGGATCTAATGCAGCGGAGTTTAGGCCTGAGAGGTGGATTGAGAGTAGTACGGAAAGATTGAAGATTATGGAGAGCTTTTTTATGCCGTTTGGGCTGGGGTCGAGGACTTGTAAGTGAAGAGAGACTATCCTTGGGTACTATTTGAGATTGAATACTAATCTTAGGACGATAGGCATTGGTCGGCATATTTCGTTCTTGGAGATGAATAAAGTCATCCCTATGATCGTGACTCAATTCGATCTGGATCTGGTGCGAAAGACTGATGTGTTAGAGACTGAAAATTACTGGTTCGTGAAGCCGAAAGACTTCAGAGTCGTCGTGGAACCACGTCAGATATCTTCAGCAGGGCGTTAGTTGCTTCTCGAGGAGAAAACTGCCAACACCCACTTTAGCGTGGCGTCCTGAACGCTGCTATGTCCTCAATGTCTCCAACCTGCATATGCACATCTCCCAGCTCCTCAGACTTGATATGAAGCGTCGTAGCAACATCATCACCTTCAGCTACAACCTCAAGTCCCTCAATCTTAATCTCCGCCGTTTCTTTCTTAATGACTTTCTTCTTTCTCGGACTAGGTACTACAGCACTAGGACACAATTTCCTTTTCCCCAACTCACACTCATCACATCTTCTCCCCACAGGTAGACAAATCGTCTGTCCCAGGCCAACCAATAAGTGATTAATATCATGCCATTTCTCTTTCGGTAACCAGCTCTCCAGTTCAGCTCTAGTTTGTTCTGGCGTGGAAGTCTTATGCCATTTCCACAAATTCGTGATTCTATGAACGTGAACATCAACTCCGATGCCTTCGTCTCGACCCCAGGCTGCTGACATGGTTAGATAGGCCATTTTAGGCCCGACGCCGGGGAGGGAAACAAGTCCTTCGATCGTATCGGGTATGTCGCCTTTGAATTTCTCTTTCAAGATGATGGCGACCTGTTTTATGAACTTGGTCTTATTGTTATGAAAACCAACTTTGTTGATCAGGGAATTGAGATCTTCTGGCGACACCCGCAGTAGAGCTTCCAAGTTGAACCCTCCGGGAAGTCCTTCTTGAAGTTGCTTCATAGCAACCGCAGTAACGGTATCTTTGGTTTGCGAGGAGAGCATTAATGCTACGAGCGTTTGGAGTCTGCGGTCGAGAGGTGATCGATGTGTTTCTGCGAGGGATTCGCAACCCATTGTATCCACTGGCGCGACGACTTTCTTGCGCATTTCGGTTGTAATGGAGTAGATTTGTGCCCAGTTTGAAGGAGGTATACCGGAGCCATACTGCTCGATCTTCACTCTTTTTCTTGACTTCGTCGCGGGAGTCTTGACATCTTCTTCTTCTTCTTCTTTCTTCGTCGCAGTGACTAGCCGCCGGCCTCTCTTTCTCTTGTGACTTGTGCCATCCTCGTTGGCATCGGCATCAGGACTCTCGGGCGGTGCGGAAAGCTCGCTATCAGAGGCAGCCTTTGGCGGTGATGGGGTTGTGGTGGCAGCATCCTCATACGAAAAGGCTTTCAGTGCTTGTTGTGCTGCCGCTCGTCTCGGTCGTGCCAGAGCATTGACGACGTGGGCCGTCTCTTTCGATATTCGTGAGGTTCGCATGGCTGTGGAACATGGAGATGGCAAGCCAATGGGCTTCGCGTCATGGGTCATGAAAATGGGAAAGGGGACGACCATAAGTACTTTATTTTGATGATCACCAGCCTCTCTGAACAAGACTTCGAGCACGACATGGGTTTATCTTTCGATCGATACTATCATCATGCAGAAGGAAGATGCAAACATTGGTCGACATCGAAAACGCCAATCGTAGTTGTGGGAATACACCCAAGTACATTCAAGCATTTCTACCTTGCTAATTCTCATCTAAACGACTAGTTGAGTTGAGTTGAGCAATGGGTCATGCAATGCATCTGCGAAGCTGACAAGATGATCGGGTGACATCGTGAGCAGTGCATCGAAGCGCTCAGAGCAGTGGCGGGTACAGGCTGTTCGCCTGCGCCGGCAAACCTGCATCACCATAGCCATTCACCAATGCTTCACGCTTCTTTCGATAGTAGACTTTGGCGCGCTTGAGCTTGTTGTCCGCCTTCTCTCTCCACACAGCATGCTGCATGGTGCGATCCGGACGATCGGAGTATTCAAGGGCATTGTTGAGGATTTTGCGAGCATCAGCCATTTGCTCCTTGGCCTTGTCAAGGACGGTGTCCTCCACAGGTGCCACAATTGGTGCTGCTGCTGCGTCCGTATCACCTGATTGAGTAACACTGATCAGTACTGGCATCATGAGTGCGCACGGAGGTACTTACGACCAGCCTCTTCGTTCTGCAAATCCTGCAGGCCCTCCGGACGGACCTTTGGCTTTTCGAGACCCAACTCCGAGAACACAGGGTAGACTCTGGCATCCTCGTCGTTCAAGCGGCCTCCCGGCATGAGCTCCTCAAGTCCAGATCGAATGGTCAGATACGTTCGAGTGGCGGAGGCCAAGGCCTGAGCGTCATCAAGAGAGAATGTGCTATTAAGCTTGACCCGAGATTTCTCGCGTTGAAACCATGCTCGCTTGAGAAGGTCGCGAGCGGTTCTGCGCATGTCTTTAACCTCGCGCTTGGTGACCGCCATGGCATCCTCAACTTCCTGCTTCTCGACGGCTGGCGTAAATACGCGGTTCGATGTATCAGGGATGCCGTCTTCTAGGCCAGACTTCGCGGCGGACTTGTCAGCTTGGACCGCAGAAGGTGGACTGTTGTCTGGCTCAAGCTCGTTGAAGCTTGATTGAGTCTCAGGCTGTTCTGCACCACTCTCCGAAGGCATGGTGTAAGAGCCATCCGGCGCTGCATTACTCTCAGAAGGCATGGTGTAAGATCCATCTGGCGAGTGGGCTCCGAAAGATAGACCTGAGCCTCGCATACCCGCGCCTGCGGTCATGGGCTTCATAGCTGGCATTTCAAGACCCGAACCGTCAAGGAGCGCATCGAACGCCGCTTGGCGCGCCTGATCCGCGTGTCCGAGACCAGGTGGCATGGACAGGCCAGATGCGTCCATGAGTGAGGGTCGGTAGAGCTCAGTGAGTGAACCGTAGTCATGGCCTGATGGATGCTCCTTGAAGAACGATAGAAGGTCATAGCCACCAGGCTTGGGCACTTCTAGCAGCGATGACTGCACAAAGTTTTCGCTTCTACCACAGTCATCTGAAGGGGATGGTGCCACGATGGCCGGGTCGACTCCGCCCAGGCTCACACTGTGGGCAATTCGCTCGTGTAACACTTGAACTGCCTCTTCGATAGCAGCAGTTCTAGTCTTTGCCGGCGTCATGGTGGGGTTTACGCTGCTTGGTCGCGAGTTAGGCTTGTGCTTGCAATATTGTGCGACGCAGGATGGGTTGCTTGGGCAATCGACAGTATGCATGGCAGACTGTAGTCGACTCCACAACTCCTTTCCCACAGCAGGAGCAGGTCCAGGGTCGAGAGCTTTCAACGCCTCATTGGACATGCTGACTTTGACAGGAGCCTCCACCGAAGCCACTTCATCGTGAATGTCACGGTGTGTCCGGCTAGCGTCTTCGGAGTCGTTGCTGGGAGAGAGGCCCTGCTCTCCTGCACCGGTCTCTGCCACCGGAACGTTATCTCGCCCAGTGCCATCAGACGTGGTGACAGCCTCAGCTCCGTCGTCAACTGCGTCTTCCTGCTTTGATAGCATAGTAGAATTGGCAACAGGCTCCTTGTGAGTTGGCACAGTCATGTTACGCTGCCCAAAGATCGTTTGGAAGGTATCGATCTCGTCCACGGATGACTGTGGCTTCGGGACTGGCTCGTTGGCAGGAGAGATCATGGCATTGTCTTTCTTGCCAGTGGCAGCATCGATAACGGCAAGCTGCTCACTACCAGCAGCTTTCTTTGCCTCTGCGTCAAGGGTCTTTCGCATGTGTGGAGGGATGAAACCCGGTGGTGGAGGTTGGCGGATAGGCATAGATGGCTGAGCTGTGGATTGCTTGACGCCCACAGGCTTTGATGCAATGCGTATTGGCTGAACATGAGCTCGAACTCCACCCTTCGGCTTCTTTGCTTTGACCGCCTCAGCAGAGAAGCTTCTCGCTTCGGCAAGCATTTCTTCTGTGGTATTGAATGCGTTCGTGCGTGGGGGACCATCAGTTGTCTCGTATGCAGTGATGGCAGCGGCATTGTCAGGCAAACGCTCCTGCGCCCCATTTGGGCGGTTCAGCATCATACTGACAAAGGAAGACTGCTCACTGTCGCGCCTATCCTGGTCCAGCTGAGCGGGAGTTGCGGAACGTTCGACAGCGAGTGGTACTTCTTGTGTATCCTTCTTGGCGTCCTGCTTCTGTGGCGACGCAAGGTTGTCCTGCTCGGTGGCGACGTGCTCGGTTGGTGTGCTATCAGAAATGATGACTGCTGGCTCCTCAGAGAAGCGGACCGCTTTCTTTGCAGGCCGTGGCTCGCTCATGCTTGAGCTGAGCAGCTGCGAGGACCACAGCAGGAGCTGGGCCTGAGCGCACAGGAGGGCGAGCCATGTTATGGCGAAGCAGTACACGACCACAAGGGTTGCGAGTGCGTAGACGAGCAGGCCGAGGGCTGCTATGTGGCGGGCGACTGCGATTGCAGCGGCTATCTGTTTTCTCAAGTCAGTGGTGGTTGTTTTGGTGCAGCTCGGAACAGGGAGTACGTGCCGGCAGCTGTAGGTCCTCGCTGAGGCGGATGAGGACATCTGCTGTCTCTGTCTCCGTGTCCGGAGCGGCGAAGGGGCTCGTGTCCATCGCGGCGGGCTTGGTCTTGATGGT
Organism: Sphaerulina vaccinii; assembly: GCA_022570795.1. NCBI lineage: Eukaryota > Fungi > Ascomycota > Dothideomycetes > Mycosphaerellales > Mycosphaerellaceae > Sphaerulina > Sphaerulina vaccinii. The sequence goes on from JAKUDP010000014.1 coordinate 740,561, forward strand.
GTGTGTAGAGATGTTTTGTGAAGGAGGTGGAAGTTCGAAATTGAAAGTGTTGTTGTGGACCAGGGTCCGCTTGCTCCTGCTCCTGCCTCACATCTTTCCAGTCCAGAAACCCTATTTTCATCTGTTCAAAACGACTAAGTCCGGACAGGGAGAAGTATCTCTGGATGGTGAACGTATCTGCGCCACTGGTCTGTCTAATCACCCGCCGCCATAGCATGCGCGATTTGGCAGGGATGAAGATGTTGTAACCTGCCGAGATGGACTTCACCACCTGCTTTCTGTCAGCACAAGTCTCTCCGTTTCTGGCTTCGACTTTTGCTAGCAATGCGACGCTACTTCGAGTAGCATAGACAACGCAAGATTGCAGAGGGGCCGGTAGCGACTATCTTGACCTTCAGAATACCACACGTCGAAGCTAGCAAATAGCACCACGAGAGGGCATACCACGCAGGCGAGACTGTGCCTACATCTCTTCCCTCTCGAAGGCGACTGCGGCACCGAAGCTCCAAGCAAAGCGCTGCGCGAGAGTGAACCAGATACCAGAGATGTTTCTCCTACTCGCGCTCCACTTCGACATGCGCATCCTACAGCTGCTGGCATATAACCACGCCATCCCTTCGACTTGCATACAGCAGAGATAGGTCGCGTGAAGTCTCCGTGCCATCTCTGTCGTTCCAGCTGCCTACCATACCATCCAAAGTCGCGGCGGCGTGGTATTAGGAACCCCCGGCGAGATCAGAGAAGGACTTCCTGTGCCACCTTATCTCTGCTGCTAGATCCGCAGACCAAGGTAGCGAGAGCTGCGGCAATGTAGTAACAGAACACTGCGGCAAGATTAGAGAAGGGATATACTCAACGCCAGTCTGCTGCGAGGACAGAGGGAGGAATTGTTTTGGGCGTCAGAGGATGGCGTTGTGATATGCATGGTACTGTACTTTCTGTCAGTATACGCATATCCTCGTCTTCGGATGCCACGTCTCCGTCTCTGGACTTAGGAGGTAGTATCTGCTAGCAGGTCGAGCGTCGTTATAGTGGCATAGACCACACGACACTGCAGAGAAGCGGCCAACGATCATCCTCAGTGACCATTCCCTCCAGACTGCACCTCCTACTTTCAGTCAGTATTCTCGAAAATGCCAGCCGGTTTTCATGACTCTGTGATCAGGCTGTACAACGAAGTCCATTCGCGTGGTCGCTCTTTACACAAACGCGTAGTAGGTAAGCACGATAGTCATCCTTGTACACAAACTCACGGCTTCCAGTTACGCTTCCTCATACCGACTTTCAATCCAAGAGGCTTGCGCAAGAAACCCTCACGAGTCTCCAGTGTGTCCTGGCGCAGCTCAAATTCATATCTTCTGAAGACAGTCGCGACAATCAGAGCCAGTTCCATCTCAGCCTGGGAGATTCGTGTCAGTGAAAGAGAAAGAGCATTCGGCAACAGGACAATACTTACCACATTGCGTCCAACGCACGCACGAGGACCATACGAGAATGGGATGAATGCAAGCTTCTGCCTAGAAGATTGTCAGCTCGCACGCCGTCAGCATTGATACACAACCGAAAGACGCACCTCTCTGTGATCTTCTCCCAGCGCTCTGGACGAAACTCCTCAGCATCCGGACCCCATATCTCCGTACTGTGATGCATCACATATGCCGGAACACTGAGCACGATACCTTGCGGAAAGAAGCGTCCAGCAACCTCAGCGCCTCCAGGAGGCACCACTCGCGGAAGTCCTTGACTGGAAGTAGAGTGGATACGAAGAGTTTCCTGGATCACCCAATCCATATACTTGAGATCCTTGACCTGCTCGTACGTAGGCACATCATCCGAAGGAAGTGCCTCATCCAGTTCCTGTTGAAGTTTCTTGATAACGTTCGGCTTCGTCAAGCAATGATAAAGAAGCGCACAAGAGGTATTCGAAGTTGTGTCGGATCCAGCAATAAGTTGCGTAAGAGCTTCAGCAGTAAGTTCTGCCTTTCCAAGTTTATTCCCATGCTCATCTTTCCCTTCCATCAACCTCGCAAGGAGATCCACGCGATCAATCTCGCCTCTCTCAGCCGCAGCAAGTCGTTGATTGACTCTCGCAGTGGCAATTCCAGCAAGATTAGCAATAGCTTCCATGCCCTTACTAAAGAACGGATCCGGCAAATACTTTGCATAAGGCTTAATAGCAGGCCAACAACCCACAGCGTTCGAAACCTCGCCTCTCCTATTCAGCACCTCGATAGCAGGAGAGTAACTCGGTGGTCCATCCGGAGTAAGTTGAACCTCAGTAATATCCGCTCCTTTTTCAAGCATACCAAAAGGCGCGCCAAAAGCCAAATCACCAATAATATCAAACGCCACATAATTAAACCAATGCAGCGCGTCGAATTCCGTATATTTTCCTCGACCAGTCTTCTCATTAATCTCATCCCATCTTGTAGCTAGCAACTCAAGATTATGATGAATATACTGTTCAAATTGCCCCACGGATTTCGCACTGAATGTATGGCTCACAGTCTTTCTTTTCCTTGTATGTTCAGCTCGATCTCTCGTATTGAACAGTCCGCGTTGAATTGACACAAAGGCGTTATAGTACTCCGATTTCAGAAAGCCCGTTCCATGGCCATAGACGATCGGTATGGCATCCGGATCCGCGATCGAGACGTGATCTGGTTGGACTCGGATAAATTTGCCGTACTTCTTGTGCAGTTCGTGGACTGTGAGATATCTTCTTGTTCGTCGGCATTCGTACATGTACCAGAGATTGGTAAACTTGGCTAGGATTGGTCCTGGAATATCGTGGATGGACCAGTTGCGGATGTATGGGAGGACATAGAACAGTACTGGCAAGGCCAGCAGTGCCCATGGCGTGAAGAGGAATGAGAGGAACATGTCGACGAGATGTTATGCTGAGCCCAGTGGAAGATCCTGCAGTTCTTGATGGATAGGTGAGTGATGTCGTACTCGTACTGGGTGTTGGTTGATGAACGACGACTCAATGACACTTGTCTCGAGGGTCAGCAGCAACAAGTCTTATCTTGTAGAGAAGATGTACGGCAATGGGAACACCACCATGACATAGATATCTTGGCCTGCTGAGAACAAGTCAGCTTCCAGACTCTCCGCCATCCGAGCCTTCAAACCATTCCCATTTCGCCGTTTGGTCATGGGGGAAGGTGGATTGTGGCTGGCCAAGGCCCAAATCTCATGCGGGGCTCGCACTTCTCTGTGTGACGTGACGGAAATCTCTCGGCCATGGGCTCGCGGCTGGAGTTCACGGGATGGTATAAAGTGTACAAGGCCGCCCTAGTTTGGAGCTCTCCGCTGTACTTCTCACTTTGCCAGCGCCTTCGCTGCTTGTCGGTGCGTTCTGGGTTGTCGAGTGTGGAGACATGGAGCACGTCGAGTTGTGCAACAGTGCAAGGGCCGAACACTCGCGCAGCGAACTGCTGGACACCGAGAGCGAGTACTTCTAGCTGTGCAGTTGCATACGGGGAGCATAACGGTTTCTGGAGGTATTGAGCTTACGTACAGGCTGACCGTTGGTGCGGCCATCGCGACCTCGATATGAATGCTTCGGAAAGTGATAGCGCTGTGCAAAAAAGCCGGTCGTTCTCTAGTTGCCCTGCTGTTTCACACGCCCTCTCATTCGAGGGTCATTCTGAGGTCACGGCAGCTCTCAGCGCCATCCGCAACCCCGTTGGAAGCTATCTCGTCCTCAGACTGGTGAAAGCACGTCGTCCTCCATCGTGGTATCGACGCCGCAGTGTGTTTGAAGAGGCAGGTGTTGTTAAGTTTGAAGGCAGGTAAGGTGGAAGGAGCCTCGATGCCAGAGCCAGCTTGCCTGTGCCTACCTTTATGCCGTTTTCATGTTGTATGGCAAGAACAAGTGGGCTCAAGAGGAGCGTCCGAAAGGGAGGCAGGGCGGCAGCGCTCTCTGAAGCGCCCTATATATTACCTGTATTGTACGAACTTTTGATTGATATGGGTGGCTATGTGCACATCTACTACCTGCTGCTTCAGTCGTACAGGTCCTCAGTCTCCGCTTCGCGTTGATCGCGAACCGGCTCGACGACGACCTCACGCGATTTCCCCTTGCCTTTGCCCTTCACGGGCGAAGAGTTTCCCGCGCCATTACTGTTCAACGACAACCGGTCGGTTCGGATCACATAGTCCGTATCATCCTCGTCAGCTTGACCCTGGCCCTGATTACGCGGCGAATGGCTGTTCGCGCTGCCATTGAGCATTCCCTGCTGCTGAGCACGCTTCATGGCCTCCATAGCCTGATTGCGAACTCCCGAATTGCCATTCTGTCCATTATGATTCGTGTTCGAGTCGTCTTCCTTCTTGGTCGTACCCTCAAACATGCTCCTGACCCGTTCGTAATGTTGCAATTCGTCTAAGCTGACACTAGGCACGAGATCCTTGCGCGCCAGCGCGAAATCGTCCTCGGTGACCATCACATTGATGTCGTTGTCTGAGCCGTAGTGGTCGAAGTAGTATCCTACTGAGATGTTGCTTTGACCGCGAGAATTTCTCTCGGTATTGATTGCAGCAACACATTGATCGACTTCGCGGGCTGAGCGTGTGACTGCCTTGAGCATGGCGTCGGAGCAGAGAGCATATAGATCAGCACCTGTAAATGTGAAAGGCAGAGCTTCGGCGACTCGAGGCAGCGAGACTGATGGGTCGAGGGTGAACCTGGTTATTGTCAGCAGAAGTCGATTGGCTGTCACTCGAGAATGTACCTACTTCCTTGTCAGTGCTTGCAGAATAGTGGCCTGCTTGTCGTGAGTATCGCTGATGCCCAAATAGAGCATTTTGTCGAAACGTCCAGGTCGCAGAAGAGCTTGATCGAGCAGATCAGGTCTGTTGGTCGCGCCGATAACGAAGACACCTCCTCCACCGTCGTCACCATCACTCATACCGTCAAGCTCAGCAAGCAACTGCGAAACGATTCTATCCATGACACCGCCACTGTCGCCCTGGTTGCCACGTTTCGGCGCGACCGAGTCCAGCTCATCGAAGAACACACAGCAGGGCCGGGCGTCGCGGGCTCGTTGGAAGACACGTCGCACGTTCGCTTCTGACTCACCAATGTACATATTGAGCAATTCAGGTCCTTTCACAGAGAAGAAGTTCAAACTGAATTCGGTCGCAATGGCCTTTGCCAACAACGTTTTACCAGTTCCTGGAGGGCCGTAGAATAAGATTCCGCTTCGCTTCTTGAGGCCTTTGGCGAACAGCTCAGGTCGCGAAAGAGGAAGCTGAATTGTCTCGACCACGGCATCCTTGACATGGGCCAAGCCTCCAACGTCTGACCATTGTACATTGGGGATCTTTGGTGCTCCGATCGCGTCTGCAAAGTTCTTGCGCGCAAGCTCGACTGCAGCATCGAAGTCAGCAGGAATGATCGAAGTCGCGGCAGCACCTCCTGCAAGCTGTATGTCTCTGATCCTGATCGCGTCTCCTTTGGCTTGAGCTAGAGCCTCCAGCCGCTCGGATTTGGCAACGACGGCACGATCTACAACATCCACCAGGTCGCCGGCAACCAGAGCAGCAGTCTTTACGGCAATAGATGCCAGATCAACTTCTGGTGCAAGTGGCAGGCCAGAGTCGGCAGTGACATCGCGCAAGATGCCCTCTCGTTCGCCCTCATCGGGAGCAGACATCTCCAGTTCATGAGTGAACAGACCACGGACCGAGTCTGGTACTTTGTCAATGTCTGTCGTAGTGGCCACCAGCACCCGAGCGGTATTCAGGACTTCCTTCAGCGATGCAGCTGCCTTGTCTCCACTGAGGACTTCCAGGTGTGTAATGCAGATAGCGGTGAGATCCGGTCCGCATTCCAGTGCTCGCTCACAACGTGCTTCGAGAAGGCCTTGTGCTTGGGTGTCCACTCCTGCGCCACCTTCCGAGACAATGTCGTGTGCATCAATCGGGAAGAAGTGGATGCCTAGATCAGCGCAAGCTCGTTCCACAGTACTAGCCTTGCCAATGTTGCGTTGAGTAGAGGTAACCAGCACTGTGAGAGGTGGCATGCCGAGGTGGACCGCACGAGGACTGATAGAGACTGACATCAACTCTCGAAGTCGTCTCTGGAGTGGCGCAATGTAAGGCTGCACCGCCTCTGGGAGTCCTCCGACAGAATTGGCTGCACCAGACTTGGCCTGCACCTTGCGTACGCCGAGATAATACTGCCATGGGTTGCTCGATGCCGAAGGTAGTTTGCGCCTATCATCGCCAGACTGCCGCATAGTCATCTTCGAAGGGTCGATCGACGCGGCATCCCCCCATGCATCCGCATCTAGTGTGTCCGGGTCTTCAACGTTAGTCACGTTGACTCCTTCGATAGTAAACCATGCCACGTTCGTTGCGCCACTAAGCTCTGGTTTGTCGTTCAGTGGCCCTAGCTGAGATAGCAGGGCGTTGGCACTGCTTCCATCTTGTTCCGCTTCTCCTTCGTATATAGATCGTCCCAAAGATTCATCAATCTGAACAGCTAACAGATCGCCAGGTCTCACAATTCGTTGACGTTCCTCGAAGTATTGCTTCAGGTTCGCGAAGAGAGTGTTGTTCAAGGATCGTTCTGTCGAAATTGGAGTGACCACTTTACGTAGAGTCACCTCAGAAGCGGTGGGTGGCATTCGAGATGAAACGGAAGGCGGCCGTGGTGTCATTGGTCGTTTGAGTGTTGCTCGTTTGTTGAGTGCAATAGTCGTCATGCTCACATTCGTTGGGTCTCCAAGATTGGCCAGAAGAATGGGTGAAAGATGGATCGTAGCGACGTTGGTAGGGTTGGCAATCAACGAGGAAATGCTATCCCTGCGACCTCCCCTCGTGTTCACTTGGTATCTTTGTGGTTTCCTTGACAGACTTTCAGGCAGAGTGTAGACCTTGACCGGCCGCCAATGTGCTGCAGAGTCGTCCAGGTGCCCGAAAGCACTGAAGCTTGGTAGAATGTGGCTCTCAGCGGGCTCAATCTTGACCCAGTCGCCTGAAAAGCATCCCAATCGTGCTAGAGCTGTTGCTTCAACATACACCCTCGCCTCCTCGTCCTCGTCGCTCGCAGGCTTCGGATGTAGTAGATCATTGGGAAGGCGCTCAACTAAAGCCTGTGCACGGAATACCTTGTTTCGCACTGCCTGGCCTCCCCTGATTGTGGTTGCTGTCATATTCGAGAAGACAGATCCTGGTGTGCTGATGCCACGATTGAGACCACCACCGAAGGGTCGTGGCGTCGCAGAGGTCAGAGCTGAGCTGAGTCCTGATGGTGCATCGACAAGTCCTGGGTTTGCAAGAGAAATCATATCGTCGTCGTCGTCAGACAAGTTGCTCTCCTCAGCACTTGAATCGAACATGTCCTCGGAATTTGACATATCAGTAGCGGACTTTGATATCACAATAGGCTTGGCAGGAGAGTTCTCCTCCGTGGCAGAGAAGAACACCTCCGTTCCCTCATCGCCGGACTCTTCATCGAGACGCGGACTGAGGACTGCCTTGTTTCCAAAAGCATTAGACCGCTTATCTGAGGAAGGCACGATCACGATCTGGGTGAGCTCAGATATGATACCTTGCGAGACCGGCTCACAAGCCAGTATCCTTGCGGGTGGTGCTGGAGTGTGCGTAACCGGATGTGCCAACGACAAGGGCAACATGTCCTCTACATGTACAATCTGTATATTGCTGAGAGCTTCATTGACCAAGGACTTTGCACGTTCGTCCACTTCTGGTGCTGATCCATCTTCTTGCCCTTCCGTGACTGCACGCTTGCCTGGCCTACGAGCTGCTTGAGTAGGCCCATTCGTGGAACCGCCTCCATATCTCTTCTGCACATCATCAAGCTTCTGAATGGCTTCAGTCTCCACGGACACAAAAATAGTGTCCAGGGAAAGAGGCAGGACATCGGTGATCCTGACCTCGACTGCACTGTTCTGGCGTAGAGTCTTGTTGGGAGCCAGAGCCTGTGCGATCCTCACGAAGCTCTGAGTACCATGTGCAGCCGCTGGGAAGCGTATCGTTGACGGAGGCAGAGCTTTCTCCTTGGGACTCTGACCTCGCACGGGCAGAATGGTCCAGGTCGACTCGGATGGAGAGGCATTCGGGGTCCATAGCGTGAAAGCAGCATGGTATGTCTGGTTCACAGCACCATTCTGATCTGCGTGGCTTCCAGGAAACAGATGATCCTCGAGATCACTGGATATGACTCCCAGCTCTCCTTTCAAGGTGCTGTCGAGGTAGAGCTTGGCGGAGATGGCGGGCTTGTCTGCTCGTCGACGCCTCTTTCGCTTGAGAGAGCGTGGTTGAGACACATCGTCGGCCATTGCTGCCAGCGACACGTATCAATCGCTCACAACATAAGGTATAGTATAACAGCAAGACGCGAAGAAGGAAGAGAACCACAGCTCTGACCCAGCTAGAACCGAACAGGCAGGGTACAGCTGCCGAGGCTCATAATACGGACCGTTCTCATATAGTCCAAATAAGCCTACCAAGTTGATCACAAGCACATTAGTTCTGTGACCTTTCATCGTCCTCATCACCTTCTCGCAATGATAACAGTAGAGAGATGGAGGATTGCAGGAAGAGAGGTTGGTTCGCATTGGCCAACTCGACTCAGCACATGCATCCAACTTGCCGTCTGATAGACGTCATCCGCGAGATTTCATGGATAGAGTGAAGAAGGATCGATTCGCGATGTTGAGATCTAGGTAAGTGAGTGGCATGCACATGCACATGTCGCACCGAGCAGAGCCATGCGACGGAACGGAAGTGGTACTGCTACCACCTCACTCAGCTCATCACAGCAGCAAGAGGCGGCAATCGCATACAAACGCCAGGCGGAAAAGTTGGCTCGTCTGAGGCCAGACCAAGAGGAGGACGATGATCGCGGCGCTGCGCAAGCTGTCGAGGCGAATTGGGTGACTGCCTTCGATGCAGTCGTGGAAACGAGAGACGGCGGACGCTTGCCTGGTATCCCTGTCGAAGAAGCCCGGAGGTTGAACGCGCTCAGAGATGAGGCTCGAGGACTGCCTCCACAAGATGAGCCACCCAAGTCTGCGCTGAGGGAGGGAAAGGATGGTACTACCCATGGCATCACTTCAGCTACAGGAGAGCAGAACGAGGCTCCAGGTGCGCCTCTGCGCGAGGCCATACCTACAACCACGACCAATCCCCTCTTCCCACCACTGCCTTTATATGGACCACCTTCATTGCTGAGGACAATCCATTGTCTGTTCTTCCGAGCTACATCGGCCGTGCTATCGCTCTGCTTCCTGCTGGCGATCGTCTGTGGAGCTATCTTCGATGCTATACCTCGAATCGTAAGAAGATGCATGCAACGAGCAACACTACAAGATCCGAACAAGCAGCGACCCTTCTACGCAGAAGAGCAGAAGAGACAAAAGGAGCGTGCTTTGGCAGAGAAGGCCTGGTCAGACAAGTCCAATGGTAGACAGACTCCATCCGGAGAGAAGGGTGTGCTGCAAGCTGAAGAATCTCAATTTCTACCGACCGAGGGAGGTCCGGATCCACTCAAAGTCGATATTGCATACTATGCTCGTCGGGTTGGTCTCGATGCTGAAACCTATGAGGTTCAGACTGAAGACGGATTCATCATTGAGCTTATTCACATTTACAACCCACGCGAATACACAGGTCCACCACCTGAAGCACGCGGAATACATGGCCCTGATGTCTTCAACGCGCCATCATCAGACTCTAGCTCTACTAGAGCTAGTGGCGACCGCCGGGGCAAGAAGAGATATCCAGTTCTGATGATGCACGGTTTGTTGCAGTCAGCAGGCGCCTACTGCTGCAACGACGACGATTCCTTCGCTTTCTACCTGGCCAAATCAGGATTTGACGTCTGGCTCGGTAACAATCGATGTGGCTTCGAGCCCAAACACACTTCACTCTCATACGGCGATCCAAGATTTTGGAGCTGGAACATCAGGCAAATGGGCGTCATGGACCTAGCTGCTCTGACAAGTCGAGTCCTGAGCGAGACTGGCTTCTCCAAATTGGCGCTAATAGCTCACTCGCAAGGAACTACTCAATCCTTCGTCGCACTTGCCAAAGAACAGCGACCCGATATTGGCGAGAAGATCTCCGTCTTTTGCGCCCTGGCTCCAGCAGCGTACGCAGGTCCTCTCATAGAAAAGTTTTACTTCAAGATCATGAGAGTTGTTAGCCCTGCTCTATTCAGGATGATATTCGGCATTCACTCTTTCATCCCGATCATGATGGAAGCTCATAAGATCTTACCACCAAGACTATACTCCTGGATGGGCTACCACGTCTTCAGCTATCTTTTCTCCTGGAGCGATACGCGATGGGATCGCAACCTCCGAAATCGCATGTTTCAATTCGCCCCAACATACGTCAGTGCAGAAAGTATGCGTTGGTGGCTCGGACGAGAAGGTTTCGCTAAGCAGAAATGCATTCTGGCAACTCGTGAAGAAGCCAAGCTCGAAGACAAGGAAGATGAGGAAGATGATGAAGTGATCCGCAAGTTCTATGTGGATCGTGAACCTCATGTCACCGAGCGAAGGAAACTACAGAGAAACATCTCGAGCTATCATTGCCAGAAGCTCACACATCAACATCATGATGCAACCAGAGGCAAATACGCTTGGTACAACTCCCAATTTCCTCCTTTGGCTTTGTGGGTCGCAGGTGCAGATGATCTTGTCGATGGTCGTCGCCTGCTTCGCCGTTTCGACAGAGCGAGAGAGCCTCACGTACGTGTCGTTCACAAGAAAATCATCGAAGGCTACGAACATCTCGATGTGATATGGGCTATGGACGCGATCGAGAAAGTCGGAAAGGAGGTCCGAGAAGTCATATGGCGAACTGTAGATGCACAGGCACACAGGGAATGTGTCGTGCCTGTGGGTTGCAGCAACGCTGTTGATCAAGACCCGGAAACTGATGATGTTCCTATGCTGAACTCCGGCGGAAGAAAACGCATGAACACCTTGAGTGAAAAACAAGGGCCGATGGAGACTTGGACCGAACCCAATGGATCAGAGGTGCAAATTGATAAGACTGAGGGTTGGAAGAAGAGCCAGCAAAACTACGACGAGACCGTGAACGACGTTGAGGAGATGAACGATGATCACGAGCACAAAGAAGCAGAGTTTAACGATTTACAAGAGAAGCCGAATCCTCTGGGATAGAAATACATACAGACATACATATATATGGTCAGCCTTTTCGAGGTTGGTAGGCACGATACGAGATAGAGTAGATTGAGATACCCTAGTGTATATAGATGACTGCAATGAAGATGAGAACAGGAGCCGCACTATTGCGACACGAAGTCAGATCAACTCTGAAAGCTGGACACTCTATCAGTAACAACACGCCATACCACTGTATAGCATAGAGGATCCGATCAGGCAGAGATACTACCTCCGACTCTCCGATACCTGGTTTCGATTCCAGTATTGACATGGCGGACTACTGGGTGGCATGGACGACACGATTTGTACGGAGACATAATTTGAGCATTCATGTATGTCTCTACAATGCGAAGTTGTTGGCCTCGCGATTTGAATCTGCCGTCGACGCCTTGGAGTCTCATCGTGTGGGGAGTCATCTCGCCATTTATGAGATTCTTCTCTGATTCGGTCTCTTGTTTCTAATACTGCTAGGTCTGCGTTCGAAATGGCGTGGTCGCTGGAATTGTCCGCGGAGAGTGGTTACCAAAGCGGCCGAATCTCACTATGTCAGTCAGCCAAATCAGGTATCTCTTGAGACGGAATTTGCTGGCACACTGGTCCGTCTCTGCGCACCGTTGCGCGGTGATTTCCAATCTGCAGAGAACAGCTGCATATACAGTCTCTTTTCCGCCTCTTCCCTGCTTTGCAGATGTACAGACATTACTCTTGGATGTACTTCGGTCCCATCTTCCCTTCATCTGGTGTACGCTCGTCGACAGGAGATGCAATGTTACCTCCCACTCCCAAATCCAAGCTGCTATTGGGTACCTGCACTGACCCAAACGGTATGACTCCGTACCGCTCGAGATAGGCACCCATGCCCTTGAGATATTGACGATTGTTCTTCACCCAGTCTTTTCTCATGATATGCAATGCGTGCGTCACACTACCGTCCTCTTTACGGCGGGCTAGGATCTGTGACGAAACTGTGGTGACTTGAGCTAGGAGGTCTTCGAATGATTGGCCACATGCAGCGAGGTTGTCCACTAAAGGTAGGAGGTTAGCATGACGCACGATGAATTTCACTGATCATACTTACTGATGCTCTGCATCTCCGGAGATATGGGACACTTCTCTATGTTGGCACCACGTTGTCTGCCCTTCGTCGGGGTGTCTTTCGAACCCTCAGCTTGCCCATGAGCCTCTCGAGATGCCCCTTTCACATCAATTGGACTGATGGTCTTGCGCTTCTTGCGTGACTTGGGTGGCTGCAACACATCCTTCGTTCCAGGCTGTAGTGGCGTACTTGGATGTGATCGAGACTCACTCTCTGCAGTGGCCGTCCCACCAGTGGCTGCTGCTTGGTCTGGTGCGAGTTCAGCTGTCATGCTTTCCAAGATCGAAACACGTTGTCCTTTGTCCATTTTCTCAAGCACAGCTCTAATGCTTGCCATTGCCGCATCTTGTTGAGCCGTAACGTGTTGCTGCAATCCCTTCTCGAGACGGCCTATTTGTGCTTCTTGTTGGGAGGCGGTCATCGGCTTGTGTCTGCGACTAGCACGTTCCTTGCGCGCGGCGTTGAGCCTGTCATGTAACTGTTTCGAGGCCACAGCAGAGAGTCCATATAGCTCTAGGCCGTCTGTTTGGGAACTGTCTTCACCTTGATTGGATCGCTCGATCTCAGAAACGGGGACTCGCTGCACGCTGAGGGTTGGATGAGCTTCCGTTGGCGTAGATGTCGAGTCATTCGGAAGCACTGCCTCCGTTCCCTCTTCCTCCCCCAGGTCGCCATCGTCATCGTCATCCTCGTCCTCTTCCTCCTCCTCCAGATGGTCATCGTCATCCTCATCGTCTGCGGCAGCAACTACCGAATCTTTGTGATTGCCAGCGTTAGGCAAGGCAATGTACGAGGGTAGCCGCTTGATACTGGTCTTGGCGCGCTGCTCATCGGTAAGTTCAACTTAATCAGAATCTTGGCTACTCTCACTGGCACTGGCAGATCTAGCGTCGTGCTGAGTCTCCATCTTGAACTTGGTGTGGTGTGTGTCAAGTGGGATGTGCTTGTTGTTGTTTTTGTAGTTGCTGATTTCGAGAAAGAGTCACCGGATAGTATTCCGAACATTCACACGAGGTTAGTGAGCTTCACTTGCTTTCCCAATTGTTCGGTTCGAACCTACGGCATTGGACAGTGAAGGCAAGATGGTGTGCTGCGTTCGTCTTCCTAGTCGTGCTACAGCTTCGCGTAGCATTGAAGGTGTCGTTCACCGCTGGCGACACCAGTCCCTGCCGTGATCAACTTGCCATCGACATAAGGCTGTTTCCATGCCAGCACCAAGCAGGCTAGCGAAGAAGATGCCGGCACTGTCTGACACAGTCACAGCTCCAAGTGAAAACTCTCGCTCGTCCTCTGATATGTCTTCTCGCACGGCTGCAAAGGTCGAGACATAGACCAGTCCGCCCAGGAGACCTTCCCATAGTATGATGACAAAGATGAACCAGACACTGGGCAAGAATGGATATACTGCCTGTATTGTCAGGACTCCCAAATTGAGCACCTGGAGCCATGTAGGGATGTACAGACTCCGTATACGTATGAATGGCAGACTGGAGCGCGATATGAAGACGCCGAGTTGGTAGATCGTGCCGTATACCGGGTAGAATTCTCGATATCGGCTGAAAGGTGAGCCTTCCAGTGGGAAGAGGAGCGTGGGAGCAACTCCTTGATTTATGGTGTACTCGGCCAGATACACCAGGAATAGCGGCAGCATGTATGGAATGACAAGCCCTTGAGCGCGCAGCAGCTTGATTTTGAGGTCTGAGAGACCAGCTGACAACGAACTCTTGCCCGGCGCATGTCGATAAGCTGGAGAGGCTGCTCTGTCACTGCGCTGTTCGAGCAAGCTATTGTGTGGCGAGGCTCCTGTATCGGGTTGATCGTCCTCCTCTTCCACCGCTACACGCTCGTATTGCTTTCGATGTCCATTTCTGAGTGGCCCCAGTGGTAACAGGACAAAGTACGATCCAAGCATCACAAAGCCCAGTACACAGCTTGATAGTAGTGTTACATGTACACTGAAGCCCAAGCTCGTTGTTGCCAGAGTGTAGAGTCCTGCTCCTAGAAGACCAGCTGCGCCAGTTCCTGAGCCCCAAGCAGCAAGACTACTCTCACCGTAGAAATGCGTCAAAGCTAGGAAGCTGACTTCCCCAGCTCCGGAACTGATATTCGCCAATACTATGCCGGCAATCTTGCTGGTGATGCTGCTCGCGTCCGTCGTGCTGGGGGAGAGTGCTACAAGCAGCATACCACATGTCGCGAGTGAGACGAATATGCAGATTCGTAGCGCGTATGGGACGAGGTGGATGATATACGGCGTGATGACTTTGGTCGCAAGGCCTGGGACTATGCATGCGGCAAGTACGGTCGCCTTTGGTATGGACGGCCCTACTAGATCGAGCGCTGCAGTCAGGATGATCACATAGTATATGTTATTGATCAAACCGAAGAGCCAGAAGGCCGTTGCAACGCGGCTTGTGAGACCGTCGAACTTGTTGAGCAGACGCGATTTGGTCATGTTCCACGATGAGCTGGCGGCCCCAGGCATGGGAAGCAGAGGCATCGTCCGCCTGAGGCGAGATCTGGGTAATGAGAGAGAGAGAGAGACAGAGAGAGTTGGTGTCAATATCTGCCGAGCAACAAACAACAACGACAACGACAACGACAAGCCACAGCGATCATAAAATAGACTGACTAACGTGGTGAGACGTCGTTAGAGTTTCGGGGACATCTGGACAGGACAGGGTGTGCGGCTAGCGTAGATCCAAGCCAAAGTTGTTCGACTCTCGTGTCTTGTTGCTCTCTCTCTCTCTCTCTTCCCTCGCTGTCTTCTTTCTCCTTGCTGTCCCAAGTCGCCATCTACAGTAACTACTACCATTCGCCACTATCGCACATCATGTCTGCCATACATTGATTACCTCGACATGCCAAAATGTTCTCGCAGCGATTGCAGGACACTATAAAAGGCCACCACGCGAGCACACGATCTCGACGCCATAACGGCATTGAGGCAAACACAGACTTCGAACATGGACAGACCGTCCTACTCACGTCCTCCAGAGCGCTCGCAAGGCCAGTATAGTCATACTGCACCGTCGTCGACCCATCCTTCACCATACATGCCGCCATCTGCACAACCGCCGGTTCAGGTACCATTTGATCCGTTCCAAGCGAATCGAGATCCATTTTTGCCTGGTGGCGATCAAAGAGGTAGTGCAGGACTGTCGAGAGGATGGACGCCATCACAAGGTAAGTGGTTACTTTGCATGAGCTGGACTTGAGGCAGAGGCAAGAAACAGATACAATCGAGGAGGCTGCATCGTCAGGAACGAAAGATCAGGACTCGATCACACTCGATCATACGATGCCATACAGCATGGGCTACCATTTCCGAAGGCCAACAGGAATTCTGGAACTTCATGCGCCGTCATCTGCTGAGGACATATCATCGAGACTTGCGCCGATAGCAGCCGCATGCTACGCCGACAGCTCCATCCTGTGACGATGCATTCCTGATGCCGCCAGGATCTGGGCTGCAGCGAACACCTTCTCAACGGCAAGGGGAAGCACGTCTAGCGTCGGCAGCAGCTCTGCTCATCCGGGACAGCTGTTTACAGCTTGCACGAACCAGAAGTCAAGGAAATCCACTCACATGGGCTGATGCGACATAAACACCATATTTCTGGCTGAGATGACACGAGCCGCCGGTCGAGGACCAGCAACAAGAACAAGAATGTGAGCGAGCACGTTGCTGCCGAGATTGTCTCAGTCCACGGTCTCGCACGCCTGGATCCAGATTTCGAGTGCCAGGTTCTCGGACAGGGTTGTGGCCCCACCATGCGAATCCACAAGGCAGCTAGTTGAACTCTATGCACGGGGAGCTATGAGCTCAGACTAGACTAGAGACGATCTCAACTCGGCTAACTCTGCATTTGCGTTCGACAGGAAACACCTCCTCCCACCACTCACCGCTCGAACATCCAGCACAGCAGCACCAACAACACTCTGCTCCAGCTGCGTCCATGTCCATGCGACCGCCCTATGATGATCGCGATCACTCAAGACGAGGCTCGCTGGGACAAGCAGGCAGTCCACAGTATGGAGGTGAGCAGTGCAGGTCAAATTCAAAGGGAAGCAAAAATTGTACTGATGACAATCGATGCAGGACAACAACCGCCACCACCTTCCTACCCTGCTCGCAACATGCCACCGCCATCCTCGCCTCAGAGTAACCCTTCTTCAGCACATCTGACATCTGCGCCTCGTGGACCACCGACCGCGTCTCCATTTCCTGGCATACGTGACCTCGCAAGCAACCACCATCGTCCTGGAATGTCGATATCAGCGATACTCGGCGGCGGCGAGGAGCGCAGACCGCCAGGTTCGCCACACGGTCCTGCGATGGGGCCTTCGACGTCGAGGTCAATGCAGCCTCCATCCCCAGGAAGAGCTAGATCATCGAGTATGCGTGAAAGCGGCGATCGTGGGATGAGGCGCACGACTCCACCAAGGGCCTTTGGTGAGCCTTCACGCATGGGCTCAGAACCACGAACAGACGGAATCTTTGGCTCACCACAATTTCGGCATGAGCCAACCCATAGCTTCAGAGCATACCAGCCGCAAATGCTAGATCATTCGCAACATTTGAATGGACATGGGACTCCAGTACGGCCAAGCAGTCAACCAGCCGAAGCTGACAGGTTGCGTGGCTTGGAGGAGGCAGCGCATCGTGAGAGCATGTTTGGCAACAGAGTGCCAGGATTCCGACACATGGGTGAACCACCAGCACCTGCGCGGAGCGAGCCATCATTTCGGCACGAGCGACAGCAATTCCACACCGGCATTACATCGCATCCACAGGAAAGACCAATGTTCAACAGCTCCCAGATGGAACGCAATCGAACTGCTCCTGGGCCTGTAAGATATGCCCCGCCCGGCGGGTTATTCGGCGCGCCTCCACGAGAAGATCCGAGTCCACTATTCCGAGCAGGCTATCCGACCACGGCGTATTCTGCAGCAGAAGCAGCTCGGGAGTCTATCGAAGGGCGAGCTCAAGAGATGCGTCGACAGCACTCTCGACCTTCGCCACAGCCTTCCGATTTGCCGCAATATGATAGACCGCGAAATGGACACACGGATCGGCCCATGACACTTGAGGACCATCAGAGAGTGGATATCTTACAAAAGGACCAACAGCGCAAAGAGAGTGATAGCTCTGTGCACAAAGCTATATTGAACATCAGTCCTGAACTCAATCGCCGAGGCCGCAACTCTCCACTTCCGCAGGCTGTTCAGGGAGCACAGCCTAGACACATCGGCCCTGGCGGCGACAACCCGGGCATTAAGATGGAATTTGGCCGCATGTTCTCCGGGCTTGGATCTGGTATTGGCAGCACTCCTAACCCCAGCCATCAGGCCAATGGAGCCAGCACGCCCTCTCGTATGAGTCCCGCAGGTCGTTTCGTTGATAATGGCGATCTCAGGCGCAGCGTCGAAGTCGATGCACAAAAGGGTCGCGGAGGGGCTGGGTCCAGGCTGGGAAGGCGTAACAACAGTCGGCGCCCGCGAGATGAACACGAGGAAATGGAAGGGAGAGACACTCCCGATGCCCAGCGCGGAAACAAGAGAGCCAAGACAAGCACTCAGAACCACCATCACCACCATCATGTGCATCAGCACCCGCACCACCATCACCATCACCATTTGGAAGGCGCGGAGCCTGGTAATGGTGCAAACGTCTTGCGACATCCTTCGAATCCTCTTTCGCAAGCCAACTTGGCAGCGAATCAATCACATCACCATCATCACCACCACGCGCATCCTGTGGGCCACCATCATCATCATACCCCTCGCTCGATGCCAGCCGTGCGGAAGCCGACCATGACCGTCTCGAACAACAAAGTCCTCGATCAGGTTGCTAGCAAGCCCCGCAAGCACCTAGGAACGCATTTATACACAACAGAGCTGGCTCCTGCACCAACAGCAGACATTTCAGCAGATGCAAAGATCAGATACAGTAGCAAGATGCGGCCCATTCCAGTGTTTACGAACCAGGAGAACTGTACCTACACCATTCGTGTTCCACGCTACTATCTGACTCCTGGTGAGGGAGGTGCAGAGATGAATCACAGTCTCGAAGGAATCTGCAAGCGTCGTCAGCTCTGGGGAACAGAGATCTACACTGACGATTCTGATGTGATTGCAGCAGCGATTCACTCCGGTTGGATCAGGGGAGACTTTGGAGACTTTAGCGATGACCTTCGCGAGATTGACGATGCCTCGGAAAACGGTAATGACGAGGATTTATCATTATCTCTGGTGACTCGACCCCAGCGACCGGTCAAGGCTCCTGAAGGTTACGACGCACATATCACTGTGCTGATATTGCCTCCTCTGGAATCCTACGCGGCCACCAGCCAGCACCATTTAGCATCTCGAGAGTGGAGAAAGAAGCATGATGGCATGTCATTCATGATCCACAGCATCGAGTTTGTAGATGAGGGCCCTTCTAACCGGTATGTGGATCGCAGTGCTGCGGCCAGAAAGAACAGAATCGCCATCGAAGAGGCTGCCAGGAAGGAAGCTGCTGCTGGGTTGTTGTTGTTCGCGAGTGGAGGCTCTGGAACTGTAAGAGTTGGCGCATAGCAGCTTCAGCCGCAGATGTAAGAAGCCATATTCATAGCACTCGGTTCGATTCGAGACGCTCTGTTCAAGGTCATGAAGTTATGCTGGCAAGGAACCTGTTCGGACAGCGAACTGTTGCACAACAAGAGCTACCCCTCCATCCGAACCCCGAGAGACCATGAACCCGGTCGGGTTCTCATGCTATAGAACATGATGAAGCTCTTGTCTCGAATCTAGATTTCTTGCTTATCCACAGAAGATAACCATAACTCGGTCCTTCCACGAGCTTACGATGGCAGACTCTCACTTTACCACGGCGAATCACAAGACCACCGAGCTGGCACCTCCCACTACATATGTGACCGGTCATGATAGCAACGGCAAAGCCATCATTCACTCCAAACGACCAGTTGAATTCACAGACTACGACAATGACCTTCTGAAGATGCACGTAGCGTGGACGACTTCATTTCCGCCAGATCTCAACAACGACAAGGACGTAGCACTGCACCAGTCCAAAGTCGACTCAGGCAAGCTCGGCCTCGTCTCCGGCGGCGGCACAGTCCTCCGCTACGTAGATTTCGCCCCAGGATACACATGCATGATGCACAGAACGCAGTCTTTGGACTATGGCATTGTTCTCGAGGGCAGCATCGAATCCATTCTGGACTCTGGAGAGACTCAATTAATGCAAAGAGGAAGTGTCATGGTACAGAGAGCTACAATGCACGCGTGGAGAAATCCTAGTGATAAGGAATGGGCGCGCATGATCTTTGTGTTACAGGACTGTCAGCCTTTGTTCGTTGCTGGGAAGAGGTTTGGTGAGGATTTGGGGAGAGGGACTGAGGGGCTACCTCCTAGTGGCAATGATACGGCGGGAGAGTAGGTATGATGTTGACGATATTGCTACACGTAGCAGCAGACCCGGTAGGCGATTTGGTCTGAAGGGAAATGCATGTCGAAGAGATTGAACTTCTCAACGCTAAATCACAGTGAAGAGAAGTGACCCGTGATCTGCTAAGCCTGAGTACCTGTAGTGTATGATAGGAGCTGTATGCTGTACCTTACCTACCTAATGCCACTACATTGCGAGGATAGCGTGAAAGTAGCCACGACGAATCTCCTCACCTCGAGCACGAGCACTAACATGTGAATGACTAATCCCGACCATGCCCGCAACATCTCCCATATGCCAAGTCAACTTCTTCTTGCACTTGCACTTGTACGTGAACATATCATCGCGACCTGATCATGTCGAAATGCTCCTGCACAACCAAAGCGCTAGAGATCCTCATCAGAGATCTCTCTGGTCTCCAATTACGCCAGCAACGAGCACAGATCTTCTTCCAACGACATCGACGATCTTTTGGCACACGAGGAGCTTTGCGCCAGGTAGAGACGGCGAATCTGGGAGTCGCTGACGATGCCTTTGTCCCGTTTGAGAAGATTAGGAAGCTGCAGCGATCTAGTGTGCAAGCTGGAGGAAGACAGGAGGAAACTACAGAGACAGTGCCGAGCAGCACAAATGTTGAAGACGAGACGATAGAGCCACATTGGCATGCTGAAGTCGAGGTCAATCATGCGGTGTCAGCTTCTGCAGACAAAGTGACGGCGCCAGTAGACCTCAGACCATCGCCTGAGTGGGTCAAGCCCGCAGCGCAGAAGCCACTTTCTCGCAAGCAGAGGGTGCAGCAAAAGGCTCAAGATCCTTCAAGGGCAATCACAGAAGGTAGGAGACTGCGCAAAGAACGGCGCATAAAGGAGGGAACATACAGGCCAAACAGCATCGACATGCTGGCTCAACCCGAGAAGCAGAGAGAAATTCAGTCGGAGCGCGAAACTGAAGAAGAGCCAGAACCAGAGCAGATAGAGACTCACGCACTCGAAAACACCAATCAAGTCGAAGATGTCCTGGTGAAACTTGATCAAGATCTCGGAGGCCCATCGATCATCAAAGCCCAACAGAAACGCGCTGAACGACTAGCTTCCAAGTCCGTGGAGAAGAAACGCAAAGCTCAATTAACAGCCGCAAAGAAACACGAACAAAAGCAACAAGCCCTCGCCGAAGCAGAAGCTCAACGAAAAAAGACAATGGAACCTTGGATGCGAGACAAAACAGCCCTTCAAGCCAAATTTGGCTCAAAAGGATGGGCACCGAATAAACGTCTATCTCCAGATTCGCTAGAAGGTATCCGAGCCCTTCATAGTTCCGATCCAGAAACATACGACACAGCAATGCTCTCTCAGCATTTCCAAATCACACCTGAGGCTATAAGGAGAATTTTGAAATCTAAATGGAAACCTCAACCGGAGGAAATTGAGAAGAGGATGGAGAGGTGGGAAGCTAGAGGTAGGAGAAAGTGGAATGAGATGAGTGAATTGGGGATGAAACCTCCTAAGAAGTGGAGGATGCAAGGGGTTCCGAATCCGAAGTTGGAGGAGGGGAGGACTGTGAGGAAGTGGGAGGATAATAATAGGGCTGAGCAGCCTAATAAGACGATTAATCAGAAGACGGGGAAGAAGGAGAGATGGCGGAATTTGGAGAAGCAGCAGGATGATGAAGTGGAGAGCAGTATTGCTCATCGGCTATAGTTTGATATGTACAGTATCAGCGTCGTCCTGACAGCGAACAAGTCCATAATGTACATTCATACGTCCGTATTTCATCCTGGATGCAGGTTTCTCAGATTGCCCCAGTGCACAACATCATCAGCCATTCTGTGCATATACGTCCTTTCTGATACGGAAGTATGCTGGCATGCACGCCTGCAGAGTGGCTTTTGAGCGATATGTCCTGTCGCGGACGCACTCTGCCATGCTGGCCTTCCTGAGAGAAGCCAGACCACAGCTCCGAGCCGACAGGCAGGCGGAAGTCCCGGAATTTGCGAACACTGCTTGTGCAGACTTCAGCCTGATTCGTGCAGCCGTACTTCGAGCAATGCGAAGCACATGACAGGCTTTCGTGCATTAGCCCTGGAGTGTCGACTGTATAGCGCCTTTGATCGGTGGTTTCTGGCCATTACAGAGACCAATCAGTCTAGTATGGCATGGGCATAGGTGTAAGATGGCCATCTTTATCATATTTCGCCTCTGCATTAAAGTTAGCATTCATCGAACAGCCCTGCCACCCCATATAGCATACTGAAAAACGTATAGTTCAAGGTAATCGTATCAATATTCCTCATCGTAGGATCTTTCAAGAAGTCCGGATCAATATAGAAAAAAACCGGCATATCCACAGTCTCGCCCTTATTCAATCGTTGTTCCTCGAAACAGAAACACTGAATCTTGCTGAAATATGGCGCAACCTGCGCAGGAGTGACACTATACGTAGCAACTCCAATGATGTCTTCATCCTTGCTATTGTTCGTGGCAGTATAAAATGCCAATGCTGTTTCTCCTGGTAGTACTCGCACTTCTCTTTGCTGTGGCGTGAACTTCCAAGGTAGGATGTCGGAAGTCGAACCGGCGAATGTGATGCGTAGTCGTCTGGACGAAGTGACGGGCGTCAATCTCGATCCTATATCTTCGTCGTCGGTCAATGCACCGGCGTGTGCAGCAGATTTGATCGGCGTTCCGCCCCAGCCTGTTTGTTGGCATATCGTCTTGTACAAGGGCACACTTCCATAGCTCACAGCGAGGGTGCCGATAATGATGGAGCAGACGTAGTAGGCGGTGTTGGCATTCTTCTGCTGGAATGGCCTGCGCATCTGCTCCATGCTCGGGGCTGTGCTCTGGCTCGACGACGATTGACTGGAGGACTTTTGGCTGGTTCGCATGCCTCGAGTCGTCTGCGGGATCCATTGCGGTCTCGTGCCAGCCTTTGCACATCCCGAGCATAGCCAAGCCCCTCCTCTCCTTGTCGCCAGATCCAGCAGACTCTTGTATTGTGCGGGCGCCATTGTGTGTAGACGAAGTCGAGTGTGTTGGAGGTCAAGGTGATCGGTGAGGGAGTGATGCTCGCTCGGGAGTGCTTGAATCTTGAGCTCCACTTTTACTCTTCACATGCTTCAACTTCAACTTCCACATTTTAATTTTCCAAGACATGAAAAGCATTGATTTCTGGTCTTTCAACACAGAGCCGATGCTCTGACCATGTCACTGCGGAGATGCCTGCACCATGTGGCGTGTGTCATGAGAATGAATCGAAATATCGATGTCCGAAATGCGACTTGAGATTGTACGTACATCTCTCTGCTTTGCAATATTGCTATATACTGATTCTACCCTAGCTGTTCGGTGCCATGCAGCAAGACACACAAGACTTCACACGAGAACGAAAGTGACAATCAGACTGTTGCGGATCCACTTCTTGCACCACATCAACAAGAACCTGTACAAGAACCTGCTCAACAGCCTGCTCAGACCAACACCCATCCCAAGTTCGAAGGCTTCGAGAATGATCCCGAGCTCAAAAGACTCCTAACAAGATTCCCGCATCTTCAACACGAACTCCAATTGGTGTATGGCGTGACCATCGAACCCGGACCAGACGAAGCTCACACATGGGCAAGGCAAAAGTGGCTGGACGATGGGAGCGCCCAACAGCAGCAATCACGCAATAGTAAATATCGTGGCGGGCGCGGTCGTGGTCGAGGAGGCTTCAGAGGTGGACGTGGCGATCAGACTGATGACCTGCCGTTCGGGGAGAGACAACATGGACCATGGACGCAGTCTAAAGGAGACAAACAAGGTCTTGATCTTATCCGTAAGCTACAGGATCTAAGTCACCCTGAGCTCTCAGAGGGTATGCTGGAGTTTGTGAGACTATGTGCTCTAAGGTTCGGACAATAGAAAACCAGCACTTTCTATATGCCATTGACGATGCGAATGGACGTCGGTCCAGCACGATTCCACAGCTCAATGGCGTGAGCACTTGGAATCGCGATATTGCGCAGCATAGTCTCTATCTCTAAAAGTAGTAGGTAGAAACCCTGCTGCTCTAAATACCCTCGAGCTTTTCTTCAGGCTCTACACCACTTCAACAGCCATTCTCCTAGCGTGCACTATCCTGCCTCACCATTAGCACAACCCCGAACACCCTTGTCAGTCCTTGGTCTTACCCTCCTGCTACGTCGCCGCTCCTCATCCTCGCGTGCCTGACGACGATTCTTGTCCTCCGTGGCCTGTCCCTGAATTGCCGAGCGCAAGATATACAGGGCACCCAGACCGATGAGAGCGAGCATCACATAGTCGAAAGTTGGTCGTCCTGGAGTGTTGCTGTCCATGATTGCGGGAACTTCTGCTTGTAGGTGTGGTTCTATTCGGTTTCGTATGTTGTTTTCTCATTTTGCTATATGAGCATGCAGCAAACTGTTTGGCGACTCCGGCTCGTGGCAGAAGCGTCTGGTATCCTTAAAGAAGGATTAGCAAATATCTCTGCATTGCGAACCTGGTTCCAGCGGTGTCTGACTGTGAGCTGAGCGTAATGTTCTCGATCCACAGGTAGTCCGTGCCGACTTCGTCTTCGCATACTGGTATATTGACCGTCTCATTCAGATGGACTTCGTCTTCGCATACTGGTATATTGACCCTCTCATTCAGATAGCATATGACTCCTCTGTTCACCAAGGTTCCACCCTCGCACTCGGAACTCGAACCTCTGCCTCCCTCTTCCCAACCTCAGCATCGTCTCTTTCATCCTTCCTAGGATCTCCACCATGATGTTCTCCCTTCTTCGAACTCTTATGCACCCTCCTCCACCCAAACTTAGCCACAGCCCACACAAGCCCAACTCCCGCCCCTCCCAAAATCCCCGTAGGAGCAATCACAAAAGCCGCACCACTCATAACGGATCCAATAGCCGTAGAGGCCACAGCAGCAGTAAGGGCTCCTACAGCTGCATATTTGGCATAACGCACCAAACGCCAGAAGGCGAAGATGAGAATATAGCGTGCAGAACGAAGGAAGGCTCGAGTACGCAGTTGGTTGGGTTGAGGACCTTTTTTGGGATCGATTAGGAATTTGATGTTGGCTTTTGCTTGGGAGAACGATGTTTTGCTTGTTGGATGATCACGTTCTGGGATAGTGGCTACTTCTGCCATCGTTCGTGGTTCTGTTGGTCCCGTGGAAGCCCGGATGGATGACTCGACTTGAGATGTATGAAGGTGTATGGATGTTGATGATGTGATGAAAGATTTCCGGCCCGGATTTGGCCGGTGACCCAGTCTTGGAACATCGACAAGTAAAGAGCACTGAATATGCCTTCTGTAGTTGAAGCAATGATATAGTAGCTTCGCAGGCTTGTGGTCAAAGAAAAGGTATAAACGTTGAAGTATTAAGATATTGATTTGATATCGATCTGTTCTACAATTCTCTGACATAGGTTCGATCAAAATCGTGGTATAACACATTCCCGAGAAGTTGATCTCCTGTTCCCTTAACACCATCGCACCGAACGCCGGCTCGCCTCTCATCCAAAATTCGTTCCACGTGCGTCCAGAGTTATCCTCGTAAGTTGAATGAGAATTCGCTAGCAGTTGCACTCGTCAAGACGTGCGGCTCTGATCCTCGTTCTCGACTGCGACCTGCAGGGCTCGCAAAACGGCTGACACTGGCGCTATGACTAGCAGTCCGACTTCCTGGCCGGATGTAGCCACCTTTGCGCTCATCATTCTTGTCGTATGTGTTCAGGTTTCGTCGCTCTGTAAAGGTCTGGGAATCCCATTCCTTTCCTCCTATGTTGCTGGAAACGGGAGGCGCTTGCCTAAAGCGTCTGCCTGACGAGCCACCGGCAACGGAGCCCTCTTCGTCCACAAGAACAATCATCCACACTCCAACTGCTCCAGAATGTCCTAGGAGAGGTGTGCAGTGTATCCAGCGAGGACGCCCCTCTCCTTCTCCGTCCTCATCAGGCCGCGTGAGCCATCGGATCTTGGCAGTCACGCCACGCCCTTCTGCCAGTGCGGCACCCAGGTCTGCGCGAACGCGACTTGAGCCACCGATGCGGTTGAGGAAAGGTGACTGTAGAATACCAGGCACTCGCAAGGAAGGAGATGTGAACAGTATGCGTAGTGAGGGCGCAGGTCGAATGAGCAAATACTAGTCACGGTTAGCTGATGTTGATTGAAGGATGGTAATGATTGGAACTCACATGTTGGTAGACACCCTCGAGTTTGCCGTTGAGCCGCTCCTTGACAGTTGAGGCACCTGTGTCAGACATGGCCCGCTTGTCTTTGTCTAGGATGTCCTGGCTGGGGTCCTTAAGCAATAGACGAGGCCGGTGTATGCTTTCGCGATCACTGTCATCCACGTACTCCTTGTGCATTCGGCCGCCATACCGACGCACAGTGTCGAGTTCGGCACCATTGAACATCTCGCCAAGTTCCTGGAATTCGTCCTTGTGATCGTCCTCTTCTTCGCCAGCCTCACCACGTCTAGCAGCTTCTTCCTTTTCCACCATACGCGTAAGACCATCCATTTCACTACAATCCTTGATCAGGCCAGATACATCGACTTGTGCACCGATGAAATATCTTATGTTTCCTCGGCTGTCCATCAGAGGCGCTGTCATCAACAGATTCATGAAGGGACTCCCATCTCTGCGGTAATTCACGAACACCTCGCAGTGTTCTCTGCCATTCGCGGTTGCAATTGCCAGTCTGCGTACGGAGTGTGGCGAAGATCTAGGCCCCTGCAAGAAGCGACAATTTCGTCCAATAACATAGTTCATGCCATATTGTGTTGTTCTCGTGAACTCTTCAGAGGCGAAAACGATGGGGTTATCTGTTCGGCTGGGGTCTGTGAGGCAAAAGACTTCGGCCAAGCCTTCGCTAGCTTCTCTGAGATGAGGAGCAAGCGTGCCAGTGATTCGGCGCTGAATGCTAATACTGACGACTTGCGTCCAGGTATGCGCAATGTATGCGGGAAGGTCTTCTTGTACCAAAACTTCGAACGCGCGGTTTGACTTGTCTTCAAGCGTAGCATTGATCGTTGGCTTCGAAGGCTCGTTGGTAAAGCTTTGGCCCTTGATCGGCTCCAGTGCTTCGGCGATCGCATTGGCATATTTGATGGCGCGTAGGGCCTTCAGAGCATCCAGGTAGTAGATCAATATAGGAATACTTTGAGGTCTGTGCGAATTCAAGAAGCCAGTAAACCGAAGTAATAGTCGTGGATCTTCGAAAATTGTTCGCAGATGCTCTGCACTAAACAACTGGTCTGAGCGCTTCTCCAACGCATATGAGCCAACGTCTTGATCGTCTTGGGCTGGTGCTACTAGATCCCACGATCTCGGATCATCCTCCAATACAGGCTCCAGGTAGGATGAATCACCATTATCGGGTCCTTTTGTTTGCAGGGGTGGGAGTGTGTGAATAGAAGTCGCTACTGTGTCCTGCGAGAACACCGATCCTCTGCTGCTGCGAGCTCCCACTTCATAAGGAGCATCGTCTGGGGATATGGGCGATGGAGGTGCGGGATCGTGAGACGTGTCGCGCCATCTCGTCGGTTGCGATTGGTCATGATCGGGCTGGTAGGGCTGTGGCATTTGTGGTTTGTTGCTGCTGCTTCGAGTCAGCTTCATGAACACTTCACACAACATGCGAACAGCTGCCATATACCCACCTGGTCCTGTTCGGTATGCGAATACCACGTTGACTCAGCTCACCAGGAGCAGCTGTCTGCCCAGTCCCATCGTCCATATCCACGAAATTTGGAGAGCGAGGCAACTCGGACTCAAGGCTATGAACACTCTTTGATCGATGGGCAGTGCCATCCGAACGAGATGAGTCTCGTACATTTTGTGCTTCGTCGTAGCCATTCGTACCGTTCGACTGCTCGCCTTCCAGAGCTGGTGCATAGATGGCGGTATCCACTGTGTCGACACTGTTCATCTTGCTGCGATCGCGAGGTAATGAATTGCCTCGCTCCTTCTGATTCTCCTTGTCCATTGCGCGCAGCTCGCGACGCCCATTGGACGACTGGTGGGGATACTGTTTGACATACTCGTAAGCTGAACTGAATGCCTTGAGACGCATTTCGCGCTTAGGTGTCGATGGCATTGGCGCGCGTATGCGTATGCTTGACGAATGGTGGTGCGGGGAGGCCTCTCCGGATATGCAGGAACAGAAGACCAGCAATGCAGTTCGAGCTGCCAGCACAATCAATCTGGAGAAAGTTCTAAAGATTACGCTGTTCCGAAGTATATTCCCCTGCAAGCCTGCAGCTCCAGCTGGGGTGGTGACGAGATCTCCGATCTGTGCTTGCAACCAACACGCACAGCGCAGATTGTATCGTGTCGCGACTTCCGTTGGTGGGAGAGAAAGAGGAGTGCTAGTCGCCAAGTCGAAAGAAAATAGCAAAACGTACCAGTCTGTATACAGCCATAGCTTCTTGACTCGGTGCGTCAGAAGTTGGTCGTTTCAGGGATATCTTGCGTACGAAGCCCCCGATCCCAATGGCAGAGTCCCTCTTAGACGACGACAAGGCGTTGGCCTCTTTCGACATCGAACGCCGTCCCAGAATCAGCGGTTGCGGCACCACTTGCTGCGTGACCGAGGGACGCGGAGAGTGCATCTAACCGAACATTTGTCCAGGTGGTCCAGCTTGAGCGATAGTGGCTCTCAATAATGGTGGAGGTTGTGAAACAGAAAAGCTGCAGCGAGCTCGCGAGCAGGACCGCGCGCAGGCATGGCCGTTGACATATATCAGACCTTTGACAACCAGGCGCACTCCTGGCTGTTGCATTTGCAGCTGCATCGCGTGCATGAAGCCGTTGGCCGCCTTCTCTGTTTCTGGGTACCGGTGCTTCGCGGTTCTGGATGCCACGAAGCGATCGTCCACTTCTCTGGCATTAAGTTCAGCGCGAAGGCGCATCCACCTCGTTCCTGGCCACTCATACGGATTTCCGGAAAGACTGTCTGTTCATTGAGTTTGGCCCTGGATCGCCACGGTGTCTACCGAAGAGCGGCGCTCGAACTTGTTCGCATATGAATGTCCTGTTGACTCGAGTGCGAGCTGCTTCTGCATTACTCGCTGCATATCTGGGGCTCATTGGGCTCGAAACCATCTCCTTTGAAGGACGTGAAGTCTCTCACCCTGCAGCTTTTCCTATTCCATGCGGTGTAACCATCTCACACGAAGTCTCGCCGGACTGATGTCACGCCCCCTCGCGTCTTCGCCTCATCCCAGGTCTGTGCGCGCCAAAAAGCGACTGGGTTGGAACTACGGACGCCATACCATGCCACCAAGCATGGAAGACAGAACTCTCGCGCCAAATCGAGCGAGTGGTTGTTCACAGCCTATCACCTCTCCGAAAGTCAAGCTTCATCACATCACATGAGGATAACAACCAGTCCTGCTACAATAGAAGATGACGTTCAGTACGTGGACTTACTCTTACACTGATCTCGAATCTCAGCACCTTCACTACTGCCAGACCTGATAAGGCAGCTGCGCAGTCGCATTATGCATCGTGTGATGAACCGTGTGCGCTAAGGCGAGATGAGCACAATTGGCTGCTTCGCTTCTTGCGGTTCGTGCACTTTTGGCAAATACAAAAACCATGCAATTGAAGTTTATCTTGTTGCTACTATCTAAATACGGCGAGCATTCCTGGACAACAACCTGGAAGTCCGTGAGGGCCAGCAGGGACTATTGGCAGACATGATATTGGCAGAGCCAATCTCACCAAGCCTACTACTACTCTACGAAGAATCGTTCGCTGATAGGTGCTTTGGTTTCTCGTGGCCCTAGCTATATGAACAGCTTCGATGCCTACTGTATCGGCCAAAAAGCCTGTTGCCTAATCCGGGGTAAGGAACGTTAGTTTTAAGCCCGCCGTCGCATAGCAAGTCTGCGTTGCGCACTCTAGAGCTGGCTTCTTATGTCGAGTATGCGATCTAATTAGTTCGCATATGTCTTATAACCGCTTTAAGCTTCTTCGTGCTGTTTTATACGGATGCGCGATCAATTGCAACGAAGCAGCAATTGCGACGGGCAGCGAGGGTAACGTTCCTTACCCCACAAGGGGCGACAAGCATTTTTGCCGATACAGTATCTTACAGCAAGATCTGCGGGAACATCTCCGTTATTATTGGCATCTGGGATACTGTTGGATGACCACAACAAGCAAGAAGACCTCGATATCTCAAGTTCCGCGACCTCCTTCTCCCTCAATGGACAATGCTTGCAACATCTTCTACCACCTTCGAATTGCACTATCTGTGTTGACCAGGAAGCAAGGGTTCTTGCTCGTGCTCGGATCTAGCTTCTACCCTGTCCTTCGGTATGGCAGCTTCGGCTTGATCACTCTCGCACGTAGGGCTAGCTTCTTCCACAGCGCCGAACAGCACAAAATGCTGCAGGATGAAGATGATATCGAAAACCAACGAGATGTTTGCAAGTCCGAGCTTCAATGGGTTGGCCGTGAGTCCTGACCAATCTTCCTGCATGCTGCTGTCGAGTATAAGCTGGCCCAAGCTCAAGATGCCTCCAGTAAAGTCCAGCAGTTGTTGCTAATTGACGGTCAGTACGAACGCAATCAGGGTATGACCTGCTTACCTGTATAGACCATCCAATCGTTGACCTCCGCCGGAAGTTGGAGACAACCTGAGGGATGTATTTGAAAATGGTGTACGCAAGCTTGACATATCCAAGTCCATAAACGACGTCTAACCACGCCCATCCCTCGCCCGTTTTATCGCTGCCTTTGATCAGAACAATCATCGTGATGGTAAACATGGCAAAGATCCCGCCTGCAAAGGTCAGTAGGTATAAGGTAAGCAAGTATCTTTGAACACCACGAATGAGTCTTAGCAGCTCTGTCTTTGAGCTTGTTGCCATGGCAGGCTCAAGCTCAGTGAGGCATTGACAACAGATGGTCTGCTACTGCTTACCATAGATCAAAGCCAGCGTCACTTTCGTGATGTGTCGGTTGACGGTCGCTTTGGGATTCCAGCCCCAGAGGCGAGGCCAGAATTGTGAATAGGTTACTACGCTCATGACGAGTCCAAGTGAGCCAAAGGCAAGGTCATTGATGCGGACGGTAGGCTCAGGAGATGCTGGATGTCGGATAGCATATTGACTTCTGATAGTGGACGAGTACAAGAACAACGCCGTGCTCAAGGTATAGCACTGAAGAAGCCAATCAAAGGGTAAGCAAGAATTCCACATGCACGAAGCAGCGAGAAGGATTCTGTCCCAAGATCCACACTTCAGCTCTGATGAGCTCGAGTGAGACTTCTGAGATCAGAATAGGCCTGTCAGTGCTTGCTTTGTTGGCTTACGGAGAACCCAAAGCAGTTCAGCAGAGGGAAATCTGGCATTAGACCATGAGTTGTACGTCGCTGGAAGTTCAGAATAGCTTGCGGAAAGAAGGATATAGTCCACGCCAGGAAATAGATCCAGCCGAATAACCTGAAGCAGTCAGAATGATGGCAAAAGATGTGTTGGATCGCAAAGCAAACCAAGAAATTATGCGCGCTGCATGGACCATCTCATCGCTAGCCATGGTGTCTCAGCTGGTGACCAAAGAACGTCAGCCGCGAGGAGTGCGAATGAGCATCGTGCAGCTTATGCTATATGTACATATATATTCGATAGTGAATGTTTCGAGTCACGCAATTCGTTCAACGGTTTAGCTCAGCTGTGCAGAGTGAAGCAGAGCCGCGCTACGATCGCTTAGACCCCTGCTCCCGCCCGGCAAGATCCGCGATAACTGCACCTACCTTCCCTCCTTGTGAGACGCGTATCTGAGCCTTACCCTTACTAAAGATACCACAACAGCTTCACAATTTCACAGCTTTCTATCTCCGTTGCAGCTCGAGCAACTCGATGATCACGCACACGCGCCGGCAAGACTTGTGAGGCGAGCGGAATTCATAAAACAGACTAGAACGCAAGCAAGCGGCTCCGCGAAGCGTATGCACGTGCTCCCAGGCCGCGCTCTAGCGACCAGGCCGACGACGGGCAGAAATGGCAGGCTCCGACGACTCTCCACGACGCGCAGCTGCTCGTACTCCACGCGCCTTAGCGTCAATTGAGCCATCGACCGAACCCGCACTCAAAAAGAGACGACTGCGCTTCGAGCCTGGCGGTCCTGGTGGCGGTGGCCGCTACATTGATGAACACGGCAACGAGATGACACGCTCTGAGGCCGTCGAACGCGGTTTGATCACCAGTGCCCCTCGAAGCCGGCCGAGAAGGGAGCACAGTGGACGACCCAACATTGTAGCCAAAGCGCCAAAACACCGCGTGCTCGCTGCTGCCAACGATGAGACGCCGACTGCATCGCGATCGGTGATGACAACGAGACCACGACGTGAACGACCCGAACGATATGCACCACCGCCTAGTACACCGCGACCTCGATACAGCAATGCGGCAGCGGCGGCAGCCGCGAGCCAGGCTAGTGATGGATACAAGCCACGAGAAGAACGAAGTTGGGACGAGTTCCACCCCGAACTCGATCTCGCTGCCGGACTCATGATCTTCTCAGCCGACGAAGTTGACGGGAGGACGAGCAAGAACGATCCGAAGCTGCAGAATCTCAAGCTTAATGGGCTGGAGACTAATGGTGATGTGGAAATGCAGGATGCTTCAGACGAAGGGCCTTCACAGTCTGGTCGAGGGGGCACTACACCGCAGCGTAGGAAGCCTGGACGGCCATCTCGAAGGCCAGAGTCCATGCTGAGTGGTTTGGGCTCTCCACCTGCGCCACGCATACTGCCATTGCCTACTCACAACCCCAAGGAACGCCTGAATCTCCCAAAGCCTTCTTATCGACATTACAATCACTTTCTGCAATATGAGGAAAACCAACGAGAAAACAAGGTCAATTATGTGGATCGGACTATGGCAGGCGTTGGTTATCAGGAAAGCGATCGATTCGAACTGCCTCCACATGTGCTGATACGGTTATCTGAGAATCAGCATGCTGAGGATGAAGCAGATGTTGGCCTACGACTAGCAGCTGATGGAGTTCCGGAATCTGGCACAGGTCCTGCAGTTGTTGCACGAGTCGAGTATGACATGGATGAGCAAGACGTGGCATGGCTTGACGAAGTCAATGAGCAGCGCAAAGCAGATGGCTCAGAACCTATAAAGCCAGCCATCTTCGAAATCACAATGACACAGATTGAAAAGGAGTACCACGCACTGGAGAAACGAATACCCAAACCTCAGCCACGACATGCACAGACACATAGACCGCGATCTAGCTCTCAGGCCGCAGTGAATGGAGATCCGAACCCGCCAGGAGACGAGCCAGACAGTAAATGCTCTATATGCGATGACGGGGACTGCGAGAACGCCAATGCGATAATATTCTGTGATGGCTGCGACCTTGCAGTTCACCAAGAATGCTATGGTGTCCCGTTCATCCCGGAGGGACAATGGTTCTGTCGAAAGTGCAAGGAGATAGGGCGAGGAACACCCACATGCATCTTCTGCCCGAACGTAGATGGCGCGTTCAAGCAGACAAGCACTTTACGCTGGAGCCACCTCCTTTGTGCCATATGGATACCCGAAGTGAATATCGCTAATATGACATTCATGGAGCCTATTCAAGATGTCGACAAAGTCCCGAAGAATAGATGGAAACTGAGCTGCTACATTTGCAATCAGAAAATGGGCGCTTGCATCCAGTGCGGCAACAAGAATTGTTACCAAGCTTTCCACGTTACTTGTGCACGTCGCGCGAGGCTATTTCTTAAGATGAAATCTCAAACCCAAGGCGGCATCGATACGACTGCACTCAAAGCTTTCTGCGACAAGCATGTTCCACAAGAGTGGCGTCGTAACAACGACACCGAGAATGCTACCATTGAGGCCAGGCGCTGGTACAAACATGCCTTTAAAGATCGTAAATGGGCGGACAGTCAAAGTGCAGCTCTCGAACTTGGTGCGCCGCCGCTCGCTGACGGTGGACTGGGCAACGATACTGTCGTGACTGAAGACACCATTGCCGTCAGCAAGAGACGTAACAAGAAAGATCAGAAGTGCAGCTGGCGTCTGCCTTCTGGTGCGCCCGTTGTACCTCAGGTCGTTATGAACACCGTCGATGCTAGTCTCCAGCGCTTTACAGTTCGTAGGAAGAAAGAGTTCGTGGAGAAGGCATGCAAGTACTGGACGCTGAAGCGAGAGGCAAGACGTGGCGCGGCCCTTCTCAAGCGACTTCAGCTGCAACTTGAGGGCTTCTCTAGTATGGAGGTCACTCGCCGCAGCTTTGCAGCAATGGGATCTGCCGGTGGGCCAAGACTACAGAGACGCATAGACTTTGCGGAGATGCTTCAGACAGACATGAGCTTTTTGAAAGATCTCTCGTCCCAGGTCAGAGAGCGCGAGGAGTTGCGTCTCAAAGAGGTGGAATTGCTCCGAGAGCTGGTGGACACAGTCTACTTTCCCATTCCGCCCCTTCTAAGACCGATTCTGCTTCGTGCGCAAAAGTAAGTGAACCCACATCGCTCCCAGAAGCTGCTATTAATAAGTTGTGACAGATTAGACGAAAAGACACGCTCATTTCGAGCCGGCTTCGACATACTTGCGGAACGCCTACGAGAACGCTACTACACATCCGTTTCCGACTTTTCACGCGACTTATCAAAAATCTTCGCAGAAGCTTTGGCATCTGTCGGTAATCCTGATGCGCCTTCGGAAGCTGATATCGAAGCCATTCATAATCAGTTGAATGAAGTCAAACCAGGTTCTGCTGCCCATATGGCTCTCACACAAGAACAGAAGGACCTCAAGAGACTTGCCAAGCGTATCGTCAAGGCTGTCAAGGAGCCGCTAGAGGCGGCGATGAAGAAAGAGGCCGAGCTTAGGGGGCTCGAACTGGAAGAACAGCTCAGGAAGCTGGACTCGATGGGCATCTTCGCTTCAACGACGTCGAAGTCACTCGATGCAGACGGTGAGGACGAAATCCAGACACAACAAGCGCATCGTCGAACAGGTTCTGATACTTCAGTGGTTGCAGGTGCTGAGGATCAGGATATGCTGGACGCCTCCAATGATGCAGTGGATCCCAGCCTGGGCAAGGATAGCATGCTTCCGTTCGCGAACGACGCATACACTCCCGCCTCAAAAGCCGGCAGCCACGCCTCCTCGAACCACAAGCCCTCTACCAAGAGTCGCAGTGATCGGCCTACCGAGCCTTTGTCGCCTCCCATATCTCGTTCATCATCGCGGCCATCAGGCGTAGCAACATCGGCAAGCGGCGACTCGAGTAACAACAACGGCGAACCCCACGATGTGTTCGCTCAAGGCGGTGTGCCTTGGTACCTGGAGTCGTTTGATCCTGTTGGCACTACGATTTACGAAGAAAGATACACAGGTCGTGCTGTGCTGCGCGCTATGTCCGAGGAGCTCTCCGATATGGACGAAGACACTCTGACCGAGCTCGCCGTCACTGGTGCAGAGGCCCAATCAAGTGATCGGCCGACTACAAGCTCAAACACCCCGTCTTCTGTGCCAGGTTCTGCTATTAAGAAGGCTACCAACAAAAAGAAGAGGTCAAAAAGATCGCATTGGTCACGCTGACCTGAGGCACGAGACGAATATATGTTTCTGAATGGTGTTCCCTAGTGTGGGTCTCCATGAGATTGGTGCTGGAATTCACGAGTGAGCGGCTTGGAGCAGACCAGTCGATATGTCTATGTCTATGTATCATAAGGCATTCTTCTACGACTCGTGGATGGAGTCTGCATCTAATATAGGTCCACAGAACTACAAACCCCGCTGCTTGGAGCTATCTTCTTGCTGTGTCCTTGCATACCTCATATCGAGCGTCTTGCTACTCTTCAAGGTTTATCCATTGCTTTCAACTCGCGCTCATCTTCTCCACCGGCTGAAGAGGTCAGCTTGCGTCTGCCACCAGAATTGCCTCTGAATGACCAGTTCGCAGCATGCCATTGTTCCCCGAAAGCCACTCCAGGATGCAAAGCCGTCAACAACACAACAGCTAAAGCAATCATTGCACCGTCCAGGATCATAAAATCGACCTCGTTGTTCCATAGATTTCCTGAAAACCCGCCCCAGAGTTCGGCAACACGATAGATTGATCGTATGATAATGCTAGTAGTCGCCAGCAGTAGTCCGCCCTGGAACAACTTGAATCCCAATCGCGTTCTTGTTGTGATCTTCCCTGCGTCTTGATCCGCTACACCACTCCTTACTCTGAGTTGGAACCAAGCCCATACACCAGTGAAGAAGGCCAGGGAAATGGCTTGTAGTAGCAAACCTGCTATCATGATATCGACTCCAATCTTCCCGGAACCACCATCTGTGGTGGAAGTCTCGGCGATCGCTCCGCCTGCAGCTTGGAGGACTAGAGATAAGAAGTCGGAAGACATGAAGAGTAGTGCTATTGTTCGAGGTTTGAGGGGTGCCAAGTGAGAGCCGTAGAGGACGATAATTCGGGAAAGGCAGAGATAGATGGCTGCTGTGAGGAAGACTGGTGCGATCGTGAGCATGATGAGGTATCTGTTGTCATGTAAGTGATAGTCATCTCAGATGGTTCCAGGATGAACTATACAGTAGGAAGGCATCATTGCTAAAGGGATTGTCGTGGAGTTGTATGCGAGCGGCATATCCTACCACTTCGAAGATCAACCCGAGTATTATTCCGACCATGAAGCCCCATGTCTTATGTCTGATTCCTAGCCAAAGGTGCGGGACGATGAAGATGGCAAAGCTAGAAGTGATCGATCCAAAATCAGCATATCTTAATGACAATCGTTACTATTCGGCAACCTGTTGCCAGGTCTTGCTGGAGCGGATCACCGAGTTGAGGAGAGCTTTTTTGGTTCGCTGTACTCACAATATCGTGAAGAAGAGGTTACCGCCATACGAGGGCCTGTACAGAAAACTTGACTGTGCCAAACAGCATGTGTCAAGTGTGCAGAGGTTGTCGTCCGGAATAGTGTAGTTACAGCCAATGAAGGCATCTGGGTAGCTTGATTCCATCGTTGTTCGGCTGAGCTGCTGGCTATTAGAGTGGTCCGGATGCCAGTGGTCGATAGTGTAGTCGATGAAGCAGTTGAGGAGGCTTCCCTTCGATCAAGTCGGACGATCGATCCTGCGTGACCGTCCCGTACGTGGAATGTTCGTCTATGGAGGTGAAGGTGTTTGAAAGCTCAGGCCAGGAAGTAGAGAAGTCGTCCGAGTCCAGTCTTATCGTGAAGGAGATGTCCACTTCTGATCCAGAGCGACGGAGCTGTACTTGTACCGTCTACCGAGCATACTGCCAGGAGTCTCGCATAGCTACGCTCCACATTCACCTACAGCGACAGCCACCACACGTACGACAACAAAAGATCCTTTCAACTTGGCTCATAGGCAAGCTCGTAATTTTGCAAGACAGCACGGTCAATGTTCTGCATAGGCACCAGATTCTGCGTCCGTATCGCAGCAGAAATTCCTTCTTTGGGACAATAATCGTCACTATATGGAGTCTTTCTTGGCCTGTGAATGGCTGCATCGTAGTCTTACAGTGCACGGACACTGTTCAGCGTAGCCGTGTCGTTCTCAGCCAGCCTTGTGGGTCACTAAGCCTTAGGATACCACGGCGGAGTACGCAATTGTGCCGACTCGACATGGGCTGCGGAGTGGTATTGCCGATAGCTACTGGTGGCTCACTCAGGATTTCTGTCTTATTCGCATTGCTGATGCCTGAGAAGGATCAGAGGCTGAAAGGCGTACTTGAATCGTCCCTATTTGCTGAAGGTCGGCTTGTGCGTGTTTCACAATCATGATGCGGAAGCGAGCTGATAGTGAGGGCAGAAGACGCCGGTACATCCGTTCGTGAAGAGAATGTTGTGATGATGTAGTACGAATGAGCGAGAACGACGGAGACTAGGTTTTTGAGAAGAGATACAACCTGAGGCACGAAATCTCAAGTTCCATTCACTGATCATGATCGACCCTTCCTCTTTCGTGGTGCACCACATCATGGATCTCGAACCCAACACGACTCGCTGACGCAGAAGTGCAATGTCCAGTAAAGAGATTTGTTGCTGTCCTTCGCGACGAGTTCTCCGAACCATGTTGAAGACAGCATATTGTATCGCTCCTGCGAAAATAGATGATGCAGATCGTTGAAGCTGTTGGTATTAAGTTCTATACAATAATGATGTTGAGCAATGTCCATATTCTCCTCATGTCCCCATTTTGTCCTTGCCTGTATCCAAGATATCTAGAAACGCCGCGCTAAAAAGACTCTGGAAGATCAGCACTTGACCTTCTTCTTATGCCACAAAACTCATGCCCAATGTTAAGAAAACGACGAAAGATCCCAGAGACCCGTAGGAAAAGCCTGTTGTAGGCGCGGACGCGGAGGTTTGCACAGAGGCTTGTACAAATGATGGTCCACAACTCATCTGAACTTGCTCTGCTGCTGGACCATAGTCCCCACTGAGAGGCAAGCTTGAATTCCCAGCTGCCTGTGCAAAGATGGCCATGGTGTTCTGTAAGCATGTTGTGCATGCGGGGCGTGATCCTCCAGGAAGCTGAACACCGAGTGGTAGGTAATATATGTAACTGCTTGTGGGTGCAGATGTATTGGTCACTGCATTCGCATAGCAGTAGCTTCCATTCGAATCATTGAGGCAGCCTGCGTGGTATAGTGTGTCGTAAGCCACGAATCCGTTGTAAGCCTGCACGACTGTTGGGTTGCCCATTTGCAGGTCGGAACCACAGTTCGAACTCTGCTTGATATTCTGGGCCAATCCAGCCATCAATGTCGAGCATTGGGAAAAGTCGACATTACATGTCGCATCAAGAGTCGTTGTGAGTCGCACAAGTGATCGGGATGCTGTGAAGAAGCTATTGGATGTCTGGGCATAACATTAGCCTCCAACGCTTGACGCTAGCAGCAACAATTTACTCACCTGAAGGAGAAGTGACAACGGCAGACAATCTACAAAGGTCTGATTACTGAGGAAGCGGTCGAAGAATGTTGGACAAGTGCTCGTCGTGAAATTGTTGCCGATGTTCGAATCGAATACCCGTGGCAGCGTAGTTGAGGTCTCGGTGGCGACTTGTACGCTTCCTGTGGCGGTAGTAGAGCCGCTCGGGCGTATGGTGGTGGACGCCAGGACTGAAGCCTCATTCCTCGCCTGCATCCGAGGAATCGGTGCTCCTCTATCAAAGAGTAATTCTCTTGGGATTAGGTCGCTCGCACCAATTATTTCGTGAGCACAGGTGCCTCGACTAAATAGGAACAGGCAGCACAGAAGCGTTACTGTCCATTGCTGTACCAGATGTGAAATTCGACAGTCGGATCGTCGACACGAGTGTTTTGATTGCTGTCGTCTTTTCAGACGCGGTACGACCGGATTGTGCTCATTCCAGACCGTTGCCTGATGTTGCACGACAGCAAGTGGGGTGCTTGTTGAGCTGCAGGACGAGAATACGCATGTGTCCGTTGTCATCGCACTTTGTCCCTTACGCTGACGCTGTGCATGTCCAATCTGCAGGTCTGGTCCTGCGTGGGTAAGATCCGGAGTAATGCAAAGATGGCTCGTGTATATCTTCGAAGGAAGACAGACCGTGTACACAGTCTGCGACACCCAAACAGATGTAATACACGCCCACGAGTCGACAGAGATCTAGAACCAACAGGCCGGCAGTACCTGGAGAGATGGGAACCCTTGTAACCTCGTGCGTGGAGTGGAGCGGGCCGTGGGTGATCGTGTTTCGTCCAGAGTACACCCTGTCGTGATATCCCTCGTGCGTTCCGGAGCCTGCGATCTTCTTGCTACGACTGCTGTAGAAGCTGTCTAGAAAAAACGGCGATCAAAGGAGATGAGGATAGTCAGCGCAGGCGCACGTTGTTAATAAACGAAAGACCGCGCCGCAGCTAGCGACCGCAACAGATGCATGAACCCTATCTCGATTGCCAGATGCGGTCGGAGCAATAGTCTACAAAGCGCCACAAGCCCACCACGCGCCGTGTCCCAGCGGGAGACATGGACAAAGCACAGCGGATGGCAAAGTCGCGATGTCGCATGCCGTGTGTCGACCAGTCGATTTGATGGAATACCAGCAAATTTCCTCCGCCGAGAGTCAGGAGGAGATCGCTTCCACTTGCAAAGTTGTGGACATTGCGTCGAACCAGCAGCGACGCGTATAGGCGAGCCGACATCAATAGTGCTAGTTGCACATTTCGAGTCTAGCGTTGCTGCAATGCTTTCGCTTCTGGATGCGTTCGTGCATCTTCACGTGGCTCGTGGCACTTGTCGAAAGCAAGGGATATGGCGCGTAGTGACTTTGAACCAGTGACTGCCACACTCCAGAGGATGTCAATATCAACAGAAGGCCGTCTCGACTTCCTGTGGTGCAGTAGGGAGATATCGAACTGCGGTACGGTTCGCATATGCGGTATTGCAAGTCCGCAGCCAGTAATGGTGGTGGGAGGAGATATTGATAATTTTCTCACCGTAGCCAGTCACATCGCCGACCGTCTCCCATGCTAAGCTGCTCATGGACTCGATACGATGCACGCTGATGACCACAGCAGAGAGCACCGGAAGTTGTCGTGGTTTGTCGATGAAGTGTTGATGTTGATGTTGCAGTGTTTGACGAGTCTTGAAGTTTGTGCTTGAGGACTCCAGAGCTAGAGCTAGTGGAAGGAACTGTCCATACAGTACAGCACGTACACCATCTCTTGCACGTCCAACACTGACCACATTAATAACACTACTGGAACCCTCGCGCCGTAGTTTTCTATACTGTCACAGAGAATCATGTCGTCGTCAGGCCAGCAGCAGCAGCAGAAGTCAGTGCCCTAGCAGTCCTCGTAGACATTGATATATGCTTACGGTCTGCAGCGTCTGGCAACAGAATCGCAACAACAATACCTTCCGCAACACGAACTCGCGCACTCCGCAAAACAACCGCTCCAACGCAGCATCACCGCAGCCTCCCAAAGCCGAAAGCAGTCATCCGCCTCCACGAAATGTCTGGGCAACTAAGCCGACTGCCAGCAATGGCCCTGCCTTCAGTGCACAGGGTCAGAGTCAGAGCAGCGCGCCAGTGAACAACAACAGCAGCTTCAGCATCGATGACGCAAAGGCAGTCTTGTCTAGGAAGACCGCGGCTGCTCCTTATAAGCCCTCAGGTACAGCAGCGAGTAGCAAAGCTTCAGCAGGAGGAGTCGCCAAAATGGCCAATGGCCAGCCGTTCTTTGCAAATCTGGCTAAGCAGGTTGCAAGTCTAGAAGCAGGCGGATGAAGTACTGGCGGCGACACTACGATGATTAGATCAGGACCAGGAACATGTACGAGAACATCGGTATCAGAAGAACGGAATTGAAAGTAGAGCTTCGATTGAAGAGCACTCTCATCTCCTACGCACAAAAGACGATCGGTTCAGACGCGTGGCAATTTGGTAGCCAGACAGAAGTAAGAAGAGGAAACACAGCACTCGCACATATGGGTTTGCGTGTAGCGCTGTGCAGGAGGGATGCAGTCCAGTGTGTCTATTTCTGCATTGCGAGTGTGCTATTATGCACAATACCAGAACAGTTGTAGACGACGAGATCGCAAGTCACGCTCTGGTCGTTCAGCTCTCACTCGATCATACAATAGTAGCAGTACAGTAGCAGAATGAACCAGATGCAGGTGCCGTGTAAATCATCCTGCAGAACTTTGGTGCTGAGCGTACCTGACGAAATGAACGTTGATAATGAACCAGCGTGAGAGAAAGGTTAAAACTTGGCGCTTATAGTCTGGGAGGAAGTCTTGCGGAGCTGTCTAGCTGCATAAAAGGACACAAGGCACTGCAAATGCCCAATGGCTAGCCGTGCCATCCATGTACGCCATGATGTGGTATCTCAAGCGCTAACAGAATCCCAGACACCCATTCGTAATAACTTTTTGGATCGTCAAGCCATTTACGCAACAGCCTACTTCTCATCAGCACATTGGACACACGGAGGGGATCCCACCACCATTCCTCCTCGCCAAGAGAGGTATTAGGTATATGTGGGTGTTCAGGCAATCATACCTTGACGGCGAAGTTCCTCTGAGGGAAGTGTCTCTGCTTCTTCTTCTGCTTCTCGGTCACGCGAGCAGCATCCTCTGGAGACAGACGGCGGCGGATGGCACGAGTCTGCTTGGCGCGGAGGTCGAGTGGCAGGTACTTCTTCTTTTGGTAGAAGAGGCGGAGCTGGGCGCGCTGGTTGGCGTTGATGATGGTGAGAACGCGGGCGATCGACTTGCGGACGTCGTGGCTGTATATCATGTTAGTGCCCTGCTCTTCGCTTTTCAGTGCGAGTGTGTCCATACATCTTGTTGAGCTTCGACGAGGCACCGCCAGCAATCTTCTGAGTGCGCAGCTGCACGAGCTCGGCCTTCAGGTCATCGAGTTGCTTCTTAAGCTCCTCCTTGTTCTTTCCCCAGAGCGCAGAGGCCTTGACTTTGCCAGACGACTGCGCGCACAACTGTTAGTATGCATATTTGGCGCATTGCTGAGGCAGCATCTCGTTGGGCAGTGTCGTCATACCATATTGACTGATGTTCCTGTAGGTTAGTTGTCGAGGATAGAGAGTGGCAGCAGTGTCGTCAAAGTCGTGAAGTGTTCACCAGCAGCAAATTCGAAGTTCGTCGATCTTGGCATTGTCGGTGTGCGGGTTGCTCCTTCCTCCGGTCTTGAGCGGCCTCCTTCCGCATCCAGCCAGCCTGCATGTGATGCACTCCAGCATTCGTCCAGGAGGCTGTCGTTTATTGTAATATCAGAAGACACTATACAACTGGCTTTCCCTGGAGTACGATATCTTCAATACCGCTCAAATGACGGCGAACATGGGAAGCTGGGCGCAGCTACGGCAGCAAGCACGAGCACAGGAAACGCAGACCGAGTCTCTCTTCCACACGTATGCCCAATTCGCTGCGAAAACCGACTTGGACGCGCAGCCCAGCGACGACGAACGACGGACTGAAGAGCAGCTAGTCGAAGTGCTAGAAAAGGTCGTCTTTCCTGCTCTACGTAACACTTTGCCATACTGACTACTGCCCTCCAGCGCACCGCAACTCTCGCCTCTCTCCAGAGAAGCCTAGACTCAGAACCGACACCTTCAGCTCTCAAGTCAACGAACCTGGCACGTCACCGCGAAATACTTTCTCAGCACCGGTCTGAGCTCTCGCGACTGAAGTCACAGATCTCACAGTCTCGCGATCGAGCCAACTTGCTTTCCAATGTCCGCAAAGATATATCCTCATACCGAAATGCCCAGAACCCAGAAGCACAGGAGGCCGAGTACATGTTGCAGGAACGAAATAGGCTGGATCGCTCTCACAATGTGGCCGATAGTGTGCTCAGTCAAGCCTACGCTGTGAACGAGAGCTTCGGTCTGCAGAGGGAGAGTTTAGTCGGCATTCAGAGGAGGATTACAGGAGCTGCAGCACAGATACCTGGCATCAACGGCTTGATGCAAAGGATTGGAAGCAAGAAGCGAAGAGACGGCATTATACTGGGCTCCTTCATCGCTATATGCTTCTTGGTACTGCTGTGGTTCTGGTGAGCGATCATGGGATGCAATGACATTTCATCCTCGAAGTATGTTCAGAACATGCTCCGCAAGTAGGACTGCCTCTCTCCACGACATTCGTGGCTGTAAGGAGTCTCAGCGCGGATATCTGCATGCACGGGACGAACTCGCCAATCTACCAGGCGGATGCTAGTATGAGCAGCAGCACGATCCCATGCTCTTACCCACGCCGCCTGTGCCCGAGACCTGCGGCTGCGCGATCTATTGTGAATCGCCCACATTACTAGAAGCGAATCGTCAAAGATATGGCTGGTTCTATGCTATACACGCTTGGCATATTCCGAGAGTCTGGCAGTAGACGGTGCTCCGGACATAGCCAACAGTGTACTGGACCGATGGTACGACTATAGATGCGGTGTCGTGGTATATTGATACACCCTGTATCTATGTTGCGATATGTCTGAAGTAACAGACTGCCGCACTGCCAGCAGGAGCAAAGCAGTCAATCTCCTCGAGAGATGTCCGCTCTTTCGATATGCGGACGAAACACTGGAGTCGCGCGGAAGATGGGTACCCCATGGAAGTCAGCGAAACGTTGAGAGGACAATGTGAAGGGCCACGGCTGTTCGAGACGGCAACATGATCGCGTGTTCTA
This sequence comes from Sphaerulina vaccinii, assembly GCA_022570795.1. Taxonomy (NCBI): domain Eukaryota; kingdom Fungi; phylum Ascomycota; class Dothideomycetes; order Mycosphaerellales; family Mycosphaerellaceae; genus Sphaerulina; species Sphaerulina vaccinii. The sequence goes on from JAKUDP010000014.1 coordinate 784,474, forward strand.
TTCTTTCGAAGCACTCGAGGACAATTGCCTGACATCATGCCATCAAGCTCTCGATGTCAAGACTCTCATGTGTTGGAAGGGCATGAGTCTTAACATAGCAACGATAGCTCTGTCGACCTGCTCTTCTTTCATTTATATACCGATGAGAAATTGGACTTGTAATCGTTCAACGAGCTTGTTTGAGTTACTTACAGACCGAAAAATGCAATTTGATGTGGGTCTGACTAGAGAGTGGGCGTTATGAAGCTCAATTCAAGTTATATCTGCTCACTTCAGATCCAGGACACGATCCATGCAGAGCCGCGCACGACAATACAGAGCACAATATCACACAACGTATGTTCGCGACTCGAATCGAACCATTCCAGCGCACGGAGCCTTCGGCGACTGAGCTGAGCTGCATAATTGGCTGCGAGACCCATACCAAGCCTCGGATCAGCTCTCGAGACCTCCGTTGTCGGCGTAGCGCGATCAGATAAGATCTTTCAAGATTGTTGTAAGTGAATGAATCCTACAACCACATGCTTGCAAAGTGCCACTTCATCTAGCCAGGCCGCTCGTTATGGCTCAAAGAAGGCTAAGTTTCCTGGACCTGCCCGCCGAAATTCGCAACCATATCTATGATTTATCTGGATGCCTCTGCGTTGTTCAGTGCGAGAATTGCAAGAAACATGCTACGGAGGATGTGACGACTCTAGGATACGAGCGTACATGTAAGTGTGGCAATTGCTAAAGGATGTCCTACTTGAACACAGTGACCATGATGCTTCCGAAACATCTATTGACTGACCACGAATTCCAGGCAGCGGCAACCCCAGAATCCAGTGGCCCATACGTTACCCCAGGTGATTAAATGTCGACAAGCTGAAGACGAGCTGTACTCACAATATGACGCCAGACATTTCGCTTGTCGATTCAGCAGGACCGAGAACATCATCGAACTTGCACGATATCAATCAGACTATATTGTAACGCACGAATATGTCAATCAGAAGACACAGGTCCTTGCCATGCCGCAGCCATATGAATGTCGAAGTCCTGAGCAGCCCGCTCTGACCAGAGTCTGTCGACTAATTCGAAGCGACACATTGCCCATGTTCTATGGAGGCAATAAGTTCGCTCTTTCGCCTAGAGTTGCAAAAGTTGATGGCGTTGGTCGGATCGCGACAGAGGACTTTCAGTGGCTGCGGGCTATTGGTGGAGACAATGCCTCGTTCATCTCGAAGGTGGAGTTGAGATTCTCTGGTCGAGGTTGGAGAGCTTTACTGTTGGAGAATGTTAAGGAGAGTTTGAGAGAGATGGGTATTGATATCGATCGCGTCGAAGTTGAGTTCTCGTACTGGAAGGAGGCAAGATGGGGCTCTGATTGTTCTCGTATGGCTCTACGTGCTCCTGTCAGTTGAGAGCATCGTACAACAGTGTTGTCGTCGGAGGTTCGTATGATTGGCGTCCATCGGTATGCGGTCCCAGTCAAAATGACTCGCGCAATTCCATATCAGATAAGAATGGCTTCCTACAATGCATGATCATTTGTGTTTGTGGATAAGAGTCTTCGGAGATCATTGCACAGACACAGCTCCATCATTGTGCAGATGGTTTTGGCCTGGATGAACTATCAAGCGCAATCGCCCTGACAACGACCGCATCAAACACTGCGAACCTAATTCGATCGAAGTCTTAGAAACTTGGATTCAACGTGTTCGACCAGCATAGTACAGCGTTGAGCGTTTTCCTATCGTTTACCATCTATTCTGCTCGAGACGGTTGCTCCTAGATCTCCTATTATGATTCATATCTCATAGATCTATTGTCTTTCCTAGCTATTCCAGTGCATTGGCAAACACATTCCAACCATTTTCACGCGTGGCAACAGCACGCACAACAGCTGCACGATGAAGGAACATCGAATTCCGAGTCCGACGTACTTTTCCAAGGAGCAGATAGGTGCGTCGTCGTTGTTGTCCGTGGTTGTGACAACGATCTTGCAGCTAGAGCTAATTTGGCCACCTGCACAACAGCTTCGTATCTCACAGACCTGCGTAAACCTCCAGCACGACCTTCAGGATCGCGTCCTGCACCTCCATCCAAGCTGGGAAGTTTGCGACGGATCGATACATCTATACAAGCAGCGACAGACGATCGACCGCAACTACCCAGCAGCAACAGCATGCCTATCATGTCCCATCGCCGCACAGATTCGAATCGTAGTCCCTTCGCTGGCCGGCCTTTAGCACGAGCACCGTCTGCATCGCCAGAGCCATCATCTTCCTGTTCCCCTCCACGACCATCACTCCCGTCAACGACACCGTCCGACCCAACTGTACGATCGCGTTCGCGAAGGACGCCAAGCATGACATACATGGAGAATGGTATGCGCTGGATGGAGAAGCAAGAAACACGATCATTGAGACAAGCATTGGAAGATATGGATCTGGAGGAAGAAAGGAAGATGCATGCCGCAGCGCAGGACGAGGCCGCCGAGCTGGTGTACAGGCATCAGAACCCAGAGGCAGCCAGCGGCCCTTTCATGAGCCCCGATATCAAGACGAGAGACTATCGATCACATCTACGGAGAGGCAGTTATCATCGCAGTCATAGCCAAGATGCACTCTCGTCTGGCGGGTCGCGCAGCGCATCAGAAGGCAGCCAAGGATCTGCTCCAGGTGACAGCGCGATGCTCCCAAGAGCACTCAATATCGCGCAAGTACCGCGCAAAGTCAGCCCACCGACTGGCAAGGTGTCCGTGCAGAAGAGGCGAGAGTCGAATAGGAAAAGCTATGACCAGTTAGCCGAAGCCGTAGCGCAGGACATCGCGATTGCACATCGAAGGAGCAGCAGTGGCAGCAAACGCATCTTGAGTGGAGAAAAGAAGAAATTCATGAATCCAGAAGATCGGATTTGGGAAGATCCAGAGGAGGGCGAAGCACCACAGGAAAAGGCAGCGGTCATGAATAAGGAAGCCAAAGAATCGAAGGCTGATGCTCCGCAGGCACTACCGTCATATGTTCGCAGGAACCCATTCGCAAGAGTCAGAGCACAATATGAGAAGAACTTGGAGCGCTCTAACTCAGCGCCCGCTCTGCAGACCCTCAATGGCATGCCGCTGCCGAGACATGAACGAGTGGAGATCCAGCGAAATCCACCAAGCCAAAGTCGAAACGCCTTTTACACCTCGAACGAGGTGATACTTCCACCGACTCCACCTGCAGAGCTCGAGCATGAGCCAGATGATGTGGCGCCCAAGACCACACCGACCAAGGAGGGCAAGGAGATTCGGGGAGATGATATACGGGCAGCAACCAGTAAGTCGAGGAGTGCATACAGTCCAAATCTGCCTCGACCGACAATGGTCAGTGATAAGCCTGGACGACCGATTGTCAGCTTTCAGAAGGATCATAAGCCAAAGGAGATTATCATGGAAGAACAGCACGTGGCTGTATCACCAACAGAGCAACCTCTCTCAAGTCCTCTCCAGATAGGAAATCCAGATGCCTCACCACAACGAATGCCGTCTGAGCCCGGACGCAGTCCTTTTATGCGAAGAAAGATTGGCGATAGTCCTCTGAAGCCTTCTCCTCCAGGACGAGCCGAGCCAGATTCACCCTCAAAGAGCAGGATTCCCAAGATCAACGTAGGAGATGTGCCGAAATGGACGCCATCTTCACAGCCACCTACTCCGACCCACCAAAGATCTGTTATGCCTCCTGTGCCTACGATCTGCGCGCCAGATGAGCCATCTATACCTACCATTTCTTCTCCGGACGATTGTACCGACACAGCTTCGCCCGCAGACGCTGTGCCAAGCATCAATATGAACGCGGAATCACCTCCTGCCAGAGAATCACCCACGAAGTCGAGCAGGATACCACAGCGGCCATTGCCATCTTCAGCATCGCCACAGCGACCATTACCAGCAGGACCTGCACCTTCGCCTGGACGTCCGCTTCCTCGACATGCTAACACCACTCCAATTCCACAAAGCAAATCCACGCCACACTATACGCCATCAATCCGGCAATCCACCGCCTTGTGTGCTCACTGTGCACTCCCGATTGCCGGTCGAATCCTCAGTGCAGCCGGAGAGCGTTTTCATCCCGGGTGCTTTGTGTGCCATCAATGCAATACCAACCTTGAATGTGTCGCGTTCTACCCAGAGCCTGAGAGACAACGAGCCGCGAGACTCGAGGATCCAAGCAGTCAAGGCGAAGACCCGACACTACGATTCTACTGTCATCTCGACTTCCATGAGCTGTTCAGTCCCAGATGCAAGTCCTGCAAGACTCCCATTGAGGGCGAGGTGATTGTAGCTTGCGGAGCTGAATGGCATGCGGGCCACTTCTTCTGTGCACAGTGCGGCGACCCATTCGACTCGAGCATGCCCTTTGTTGAGAAGGATGGGTACGCTTGGTGTGTAGGCTGTCATACCAACCGGTACAGCTCGAAGTGTCGGAAATGCAAGAAGCCTGTTACGGATGTCGTTGTCAAAGCCCTTGGATCTGATTGGCACAGCAACTGCTTTACATGCATGGTAAGTCTTCTTCATGTCGATGAGCTATAAGAATACTGCTAATCAATGCTGCAGGAGTGCGACGGAGAGTTTGAGGACGGAAGATACTTCCTACGTGGCGATGACCAGATTCACCCTGTTTGTGTTAGATGTGAAGAGAGGAGACTCAAGGCAGCTTGAATGTCAGCATAGAACGCAATGGTCACCAACAACTCAGGCATGCCAGTAGAGGGATGATAGCATCACGAAAGCCTCTATGAAGGATCAACTCAATCGTCCATGTTCACATCATGCTAACCTTTTATCGTGATGGAGCAGCAGGTGTCCAGATGCTCGGCCTAATGGCGTATCTCAGGACTCTTGAGATGTAGATAGGCCACGGACTTTTCGTTCCGCTGAGAGTCTCGCTCCACTACATTGCGTGGTAGTCTAGTAGAATGGCGTTGTGTGTCCACAGAAACAAAGCGCTTGAACATCCAACATCAATTCATCAGTCCTTGCTGGTCCAATAGTAATGATTAGCCTGCGTACAGTGCTATGGTTTTCGTAGTATTCCTGTTGGAGTCATTTCAGTGAGGTCGTGCAGCGATCACAGGCTGTCCATGCTGCCACGTTCCCGAGCGCCAGATTTGCGCCATCTCGCAGCGGGTTAGATGCAGGGATTCGTCGGATGACAACCAAGATGGGTCCGCGGGTGGAGGTGGGCATTGGGCTGCTGCCCCTCGCATGCGCTGGATCGTACAAGGTGAACCGTTGACACAAATACATGTAAGCGGTGTACGTGCTGTTGGTGAGACTCATCACAACCTTTGAGCGATATTATCACTCGCTGCGAGGAAGGAAAGGAAAGGAAAGAACGAATTCGGTTCGTGCCTGCCTAGTGACGCTTGCTGCTGATCTCTCGTTCAGACGGGTTGGCCGTGTGCCGAATGGTTTCATTTCAGACGCAGGAGGCGCGGTAGTTCTGCGCGACAACCACCAGCGACTACAACGACGATATCCTGGATCGCTGAGTGATCAGGTTGTGACGGGGCAGTGAAGAGAGTAGGACTGCAAGGGTGTGCGAAGAGCGAGAGAGTGCTACAGTAAGGTTACGACACGGCGAAACACCCGGTGACGGCCGTCTACGACAAGGGCAACGACCACGACGACGACGAACCCACGCAAGGATCGAAACATACCTATATGGTACCATCTACACCAACATTACTACATTCCGACGTGTGTAGTTGCGCTGGCCGCAGCTGCCTTCCAGATTCCCCAATACCACTCCCGCCGAGGCATACGACACCACAGCGCAGCACTTTCCTTGTTTGTCTCAACTTTGCCTGGAAGCATGATCTAGAACAATAGACCTACAGTACCTTACGGCATATCGATTCTATGCCAGCCAGTGCGGAAGCTGTGAACATACCAGCCGGGCGATGGCCATACATCGCGGCATACAGTCCGCCCTGTTCTACTACTTGTCTTGTGCGCCGTGTGCCGACGCACGATACCGCAGACGAAGAGTGAAAGAAGCCGCTCTTTCCAGAGCCGAGCGTTTAGCTCTTGACGCAGAAGAGGGAACCAATGTGTATCGACATCCGGGAGATCCATCTTCGACAAATCCCGCCTGGCAATCCGAGATCGAGCTAGGGCCGACATTTGTTCGCAAAGGGAAGAAGAAGGCGAGCACAGGGGACAGCCAGCGTGAGCTTAAAGCGGGGAGAGTGAGTAGCAATGGCAGCCATAACGCAAGTCTGGCAGACTTCCCACCTGGAAGTGGCAGCACTGCAAGAGTAGATCGGAGCTGGAACCTACGACGGCGTGGAACAGGAGACGAGGCATGGGGCGGCTCGGAGAGTATTTTGGATGAGTCTACATATGCTGGCAGCATACAGAGGCCAGCTACAGCAAGAACTGCTGAATCGACATCAACCATGTACCACATGAACTACAATCCTGCGATCAACGAGATGCACCCTCCCACGGTGACTAAAGTGAGCCGACGGGAAGATGTAGTATGGATGATGCAACCAGTACCAACTGCTGGAGCTATGAGCGCCAACGACCGAGCATCCAGGGGTAGAAGTGACAGTGGCGCAAGTCGTCTTTACCAGTCGAGCACGAACTTGTCGAGACAGGTCAGCACCAGAACCCACGAGCCGAGACTTCGAGCTGGTACACCATCAGCAGCCGGTATGTCTCGCGAAAGTTCATTCCGATCAACTATTGGACCCAGTGGACAGAGGCACGATAGAATAACGGAGCATGATTTTGCTATGCTGCGTACACATTCCAGAGATGGCACCGACGAATCAGCAGCCAGCACAGTCCAACGCCCTGAACTTGCTGCTGTAAGACATCCGCCACGACGAGCAGTCTCCCGACCGCAGCTTTCCACAGTCATGTCGGACGGTGACTTGTCATCTCAAGCCCGACAGGTTTCGCCCAAAGAGAATAGCATACCCGTCCCACTTCAAGGTGTCAATAGGAAGCTCGAGCTGCTGGATGGTCAAGCCGTCGATAAACCCATAGGCGCAGTCTTTCGCCACAAGCACGACGATAGCGAGATTAGTATACGCCCGGAACTCTTTGACAGTTGGTATACGCCCGAGTTCGAGCTGGGCAAGTACATCTTTGAGCATACGAAGCGGGAGGTCCATAAGAGGTGGAGCATGGATCTATAATAGTCAACGATCCTGAGTGAAATTCTTGTTTGGTGCGTTCTGGAGCGTTCGAGCATAGCATTTGAGCAGGGTGGGTATGGCCACTGCTGTTACACGAAACACGATTCTGCGTTGGAGACAGAAGCACATGGGAATCAGCGCGATGCTTGGATAATACGCGGGCGGGATGGCCAAGGAAACGACCTGTTGTACATAGTCAGACGACCAGATATGGAAATGTTGTTGACATCCAGGCCATTGGGCATACGACGTTCTTAATGGAGGTTTCGATTCACTTCAATAAGGTTCTCACGAATCTTACATGCAGGAACGCTGCCAAGCGACCGGAGCTCATAGATCTTTTCGCGGAGGACTTCCCGAACATACCGGCACTCCATCGGCATGATGTTTGCATCAGGATAAACATCCGATTGACTCGTCTGGACCTGATCAGAGCTGCTTGCGAATGAGCACGAACGCGGCAAGGTCTCCACAGTCTTGACAGCTGTGGTAGCGCGATGACGAGACCTCGGCTGTAGCTCGCACGAGAGTACATATCAAAAACGAACAATCCATGAAAGGTTTGCTGCTCAACTACAACAAGTTGGGTTTTCACTTATAACATCGACAACATGGTTCAGAAGACACGACAATGGCAACTGGCCCATAAGCCACGAGACTATCCTAAACTCGATGGGCCAGAACAGACCTTCAAGCTCGTTGAAGATATTGAGCTTCCAGCGCTCCAAGATGGCGATATTCTGGTCAAGACGATATACCTTTCCAACGATCCTGCGCAGAGAGGATGGATCGACCCTGACATCCCCGAAGAAAGACTATACGTCCCACCAGTGAAACTTGGTGCACCGATGTCTGCTAGAGGTCTTGCTGAAGTCGTGGAGTCGAAGTCCAGCTACAAGCAGGGTGATATGGTCCTAGCCTCGGTAGGCTGGAGCGAGTATGCGGTCGTTAAGGCTGCCACTGTCCAGCCGGCTAAAGACCTTCCACAGGGCAGAAGCAAGACTGCTTACCTTGGATCGCTTGGGATGACTGGTTTGACTGCATACTTTGGATTGACTGAGGTTGCCAAAGCGACAAAGGATGATATCGTCGTGATCTCTGGTGCTGCTGGCGCTACTGGAAGCATGGCAGTCCAGATCAGCAAGAAGATCATTGGTGCCAAGAAGGTCATTGGCATTGCTGGAACTGATGAGAAATGTCGATGGGTTGAGAAGCTCGGCGCAGATGTGTGCTTGAACTACAAGAGCACTTCTTTTGCCGACGATCTCAAATCTGCGACGCCTGGACCAGAGGGTTATGCGAATGTGTACTTCGTAAGTGTGATCGACTACCCTGCCCGTGAGAGAACATATGCTGACCTTCGCCAAAGGATAACGTTGGCGGAGAAATCCTTGATCTGGTACTGACACGTCTCGGACACGGCGGTCGTGTTGCTGCATGCGGTGCCATAAGCCAATATAATCAAGCCCAGGAACGCACAACTGGTATCAAGAACTGGTTTGAGGTCGTGATCATGCGTCTCAATATCAAGGGCTTCATCGTGCTGGACTACATGAAGCAATTCCCGCAAGCTCTCGAGATATTCAAGAATGCACTCGCAGAAGGCAAGCTCGATCTGGAGGGAGGAGAGACTGTGGTCAAGGGAGGATTCGAGGATCTGCCCAAGACCTGGATGAAGTTATTCGAGGGAGGAAATCAGGGAAAGCTGATCACACAGATTGAGTAAGCCAGTCCAGTCAACACTGCGTGCTGTTGATGTTGCTGAACATTAGTGGTAGAGATCGATCCAGCCGAGCCCATCTGTAGCTTAGATGCCAGTACGGGGCACATATGTGCTCCTCTTCTTCGACGTCGACCACATATCATATATCTTTCTGTCTCATCAGCCAGCACAGCAGAACATTGATGAATGCTTATGACAGTCGGAAATAATATGCAACGGATGAACGGCAGTCGCTCGGCTAATCTTTGTACCTTGAACTCAATTCCCACGCGAACAACGTCACAGCAGGCATTCGAGCTCTTAAGCGGAGCTGTAACCGTGAGAACCAACAACATTGTCCTTATCACACCACTACAACAACTCACTCAGACATACCACAAGAAAATCGGTCAATATGTCTATCCGTGCCTTCCAACCAATCCTCCGCAGCGCACCGCGCCTTGCTGTGCGAACAGCTCAACAAGCTCGTTTCCTGAACAAGTCCTCATCCCCCTCATTGTACGCCGCTCACGCCAGCGTTACTGGAGCTCGAAATGGCCACATCCAAGCAGAGAATCTCGACTTGCAGCTCGGAACCCCTAAGGAAATGGGAGGTAAAGGCGGCGCTACGAATCCAGAAGAGCTTTTCGCTGCAGGATATGGTAAGGCAACACCATGGACAAGAAGCTGACATAGTTTGCTGATTTGACGTTACAGGTGCATGCTTCCAATCCGCCATGAACGCTGTCGCCCCATCTTTGAAGATCAAGCTACCAGAGGACAGTGTTGTGGAGACTACTGTGCACCTGATCGGGTCTTTGAAGGAGCTTGATATTGGCATTAGAGTTGATATGAAGGTGAAGGTTAAGGGTATCAAAAAGGAGGATGTTGAGAAGGTTGTGGCTAAAACTAAGGAGGTCTGTCCGTATAGCAGGGCAACGCAGGGCAATGTCGACACTAATGTGGAGGTCATTGTGGAGTAGTGTTGCTATTCATGGATGTAAGCTGTATGATGAGATCGACCTGCACCACCAATGCGATAGCCTGCTAGATTCTACATGTCTACCGCTCAGATTGTAACTGTACACGACCTCATGAAGCCCATGTCAATTATTGTCATCCTTCGAAAACAATGGTCCTGTCATAGTTCGCATCCTTCTCTCAAGCAAATCCTCGCTACTCGCAAGTCGATTAACCACATTCCGACTAGCACTAGGACTCATCGTCCCGGACATATGATGATGTCTCCTCGACCTCATCCCATTCCTCCTAGAATTCGAAGCCAAAGCACTACTCGTCTGACTCGAATGCCGTCCACTCCCACTCCCGCTCCTCGAATGATTACTCCTACGCTGTTGTGGCGAAGTGACACCTCCCGATTCAATCTTAGTCATCTTGAACTTCGATGGAATTTCCAACGGCCTTTCATAGTCCGATCCATGAGATCCACGTCTTGATGCTGTTGTGCCGCGAGGATTTGAGAAGTAGTCTGTGCCGCCATTAGATGCCACGGAAGAAGGTTCTCGTGCGTAAGAGTCGATGAAAGTTTCTTGCATGAATCTCCGGCATTCATGAATCCATTCCCAGCCTTCGTGGTATAGACTCACGAACTGCAAGAAGCCGTGACTGATCTGTGGGACAATGATCTTCTTGAAGTAGTCCTCGTCGTTGAAGACTGCTTCTTCGCTGATGAGGCCGACTTCCTTTCGGCGGTTGAATTCGAGGAGCTTTGCTTGTCGGAGTCGTCCCGCGAAGATTTGAGTGTCATCTACGAGTGGGTCGCGTTCGCCGCATATCAAGAACGTCTTGGGGAACTTTGCCAAAAGCTCTTCTGGTGCTCGAACTGGCGAGAGCCAGTAATCTGTCGTAAAGTCTGGTCTTCTATGGGGTCCAATATATACGATGATCATCGCTCGAAGCATTTCTGGGCTGATGATACGATCGTTCGTGTATGAGATCACACTGCTCATGGCTAAGCGTGTCTTCATACGCTTCTCTGGTTGTTGTGCTACTGAAGACTTCCGTCGAGGTCGAGGTGTCACTGTATCGTCCGAGTCTTCGGCATCAGAAGTATAGGGTGTTGTACGATCTATGCGCCGGTAGTCTTCCGTCTTGCGGTCGAGCACCCGCTTGTCGTCCTTGTTACGTCTCAGCGAGTTCATCAACGAGAGATGCTCATCAGACATCCAAATGCCGATATTGAGCTCAAGAGCTGGATAGATGAGGACGACAGCTTCTGGTGGTGGTAAAGTGTTCGGTATGAAGCCTGTGTGCCAGGTCGAGTGCTGAGACTTCTCGTCTAGGATCATCAGTACCGTCCCTGCTGCAAGATTGCCACCTGCACTATCGCCACTGATTATGATCTTCGGTACATGCTCTCCAGACAAATTGATGCACCGCCCACGAGTCATAATAAGCTGATAGTAAGTGTCGTAGCATTCATAGAGCTGGTAAGGATAGCACTCATCTGGCGCTTTCTTATAGTCCAGCGCCAGCACTGGACATCCTAGCTTGCCGGCCCAAGACATCAGCTTATCATCGTGGCATCTAGGATCCATGGCCACGAAACCGCCTCCAGGAATATCCAGCACAATCTCGCGTTGGCGCCGCAACTCGGTATCTGTTCCGTTGAAGTAAAGCCACGCGTCGATCGGCTCCTTGTAGTCACTGTCTCTAGGTCTGTGTATCTTGATCTTTCTGGGCTCATATTTCATCAACTTGGGCCTCATCAAGCCCATGAAGAACTTGAGAATGGGCGTGTTTGGCTTATTCCAGCTCACTCGTAGATGATCTACTCGCAGATCACCTCTAACTCTCCGTACCATTTCGTCTGCTTGTTCTGCACACACCAGGTAATATAAGGTGAACATGATCTCGCACGTATGCCTCAGCCACTTTGGCCTCAAATGCATAGCCGTCCAGAAGCCTGCATCCAGTGCGGTCGTCACCCATGTTGCTCGAAAGAACTTCTTATCGTATAGATTTGCTAGTGGCTCAGGCGACTCCAAGCCCACTACTCTGGCAAAGTTACGCGACACGTACAGAGCCATGCAGGACACGACGAGCGCCTGGTGCATATTGAAGCGTTTCGAAAGCCATCGCGACAGGCGATCCACCCCTGGCGGTCCATGTCGTTTGAATTTGCGTAGATAGAGACTCCAGAAGACAACGACGGCGAGCACTTGGTACTTGCGAAAGCGGGTCGAAGGCCGCCCAAGGATATGGTCTACTCACGTCCTGCTCGTCAGCGGTCGTTCCTGCCTTCTTGGAATTCGTCAATCTGATCCATGCTGTTGTTGTTGCGTACCTATCATGGCAGAAGCCGCGAGAACAACGACAGCTCTATAGACATCCAAACAGCGGCGTTACGGGCATTGAAGCAGCTTTGAGGGGCGGTATGGTTGGCGCGGATGGGACGAGGTGAGCGGAGGAATGGAGGAGTATAGGAGCAAGAGAACGAGCACAGGAACAAAGCGCTCGTCGCCGTTCTGGAGGATGAGAAGACCGAAAAGCTGCCATCGTGATGGTGAAGTCTAATTGCTGCTTCGTCATTCGGCCACGAGACTCGACTAGACGTGAATCATTTGCATGTGAAAGTCTGGAGAGTCGGATCTGGTCCAGTCCATACAGTCATTCACAGAAGTCGTGATATTTCTTAACATTTCGACAATTTCTGCACGTCTGTCTGTTCACTGGACGCGAGCACTTCCAGCAAGGACAACAATGAAATGGTGCTCATCACGCGTTACATCTTCGCCGGGCAAGCAGCAAGATGCTGTTCATAGAGCAGCCAGCCCAGAAAATGTCGACCTCATCCTCCTGCCGGCATGACCACTTCTGCACGGACTCCGAAACCGTTCTGCAACAGCACCGCCGAGTCGAGAGTTTCTCAGCGTCCTCAGCCATCAATCACACAGCCAGTGGCATGTAGCACAACAAGGACGATGGGCAGGCAAGTATGAAATGCAGAAGTGAACGGTTCTCGATAACACATCTCTGAATTGCTGTCACTACTTACGATCAGTTCTGCAGATATATGCTCTTGTCATCTGGATGTCTCTGGGTATCCTTCAAACACATGTCCACCACCAAGAAAGTCAATATATACTGCTCTACACAGCCTTCTCGCCGAAACCGCGGACCCATTCGCTGACTTCGAAGCCTAGACGTCTCAGCGTGGATGGCTCGACCTCAAGAACATCTTTTCCTTCCATCTTGCTCCTCTTCACGACAAACAGACTGCCAGGCTCCATAATCTCAACTGTTGGCTTACCACTCTCGGCAATAGCGCTATCCTTGACGTAAATGGTCAGATCAGGACTGATGATACCACGCCAGTGTGTAGCGGTCCACTCCCAGTGGTCTTTGGGCGAGTATTGAGCATAAGACTCAATGGGAATGTGGCAGGCGAAGAAGTTGCTGGCGTGGAGGGAGTAATTGGCGATGATGCTCACGGGTTTCGTAGTACTGGAAGTAGACGAGCCCTTACTGGAGCTGGATGCCTTTCGTGCAGACGAGTCGACTTCCATCTGCTCGGGTTCGTGGCTGCGACGATCAGTGATTGGAGGCTCTGAGTCATCGGCGCGTGCGACGACTCGATTGGGCGAGACTCTGCTTGCCAATGGCTTCGAATCGTCGCTGTCGTAGGATTCGTCAACGGGCTCTCTGACCTTGGCCTTGGGAAGACTGGATGAAGCATCAATCATGACAGAGTCAGTCGGCGACACCGATGTCATCATCAGCGACTCTGTGATATCAGTGCTCTTCAACAGCCAATCTGCTGCAAGGCGGTGATATTGCGCCATGATCTGCAGCTTGCTGCCTTCCGATGTTACTTTAGGTCCATCCAGCTGTCTCACAGTCAGATCATCACCTTTGCCGAGGGTGTTGCTCAACCAGTTGGCGAGCATTTTAACAGCCTCCACATTGTCACCTTCGATGGCGACCAGAGGACCTCGAGGCGATCCCTTTCTGACTGGGGCAGGAGGTGCAACTTTGCCCAACACATTGATCTTGTACCAGAAGTCTAGGGTCATGATTGACTCTTTTGCACTTTTGACACCACCATTGGAAGTCATTAGACCAGGAGCAACACCAGGAGTGCTGGTCTGCAGTGGCGGTAGTGTCAATGATCGATCATGCGGTCCTACATGTCCTTGAGACAAGCGATGTTGCGCATAGCCTGGTCCAGGTCTGGGAGGCGGCGCCATTGGTCCAGGAGGACTAGCAGCACCTCGGAGTCCAGGCAGAGACTCACGGCGCGCGTGTGCTGCAGCTGGCGGATATGGATGGGAAGGAGGTGGCTGAGCGAATGGAAATGGCGTGCCAGGACCAACATGTACTCCCGGAGGCGGTGCAGCCACGTATCGAGGCGGTGGAGGCCGAGAAGCCATGGAAGTTGGATGCTCGCTGCCATTGTTGTAACGACGTCGCTTGAGTTCGGGGCTGAGTGGGCCCAGATCATCGCGCTCGTCGTGGTGATTTGGAGACATGGTATTGCCTGGAAAGCGTCCTAGTCGCCTTGCTGCTGGTGACTGGAGACTGAGATCCCGAAGTACGGGAAGTGTTCTTGTGACTGGCGTAGCGATCGATCCTGGTGTATATGCTGTTGCTGGACTGTTGCTGGCGGTATATGGTGTTGATGGAGCCAAGATGCTCTTCCCGCCGCACTTGTGACAGCGAGGCTTCTCAAGTCCTGATGCTGGCTCTGACGATAAGCTACCTCTTCGATTGCTTCGCTTTGGCTGGTAGCGGTAAGACGGATATTGCTGCTGATGTCGGAGCTTCTCTTCTTCAGCAAGCGCTTTCCACCTTGCTTTCACCTCGGGAGGTTGATTTTGCCACTGCTCGCCGATGATCTTGGATATTTCCGGGTTCGCGAGGCCGGGATTCTGGGATACGACTTGTGCTTGTTGGTTCTGGCGATACAGGATAAAGGCTACAACGAGTTAGCATTGACAGACGTTGACGATCTAGCTGCGTCGCGACTTGACATACCGTTTCGAGGTCTGGGGATCTTTGGCTCTGGTTGGCAGATACAAACGTGTACCTCGCCGCTATCAGAATTCGTATGCGTTGGGTATGCGTCGGCGAAGTTGATGTCTTTGTCTTCAGCCTCGACAATGGTAGCTGTGCGCTTCCTTGTTGTCCTGCTGAAAGGTGGACTCTCTTCGGGCGTCAATGGAGTCTTGGATGGATCTCGACCAGAAGGACTTGAAGAGCGTCGATGTGAGCGAGAGGACACGGAGGACGACGTGCGCCTACTGGAACCTGCGGTAATATTATGGCTGTTGCTTCGTGTATCCTGAGCTTGAGACTGGTTCAAGACAGCGTCATTAGTTGGATTGGAGCCGTCTGGCATGGTTCGCTGCCACAGTTGTCTCGTGAAGACGATGTGTCCGGAAGCATTTGCGGGCTGCAGCGTTTGCACAGGTTGATCCGATTGAAACCGCTGTCGATGCGTAGGAGGCAGCGGCAGCGATGAATCTTGGATGGAAGCAGACATCGAGAAAGAGACAGCAGGGTCTCACTATTCTCTTGTTCCACTGGCATTCCCAATCGACAATGAAAGACCTGCTACGTACCAATGAGTGCGGTTGACGAATCAGGACGTTCCATTATTGCAAAGGAAAGCAGGAGTATCTTTGTGTCTATTATCCCAAGCCAACCGTGGCATGCAGTCCTTTGTCCGATGACGAGCACGGCCATCTGCTGCCTCGCGAAATGCTGCGATTGTTGCGGTGGACATGCGGGCTTTCTTTGTTCTTTGTTGGCAACCCGCCGATCCGAAAGCGGCCAAGCTATAGCGCGAAGCAGCCCGGCGAAACGTCAGCTATTCTTTGAGACATTCCTAGGCGGTAAGCATGCAAGGAGGCGGTTCCAAAGAAATGCTAGATAACACAATGCGAAGTGGGTGAACAAACTGCCACACTATTTCGCACTTTCCGTGGCCCGCCTCTCCCGCCCGCTTGGATGATCGATAAATGGGTTGCAATCCTTCCCATCAGCTTCGTGGCATTCTGTCCGTGCCATGGCGACACGAGACACCGGCACAGTGGAATGTCACACATAAGTGCAACTCTGCGAACATGTGGAACACAATCACACAAGTTCGATTCTCGTCCTCGTTATACATTGCAAACTGTGGCCCACGTTTCGGTGTCGCCGTCTGCACGCCGTCTTTCTTTCCATCCAGCAGTACATGGAAGTCTGCATGCAGGAGCCAGACACTTGGGATGCAGATGATGCTGTGTTATGATGAGCGTTGGTGCAGAAGTGATGCCGATCATGCGCGGCCGAGAAATAATGCTGAGCAACATCCGGCGGGATCCAGCTTGATGGTATAGCAAAACGATACGGCACTCTGGCAACCGAAAGAAAGACTTGTTTCTTTACATAGCCAAACACAAGCTCTCTTCCTCCATTCAAGCGAATGTTGTGACGATGAGTTGCTTGCGAAGAGGCGGGTAAGCACGACGGATGTCGAAGGAGATTAAACACTGCAGGTACTTAGTGAAACTGTGTTTTCGAATTTGGGCTCTCTCCATGCTCGAGCTCGAGCGCAGATGTGACCAACTTGGCTGGTTTGAGGTCGGCACGGGCAGCCGTGCACGATGAACCACCACATGTTGTGTACCCGCCTGACGCATCGAACAGGACTAGGCACCCGAAATTACCAACACTGTTGCATGTCGAAGCAAGTAAAAGCATCGTTTGGGTCTCTTTCAGAGGTCAGCTGTGGTCTGCAACATTAATCAGCCTAAGGTTGTTACCCGAATTAGGTGCTAACAGGTAGTGGCATAGACATGAGCCAGCACGTCTATGGCCACGCGAGAGACCCCTGCCGTCGGGAAGTGGTTTGTGTTTGTATCACAATCGACGGCTCTTTGCAGCTGTCAAACTCATCCTGGATGGAAATCAGTCTCCAGCCTTGTCGAATTCGCAATCATACTTCAAGCATGGACAATCATGTCGCTACCAATGGCCGTGGAACATGGTCTGCACCTTGGAAGTCTGAGTGAACTTCATGTATGAGCTGACACTCCGTCGCACGGGCTCGATGTGAAGTCAACCTGGAAGAAACATCTTGAGACGAATGTAAGCATATGTGATTATTGTCCTACCTGGTGTGACTCGTGTATGCTGCCAGGTATTGCATAGACCATCGTAATGACTCAATGTCTTTGCTTTTCTCTCTGCTTCTGGACGTGGTCGTCGAATCGCTTGTAAGCAAATTGACCTTCGATGAAGACGGATGCCCTAGAGGCTGTTAGTGCATGTCCTCAAATGGACAAAGCGTCTTGGAGTGTTTCGTCCACTCGCACTTACACCCATAGCCACCAGTTGGCTGACCTTACGTTCACAGAATGCTTAGCCAGCTTAGCATATGCGAAGTATAGCGTTTCAGCACCATGGATGAGAATCAAGCCGCCAAGCAGATATGGCTGAATCACAAAGGAGAATCTCGCGAAGCTTGAGCCCAGGAGGCGCTCCACCAATTGCCCTTTCCCAAACCAGTATCGCTGGCTGTACGCCAGCATCGTGGTCACGATGACCAGGAATGGCAATGCATACGAACCCGTTGGAGGCAGATATTGCTTGACTGTGACGTCCGAGACTCCCAGAGCTTGACGACACTCCTTGTCGAGTAGCACTACACGTTCGCGAGCTTCGCGGTAGGTGCTCATGGGTGGCACGAATGGCACTTTGATCTTCTTGCCTTGATAGGCCAGCTCGAGCGCGTCCAGATTGATATCAACGACCTTGCCGTCGTAGGCCTTGAAGAGTCGCAAGTTCAGCATGCTTCCGAGAGAACATGTAGAAGACAGTCTCCTACCTTCCAGGATGCAACTTTGCCATAATGTTGAATGTATCTGACGACCGAGTCATGGTGGTCATTGTTCATGTGCTTGATGATGCGCTCTTTGGCAGCACTGTCTGCGTCCGCCTTCTGTGCCATGGCGTATCTGTTCCTTCGCTGTCGGCGGTGTAGTGGCTGGATCTGTTGAGGAAGTTGTGGTCATTGATATTCCCTCTCTTGTTTCCAACTTTCCAGATTGCCGCTCAATTTGCAGACTCCGATCATTGCCGAGGCGACCTCAACTCAACACCAACCTCTTCATCCATTTTCAATCACCGACACTCCATCATGATACAGTATCGCATTCACCATCATTGCCAGCCACTGCCATCGCCCTCACAGATGGCTGGTGGCTAGTCGCCTGACGCGTTTGCACCATGTGCGCTTTCAGTCGAGTGACATCAGCTCGGCACAAGACACGTATGAACGAAGCATTATTCCAAGACCGACTGCTGGCATGACATGACACGATTCAGAGATAGTCATCGACCGCGCTTCCTAAGCTGCTGAGACGCCCTCGTCATGTAACGACATAACGACGAGAATGTTATGCATTTACTCCACCGGACGGAGTACGCGGCTCGCTTATGCTTCACACCAAGAAGATCCTAGCATTTCTCGCTTCAGCCAAGGATCAAGATACATCCCTGCCAGCTGTGGCTACACTGGAGCTCATATTGCGTCAGGTGGGTACAGCATGAGAATGGGTCAATGCCAGGAGAAACAGGTTTGATAGTTCTCCCTTTGGCCTAAGTGCATCTATTCCGCAGTTCCCAATTATCGCTTCGTCTTCCGCGCACAAGTACAACACAAGAACTTCTACCTAGCACGCAGCACAAAGAACCAGTATGTCATCTCAGCAAGAAGAACAATCAGCCAGCTTGTCAGGCCAAGGTGGTGCGAACGCTGGACTGAACGCATCTGGCAGCGCAGAAGCCAACAGCAAGACCACGAAGAAGACGCCGAAGAAATTGGGTCAGAAGAAGCCAGAACAGCAACCAACTCCAGACCACACAGACGAAGCCGAAGTCGAAGCCGGCGCAGATCAAGAAGCAGAAGCAGAAGCCGGCGCAGAAGCTAACGGCGACGCACAATCCCAAATGGAGCCCGACATGGAACAATCTCGTCAACAGTCGCGTCGCCGCCAAAGTCGAGGCCGTGGTCGCAAAGGAGGACAACAGGAGAGCGATACTGAATCTGTTGCACGAAGCGATCAGAGTGCTACAGGAGGCCGCCGCCAGCGACAGCGTCAAAAGAAGCAACAGCAAACCAAGAACTCACAAGGCGGTCCACTTGATGGCATCACTGAAGATTTGCCAGGCGGAGAGGTCGTCAACCAGGCAGGCGAGCTCGTGCAGGGTACCGCTGGCAATGCAGTCAACAGCGTCGGAGACACCGCCGGTAAGGCACTTGGCGGTCTGACTGGAGGCGGCAAGCAAGGACAGGAACAGGGTGGTGGTGAGAAGGATGAGGGCGGTGGTGAGCAGCTGCGACTGAGGCTCGAGCTTAACCTCGACATTGAGATTCAATTGAAGGCCAAGATTCACGGAGACCTCACTCTTGGTCTACTGAATTAGTCTCGGCATTGTGGTTGAGCGAGAAAGGACGATGTTGTTAGTTAGATATGACGATGTATGGAAAGGCTGCGAATGTACTGCTACATAGCTGAAGGATACACCTTTCATGTTCATTTCTATGTGCCTCACAAGTTCGTTGTGGTCTCGGAACCTCAAGAATTCGCCTAGACTCCAGAGCTCCAATGATGGCGTCAGCTCCACCGTAACCCTGGATGCTTGACTTTGTACGACCTCATGCATTATTGCCAATACCTGCAAAACCGTGCCCACCCTCAAGTCGAGCAATTTGATAGTGACTTTTCGAGAACTTGTCGCATACGGACACTTTTAGACTTAGTAGGTAGCGGCGAATAAGCTGTCTGCAATAAGCTATAGACTCTTATTCCGTTACAAGTGCTGCGTAGCAGATGTGTCAAACACCTCGCCGTCGTTAAGGATCCTAGGATTTCGGATCCGGAGATGCTTTCCGCCGGCCTTGATATCACGTGCGGATTAACGACGACGGTAATATTGCAACAGCAGACGTAGAGTCGAGTAGACAGCCCAGCCTATACGCATGCTTGTATCGTACGGAACAGATCTGTCTTTTCGGCGATCCATTTGAACGTGTTTTCGACCTTTCCTACTCGAAAAGCGCTTCCGAGGGGTGGGCACGGTTTTGCAGGTATTCACAGTAACAGCCACATCAAACACCGGCAGACATTGCCCATGACGACGAATGATCTCCGATGCACATCGCAAAGTCCAAGTCAACGTATCACCACCCTCCCGAGTGCTGCTCCGCTCCTCCAAAATCTGTGGTCCGTGAAAATCTTTGGTACGCTGCCAAGTTTGCATATGCACTCCGGCAGGTGTCGTTGCGAGCACACGCAAGACTTCCTCACTTGATGTGCAAACCTTGAGTTTAATGCCACAATTCCCACGTTGTCTGTAGGCGAGAGAAGCGGCCCGCATGACATTGTGTACACGAGGCTCTTGCTAATGAAGTCACAAATATGGGCCCTGTGGCTGTGCGAGCCAGGGGGACCTGGACTGCACTGGGATTCAACATGGTTGTGCGATCGGTTGGAAACAGGTTTCGTTGCATGTGCTCACGGCGACGAAAGCGGGCTCTGATCGTAGGTGAGATACGGTGGTGGGTACAGCACGTTGCTGGACACAGAGCAAGGCCAGGTTCCTCTCTCTCTGTGTTCTGTGGCATTCAATCATCAATCTCTTTGAACAATACAGCACTCACGAATCAAAAGCATCGATCAGTAACATCACAGATCCGTGGAGAGACTAGCCTTTGACGACAAGCTCTTCTATAACGACATCGAAGCTCGATCTTTAGCTCAAGCTGGGGGCCAAAATGGCAGAAGCAATCAACAACGAGTCGTACAGGAGGAAGTACATCGAGGAGCCCAAGTTAGAGCACTTGTCAGAGGAGACACAGAAGAATCCGCCAAAACAAAGAACCGTACAGCAACAGGAAAAGCAAGACAAGCTCATCAAGAAAGAAAAGCGCGAATCCGGTCTCGAATCCAATCGTTCCAGATCTTCTTCGCGTCGCGAGAGGAGGAAACGAGTCCAGCAAGCAATGGAGGATGGCAAGCACATGAAGACTGGTTCACTAGAGGCTCTCGAAGAAGCGGATGCCAATGGAGATCTTGAGCAGCAACGACCTTTCGAGCGGATAGGACCTGATAGCACATCTATGGATGGACCTGTGACCCATGCGCGAGCTATGCGAGGAGAGATTCCCGTGCGAGGTCCGAATCCAAACCAGCCATACTACATCACACCACAAGAAGAAGCACAGAGTGGAGTAAGTGAAGCATGTCTGAAGGATCGGCTTCGGTGAAGGCTAATCTTGAGTAGTCAGTACTGAAAGACCAAGACGGTCTCAAGCTCACGTTAGAAGCCAATCTGGACATTGAGATCGAGTTGAAAGCCAGCATTCGCGGTGACTTGACCCTCTCGTTATAGTAAGTGATTTCCTCCCCCCCACCCGGCTCGGAGCAGTTGGATAACATCCTCATCGTCAATGACGCTGCATCGCTACTGTTTGTCTGGGCATCAGAAGATCACACAGTAACAGTCGTGAACTTCTAGTGCATGAGCGCGAAACACACCTCAGCGCTGGTCTTACGGCCGCACGTAGTACGGGATAGACTTGCTGACAGCTCTTGTCTTGCAGCGAGTAAGCCTCAACGATCGATATGTACAGCAATTTGCTGCTGTTTCATGAGGGACTCTGAGAGTAATGACATTTGCAACAATAAAGGTCCGGACACAGAGAGTTCGAATGTTGTAGAGTACTTCAAGGAAAGCCGCTCAGTGGTGGCTACAGGAGCGTGGTCGATTGGCGTGTTGCGCAGGGAATCGAGAGCCATCTCAAGTCTTGTAGCGAGTCCAGCATATACAAGCCGAAACAGTCCTTAAGTCTCACTGGCCGTTGAAGAGCCCTTTGATTGAATCGAGACAGTGGTCCTTGTCCCTGCTTGAGCTTACAGTAGTCGCAGTAGCACTCTGGATCTGGTCGAGTGCTTTGACGTGATGCATGCGCCCTACCATCGATCCGTGTCTGCTTATTGTATTGATACAATGCCTGCGATATGGCTGCCATCCTCTGTAGTCACGGCTATCTGCTGCGCCGTAAGAAAGTCCAGTAATACGCGAAGCCAAAGCCAGCTCCAGCTAAGTGCGCGATATGCCCTACTTGCTGCGGGCCCAATATCGTCGGCGAGTTCGTCAGGTTCGACTCTGGCGATCTCCATTGGGTGATGGCGCCGTAAAGATCATATAGGATGGGTAAAGCTGCGGCTGGACTCGGGTGCAGGGCAGTGACAATGGCCGAGAAAGCACAAAGGACACCACTAAATCCAAAGCTATACGTTGGCCTGTGTCCTTCGGCAGAAGTCCTGCTTGTAGACCACTTATGGCCGACCAATGAGACTGCGCTTGAGACGAGGCTGGCTCCGAGTGTTATGCAGCAAGCATGTAGACCATTGAAGCGGCGGGCTCTGCTCAACGGCTTTACTAACACAGCGTAGCTTGCCATGTTCCCTCCGAAGTGCTTAAGGTCGACATGTACAAACGAACCCGTAAGTAGTGTCCAAGGCCTTTGCCAGATTTGTCCTGGCTTCAACGCGAACATATCCAGGAATGATGACACTTTCTCGCGAACGGCCAGGCGAGGATCCGTAGCTGGTTCATTGATATCGGCGAGTGTGAAGACGTTACCTCGTCTGATTAGTTGTTGTCTTGCTCGTGGAGATCTCTTCCACAGACTGTGGATGTAAACAAAAGCCGGTAGGTTCAGTAGCGCCAGCAACAAGAGAGCATCCATGGTCGATGAAGAGCTGAAAGGTAATGTCTGAAGCCATGGCAGATTTGCTACGCGTGATGTCCTTGTCGTTCGATACCGGGATTCCAGGTGATGTTGTATAGTTTCCCTTGTGGTGAGAGGTAGCAAATCGTCGTCCCAAAGAGATGCACCGAATCTTTCCATCAGATCTTCCATGCTACTTGGGACTGGGGCCAGACCGACGTAATTTCAGGCTTTGCAAAGCAGCGAGTAGAGTGTGGTGGCGAGGACCGATAAGCTCGATGGATGGATTCGTTCTGATGAGAAATGATAGAACACAGAGAGTTCATGATGTTCGGAACAGAGTTCGTCAGCCCTAGCTCACAGTCCCTTTCTGGAGATGGTACGCATGGGCCGGCCCTGGGCCCTTGCATGAACCCCACCATTTCTCGAAGTCTGCTAGCCGAGAGCTCTCCAAGGCTCGCTGGTCCCGAAGCTGTGCCAACGACGTGGGCTGTGAGTGAAAATCGCTTTGACAACATGTCTGGACACAGTCACCCCCATGATGGTGGGGCATCGCACTCTCATGCTGCAGCTGATCATGGCCATACGCATGAGATTCTCGACGGTCCTGGGTCTTTCCTGGGCCGAGAGATGCCAATAATCGAAGGCAGAGACTGGAAAGATCGAGCATTCACGGTTGGTATCGGTGGGTATGTCTGGTCCTGGCCTCTAAAGAGCTCGAAGTGCTTTGTAGCAACTGTACTGATCACAGTCTGAGAATTTAGGCCAGTAGGTTCCGGCAAGACTGCGTTGATGCTCGCACTCTGCCTCGCCCTTCGAGACCAATACAACATCGCAGCTGTGACGAACGATATCTTTACCCGCGAGGATTGCGAATTCCTCACGCGCCACAAAGCGCTTCCGGCAGAACGTATCAGAGCGATCGAGACTGGAGGTTGTCCTCACGCTGCAGTCCGCGAGGATATCTCACAGAATCTCGCAGCTCTACAAGATCTGCAGAAAGAGTTCCAGACAGATCTGCTATTAATCGAGTCCGGGGGAGACAATCTTGCTGCCAACTACTCACGAGAGTTGGCGGACTACATCATCTATGTGATTGATGTTAGCGGAGGTGACAAGATTCCTCGAAAGGGAGGACCGGGAATCACTCAAAGCGATCTTCTCATCGTCAACAAGACAGACCTGGCCGAGCTCATAGGAGCTGATCTGAATGTTATGGACCGAGATGCCAGGAAGATCAGGTAAGGCTATAGGCGACGGACCCGTTGAGAGTTGTAAAGTCCAGGCTAACGATGAGGCACAGGGAGGGCGGACCAACCATCTTCGCGCAAGTGAAGAACGGAAAGGGAATGGACCAGATCATAGACCTGATCTTGAGTGCGTGGAGGAGTTCTGGAGCGGCGGCCACAACCAATAATGCAAACAAGTGATGCATCAAGCGTAGAGAGTAACATTGGCTGCACATACCAGAAGGTGTATCTGTATAGGCTAGTTCAATGAGCTAAAGGTTTCATTGTAGCAACAGCTCAAGTGTAACGCGCCTCAAGTTGACGATGCATGGCAACCCGAATGTGCATCTCTTCGTGGACGATCGATCGTGCTGTGCAGGAGTCGCACATGCGAAGAGCTTTTGCAATACGTTGACGAGCATGCAAGCTGTAACGCATCGTGCCACCGTGATCCAGAGTGAAGAAGAACGGTCTGGTCGACCCGAGCAGTAGCACGTTGTGGAAGATCAACAGACAAGGCAGATCCACTTCTGCAGGGCCGTTCGCCAGTTGACTCGATCATGCATGCTGCAGCTCGAGCCTCGGAAGACAGGGGGCCAAACCCTAGTTTCTGGTGCCAACACGAGGGGCTCAGATGTCTGCTGTGTCTTTGTGAGCGTCGCGAAGGTGTGTGTCTCGTGAGTAGTGATGAAGGGGTCGCATTGCTCGCTCAAACTCATGTCAGAATACCAAGACACATTAGGCAAGAGCTCCCTTGCGCCTGCCAATTGGAGCCGCGGCAAGTACGTTTCTTAGCGTCGACCACTCCGCTGGCTCTCAAACTCTCAAACCTTCTGAACTTCATTCAGGGTACCATTTGTGTCTTTCTTGGATGTTTCTTATGTTGTCTTTGCGCGCAGGCAGTGATTTACATGCTTGTCGCTCGTTGCGTGTCCCGCTCAACTCGTGGTGAGTCAGGGCGTACGCCAATGCGCTGTCAGGCAGAAGAGCTCGATGTGGCGTGGCTGTGAGAGCGGCAGGCGTGTGTGTATCAGGAAAGAGTCGTGTCGCAGAGCGTTTCACTTGATGCTGAAGTCGCCGTCAAGTTTCGCAGTGTGACGAGCAGCCCACAGCCCATACGAGCAGCTGGTCGTCATACAAAGAAACGCAAGGGAAACACACCAGCGCCGGTACGACACCTTGCTGTCACCACCACCACCATGGCGTCGACCACCAATCCATTCGTGAACCCGATTCGGCTACCTTCACCTACAAACCGCATACACGCGCGCAAGCCATCGCGCTCGCCTACTAGGCAACAAGATGTTCGCGAGACCGACTCCCTTCTCCGCGACCTTTCGCCAACCTCGACTCTACGCGCCTTCGTGACTGACCCCAACGACATGGGCTCGAACGCCGACATTCTGGTCGCCAGCATCAGATCCGCCACCATGTCAGAACGAGGCTTGGGCGCAAAGGCAGCACAGACGTGTTTGGACTTGCGCAATTGGACGAGGGAGATTGAGAACTGGCAATGGCCGGGTACCTTTGAGCAGCCAGGACCTACGAGGAAAGGAGTGCAGCTGGAGAAATCCCATGGCCGCCACAGCACGAATGGAGACTTTGACCAGGACGATGAGGAGTACTGGGGCAGTTTACCTGCCTCACTAGTGCAGCAATACGAGAGGCGAGCCGACGAGATTGGACAAGGTCTGGATGATATCGATGTGGAGGAGCTTAAAGAGTATGTGCTTAACTCGCATTACCGGCACAATTCGCGACCATCGTCTAGAGGGAACATCACTGGCGAGTATAGCGGTGCTGCCACAGAATTAAAGAAGTTGGACGATTTCACAGCTTTGGTGACTGCAACCATTCTCCAGGCTCTACCCTTTCTGTCACGCTTGAATCAACTTCTCGACTTATGGACAATACGATTGATAATTCTACGAGGAGCGCCTCGCTTTCTTCAGGATTTGGAACGTGTTCGATCAGAAATGATGAAATGCTGGGCAGCGATTACTCCTTCTACGGACGACGATGGCACGGAACTCACCAAGGCCACGATGTCAGCAATGAAGTCGAGCATTGAGAACCAGTTAGGCGCTCTGGGGCGGCGACTAGACCGTTTCTTAGATGCTTTAGAAGGAAGGAACGAATGTGTCCCAGACTCTTGGATTGACGACTTTGAATCCTGCGAGTCCGACTACTCGGCATGGACCGTCCAAGCAGAGAGAGTTGTTGTACAGAACGACTGGGCGAGACAGCGCCAATTGCCTATAGCAAGTGCCAACTCGACTGCCACACAAGGATCTTCTATCACGCGTAACGGCCTTCTAGCAGTCTCTGAAACAGAAGATCCCATGTCTGACGACGACGCCGTTCGCAGACCGTCACAGAGCATTCGATCAAGCGTAGACGAGGCTCAACTTGCCAAAAGCCCATCATTTACTTCCTCTACTGCTTCTCAACAGGCTAGAGTGACTGAGTTGAGCACGACTGAGCCCTGGACGAACACCAATAGAGCTGTTTCGGCACCTCTAAGCATGGCTTCACATAACTCCCCTGGCCTGCCTGGAGAAGTGGAAAGTGAAGGGCGAATATCTGCTGTAGCTTCCAGCATCGAGAGATCGGCCTCGACCAACTCACGAAGCAAGGAAGAGACGACAGGCTCAGTCGCAGCAAAGCGCGCGGCGTTCCTTCGAGGTATCGAAGGGAATCAATCACTTAATAAGTCTGATGCTGCGAGCCCTGTTCGACCGTTTGAGCGCGCCAGCAATGCTTTCACCCGCCTGTTCAAGAAGGACAAGAGTCCAGAACAAATCGCACCGAAGAGAACAGCATCAAGGCTAGCTGAAAGTAGAACTTCGACTACCGAGAGAAACGCATTGTCGCCTGCCTCCTTCGTCAGCTCTAGGTTTAACTCCGCCAGCCCGACAGTCTCGACTCAATCTGCTGCCAGCTCCTCGAAAACCTCCGTGGACGATGATGTTGATGATACATTGCCTAGCGGGTCAGCAAGCAGGGGTATTCAGGAATCCAGTACTGCAGAGAATGCTTTGCCTCTGACGTCGAAGTCAAGCGGTAGTCTGTCTTCTCCATTCCACTCACCAGAGAAGGAAGAATTCCCTGAGCAGTGGCCGCTTTCTCCCAGTGCAGGGACTCAACCATCTGCGCCTTCTTGCGCGTCACAAAGACGTGATGATGAGTTGGAAACGCCCTCGACACCCATAGACACAGACGTTTTTCACAAGACTTTCATTGAGAGCTTTCCGGGATCTGAAGATCACAAGCACAAAGCTGGCAGACGTGCATCGCTTCCTCGCTCTCAGCGCTTGCCATCACACGATGTGCCACTTCTGTCTGAGAATACCGACTGGGCGCCTGAAGCTAGAGCAGCACGGCGCGCATCTGCTTCACCGGCGAGACCAAGGACGGCGCCATCGTTTGCAGTCAGCCACGCGCCTGGGAATGATACTATGCCACGTCTCACAAACGAACTTCGTGCTGAGCAACTTCAGATACGGCCCACACAATTCAAAGCAGCCAGCTCTCTGCAATTGAGGATACCCAACGACATAGAAACAAGCGATGGAGAAATTGCAAGCTCCTTCAGGGTCAAGCGGGCGTCGGTCGCATCCATTGAGGCTTTCTCGCGTTCCGAGCTGAAGAGCATCGATGTTCCGAAAAGTTCGCGCCAAAGTAGTGTGTCCTCTCGCAGATCACCCCCACAGACACCTGCGGGTCCTTCTAGGAGACCATCAGGTGTTCAACAGCAAGAGAGGGCGTCTCTGGATAATGCCGCCACAGCTGTTGCTGCTACGAACGGCGCCACATTAGCTGCTCGACGATCCAGTCTACCCAGCCAGGCTTTAACGTCACCCCAATTCAGCACACCAGAAATCACTCGTTCGAGTCCAGTCCTGGAACATACTCCGGCGTCACTCGAGGCTTCATCGGCACCATTGAACATCGTGATGAAGAAGCTTCGTGGCAACAAACCCACTGCCATGCCCGAGGCCATGCACTCTAGCCCTGTCAGTACCCAAGGAAGCTCACCTGCTGTAACACCGACTCATGCAGATCAATTCGATCGTCACGTATCCGAGGTTCTTGAAAGACTACCGGCGCCCATACGCTTCAAGGCCAGAGCTGGAGCCGAGACACCGCTCGGTCGGGTACGTGGCTACAGTGGGTCACGCTCCAAGACACCGACTATGCGCAGTTCGCAGAAGAGCGGAGACATGACCATTGCACCAGCAGAGTCCTCGCCGAGAAAGTCTCGTGCTGCTGCTGACTCCGAAGTGAAGCTTTACCATCTCACGCACACCGGCAGAGACGATCCGATCAAGCTGTTTGTGCGATTAGTAGGAGAGGGTGAACGTGTCATGGTTCGTGTCGGTGGTGGCTGGGCAGACCTTGCTGACTATCTTCGCGATTTCGCAAGCCATCACGGCAGTCGTACCGTCTCGGAAGGAAACCTGGAAGTAGCTGCATTGCCGACAGCGCCGCTGAGTACACGTAAGTTTAGTAATCCTGCGGAATATCAGAGAGCGAAGACTCCTACCACTCCAAGAGAAGTCAGACCGGTCAGCAGTGACGAGGACGACATACCATTGAAGCGGCCACCTTTCGATTCCCGTGAGAGCGCAGTCAGCATCTCTGGCACTCCCACCAATACTGGCATCACCACGAGCTCGACGCCGAAGTCGACCAAGTCGGGATCTTCGAACTCACGGCCTTCCACGGCAAGCAACTCTAGGCCGTCTAGTAGACAGGCTCAGAATCCGAATGCAGCCGAGATAGGTCTCTCCGGTCCCTCGAGTGCCGCCAAGCGTGCTGGTCTGCCTGCGGAGAAGCGCGCTTGGGTGGAAGGCATGATATCACGCGCCAAGAAGAGCGCAAGTGCAGAAAAGAGCAAAGAGGATAAAGAGAAATACTTCAATGAGATGGGAAAAGCTGGAAGCACCCGAAGAGTGATCTTCAGATCTGGCAGCGGCGCAGGAGCCTTGCAGGACAAGACAAATAAATAAGTGATGCATTGGCATTCAAAAGTATTAAAGTGTTTAGAAACATAGCAGGAGCCGTTTTTCTGTACACTATTCGATTGTACAGTATGGGCGACTGGTCATTGAGGAAGACAGAACTATGAAGAAGATATGAATGGCGAACAGAGCATTGCATTAGATACCCACACAGCCGATCTCCAATTATGGAGACTTTTCTCTTCAGATACCTGTTCACTTGTACTTTCTTCTGCCATAGTACCCATCATTGTGCTGACTGGCTACAGAACCAATGTGCGCAGGCCGTATCATCGCAGCACTTGTATTATGTTGTTGTACTTGCAGCCTGCAGAGCTCGATGACAGGGTTTCTTGCATACTGCTATATACTGCAAAGTTGATCTCTCCTCGCGCCGAGAGAGCTGATGAAGATTCATTTCTCCGGGAATGATCTGGATTGCAGTGGCTTGTTCTTTGCGCGTGAGCGTGAGCCCGCGGCAGGAGACCAAACCTCGCATCTTCTCTTAGGCTCAGGTCGGCGTCGGTCTGGATGTGCAATGCCTTGGTCGCTGCTGATGGACAGAGATGCGTGCGAGTGGAGCACAAGTTTTCGACTTCCTGTCCTCCGCCGCGAGATGAGCTTTGCCGCAGTATGCAGGCGGCCTAGATGCTGACGAATACTTGCTCGGAGTGGTGGTCTGATGTTCCAGCGGCTTCACATGAACTTGTTATGTTGCATTGGTCGAGAACCCTCGACGTTGCCGCCTCTCCAACTATGGGCATTGTCTACGTTGCTTTAAGACCCTCAGATCTTTTCGCGTAGCGATGGAGAAATGATCATAAGTGTGGATCCTACACTCCAAGGTGTCTCTGATTGCTGGTGCGATCCATGCAGCTCGGCGCGGAGACAGTGCAAGGACGGTGATGGCCATTTTCTTCGAGCCTTGTAAGCAGTACACAATTGAGACCGAGGAAGGTGGTCATTACCGCCTCTCCACGTTGCACGGCGTTCTCTACGCCGCTCAAAGCACAGCTGTTTGCTCAAATTGCCGAAGTAGGCAATTGGAGAGTCGACAGAAGTGTTCAGCATATGCTCGATATCTCTCTGGTATCCGTTGCCTTCAGCGCAGCTCTGCGTAGAGACAATGTAAGGACGGCAGCGCCCATTCACTTCGAGCCTTGTATCAGTCCACAATTGAGACCCATAAATGTGCGTCGGGGGTGGGGCCGATATCAGGCTGCCAAGTGAGGTTTCGAAACACGCCACAGCAATCACATCTTCTCATATTCTCTTCCTTTCGCGAACATTCTGTTACCTCGACACAAACCGACATCCAGCACCACGACATCACGACGACGATGTCTCTCCCAACAATGAACAACCGTCTGAGTAGACGCCAGGAAATGCTCTCACTCATGTCCGGTATCAGATTGGCGCCGCGTCCGGTATCAGAAGCGGTAAATACCAATATCATGCCCCCCTCCAGCTTCGTGGCTTACAGTTCAGCACCCCCTCCTCCCGAAGGATGTACTGACCATCTATTAGACACCACCGCAAGACCGCGTCACCACGAGCGACGGCCACTCTCAAACGCACCGCCACACCACCTCCCATACCACGCTCGCACCGTCCTTCGACTCAAGCACATGCAGCGAGCCCGGCGTCATGACTGATTATGGTCTTGCACGTGCACTCAATGCCGTGATCGTGGTGCCGAACGTCGACAATCCCATCGCCACAAAGAAGGACAGGTGAGTCGTGCATGGCTTCTGATCTGTCAACATTCCTAATGCTCTTGTAGGAAATCCGCGGATTACATTGAGACACTCAACGAGCGGCTTCGCGTCCTGCAAGGTGAATTAGACAGAGCCTTGGCCACCCTACGCGAGTTGTCGTGCCTACGAAGCAGTAATATCAAGGACCTTCTTCTGGACAGCAAGTATCTGGATGCAAACGCTTCGGCAGCGCAGCGCTTCCGCTCGTACGTATTCCCACAGAGATCGTTGCCCGTCGACTTGATCCACTACAGCAGTGGCAGTCCACGCGTAGTCGCACGCTGCCAGACATCCAAGGTAACTCTGCTAATGTATGGTTGGTCACTTTAGCTTCAACAAGTTCGTACAGGACCTCAAGGAGCTCCGAGACCTGCCCAAGATGAGCCGCGAAGAGCTCGAGTGGAGATACACCTTCCAGAAACAGCAGAAGAAGGGTGAGTACAAGGACACCAACACCGGCTCTGTCCAGCAGCAGATATACGAACTCGAGAACCAGATTACCGACCTCTCATTGGAGCGTGAAGACTTTGAGGACCAAGTGAAGACCTTGTCACAGAAACTGCGCAAGAATTTCGAGATCATCGACCAGCTCGTTGAGGACAAAGGCTATTTCGAGCACCTGCTGGTGGAATCCAAGCGTGCCTTGATCGATACTGAGAAAGAGCTGGAGAGACTCAGCGAGCAGTTGGCCGGCAGTCAGATCGAGGCCCGCGACTCTAAGCAGCAGCTAAGCTTCGCCACATCGCACATCAACCAACTGCATGTGAAGAACAGGGCACTCTCGGATGAAGTGAAGTCCCTACGTGACCAGAACGCTGAATTGCACGAGAATGCTGGACATCTCCATGCCGAAGCCACGAGCCTCATCGATGGTCGAGAAGAAGCCGAGGAAGACCGTGCCAACCAGCGCCAGCAGATTCGTGAGCTCCAGGAGGACATCGCCGACTACCAGGATGAGAATGCCCAGCTCAAGGCTGAGCTCGCACTCCTCAAGCCTAGGACCGCTCGCCGCGATAGTGTCGTGGACGAAGGCTCCCCAGGCGAGGGACCGCGCTCTACATCTGCATAAGGCATTGCAGTATTTGCAGAAAGAGGCTTCACATCTGCATTTGGCATCGCAGCATTTGCAGAACAGAGGGCTCTACAGCTGCATATCGCATTGCAGTATCTCCAGTACAAGCGTTCAGCGTGGAGTTAAGGAGTCGGGCCAGGTGATTTACAAGTGTCTTGTGGTCATGAATGGATGGGCGGCGACTATTTCGGCGTTGGCTTTCTGATGTCTCCTACTTGAAGCGACGGCGACCACGCTTGGGTGGTTGATCGGTTCGAAGCATTTTGCTTGGACGTGTTTGGTAGATACTGAACACCGAATGAAGCCTAGCTTGGCATGTGAGCTTGAGTATGAAATCGCTTATGTGCACTCATAGCAAATGGAGGCAACCGTGCACCACATTCTCCACAAAGGACCTCCATGCCCTCGGTTTCCTCCCCATCGTCCCAGCCACTCTCCTCATCTTCAACGTCTGCCTCTTGCACATCTCTCTTGCCAGCATCAGGGCTACTGCTCTCCTCACGTTCAGCTTCTACCTCTTGTACATCACTCTTATCAGCAGCAACATTACTGCTCTCCTTATGTCCATCAGTATCTGTAACCCGGAAGTCCTTCAGTACTTCATCTTGTCTTCTGAACATTCCACCAATATCGCGGCCGTTAGCCGTTTTGCTATTGCCTGCTGTCTCTGCCATATTCGTAACCGCTAGATTCAGGAGGCTCAAGTTCCAGCCTGATTTCTCTGGGTGCAACTTGCGAAACATCTGAACAATGTTCTCCCTCACAAGCTTAGCCGCCAGATGATCAACACTATCGCTGAGACTGAACACGAAGTTTGGCAGTGGCGCCGAGTGCGAGATGCGCTTGAAGGATCTGATCCGCGTGCCATCAGGCTGTAATGGCATGCGCGGGCGGGTCGTTAGACGAAGCGTCTTTGGATGAGCAAGCCATTTCTTGGTGGGAGCTGGCTTTGGCTTTGCTGAGGGACTCTTTTCTCGTTCTTTTGCGTCTAGCTGCTCGCCGAGATCAAACTCGTCTTCATCGGCAAGCAGATCTATTCTCATCCTGCTGAGCAGACTGCGCGCTAGTGCATCCAACTCTCTGAGAAGTTCCGGCATCGTATCTAAGCGGATGTAGCTGTCTTCGATGGAGATCTGGCTAGGCACGTTCTTTGCCGAGCTGACTTCGGAGTCGTCGTCGCCATGCAGCTAAATCGAACAGTAGAAGGTAAGCAAGTATCTCCAGTGAGGGCTGGAACTATGTATACTCGAGCTCATTGCTGGGTGTAGTCACAATTGCGCAAAGACAGATAGATTTGAAGGCTGTACTTACTAGACTCCAAATCTTGTGGCCAATTCCATGCGCAAAGCCAGGACCGGCCAATAGCTTCTCAAGCGACTCTGCACTGACACCGGGATAGGTGCGGAACGCCTCGACCGTGACAGCTTCCTTCGTGCCACCGTATACTAGCCCTTCATCGATGGCGGCCGGGCGCTGCAAATAATGTTCTCGCAATTTCTGCGCCAGCTTGAAACCAATACCTGGGATCTTGCCGATGTCGTAGGGGTCCAGAAAGGTCGTGACATTGCTTGAGGTACCTCCTTGGGCTTCCAATGGTGGCATCAAAGTAGTCTGGCCCTTTGGCTTGTTTCTGGTAGCATCGCTCGAAGGTAAGCCGCAATCTCAGATGTGCACGCACTTGGTGAGGGTGTCTACCGTCTATGGGCTCAAGGAACACCCTGCTGGTGATT
The DNA here is from genome assembly GCA_022570795.1 of Sphaerulina vaccinii. Classification (NCBI taxonomy): domain Eukaryota; kingdom Fungi; phylum Ascomycota; class Dothideomycetes; order Mycosphaerellales; family Mycosphaerellaceae; genus Sphaerulina; species Sphaerulina vaccinii. The sequence continues at coordinate 817,896 of JAKUDP010000014.1, forward strand.
ATATGTACTTACAAAGATCCAACAAGCTTCGAGAGAAGTTTGTTCGTGGCGATTCCTGCCGCGCAGGTATAGCCTTTCTGGGACTCCAGTTCATGCCGAATATGCAAAGCTAGGTGGGATCCAAGACGGAGGCGGAAGGTCAGATCATCGCATTCTTCAGGAGCAGCGTAAGCCTTGGGATATGCGTGTCCGGCGATTGACGTGGCATCGTAGGTAAAGCCACGAGTGGGGTCATCTCGAGCCAGCTGGAAGAACGAGTGCTCCAAGTCATGTCGGTTCAGCAGGTCGATATTGTGCTCGACCATGTCTGTAACATCTAGCCAGACTTCATCGAAGCCCAGTCTCTCTGCCTTGTCGCTCCATGAGAAGCTCCTGATGAAGTTGTATAACTCTTTACTAGCATCGCGGAAGATGCTGATGTCTTCTCCCAGCTCAATGATCACGTCGGGACATATGCGGCGGGCCTCCTTGATGAGCTGTAGCTTGTGTAGGCCTCTGTCTCTGGCCATGAAATTGCAGGTGACGATGATCTGCTTTTGCTGTACAGCGAAGGGTAGGCTCTTCAGAGCCGGATTCTTTGCTTCGAACACAGATGCGTAGAAGGCATCATAATCGAAGTGGATGATTACCCTCTTTCGCGACGTGCTCTTTCTGGTCTCCATTCTGGCTTCATCTTGCGGGCTAGAGTGGTCCAGCTGTCAGCGCAATCGCTCGATGCGTTGCTTGATTGATGATGTCCAAGTCCCTGCGTGAAAGTGCCCTGGATTCCGCAATACAGCACGGGAAAGCCAAGCCCACGCTAAGAGCCTCTCCTTCTCTCCTTCCTTGAAATTGTACTGCTCTGCGACAATCACCGGCGCAACGACTCTCTTCCCATGTTCACGGACCATTCACCACAGCGACTCATTCTCAGTTGAATACGAAGCCACATAATAACGTTGTATAAGTGAGCGCAGACGTTGTATCATGGCCGTCCAACTCCAACAACAGGGCCCCCGCCCACATGAACCGACCACCAAAACTCCGAGCGCAATACAAGCTGCAGTAGGTTAAGCAACCGCGACCTTACGAAGAACGGCTGGCGCTTATCACAGAGCCTGGTCTGAACTACGTATTGCCCTGAAGCACATTTGGCCCGACAATACTCTACATGTCGTTACGTCCGAGACAACTCCAGGCAATTATAGCTATGCATGGCTTGTTCGGCCAGTCTATGACTTCAGTCGTGTAAGTATGCATCGCAACTCAAGCAGCCTATAGTCTGGCATGGTCGTTCTCTCACGCAAAGTCCCTCATCCTGGATTGGACGTTCGACAGCAGCCTATCGATCTTCATGGGGGCACCTATAGCTGTGCCAACGATAAGCAAGCTGCACCAGCCCGGTGCCGTGTGCGGTGGCTTGCATTTCAACGTAGGAGGTACACTTGCAAGCCACTGCGATCTGGTCTGAATGTTACGCAATCCGCGTATTATTGCTGTCCTGCTCGACTGTCTGCTGGAGTTGTATACCACAAGCGAAGCTCACAAGGAGAAAGATCGGCCAATTCGTGGCTCGTCTGTATTGCGACACGTCCGGTAAGGCCATGCGCTGGCGATGACGAAACTTGCAAGGCTATGCAACCTGAAGAGTGCTCATTTTCGAGTGATCACAGCCCGTCGCTATTGCCACTTCCCTCTGGCCAGTTTCGCCATCATTGTCCACGCGTGGTTCCGTAAGCGCTCGGATCATGCGTGCGCGCCAGCTGGTGATTGTCACAGGAAGGTCACAGGCAGTCCTTTGCGAAGTGCTAGACGTTCCAGACAAAATCCAGAAGTATAAGACTGTGAGAGATAGAGTGGTTCTGCACGAAGCAGTGGATATGCTCCCTATTAGTCCTTCCTCCTTACAGGCTGGCAGAAGTGCTACCATAGAATGCTCTCGCCTGCGTGTCGTGCCCACTCCACTCCGCTCGTGTTGCTTGAGGAGCGAGGTGTGGCTAACCTAAACGAGCCAGATCCTGGCAGTCTATTTTGGCGATCTACGCTCACCAGGGTTGCTAGCGCTTAAATGTTAGACGCAGCGATCCCTCAGACGGCGCATGTCGCCATTCGTTGCTCTATTTCTGTTGTACACACTTTCGCCGTACGCAGATTAAAGAGGTGAGCAGACCCTCTCTGCAGCACCCCGCTGTGGTCTTTGCGTCTTCTACTATTGCTCTTAAACGACAGCTGCGCAGGAGTAGCTTTTTCGTCAGCCGCTCGTGTCATCTTGTCTATTGGAGCACACGAGCTTCATCTGCTGATCCGGTTCTGGTCTGCGCCATTACCCCAGATCAAGAACATTGCTCTTGATTTGGCCAGTCGCCTTGCTGTAATACGAAGAGTCAGCAACACAAGCGGATAGAACGTCCACCACTTGCGATACATTACGGCACGAGAATCTCGCCGCATCGATCAAGCCTGGTGCTTTGCTGTTTTACATCCACGAGGTCCTATCAGCGCTGAGACAGTGGTGTTGCCGAGTGCATGAAGCATGCTAGCTTTCATGTCACCACCTATATCGATTCACACCCACACGGACAGCAGCACCATGTCACTCGCCATATTGCCATCTCAACCTATGGCATATAGCGAGTCACTGGCACCCACATTGTCAACAACCCGGCCGTCGCCAGCCAAACGACCGAAACTCTCGTTAGACACGAACAATGTGCCATCACTCTTTGGCAAAACTTCTACAAGCCTGCGGTTAGAGACCTTATCGACGACATCTCCAACAGCACGAAACACCTTCCGGAATGCACATAATCCACCAGTGCAACACAAATCATTATCGAAACCAGTGCTATCACCGCTCTCAACAACAACAACCACTCAGCAAACACCAAATAGCGAATCTGCTGCATCTTCTGCAACAACTACGACATCAGTATCATCGATCGATTCAATATCGAGTGTCATTCCTTACAAGCTCGCATATAAGCATAACTCAATTCTGATCAACTCACCGATCCCTCGGGCCCCGAGACGAGCACCATTTGCTCGAGCACGAATGTTTCCAGCGACCAAGAAGGTGGCGTTCAAAGAGCCACTGACGGAAGATGTGAAGACAACCCAGTTCACTCTTCGCCACTCCGATATCGAGTCGTCAACATCGACTATATCGACACTAGAGCTCTCTCCTTCAAACACTGAAGCTAAGCAGTCCACGCTGGAGCAAGATCACAAAGAATCTCATGAGGACCACGATCAATCACATCCGAGCTCACCGCACACAGGAGACAAGCGCGAGTCATCAGATGAAGAAGACAGCGATGGTGGCTCATGCCCGGCCACTCCTGTTGCCGGCAGGAGGAAGAGACATCGGCAATGGGTGTGGACTCTGGCGAGCGGGGTTTCGGTGACAGGCCAGTCGCAGCAGCCAGCGAGTGTCGACGAACCTAATGGCAAGGAAAGTGATCGATAACGCGAATGAGCTCTCGTAGTTTCAATGGCCTGATGGACAGCTTCACAACTTATGGTCGCTATGGCGGCTTTGCATTGGAAATGATGTTCATGTGTCTTTTTGGCGACGATACCCACATCCTGTAGCAATGATCAGTATATTGTTTGATTGTGCTTCGTGCTTGCACAATCTATGCGCGGCTTCTGTCCAATCTCTACCTCACTTACCGTCTTGTGCATTTAGACTTTGCGCCAGCGCCCTCTGTTCACTTTCTCTATTGATCTGCATCTTCCCACATACAATATTGAATATAATGAACTTGAGCAAGAGCAATCCCACATCTGTGCTCATTCATCACAATGAGCCAAGAAGTGAGCTGGAAACCGGGCCTGGTCAGCACACGCAGAATGAGGTCACGATGTTCTCTACCCATGCAACCATGCTTCGCGTGACACAAAGGTGTCGTGGGAAGTCGTTCTGCAAAGAGAAACATCAGTAAGACAGATCAGGCCCACACCGAGTACATATAGCCATGGCGAAAGACCAGCAGCAACAACTTCCGGACAGGAAAGAGCTGGAGGCCTCAATCGACGCACTGCAGAAAGTGCAAAGAGCACAGTCCATGGCTAAACAACTCAAGGAAAAGGCTGCTCTGGCGGCGTCGCCAGCGGAACGAGAGCGGCTGTTCAAGGAAGCCTATGAGAAAGAGATTGAAGCCAATGGGCACAGCAAGCTGGCGCGATGGATGCAGAGTGGAACGTGGCAAGGCCTCTTTGGAGGCGGTGGCATCGGTGTCGGGGTCGGAATGGGGCTGGGTGCTGTGCTGGGGACACTTCTAGGAGGTCTATTGACAGTGCCAACGACACTTGTTGGTGGCCTCATCGGTAGCGGTGTTGGAGCTGTTCATGGACCTTGGATCACGGTCGGCGGCATACAAAAGCGTTTCGAGGATGCCTCGCCGCAAGAGGTTGTCGACGCAATCGAGCAGGAGCAGAACAGATCGAATCCTGTTGAAGGGCCAGAACGTAAAGCCTCGACTGGAGAGCGCTTCGAGGAGCAGGAACAGCTGAAGCCGAGGAAGAAGCCACGTAAAATCGAGATCCGATCACAGCAACCAGTGGCAGCCTCGACGCAATCAGAGAGCAAAGGATCGTGACAGAGCAAAAGTGGCCTCTCCGACCACCTGTCTCAAGACCTCATCAAAGCCTACGAGCGCATGCTATGCGAGGATTCAGCATCCACTCCCACATCAGCACAACTGCCTCTGACTAGTGGCGAGTCCCTTGGCTAAAAAAGGCGCTATCTTGCTCTCACGAGAGGAGGCAGAACCCAGATCACTTAACGAACCAAAGCAAAGAGGCAGTGCTATGCAAGTCCAGCCAATGCAATTTTGGCTTCCTCCATATGCGATAGCAATACCGGCTCGACTTCGACTGTATGCCTAGCTTTACCGGCTGAGACACGACGGGTCCCCAACGGCTGATGCAGATACACTCTGCTTTCCGAACATAACGTTTCCTGTCAAACACGCAAGTGTATCTATTGGCCAATCAGACAAGCGGTATTCACAACTCCGTGTCTGCTGGGAAGGTCGCAGGGCTGGGATGCCTTCACTCTTTGTATAGAACACGCCGATCGGCTCGATAAAGTATAAGCTTACTGCATACTTCACAGACCAATCGACATTGCGAATGCGCCATAGTAGAATGGCATAGCCCTGCATCTACTGTGACGTTCAGTTTCAACATCAAAGCTGGTTCTTCACCTTACTCGTTCTTCGCGTTCACTGTTCTTGTCAATATTGGCGTCAACTCTTTCTTCAGACAAGATGAAGTCCACGGCCACGATAGCGCTATTGGCTGTGTATGCCACGACAAGCTATGCGTCATGGGGAGGATACTACAACAGCGGCGACGACAGCACCAGCAGTACCAGCAGCGAGCCATACTCCAGTGGTAACGGCGGCGACAGTAGCGGCGACTTCGATGGCAGTGGCTTCAGCAGCTTCGGCTTTGGCTCATCATTCTCGTCGTACCACAAGAAGCTGATAGCACATGCTGTGCTAGCGACTGTCGCCTTTGGGTTCATGTTTCCTGCTGGAGGGATTCTGATGTATGTCTCTGAGACCACATTGTGAACACAACACGCTGACTATCACATCCAGCCGCCTTGGTAACTTCCGTGGACTCTGGCTAGTGCATGGCCTATGGCAATTATTCACTTACTCTGCTTACATTGCCGCCTTTGGACTTGGTGTATGGGTAAGTACTCATCAGCTCGAAATGAGATGAAGACCGTCTACTGAACAACGATCTTCTCAGCTTGTACGTACCAGTGGGCGAGGCACGATACATGACCCGCATCCTATCATCGGCATCATACTATTGGGCTTGATCTTCTTTCAGCCGTTCTTCGGCCTGATGCACCATTTACTCTTCAAGAGGCACCTACGAAGGACATTCTGGAGTTATGCACACCTATGGCTTGGACGTATCATCGTAACGCTCGGCATTATCAATGGAGGACTTGGGTTGAGACTGGCGCGAAGACTGCCCATTGGACGTCCTAGTCGTGGTGCCATAATCGGCTATAGCGTTGCAGCTGGTGTCATGTGGCTTCTTTATGTGCTTGCTGTGGTCCTGGGCGAAAACAGGAGACGTAGAGTGAGGCAGACTGCTGCTCAAGCCTCAGGCAATGAAAAGGCTTATGCAAGCAGCAAGAGCAGTAGCCATAATCCCGAAGGAAGGGCACAATACGCATGATTCGACATGTCGCTATCGCGTTATGAGGCAGCAAGCACATTGGCGGTCGACGGACTGTACGGAAAAGCAGCATAGCAGCATATTATGGCCCTAGCGTTGGCATGAAGCAGATTTGCAACTACTATACGACTTCAGCATACATTCAACGCACCCGAAATAGTTCTCAAACTGCGCCTCGCTGAGATTCGAGATGGACTGCCTGCACTTACGAATACCTGGTGTTTGTCAAGACTGCAGAGACAGGTTGAGATTGGCGAGATCTCTCTGTTCATATCCACGATCTTTTCAGGAACGCAGATAACTTAAGCCTCTGATGATATGAACGATCAAATCCACCAGCCCTTGGGTTTTCTATTCCCGGATCTCCAGACTCCAGAGTCTCAGAGACCAAGACGAGCATTGACGCCGATCTCGGGTATCAAAGCGCCTGGTCGGTTATAATCCCCACACTCCTCCATCTTGTTATTCCCGCGGCTAGAAGAGCTTCACGAACCGCGTCTGTAGAGTTCTATAAAGCACTTGAGCATGATGTCGTGTGCATCCCATTCCTTTTTGCTCACTCTCCTCAATCTCCTCCCATCATCCTCACTCACACCACTTTTCTCGAGAATTCCCTAAGCCATTGTCTCTGAATGCGTGTATAAACAAGCAAGAAGCAGCTCCGCGACGTCATGGCCTCCTCAATGCGAAGCTCGCAAGCTTCACGTCTCACACAGACAGCAGCACGTACGGCATCGCAAAGCTCGAGAAGATGCTTCTCGAGTTCTTGTCGGAGAGCTGGTTACGATGATACGGTCCATAATCTCAAGATTGGCAAGCATACTCGTGTCATGTACCAAGGCTTCACGGGAAGAGTAGCAACAGGAAATGCAAAAGACAGCTTAGCATATGGCACAAACATTGTGGGTGGCGTCACGCCTGGCAAGGAGGGTGAGCATATTGGCTTGCCTCTATTGCCAGATATGAGAAAGGCCAAAGAACAGCTCAAGCCAGATGCCACAGCAGTCTTCGTGGCTGCCTCACAATGTGCCAAAGCCATTGAAGATGCCATTGAAGCAGAGATTCCACTGATTGTTTCGGTGGCTGAACATATTCCCGTTCACGATATGATGAGGGTGAGATAGATAATCAACAAGCTATTTGCATCGCATACTGATCTTACCAGGTTGCAAGCATACTGAAGACACAATCAAAGTCTAGACTGGTTGGTGCCAATGCTCCTGGAATCATCGCACCAATTGGTTTCTGTCGAATCGGTTTCCAGCCATTGCCTACCTTCGCGCCTGGACACATCGGTATCGCAGCCAAGTCAGGCACTCTCTCTTACGAAGCGGTAGCGTCCATCACTCGGTCTGGCCTTGGTCAAAGCCTGGTGATTGGCATGGGTGGTGACATTGTGGCTGGTACCAACCTCGTCGATGCCTTGAAAGTCTTTGAAAAGGATGACGAGACTGAAGGTATCGTGTTGATCGGAGAAGTCGGTGGAAAAGCAGAAGAAGATGCAGCACAATGGATAAAGGACTATCTCCAGAGAGAAAAGAACCCAAAGCCTATCGCGGCGCTCGTTGGTGGCAAGTGTGCAAGACCAAACACAATCATGGGCCATGCAGGTGCCTGGGCAGCTCGTGGGGAGAATGATTCCCACCAGAAGTACAGTATACTCCAAGAAGCCGGAGCGAAAATGGTCGATCACCCAGAGAACTTTGGCGGTGTGATGAAGACACTTCTCACCCAAAGTGGTCGAGACGTGGGCAAGATCCAACAAAACGCACAAGCTACTCAGAAGCGTGGCTACCACACTCTACGACGCAGCATAGCATCGACCCGCTCCACCTCAGGCCCAGCGCTCCGCCCACGACATCAAACACAACAACAACGCGGGCTACATATCGCTCCCGAGCTGACTCCTGTCCCACTATACCCATACCTATCCAAAGTCTCCGGCTTATCACTCGCACTGGACGAAGCACCCAAGAACGGCTATTATATCGGTATAATAGTCGACCGAACAGAACGAAGTCCTTGCATAGCCGTAGCACCAACCGCCGACCCATCCGCCATCGACGCACGAGTAAAACGCTTCCCATACGACTGGCAAGAAGGTCCCACAGAAGCCCTCATAAACTCCGCAGTCGACCACCTACAAATCGGATCATCCCAACAAACAGCCAAACAACAAACAACACAACTAATCACCTCTCTCGCAAAAATGTACAAAGAAAAAGAAGCCATAATCCTCTCAGGCTGCGTCTCAGTCGAAGAAGGCTCGGACGGTAATCTCAAACTCCATCAACAATCTCTAACTCTCATGTTCGACGACGCAGCCTACAGAAGCACGAAACGACAAGAAGACATCCATCGTCTAAGACAGAAAGATCAAGAAGTACCAGAAGAAGTCGAAGCAGAGAAAGACGGAATCGTCTACGTAAAATTCGACGACCCTGAAGGCAAAATCGGAACATTAGTCAACGGCGCAGGATTAGCGATGAACACAGTCGATGCACTCAAACTCCACGGAGGCCGAGCAACAAATTTCCTCGATACAGGAGGTAAAGCCACGTCGGAGACTGTGAAGAAGAGTTTCGAACTTATCTTGCAGGATCCACGAGTCAAGGTCATTTTTGTCAATATCTTTGGTGGGTTGACAGATGGTGGTATGATTGCCAATGGTATCTTGTTGGCGTTCAAAGAGGTGGATATGAAGAACATACCTGTCGTTGTCAGGATACGTGGAACGAATGAGGAGGTTGGACAGAAGACTATAGCCGAGTCAGGACTTGGACTAGACGCATTTGATAAGTTTGAAGATGCTGCGAAACGAGTGATTGAGCTTGCGAACTCATCGTAGGCGCGGAGTAGATCACAGTAGGACAAAGACGTGTACCAGTCATGGAAAGAGTAGAAGTTATTTAGGTATATTGTGCACAAAAGATATCTTAGTTTGTCGCCTCTGTTCTCAGCTTTGATGCCTACCCAACAGTCTGTGTGTTGGCTATCAGGCTTTTATCTATACTCCTGCTACCAGGATTTCCGGAGTTCCATCGCTATGCTAGTAAACAAGAAAGAGTGGCCCAGAGCACACATCTCACTGTGGGATGCGTGTCGGTAGCCGATGTGCGCAGTCTTGGCTCATGATTATGTCAGTCAAGGCGCGGTGTCGTCCTTCTTTGCAATGTCGCCCTTCTGTGAAGAGGAGTTGGGCTCGCCGCTGAATGGTCCGACAGGAAAGAGAGGTGTGGTATCATTTTGCTGGCTGGGCGGATGCTGCGAATCGATCGACGCCTCGTTGACGACCAGTCCATCCTTCTTCGAAGTCTCCGGGTGTGTATCGAGACGGTACTCCTTACTAAGGTCGCTCTTCGATCGATCACGCCCAAACCGAAGGCTGTCATTATCGCCTTCTCTGCGCTCGATAGGTGACCAGCCACCAGCAATAGAACCAGCGACAATACCAGCCATGGCGGCTCCAGCGAAAGCAGAGTTAGACCGGGATCGGCCACGTCTACGTCGCGACTCTGGAGTTGGTGGAGCAGGAGAGTGACCATCCTGTCCGTCTTCAACTTCGTTGTTCGGCGTTCTGGGGAGACTGGAGCTTGCTCGGCTACGGCTCGGACTACGGCTGTGCATGAATGTCTCCTTCGGGTGAGTAACCGCAAAGCGCAGGCCGTTGAGACGGCCACCCTTGTATTTCTTGAGCCACGCCAACTCCTCCTTAATTTCGTACAAGGCTTGGTTGAACTCGAAAGGATTCTGACCACCTTCCTCGTCAGTGATCATGAGCTTCTGCTGCTTCTTCTCTTGCCTCTTGCGTGACCAATTCTTGATGAAAGGTGGGCACAACTTGATAGCAAGTTCGTCTGGGAAAAGGCGAATGATCACACCGATTGGAAGCGAGAGCGCACCCAAAACAAGTGCAATTCCCCATTGAGTAGCCGTCTGGCGCTCTGCATTGAACGCATCCCAGCCACCCACGAAGATGATGATGGTCTGGCCGCCAATCATGATGAAGAAAATACCAACAAAGAACCAATTGCGTGTCAGGCCCTCGAAGACATTGAAGCGATTGTCGAGACGTCGGTTGTTCAGAGCGTTGAAGATCTGCATCCAGGTGAAGGTATTGAAGACAAGTGTCTGATGCTGTCTGCTCTCGAGATCCCCACTGTATCCCAGAATGCTTTTGCCGGCAAAGTACAGAATCAGGGTGACTGTGAGCTGGTATATGGCTTGACCAATAATCATCTTCCACATCGTGGGCGAGAACAGTGGCGCAGACTTGGCATCTGGCTTGCGATTCAGAATTGCTCGACTTGGAGGATCCGTAGCAAGAGCAAGAGCAGCCATGGTGTCCATGATCAGGTTGATCCAGAGAAGTTGCACAGCAGTCAGGACTGACTGTTCCTCCGAGTTCGACACAGCGCTAATAAACGCTAGCAACACAGCGGTGATATTGACTGTGATCTGAAACTGCAAGAACTTCCTCACAGCGTCGTTGACAGCACGACCCCACATGAGAGCCTTCACGATAGACGCGAAATTGTCGTCCATCAGGATGATATCAGATGCCTCCTTTGCGACCTCGGTACCAGCAATGTTCATGGCGAAACCAACATCCGCAGCCTTCAGGGCAGGTGCGTCGTTCGTTCCATCACCCGTAACGGCGACGGTCTCGCCCATCTCCTTCAAACGCTTGACCAAGGTCTTCTTGTCGTCCGGCGAGGAGCGGGCAAGCACTTGCAGCTTGGGGATGATCGAGCGCTGCTCTTGCTTGCTCATCTTCCGGAATTCGGGTCCTTCGAGTGCCAGACCACCAGCTGTGAAGATGCCGCACTCTGTAGCGATAGCCTTTGCAGTGAGAATGTTGTCTCCGGTAACCATGCGAGGAAAGACGCCAGCCATTATGCAGTCCTTGACAGCCTCTGGTACGCCAGCTCGCAAAGGATCCTGAATGCCGACGAGACCAAGGAACGTCATCTGCTTGCAGATGTCCTCTATCACGGCTTGTGTCCTGTCGTCTTCGGAGCGTCTAACATTACGAGGCGGCCACGAATCTACGTCAAAATCGCGATAGATGAAGCCAATGGTTCGAAGCGAGCGAGAAGCATATGCATCGATGAGATTCTCGAGCGTCTTCTTGTTCGCGGCGGTCATACTGGTAGGTTCAATGCTTTGCGTGGGGTCACGGATGATGGTATGGCAGAGGCGCAGCATGATCTCGCTGGCGCCCTTGACTATCAAACGGTAACCCTTGCCATCCTTTCGCTTGATGACCATGGCCATGAATTTGCGACCAGAATCAAAGGGTATCATTTGCACAATCTCGGCGTTGCTACGCTCAGTAGCGATGCGGTCCATGCCAAGGTAGTCCCGGGCAAAGTCCAACAGAGCTGTCTCCGTCTTGGAGCCGATGAACACCTGTTTGCCGTCGTCTTGAGCTTCAAAAGCTGTCGAATTGATCGCGATGCTGTCCTTCCAGAGTAGCTTCATAGGCTCGGACAAAGTCTTGATGAATTCGGCCGTAGTCACATCGTCAACCTCGTCGTGTACATCGTCGTTCGGGTCCGGTTTGGAGTCACTGGTATTGCCACCAGCACGATTGCTGAATCTGTTAGAAGTGCCAACAGTACCGGCAACGACGGTCATGACGTTCTGTGTGAGAGTGCCGGTCTTGTCTGAGCAAACTGTGGTAGCATTGCCCATAGTCTCGCAAGAACGCAGCACACGAACCAGATTGTTGTCCTTCAACATACGTTTCGTCGCATATGCCAAAGAGAGTGTGACGGCCAGAGGAAGTCCTTCGGGTACAGCCACGACAATGATCGTGACCGCTGTGATGAGGATAGTCATGAACCGCTGACCTTTGGCCGCAGGAGTCGAGTCGTCGGTCTTTAGTTGAGCGAGGAACTTGATCAGCAGTATTATGAAGAGCAGCCCTGCAGCAGCACTGCCCAGTTTAGCGATCATTTCCGCAAGTTTGTTCAGCTTCGCCTGAAGTGGAGTCGCATCGTTACCCTCTTGTAGTGAGAGCATAGTCTTTCCGAATGTCGAATTTGTGCCGACTGCAGTGACAATCATGCGTCCCACACCCTCCGTGACTTTGCCGCCAGAGATCATGAAAGGATCCAGCTTCTTGAGCGGCTCGTGGGCTTCCATTGCTCGATATACTTCATCCGCTGCTGTCTTCTTCATGATGTCCGATTCTCCTGTAGCCGAGGATTCATCGCACTTGACACCGTGACCAGAAATGAATATCCCGTCGACTGGCAAGATATCTCCCGGCTCAACTAGAAGCACGTCTCCGACCAAGATCGCCTGAACATCGATTTCTTGTGTTGTGCCAGATCGAACGACTTTGACGTTACGAGCTTCCTTCTTCTTGTTCAATTTGGCAAATTGACGCTCTTTTTGCCAGTCATTGATGGCGCCGACCATAACAACGACAGCAATGGCCACTATGATTGCAACGCCTTCGATCCACTCCACGCCACCGTATGAAATGGCCTGGTATATGCCCAGAGACAGTGCAATAACAGCAGCGACACTCAGAACAATCAAGACCTTGTCGTTGTATGCAATCCACATCAGCTCGAATATGTTCTTGGCTCTCTTCTCTGGCAGTTTGTTCTCGTTGAAAATGCGCTTCCGGTCATCGAAGGCGCCCGATGATGTACCTGCGTTATTGCTGACCATTTCAGGTTCCTCGATTGCAGTCTTGTCTGATGCTGGACTAGCCACGTGAACGGCGTCTTCGAAACTCACGGACCCTTCAAGGCTGTTTTCATCAACACTGAGACCACTATTGCGATCGGTCCGCAGTCCTTTCTCCAAACCAGCTAACCCTCCGAGAGCGTGAAAGGCACCCAAACTCTTCGGATTTAGCAGCTTTGACAGGTGCCCTGGTGCAAATGCAAAGGGGTTGTTCTCGCGCGAGAAATCTTCCTCAGTGCCAGGATCCGGTACCAGTGCTTCTTCGTCTGATAGCACAGCATGCTCTTCGCCATGGGCTGGTTTATTAGACCCAAAGGCTTTGGAACCTTCAGATGGCGATTGCGTATTGACATAGGTGAACTCCGATGTCGAAGACGTCTCTGCAGTGTCGACACTACCTCCCCGACTGCGGCCTGATGGCACTGACAGGAAACCGCCGGGCTGTCCCCATTGTTGCGGCGACGACACATTGTGTGGGCTCGTAGGCCTCGAGTCCCTACTCTCAAAGCTCTGCTTTCCCTGGAGATCTGGTGGAGCAGCCTGGCTTTGTCCCAATGGACGCAAGCCGGACGAGCCATTGCCGTTTCCACTCTCTTCTGCCGCCTCTCTCATGTTCTCATCGCCAGGTCGACCATTGTCGTTCGATCGTCGAACAGCTGATGTGTCAATTGTGATCGTAGGTGCTCGGGGTCTTCCTTTGGAGTTATCTGCAGGCGATCCCGAGACTCCATTGCTCGGTGAGCCATCAGCCATGACGGCGTGAAGTTGCGGACCGTGACTGGCACCAGCAGGTGCAGTGTGGTGCACGGAAGGATGTCGGCGTCCAGATCAATGGCCAGTCATGTAGCTGAGATGCAGTCGAAGGGAATGAAGCTAAGCATGTAGAGTAGAGGAGTACAGGGCGTAAGGTGGCGCAGTGATGTCGCGTGGGTGTAGTCGAGAGGATCTGTAGAGTAGATCTGTAGGAATTAGGTAGGCAGGTGGGTTGGTTGGACGGTAGGTGTAGGGTGTCGTAGGTGCTCGCGTGCCTGCCTCTTGCCTCGAGCTCCTTCCACAGTCAACTCTTGCCACAGTAGAAGCCAAAGCTCTAGCCCGTGAGTATGACGCCGGTTCACACGGAGGCGACAACAGCACGCGTAGAGCTGGGCGCGGACGACTATTGTGCTGAAAGATTGCCCAATAGACCCGCTCGTGACCTGCTTGGGCTTATATTGAGGCTATGCTATAAGCACACCCGGGGGTGACCGTACTTAGAAGAGAATCGAAGGCGTCCAGTCAGATATGGGAAGTCGCTGTCAGTCGGGCTGTGCTGTGCTGTGCTGTGGTAGCTGTGCTTCGCTGTCCAGTCGTGCCTTACTGGATACTGCTATCCATCGGTTGATGAACAATTAGTGAGACTGGCGATGGAATTTTGCTGTCGGCAGTTTGTAACAACGTCTGTGATGAATTGAAAGATAGTCGCGTCGATCAGCTAGATCATCAATTGCACACGGAACCAGGAAAAAGAGCGCTGGTGAGCAAAAGCATCGACGAGAGAGGTTCCAAGACGTCCAAGACTCCGCCAAGCGAGGCTGTGCAAAGCTGCACTTGCAGGGATCATTGTTCTTTGGCGCTTCAAAGAGCTTGGTGGTGGCCGAACCATCATCAAAGACACTCGTCCTCAAACTGCTCCGTCTGCTGCTGCTGTACGACATCTAGGCCGTTCGTTGTCATTGATGAGTCGACAGTCAAGAGCTCATCAGAGTTATTAGCGAAAAGCGAACTGCATGGAGGTGTGTTGCTATGCCAGCTCTCCAGGATAGTCCATCGGCATGCAAACGACCTCGCTTTCGGCAGTGCTTATCAAGTCCGCATCACCTTCAAACAGCCGTGATTGAAGAATTAGGAGAATGAACATGCGTCGACGGCCACCACACGTTCTCCATCAAACACCTGAGAAAAACCGGCCAGTGCTCCGAGATAACCTGTAGATCATCGACTGCACTACTCATGGTCTTAATCAGAGCTCTCATCAGCTTTAAGCACTCACTTCGACCGTGTGCATATGTACGCCCAATCGCAACTCCTATCGATTGGCAAGTGGCTCTCTTCACAGGCTCTCTCTGAACCACTACTCTCCCAGTACTAGGTATACTGTAAATCAGGCAAGTTAATCAAGACAGAACCACTGCCCTGGCCCATGTTGCCAAGGACTAGCTCATACTTAGCATATGCTTACAACAATTGTCACGTCAAGCTTCGGCAAGGAACAGGAAAGCCGAGCTGATGTAGAAAGGCTTGTTGTACCTCTACCATTCATCAATGCTATTGAGAGCAAGTGCCAAAGAATCCAGATGCTTTCCATGTCCTGATGAACGCCAAGTCACACCCTACCTATATCTCTCAAGCTTCAGAGAAAGACGCTCTCCTTGTGCCAATGAATCGTCACATCCAACCTATATCTCTGAAGCTCCCGCTCATGTAGCTCTCGTCCCAACCGTATTGTAACCCAATAAGCCCCTAATTGCAAGAGGACCCAGTAATCAATGCTGCAGCTCAAGCCTTTCCAGTCGTTATGTCGTAATCGTGTCGCTATTTCTCTCATATCAAGAGGAAGAGCAATTGTAGTACTCGAGATCCCGGTAGCCAATATCTCCCTCAAGCTGCCTTCTCCACCTTGCGGCCTCGTGACCCGGTCGATCGCATTCGAATGTGATTCCATAGCCATGACAGTCTGCTCGGAGAAAAGCATCCTGGCCATCCGCAAGCATTCATCTTCATGTCATCAAATCCTGATTCGGATCATCCACACACCAAAGGATGAAAGGACCAGAATACGACTCGTCGTCCTCCATAACATCATTCGGGCTCCACCAACGACCAATAATGACTTGACCACCTGGGAGAACAACACCTTCATAAGCCCACAACGAAGCCCAGTCGATCTGGTTGTTGTACTCATCGGTATAGTACTTCATCATCGTCATGCGTTGCCAGCCAGGAACCTCTTGCTGCGGCGGTAACTGATTCAGCCAGCCATCCGCAAGGAAGTCCGCCTGCGCATCTAGCCCTCCACCGCCAAAGCGGAAAGAACGCGACTTGGATGGCTCCAGCGCTGGGGAGCTAGTCTTCGATGTTTGACGTGTACGTCTCTTCTCTGGAGGTTTAGCGAGAGAGCGCAGAATTCCTTCGAATGCAGATTCCCAGGTTTGGGCACCATTCTCGGTAAATTGAAGTCTCAGGTCTTGGAACCCATCCTTGCTTTCAGTTCCGTTGAACTCGTCAATGATATGGTCGACCTCGCCCCGATGCTTTCGCACCTCTCGTAGTACGGGTCGATCGACATACGCGTACGAACCCTTCCACTTCTTGCCAATGTAGTCGCTGTCGTTGTTCTGCAGAAGAGTGTGCCAATACTGTGGACGCTCGTGGTCTTCCAGGTTCTTGTAGACGGAGTTGAGGGAGGCTTCATCCTCGCGAAGCATGTGGTTCCGCCAGAAGTTCAGTTGATGGAGACACCAGTCGAAGTTGACGTCCGTGCCATTGCAGCCGTGGAATATTGGATATTCTTTTGCGCCGGAGTAAGCCATGAACTGAGAACCTGCAAAGTCGGCGATTTGCGGTCCCATGGGATATGGTCGAGGGTCTAGCAGTGATGGCGCCATGAGGACTTGAAGCATGCGCATGAGCGGGCTATACGTCTCCGGCAGGATGTCTGAATTGCGGTATTTCTGAGGAGCATATCTCGTGGCGAATATGTCGACCAGCAGATTGCTCTCTGTGAGGAAGGTCTTCACGTAATTTTCAATATTCTTCGAAAACGAACCCGCGCTCTTGCTATTCTTCGAGCCACGCTCAGAATTGGCGTCGCGCATCAGATCTCGAAGCACCGCTAAGCACTGTCGCTCCCTTCGAGTATTTCCGCGATGAAAGGTGGGTATGTGTGTCATGATGTCCTTCCTTGTCTTGTACTGATCCTCGAAATGGTGATCTGTGTTGATGAAGCTGTCAGGACGAGGAGCGTCGAACACTCGGACGAAACGCGTTCTCCAGAAGTGCGCATTGCCGATGATCGAGTTCGCGTACTGGAAACTGAGCGAGAGATTGCACAGATCTTTGTCCTCATCCAAGTAGTCTGTGATCTTCTGCATCATCTGCAGTTGTTAGCTTAAAACAACATCGTGCGCCCAATGCCACTCACCTCGAATGGGAGTTTATGGAATGGGTTAGGCGAGAAGCCATCATCGGGAGCTCTCTGGGGAGGGCTTGGACGAGCTGGGACAAGGGGCTTCGCTTGAGCTCTGCGCTTCGTGGATACGCTTGGTTTTGGCGACTTGGATGGACGAAGAGTTCGCTTCTGTGGGCGTGATCGCTGCGGCGGATAGTAGCTCGAACGATACATCGTCTCGGGGTCTACCATTGCAGATGCTGGGTATGCTATGTCGAAAGATAGATACTAATGTCAATTGCATCAGGATGTGGGCTCCAAGTCGTCCCTGAGTAGTGATAGGCAGTGTGGGCTGTAGCCTTGTGCTCTGAAGAAGAGTCAATAGGAGTGAGGGAAATAAATCATGAAGTTCTGGTAAGATGTCAGAGAAGAGTGGGATGATGTGGGTGTGAGGATGTAAGGTCATCAGAAGTCCTGACAATGGAACAATAGAGGAGTGGTTTCGCAGAGTGAAGCCAATGGCTCAGGTGAGGTTTATCGGGGTCCGTGCACTCAACTTTCAGTAAGTGAAGCGGTGAATCCTGAGGTCACGCTCACTGTTCACTTCACAGCATCCCTCCCAGGCTGTGCTTGTACGGGCGCTCGTGATCGTGTCTGCTATCGTCGTCGTCTTCTGCACCACGAGGACCAGCTCATATTGTGACTGGAATGCGATAGCGATCTTGATCTTCTCCAGCAGGAGCGATGTAAAGCTGCAGGAGCGAAGCAGAGATAAGTGGCAGCTGCATTTCCAGCATGTGTGAATGGAGTTCAAACACATCTTGCGCCATATGAGAATGGAATACAGCGACATAATCAGTCCTATGCAGTTTCAGCAGCAAATTCACTCTCAGGACAATGGATAATGCTTCTTTGCTAGTCGTGGCCGCGAACGTGGCCACAATTACTTACTCAATACGGGACATTGACCGGTCGGCGGTACGCTTCGTAAAATCTCGTCCAGTAGTCATTACCACATCATTGGTTTCCTCCAGCTCCTCTTCCAGCACCACCTGCTCCTCCCATGAAGTTCCGTGCCATCTCAGCGATGTTAGGATCGCTCATGAGAGAGCTCAGGTCAGGCATGCCGCCACCACCACCGGCACCAGCACCAGCACCGCCCCCTCCTCCACCAAATTGGCCAGCCATTTCTCTCAGCCTGGGGTTGTTCATGATGTTATTCATCATGTCTGGGTTACTCATCAGGTTCTGTGCCATCTGCCTCATCATAGGATTCTGCATGAGAGAGCCTAGATCAGGCATGCCACCTCCACCTCCTCCGCCCAACATGCTTGCTAGGCCTCCTAGATCTGGCATTCCGCCCGCACCAGCACCTCCTGGGCCTCTTGCAGACTCTTGCTCGGCTACATCGTTGATATCGTCGTCTTGCTCCTGTTCTGCAACCTTGCGCTTGGCGGTCTCGTAGCCCTTCTTCATGGCGTCGCTGCCTCCGTTACCCTCAGCATCGATGCCCTGCTTGTAAGCCTCCATAGCACCCTGAGCATCACCTAGCGCGAATTTTGCCAGGCCCAGTCGTGACCAGGCTTTTGTGTACTTTGGATCGGTGGCAGTCGCGAGCTCGGCATCATTCTTCGCAAAGTCGTGTTGGCTCATGGCACTGTAGGCGGCTGCTCTGTTCGACAGGTAGATTGGGTTGAGCGGGCAGATCTCGAGCGCTTTGGTGTAGTTGTCCACAGCCGTCTGGTAGTCCTTCTTCTGCATGGCGGCATTGCCCAATCCTTTGAGCTTCTCGCTCTCATCGGTAGGCGCTCCAGTGGGCGCAGGCTTATCGCTGGTGGAAGCAGAAGCGGTAGGAGCAGCACCAGCCCCAGTAGACTTGCCCTTCAGCTTCTCGTAGACACCGAAGATGGCGAGCAGGTTCTGACCGCCAAGAGCATCCTGGACGGCAGCCTGGTCGGTGGGATCAACGTGGAAGACGTCGGCGATGCAGTTGGTGGCAATCTCGACCGAGTCGGCGTCTTCGGGCTGCAGCGTGCCGTCCTTGAGGCTGGTCGCGAGAAAGTCGCAGATGCTGAGCGCGAGGCGCTTCTTGGAGTCGGTGGCCTGGAGCATTGGTTAGTAACCTATTCCGTGGTTGCGAGTTTTTTCTAGTATACTGACCATGGTGGCCGAGTATATCTGAGGTGAGGTTTCAGGGAGGAGAACTGTCGTCGTCGAGGTGGAGGTGATGTAGGACTACAGCAACAAATCTGGACATTTGGACTGACATATGTCAACTTGGCGCCAGTAGCGTGAGTAGTGGGGCTGCCCCTCCATACGATTCACAGATTAGAAAGTCCGATCAACAATGAAGCTTCCCACTACACAGACACACTGATCACCAACTCAGCATGTTCAAGAAAGAGTATGCATTGCTCTCACAGTCCCATACTGCATCTCCTCACTAACACTGTCTACAGATTCTCGCCGGGCGCAAAGTCCAAGGTCAAATCGTCTGCCCAACGAGCAATCCGCGCAAAGATCGTGGAAACATATCCTCTCATCGAACCCTACATTGACCAGATCATGCCCAAGAAAGAACAATTAGACGTTACGAAAATACCAGACCGCGTACAGCTCTACACTCTCGGCTCAACGCCTCTCTTCTGGCAACACATGGACGATCCCATCATACCTCATCTCAAGGTCGTGCACCAGTACCCACAGTGCTTTCAACACATACGCATAGATCGCGGTGCCATTAGATTCGTGCTGAGTGGTGCTGCTCTGATGGTTCCTGGTTTGACGAGCCCTGGTGGAAGACTACCTGGTGGGAAGGAAGAGCCTTGGAATAACGATGGGGAAGAAATCGAGGCAGGTGAAGTTGTGGTAGTGGATGCAGAGGGTAAGGAGAATGCATGCTTAGTTGGAGTGCTGAGCGTGGGAACGAAGGAGATGAAGGAGAAGAAGAAGGGACCAGGTATTGAGGGCGGGCACTACGTTGGCGATGGTCTGTGGAAGTTGGACTTGTGTGGATTATGATACCCATGATGCTTCGTTCGAAAGCTTGGAGCGTGAGCTGCCCAGCTTACTTGCCAGAATGCGAGGGTGACGAGTTGACCAGCCTCCTGTGATGCCGACGAGACCAGATTGCTCCTTGATACAGCAGAGCCTTGGATCTGAGGACAGGCTTCTACAATACGTACTGCAGCATGATCGATCTGCAACAACCATGCAGGTTTGCTCGCCTGCTCGCTGCTCATACTGAACTTCAATGCCATAAACCCGATCTGGCTGGACACGTCGAAGGTGCCCTGTCACCATCAGATGCAACGGCTTTTGAGGATATCAGAAGAAGCTGGGTATTCCAATTCCATACGGGAGCAGGTA
Source organism: Sphaerulina vaccinii (assembly GCA_022570795.1). Taxonomy (NCBI): domain Eukaryota; kingdom Fungi; phylum Ascomycota; class Dothideomycetes; order Mycosphaerellales; family Mycosphaerellaceae; genus Sphaerulina; species Sphaerulina vaccinii. Next base: position 838,303 of record JAKUDP010000014.1, read on the forward strand.
TGGGCTGCTACTGAGTATAGGGTATCGAGTGCATATCAAGTTCAAGCACATGTAGTTCCCGTACTGAGCAAAAGCAGGGTGGTATCACATCGAGGTAGTGATCCGTCCAGCGGTTAGTGAGTAGTGCCCTGTCATACTCGCACAATGGCATAGGCAATTAAGACGGGAACATCAGGGGAGTGTCTTGTGTCGATGCGAGTGGATACTCAAGAGAGTTTGGTGAAGTGCTGTTCGGACGTGCCTTCCTCTTTTTCTCGCGCTCGCATCGCTCCTGCCCATACAGCAGAATTTAGGCAGGCACCCGCGTCCAACTTCCTTCCTTCCCCCTTTAACCAGACTACATCTTCATCCTCCAGCTTCCAATATCTCCATCTTATTTCTTCTTATCATGTGCCCCTTCTCAATGCTAACGACACCTTGACGCCGTGCGTCCAATGCTCATTCTTGATCGACACAACAACACGGCTCAGTTCAACACAGATTTCGCGCTGTTCCTGCAGTAGTTTCCGTTCGTTTACCGATGAAGATCAAGAATGTTGTCATTGGCGCATCGCGAGCAAGAGCCGTATAGTTTCGAGGAGGAGACAACCTCACCCACCAACTTCACCTCATGCGGTCACACTTCCGTCCTCTCACCTCAACGGCTCTCGATGATGTACAAGTGCTTACATGGACAAGAGCAGTGCTGCACAGCGATGAGCACTGCTTACTGACATCTTTGAGGCCACGATCCGAACACATCATGGCATATGAAGAAGCTCCATCGTGGTCTCAAACCTACCGCATTTCTGGTAGGGGTAATTGTCTTGCGCTGTTCTAACAGAGTTAGCGTTCAAGATACACTCAAGATGTGCCACTGGTAGCATCTCCACCACCACGTTGTACTGTATGCAGGGCGAGCGGTTCCATAAACCTACTCAAAGAATTTCTTCAGATACAATATCAGAAGCATCCTTGTCTGCCTCGACTTCGAGAGCAGGACCGGAGTATTCGTCAAACTAGCGGTGATGCCTTGCCAGCACTGGACTCCATAATACTGGTGTATGTGCATATGCAAGCAACCATGCGGAGGGGAGTCCAGATCGACCGGAGTGCTTGTAGTTGTTCAAAGGTGCAGTCATCTCACACGCCAGGACGCACGACTTGTGATCTGCTCGAGCATGTCCCGGGCACGCGCAGATGACTTTGGAATCATCGTTCTACGCTTTTTTCTGTGAAACAAGCTTGTAGCCTACTCTTGTTCTTCCTTCTGACAGCTCTGGTGCACAAGCCGGCTTATGGTCGAATCCACCGCATCTGCATCCGTTGGCGGCGGGGCGTTCCCTCGAGCAATCAACAGCTCTGTTGCTAGGCGGTGAAGAATAAGTGCGGCTCTGCTAACAAGCTGCAGAACATTGCATCCAATGCTCTGCGGTAGGCGCAGAGGGATGAGAGATGTCGTGCATGCATGACGAACCCTGGTGTGCTCCTCGGTCGACAGCGCAGCGAAGACTCCGTGTAAAAATCTGCGCAACTCGGTCTGCGAGCTCTGCATAGCTTCTGCTATCCTACTACTATACCACTGATATGACTCCCCTGATATAGCAATTCTCTTATACCTTGGACATGCCTGTTGACGCACCAGCATGACGAGTGTGCAACCCTCGCATCGGTCTCGCATCGGTCATTGTGATTCGCTAGGATCGAGACTGGGCAACGGCTGGCTTGTCAGATACACAAGAGCGGCGAAAAACCCCTGGCAGCTCATATTTCGTGAGGGCTGATTTGACTGGTCTACCTACCTAGCCGGAACGCTTCTTCCACACCACCCGCCCACGATCAAGTACTACTGTACTGTACCATACTGCCACACCAACAAGGCAGTCCTCTTCCTGAACTACTCCTGCCGCGACACTACCTCCTTCGATCACTATATCCTGTTGGATATTCTTGGCGCGCGTACAAGGTCAACTCTGGTCTTGGAAATCCTATCACTCGCTCTCTCCCACCCTGGTCACGTTGGCAACACCCCCACGAACGGAGCACGATCGCCTCTCATGATATCCGCCTTGCTGCACGAGTTCCAGATTGGCCGCTTCAATGGCAGTTCAAGTCGCAACACTCGACGAATTGCACAAACACGACACCCCGCCGCAGAGTACATATCGATCGGCTGAACATGATGGCCTCAGGACGCGGATCAGGACTCTGGTGGGCTTCTGGGAGGGACTGACGAAGTCAAAAGATAGTGTTGTATACAAGGAGTTGTGGAAGCCCTACAGGAATGCAGGTGCAGTAGAGTTACCGAGTTATGAAGAATGTGTGCTGGATTCACCCCCGGACTACAGCACGACAGGCTTGTTAGCCCAGGCGCATTGTATGCATGAGTCTGCAGATGTTGCGACCAATAGCGTACAGACACGAACACAACGTACTACCAAGTCTCAACTCTTCGCTGAAGCAATCCATATCGAGGTGGACTTCAATGCAGATGAGAGATTCAGAACGATTGCGAATAAGAAGGCGAAGAAAGCTGCAAAAGCGGCTCAACAGAGTAAATGGGCTGACAGTGACAACGAAGGAACCAAAGGCGATACTCCTGCAGGTGGTGGGGACGAGGGTGCAGGTGGAGATGAAGGAGGCGGCGCTGGTGGAGCAGGAGATGGTGAAGATCCTTCTGGAGGGAACAATGGAGGCGACGATGGCGACGATTGGGGCTTTCCCAGCAAGAAGGAAACTACTAAAGAGAAGAAAGCTCGTTTGAAGCGAGAAAAGGAAGAGGCAGAACGGAAGGCTGCTGAAGAGGAGGCAGAGGCAGAAGATGCTGACGCTGGCGCCAATGCTGAAGCTGAACCAGTTGATGGTGAGTGTCATCACTATTCGACAGAGTCTGGCTGGAATGACTGACATTTTGTAGACTGGGGAGCCTATGCAACTGTGGGCAAAGGTAAAAAGAAGAAGAAAGGCACTGCAGCTTGGGAAGAGCCCGTGGCCGAAGTTGTCGATGATCCTCCTCCAGCAGAACCAGCAGTTGAGGATGATTGGGGTTTCGCAACTGCAGGAGGCAAGAAGGTAAGTGGATCAAGCACACATGATGAGACATTCTCGAGGCAAGCAGGCAAATATCGGAAATCTCTCTCAGAAGCAACTAAAGTATCTGTGCTCTGTCTGCAGGCCACAGCTTGGTGTTCAGAGACGATGCTGGGTTGAGATCGTGATTTCCGATGTTGAAATGTTGGCCACGGGGCATGCCAATACACATTGCATACTTACACTCTCACACAGAAGAAGAAGGGCAAGAACGCGTTGCCAGAGCCCGAACCAGAACCCCCGAAAGACCCTGAGCCTACACCTCCCAAGGAAGAGGAGGATCCTTGGGGATCTTTTGGAAAGAAGGACAAGAAATCCAAGAAGAAATCAGAGCCAGAACCAATTCCTGAACCAGAGCAGCCACCAGAGCCGCCACAAGAAACGCCGGCTGTTGAAGATGATTGGGGATTCTCAACGAAGAAGTCGAAGAAAGGCAAGAAAGGAAAGGTATGTAAGGTACTTTCATCACTTCTGTTTCTTTCATCAGCAGCATTTGGAGTCGATATCACGCGTGTGGCGGATCGACGGCCCCTTTCCGTGGGATGCATTCCGTCCGCGGCGCCCGCTTGGACCTCCGCAATCTTACGCGGAGAGGCTGGCTACGCGGCGTGCGTATCGATAGCAGCTCCCTAACGCGCAATGACCTACGATTCGCATCGCTCGAACACCTGTCCAGGTCGCGTATGGAATGCTAACCACTGTTGCACGCGCAGAACGATCCGGTGCCTGAGCCGCCCAGGGACGACAAAGTCGACATGAAATTCGACGATATCAACCTCAATGACGACAAAGCAGCCCCGAAACTCGATCTTGACTTCGGACTCGACAAGAAAGACGCTTCAAACGAGGAAAAGAGCAGTTCCTTCAGCTTCGGTGGATGGGGAGGAGGATGGGGAGCTGCAAACACGTGGGGATTTGGCAGTAATGCAGGCAAAGCTGAAGAAGAGAAGCCTGCTGAGCCAGGTTTCATGAGCGCGAAGGACAAAAAGAAGGCTGAAAAGGCTTCTAAGGAAGCTAAGAAGAAGGGCAAAGTTGTTGAGCCTGAGCTAGCGAAGGTTGAACCTATCGTGGAAGTAGTAGCGGAAGAGCCTGCGAAGGTTGAGGATGATCCGTGGGCAGCCTTTACAACAACCAAGAAGTCCTCCAAGAAGAAAGGGCTCTCAGCCTGGGATGCTGTCGATCCAGTCGTCGAAACATTGCCAGAGATTGAGGCTCCTAAAGAGGACACGTGGGGATTCGGCCTTTCCAGTAAAGACAAGAAGAAAGCAAAGAAGAAGGGAGTATCAGCACCGGAACCGGAACCTGTGGTTGTCACAGAGCCAGAGCCAATTGAACCTGTGAAGGAAGATGATGGATTCAGCTGGGGTACATCGAAGAAGAGCAAAACTAAGAAGAAGTCAACATTCGACTGGTCCGAGGAACCTGCTGCTGAGCCAGCTATCGTGGAGGTACCTCCGCCGCCACCAGCTGAGCCTGACCCACCTGCGAACGATTGGCTCAGTGGGGCTGGTTGGGCAGATACTTCAACTTCTAAGAAGAGCAAGAAGAGCAAGAAGGGTGTTGTCGTTGAGGAGCCGCCTGCACCACCACCACCTGTAATTCCTGACCCGCCAACAGAAGATGCGGCAGGTGAAGACTGGTTCGGAGGAGGCTGGGGCAAATCAGACAAGAAATCGAAGCTGAAGAAGACCACCGCATTGATAGAAGCAGTCCCCGAAGCACCCGCCGCTGAGCTCGAGCCAGAAGCTGTTGTCGAACCTGCTGCTGCAGATGATGGCTGGGGAAATACTTGGTCTACTGGTACAAAGAAGAAGACCTCAAAAAGCAAGAGCAAGGGCATTGTAGAGGTTGCAGATCCCAGTCCTGGTGCTTCAGTCTTGCTACCGGAGTCTGTGCAAGAGAAGTCTGCTGAGGATGATCCTTGGAGTGAGACATCGTGGACTACAGGTAAGTTGCAGCCGTGTTGAATTACCCCGAGCATTGCATACTGACTGCGTTCCAGGCAAGAAGGCAAAATCTAAGACTAAGAAGGGAGCAGCAGAGCCACCTCCACCGGCTGCACTCCCAGCTCCACCTGAAGTGGACGAATTTGGTCTCGATGATGGCAATGCTGGGGCAGATCTATTAGACCTGAACGAGCCTGTCGCCACCGAAGATCCCTGGAGCTTCACTACAACGTCGAGCAAGAAAAAGAAGAAGGGTGCAAAGGAGGAGCCTGCCATTGTTGAAGTACCTCTAACCAAAACAAAATCCAAAGACTCCAAGTCTAGCACAAAGACACCTGTGGAACCTATTATCGATGTTGTCGGAGAGGTCGCTCCCGAACCTGAGGAGGCCAAGACAGACGACAAAGCCTCTGCTGGATGGGGAAGCAGTCTCTGGGGCAAACCCACCAAGAAAGAGACTACCAAGGAACGGAAAGCTCGTGAGAAGAGAGAGAAGGAGGAGCGTGAAGCTGCTGAAGAAGCTGAAGCCAAGCGTATCGCGGACGAGGCTGAAGCACAACGCATTGCTGAAGAGGAGGCATTGTTCGCCGCTGCCATAGGCGAAGATCCTACAGATCTACTCGACGATCTCGATATACCACCTCCACCTCCACCTGTGGAAGAGAAGAAGAGGTCGTCTAAGGATAAGAAAAGCAAAGACTCGAAGCTGTCGAAGGTGGACAGCAAGTCCAGCAAGAAATCCGAAGCCAATGAAGAGCCCGTGGCAGCCGTTGTGGATGTCCCAGATCCGGATCCGATCATTTCATTCGACGAACCCAAGAAAGCAGACGGCTGGGGATTCTGGGGTGCATCGCTCAAATCTTCTAAGAAAGCCACACCCGCTGCCGAGATGAGTAAGGATGCATCGACCAATCAAGATCCAGTAGTCGACGACTCTTCGAAGATGCCAGATCATTCTTTTGACGACGTGGCAGCAATGTCGCCTCCCAAGTCAGCAGAGAAGGTGTCTTCCAAGTCGAAAGGTGTGAAGGGCAGCAGTGTACGAGACCGCATCAGCGCTTTGGGAGCTGAGGCTGTTCCTGACGCCAAGCCCTCGAAGTCTAAGAAGGACAAAACACCAGCTCCACCAGAACCTGAGGTTGTGCCCGAAGAACCGGAACCGATTGTGGAAGTCATTCCAGAGCCTGAGCCAGAGAGAAAGTCCAAGAAGAGCGACAAGAAGTCCAAGAAACTGAAGGAACCAGATCCGCCACCGCCACCACCGATCTCACCAGTGCCAGGCGGGTTTCCTGTCGACGACTTGCTGGATAATATCGACCCAGAACCTGAAATGCCAGCATCGCCACCCAAGAAGTCAAGCAAGGACAAGAAATCTGCCAGCAAGACTACCAAAGACTCGAAGAAGAAGGCCGAGCCCATAGTGGAGCCGCCAGCTGACCTTGATGAGCTCGTTGTTGATGAGCCGGCAAAGTTGCCCACTCCTCCGCCGGAAGACACGCCACGAGAGAAGAGATCATCAAAGAAGGAACGGCCGAAGGTTGTGCGTGACGACAAATCAGCATCTTGGGGCTTCTGGGGTGCTACGCCTGCGAAGAAACCCACCAGGAAGGATTCGGATCCCAAGGACGATGCAATGTCGCCCAAGGCCACCGAACGGCCATCTGGACTGTCTCGGTCGAAGTCAGCGCGAAAGACAACTGAGCGGGATATGCTTGACAAGGATTCGAAATCGTCTGCGTCAGACAAAGGTCAGAAGGAGTCAAAATCACGACCCAGCACTTCTCGTGGAATGAGCTTCGGCGGCCTCTTCAGTACTCCACAGCCATCACGTTCCAAGTCGACCAGAGTCTCAAGTTCCGCAGCCAAGTCGAGCTCACGTCGCCACTCTACTGCCGTAGAGGACAATGGCTTGGTATCACCTCCACCAGAAATGTCAGCAAAGGCAGCGAAGCTCACTGGCGTCAGTCGCTCCAAGTCAACTCGGGAGAAGAAGACTCGCATGATTCCAGATCCATACCCAATAGACTCGGATGACATGATTATGGTAGACGTACCTGAGGATTCTGCCAAGGACATGGATGAACCGAGAGAGAAGAAGAAGTCGAGTAAATCGAGGCGCCATCAGATGTCCGGCGGGCTTGGTACAGCGGACGATGATATGGTAGATGCGCCTCGTGACGAGGCCAAGATCTTCTCTGAGCCGGAGGATATCGCCTTCGTGGAACGACCCGCTCCACCTCGGCGATCCTCTACGATGAAGAAGGCAGGACTCATGGGAGGTATACTTGGCGCATTTGGTGCATCCTCACGCCCAACCACTGAGCGTCGCCAAAGCAAGTATGACACTGAAGATGCTAGTGCTTCACGCAGAAAGCGTGATGCAGCATACGATGATGATGGATCAAAACGGCTTCGACGCGAGGATCGCAAAGTACATCGCTCATCGCGCAAAGCCTCTGATGGCGATGGCTTGACAGATGCTGCACCAATCACGGATGTAGAGGCAGACGAAGCTCGTGAAGCGCGCAGGCGCGAGCGTCGTGAACGTCGAGCTCAAGAAGAAGCGGAGGAGGCAGACAGGAATGCTCGGAGGGAGGAACGGCGCAAGGCAAAGGCAAAAGAGGAAGAAGATCGCCAGCTTCGTGAAGACGAGGAGCGACGTGCCAGAAGACGTGCCCGTCGTGCGGAAGAAGAACGTCTAGCTCGAGAGGAAGAGGAAGCCCGTGCTGAGCGCCACGAACGCCGACGGCAGCGTGCAGCAGCAGAGGAAGCTCCCGTCAAGTCATCTCGCCCAACATCCGATCGGCGCCGCTCGTCGTACATGGACGCTGCTCCCGCAGAAGACGAAGAAGCTCGACGAATCCGGCGTGAAGAGCGTCGCATGAGGCGCAGTGTCGATGTTGGAGCAGCTGCATCTGGCAGAGATCGTGAGCGACCTCGCACTTCGCGACGTCAGTCTGAGTATCCTGAAGATCGCAATGGTGAGCCTACCTCTTCCCACGGTGCGATCCCAGCGTCGTTTACTCACGCGATAAAGACCGGAGGCGATAAGACATCTTCTTGGGTTCACTCTGTCGAGGATGCCCCACCTCCGCCCATCGAAGGCACAATCATAGATGCACCGGTCCACTTCGCTGCAGATGCAGAAGCAGACCCTCTCGACGAGGGCGAGACTACAGCCAGAGAGTTCCGTCATCGTCGCGAGCGACGAAGAGAACGAGACGATGGCTACGGCATGGATGATGGTCCTCGCAGGCGCGATGGTGTCAAGAGCAGCAGTGGAGATGGCTCTTCAGGACGAAGGCGAAGAAGCTATGCCTCGCCGCCCACATACGGAGACATGTACGGAGGCGGTATGCGGACATTTGATGGCAGGCCATCAATGCCGCAAAGGAGCGATAGCAAGAGAGGAAGTTGGTTCAAAAAGATTGCAGGATTGTAGTGACATGTCAGGTCATCTGGATGATGCATGTCACGAGGCGTTTCGGATTGCTTGCATTGCATATTTCGGAATGATACCCTTCTGCGAAAGGCTTTAGGCCTTCTTGATTAGCTATAATGATGAAACGACAAGTTTGAACTCTCGAGGCTCTCACAAGATTGCCGCCTGATGATGTCTCTGCTCTTGGACCCATAGTGGGTTTCAGACCGTAGAGAGCTATATGTTTGTAAGTAACCTTCTCGCCCTTGAAGTGAAGCAGCTCGCTGAACAAACAAAGCTTGGCATCTCGAAAGCAAACAATTTCGCAATTTCACGATTACACTCACAGACACAACTCGAATTCAGACACACCGCGCGAACACACGCAGCAAAACGGCCTAGGCCTTCGACGAGCCTCCACGACCATTTTCCAAGCACCACGCCACAACATACAGAAGGAGCCCAACGACAGACATGGCTCCGCCAAATGTGCGTATGTTCCGCTCGGTGGAAGATCTGCTCGAGCGGATTCCAAGAGCCATGGTTGGTGACCTGGACGCCGAGCTTACATGGGTTCGTACAATCACATACAGCCACTCTCAGATATCTGCTAATATGCTCTTCCCAGATCGATGAACATCGGGCCAGGTTCACCGCATGGGCACAAACACTGCCAGAGCCGTTGTCAGCTAAGCAAATCCTGGCGACCGACGTCTACGAGGAAGCCGTCAGCGGCCATCTGGCCCTCATCAAAGAGGCAGCAGCACCGGCCGATGGCACAGCACAGGAGGAAGCCAACGGCACAACAGCGCGAAAGCTGACTCGTCCGCGCATGTTCCGCTCGGTTGAAGATGTGCGCAAGGCGCTCCCAGTACGCATGGAGGGCGACCTGAGAGCGCAAAGTCTCTGGGTATGTATAACATATGTCATTGGTCTCGAATACCTGCTTATACGTTGTGCCAGATTCATGAGAAGTGGACTGATTTCACCGACTGGGCAAACACTTTGCCAACTCCAAGATCAGATAAGGTGCACTCGGCCCAGCTTGTCTTCCGTGAGGCCAGCAAAGCACACGTTGAGCTCTACAAGAATCATCTGGAGCGCAAGAGGGATGAGCACTTCGAGTCGCTGAGGCAGGCCAAAGCGCTTGAACGGCATGAGGAGGAAATCCAGGCTGCGATAGTCCAGCCTGAGAAGGACGAGGCTGCAGCAGCCCAGGCGACGAAAGAGCTGATGGAAAGAGAGCAGCGCGAGAGAAAGGTCGCTGAGTACCAGGCAGATTCGCTTCGGGTCTGGCAGCAAGCTGAGGCGGCCACCGCGAGCGCCAAAGTCAAGGCCATTCCGGCGCCTGTTGACACCATGTCGAAGCAGATCGCAGAGCTCGAGCTCTTCCAGGAGCAATCTTCTCCGGCTTTCAAGCTACCACCACCACCAGCACCATTATCACCGAAGAAGCCTCCAGCAGGACCAGTAGCACCGCCGAAGTCTCAAGCAGTACCATCATCACTGCCAAAGTACCCAGCAGGACAGCCAAGTCCTGATACTCCGTCGGACGCACCCCGGACTCGTCATAACGGTATTCCAGTTGTGCTGTCCGCATATGATCACGAAGATCAAGACATCGAGATCATCACAAAGGGTATTGCTGCACTTTCTCTGCAATAGAGCTTCGCCCAGTGGACAGGTCAAAGACGTCGCAAGCACAGCTCTTGTCAGGAGGTTTCTGCTGACATAGTTTCAGCAATGCTCCATTGCACGGCTCTTCGTCTGAGTGTGCCACTTCAGTGCACGATCTTCAACTTGCTGCTTCGGCATGCACTAGCCAAATTGCTTCTGCATTTGGTTCCAGCCTCCCTGCTTCTGCAGTTGGTTTCATTCAGCCTCATTGCTTTTGCATTTGGTTTTCTTTAACCTTGTTGCTTCTGCACTTGGTTTCGCCTCCATGCTTCTGCAGTTGGTGCCCGATTGTATTGCCATTGGCATGCAGTCTCGCGTCTTGCTTCTGCAGGCGTCGAGGTCAGCGATAAGAGACACCTGTACGTGGTGCTGGCTACGAACCTGGGTCTCTACAGACACAGAGCCGAGATCTCTTGCCTGCATCGCTTCGGCATGCAGTTTTGTTCCCATATCGCTCCGGCATATGGCGTTGTCCTGTATCGCTTCGGCATTCAGCGCTTCTCAGTGCGCTTCGGCCATTGATGTTCCTGTAGCGCTTCGGCCTGCAGTGTGTTTCCATTGTATCGCTTCGGCATATAATGCCCGTCTCGCCACGGCAGGCGTGGTCCCGTTCTCGCTTCGGCAGGCGGTGAGGTCAGCGATAAGAGACACCTGTACGTGGTGCTGGCTACGAACCTGGGTCTCTACAGACACAGAGCCGAGATCTCTTACTTTGTATATAGGGATATCGTCTTAGTCATGACTTGCCCAATGTATCCCAGACTCTTGCGCTGTCAGTTATCTCCATATCGACTTTGCTGCTATTTCGAGCTCATGGCTCTGCAGTAGACTTCTTGCATCCGTGCTGCAAAGGGACAAGAACGACTGGCAAACCCTTAGCCAACTTGTGTAGCTACATATACGGAAAAGTTTACCCCTGTTCATCACATCCTCACAGGTCCCGTGGTGCAATGGTAGCACGCTCGAATTCAGCGAGGACATAGGCATTTCGGCTTCGTGCCACATTCAGCCTTCTTGCCTCTGCAGCTGGTTCTTTCCCCGTGCTGCTTCTGCACTCGGCGTAAATCCACAACCGCCATTGTCTGTGGGCGTTTGTACTTCGGTACATCAGCGTTCGTGAGATCTACGTTCGAGTCGTAGTAGGACCAAATTCTTTTTGCTAAGTCCGCAGCTTGTTCCGTAAGGATCGATTCCTGGTGAAAGTACCATGTTGTGATATAATCTTTTGGCGCCTAGAGTCTATTCCTTCTCAGCTATACGTACAGAGCCCTTTTTACTGTGACAGCAAGACCTCATTTGCCTGGACCTTACAACCAGGTCGAGGTCATCCCTGTACACGCGCGAGCACCAGACTCTTGCGCCTCCAGACAAAGCGCGTTTATTTTCAAGCCACTTTCCAGAGAGCAGTTCCGAGGTGTGAATGCATGCCACGAGGCCAAGGCGTACACAGTAGTGGACTATGTCAATGAGACATACCCAGTCTAAACACGACATGTGGTATCGTGTGCCAGTAGTTGTGAATACTGGTTTCAGCTTCGCCCGTATGACCTTGCAGTGATACCAGAGACATAGAGGCCTTCGATTTCGAGGCATTACCAGTTCTGGATCAGCACACAGGGCAGGCTCAGATCAGTGTGACAGGCCTGCTACAGAGCAAAGCGCGTGCAACGTAGATGGACGGCAAGTTTCTCTGTTTTCCCGAACACCAGGCATCTACAGGTCCGTGACATCTGTGGCAGCATTCCTGAAGTTTCTCGGAGCCTCGGACTGGTGGCTCTTAGCCTTCTTTGAAAGTTATACTCAAGCGGAGTCGCTTCATCTCCATCGGCCGCGAGTTAGTAGCCATTGGTGTATGAGTAGAGCATGGGTCCCAGGCTAGCAGAATCAGAGAACGACGATGATACTGAACCAGGCCTGCCTCGGCGGACCAAGTGCTCGAGGACTCTGAACATGGTGGTCTGCATAGGCCACTTCAGTATCATCCGAAAGACCAGCCGTGTTGCGATATAGATATAATCCAGTTCAAAGCTTCGACGGTTTGCTTCCAGCTTCGACCTCCTCTCTAATGGCATCCCTCAGTTTCGTGGCAAGCACTTTCGCTTCATCATCATCCAAGTCTTCTCTCGAGCCTCGCCCAAACATCTTCCACGACTTCAACGCACCCCAATCTGTCCTACCATTACGCTGAGTTTCCTGCCTGCCCTCTTGATACCTCGGAATCAGGTGGAAATGAATATGCGGCACGACTTGTGCTGCACGCTCACCATTGTTCTGCACAACATTCCAATCTTCAATGCCTGTCACCTTGCAAAGAGCTCTGCTAACGATTGGTAACCATTCGCCCAAAGCTCTTGATGTATCACGCGCCTCTTCAGCAGCTCTACGCGCCAACCATGTTTCGTTCGTATTGCTTGCTGGTCGTAGGTCGCCCAGTGTCCGGTAATGTTTGCGCGTCGTGAGCAGAATGTGGCCAGGCGAGATGGGCATTATGTCGAGGAATGCCAGCACCAAAGGAGTGGATAATATCAGATGGCATTGGGGATCGACACGCTCTGGATCTGGGGAGTGAGGTACGTTTGTGCCGTCATATGGATATGCAGAGCTGATGCGGCAGAAAGCGCATGGGGTCGGGTATAGTTCTTCTATGGTAGACATTGTTGTGTGCACCATTAGCTAGGAATTTGTATGGATTGCTATGAGAATCAGATGTATGAAGTCGAGAAGTCTAAGAACAGAGCCGAGGCCGAATGATGATTTGGCGGCTGAAATCACATGTAAAAGACGCAGGGGTAACATGTGGTCAGAGTTCACGCTCAATGGAATCATGCTCTCCTAGCATCAATCGCCGGCCATGCTACTTTAGTTGCTCCCGCAGTAACAAACCAGCTTTGCAAGCAAATGGAGAAGACTTCAATGTAAGAAGTTATCCGAGAAGAGCACGATCCGAGGAGATCTTGAATATAGACAAACGTAAAGCTTGGATGACCAGATTTCATTGATACTGTACAAAGTCATGCTGAAAGTATGACAGCTCTGCATGCTTCCCTCTAATTCTTCGCCCTTCGCTTGCCTTGGTTGCGAGGACGTTCTTGTACAACATGCTGGTTGGGATTGCGCTTCTTGCGCGTCTTGTAACCTCCTTTGGCCTGTAACAAATGTTAGCGAACTGCTCCCGGCAGACATCATTTGGACACTACTCACCGGTGTACCCCAGATAGATACTGGGTGTACGTTTCCCTTACTCTTACCACGTCCTCCTCCATGAGGATGATCAACTGCGTTCATGGCAACACCGCGCACTGTAGGTCTGATGTTGAGCCATCTGCTTCGTCCAGCCTTGCCCAGTTGTCTGAAATGGTGGTGTGGATTGCTGGCCACGCCAATGGTTCCGCATGCATCTTTGCTCACTTTCCGCACCTCACCACTTTGAAGTCTGACCGTAACATCAATAACCTTCTTGCCCCTTTCTTCTTTTGCAATCACAGTCGCATATGTGCCAGCACTGCGGCAGAATACAGCACCTTTTCCAGGAGTTGAGCCCACACAATAGACCTGAGTCCCAAGTGGTACCATGTGCATAGGCAAGCAGTTGCCACGGAATGCCGTCTTTGCAGCAAGCATACCAGGATCCATCACACCACCCATGCTTGCTAGCAGCTCTTTTGGTATACCTGCTCGGAACGACTCCACAGTATCACCAGCTCGCATACCTTCGGAGGCAATGATGTAGCTTTTGACTTTGGTCTTGATGTTCTCGACCAACGCCAAATGAGCAGATCGATTCGGGTCATATTCAATGCGTTCCACCAAATGCTTTCCAGGCTCGGCGCGCACATAGTCCACTGTGCGGATCCTTCTCCTATGACCACCACCACGATGCCGTACGGTCACACGACCAGAGTTGTTGCGCCCACCCTTCCCATGCCCAAGCTTCGTGAATGTCAATTTTCGCAATGGCTTTCCCTTCCAGAGATGGTCGTTGATGGGCCGTCGCAGATGACGCAGACCAGGAGTGCGAGGCTTATATGTCTTGAGTTGGAAGCCGCCCTTGTTGCGCATGGGCATCGATGTGGTAGGCGGCGTGAAAGAGGTGACATCTGGAGTGCTCGTTGATGCGGCGACTTTTTGTTCAACCGCAGTGGCATAGGTCCTGCGCACAGTAGACACCAGAGAGCGGCATTGCAGACAGACAGGCCGTATCCGTGGCTGCAACATGATGGCGGGCTGTTCTCCTCTCCCCTCTGGCAGCAAGATTGTACAGTCTCGACCTCGACTACAATGGATCGGAGCAGCGGCCTTTCCCGCGAGATGAACAAAGCCGCAGAGAGCAACGCGCCAAGCAGGAGGACAAACAGCCATGAAGCAAGGATCGTGATCGTCACGTGCCAATTGCTGTTGTCCCTCGCGACGTCCACACGACGATTCTCATCAAGAATTGCGGCGGCGGCCACTCTGCCATTTCGCGACCAGTAGACTGCACTCGAGAGCCATTGCAATCACGACGAAATACCTCCATCTGCTACATACTAATTCACACGCGTGGAAGTGGTGGTTACATGCATCATCTCGACTCTGCGATCTCCAAACAATAACAACATTGGGACGCGACTGCGGCAAGCCGACACAAGCGACATCAAAGCTCAGCCCAGGTGCTCCACAGCACATCGGAACGCGAGCTTTCTCTTTCTCGCGTCTCGACACCACCCACCACGACAGGACACCCCCCTCTGGTTCTCCCTCGACAACTCACCAGCAGCACACCACCGCCGCAGCACGCAGGTGTCCTTTTCCTGCTGCGAGAGCCAGCGTCTTTGCCGCCGTCCGCATCTTCAGTACAGCATACAAAACGCCGCATAGCAGCATCGCCATTCCCGCCGCTGCATCTTCACGACTTCCCAGCATCCAAAACTGCACATCTCGACGAGTAACGGCCACGAGCAGGACTCTGACTGCTTTTTAAAGGTCCCAACTGGCCTGCTAATACCACTGGTGAGCCTCATCGCGTCCTGCACTCGTGTTTCGCCCAGTCAACACAACTTTGCTGACATAAGGTTTTGATATACAGCAACACGTCCAGCACGTCCCAAACACCAAAACTCTTCCACCAGCAAGCACTTTCGCGTGCCGTATACACTAATTGAGCATACGCGTATCCTCACCGTATTTAAGCTCATATCACAATGCCACCCGTATGTTCCCCCTCATGCACCTCACTGCTGCTACCACGACACCTCGCTGACATCATTGTTCTCAGGCTAGGACAGCTAGGCGGACGGTGACCGACGAGAATGCCGAGAATGTGGGCACAACACGTCTGACGCGTGCCAAAGCTGCTGCACTCGACCATGCCGGCGCTGGCGAACCACCCAAGAAGGCATTGACCACGAAACGCACTACTACTGTCCCGTCTGCTACCGGCACTCTGGGTGCTCGCAAGCGGACTGCTCTAGGAGATGTCAGCAATGTTGTGAAGAAGGATCTGGTAGACACTGGCGATGCGAAGAAGGACTCTCTTTCGAAAGGCACGTTCTCCAAGGCTGTGAAGCCTGCTGGCATCTCGAAGCCTGCTGCGCGTACTAGCTCAACACGCACTGTCCTTGGCGCGAGACCTGCCAATGCCTCCTCAGAACTGAAGCGACCCGCGAGTGGCTCTGGTGTTCAGGCTGGCCATGCCATCAAGAAGAGAAACACGTCGACTACCAAGCCGAAGCGCGCTGCCGTTGAAGAAGACGAGGACGAGGACTTGGAGAACGTGCCACCGCCAAAGAATGGCGCTACTGCTGACACGAAGAAGAAGACTAGCCTAAGGCCGACCATCACTGAGCCTATCGATCTGGACGAGTACGAAGAGGAGAAGTCATTGGAAGAGCTCATCAAAGAGGCCAAAGACCTTGACACAGAAGACCTTGATGACCCACTCATGGTTGCCGAATACGTCCACGAGATCTTCGACTACATGCGTGAAGCCGAGATCGCTACCATGGCCAATCCTGACTACATGGAGAACCAGGGCGAGCTGGAGTGGAAGATGCGTGGCATCCTCGTCGACTGGCTTCTTGAGGTTCATGCTCGATTTAGACTGCTGCCCGAGACTTTGTTCCTTGCTGTCAACATCATCGACCGCTTCCTCTCCTGCAAGGTGGTCCAGCTCGATCGCCTTCAGCTGGTCGGAGTGACTGCGATGTTCATTGCCTCCAAGTACGAAGAGGTTTTGTCTCCACACGTCCAGAACTTCGTCCACGTTGCCGATGATGGCTTCAAGGACACCGAGATATTGTCTGCCGAACGCTTCGTTCTTGCCACGCTCGACTACGACCTCTCGTACCCCAACCCAATGAACTTCCTCCGACGTATCTCCAAGGCCGACAACTACGATATCCAAACGCGTACTCTGGGCAAGTACTTGCTTGAAATCGCATGTCTCGACCACAGATTCCTCAAGTATCCACCATCGCAGGTGGCTGCGGCGGCTATGTACCTCGCACGCCTCGCTCTCGATCGTGGCGAATGGGACGCAACACTAGCCAAGTATGCCGGCTACACTGAGGGTGACATCCAGCCAGTCTTCAAGCTCATGGTCGACTACCTGTCGTCTCCCGTCGTACACGAGGCATTCTTCCGCAAGTATGCTAGTAAGAAGTTCTTGAAGGGTAAGCTGGTCTGATCAACTATTGTCGCTCCATCACTAACATTGCATAGCATCCATAGTATTGCGCCAATGGGCTAAGAAGTGGGCTCCTACATATCTAGATGGCCAGACCGCACACTCCAGTAGTGGCAAGGCAACTCAGTCGTGAACGTCCTAGACTTTCGCTGACTTTCACAGCGCGCAACCAGCTTGCTTCGCAGTCAACAGCGGTCCGTCGCTCCCTCGACTTCGGATCATGATGCAATCTTCCGTGGGACAGTCCGCGAAGACGATATAGACCGTGCACTCGGCGATGCATCAGCAGGAGTTTTGGGTTCTTCCGCACTTGTTTGGATTCTGTACGGCGTTTACAATGGCGGGCACAGCCTTCTCGCTACGGCTAAAGTCCTGCTGCTATTCCGTATCGATATGCCGACACAGGATCATCAAATGGGATAGATCTCGAGCATGGAGTCACTTTGGATTTGGCGTTGGCTATTCTCTGCTGGGTTGCTTTTCAAGGCATGGAGTTCGAGGCGCATCAATGCATGCGCAGGTTATGCGCTTAACATCTGGCTTTCTCTGTACGAGCAAAGAGATGTCAGCTATGACTGTAAAGAGAGATTAGCATGAGCACATGAAGTGAATCCTCTTTCCGTATGCTGTTTCGCAACTGACATCACTGTGTCCCGCGAGATGATATAGTAGTAAACTTCAAGTTGGTGCTCGATGATGGTCGGAAACGGTGACAGCGACGGCGCCGATCAAGTCTGCCGGGATGGCCGATCTTGTCGGACAGTCCACAGAAACAACGCGTTGGAAGCACCAGGGTAGCGCATCCTTCAGCTGCATGGAGCCACAGCTGTCTAACCAGGTGAGATGAGATGATGCGTCGACGTGAGGCCTGGAGATTGACTTCTCGGAAGAGGTCTGCTTCACCGCATAAAAAAATACGATACAGCATAGATAAGTGGCTTCAGCATTGCCGCAGCTTCTTGTCTGCTACCTGTCTGCAGCGAACGACTGGAGCTATACATACTTACGCTTAGTGATCAACCTCCCTGCCACTCGCCTCGCGAACCGAATCTGCTCATGTAAAGCGCGTATAGCACGATACTCGCGCGCCTCGGCGGAGATGTCTGAGCTGCCAGGGGAACAGCAGAACGATGGCTACTTCAATGATCTGGCGCAGCAGCCAGCGAACAATCCTGCCGACGACAACGCAGACGAGCGACGAGCATCACAGGACAGACCAGGCGACAACGAGCTGGTGCCCAAGCCAAAGAGAATCGCTTGTGTTCTATGCCGTAGACGAAAGCTGAAATGTGATGGGACGAAACCTTCCTGCGGGACGTGTACTCGTCTGCAGCACGACTGTTCCTACGATGAGGTGCGGAAGAAGTCTGGTCCCAAGAGAGGTTATGTCAAGGCGCTGGAAGCTAGATTGGCGCAGGTGGAAACGATGTTGAAGACGCAAGATGATCCGCCAGCAGTGCAAAGGCATGCTCGTAGTAAAGCCGGATACGATGCTGGACCAAATGGACAGAGCAATATGGTACCCGAGTATGCTATGGCTAGCAGCAATGGCAACCTCGCGACGCAAGGCCAGCATACGATGGCGCAGCATGAATTCACCTCACAAGCGCAGACCTCACAAGGCATGGCTACTGCAGGCGAACCTCCCATGGTCCTGGAAGACCCATTCCCATGGGAAGTGATTGGCCTTGGTCTGGACGAGCCGCTGCCCACTCAGGATGTAATCAACGAGCTGAATCAGGCGTACTTCGACAAGGTGCATCCGTCTCTGCCAATGATACATCGTCCACGCTACTATGCAGCGATGAATCTGGCACCGCATATGAGACCACCCGTTTGTCTGCGATACGCGATGTGGGCGAATGCTGCAGCAGTGACTGATAAGTACGAAGGACTGCAGGACCACTTCTACCAACGTGCTCGGAAATACATTCAGCAAGACGAGATGAAAGGACATGGTGAGAGCATGATAACGGTGTCCCATTGTCAGACGTGGCTCCTGCTGGCCACTCACGAGTTCAAGCTCATGTACTTTCCTCGAGCGTGGATGTCATCGGGAAGAGGTTCACGCATGGCTCAGATGATGGGTTTGCATAGATTGGACGGAAGCGGCTTAGAGGTCAAGCAATGCCTGCCTCCACCCAAAGACTGGACTGAACGTGAAGAGAGGCGTAGGACATTCTGGATGAGCTTTTGCGTAGATCGTTACTCATCTATAGGGACAGGATGGCCCATGTCGATCGAAGAGAGTGATATACTGACGAATCTTCCCACTGATGAGGAGTGCTTCGAGATGAGCAGGCCGGCGAAAACCATGACACTGTTCGAAGCGCTGGAGCCTGCGGGCACCCCGAATCTGAGCTCTTTTGCAGGAGTCACCGTAATGGCATGCCTCTTTGGCAGGAACTTGACACATCTGCATCGCCCGAGACCTGATGATCAAGATCACGATCTCAATGGCCAATTCTGGAGAAGACATAGGGAAATGGACAACATACTGTTGAACACAGCATTGGCATTGCCAGATGCGCTAAGATTGCCATTGGGTCTCAATGACCCAAACACGATATTCATGGTATGATGCACAGCACACAACTAAGTATTATTGGCGAAAGAGCTGAAGCTGACAACACAAATTCGACAGAACATGAATATTCATACTTCAACGATATGCTTACACCAAGCTGCAATCTTCAAAGCTGACAAGAATCGGATGCCAGCTCGTATATCTGCCGAAAGCAAAGTTCGTTGTATCACGGCGGCTGCTGAGATCGCGAGTATCATGCGACAGATCAGCCATCTCGATCTCGCGGCAGTATGTTGCACAACTTCTACTCCCACGCATTTTGATGATACTAACAAGGTAATGCGCAGATGAATCCATTCATATCCTTCTGCCTCTATGTCGCAGCTCGCGTATTCGTCCAATACTTGAAGACGCGATCGAAAGATGCACAGGTGAGGGCAAGCCTCCAATTCTTGCTGTCAGCAATGCATGCTATAAAACGCAAGAACCCTCTCACGGAGTCTTTCCTGGTGCAGCTTGATGTTGATCTAGAGGGCGCAGGCCTCGAGGACTCTGCACAGCTTCGAGCACAGATGCGAAAGAACAAGAGTGAATCGAAACCGTCATCTGGCTGCCCAACGGGACATCTGGCAATGGGTGAGCAACGACCTACCTATGGTGATAATGGTCTTGCAGCCTTCAATCAACCAGGTGGCTCCCAACAAACACGAGGGTACGGTCTGGTTCCCGATATGAACCACGACAACAACAGCGAATCTCAAACGCCACAATATGATCTGCCTAGTCGACAACGGCAGCCTACACCAGGCTCTTCCAACAGTCTAGGTACTTATCAGAGCCCGAACAACGGGTTTGTTGCAGAAATGGATACAAGTCCAGATGGCAGTGGCGGCCAAAAGACACCAGGATCTACTAGCACGCAATCACAGCAGAATGGCTCTTCTCACACATCCTACTCGCCGCAGAATCAGCAGGCACATCTGAATGGTGTCCAGATAGATCCCGCTCAAATGGCTACGATGGATTTTGATCTTCACTCGTTCACGGCTCCCAGTACCGATGCTCATCAGGCGGGCTTCGTCGTACCACAGGGGTGGACAGGAGATGGGAGCACAGGCATGACTCCAGGAGCAATGAATGCCGGCATGTCGTCGGCTGGAATCAACGAATTGATGAATGGTATGACAGAGTATGATTGGAATTCGATGCTGGAATCTTTGACAGGCAATGGATGGGAGACGGGAATGGACACTACTTCGGGGTTTGGGGCTGAGTCTGTGAGACGGCCAACGTGAAAGATACCCATCAGAGTAACATGGACAGCCTTTGTATAATGTGTTGCGACTTGCTCTCCACTCAGCAATGCTTCCGGTAGCGCAAAGCCTGCTCGAGGTCAGTTCTCTTCAGTTGACAAGAGCATAGCAGCATCGAAGGACGCCTGCAGGCATGAATGAACACGACAGAGGTCCATCAAGGATGTCCACATTAGATAGCAGTTCCTCGCAGTTTCTAGTGACCCATCTAATGGCAGCGGCAGTATACGGGCACATTATCTGAGTTCATCGAGTCTTGGGAACCCTCAGCCGCGAACTTGCATATAGATTTGGGGCAGCCCACTTCTACTGCAACTCTGTCAACCTGTCTATGATTGCCTATCACATAGTGCCTTCTCGTGACAGGAGTGATTGGGTTGTTTCGCTTGCATCGACCTTGGGGAACAGATAGACTGGGGCAAGTCGCAGTACGTACGCGACCAGAGAGGGGTAACAATATATTGAACAGCGACTCGAGCTGAAGATGCGGACCAGGCTCTCGAATCACATCATCTGGTTGTTCGCAGCGAAGCCATGTATGCTGCCGGATTCCGTGTGCTGGTGGAGACTGCGCCAGTCTAGAAGAGTGCAGCTGATTCGAACCCATGCAAACAGATAACCGAGACAGGGGCGTATATACATGGTTGGTGGTCACCTCGTGGCAGCATGGAGCCTCACAGCCAAGTCGCAGGGCCTGTAAGGTTGTGCTCGAGGCGCTAAGGGCTATGGCTCCACTGTCCGCTTGTTCTGGAACTTGAACCGAGCAAAGGCGAAGCGAAGCGAAGAGCTGATAATAATTGACGCCCGAGCACTATCGTTCGTTGAGTCGTGTTAGAGAGAATGTATGAAAGGGAGGTATGTGCCTCGTCTGCCTGCAGCTGTAGCGAATGTCGTAGCCAGCAGAAACGGGCTCGAAAAGTGACAGGTCGCCGGCCTGATAAACCACGAAAGTCAAGGGTTCGGCTCGCCACGCATTAGTGGTGGATACTAGCATGAGCGCATATGATTTGCCCGCTCGACGCCTCGGACAAGAACCTATCGCGCTATGTGAGGAAGTGTGACGCGAAGTTGTATATGCTGCAGCTTGCGCTGAGCGAAGCGTTTCCATCTTCTCGTCGCCATTCCGCCAGCTGCGAGGAGCCGCAAACTCAAAGCATATCTTAATAATAATGCAGCAGCACCAGCAGCACCAGCCGCAGCCACAGCCGAGCATGGAAAGCCATCCTTCAGAAGCTCCGCTGAACTTGCCTCCCATACAATACGCTGGGCTGCAGGCCACGCAGTCGTATGGCGCTCCAATGCCTCCTCAGCAGCAGCAACAGCAGCAGCAGCACGCGCCGCCGTACCCGCCACAACAGTATCAACAGTACCAGCCGCCTGCGCCGATGCCCTCGAATGTCGCGACCAACGGGCAGAACCCAGTGATGCGCTTCCCTCTCCCGCCGCAGCCTGCGCTCGATGCGCGGCAGATGTCAGGCGGCCGACACAAGAAAGAGATCAAGAGACGCACGAAGACAGGCTGTCTGACTTGTCGCAAGCGGCGTATAAAGGTGAGCGCGATGCGATGCTGCTTTGGTGTGTTGTTGTGGTGTCCTTGCACGAGATGCGAGGTCGTCGCGTCTGCGGCCATAAGCGAGGACCTAAAAACAAGCGACACCTTGTTCGAACACGACCGCGACCGACGAATTTATACTGATTCTCACTTCTCTACCACAGTGTGACGAAGGCGTGCCTACGTGTCGCAACTGCCAAAAATCTAAGCGCGAGTGCCTGGGCTACGACCCCATCTTCAAACAACAGCCCAGCCCAGCCAATATCCAGCCTGCACCCAGCATTCACAATACACCGTCTGCCTCTACCTCAGCAGTTCTTCCGCCAAACGCATACGGCGCCCCACAGGCGTATCCAGGCACGGGAGGCACTTTCATCCAGGCTGCTGGTCTGCCTCACGGTGAGCAGGCTCACTTCGAATCTCACTACGGCAACGGCACTTCTCTAGACCCTGCACTGTCAACGAGTGGCGACCAGCCTCACCGCATGGCGCACCAGAACAACAACTATCCCAACACGCTGCAACCCACACGCAGAGGTAAGCATTGATCCGCCTCGTGCTCCACCGCTTGTGTTCCTGACGGTCTTGCAGTGCGACCAATACCTGTGGATGATCTCTTCTCGCTCAATGATATGCCTCCACGCTACAACCTGCGCGAAGCACCTCCACCTGTGTCGCCAGCCAGTCAACAGGATCTGGAAACATTCTTCAAGTATCACTACGCTATTGGTCTCGACCGGCTGTTTGAAACTACCTGGTACTCACAACATGGCCTAGGGCAGCTGCACCGCGATGTGATCCTCCAGGATTTCGTGCTGCAATGTGTTGAACAGTTCAAAGCACGAGAAGACGCGAACGGGAAGCAGACCCAGTCGCTAGAGGCGCGTCTGGTATGGTTGCTTGCGACGATGCCTCGCAACTTTCACCGCATGATGAACGGTGCAGCAAATGATCCTATGCTGCAAGAACTACTCCCGCGTCTTGACGTGGTTGAGAACCTTCTCACAGGACAATATCTCGATCCCAGCCGAGTGAGTCCGCCACCACAACACCAGCCTCCAATGCCACCAGGTACCGACAGCTCGGCGGTAAATCAGAAGTTTAACGAACGATCTTTTTGGCACCATCTTGCGAGATTTGTTGCCATCCGCGACGATAATACGAATGTTCAGAGAGAAGTCGACGAAACTCTGACTACGCTACGTAACCTCCTGCACATGCTGGAGAACCGCGATGTGCTCTACTCATTAGCTGTTGCACGGCATATCGGAGGACGAATGCCAGACTGGCACCCTCAGCGACATCTTGTCGCCTCTACGAATGATCCCAACGATCCTGTGGGGAAACTTAGGGTGGCCCAACAGTTTGTCGAATCTGAAGACCAGAGAGGCACGACGCAAGTGATCCAGAGGGTGTGCTCTATGGCAATCCGAGCTTGGATCTTACAGAAGCAATAGGCCCATTGCACTTCACTTCTTGTTACTACTTCTCGGCTTTGTTCTGCCCAATATAGCAGGCACTTTGGCTCGCGACACTTTGGCTCGCGACACAGATAGCTCTGTGCTGGTGAGGCCAGTCACTTAAACAGCACTGTTTTTGATGCAGCAATCGTAGTCTTGAGCGCCGACTTTAGAAACAGCTCACGGATTCACAAGTAAGACAGCGCAATCATGAACAGGACAAGAAAGGAGAATGTTTCATGCTCAATAGCTCATGAACCATATTCCACCCACTATGTAGCAGCGATTCTCACTGTAAGGCATGCAGCAGAACCACAGGCGCGAGCCCAACTGTCATCAACACCCTCGAAGAGTCTCCTGGATCTCTTCAACACTCCCGACCACAAAGGAGATGGATCTGCTACAATATGTCCTCCTGTTACAATGTTACATCGATAAGACAATTACAGCGGCCTGCAACCGCAATCTGCGCCGACCAGCCACCCAGCGTAAGTAATCATGAAACATCTACAAGCTGCAACCCCATGCGCAGAACACTCATCAAGCAGTGGCTGCGACAGCGGCCTCCTTTGGAGCTGGCTCATGGCCAAACACGCGGGTATAATCTTCGGTATAGCGTTCTTGATCTTGTCGGAACAGTTGTTGGTATTTCTGTGAATCATTAGCCAAATAGTACGCGTGGGAAGTCACTTCAGGGACGTACGCTCTTCTCGCTCTCGCTCAGGGCTTTCCACTCTTGGGCGATGAGCTTGGCACGCTCTCCGATCTTAATGTTGGCAAAGTCGCCACTGGCCTGGCGATTGATACTGAAGCTCAAGTAGGGAGTTGAAGGACGCTTCGGGCGGCGCTCGTCTTGCAACTCGACCCACTTCGACTTCTGCGTGGGAAATTGGCGACGTAACTGGATACGGGCCAAGTTCGCGAGTCGAATCTGCTCTGGAGTATGCGACTCGATCCATCGCTTGTACTCTGCTTGAGAAGCCTCTCGATATGTGCGTAGAAGGTGATTGTAGTGCTGCATGAAGTGATCAATACATATATCCCATGAAGATCTGCTTGTGGCAATCTCACCTCAATATCTGCTGGCGACATCTCCTTCCACTTCGCAGCAGCGTCTTTGACCTTTACAGTGGTCTTCTCTTCACTTCCAGATGTAGCCTTTGCTGATTCTGACCAGTATACCTGGTAAGCGGATTGGTATTTCGCCTGCTTCGGCGCATCTGGCAGGGCTGCAGTCTTCAAATCCTCCAACTTCGTCTTCTTCTTGTCAGTGGCCTTGCGCAGAGCAGCTCTCTGCTTCTTAGCAGCGTCTCGCGCAGCTTTCTTCTCTGCGGCAGCCTGTCGCTTCTCCACCTGTTCAGGAGTCAGAGCCCGTGGACTATAGGTACGCTTCTTCGCTGCGATCTTCTTCTCAGCTGCCGAGGTGCCATCTGCAGCTTTGGCCGCTGCCTTCTTGACAGCACGCTTCACAGGCCGCGAGGGCTCTCCGACGACGCTCTTGGGCCGGCCTGGCGTCGCATAGGTCCTGATGGGTAACGCGAGGGGAAGGCGCACAGCAGCAGCAGCAGCACGGTCTCGCGGTGCTGGGAGCAGCACATGTGGCACACGTGAGCGCGCAGGGAAGCGCAACAGCATCCGCTCGAGCATTGCGGGTTCTGTGCTGGTGGTGGGGGATCTGGTGTACTGGTGGAGTGTGGTTGCGATCACTGTCTGTTTGTTGATGCTGAGCCTGTCCAAGCTGTCGCGTGTGTTGCGCTAAGGAGGTAGCTCAAAACTTTGATTTTCTTGCAACACCATCACCAACATCAATCCTCCCACACCCCGCAGCGTGCCACCGACGACGCCTGCACTACATCAGACTGGCGATCGAAACACTCACACCAGGTAAGGCACCGCGAGCAGAAGCGCGACGGCAGCGAAAGCGACAGGGCAGTGAAATCTAGGAGAATTGGACGTTGGGCGGCGGCGAGGACTGGACGTGGGCAATAGACGCTGTGCGGGTACGACGGACGAACCTCTTTCGGCCATCGAATGGCCCGCTCACGAGAACGTAGTAGGGGCGAATACACGCGCGACCGTCGCGACGACCGCGAGCGATATCGTGATCGTAGCCGAGAAGTGAGTGACTTCAGATACTTGATGAGAGAGCACAAGCTGACCTCTGTTCAGCGCCACCGCGATGACCGTGAGCGCGATCGACCTCGAGACCGTGAGCGTGACCGGGACCGAGACAGAAGAGACAGAGATCGGGACCGTGATCGAGGTGATGGACGACACCGCGATGGGTACACTCGTCGAGGAGAACCGACAGGCCGCGATCGCTCGAGGGATCGCTCAGACTATGGCAGGCGACAGCAATCCTCGGTGAGAGATCATCATCATGGAGAGAGTAGACGTCGGTCACGTGAAGGCGACGATACGCACGGTAACGACGACAGGGAACGCAAGCGCATCAGAACCTCTTCTCCTCGAGGTAGCCAGGTATGTATCCATGGTTCGAAACCGACGCACAGTCTTAAGCTGACATTACAGTCTGCCTCACGACCCGGCACCGCCAACGGTGATGCTCGAAAGAATGGCTCTACAGCTGAAGATGAGGCCACGAAAAAGGCACAGGCTGAGAAGCTGGCCAAAGTCGAAGCCTGGAAAGCAAAGCAAGCTTTAAAGAGCAAGCAGGCAGCCGAGAAAAACTCTACTGCAACGACTACGTCTACATCGTCGACTGCTCCTCAGACCAAATTCGACCCGAAAGCGATCAAGAGGCAAACGGATAACAAGCTGAGAGGTGAAACCACGACTCTGGGAAGTGACGTTGCTATTCCGACTGCTGCTAATGTCAAAGCGCCGGGTGCTAGCAGCACATCTCTGCCAACTACGATCGCCTCTGGCGTGGTTGACGCTAAGATCACTGGATTTGGCTTGAATAAGGCATCGGCGAACGAGAGGCAGACCGAGAAGCCTGTGACCACGAAAGCTGGAAACGCGCTGGGCGAAGAGGAGAGTGAGCAGCGGAAATTCAAGAAGCTTCCTGACCTGGCACTGGAGGCCGCCAATGGCACAGCTGTGCCTGAGAACGACGCCGAAGACCACGGAGATGACGATCATGACGACCTTCGCAGTGACGAGGAGGAGGCTGAAGCAGCGCGTGAGGCAGCACAAAAGCGTGCTGAAGAGGCACAGGCAGAGCAACAGGACGCCACAATGGTTGATGCTGGCAACTCTGGAGAAGCTGTGCCATTACCAGCGGAGTCTTCGGGTGCAATGGATGTAGATGAGGACATTGATCCTCTCGATGCCTTCATGAACAACCTGGAAGATCAACCTCGATCGCGCGGCCTAGCCCCACGAAACGCCCGTGAACCACAGCTGTTCGACGAAGACGAAGGACCTGGTCTTGTAGCTGTTGGTGATGATCCCGAAGACCTTCTTAGAGGCGGCGGAAAGCGAAACAAGAAGGAGATTCTGCCGGTCGACCACAGCAAGGTGGACTACGAGGACTTCGAAAAGAACTTCTACCGCGAATCTGTTGAGGTTGCTGAAATGTGGGAAGATGAGGTGGCGACGCTCCGGGCTGAACTGGACAACATCACCGTTCGAGGTTTAGATCAACCAAAACCCATCACGAAGTGGTCACAGTGCGGTTTTGGTGCACAAATCCTGGATGTCATCAAGACAAACAAATTCGAAGCACCCACCTCGATTCAATCGCAAGCATTGCCGGCGATCATGTCTGGCCGCGATACGATAGGCATTGCGAAGACAGGTTCGGGAAAGACGTTGGCCTTTACCTTACCCATGTTCAGACATATCAAGGACCAACGGCCCGTGGCAAATCTGGAAGGGCCGATAGGTCTGATCATGGCTCCTACAAGAGAACTGGCTGTGCAAATCCATCGGGAGTGCAAGCCCTACCTCAAAGCACTCAACCTGCGTGGTGTCTGTGCCTACGGTGGTGCGCCAATTAAGGATCAGATTGCTGAGCTGAAGCGTGGTGCCGAGGTCGTGGTCTGCACGCCTGGACGTCTGATCGATCTTCTCGCTGCGAACCAAGGGCGTGTCACTAATTTGCGGCGTGTGTCTTACGTGGTACTCGACGAGGCCGATCGAATGTTCGACATGGGCTTTGAACCACAGATCCAGCGAGTACTGGGCAACATACGACCAGATCGTCAAACTGTACTCTTCTCGGCAACCTTCCCAAAGAAGATGGAGTCTCTCGCTCGTAAAGCACTGACCAGGCCTATTGAAATCGTTGTCGGTGGTCGCAGTGTGGTTGCAGCGGAAATCACACAGATCATCGAAGTCAGGGCTGAAGACACCAAGTTCCGCCGCGTGCTTGAACTTCTCGGAAACTTGCACGAAGGTGATGAAGAGGCTCGATCTCTTATCTTCGTCGAGAGACAGGAAACTTCAGACCACATCTTCAAGGAGTTGAACAAGAAAGGCTACCCCAGCGTGTCTGTGCATGGAGGCCGAGAGCAGATTGATCGTGATCAGGCAATCCTGGACTTCAAGGCAGGGGCTGTCCCGATCATGGTTGCAACATCAGTGGCTGCCAGAGGTCTTGATGTCAAGCAGCTGAAACTGGTCATCAACTACGACTCACCCAATCACGGCGAAGACTACGTTCATCGAGCTGGTCGAACTGGTCGCGCAGGCAATACCGGCACTGCCATAACCTTCGTGGCTCCTGAGCAAGAACACTATGCCCCATTCTTGGCTCGCTGTCTGGAGGACAGTAAGCAAGAGGTGCCCGAGGAGCTCAAAGAAATGGCGGCTTCGCACAAGAAGAAGGTCGAAGCTGGTCAAGCTAGCAAGGCTGGATCTGGTTTTGGCGGACATGGTATCGAGAAACTTGATGCTGCTCGTGCAGCCGAGCGCGCGAGAGAGAAGAATCTTTACAAGACTGGCGACGAACCGGACGAAGAAGACGAGGGCAAGAAGGAGAAAGACAAGAAGGAAACTGAAGTGGAAGCTCTGGTCGCAAAGGCGGCAGGCAAGGTCACTGAACGCAGTACGCAACCTGAACAGGCCGCAGACAAGTCGCAGACTGCCAACGAAGGTATGCGCAGCGATCTCGCAGCACATCTGAGTAATGCGCTCAAGGTGCAGAAGACCGAGATCCCAGCTGCGAATGCTCCGGTGCTCAACGATCCTGTTGCCAGAGCTGCAGCAGCAGCCGCCGCCATCAATGGTCGTCTCGGCACAAAAGGAGCTAGTCGCGCTGGTGCGCCTCTCGACAACCGTGGTCCAGACGCAGGAGCATTCCATTCTACGTTGGAGATCAACGACTTCCCTCAGAAAGCTCGCTGGGCCGTCACAAATCGGACGAATGTCGCCAAGATCCTCGAAGCCACTGGCACCTCAATCACGTCCAAAGGCGAGTACTATGCCGCTGGCAAAGAGGTCGGCCCTACCGATCCGCCGAAGCTGTATATCCTTGTGGAAGGTGATACGGAGATTGCTGTGCAGTCCGCTATGCGAGAATTGTCCCGGCATCTGACTGAAGGTACTGTCCAAGCTCAAGAAGCGGAGGCTCGTGGAGGAACAGGTGGTGGACGCTACAAGGTTGTTTGATCACTTGCACCTAATGAACTTGGGACGAAATTCTTCAAGTGTACTATTGCGGCTCCTTGAATATCATGCAGCTTCAATGCCACTAGCTCTTTCATGCATGCATTTTCTACAATCTGTTGACGACAAATAGAATACCTGCACAATTCCCTGCCCGCTGCACGTCTGTTGATATCCCATAACTCCATCTCCAGTCTGCCGACCTGTTCCGCACATCAGCCCGGTTAAAGTAGCCAAAGTGATAAGAGACTGACCAGCGACATCAACTGAGCGCTGCAGCACTCATAGCAACATTCACAGAAGCCGTCGAACAGTTATGTGTATTCCTTATGCTCAAACTCAAGCTTACCGGAACGGTAGCTGACCTGCCTGTTGCTCACTTGCCTGTCGCTCTGCGCAGTATAGTAGCTGCTGCTCGACATCGACGCAGGCTCAGCCAGAAAATCCAGAGCTGATTGATCCAGCCTTCGCTGTATTGTACTTTCAGTAGACCCGCTCCAATGTCTTGAGTGCACACTCTTCTGCTGTGAGTGTACTCTGTCGTGAAGCTGCATCGACTGCACTTCAGAGAGCGACGGCTGGCGGGGCAGAACACTGCGATAGGACAGACCATGTGGATCCGAAGCCGCAGTTTCAGTACTGCGAAGTGGCTCTACTTCCGTTGCGCTTGGCGATCTAGAGTACATGGACTGGCTGCTGACCATAAGACGGCGCATTGGCTCTCTCTTCGTCCCGCTCGGCGATCTAGAGTAGATGGATGACCTGCTGATAACTGGTCGGCCTGGTCTATCAAGGATGCCGGAGCGCGGAGTAGCTCGACTGGAGTCCCCCAATCCATGCTTTCCGTTGTCGCTCGCTCCACGAAAGGCGATAGATCCAGTCATATCGAGCACGTCAGTAGACGTCAACGCATGTGCATCCTGACTGTAGTGGCTCTCCGAGAGTCGATCGAGTTCTTGCCTCAAAGTTCTTGTGCTCTTCTTGCTCATCTTGAGCTTGATCTTGTCTGCGATGCGAGGACTTTTCATGATGAAGTCTACTGGTGACAACAAGAGCCTCCGACCGGTCATGGCATGCGGGTGATGTTGAGGCAAGAAGCCCTGCGTAAATGTGCCATCGAGTGTTATTGGAGGGCGACAGGGCTCTGGTGTGTCGTTCGATCGCTCAGTTGATCGCTGGTACGGGCAGCATATAAGATGCGCCATGGAGGGCGTTGATGGGACTTCGTGTGAGAATTTCAAGTAATGCGTTCTTGTTGTGTTAAGTTGTTGCAAGCTGCCACCTTAGAAGGGTTCCCTCCATGATTGAGCTTTTGCTAAGCGCCTGCTTGCTCAGCACCAGCTAGTAAGGTAGGCAAGGACGCGAGAGAACAAGAGACAAGAGCGATCTCACTATATCCATACCTAGTAAGAGCTCTACGTCTAAGTCCTGCCCATCACGAATCATACACTCTGCTTCAGATATACGCGTACCCTAGAGTCGTAAAACGTGCTGTCGACGTATATCGCATGATCACCATTCACGATGATGAAGCTTTTGGTAGATCCAAATCCACCACATATGGTTCATTGACTGGTCTGTACAGCATTAGCTCCACAACGAAGTGAAGAATGTGAATGCGTACCTGTAATCAACGTTCATGATGGCGGCATTGATGAACACGGTCTCCTGCCGGGGCTGCAGGGCTTCTTTGCTGTTGCTGGACAAGTCCTTCACGATGCCATAATGCTCATCAGTCGTAATTTGTCCTTGCATAATCGTGTCCCACTCCAAACCTGCACAAAAAGCACCCTCCTTCCAGGCCGATATAGAACTTGAGCTTGTAGCAACCCGATCTATGTCGGAGGACCTACGATCGACATTAGCACTTTGGTCCTGATGCAGGAATGAGACTGCGGTGTATCAACATACCACTCAATTTTCTCCGAACCATAACCTTCATGAATGTGGCCAAACACATGCAAAAGCGGCCGGCTCCTCATGACTGCGCGAAGGAGATGCGGACAGCCAACATTCTCGTTTGAGGTAGTCTTGTCCAGTATTGAAAAGGGAGGACCGTGAGTCACCAGCAGGTCGATAGGGGCAGTCGAGTCTAGAGAAGGCACCGGGTTCCTGGCTATGTTCTGGGCGTCTTCGAGAGAAGCTGAAGGAGGATTGAAGCGATCTTCGTTCCGCTGATATGCAAAGCCCCAGTCCATAAACTCGGGTGTATATGGTGATGCATAGATGCGAACCAATGCTTCGTTCGCCAGCCTAATTTCGTGTGTTCCCTCGTCGAGAAACGTGATACCATCGCGCTTCGCCTGGCTCCAGAGGTCGCGGGATTTGTCGTGAGCAGCTTGTGTTGTGTCTTCGGGGTGGGTTGAAACATATGCCTGATCCAGCGTATAGTCATGATTTCCGGCGATGACTAGCTTGACTGGCGCATCGACCTGCGAGATCATGTGCAAAGCATCTTGGTACTGTGTATAACCGCCGGTCATGCTAAGGTCGCCGCAATGTATGAGCAGGTCTGCCTTTGGCAGAACACCCTGGAGAGGTGCGCCATGAGTGTCAGAAATAATCAGGACTCTTGTTTTTACAGTCGCTGCCATGGCTGTAGATGTTGGTGATCACATGTTTGACGCCACTTGAAGGCCCCGGCAGCATGTGACAGTCTTGGAGGAACTGACTTCCAAGATCTGTGCGACTTCCTGTCCTGTGCATCGTCATCTCCATTTCACAGTATACAGTACATGTAGTGTCCTCAGTATACAGGTAAACACAGCTGGACTGGCCTGGCCTGGATTGACGACTACAGACATACATACCATGGCGCTACTCTCGCCGCAGCTACGCAAGCAGTACCATCCACGCACACCCCAGGGCCGCCAAGTGCTGTTGGCCCAGGGCATCGACCTCGTTCGCAACGTCCTCCTCGTCCTCTTCGTGCTGCGTCTCACGCGCAAGACATTGCTCCAGCTACGCGGCTACGGTCTGGTGGGCTCCATTCAGCAACTCTATGGCAATGTCTACCGCCGATCATATGCCCTGTTTCTTCGCCTGCCATTCGTGCAGGCCAAGGTACAGGCAGACGTCAAGAAGGCTATCACTGAATTGCAGACCAAGCTGGTGCCATCAGGACCGGGTGTGATCAGCTATACTGCTTTGCCTGCGCAGGGATGGACATCTGAACAAGTGCGTGCGGAGCTGGAGAGACTGGGCGAAATGGATCACACTAGGTGGGAAGATGGGAGAGTCAGCGGAGCTGTATACCATGGCGGAAACGAGCTGGCAGAGCTTCAGAGCGATGCGTTCAAACGCTTTGGTGTCAGCAACCCTATCCATCCCGACGTGTTCCCAGGCGTTCGAAAGATGGAGGCTGAAGTTGTGGCTATGACCTTGGGCCTCTTCAATGCCCCTGAGTCTGGTGCTGGTGTCACGACAAGTGGAGGAACAGAGAGTATCCTGATGGCAGTCCTGGCTGCACGTCAAAAGGCGTACCATGAGCGAGGAGTTACAGAACCTGAAATGATCTTGCCGAACACCGCACATACAGCCTTTCGCAAAGCAGGCGAGTACTTCAAGATCAAGATACACCTTGTATCTTGCCCGGAACCAAGCTACAGAGTACACACGCACTCCGTCAGTCGCCTCATCAACTCCAATACGATTCTACTCGTTGGCTCTGCCCCCAATTTCCCGCATGGAATCGTGGACGACATTCCTGGACTCTCACGACTAGCATTTAAGCACAAGTTGCCACTGCACGTAGACTGCTGTCTTGGATCTTTTGTCATTGCATTCCTCTCCAAAGCTGGTTTCCCCTCTCCTGACTTCGACTTTCGAGTACCTGGCGTGACGAGCATATCCGTTGACACTCACAAGTATGGTTTTGCACCCAAAGGCAACAGCGTGGTGCTATACCGCACAGCCGACTTACGAAAGTACCAATACTATGTCTGCCCGGACTGGAGTGGGGGCGTTTATGCCTCGCCAAACATCGCTGGAAGCAGGCCTGGCGCATTGATAGCTGGCTGTTGGGCTAGTTTGATGAACATGGGCGAGGCCGGCTATGTGAACACGGCTTTACAGATCGTATCAGCTGCAAAGCAGATCGAGGACGCCATACGAACTTCGGAGCAGCTACGACATAGCATCACTGTCATTGGCAAACCCATGGTGTCCGTGGTGGCTTTCCGTGCATCAAACAATTCGAAGTCGCCCCTCCATGCCGTCGACATATACGATATTGCTGATGCAATGTCCGCCAAAGGCTGGCATCTGAACGCTTTACAAGACCCACCAGCTATACACGTAGCAGTCACGATTCCAATTGTGGCCGCTGTGGACGCATTGATAAAGGATCTGGAGACCGTAGTTGAGTCTTGCAAAGGCAAAGTTACTTCTAAAAAGGGAGACGCAGCTGCTCTTTATGGCGTAGCAGGGAGCATTCCAGACAAAAGCATTGTGAAAGATCTCGCTACTGGTTTCCTCGATACGCTTTACAAGACTTAGTCTAGCATGGCGAGCGATTAAGCTCTCATCTTTATCTCTGCACATCTCCACACGTTTTGCTGCGCATACAGCCCATCTTCGAATCAGTAGTTTGGTCCTTTTAGCAGCAACACTCAGCCTGAAGTGGCAGCGTAGCATATCCGCCGCACATGGCAGAACGCCCCCACTTCACCGCCGAGACGTCTTTCTCTACCAGAAAGGCTGCAACCACTGCACCTCGGTCCCGTCGTCGGAATGGTAATCTTCAGACACAACGAAAGGTCCTCGATTATAGCGTCCCACATCATCCATTTGCTGAACCATACCGCAGACATAGTGTTGCAACTCTTCAGCACGGCCAAGATCGTCCGTCTCGTACGAGACTTCAAACCAGTAACGCTGGTCCTCGATCATTTCCTCTGTCGAACGTGCCAGAAAACGCATGTTGTAGTGCTGCATGTCCAACGTTTCTGGAATAAGGTCCTGGACTTCAGTGAGCTTGAAGACTATACCTGGATCCTGAACGCTCACAGCCTCAACAACACGCTTTGCGAACACCTTCTCGACGTTGAAGAGTCCTGTTGGGACCTTGGCGCGGAATGATGGCGGATCACCATCACTGTTCATGGAGTCGATGAACTCATCCACCGCGCTTCTAGTAGACAGTTCAGACTCAGCTCCAGGTTGCACAAGCGATATTTGAGCATCGTAGACGTGCACAGGGAAGTGGAGACATGCTTCAGCAATCACTCCTTCGCGTGTCTTCATGCTGTATTTCGACCTGTCAAGGCCATCCTGTCCAACTGGCACCACGACCTTCAGTAGCTGTCCAGCGCCAGTCTCGCGGATGAGAATCTCAAGTATGGAGTGAGCAAATCTGGGTACTGGAGCGTCAATGAGCCATGCAGCGTCAATGAGCCATGCAGCGTCAATGAGCCATGCAGCATCGTCATTCGATGCCGTAACGCGATAGAGAAAGTCTGTCCGAAGGCTGGTTTCCCGAAGCTCCATTTGCAGATCGATAGGGCCTTGAGGGCTGAGGCTAAGGGCCTCGTTGTTCTCGCCGGATCGGAGTAGTAGAACGCCTATGCGACCTACCAGCTTCGGTCGTGAGCCTGAGTCGGCTTCATCATCCTCATCTTGCTGCTTTCGTCTCTCACTCCGTAACACCTCGCCAAAGGGGTGATTCTCCGTGGTGATCTTCGTTGACGGTTTTAGATGCGGAACCTGCGCGCTTGGACGGTCCTCAACTTTTACGTCGTTGCGAGCTCCTGGAATTGGCCTATTTCGACCCTGTTCTCCATTGTTCTGCTGCGGACGCTTGGTCTTTGGCGCTGGTGGAGGGTCTGGTAGATCCAACTGGACATTGAACTTCTTTCCTCCGACTTTGTCCCTGCTCTTGTTCGCCTTCAGGCGGTTGCCGGCTTTCTGGCGCATGGTGTTATACTTCCTGTTTTCATCCTTTGATGATGGCTGCAGAATGCTCTCGACAATGCTCTCGTCATCTTGCCTCAAGATAGCCGCAGTAGCATGCGCCGCGCTCTCCTCCGCTGCATGTGGCACAAGTGGCGTTGCTAGAGATGGTCGCACATTCGGTGTTGCGCCCGGCGAGGGCATGTCATCATACGAAAGGTCGACAAGCTGCACGAGCCTCTGCCCATTCTGCGAACCCTGGAGCGTTTGTGTGTAGAGTTCTTCAGACGCGCGTGAAGCGGAGCGCATACCAGGTGGGACCTTCGCTGAGGAAGAGCCTTGGTCGAACGTGTAATAGTTGACCAATGGTCTGGTGTTGGTGGGCCGAGGAGCAATCTGCGCGTTCGACCAAGTCGCAGGAGTGTCATTCTATACAGGAAAGTGTCAGCAAACAAGACCAGCAGTCTCGCGGAGGGAGGAGAAGTTCCCATGACTTACAGCTGAAGGAACGTAATCGTGGTTTGTGGCCACAGTCGGCGCCATAGTCGAGCTGGTTGACACATCGGCTTGGGATCCGAATTGGCTGCCACTCGCTGATGGCCGAACACTGCTCCCAGTGGCTCGTGGCACTACTCGATTGCCTTTGGACTTCCCTTTCCTGCTCCCTATTGGTACACGGTTCTCGTTCTCCCACTCGGCTGTATTCGTGGTATGGCCACGAAGACCAGAGTCGTCCACCGCATCGTACTTTCTACCTGGTGCGCTCCTCCATTGATGGTATGGCCGTTGTTGTTGTCCCATTGACTCACGTGCCGAAGATGGCATAAAAGAGTCTTCTGGAACCTGCAACTCTGAGCTCGGTCCCTCAGTGGACACTACCCGCGACTGTCCATCGCCTTCAGAAGATGGCTGGCGACCGGCGGTACCCCCATTGCTCGTCGTGACCTTGAGACCATGCCTTGCTACTCTAGGTGTAAGATGTGCTCCGGGTAGTAGTGCTGCAAAACTGTCCTCAGGCTCACCGCTGCTGTCTGTTGAGCTGTCGGTGTCGTCTGCCGAATCGTCGGCTGGGAGTACGCTTCGTCCCTGAGGCACGCGAGCACGACCCAGTGTGTGAGCGCGACTAGCTGCCAGAAACTGCTCTGCATCCCTCGGAATGTCTACTTTGCCTTCTGAAGTTGCCTGCGTCTCCCCTGTGCCCGCCAGCCATTGCTTTACAGTCGTGTCTTCCTGTCCGGCAACGAATTCGAATCCTCGTCGTGGGGCCTCTTCTTCTGGCTCAACACCTGCTCTACGGTCATGCAAGATCGCAAAGTGCGGCAATTGTAAATCGCTCTGCTCTCTCGCGTGACTTTCGCCACGACCGCTGGTACGTCCGTTGAAGACATGGCCATCACTGGAGGTCCAACGTGCTGCCCGACAGACCTGGCCAGTGCTCATCAGTTTCTGGTTCGTATTCGTGCCCAGGCACCTCTCGAGCAGTCCGTAACTCTGCAGCTCGTGGAGGAAGAACAGCTTCACCACTTGACCTTCAGTATCAGGAGCAATTACGATCTGTGTTCGCGCCATGTGGCCCAACGGCTGCTGTGCGTTGGAGGCGATGGCAGTGATGTCGTCCTGGACTCCGAAGGCGCCGAGCTCGTCGAAGGTGCTCTCTGGAAAGCGCAGAACTTTCGGCTGTCTCCCTTCGCGTCCTGCTGCGTCCAGCTCTGTACTGATGTACTCATCGATAATTTTCCCAAGCATGCCGTCTGCCATTGTGCCCAGCTCTTGAGGGCAATTGAGGTAGAACGTCTGTTGCAATTAGTGGCACCCGGCATCGGTAACGCAAAGTTGGGATATACCTCAGTGGTAGCCTGGTATATGCACGAAGTTGCATGGTCTTTTACGGCGTTTCGAAAGCTTGCAATGACCGCAGTGCTCGCAGGCGGAGTGAATGCATACAGTGAAGTATGCAGATAGTGCGCTTCTTGGCCCGCCATGACTGAGGGCGGTGATGCTAGTCGCTTGTGTAGTGTTGGTGGTGTATGTGAGGTGTCCAAGAAAAGAGAAGGGAAGTCTGTTTGCGAGGCGAGGCAAGAGCTGCAAAGTCGATCCAAGCTGCCTAACCTCAAACCAATTTCACTTCACAAACGCGTGCCAGCAGGGTCTCGACCATCGATGCAGCTCTGGACACTAGGCCGCAGACTCAACAAGCAGTGCTACGAGGGACGGTTAGCAAGAATACGAAGTCAGCCAAGGGAAAGGAAGCGAGGTGGCTTAGTCTGAAGTTGGTCATAAAGACCTTGTAGAGCATTGCAATTTGCTGATCAATTCAGCTCATCTAGTCTATACAATATCCGGACTCACAAACCGAGATGCTACTTCCAATAGATTCCACGACTGTCCCTCCAGTGACGCCTTTTGGTTTCCAGATGCTTTGCTCAAGACAGGATCGTGATGTCTATGTCATTCGTCGTTATCACCGTACGCCTTCGCTAATTCGCAACAAACAAGCAGCGTGCTGGTCTAGCTGCCATCCAGACTTGTATTATTTTTGACATTAATCACCCAGCGCATTTGCTTGACCACCTGGTCCATCTCTACGCTCAGCTTCCGTGTCTTGTCGTTCTCCTCCTTCGTTTCTTTCTCAAGTTCCTGGAAGCGCTCCTGCTTTTCGTGTTGAAGCTCTTCCCACTTGCTGACCAGCTCTGCCTGCAGTTTTCTCGTTCGCTCCAGCTCTTGTCGCATCTGGTCTGATACAATATCAATCTTACACAGTCTCCTGCGATCTTCCTCCCTTTCCTGCTGCAATTGGCTGACTTCTGTTTTGATGCCATCAATCCGAGCTTTGTACTGCTGGCTCAGCTGCTTATGGCTGCTTTCCAGTATTTCCGAGTGCAGCTGAGCATGTTTCGTCTGTTCTGACATGTTTTGACAATCCCTCCGCTTCTCTTCCACAGCGTCGTCCCTTTCTGCTGCAGATTTCTGAGCCATTTCCTCGAAAGCCCTGCTTCGTTGTCTCTCCTTCGCAAGATCAGCCTTCAGGTCTTGTATGATCCTCTCTCGTCTGGCCAGTAGGTTGTGATCCACATCTCTAGTATGGTTTAGATTGTCGTTCTCCGCTTGAAGCGACTCCATGCGAGGCTTGAACATTTGTAGGCTACGCTGCAGCTCCTCCGCCTTGGTCATCTGTTCTTTGAGCTCACGCTTGAGACGATCATTATCGGCCATAAGCTTCTCGATTACACGTCCAGACTTCCCACCGGTTGTGGCATGTCCAACCGCTGAGCTCCATTGTGCTGTGTCCGTCTGCGGTGATAGTGGCGATGGCGGCGCATTCTGGTTATGTCCACTGCCGTTGGTGGTGGGAGATGATGCTCCGTTGCAATTAGGGTAGCTACTGCTGCCGCGGCGCGTGGTGCCATTGGGCCTGGTCGTGGGCGTGAGCATTGCTCCATTCGTACTGCGCGTGTCCTTTGGCGACCCATTCATGACAATGGGCATGAACAACGGTGAATTCGGCAATGTTGGCTCGTGGAGTGCTGTGTCCCATTCGTCTGAAATTAGTGACCCAGAGCTGGTATCGGCGTGAGTATCAGTGGCATGCGCGAAGGAGGGACGATCCAGAGTATCAGCCTGGACAAAGGCGTGGCAGCTGCATGGAATGGGTTGCGACTGGTGTACGATGGGTGGCCTGGACGTTCTGGGATCATCGGAGAGCCAGGATGTTTGAACCTCACGACGCGTAGGGATGGAGTTCTAAATACACACACAGATCGCCGCAGCAACCACCCATTGGATCAGCTGGAACATTAAATTGTTTCTGGTTTTGGAACCGCATATGAACATCACACACAAGGATCGTCTGAGCTGTCCGCTTTATTCATCTCGACGTTGAATTGCCTATACACTATGTCCGTGTGCTGTGCTACCGAGTAGTATCACTAAGGTGCTAACGCCAGAGGGTACACTGTACAGCACCATTCTACGATTCAGTACTTTTCGTGTCTTGCTCCACCGCACCTGGCCTCCACCTCGCGAGGATCTTTCTGACGGACGTCCTCGCACCACTGTTCTCCTTATACATCTCTTCCGCACAATCAATCGCCATTTGTCGCACGGGCGGCCTCAACATGATGAGGTATAGGAGTGAGTTGGTACTGATCTGTATCCGCTCGGGATCCTCTGCGATCTTCTTGACCCGATCGAAAATGGCTCGATTGACTGCAGGCACCTCCGACAACAGCCTGATCAATATTCGTCCGTCCTTAACATCGAACAGGGGCATCATATTATCAAGCAGCCGGAGCGTCCATTTCCAGTAGTTCGGTAGATCATCGTCCTCGACGTCTTCGCCGTCATCCTGCTTCCGCCGTTGGAGAAGTCTTTCGGAGTACCACTCTTCATTCAACCAGTTGATTGCCACATCGATTCGTGAACGGAAATTATCCATCACGTACGTTAGCAATGCTTCCCTTAGAGCATTATCGAGATTCTGCATTTGTCCTTTCTTGATCAAGCTGCGATCTCCGTTTTCTGGTTTCATGTCATCTCCGCTGCCATCGAGTTCAAATGCAGTCCGCGTGGCTAGCCGTGTCGCCAATATGACCCAGCCATCACGATCATGGCCAATTCCCGTATTGGTCGCAAGGCGATTGAAACCATGTTGTGTCTGCACCGGTTTGCCTTTGGATTTCGTCTCGAGGTCAAGGTCCTTCAGTATCCCAAAGACTCGTGCTACTGTGGTCGTGGTATATTCAGCCCGTTCTTGAACTGACAGGGGCCCAGGTGGAGGTAGAGTGAAAGGCCCGATCGTCATATCGCCATCGTGCCCATTGGCTGGTGCTTGATCGAGCCTGTTTGACACCTGTTCTGCTTGTTTTACGTAGACAGCGGCAGGATCATAGCCGTCGTCATCCTCGTCCTTCATGCCCGTCATGCTATCAGGTAGATTCGACATAGGCTGCCGGTTTTCGACACTCAGCCAACGCGAACGTACGACATTGATAGCCGCTGTAACTTTTGAATCCGAGATCGCAGGAAGAAGTGCCCGTACTAGCTCTGTGACACTGGCTGGCGGCAACCGTTCTGCATGGAAGGTCGCTGCGGAATGGTTGCTGGTCAGCGTCCAGAGCTGCGCCAAAGAGATTGGACCAGCTGGCAGAGGAGGGTGGCTGGGAGGGTGCTGTTGTAGTAATGATGTACCATTCGCGACATCTGCATTCACGCGCTGGCGTTTGGCATCGTTGAGACCATCGACAGGCTCGTCCGGAGCTGGGCGCTTGAGATGTGGGTTCTCCGAGAACGCTGAGTTGAGGTTGTGCTTCAAGCGTTCTATGTGCTGCTGTATACGGACGGCAAAGGCTCCATTTGGGTTTCTCTTCAGGCAGTTGAGAAGGAAGGACATAGTTGTCCGTGTCATGCTTCGTATAGCGATCTTATCCTTGCCACTCATCTGCGCGCTGACTAGCTTGAGAGGGTTGAAGCTCAAGATTGCTGTCAATATCTTTGTCGATATACTTGCACGTCGGTGCACCAGGGTAGAGAGTGCATTGAGTGTTGCAGTGATGATGAGTGGGTCATTCAAGTTGTCCTGTAGCACGCCGAGTAGCCTGTCCAATAGTCCTGAGGCCTCTGCTTCCAGGTTTGCAGGTGGGATGATAGGATGATCTCTGGGCACCAATGCTAGACTGATCTCGTTGTTCTCTGGTCGGCGAGGATCTGCTATCAGACCGGGTGTCTGCGTCTGCACGACAGCAGCCACGAACTTGATACAACATATCCGTACCCCAGGTAGAGCAGTGTCCATCCTCCGCAGGATGCTGCTCTTGATCGCTGCTATCTTCGCCCACGTCTCACTGTCTGAAGAGTTGCTGACTGTATGTCTGAACACATGCGGATATATGCTCGCGGCACATTGTACAGCACTCTTCACGACGCTGGTATCCTCATCCTCGCCCGTACTTTCTTTGCGACCCAGGTAGCCCTTGAGCGTGTCGAGCACGACCAGAGATAGCTGCTGCTTCTCATCTGCTGTCACCACCTGAGATGCGAACGTCTCTGCCAGAAAGTCTGCTCCCCATCTCCGCAGTCCAAGGGAAGCTGTGGGCGCAATGGCCGTGACGATGCCGGGCACTACTTGGGGGTACAAGGTGTGGTCTTTGAGCGCGAGTTTGCGTGCTGAGTCAAGGTTCTGCAGCGTTGCTGCGTCTGCATCTGCCATCGCGACAGCAGGCGCACGCGACGCCTGTAATGCGGTAGATCACAAGGCAAGGAAAGCAGCTATGTAACTACAGTGTCCAACGCGTACTCAAACTCCTCCCTGTGTGTCGCATTGCGGTGGAGACTGTAGATGTAGATGTTGACGAGCGCGAGAAGATGTGGTTGTTAAGTTGCGAGGTGTGTTAAGCTGTTGAAGTTGAAGTGGTGGAGAAGATGGAAGAAGAGCTAAACTGTACCCGCATCAACTTATGCATCACTGACTCCAAGCCACTTCTATCACAACACACAAATATGCCTCTTGGAAGGTATGAATCGATCGCGCCGAGATTACGCTCAATGCCTACTGACACTATACAGACTACCACAGTCGTCCTACTACGACAATCGCAATCGTCCGACCGCAGCCCTCTACCGAGCACGACAGCCATACTTGATTCGAAATGCTGTAACAGGATTGGCCATATTTGGCTTCGTCGCGGGAGTTTGTTCGTGGCAATCGTTGAACAACAGGAGTAGACACGATCGCTGACGAAGAGCAGACACATGGACGATCAAAGCTATCGGTCAAGACGACTTCTCCGATGTTCCTATACCAGACGCACCAGCGCAACCAGCAGCGGCCCCTCACACGAGTACAGTAAAGAGCGCAGGCAAGGCATAGTGCGATCACAGAGTGGTCAAGGAGCACGATAATCACGAACATTAGGGTGGCGTTGTGGACAGGGAATTGATCGAGAATGGTTGTACAAAAGTTGTACATATAAGCTGTGAAGAGATTCGCAATCTTCCATGCGATTCGTGAGCTGGCAGTACATATACTGCTACAGCACCACCTGGCGGTGAGAGTGGGACCTGGCGAGCCTAGTGTATGGAAATGGCTGCATTGAAGCAGAGCCATGATTGCATAGAGGAAATCCGCGAATGCTCCCTTGCGCGTCGAGCTGCACAGAGGCAGCGGCACTATTTACAACGACGTATAGACAGACTCACAGGTACATCCAGCGAGCTTAGCTAGCTGGAGTCGTGGCTAATGCTGGGTCCACGTTTCTGAATTGTACCACCGGCTGCTCGACAGGCACCGAGTTGTTCTTCAATTGCTCCAGCTTCTTCTCGTTGTCCTCTCTCGCTTCCTTCTCGTACTTTGCAATCAGTCCGTCCAGGTTGGCACTTCCGTGACCAGCACGCACGTTGTATGGCGAGCCGGCATTCACAATTCTGAGGCCACGA
The DNA here is from genome assembly GCA_022570795.1 of Sphaerulina vaccinii. NCBI lineage: Eukaryota > Fungi > Ascomycota > Dothideomycetes > Mycosphaerellales > Mycosphaerellaceae > Sphaerulina > Sphaerulina vaccinii. The sequence continues at coordinate 880,826 of JAKUDP010000014.1, forward strand.
AGTTAGCTTTGCGGACTTATAGCGAACTGACTGGGGAGATCCAACATACTCTGGAAATCGCAAATCCACTGTTCTGACTTGCTGATTGGGCTCATTCAAGAAGAGCACTCGGTCTGCGGCCGCCTGCTGCATAGCTTGCGTGTGAAGGTCGTTCCGCCGTGCCCACTTGATCGCATATTCGGCGTATGTGTCTCTGATGAGTCGCGTGAAGTATGGTTGCTCGTTCGTGCCTTGCGATGTGAGCTTGTAGACTGCAAGCGATAGAGGTAGTGCCGCAAGTGCGATGAAGAAGCCAGCCTGGGCATTGTGTTAGTACCATAGCCTCAAGAATGCATGACTCTGCCTGCTCTTTCTCATGACCGCCGATGCCAGACTCTCGAGAAGATCGCTTTAAGGGGACGTACGCCGAAGGATTCGTTCTTGTTCGGGGGGTGCTTCGCGTGGGCGGCCTGTCCCTCGGACACGAGTTCTGGTCCGTGGTGGTCTCCAGCAAAGCGTCGTTGGCTCTGCTGGGATCGGAGGCGAAGTCGCTGCGCAGAGCGTGCTGCTGTCCGTCTGACAGGCTGCATGGTGTATGTGATATCGTGTCGTCAATGTCGCGCAGCTACAAGGTCAAGTCGAGGTGAAGTGAGTGTGGAGAATGCTGCGGGACTATCCGCGTGATGAAGGGTTGAACAATGTGAAGGTAACACATTTGAGTTCTTGATAGACTTGAAATACGAGGATTATATTGTCATGCTCAGTCTTCTACTTACGACTGCCTATCTGCTCTCGCAAGTCTCGTTGAGACTGCATTTGGACGAGCTCCCCTACCGCAATTCGTCTGCAGTCGGCAACCAGGCCACATCACTGCGAGGACATTCCCACCACTCCACCACTGCCAACTCTGCCGCCTGCTCGATGCACTCATCTCATCGCAAGCACACAGAAGCCCTGTGCTGCCATCTTGAGAACTTCAGAGCTTCTTCTGAGATGGAATTTCTTGCTGCGACTGCACGTTCTATCGACTTGCGGGTCGCGACTGGAGTAGCAGCCCGTGAAGCTGCGATGCTTACTCGCCTTGTGAAAAATCGTGTCCCGATGTGACTGATTCACGTCAAGGGATGAGGAGAGATCGCATATAACGATCAGCCAAAGTTCCGAATCTCCCTGCCACTAACTCTGCGGCTCGTTTTGCTTTCCATCATACCGTAAGTGGTGCAATCAAGTGCCTTCCATTGCTTCGTCTCCGGCCCCATCCGCCCCTTCAACCTCGCCCATCCACCATAGCGTTGGGCCAAGTCCGGGAGCCATCATGCTGCCTTTCACCAGGTAAGGAGGCATGCGACTCGCAAGCTCTTCTTCCTCCTGTGTTGCATACGTCTGGCTTCGCAAAGCATCTGGTGAGATGTCATGCCACTCTTCTTCCTCAATCCGAACCATACAGCTCTCGGTAGTGTCAAAGAAGAATTCATTCTGCCCCCCATCCTCATTCTCGGTTCGCCAGACGAACACCATGGTGTCGTTATCGTCCTTCTCCCAGGTGGATCCTTCGAATAAGGTTTCTGGCGGAACAAGAAGATCCTCATAGAAGTCGACTGAGAGGAACACACCTTGTTGACTAGACTGCGTGATGGTGGCCCGCATGATTTCGCCTTTGAAGGGGCGGAACACAACAAGTCGGAAGTCAACATTCACATTGACGATTCCGGTTCCATGCCCGATAAGTCCTTCAGAGGCGGATATGAGAGAGTGGAAGCCGATGCATAGTCCAACCTTGTGAATGACTTTGTCGGCATATTTAGTGTTGATGAAGTCTTCGATCGAGCGGGTGCTAGGCTTGTGGAATTCATTCGGATGTATTTGGACCACGTCCGCGAGTGTGATCTGATGACAATTAGTTATAAATTGTGCGCGAATGATCGTCCTCGACGCACCAGAGTATACATCTTATCGGGCTGAGGGACTTGTCAAGCACTCATGTTGATGTTGCACCGAGTGAAGTATTTCCAAGTGTGACTAGAGTCGTAAGGTCCGACTTTAATCCGAGACCGAGATCCACTTCTTCACTCTTCCTCTTCCTCTTCAATCTTCACTTCTCAACTTCTCCTGAGACCGTGACTGATCTCACTCCCAGCAAGCGCGTCCCATGTGAAAGCTCACCGCTCGCATAGGATCTGAAGAGACGACAATGAGCGGCTTTCAGTTCCCACCTCCGCCTCCGCCGCCACCTGCAAGCGGACCACATTTTCAGGTAGGTTCACCTAACCAGTCCAGTGCTCGAGGCAGAGGCAGAGGCAGAGGAAGGGGACGTGGCGAGCAGAACGACAGATTTGCAGGCTCCAATAACGGTAGTCATGCCTCGTCTCGCCCGAATCGAGCGTCGGCCTCAAGTTTTCAGAGCGCAGCAGGTTCCTATGTGGACCGGACAGTGTACTCAACTCCTGCCGGCATTCCTCCTGGCTCATATATCAATCCAGCATTTGCGCGACCCACAACGACAACATTCGACGGCATGACTCGTAACATCTCTGGCCGGCAAACGCAGAATGCAAACACATCTGCACATGCTTCTCCATCCTCGAGCTTCACGAACTTCGGTGGCTCCCAGGTTGGCTCCAAGCGTAAGCTGGACTCCTTTAAAGAGCATGTCTCTCAATCAGCGTCACGCAACAGCAAGACATCGACCCCAAATCGACATCCATCTTCATCTGTGATCTCGAATAGACCAGACATTGCCTTAGCACAGCAGTCGAAGAAGTCCAATGCAAATGTCTTCGGTCTCACACCAGGAACTCTTGACCCTCATTATACATCCTCGGAGAGCGAAGGCGACGACGATAATCTTGACGAGGAAGCTATCCTAGCCCATGGTCTTGGGCCGAACCTGACATTTCATGACACCAATGGCGAAATGCGGACTCTCAATACCGCGGCAGATTTGGCGGCGTGGCGGAATGCGAGACGAGCGAACTTTCCAACCAAGGACCGCTTGAGCCAGAAACACGCCGAGAAGATGCAGATTGGCGCAGAGCGCAAGAGAATGCTCACGGAAGCTCGAGACGCACTACGGTCCGCCATGGAGGGGACGCAGTCATTGAGTAAAGCAGCATCGCATGCTCGAAGTGAGCCTCGGGCAACGTTGAACGAGAGCAAGCCCAATTCCATCACTTCGCGCGCAAATGGCACTGCAGCTTCGGATTCTGTGGGTGCGGCGCTGTCGAATCGAAAGAAGACGAGCGAGGGCGGTAGTGCTGCGAATCATGATTCCCAGGTCATGTTACCTGTCCCAGCTTCAGATATGAACACTGAGGAACCACATGCCAAGCCTGTGCAGATCGGCGAAGCTGCAGATGAGCGAAGACAGGACATTGGTGCGACATCAATCGACACATCTGAAGGACCAGAAGCTGGTATTCGCGAGACAATTACAGTTCCAGTGTCCGCAAAGTCTGCAGCTTCGAACAATGCGTCGGATCAAGATTCGAGCGATGATCCACCAGAAGAGACCTCATCCAAACAGAAACACACAGCCAAAACCAAATCGATCCCTTGTAGACAATTTGTTGCAAGTGGATATTGCCGTGATGGTAACACCTGTCGCTTCAAGCATGAGCTCCCGGATCGAATGACACTGGAACGTAAGCGCCAATTTGATACGCAGAAGAAAGATCCTTTCGCACCGACATTGGACGTTGTTGATCCGGACAGCAGAAAGACAATACATCAACGTCTCCTTGAGCGTGATCGAGATGATCAAGACCAGCTAGCGTTGCAAGTCATCAAACATTTGGGCAGTAGAGGATTCTTTTCAGTCGCATCGACGAGTGCAACTTAGATTCAGCAGTTGGCTTATCTGAGAGGCTTCTTACAAGTCCTCTGTCTACACGAGAGGTCTTCCCAGGGAGCACGTGTGTACAGTAAGCACTCCGATGGAGGACAGACTGCGGTCATGTACAGCTTAAGCAACTCCTATAGGAACACAAGTTGATACTGATGGTATCAATCGATCACCCAGTTCATTGTCACACCAATCCGTGAGGACTCTGCTAAATCTATATCGAGGCCTCGCTACAACGCTCTGAGATACAATACATCCATAATCAGATCTTTACATTCCAGAAACAGTCTTATTGGCACCACCCTTGACTCCGAGCCCGTGTCGGCATTGACAGCACGATGTACATTAGTAAAGTCCACACATGGTGAGCAGCAGAACCGCCATGGCCCCATCTTCACCATGAACATCTCCAAGATAGCCCAGCTTTCCCATACCAATTCCTGTCAGCGCAGCTGGGGTTTGGCTTCTGTCCTCGAGTGGCGATGGTGGACAAACACGAGATTGAATGTAAACCGCAGTTGTAGGCAAGTAGATAGCATCCGTGGCGTCCACGTCGCGGAGGTGGCGAGCCTCCGGACTATATCGTGGTGTCAAAGCAGCTGCATTGATACGCCGGGCGGCTTGATTGATGGTGTGTTCAGTGCGGTGATAATCGCCCGTTCTCCAGTAAAGGCCGAAGGACGAGAAGAGTTTCGTGGCGTCCTGGTCATGGACGAGAGATGGGAAGTGGCAACAGAAGATCAAAGTGCCGCCACGAGCAACATAATGTCGAGCTTCATCTCTCAAAGCGATATGCTTGGGCTCAGCCAGAGCCTGATCTGTCACAAGGACGATAGGATACCGACCGCTAAAGATCGCGGCAGCCTGAGCTTCGGTAGTGATCGAATCGACCTTGGCTTTTGCAGACAATCCAGACAATAGTCGTGAGAACTTTCCATCGAAGCCAGGTTGCTTGTTGAGTTGTAGAAGCGCAACTTTCGGTCTGCGATCGATCTGAGCTGTGCTGGTATGTGGTGGTGGCCGAGCAGGTCCGAAGAAAGGTCTAACGATCTGCTGTGAGTAGACTGCGGCTCTTGAAGGCATGGTAAAGCAGTTGCAAGCGAAACGGATGGATGATCAGAAGTTAGCGACAGACATGATGAGATATGAGGAGTGTGAATAGTGATATAGAGAAAATGTTCGAGAGCGGTGAGTGTCACCGCATCCTGAGCGACCAGGACCCAGGATCGTTTCATGCTTGATGAAGGACAGGGCAGCAAGGCGAGGGAATTGATCCAGCACTCCAGGCGTTGTCGCATAGCTCGCTTTAAACAGACATCGAGCGAGCGAAAGCGTGCAGGTGCGTGAGAGGCACGTGAGGGCAATGTGATGGTGAGTGAACAATGCGCGTCTTGTACTACCGACCAGCTCCACAGAAACTGGTAGTCGCGCTTAATTAAAAATGTCCCGGGTTTCACGGAGAGGTATGCAATATGATGGCAGTGAGATACCAGGGCGAGGCGCGGGTCGTCCACGCAATGGCTGTCTGTTCCTCGCTGAACCAGGTCAGTACTTTGATAGTGGAATGGCGAGGGCAGGATGGAGCAGGGTACGGTGGCAAGGCTGGAGAAAGAGAGCGGTCAGGACTCAGCGCAAGTGTGTCGCCAAGGCGAGGCTAGACCCTGAATAGAAACGGTTGTTCACAACCACATCTTGATACCAATACCACTACGCTCATCACCACCACCTCAACCCCTCTACCTCATTGACCGAGCACTATTGCAGGTGAGTTCAACCAGTCTCTCCTTCCATTGGGCGTGGCTGCCTCCTGTTCGCTGGCCCGTTGCGATGCGCCAGTTCCTCCGCCCGCGCAGACCCAGCGGCCCAGCGAAAGAACACCTGTATCTCATCGCCAAGGCAGTCGCATTCCACGCCTGTAAAATACGCGACCTTTGCACTGCATCTTGCTTCCTGCTGCCGTATCTCAGCCAACTGACTCGAACAATTCGCAGTACAGGTCAATAGCACGAACGCAGGCACATCCACTTCCACCCCTCCCGAAACAGACACCACAACCCGCCAATATGGGTCTCACGTTCTCGAAGCTGTTCGACCGCCTCTGGGGCAAGAAGGAAATGAGAATTTTGATGGTCGGATTGGACGCTGCCGGAAAGACCACCATCTTGTACAAGCTCAAGCTCGGTGAAATCGTCACCACTATCCCAACCATTGGTGCGTAGCGGAATGCAGCGGTGTAGCGATTGGGGTCGATCGCTGACAATAACGATGCACAGGTTTCAACGTCGAGACGGTCGAATACAAGAACATTCAATTCACTGTGTGGGATGTCGGTGGACAGGACAAGATCCGACCTCTGTGGAGGCATTACTTCCAGAACACTCAGGGTATCATCTTCGTCGTCGACAGCAACGATCGTGATCGTGTCGTTGAGGCTCGCGAGGAGCTGCAGCGCATGCTGAATGAGGACGAGCTCCGCGACGCTCTCCTCTTGGTCTTTGCCAACAAGCAGGATCTGCCAAACGCAATGAACGCCGCAGAGATCACAGACAAGCTCGGACTGCACAGCTTGAGGCAACGTGCCTGGGTAAGTAGCACTTTTGTGCATGGCTGTAGAGTTCGTTTTCCGAGGCTGACCAATTTCCCAGTACATCCAATCGACCTGTGCCACATCTGGTGACGGCCTCTACGAGGGTCTCGAGTGGTTGAGCAACTCGCTGCGCAAGGCTGGCCACAACTAGATGGTGTAGTTCCATCATGCGTCTCACGACAAGCACGAATCTGGACACAGCATATGGTCTGGCTCGATTCCCGTGCGAATGATTGACATGTTAGACTCGAGTTTGCGGCAGCAGGACAAGCAGAGAGAATAACAGGCAAGAAGGGAGTTTGAAAGGGATCTGTGCCGGAGCAGCTTCTCATCTTGCCATGGCTAGCATGCTGGGGTGTTGTGTTCCTTTTCTGATGCTTCCACACAAGCAAGGTTGCTGCACACCGGCTGGGTCCTGCAAGGCGTTGTGTCTTCTTTCTTGGGGAGATGTGCGCAATGTAACACCGAGTATGAAAGTCTTGCATTCACTAGAAACTCATCTGCACTGCAATCCCTATATGCTCTGTAACTCTGTACCCTTGAACTTCCTTCTCGTGCTGTTCCCTCTGTGACCGCATTGATTATCAGATTGTGATTGTGTCTTGGCGATCACTTTTGATCGACTACCCAACTTTGTGGCAGCTCTTCCGCACCCCACCACATAACCACGACCACCACAGCTCACATGCTTCAATAACACGATTGTGCTTCTCGCGAAACGCGCCCGACCATGGCACAACCTCTGCCGTCCAAAGAGCAAACGCTCTTTCGGCATCTGGTAAGCAGTAGCAGGCCAAAGGCATCTCCTCTTTCCCATGTCTCACTGAGCTTGAGCCTGCTAAGGCGACAAGCTCAAAGACAGGCCCCTCTGAGAGATGATTGTACTTGTTAGAGATATTTGCTAACCCTTCTACCTACTACTTGTAGGTGCAGAATTACGAATCGAAGCAGTACAAAAAGGGCCTGAAAGCTGCCGAGCAGATCTTGAAGAAGCACCCGAGCCATGGGGATACACAGGCGATGAAGGCGTTGATCCTGAACAACCAGGGCAAGTCAGATGAAGCGTTTGAATTGTGCAAGCTTGCACTGAAAAATGCCATGCGCTCACATGTCTGCTGGCATGTCTACGGCCTGCTATGGCGCAGCGTGAAGAACTACGAGGAGGCCATCAAGGCTTACCGCTTTGCACTGCGACTGGACCCCGACAGCGTGCAGATACAGCGAGACTTGGCCTTCCTGCAGGTGCAGATGCGAGACTACCCAGGATTTGTGCAGAGCCGGAATCAGATGCTGCAGGCGAAGCCAGCTTTGAGGCAGAACTGGACAGCGCTGGCTGTGGCATTGCATCTGAATGGGGATCTGGACAAGGCCGAAGACGTTCTGAAAAAGTACGAAGAAACTCTGAAGCAGCCGCCGGCCAAGAGCGATATGGAGCATGCAGAAGCGTTGCTGTACAGGAACTCTATCATTGCTGAGGCGGGTGATTACGAACGTGCGCTGCAACACCTCGAGTTGATTCAAAAGAATGCACTGGACAAGACTGCTGTCAAGGAAGCCAAGGCAGTATATCTGCTCAAGCTAGGCCGAAACGAAGAGGCTGAAAAAGCGTACCGCGCATTACTCCAGAGGAACGTTGAGAAAAGGGCATATTACCAAGGTCTCGAGCAGGCGCTGGGACTGGATCGAACAAAGAGCGAGTATCAGGACAAATTGCTGGCTGTCTATCAGAGCTTCGCGGACAAAAGCTCGAGGATAGATGCTGCTCGACGGATACCTCTGGACTTCCTACGTGGAGAAGCCTTTCGAAATCATGCAGATGCATATCTGCGCAGAGCATTCACCAAGGGTGTACCGAGCACTTTCGCAAATGTGAAGCAGCTGTATGCTGACGAGGACAAACGCCGCACGATACAGGACCTCGTGGAGGGCTACCTCAAGGAGGAGCCACACGTCAACGGCGATGCCGAAGAGCACGAAGCAAATGGAACCATAAACGGCACATCCAAATCAAGCTCTAGCGACCGAGCTGCTACATGGTCACTGAGCGTGAACTACTTCCTTGCACAGCACTACAATTACTACCTATCACGAGATCTCGGCAAAGCACAGCAGCACATTGAGAGGGCCATATCTCTAAACACGTCGAAGAGTGACTACACCTACCAAATGACACAAGCTCGAATATTGAAGAACCAGGGCGATGTCGCAGCTGCATCTAAAGCGATGAATGCTGCACGAGAAATGGATCTTCGAGATAGATATATCAACACCAAGTGTGCCAAATATCAGCTCCGTAACGACGAGCACCAGACGGCAATCGATACCATGGGACTCTTCACAAGAAAGGAAGCGGTTGGTGGACCCCTTGGCGATCTCCTGGACATGCAGTGTGTATGGTACATTACTGAAGATGGCGAGTCTTATCTTCGCCAGGGCAACCTCGCACTAGCACTGAAGAGATTCAAGGCTGTGTATGACATATTCGAGGTCTGGACGGAGGACCAGTTCGACTTTCACACCTTTTCATTACGGAAAGGCATGATCCGCGCCTACATCGAGATGATCAGGTGGGAAGACAAGCTACGCGAACACCCATTCTTCACTCGTGCTGCCCTGTCAGCAATCAAAATATGTTGCATGCTGTTCGATCGTCCAGAGCTCGCAAAAGGTGGCGACGATTCGCAAAGCGAGGCCGATAAGAAGAAAGCAGCGAAGAAGGCCAGAAAGGAAGCCGAGAAGGCTGAAGCAGACAGGAAAGCAGCGGCTGCAAAGAAGGCGAACGCCAAAGGTGATGATGATGAGGCGACACGCAAAGAAGACAAGGATCCGCAAGGCACCGACGCACTCAAGCAGGCGGGTGAGAAACCGCTTGATGAGGCGATGAAGTACGTGACACCACTTTTGGAATTGAGTCCTCGCAACATTGATGCACAGGCTGCAGGGTTTGAGGTCTACATACGGCGGAGTAAGTGACATATATCCCCTTCGAGGTTAACAATTGACTGTACTGACTTTGGCGTAACAGAAAAGTATCTACCTGCCCTACGCTGCCTGCTCGCAGTGCAGTCATCCGACTCCGCACGCGCCCAAGAGCTATCGAGCCGCCTGAAGGTTGCTTTGGACAAATCGGAAGATTCTCTCCCCAAAGAGGCCCAACAGGCAATGGAGACCTTGTTTCTATCGAAGCAGTAATATCGAGGCCTATGTCCTGGATGTGTATACTAGACGCCAGCCACAAACTACGCCGACAAGAGGCTCGAAACCCAGAAGACACTTGGCGTATACGCCAGTCCTGCACAGTCAGGGGAGTGAGGTATCATGAATCGACTTCGTGGATGCCATGCCTAGGAGAACAACCATGCAACATGTTTATAGTGTCGCGTAGCGCTTCCCAAAAGTAGAGCATAAGCTTGCATTGGGTATCTAGATTTCATGCAATAGAGCCCTCTGTCGTCTGTCAACAAATCATAGCCAGAGTCGCTTCAAGTTTTTCCCCTGTCATCGTCTCTGCTCCGCCACCCAGACTCACTGGCTGATCAGACCGAGTGACTTCGTGAAAACGTTTCGTTCCTCCGTCCCATCACCTAAGCACCTGTGTCCATCGCCCCAGCAGTTGCAGTTGACTCGCCAAACAGACCCTCAATCCTGAACGGCTCTGCCATCTGACTCACAATCTGCACCTCGCCCTTTGATGTCGTAGCTGACGCCTTTTGCTGCTGTAGTGCTGGCAACTTCAGCCTCTGCTCTTGTAAATCGCTGAGAACAGTCAAGGCCGCAGCGTGCAAGTTCGGCACTCCACCACGACTCAGTCGTCCTCGCTTTCTAGCGACATCGACCAAGAATCTCGTTGTCACATCACTTCCTGCAGTGACGAGTGGAGGTAGCTGGTAGAATTCGAGTAGTTGTTGTACGCCATCCGGCGTCTTCTGAAGTCTTGCGAGAAGTCGATTCACAGGCTTGATCGGGTCGTCAAAGGCTTGCTGGGGAAGTTTCTTCTTCGTGGGCTCCGCTGTCTTGCTCTTGGCTGCAGATTTTGATTTTGATGAAATGGCCACTTCGTTCTCCGCGTCGTCGTCCTCCTCATCGTCCTCCTCGTCGTCCTCTTTCGTGTATGCTTGGGCTCTGTGCGAAGCCGATGCCACAAGCGCAGCCATAGGATTCAGATCCTCTCTCTCATCCATCTCGTCGTCCTCATGATCGTCCGAATCCTCCAAGTCCTCGTCAATTGGGATGTTGGGTGTAGTAGCATCAACTGCTCTGCCTTCTCTTTGCGCCTTGGCCAGCTCCCGCCTCCTCTCCTTCTCTTCTTCCTTTGTGCGCTTGCTCTCTTCAATCTCAGCCAGGATCTTGTCCTTGTACGGGAACAAGTTAGGAATTCCTGGATCCTTCTTCAGTCGTGAGCGCCATTGCGGATTCTTCTTCGCCTCTTTGCGGTCTTTGCGTTGCTTGTTCGCCGAATGCTTCTGGATCTTGTGTCGCAGGCGGACTGACACGCGCTTTGACTGCGGCTTTCCGACCTTCATCTTGTCGAGTGAGATATGGTGGAGTGTGGGAGATGTGGAATGCAAGTACAAGGGCCTCGAATCGTTCGAAGTTTTAGGTCGGCGTTAAGAACTATTTCAGGCCGACGTCTTGGCACGACATACAATTCTAGATTTGCAGCTCCCCAACTTCTTCCTTTTCTTCTCTATCTACAAAATGGACGGCTACGGTCGTCCATCATCACGGCTTTGCTACGGCAACATGCTGAGGGTCTTTCCATCTCACTGTGGGCTTCCTTCCGTTCCCGGCTGTGTATAGAGACGCGTTTCGTCTAAACATCAATCTCGAGAAGTCCACATCTCTCTTTGGATCGAGATTGCAAGGCGGTCGCTACAGCTCCTAGTACAGGGCACAACTGTGTTGATGGAACAGTCCTTGAGTGCGCTCCAATATCTCAACGTTTGTACTCTTGAGCAATTTGCTCATTGGGTCATGACTTCGGAACATCTGACGAAGGTATCACAAATGTACACTCGGTCGGTCTAGTAGGCGAGGAGTTGGGTAGCGAAGAGGCTACATATCCAAGTCTTTCTGTGCTATGCTACAATTCTGGCGATGCTTCGCACGGTCTATTCTTCATCTTCGTCATCCACCACTCTACGGCGCTTGGTTCTCGCCTGAGGTACATCCTCATCAATTTCGCCCTCGGCGTCTTCATCTTCCCCAAGTCTCCCGTCCTCTCCAGTAGGTCGTGGGCGCTCTCGTTTGGGCGTTCTTTCCCGCGACTCCTCAACGATACCATCATCTGGATCATCGTCGTCCTCCACAAGCTCCTCCTCGTCACTAGGCGCCACAAAGTCGTCCTCTTGGTCGTAGTCGTCCTCTCTATTGGTGAATCGTTTGTTGCCATAGTCCTCATCGTCGCTGTACTCACTATTCCTCCGCCTCCTAGGCTTCGCACGCGGCTTTCCAGCTTGTGCGCGACCACGACCACCCTCCATTTCGTCATCCTCCAGCATGCCGACATTGAGACCACCATATCGACTCGAAGAAACCCCAGCACGACCAAGAGCTCGGTCTGTACGCAAGCGCTCACGTTCTTGAGCGTTCTCGCGCTTCTTTCTGTCTCGCATTGCCAATCGTTCTGCCTGTTCTGCCAGTCTTCGTTGCTCCTCTGGATCGACTTCTGTGACTTCCAGCTGACCGCTGGCACCGGCAACCTTTGTTGCATTGGCCGCTGAGGCAAGAGCTGCTTGCAGACGCTCAATTGCATCGTCCTCGGCATTCTCAGGTTGCTTGATTGTAAGACCGGCTGTAATCTTGTGTGTAACTCTCAAAGCTTCGGCGGCTTCTACAGGGGCCACAAGGTAGGTGAATGCATCTTTCTTCTGGTCATATCGCTCATCCGCGGACTGGCCTAGTCTCCCGCCTTTCTTCCCTCCGGTCATGCTCACCGGGGTTGGTCTGATGGGGTTTCGCTGTGGCGGTGCCAAAGGATTACCATCAATCTCATACTGTGTGTTAGGATCAGAGGCCAACTGCACGGTCAGCGAGCCATCTGACCACCTGTTGATGCGCGCATTCGACTGTAATATGGAATGGTCGGAGGGCGAGTGCCGCCATCGCACTGTGGTGATGGCAGTATTGAAAGCAGAGAATGTCGAAGACGCAGGCTTCCTAGAATGGTGATCGGTTTTCGGGGGCTGGAACGTTGTGACTTGCCACGGCTCGGACTCAATGGACATGAATTCGGGAACCTTGAGAAGGTACATCTGCTTGTGTCAGTATGGTCCGAACTGCTGCGATTCAGAAGTCCTACCTCGCCATCACTGGGCTCGGGCACAGGCTGTCGCGCGACCTCAACATCCATTGAAAGCATCTCATGGTCTTCAAACTGCTGCTGCTGTTCCTCGTCGTCCTGTTGTGCGCGATCGTCCCTGCCTTCATCGTCACCAGAATCGAGCTCTGCATCGTCCAATTGTCGTGAGCTGTGTATCGTCAGTCTCGAAGCTTGACTATTCCTACTTCCATGATCAGACGTACGCTTTTTTCTCCACATTCACAGCATCGTCTTCCTCCTCTTCATCGCCAAAGAGATCATCACCTCCTTCCTCTTCTCCCTCTTCTGCCGCGCCTTTGCCTGATGACTCCGCATCGTCAGACGCTCCTAACCCATTGCCATTCACACCATTTGGCACTGTATCTACTACTGAGCTGTGCACCTCATTTGAGATTCCAGTGTCGCCAGGCGAACCATCTGTGGACATCTTGTCGCGTAACGCGTGAAGGTGGAGGAAGTGAGAGAAGGTGGAGGAAGTGAGAGGCTGTGTCTTCAAGGGAGATCGAAGTCGGTAGATATCGCGCTGGGCCAAAATTATCCAATCGCCAGGCGAAGTGTAGACGAGGGCCGGCAGTGTCGAAAGGATGCAAGATGGAGTCTGTTGCGATGTTCGCGTTCAAGATCAGAATCTCAGAAGCACAAAGCACAAAGCTCCTTCCCGCTGTGCAGCTGCCCGGGCCGTCTAGCTCCAACCTTATTCGCAGGGGCTTAAGTTCCCAAACAACATCAACCATACTCTCTCCTGGCTCGACGCTCGACTTCATCACATTGCCGATTCTCTCTTTCTTTTCCTCCCTCGTCTTGACGGCGATCGAGAGTCATTCCGGCAGCCGATTGAGAACATGTCGTCCTGGATGAACAACCTGTGAGTGATTAAGCTTTCTTCTATTCTGTCGGTGAAACTTGGACGAAGTTTGAGAGCCTGCATGGTGCGGAGCAAGGACAACGTATCCGACTCTTCCACAACTACACACCTGTTCACCGTTGCCTGGAGTCCTACCTACTACCCATTGGCACGCCCCAAGCTCAGAAGTACAATACGGTTTTGGAGAGAGAGGAACCACGCAAGGCAGGTATGAACCATTCCTCCTCTTCCTTCCCAGAACGGACTTGGAATATGCCATTGGAAATCTCCAGGAGCTGGTTCTGCATTATCCATCATTTGGAAACCGGTCCGCTGTGTAGTGTCGACTTCTGTCGCCACTGAACTGCTCCTTGCCGCACGATATATAAAGGCAGCATGGTAACAGAAGATCCAGCTCGCCCTGCACAGAAAGGAGAAACACCATGGGATTCTTCATAGTCTCGCGAGGTCTGAGTCAAGATTTCACGGAAAACGCAGCTCCCAGCAGCGATCGAAGCACGAAAGGTGTCCAACTCACATGCAACACCATGAACCTCACATCAATCCGCACAATGAGACACGCAATGGACCTTACAATGGACCTCACATACTCACATTCGAGTCACGGACGAGATCTTCCAATCAGGACACTCTATTCGAACTGGTGGCCTCAGACCTCACCTGCTGGAGTGAATGCGAAGTGAGCTTTCCGCAGTAGGCAGAAGTGAGGTTGTGAGAACTCAGTATATGTATATATACTGGACGGACTGGATACATTGCTTCGAGCACCAACTCTCCGATCATCATGGCGCCAACCATGACGAACGAAGAGGTTCCTGACCCGGACAAGATCCGACTAGCATGGCGGCCTGTGCGGGCACGTTGTTGCCCAGTGCCATCACCACCGCCACCATCAATGCTTGAATACTTTTCGGGCGGCTTCAGAATGAGAAGGGACATTACTAACAATGATAACAGTCGCAACTTTGGTCGCCAGACCAACCCTACGCGCTCAAGCCCCAACCAGCAGCCAAGCCGTACCAATACTTCGTCGCCGTCAGCAAACAGTCCATCATCACTCTACCCACCAAGTCTCCAGCAAGCACAAGCCCCACCATCACCTTCAGGTGCACCTGTCAACATGAATACTGGTGACCAGATGCAGCAATCTTCCCAGAATGGAAGAAAGCTGCCGATGTTCTTTCGCGAGGAGTACGTTGGATTCATTGTGAAGGGCAATTTCATGACATTGGCAGCAAAGCCAACTCTTGTCGAGGAAGGCGAGTGGCTTTCTCACCAAGGTAAGTCATGCTCGGAAAACACGATGCGCGAAACTCATTGACACGATATCATAGTGGTTGAGCAGAACCGCCTACTTAGTGGTATGGTGAAGATTGTGCAGACCGAAGATCGCAGCAATGGCATAGGTCTCTGCAATGAGAAGACATGCCCAACTATGTCGGCAGGCAGGTGAGTAATAACCAGAGACCGTCACTTCCCAGAGCTCCACTTAACAATGCACTTAGCACCACCTACACTTGGATCGACACGAATCGCAATCCGATTCACCTCCCAGCAGCAACGTACATCAAGCATATCCAAACATGGGTTGCTGGCAAGGTCCAGGACGAGTCCGTGTTTCCAACTGTCACGTTCCAATCGGCACCACCACTTCCGCAGCAAGGCGGCAACGAACCGAACTGGCTGGGCAAGGCATCCGGATTCCCATCGCGCTTTGAAGTCGAGATTAAGAACATGTACAAGCAGATGTTCCGCTGCTATGCCCACCTGTACTGGTCGCACTGGTTGCAATTCTGGGACCTCAACGCCTACCGCGACCTCAACACTTGCTTCATGCATTTCGTCAATGTCGGTCGCATCTTTGGTCTGCTCTCTGAGAAGGACACCGAGCCGATGCAGCCATTGATCGACTTGTGGGTTCGCCGAGGCGACCTCCCGAGCCAGGACGGCGAGAACAAGACCGGAGCTGCAGACGCAGTCAAGACCCCAATTGCAGCAACAGCAGCAGCTCCTGCTCCGGTGGTCTGAATCTATTGAGCTGGTTGCCGCCAGTGTCCATGGAGGACGCAATGCTCGCTTTCTCTACCAAGAAAGCTCAGGTAGCCCAGGAGGTTGTCAACGGACGGCAAAGATGGAGTCCTCAAGCAGAAGCATAAAGGACAGACCAAGGATGGGAAGTGACGAAGAACGAGTCATGTTGAAACGACAGATAAGACTCGAAGAGGTCAAAGTGGACTTGCGTGCATCGATATTGCACATTGCGTACAACAGGGACACTGGTTGACGCCTGCTGTATGTTACAAGTCGAGCTTGAATGACCACAAACGGCTCAGTGCTGTTGCATGACGCATACCCTGCACTCATCTAACTGCACTTCCCGTCCTCAACTACTGCTCTAATGGTTCTTGAGCAATGATGTCTGGTAGTTCCTTGACATCGACCGTCTGCCTTGTATCAAGGTCAACGATGCGTAAAGTGCCCATATCGAGCACACCCGATCGCAACGCCTTGAAAAACATATGGGCTTCGAAGCACGCGCCAGGAGGCAACGGCCCTATTTTCACGTCCGGATTGAGGTCAAGTATATCAGGAGGTCTGCTGCGTTCCAGTGGTGTTGCACGGAACACGCTGGCCACAATACCTGGCACATCGTTGTTTGATGTAATTGACTGCATAACCAGCCGGGGCTTTCGCGGCTGCGCCATCATGACGCCGAATCGTCTTGATCGTGAGGACCGGTTGTTGCAGTGCACCGATAGTTTGAATTCGGACGAGGCGTGCACTATCGAGCCTCTGGTGAAGAGAAACGTTACTCCGCCTTCTGTAACTTCGTCCCTTCCTCGTGCGATGTCCATAGACGGTGTCCCCAAAGACTGGATGGAAAGTGATTTGTGATGTGAGGACACTGTCGCAGGGCGTGACCATCGATACAGCGGTCTTTGCCAAGTATGATTGAGGTCAACCTGTGCCTGCCAATCGATGTCTAGGCTTACGTGTGATCCTTGATCGAGGATCACTTCAGCTTTGACAGAGATCGAAACCTGACTCTGCTCGCGTGGAGGAGGATTGCTGGTGACAACTTTGTACAGCAGAATAGTCTCGTCTCCGCCACACGTTTGAAGCGGTAAGTCTATGCGAGTGATATCTTCGACATAAGCACCAGGAATTGAGAGCTCTGCCTTCAATATTCGTATGCTACCAGCAATGATATGCGAGGCTTCCAAGTGTAGACTAGCGACTATTGCTTCTGGCAATGTAGAATAGCGAACTCTAGTGAAGAGAGCAGGAACCACTGGGAAAGCCCGTCGAGTCGCACCCCTGATCGATCTGACAGCATCCGCCGGAGTGGATGGCTTTGGTGCTACCTTCGTGATCTTAGAGTCTGACAAGTATAGGCTAGGCGCTTCCTGAGCACGGCCCAAGCGTAATGGCTCCAGCACATTCGCAGGTAAGGGCTCGAAGCTCGTCAAGTGCTGTTCTTTCGACCTGCGAGGAATTTCATGCTGCTGAGTGGAGATCGCCAATCTGGCTGTGAAGTAGATGGCTGGTCTCTGCAGTCGAGCGTGTGGTCGTGAGAGATGCAAATATGGTTCCCATACCACATAAGTGTGCTCTGTAGTCGTGATGATGTCCTTGAAGCCGCCAGCGGCTATAGTCTTGCTATTGAGATCATGCTTGCCAGAAGCAGAGGCAGTGTGACCGCTGCCTTGAGGCACAGCGTCCGTGGCATGTGCAGCTAGTATCAGGTCGAGCTGAGGCAATGTTTCGCGGACATTATCCTCGGTCGCTGAAGTCTTGAGAACCACGAGAAGGTGTGCGGATTCGTCTTCATTTCGTTCCTAGGTCTGAGTGAGCCATGGCAACGGCATTGGGTATGGAGTAGTACCAAAGAACAAATTACGCCTCGCTGGCACGCGGGATACTTCTGGAATCAGTGCTGCAATGTCGACGTCTTTCGTCCTGGGCAGTAGCACATCCAGATGTGCATTCGCTAGTCCTTCGAAACACGATATGAGGTCCTTAGGCTGAGCCATGGACGGCACTAGTGGAAACAAGAGGCATGTTTGGCGCAAATAGTGTCGCTTCCAATGTCTTGTTGTGATGGAAGTGGAGTGCCAAAACCTGAGGCAGCAACAAGTGGGGCGACTACTACATTCAGCTCGATGGTCTCTTCAAACGACTGCTCAATCACAATCTTCGACAACACAAACATGGCTAAGGTGCCCAGAAACTTTCGGCTGCTCGAGGAACTGGAGAAGGGAGAGAAGGGTCTTGGAGCTGGTTCGGTTGGAGAATCTATGAGATGATGTCCACGATTGCTGATATGTGAACAGAGGCATGTTCCTACGGCCTGGACGAGGGCGATGATCTGCTCATGACAAACTGGAACGGTACAATTCTTGGTCCACCTCACGTGCGGAACTACCTCAACCATGACACTAATAGAACAAGCTGATGCAATGTGCAGAGTGTTCATGAGAACCGCATCTACTCACTGAAGATCCACTGCGGCCCCAATTATCCAGACAATCCACCAGAAGTCACATTCATCAGCAAAGTCAATCTTCCAGGTGTAGACCAGCGAACAGGCAAGGTAATCTCAGAGAGTGTCGTGATATTGTGTGATTATGAACACTGAAGCTTACACTGCCTGGCAGGTCGAACTCACCAAACTTCCCACGTTAAGTGTCTGGAAGCGTGACTTTACCATGGAGACCATTCTGATCGAGATACGCCGATACATGGCTGCACCAGCGAACAAGAAACTTCCACAACCAGCAGAAGGCACAAATTTCTAGGCTCAATACCTCTCCAGCAAGGCAAGGCGTGGTGGCGTTCTAAGGGTTATTGGCCAAGACAGATGATCTCGAGTGCACTGGTCGCACAAAGCAAGTCCTACACTGTCAGTGCGGACGTGTGGCTCCATATGAGATGACCAGGAAGCAGAAGTAAACGTCGAGCAAGCTCGCTCTATATCTATATGATTTAGATTCTACCTCGCAGAAAGGGGTATAACTTCAGTCCTGTCAAGCACAATACCTTCCCTCTATTGTGTGCTATACACTCGAGCCATTTGTTTGGCTTGCTTCGGCTCAATGAATAATGCTTCCGCCTCCACAACCTTGGTTCCACTACTATCATCCTCTCCCAAGATCTCGATCCAACCTTTTACCCAGGCTTTGCGTCCCTCAACTTTCGTAGTTTGTGCCTTCAGCACTACATAGCTATTACCAGGGCATGGCACACGGTAATCAATCTTCAAGCTGGCTGTCACTCCAACCTTATTCGGTAAGGCTGGAAAACATGCCCTCGCTAATCCTTCGTCCAACATCGTGGCCAGCAGTCCTCCATGCACGATGCCTGGGTGACCGCATAGGGCAGATCCTAGATAAGAGATCTGCACCAACGTAGGCAACTCGGCATCCTTTTCACTAAAGTTTAGAGGTGGAACCTCAATCTTATTCTCTCCGAGCAGTGTCCCTCCTGTCAAATTGTGAGGCCGCATGGCAGGTGGAATCTTCAGATGAGGCCGTGACTCTGTCATTCCTTCTTGAGCGCGCAGCTTTTGTGATAGAGGATGATTGACGATATGCTGGTTGATTTCTGCGGCTGTTGGAGTTGCTGGCTCAAATAGCGAGAGCGTCTCTTCGTCTGTGGGAGGGTTGAAGAAGCCATTGACAGCCTCGGCCACTGGTGCTGCCGCCATGACTCCGCCTGCTGCGAAGGAGAATATGAAGAGCGCCGATGTGAGGAGGAAACGTCGTGCTCGTGAGCTTTGTCTGGGATCTTGTGGTCCTGCGTTCGCTGATGATTCCGCTGGTGGAGTGGTGGAGGAGGGAGTTGCAGGAGAGACAGTGGTTTGGGATCGGATTCCGCTTATATATGTTGGTGAAAGAAGTCTGGCAGTGGGTACGCTTCTCAAGGCGCCGGAGCAATGCCTCTTCGTGTCGGCCGGTCGTCGTTGGCGTGCTGATATGGCCGCTGAAGGCGTAGTCACGGTGCTGTATTCGTAGCAAAACTGTATGACTTTGGAGCGCAGTGCAGGGGGCGACACGAATAGCGACTTGAGTGCGCGGCGTGTCGTCGTCGTTGTCGCCGACATTGTGAACATATTTAGTCAGTCAACCGGAGTCGGTAGTTTGGAGATGTGCATAGAACAAAATAGGTAGAAGCTAGCGCAATGCCGAAAGGTTGAATGCGATAACGAGTGACCAGTTCGTCGAGTCCCTTGTTTTCATGTGCTTGGATGATGTTTCGTAACATGACATCGACCTGCTATTCCAACGACGAGTTGTGTTGCTCAGGATACTTCGCGAAGGCGTCCTCCTGATCGACTTCACGATGCTCTGGCGTTCCCTTCCCTCACAGACATAATGCGATGGCGCACTCCAAGCAAGAAGACAGCATAGGCTCGATCAAGGCACTGCCGAAGCTACGGACCACAACGGAGCAGCTATCGCCAGCACGCTCTCGCACCGAGCCCACTGAGCCTGAACTCCACGAGAAGTCCCACCTGCACCGACGTCTACAGTCTGCAAGTCTACGCAACCGCGCATTCACAGGCGCAAAGGAACATGGCTATCGTCACGCAGCAAAGGAGACAGTACAGTCTGCTCTGGAGCTGAAACCTCCCATCAGCTTCGATTCCTTATTGCGCCGAGAGAAGAGATCTGGCCATCATGAGTCTGGTGGTCGTAGTGGAACTGGTAGACATATTTCACGCCAGCAGCAAGAACAACAGCAGCGGAATGTGGACGATTGGGCTGTGCAGCAGGCTGAATTGGCCAGGAAACGCCATATCAGACCAGAAGATATCGAGAAGGCTAAGAAGGACAATGTCAAGCGAGAGAAAGAGTTGCGCGATAGTCTGTCTGCTGTGGAAGAAGTCGCTATGAGTAGCACGAGACAGTTGGACGACACGTACTATGCTATTCTGGAAAAGGCCTCTTTATTGCGCAATACTGTGGCGAGTTTGCAGCAGTTAGCACAAGAGAGTCGACGTATGCATTCAAGCTTTCAGGACGAGACGAAGCAGCTCGAGGAGAACACGAAGACCAGCTTTGATGGTTTTGCCAATTTTGATCCGCAGGAGACGACGATCAATTCTTTGGTCGAGCAGCTCAAGCATTCCAAGCAGAGCACGAATAGTCTCAATGATCGATTAGAAGCTGCTCGGCATCGTGTGGAAGCATATGAAGAGCGCGAGAAACAGAAGCGGAAGACCAGTCGTCAACGATGGAGTGCAGTCTGGGTGATGCTCGCAGGCCTGGCTGTTCTTATCGTTGCTGTGGTCGTAGCGAAGAACCGTGCGACTGTTGGCGGTACGGTGCACGAGGTGGCTAAAGTGCTTGATGGATTTGGGCATGATATGAGTGCGATGTTGTTGCGACCAACGGCGAATGCTGATGAGGATTCAGTGCTAGAGAAACTGTTCAGTGATCTGTAACGACGAAAGTTGTACTTCGTGTCTTCGTCTGTCTCGACTATGGGCAATTTCCTTAGCATGAAGCAATGTCACATCTATTCATGTAATTCACATATTGTTATAGGAGATCCGTGTCCACATTACGTCTGTCCCATATACTGATTGAACACCACCTTACTCCTCCATAAGATCCTCATTATAGCTAACCTTCCCCTTAGCTGATCTCCTACTGGTAGTCCTCGAAACTGCCGGTCTTGCGGTCGTCGCTCTTTTCATACTCGGCTCATTCTCCTCCTCATCATCATTCTGAAATTCAACCTCGCCACCAGAGTCCTCACTAGAACTAGGCGTAGGAACCGCTACAGCCTCCTTCTTAACCTTACTCCTCGGAGTCTTCTTCAATAAAGCTTTAGCCTCAGCAAGCGCAATTTTATTCGCAGCTTTAGCTTCAGCCTCTTGCAATTTAATCGCGGCTTTCTCAGCATCAGATTTACTCTTCTTCTTCATGGCAAGTTTGGCTTTCTTCGTTGCTGGTGTGGCTTCAGGGTCTGATTCTTCTGATTCTTCGGCTTTCACAATGCTGCCGCCACCCTCTTTGGCTGCTTTCTTCTCGGCTTCTTTGGCTGCGTAGATTGCTGCAGCTTCGGCTTTGAGCTTTTCTGCTTTCTCTGTTGGATCCTTTTTCTTGACTTCTTTCTTTTTGGGACGGAGCCATTCCTCCATTGTGGGAGGCCAGTAGACTCTACCCTCGGGACCTCCCATGCCACATTCCTCTTCTGGTATGAGGTCTGGCCCGGGTGTATCGTCTGCTTTCTTCTTCCTGTTCAGGGCCTGGAGTGCCATTTTGTTGTCGTCATTCCGAGTGTATGGCAGTATATCGTTGAAAGTGTCGTAACCTGGTAACTTGAACGTACGCATGAGCTCAAATACTGCTTGTTCTTTGTCTTTGGCTTCGATCATCAAATCCATGTCGGGCGCACAAGGTGGCAGCGTTGCAACACGGGGATTGTGCTTGCGACGCTGTCGACCTGTAATGGCTTGAGGCGTGGGTTCCGAGTAGTGCATCTTCTGCTTGATCCCCTTGCGACTCCAGGTAGCCGCGATGCGTGGGTATAGATCGATGATATCTTTAGTGCCCTCGCGAATCTTGTCCGCATCAAAGATAATGTTGTGGTGATGATAATCCCTGAATCACGATCGTTAGCATGAAGCTCTTTCGTATGTACGTGCATTGGGTGAACTCACAAAACTTGCGGAATGTTAAGCTCCTCACATATGGGAAGCAAATCGTGCACCGACCAGATCACATCATCGTTCTCCAGTACTAGCCTATTCTTGATGCTTTGCTTCAGGTTCACGTAGTTCTCGCGGAATCTTTGCAGTGTCTCTGCCTTGCCTTCGAAAAGGCCGCCCATGTGCAGAATCATGACAGCATCTCGATCCATTTGCTCGGGAAGTTTCAGAAGTGATAGTAATTCATCGTGGTATTCCAGATCTCGAATCGCATTCTCGATGACTGACTTTCGCGGACTGCCAAGCTGTGTGAACTGCCCAGGATGTGTCGTGACACGATGTCCAAGCTCAGCTATCACTTTGCCTGCTTCTGCCAGGGCTTCAGACGCGAATGGTGCAAGCTTGTACCCATACTCCGGGTGTGAGGCAAATGGGAACATCTCGCTGGACAATCGGAAGAATTTGATGTTGTATCGATCGTTCCAGCGTACCATCTTGATGATATCTTTGACATTGGCCAAACCGAGCTCTTCAACATATTTCTGTCCAAGTGCGATATCGGCTGGCTTCTCCTTGTCTGGCCGGTTCTTCGTTGCATGCTCTGGTTGAGTAAGATCTTGTAGAGGGTGGCGATGCTCGAGAATCGATTGGATGCGGCATGTTCGCGAGCTGAACTACATGAAACCAAGATAAGTTAGCGAGTGAACAATCATGTAGCTCTTCCTGCCTTCGCTACATACCACTGGTGGATTGGAGTTGCGCAAATATGTGTTCAGACAACAATATCCTAGCCTGCCCTTCCAGGGTAAAGGTAGATAGTCACTATTCACCGGAGGCGGGCGAGACAATGCCTCCTTGATCTCTTCGGGATCTGCAGCTTCGTCGCCATCTGCTTCGGGATCTCCAGGCTCGGCGCTTGTGTTCTTCTTTGGCTTTGCTTCTGTAGTATTGAGGTCGACTGAGCCAGCTTCGTCGACGTTTTTCCTCTTAGCCCTGCCTTTCTTGGCGGGAGTGGCAACTTCTGCAGGGTTTGCTACTTCCGTTGCAGCCTTCTTCGCTCTGCCTTTCTTCTTTGGTGGCTCTACTATCTCTGGTGCGTCGCTCAAAGGACTATCTGCTTTGATGCCGTTCGTTTCGCTTCCAATATGACCAGGCACGATTCTCTTATCGACATTGCCGTCAGGAGAAGCCCGGAGCGCGTCAGGCGCGTCGATAACCTCGCTGTTTCGATCAGGATTGGTGAGAGCGACAGTAGCTGCAGTTCGTGCTGAGGCTCGTCGTTTTAAAGGCGGCGCCGGTGAATCGCCGGGAGAGATCTTCCTCTTAGCTGCTGGCATCGTGAGATGAATGGAGCGCAACAAACGCGTCGATAGCACAGAACGACACTTCGACTGTCGAGCAAGAACAAGGCAGAACATGCAGAGGTGGAAAGGGAACGATGTGAGGGCAGAGAACACTCCCAGCACACGTCGTGGGAAAGTCAATGCACAATGCACGCGATCTTCACGATCTCCTGATGTCATTCCGTCAAGATTCGATGCGGCTCAATCTCAATCTTAGATCTGTGGAGACCCCTGGTCCATGCTCTCGGTATCGAGTCCGGTTCGAACAACCAATCATGAACGCTCTAGCCATATTCGCGTTACCAGGTCGTGTTGTGATGCAGAGAGCTTGTGAGAGACGTATGAGTAGAGCAGATGATGTGCGATAGTGAAGGAACAGGAGGTACAAGCTCTTGGTACGCTGCGACGTCTTGAATTTAGATCACTCTACCGAGTGGCCCATCTCAAGTCAGAGTATATCGTCAACAACTCGGGTAGTGAGAAGACCACTGCCATCAAGTTCAAGCCGCGCATCTTGACATCGTGGACTGTATACCAGGCTAAAGTCTTCAGATCAGGTACATGGAGAGGTCTGGTCATTTTCCCCCATAGCTCTCCTTGTTCAGCGTTTGCCCTCTGTCTCCTTTTGTAGTTGTTCAGGCGATTTGTTGTTCTCATCTGCCTTGACAGCTGTTTCCGATGCACTCTCCAGCTCTTCCTTCTTCTCTCCAGTCTTCAACTGTTCCTTCTTGGCCTTCTCGATTTCCTGAGCGGTTTGTTCCTTGTCTTCCTTCAGTCGCATTTGTGGAGCATAACTGAAGTTACGCTGGACTGCTACAGTTCTTTGCACGGCATTGCGCGCTGGCTGAGCACGGAGAAGGAATCGCATGTTGGAAGTTCGTGTTGTGGTTGGTGAATGACTTGAGGCAAGGATAAGCTGGCTATCAGAAGTTAGTGGACTGTCTAGAATGTTTTAGACGTGGTGCCTTACGCTGACAGTATGCTGTTGTGATGTGTGCGAATGGTGTAGGAGCCGTGAAGAGAAGAGGATAGTTTCAATGCTCTTTGAAGCTTCGCGATCCCATCAAGTTACCGCGGTACATCATGGTGACGAGGGAGAGTGGAGAACTCGAGCGGACCGCTCTCCGTAAGTGAACTCAAACATCATGCACAGTGAAAGAGTGGACATCTCCATACTTCGTATACACCAAACCATCACATACTGCACCCACGATGATCAACGCAGTGCTCGTGTTCAACAACAATGGCCAGCCGCGCCTCACGAAATTCTACACCCAGCTCGTACTGCTTCCCTCCTGCCAGTCATATCGATGAGACTGACACATGCTCCTCCAGGACACGGCAGTACAGCAACGTCTGATCTCGGAAATCTTCACACTCGTCTCAGCAAGACCGAACTCCGCCTGCAACTTTCTTCCACTGCCGCCGCTGCTAGCTCCTGCATCATCCTCTCCATCAACCGCAGCCTCTGCCGAACATAACGATGCGCCTTCACTCGTCACCTACCGCCACTACGCGACGCTGTACTTTATCCTCATTTCGACCAACACCGAGTCACCACTGGCGCTGCTGGATCTGATTCAGGTCTTTGTCGAAGCCCTAGATCGGCTGTTTGAGAATGTATGTGAGCTAGACCTGATCTTCAACTTCGAGACATTGCACGCTGTCCTGGGTGAGATGATTGTGGGAGGCGTCGTGGTTGAGACAGGTCTGGATCGCGTTGTTGAAGGTGTCAAGAGCCAGGGAAGAGTTGCAAAACGCCCAGTAAACGAAAGCCGTGCTGGCTTAGGCACCACGATATGGGCGGGACGTTGAAGTAAAAGGCAAGAGCCTTTCATCCTATGCTGGCTTGATTCACCGGCCATAAGAAGCATGACCATACCTGGGAGAGCAGCGCTGTGAGAATAGTGTAACGCATGTGATTAAGCCATTCATGGCTACTGCGGCATCCAGGCGCACGGCGAAGCGTCTCATCATCTACACGGAAGGGATACAGCAGTGGATACCGCTACGGCCTACCCATTATTGCATTGAAAACACGCGATGCTGTGCAGCGGCGCAGCGCTTCCGTTTCTCTCTGGGACGATCATCTTCGTGCAGAACGAGTGTCACTTCTTCGAGGCACAGTGAGGCGTCTCGATCCTTGGCACGACACATAACACACATAACACCTGAGGACCATGATATATAAGGTGTCTTCTGATCGGTAGGACTTCGAATCCTCAGCACATAATACTTCACATCTACCACAAGCATAACCATTCGATCCTCTTTCCTGGCTGGACCAGAACCTTGAATTATACAACATCGTTCAGACAGTACTTCAGTGAGCTCAACAACGATAGCGACCTTCCTAGACCTGAAATGGCCAGCGACTACAGCATGTACGACTCAGCTGCTCCCACAGTACACTCAAGACAACCTCCACCTAAGCAAAGCCGTCCCGATCATGCCAAGCGGCCTCAGCTTCCTTTCGTTGCATTGCAGCGACCTTTGACACCTACCGAGTTTGAGTATGCAGCAGAGTACTACGTGCAGGTCGCCAACGAGCGCCGACAAGAAGAGCGCCGACAAGCAGAATGCTGCAAAGCAGAGGCCGCTCTCGAGGGATCTCGAGCGCTCTTGCAGACCGATGACACCTTGCTGCCTGCCTATCTTCGCGACTTGCGACCAAATGCATCATCGTTGAGCTCTGCACGCGTCAGGCAGCATCCAGGCTGTTACACACAGCGAAATAGTCGAGCTAGTCCCCCATATCCCTCCAACACTGCGTTCCAACCTTACCGCTCTGGCCCAAGCTACAGCACTTACCTGCCGACCGATACTTCCGACACTCAATTGTCTTCGCAGGCGCTTCACAGCAAGAATCACTCCCGCCTCTCACGTGCCATCGAGCACTGCGACTTCGATCCAGATCCGTTCATGGCCCACTCAACAAGACCGGGCTCGGTATACACCGCGAACCATGCTGGCAGCCGAATGTCCGGATATCCTGCACCGTCCAATGAAGTGTCGCCAGAGTCCACTACTGGAAAGTCTGTTGGATTGAGTCGATCGCGTGTCGACGAACGTTCATTTCCGGCACTTCCTGCTCATACAGGAGCTACGTCGACTGCAAATCGTTCCGAGGTGCACTACGAGGATGCCGCACCTGCAGCTGCCTGCGAGAAGTGGAGACCTCAGTCGTGGAATGTCATTCGAGATCTAAAGGAGTGTCTCTCAGGCCGGGAAGGCTTGAGGAGGCAGCTACTCAAAGAGCATTACAGACGTCCTCGCGATTGAGGCCAGAAGTAGCATGGAAGTCCTCCTATTCATTAGGTTTATCATGGGTTCTCTATCATCTACTTTCCAGGAGGGCTAAGTGAACGCCAGTAAGGGCATCACAAACTAGCTTTGGATAGTGCATCTCTGGAAAACATGAAAACGAGACAGGCATACCGACAGGAAATACAGTGGCACGGAAGTCCTGCTATCTGCGAGGTAGTCGGTGGACTCCAAGCGTAGTTCTCAGGAACCAGCAGAGACAGGGTACCAATTTCGTCGAAATACGACATTTCCCGGAAACTGGCCGTGTTTGAAAAACATGCACTTTTACACGAGCAATTCATGCACTTTGACACGAGCAAGTCAATGGTTATACCCTGTCTCTGAAGCGAGCAGACATTTAGAATTCTGGATTGTCTGCACACCGAGTAGCACAGTCAGTATCAGGATTGTAGAGACACAATCTATATGGGCTATTACATCTCTGCCTTGGTATCCGGTCTCAATACTGTAGCATCTGAATCATGATATGGATTCCCTCATTGTCGCTGGACTGGGCCGGCACAAACTCAGATCCGCCATACGTGCGATAGTCCTTCCAAGATCCCGTCTGGGTGTTACCTGTGTACCCAATACCTGGGCGAATGAATGTTGGATTTGGATCCGGGCCTCTTTCCCAGACACGCACTGCGCTGTGCGAAGAGCTGACGGTGTGGTATATTGCGCCTTCTTCAGATGCCTTGAAGAACGGGTTGAGTGCCAAAGTCGATGGTAGGCTTGCATCGCATTGTCTGCAATCTTGAAGCTCGAGATGGTATTGATCACAGCATCTCCATTGTCTCGTGGCTCTGTGCTCATCGCTCATTGCTTTCTGCTCCACCTGAGATGCCTGATTCGTCTCAAACTCGCGAAAGGCACGCGGAGTCTTGCGATACATGTGTGCAACGATGCATTCGTACACTGCAGTTATCAAGACTCCGAAAACAAATGCTCGATTGGAGGAGACAAGTCAGTGTCTACGCACGCTTTTTGGAATCTCGACGATCCTAGTATCCGGCAGGTCTGAACACCTGGTGCCTTAGTTTCAGAAGCACCCGCGAGAGAACGAAGCAGATTCGCCACCTTACTTCCAATCCTTCACAAATCTCAGCTACTAGTCGGTCTGCGATGCCAGCGTCGTGGTAGTCCAGTATCCGTGGAAAATGCTGAGACTTACCCTCTCTGAAATTTGGGACATCTGAGTATACTGGCAGATCTGAGTATCTGGTCGCACAGTCAGTGAACGATTCCTGAGAAATAGAGAAACACGCTCAGCTGCTTGGGTCGTCGATATCTTCAGAATGATATCATGTATTACGCATCTGCTTGAAGTAGCCACGGATATCGCGCATGTCATCCAAGTGGCCGATAGGAACAATGCTGTTCAGCTCTTTCAACTTTGCATAGAGCAGGCCTGCGAATTTGGAGAACTTCTGCTCCGCAACGAGATCCTTAATGTCGTTGTGAGGCTATCCAATTCTTGGCACCGTACAGCTTGATACACGTGTAGGTGTCGCTGATGTTCAAGCTGCCTTTGCTGCATACTGTCCTGAAGGACTGCCACGCGCTGACAGCGAGCTTTTGCCAGCAACCCTTCTCGAATATCTCTTTCTCTTGTGTCAGTCATACACGGAGCTTTTCGAGCGTTTCGATAAGCGATATCCTGTGAGAGCAACACACCTCCTCGCCTTCGACTGTCCTTAGCGGCTGTCTCTCACTGCGTCCTTCATCTGCATAGTGCCGTAGCTCTCGGAGAATCGCACAGAGAAAAGTCGTTTCATATGGCCTTCGTTATCGTCAAAGAGTTCGAACAAGCAATATCCTGTGGGAGTAGCACACCTCCTTACCTTCGACCATCCTCGGAAGCCGTATCTCGGGCGCATCGTTTTCATTCACTTTCGAACTGTGTGCACCTCCAGTGCCGTAGCTCTCGAAGAACCGGACAGAGATACGTCGTTATATGCGCTGAATACACCAGATTGTCAGAACTGCGAATCTGGAGCCTGTGAGAGCAGTGCACCTTATCATCGTCGACTATACTCGACAGCGGTGTCTCCGGTGCATCCTTTTCCTTCACTTTTGGACTGAGTGCACCTCTACTGCCGTAGTCCTCGAAGAAGCGGATAGAGATACGTCGCTTTGTGCGCCAAACTCACAGAGTTCCGACGAGCAATATCCTGTGAGACTAGCACACCTCCTTGACTTCTCCCCTCTCTCGACAGCTGTTTCCGATGCATTATCTTCCTTCAATTCTGGACTGCGTGTACCTCCGGTGCCGTAGTCCTCGAAGAATCGCACAGAGATACCTCGTTTTGTGCGCCAAACTCACCGGATTCTTATGGATTTTGGACAAAGGACAAAGGATTAGTAAGCAGTCACAACTTCACTTCATTCAATCAGTATGGAATATCAAGAACATTTCACCTACTTCTCTTACCCAATCGCGCTCTGAAGCAAAAATCAAGAACATACAAGTCAGAACTCCAGAAGAAATCGCTTTTCCAATCCTCACTTCACTTCAAGGTTCCTCAACCACACCCAAAACGCAATCCCAGAAAGCCTAGGCTCATATTCCCGCGCCGTGAGCATTCACCAGCATCTCCAAAACGTACTTCGCCATGAGCTGAAGCAGATTGGCGTGGAAGTGAAATATACAGTTATGCTTGTCAGTAATCTGTTTGTCCCAGAACAGTGAAGGACGGGGGGTACTTACGCCTTAGAGCATGTCCATCAGACTCTTGCCAATGGCCTGGATACCTTCCTCCTCACTTGGTTGCAGCACTTCGATGGAGTGAAATCGCATGAAAACATCCTCCTCGGAAGGAATGTTTCGGTCGAAATTATCGAATTGGAACGGAACTGAGAAGGGACGCTGCTGCCAGGTAACAGTATCGTTCCCTATGACACGTGGCGTTGCTGGAAACCTCCTGTGGAGTGAGTCTGTGGCGATGCGCTCCACTCCTTCGTATCTCATCTCCTCCCTAGAAGGCCATATTGGCGAGGATACCTGGAATATGTTGAATATCGTAGGTAATCCAAGCACTGCTCCACGGTTGTCGTTGAAGCTATACCCGTTGCTCTTGCTGCCTAAGTGGATAAAGGAGACCATCTTATCAGACTTTTGCGGTATGCGAGAGAATTGAATGGAATGGAAGCAGAGTGAACTGTCGTTCCCTTACATATATCTCAGTGCTGCGGGGTCTTTGAGATAGCGGCGGAGAAGGACAAGGCTTAGCGTCTTTGTAAAACCTGGCGTTTTTCGTAGGTAAGTTGGTGGTAGAGGATGTTGTCGAGGTAGCAGGATGTTTGTGTGGAAGAGCAAGTGTCCAAACCAACAGTAGGACTTATATAGTCCTACTAGGACTTAAAAGGGTCCATTGTCGGCACTTCCCGAGGCTGATATATTGCGTGCTAGAGGTCCCATATAGCAAGAACGACCAGTATATCAGCATAAGTAAGCCATAAGTAAACGAATTCACCTCGGGGATCTCCGCAGTAGGGGCCAAGATGGCAGCACGGGCAGTCTGGAGGGCCGTGCCCTTGGTTTTCAGGCCAATCCAGAGAGTTTCCAGGCTCATATGCCTAACATATGATCAATATATCAGTATAGGTGATCCATAAGCAGATAGATTCACTTCAAGAATCTCCGCAGTGGGGCTAGAATGGCCGCATGTGCAGGTTGGAGGGCCGTGCCTATGGTATTCAGGCTGCTTCAGGCTGCTCTAGGCAGTTTCCAGGCTCCTATTCCTAGCATGTGACCATGTCTCTTATAGTGATACAAGGCAGTGTTGCTACGTGATCCGACCTCCGAAGGCCCGGCTACTGCGAAGGAGATGTGGAGCGCTGTTAAGGCAGTATCGCTACCTTAGTGTGAATGGGATCTTGGGAGCTGAGCCTCGGAGTGAGCTGCTGAGGTTTCCGCATTGAGTTCCAAAGAGGTGCACAGAAGGGACTCCTATCGCGATGGACACAGTCCGGAGAGAGCGCACTGCTTGGATTAAAAGGCGGATGTTGGCATATCTCCAGATGAGTACAGCTATCTTTGTACTCGGGTAGTCTTTGTTGCAGCAGTTTCCAGTTAACTCTTTGTTCCAATCAAGCCTATATTCTAACCGGCAGTTTCCAGATGCTGAGCTTGTATTGCATTATGCCAGGTATATCTTGCCTCCGCTGTAAGGCGGATACTTTGTCATGTTTTTGCTGAAAGGGAAGCTGTCACAGCGCGCTCTTGTTGCCTTTGCTCTTCTTCATGGTTGATAACTGTGCTGGTGAGTGCTCTGCGAGAGGGTTTCAGTTACGAATGTGGTCGTTGTGTCTTCGGCTGGTGTCTGCGGAGGCGAATGCGGCGTCATATCATGTGAAGTGGATCCTGGTACAAACAGGGAAGACATCCTTGCTTCGTGTGCAACCGCGACCCTTCATAAAGCTGACGACCGCCGGGCAGGGTTTGGAGAAAGTCGGACGCCTCCTCTACCTCGCCGCTGTGACAGATGGAGGAGTGCGTTCCCCCATCATCAACGACGACTTCCACAACACTCCTTCGCGAACAAGGTTCATGTATGGCAACCAAGCGTCTCCTCGACTTTCCTACAGAGGATTGCGACAACAACGGTTC
Organism: Sphaerulina vaccinii; assembly: GCA_022570795.1. Lineage (NCBI taxonomy): Eukaryota > Fungi > Ascomycota > Dothideomycetes > Mycosphaerellales > Mycosphaerellaceae > Sphaerulina > Sphaerulina vaccinii. The sequence continues at coordinate 912,340 of JAKUDP010000014.1, forward strand.
AGCAGCTGGACGCCATTCAGACAACCATACAAAGACCTCAAGTCGCATGACCGACATTGACTATGGTATGTATCAAGCGCTTCATTGTTTCTGATGATGGCAAAGTACTGACTTCGAAACTCCTAGGTATTCCCGACTCCTGCTGCTGGCCACAGCCATAACATCTTCAGAGAACCAACAGCACCCACCTGATCCTGCGCCTCCGTCTCTTTCCGCTGGCGCCCATGAGACGCGCGACTACTACGCTGCGCAGAATGCACCACGACCTCCCTCACAGAACGAACCTTACCGCACCACTTTCTCGGCCTTCGAGCTAGACTCTCGCAGACACGGAATTGCTCGCAATTCCTTTCGCAGATCTTGGGCGTTGACCCGCTGTCATGAGTTGGCGTCAACCATACACCTGACCTTTTCTACTTCCATTGTCGACTGGGAGAGTCCTGCGTCATCCGTATGGCATGCGTACCAGGTCTGCGACTGCGTTATGAGACTTTAAATATGCTCAGATCGAGGAGTGCTGTGGTCACTGTGTCCTGCTGCCTTTCGCGCAGGCACAGGCGGATCACGCAGCTCTTAGCTGGAATTTTCGCAAACTGTGCTTCTTCTGAGTGCGTTCTTGTGTCGTGCTCTGCACCTGTTGCAGCGGTGCGAAACCCCTCCATTCTTTCCTCGCCAGGGCCGGAGACAAGCAAGACACCCATCACTGGACGAACTTGGACCTGTTTCTGATGACTTGGTAGCATGCGAAAGAAGAGGAGGCGCTGCTATTTCCTTTGGTTAGTCGCCCTCGACGCGCCATTCCATCCCGCTCCTCTATTGTATACCTGCTGTATCGCGCGGAGATACCGTTGCTCCAGTGCTCAGCTTCTCGACTATGGTACTGGCCTCTTCCTGTTGTGGCTTGCCCCGGGAGTAGTCAGATGCATGATTCGATGAGTATTGAGACGTTGCAAAGATGCACTCTGCCGTACAGACTAGGATACAGTATGAGCCGGACACTTGTTGCCATGCTATAGGTGCATGGCATGAGTAGCTCTTCCGATCTTAGGAGAGGGAGCTGCTTGCGCATGGCCGCTCACTCGCCGTGTTTCATGCTTCGGACCTTCCTTGCAGCTATTGCGCAGGACTGTGTTCGACGGGACATCGAGCTGACTGATAACGAGCGTTCATTTTGATTTCATCAATGATTTGAAAGAGACGAGCTGCTGTGCGGTCGTATCTGGTATCCTTTTCCTTATAGACCGTCATTTTTGACTGGTCTGGATCTGGGTTGATTCATTCTGGGAGTCCCATCCAGGGGCTACCAGTAATTTGATGCTTGTTCTGCGAAGAGGACGATTAAATATGAGCCATTCTCCGCGAAGTCGTCTTTTGGGTTTCGAGGAGACAGAACGCTGTACATAGCTGGCAATACAAACCCACTCCTCGATCGCGTCTTCCCATCACGCTGCATGCCAACTATCCCACCGCCCATGTGCAGTCAAGCTCAGTGTCCAATCGCTGTACGGATTAGCAGTTCTCCAGATCTGACACGCGTTTGGTAAACAGGTTGAGGTTATCTGGGCAATCGCGGTGATTGCAAATAGCCGCGAGTAATCATCTCATCTATTCATGCTCGAATAGCCAGATATTGTGATCTCGACATCGAGCTGCACTAGCAAGCCTCTGAGCAAGTCTACTGAGACCTCATTCTCTAGTATCTAGTATCTAGTATCTGTCAAAACATCTTGCTTCTTATCCTCAATCCTGCAACGCATCGTGGATCATTGCCGATATTCCTTCTTGTACTCCTCAGAGAACTCCCAATCAACATATCCTTTTGGAGACTTAACATTATAGAACGTGTCGCGATCATACGCCGTCAAAGGAATCCCGCGCTCAATGCGATAGACCAGATCAGGATTAGGTATGAAAGATCTGCCGAATACAATCACGACATCGTAGTCCTTGTATTCTTCGTCCACTGCTCTACGGGCTGAGTCTGGCCTGAAACCTCCCGCAATGAGGATTGGTGAGGCATTGTTGTATGTTTTGATGAAGGGGTCAATCTTCTCAGTTGCTTCAATGTCGGCATTGCCTGAGATGCGGCTTTCGACTAGATGGAGGTATGCAAGGTCTAGCGTCTTGAGCTGTTCTGTGAGGTAGGTGAATTGGGGGATTGGGTCGTCCATCTTCATTCCTGTGGGTGAACAGTGCATTAGTTATACGCAAGTGAAGAGAGACTAGCAGATCACTTACCTTGGAAGTCAGAGAATGGCGACAATCTGATACCAGTGCTTTTGCTGCCAATGGCCTGGACAACAGCTTTGGTCACCTCGATAGCGAAACGAGCACGGTTCTCGACAGATCCACCCCACTTGTCAGTTCGCTTGTTGCACTTGTCTTGAATGAATTGATCGATGAGGTATCCGTTCTACAATTCGTCAGTACAATGCATGGCATCTTCATATACGAAAGACTTACTGCTGCATGTATCTCCACTCCATCGAACCCTGCTTCGATAGCGTTCTTTGCTGCAGTGGCATAGTCTTGGATATACTGCTCGATCTCCTGTTCCTGCAGCTCACGAGGCACGGTGGCACCTTCTTGATATGGAACAGCTGAGCTAGAGACCACATCTCCAGAACCTTCAGCCTCCTTGACACTCGGGTCTGCAACTCTTCCAAGAGCCCAGAGTTGCATATAGATGTGAGAGCCCTTGTCGTGTACTCTCCTCGTTACTGACTTCCAAGCATTGATTTGTTCTTGCGTGTAAATTCCAGGAACATTCTTATATCCTCCAGCTTGGGGAGAGATGATAGTGGCTTCGGTGACCAAGAGCGTACCTGCCACACAACCTCGTTGTTCGTAGTATTCTTCTGCCAATGGCATGATCACATGGTCGTCTTCCGCTCTGAATCGTGTCAAAGGCGCCAGAGCAATGCGGTTTGATAGCTGGACATCGCCAAGCTGTAGAGGCTCGAACAGCTTGCTGTGTTGTGGTGCACTCCCCATGGTGAGTTTTGTTCTTCTTGTTTGGAATTGGTGACGAAGTAAAGATTGTAGCTTTCAGAAGTGTCGAGAATGATGTTGAGAGTTATATGTAGTAGTAGTGCATCCAAATGCCCTTAGACTGACGCTACTGTCGGAGCTCGATTTATCAGCGGCATAACAAGCAGAAGGTTCGGGGACCCACTCAACACGCCACCAAGCAGAAACGGCAGAATTCTGGCTAATGAATTATACGTCACTTGCACGTAGAGCTGATTTTGGAGTTTTTGATGCATACGCTCATACAGAGTGCTGTGATGCCTGTGTCAAGGACTGTATGTACTGACCGTATCCCAATTCTCGTGCTGTTGCTGATGTTTGCTGGAGTTACTCTTCGCGTCCGTCGATACCAGATCGAAATCTCACGTTGCGGCTTCTGTCTCCTATAGAAAGAAGAAAAGGTTAGCATGTATACGTCTCAAGAAAGTAATGAAGATACTTACGACGCCTGGTTGTCTGCCGTCCAGACCACCGGTAATCTTGCCCTTGAGCTTCCGCATCCCAATGATCGATTCATCTTTTGCAAATTTCAGGTTGCGAGCTGGCTTCCATTGCATCAAACCACGCTGTTTGCGCTCTTCTGTCTTCTTGTTCTGTTTGTTGGCGTCTTTCTGTGACTGAACAGTATCTGTCGTGCCCGCAGTCCAGCCTGATTCCATTGTGCCAATCGACTGACGTCCTGGCGAGGAACCGCCTCCGTTGCTGGCATCTACGACACCAAGATCGGAGTCGCTGTCATCATCGTCTTCGTCTGCGGTGAGACCATCTTCGTCCTCTCCGACTTTGATATATGGAGCATCAACGCCTGGTTCGCGTCGCTTCTTGCCGTCCTTATCCATGTAGTTGGCAGGGTCGTCTCCAAAGGCACCACTCCAGTCTGTGCCAGTCTTGGCGAGCCACCTTGTCTTCTCTTCCTCGGGAGCCTCTTTCAAGATATCACGACCTTTGGTAAGAGACTCGTCGTGAAGCGTCTGAACACGCTCAGGCAGCTCTTTCTCGACCTGCCTAGTGCGGACGCCCTCAGCGAGGCAAGCTTCCCAGGTCTCGAAGGTCTCTCGCGAGTTATTGTCAGCGACGAAAGCCTCGTGCGACTCATCCATACCAGCCTTGAACTTTCCTGCGAACTGAAGTCGTCCAATCTCCTTAAGATCTTCGAGTCCCGCGAGATCTCCCGCAGCTATCATCTCTGGAGTGATGTAGTTTTGCGTCAGACGTGCAGGCGCCGCTGTCTGATAGATGGGAATGTCGATCTCCTTCTCATCATTGTCGGTGAGTTCGTGAAGCCAGAGAACTGCATATGCATCGGCCTTGCGCTTGTTCGCGACATGGAACTCGAACACAACGGGAGACCTGTAACGGTACTTGACTGGGAGTCGTATGGGTTGGTCGCCACTCTGCGCTTGATTCATATCCCAGTAGTAGCCAGTCATACCGCCCTCATCGAAAGAGTGACAGGCGGATCGTCCAATCTTACCAGTCGAGCCTCCTGTGCGCATCTTGATGCGAGCATGGTGTGTGTAGTCCTTTGCAGCAATTCTCGCTGAAGTGAACATAAATGTGCCGACATCCCAGCCAAGTTGCTGTGGAGGCAGTCGAGTCTCGATGGAGCGGAAGAGGAGCGAAATGCGGATACGGCCAAAGCCAATACCGCCGTCCAGTGGGTACCATCTGGTCACCTGGCTGCTGGTCTCGAGAATGTCCGAAAGCTTCAGTGGAACGACTCCTAGAATAGGATCATGCTGACGATTGCGTTGGTCGCGAACAGTCACAGTGATGATAGCACTGCGCCAGTCCCTAACAAATCGTTCCGTGCCAGCGTTGAAGATTGGCTTACTACTCACGGCCTTCGCTCTTGTGCGGTAGACAAGTTCGTCGTTGTACAGGATGGTGCAGTATGAGGTTGGCAGGTCTTGTCCTTCCTCTTCTGTTGACTCGCCATACGCCTTAGCTGGCTCGAACTCATGCCCATTACGACTGCCCGAGGTACCCTTCACGTTCTCCAGCTCAAGGTTCACAATCTGGTGAACAATAACAGAACACACGCCCGACGGCCAGAGGGGATCTGGTGGAGTGTGGGCCACAGCATCATCCGAGGCAGTGTTCTGCACACCCTTGTCATCCTGCAGCTCGGGATTGTCCTTGAGTGTATCCGGCAGGGCTTTGTTCTTGCCATCGGTACGTAGGTCGGGTCGAAACTGAGGCTTGCCGAAGTAGCCAACCTCCCAGTGTAGTTCGCCAGGCATATTCGATCCCTCATCCATGCCTGCTAATTGCGAGACCTGTGGGTACATCTTACCTGGGTGCTGAATCATCTTCTGCATGCTGAGCTCGACCTTGCCAACAATGTCGTCCGCGGAGTGGCGATCGCTGTCCCAGAGTTCCACACTAAGGTTCTCATCGGCCTTGATCAATTCAGGAGTAACAAGGAGAGCTGTGGTCTCCTCCCAGATCGGGTTCAGGTCATCCGTGATGACTCTTGTGCAGTACATCGGCTTTCCATACTTGGAGAAGGTCAATGTAATGTAAGGATCACTGCCACCGTGCTTGGAACCACGCTTGTCTTGTTTACTGAGGCCAACAGCTTTGTGAATGCGGATCCAGAGTACTCCCTAAGAGTCCAAAGATTAGCAGTTTGTAAATACTCCAATCTCAGGTGACTTACGAGTGCCTGAACATCCTTGGTAATATCATCACCTTGCAACATTGCCCGCATATCCATGGACATCGATTTTGGTGCAACGTACATGCTGGCCGCAGCGCCTATTGCATAGTTGACAAAGTTCGAAATCAGAGGAAGCTGTAGAATGTTGACACCGCCGGAGACCATAGGTATGCACCCAGCAGACACATGCGGTACACCCATGAGAGTGAAGGTGAGCGTCTTGAGGAATGGCGGCTCCGGTGTCATGGCTAGACGCAGGCGTACAGTGCCCACCAGCTCATTAAGCTCGACGAAGATGGGCAGCGGCACGCCGAACAAGCCTTTGATGCCAAGGTAAAAGACCAGCTGCATGTGCATGTTGCGTGCTTTATCGCTGGCTCGTTTGCCAGAAGGTGCAGCATGGTACGCAAAGCTGATCTCGAGGTTGTAGTAGTCCCCACCTGATCCTCGTCAGCATCATCATTGTCGTCCTGAAGGCTGGGTCAACATACCTTCCTCGTCTGCAGCTGCTTCCTGCGGGTCTTTGTTCTTCTTGTTCTCCTCATGAATCGACTCCTTCAAGTCCTTCACATGATCATCGGGTAGCGCTCTCAAACTGAGAATGCGGATCGGGTTGCTGCCCTGGTTGATCTCTGCGACGCGAACATTCTCAATGACACCAGGCACAGAAGCTTGCATGACATCCTCGAGAGTATCTGCCACTGCTTGGAACATGTCTGGATTCACGAGACCCCAGACAATGCCGAGCAACGTGTTCATCTGCAGGCTACCATTAGTATACTAAGGAGACCGCGCGCGCACAAGGAATGTCACATACCCATTCGACACTCTCTGGCAGAAGATTAGCAGTCGCAGTCTCGCCACGAGTCTTCTCTGAGTCCCACTCCACTTCTCTCCCTGATCGGATGAGCTCTTTGATCCATAGCCAAATACCACTGGACACACACGCTCCAAGTGGTATCAAACCAAGATACCGACCACCAAAGACACGTCCGACAATGACAATTGCAAAGAAGACGCCAATGACTAGCCATAGACCACGCTCTTCCAAACGCTTGAAAGTGGCTTCGTAGCTCACACTCGGTGTAGGATGGAAGAGGATATTGGTCTTCTCGCCATGAATAGGAACATCACTCGTAGAACCTTCAGCAATAGGATCTGGAGGAGCTGTAATGTCTTGCATCTCCTTATATTCGGGGTTCTTCTGCGAAGCATCCGTCTTTACAGGCGTATCCTTGCCCAGATTCGCATTAGGAACCGAAAGGTTTGGATTCTTCGCCCGCTCTCTGAAGGCTTCATTCACATCTTCGACGACAACCTGCTTGCCCGTTGTTGGATCTGTCACTGTCTTGCCAGCACCCGCCTCTTTCTTCTCGTTGACGTGTGGCCTTGCTTCCGTGCTGCTGCCAACATTCTGTCTCTGGTCGATCTGCTTGTCTCGGTCCTTCTTATCCTGATCGAGACGGTCGATGAACTGTCCTATTGTTGGGATCTTATTCTTGCCCGAGTATACTCCACCCGGAGCGTGCTGCTGCTGCTGGTCCGCCATTGTGCTCTGCTATCCCTAGCGTGGACCTACACGCCGATCTCCGCTGGCTGTCTGGCTCTCCAGCTCTCGTGCTGGTCTGATCACAGCTCACAGGTCCAGGGAAGGGAGATGAAGTAGAAGAAGTGCAGAGAGTTGCACCAGAGTTGGAAGGAGCATGTGATATGTGAGAGCTCAATGCAAGCGGTTTACGATCAGGGAATGCAGCCACCAATTGTGCGTCCTCAACGCCAATATGATGTCGAAACGTCATTGTGCATACGACGCGAAGAACGTCCTTGGCTGTCGGTAACACAAGGTCCACATACAACAGTCGCTTCCAGTTTCCTGGGCCAGTCTCTGGCGCCTACTGTATAGCAGGAACAGGTGGGAATAGAGAGGTCAGTAATGTCAGCTCGTTCAGCGTTCGTAGAAAGAATTGCATGTGTGTTAAGGTAGTCTAAGGGCAATGGAAGCAATATGGGCGCGAGGCGGGGTCTTGTGACTTCACGCTACGGACGACACACTAGCCTACAACTACTAGTAGGCGTAAGACTGATACTTGAGCCTCACTGCGCATCCATCAACACTTTCGTCCAGTCAAAAGAATCCCACTTCTTCCTGAAGCCATCGAGTCTGCGGTCATGCCTCTCCCATCGACCCTGTTTCTTGATGACTTCGGGACCTTTGTCTAGCATCCCACCAAGGACTTCCCTGGCAAAGAGGTCACCTTTTGGCCAACGTCGCTCGTCTTCGATTACGTGACCCATACCGCCGTCCAGAGTGTAGAAGACATGAAAGTAGGGCATCTCCTTGACCATTGCTTTCCTGAAAGCCGCCTTGCCATAGCCGGGCTTCTGTGTCAAGGCTAAAGTGTCAATGATCGGTTTGTGTTGGCTCCATTGTTCATCTGATGCAAGTACTGCTTCCTTGAAATATGCAGGAGCATTTTCAGCGAGATGATGCGGCAGAGGTACAGCGATGAGCGCAGCATGCCCTTTGCGGCTATGCATATAGGCGGCGTTCTCGTAGAAGATGACACTCTTGTCTTGAGCATGATAGAAGCGGGTTAGGGACTTCATGAAGTTCCGAATCTCCTCCCACTCATCGTCGTCACATTCCAGAAGATTTAGACGATGTTGGAGAGGAACAATCACAGCTCCGTTCTTGGCCATCTCTGGTTCTGTCGCTAGCGTCATGTATGTGCGAGTGGCCAAGCTGATCACGGGAGCAACGGGCGGTGTGTTTGACTCCTCGTGGTAGCAGAGCGGGCAATTCTCGAGAATCCTCTGCATCTTCTGGAAGTCTCCGACAGCCGCATTCCGTAAATTCGTATCCGACTTGACCACCTTTTTGGACAAGTTCGAAGCATTGTCGTCCATGTAGTCAAGGTCGTTCTTGAACTTGCCATCCTTAGCAATGCGCTCGGCAAATGCTCGCCCTTCGCCGCCATTGGCGCCTCTCGTGCGCTTCTCCTGCTTGACCATATCTTCGATCGACATGTCTTCGGTCTCCTGCACTGTACCACGCTCACGAGCCCGTTTACCATTCAGGGCTGTAACCTCGCCTGAACGATCGCCTGCCAGCATGCGGTTCTCCATATTGCTGAGTACCACCACATCAGGTTGTGCTCGATTGGCAAGTGATGCAGTCTCGGCCAGCGTGTACTCCTGCTCCAGTCGTGCTAGATTCGGCGCATTCATCATTTTCGCCTTGATCAGTTGAGCCTTCAGTTTATTCAGTGCATTCTGATCAAGAGGTGCGGTTTTGAGAGGCGCTTCAGCTTCTCGCATGGTCGCTCCATTGGTTGGAATTGCGGCTGCTCTCTCGCGTTCTTCTGCCTCGCGTCGTAGGCCTGCCTTCATCTTGCGCTCTTGGAAGAGCTCACCTGATGGCTTCTCAAGGCCAACATACTCTTTGCCATACATCTTTCGCCTGTCGACTTCACGTTCTTCCTCGCGGGCATCGTCAAACAGCCGCAGATCTCCATACGACTCTCTGGCGACTTCATCCAGATCTTTGCCGGCTTCTTCAGCTTTGCGATATACTCCTTTCAACTTGGTCATACGCCATGAGCTACCACTGTCGCCGAACGTGTAGTCTACATCATGCTGTGCGGGCTCATCTTCCACTTTGTCGGCAGACACTTCGTCATCACCATCCGAGTCGAAGTCGTTCTGTAGGTCTGCGAGGTGCTGATTGACTTGGTTCTCTGTGACTTTGAAATCATGGGTATCCTTTGCGCTCACGAATTGACCAGGCGGTGTTTTGGGCCGTTTCCTCTGAACATAATCCACATCTAGAGCGGAGGGTTCCTGCATCCAAGCATCGCGATGTACACTATTCACTGCTGGCGCTGTGGCAGTCTCCTTCTCCACCCAGTCATCCTCGCCATCGCTGTCGAAGACCTTCACAGACTCCGCCTTCTTCTTCTCACGCGGCGACCGGCTTCGATGTCGCTTTCTGCGCCTTTCGTTGTCATCTTCATGGTCGCGATCCCGATGTCGACGCTTGTGGCGGTGCCGTTCCTCATCGTCGTCTCGATGTCGGTGTCTGTGCCGTCGTTCATCATCGTCGCGGTGTCGATGTGACCGATGTCGTCTGCTGCTGTCTCGTTTCTCTCCTTCTCTGTCGCCTTCTTCGCGCGACTTGCTGCTGGCCAGCTGCTTCTCAAAGTCTTCCAGTGAGGCAGCCATGGTAGTGTACAAGTAAATGCAGAAGTGAAAGTGGAGAGAGCTTCACATGCAAAAACTTGAACGCTGCGTCATGAGCTTCCATCTTCAAAATTGTTCTCGACTACAACAACACCACCACGACATTCTCCTGACGATCATCTCACAATGGCCACAAATGGCGCGCCGACGGCGATTGTGTGCGTGGGAATGGCAGGCTCGGGCAAGACGACTTTCATGCAGCGCATCAACGCGCATCTGCACCAGAAGAGCAGTCAGAGCACCAAAGATGGACGAAAACAGGCGCCTCCATACGTCGTCAACCTCGATCCCGCAGTGCGCAGCGTGCCCTTCGACTCGAATATCGACATCCGCGACTCGGTCAACTACAAGGAAGTCATGAAGCAGTACCATCTCGGCCCCAACGGCGGCATCCTCACCAGTCTCAACCTGTTCAGCACCAAGATCGACCAGGTCATGTCCATTCTGGAGAAGCGCTGCCTACCTACTGCAACGCCTACTACCGCTACTACCACTTCTACTCCCTCTCACATCATTGTCGACACGCCTGGCCAAATCGAGGTCTTCGTGTGGTCCGCTTCAGGCAACATCCTGCTCTCGTCGATGGCCTCGAGCTTCCCGACTGTCATCGCCTACATTATCGACACGCCGCGCTCCACTGAGAACACCAGCACATTCATGTCCAACATGCTTTATGCCATTAGTATTCTGTACAAGACCAAACTACCCATGGTCCTGGTCTTTAACAAGACCGACGTCAAGTCTGAGGAGGGTGCTGTGGAGTGGATGCGCGACTTCGAGGCCTTCCAGGCTGCTGTGCAGCGAGAGGAGGAAGATCAGCGCGAGGGAGGCGGCTACATGGGTCCGCTGCTCAACAGTATGAGTCTCGTGCTGGAGGAGTTCTACAATCATCTCTCAGTCGTCGGCGTGTCTTCCATGACGGGAGATGGCATTGACGACTTCTTTGAGGCTGTAGAGACCAAGAGACAGGAGTTTGAGACTGACTACAAGCCAGAGCTTGAAAGACGGCGGCAGGAAGCAGAAGAGCAAAAAGGGCAAATTCGTGAGCAGGAAGTGAGCAGGATGTTGAACGATATGAGTGTCTCCTCCAAGGCAAAGGGCACCGGCAAGTACGCAAAGAAAGAAGAACCTGAGACTGTTAGCGACATGGAAGACATGGAGGACGAAGACGAGGACGACCACGGCCTCGTAGATCCTGATGGCAGAGACGAAGAGGAAGAAGAGATCAACAAGGCCTTCGAGGAAGGCGTCAAAGCTCGCTATGAAGCTGCCTTGCGAGAAAGTGATCCTGCTGCCGCCGCGAATTCAGCTGCAGAATATATTCGACAAAGTCAACGATGAGAGATGTCTGGATGGCACGACTCCAAAGAGCCTTGGCGTGGAGTTAAACGCTTTCAGTAGTCACACCGTCGAAGTCTGACAGTTCGGGGAATCACATCGTGCTCGTGGTGGAATCTCGGGGCGACGGAGTCGAGGAGTAATTGAGGTATAGTATAGCAGCAGCTGCTATGCCTAGCATGACTCGCCAGCAGGCTCAGGCTCCAAAAGCTTCATCACAAAAGCCTATATACACCTGCCGCTTCCCCGAATGCAGGCTCGAATCGAGTACAGACAACCACCCTGGAACCTGGAAACAACCACTGCTACGATAATGCAAACCATCGTAGCAGGCAGTGAGCTGGAACCCACACATAGCGACCTCCGCTAAGAAGTTACTCGTCCAGGTCGGGCTTGTGGAATTCAACTCGATATTGACCACGAGTTATGAGACTTGTGAAACGATACACTCGTCGCACAACGACCAAGAAGCGTATCAGCTTCCAGGCTCGTGTGAAGAACGAAGTCTGAAGGAAAAGCTGGCTGGAAGATATCCACATGCGGAACATGGCGCAAAAGTCCATCACCTCTAGACTCTTCGCATAGCATTATTGATCAATTCTTCTGAGTCGAACATATACATATGTATCACCGATCTCTCAGCACTTAGCATGATCGATGATCCCCAGAAACCGTTCTTCGTATCCCGTTGGTCACTCTCTCCAACGGTCATTGTTCACCCGAACCAGAAAAACAGATTCCTCCAACCCAAGGGACTGAATCGTAGCCACCACCAGCCACACCATAAACCCTGCAGAATAATGATGTGTGATGAAGGGACCAGGCTTCACCTGCAGCTTGACGAACGTTGTCGGTTGGACAAGCTTTCAGTACTTGGTTGGTGATTGTCAGGTTGGATCTTAACTGCTATGCACAGCTCGAAATCCAATCTTTCGATCTCGTCCATTAATGCTTTGTTTGCTATTGTTGGGCTCAGATGGGCTACTACTTTAGATACACGCGAGTAGGGTACCGTTTGAGGCAGTGTTTCATAGGTCCATAGCAACATCAGCACCTAGATGCACAATGCATAGTGGAGAAGATAGGGAATGTTATGAAAGTGGAAGTTGTGAAATTGGAGATCTCATTTGTCGCGTGACATGGTCCGGACCTATTGTCCACGTCGACAACTGTACGCTAAATTTCTCGCGATGATTGTTGCTATTGGTATTGTTGCTGCTTGCTTGGTCTTCTTCTGCTGCTGCTGATTTTGATTGTGTTTCCATGTCTCCTCTCTCGTATTCGTGGCAAATTACTCTCGTTTATCAGCGTTGTGTAAAATGTTCTCCAAGCCACGACGATATCTTCGTCCGTGTACTGGCAGACCTGCCACTCCAATTCACTTCCAATTCCATGTAACGCCGACGAAACCAAATCTGTGGGTATATCGCTTGATGATGAAAGCACTCCGGTCTACTCGAAAAAGCCAAAAAGTCCATGCCACTCTACGGCGTGTTCTGGTCCGGAGTCTCGTGTGAAGGACTGCGAGAGGATGACGATGACGATTCTGACTGCTTACTCGCAAAGCTTCGCTGGCGGATATGTTCACTGGCTGCCAATGCTAGGCTGTTCAATCCGTTGCTGAGACCCGGGCTTGGATAACTGTAGTGAAGTGTCTCCGGGTCGATCATGGATGCAGCGGGTGCTACATAGTCGAGTGATGAGGCAAAGCTTGCACGATGTAGTTGAGGCCTCCCGTTCAAGTCTGGCATAGCCATTGGTAAGCTGGCGATAGGTCCACTGTCCATGTTGGCCAAGAAGTACGGTCCAGCATTTCCAAGCGTTATTTGGTCGACAGAAAATTGCGGTGGTATTTGCTGAGCTTGTGCCTGCGCCTGGGCATGTTCGATGGCTTGAGCCGCCTGCTGTGCTTGTTGGACTTGCTGTGCCTGTACTGCTTGTGCCTGCTCGGCCAACTGCTGGTCGACCGCCGCTTCGAGCGCTTGTTCTGACTTCACGGCAGTCTTCTTTGCGGGGGTCTTGGTGGCCTTCTTGACCTTGGAGTCGTCATTGCTCGTTCGCGAAGCACCTCGCCCATTCTGATGTGTCCTGCGATGCTGCTCCATATTGTCTTTGCGCGTGAATGCCTTGTTGCATTCTGGGCAGAAGGCATCCTTCTTGCCTGTGTGTTTCTTCGCGTGTCGTGCTGCGTGGCCAGAGGTAGTGAAGAAGTCGGTGCAGCCAACCTGCTTAGCCATAGGGCAGGGATACTGGTTCTTCTTCGGTGGTTTCTGATTCGATTGCGCTGACACAGTCGAGACGCGCGAGGGCTCTGATGCAGGTGAGTTCGAGGCCCGGAAAGCCTGAGAGTTCTGCTGTGGCTGCTGCGGAAGCTGCTGTTGTTGTTGCGTTGGTTGCGCCGGCAGTGCCTGGGGGTGTGGTGGAGCTGGTGGACCCTGTTGTTGCTGAAGCATCATCTGTGGTGGCATTGGATATGCTTGGGGCATGCTGCCAGACACGTCCGGGACCGGCGGGTACATGGATGCGTTCTGATCGTCCATCTTCGCGTTGCTGTGGTTGTGCAGGAAATATCTCTGATGATGCTGAGACTGGTTTCCGGGATAAGTCCGCGGCGTTGGCAGAGGATGATGTTGATGTTGATGCGCAACTACTGCCTGGTCGAAGCTGCTGAAAGCTGGCGTGAGCGGCGATGGAGTTGAGAAGGAACGCGAATCGCTCGACGAGCTACGCGACAGTTGCGGGGTCTGCGGCGACAGTGACGGTGTCGAGTCGCAGCTCGAATTGGATGAAGCGCGAGAGTGCACTGATGAGAGTGACGGTAGTAGCGGGACCTTGGCGTGTGATCCGTCACTACTGCCGTTAAGTAGTGATGTTATGGACATGCAATTTCTACCGTCCATCATGTGAAAGCCAGCTTCAAGGTGGAAGTGAAGTGCTTCTTGGTGAGAGGACGAGCAGCAGGAGCTCGCGTGAGGCTGATCAAGTGAAGTGAAGTGAAGTCAACTGCTGGCTATTGGTCTCGTCGTTGTTGTGTTGTTGTTGTTGTTGCTGTAGTGGTCGTGGTAGGATCCGGTTGCTGAGCTGGTAGTCGCTGATATGCAGGTGTTCCTCGAGGCGTCGATAGTCAGACAAGTGATGATGAGGCAGCGAGAGAACTGGAGAAGAAGCAGGACCAGCAAGACAGGGCCCTCGAGGGTGGTGGTACGCTATAGCACAGCACAGAGCGGGACCAACTAGGTTAGGTTCTGCTTAGAGCCATGCAGAAAGACATGCGTTTAGGCCATTGCCAGCATCCCAGAATGCGCCGAGGGAGGGAGAGTGTGTTTGGAGAAGGGTCTCCACGTCCAATTTGAAGGGAAACATGTGCATGTGCATTCGCTACCGCTGCCGCTGGCTACCGTGAGAAGTAGGTAAACTATAGAAAACCTAGTCAGAAGCTTGGACTTGCTCAGACCCCTGCTGCGTTCTCTTCATCGTCGATCTACTTCACATGCCAACACCTTGCAACCCACGAGCAACGAGTAACACAAACCGGTCGCGGCAGCACAAGAAACAACTATGGCCATGGCCGGCTTCTCGCGACTGACTTGTTGTATGCTTTTGCAAGAGGACAGCCTTGTCTGCGAGAACCTGATGCTGTGAAACAAGTCCCGCGGTCTTGCATTTGAGATGAAGTCGCGATCTCGATCGTTTGCCCTTTTCCCGCCTTGCCAGCCAGCGCCGCTTGTGGCTTGCTTCACACGACCTGCTGGGCAGTCCGATACATCAGGATAACGTTGTCTCTCATGCAACCATTGATGGGGTGAACACAGAAGCTGACTCAGTCTGCAGGCTCTATACCACATGTAAGTGTGATCCTCGCGGTTTTGATCATGATTGTCGAGATACGTGGAGTATGCGACACGTTCTCCGTCGTTGTCTTCACATCGTGAGCAGCTGCAGTTCGGCGCAAGGCTACGAACACTAGCTGAAAATGCAGTCTGCGCGAAAGATTGGAGCTGCTACTAGTCTCTAGTCTCTCTTCAGCTTGGTCGACACGTCGACGTAATAATCTTCTGACACGGTACAATAGGGTACAGTGCGCTGTCGTTGCGAGCGTTGCCGGTTCTTGCTCCTTCGCCCTCAAGTCCTGCTCTTTAGTCCGCTTGAATCGCTTCATGCACCTGAGAGCTTTCATCACAAACGCCTTGGCTGGCTTCGCATTTGTCTTTTCGAAACATTGCCAGCGGGCACAGTCATGAGCCACCGGTGTCCCTGTCAGGGACACGCGCTTGGGGCTGCACTGCTGCAGTGGCTGTAGCCGACGTGTTGGGTATGACCCTGCGCCTAAAGCTAGTGGCACGTGTAGAACCCTCGATCGCCTCGATTTTTGACGATGGCCGTAGACTTTCAAAGCTGCGGCTGCTCCTATTAGATTCGAGCATCTGTGCGGTCAGCGCTCCGCGTATCCCGACTTTGCTGCGAATCTACGATCTTCTGTTCCCTCCGCGGCGACCAAACTCTTCTTGCAGCGAGTCTTCACGGACGGACTTCCGGGGCGAGAGTGTTTTCAGTCTAGCGCCACTGTGTGGCTACTTCGGCTGCAGAGACATCGACGTTAGAGTGTCCCTCCAAGCCTCCACCTCTGCAGTCTTGAAGATCGCCAGATGACGAAGAAATCGGAACCAGCGCCGTGATCGCTGCTCTGGATGGCCTCCGAGCAACAGACTCATATCGTCTCTTCACGATAGCCGTTGCTAGTATGCGTGATATGGTTCCTTCGACAACCACGACATAGCTTGACTTTGCAAGCGACATTGCTGTAAGCATGTTAATTCCCTTGATGATAGCAGCGACGAAGATCGAGTATAGCCAGCAACTGGACAAGTCGATCGGTTGTTCACATCGACTACGCTGCTATTAGTCAGTCAATGCGTTGAGTGTTTTGTTCTTGATCAAAGCCCGTGGGTGCGTGTATGATACCAATAGCACGAATCCTGGGCCTTCAACTGATGTTCGATATCTGGTGAGTGTGAGCATAATGCGCCATATCCTACATCTTGTGGACTCCTGTGATCACTGACAAGGGCATGAGATGTGAACAAGCGATCTTAAATCGTAATGATCTGAGCTATCGTAGACGCCATAACGAGCACGTCTTGTATTATCGTGTCCCGCCAACTCGTCGATGTGGATCTCTTTCGTCGAGTCTGGGTTGCTGCGCTCTCATCTACTAGTGATACAACAATCAACATGGCAACGAATATGTCCAATCATCTCGCATTGTCATGAACAACAGTGAAAGCCTCACTGTACCGATGCTCTGGCGAGCTCGCACATCAGGGTAACCAACCAGACGCAGGGACTTTTGCTACTGCTGACCTTTGTAGTAGCTCGAAAGCACTAGCGGTGGCTGAAGGTTGTACGACCGGAAGTGCCTCCTCAACTCGATGGGCGTCGCTCGCCTTTGCGTGTGGACTATTGACTGGTGCGGGTCATTACTGATTGAGTCGCAGGACTGTGAGCCACTTGTGTGCTGCCTACGCGAGAAGCAAAGTCCTTCCCATCATGTATTGGCCACAGTTTTTGCTGAATACGTAGAGGGAAGAAGGCTTAGCAAGTACCTCTGTTAATGTCGACTGTCTCAGCATTGTCTGTCGCTAAGCTTGACGCATGAGAAGGCTTGACATCATGAGACGCCTTGAGATAGCTATGCTACCAAGTTCAGGATCGATAGGATGTTCATTCGTATGTTGTTAATCGTATCCTGGCGCCCACGGTCCATCATAGGAGCGGTGCACATTTGCGTTGAGACATGTCGTAAGTCGTATAATATGAAGTTGATTTACTTGCCTCAAGATGTTTGGTTGTTGTCCAACCAGGTGGACAGTGAAAGCGATCACGGTAGCCCGCCGCCAGAATTGATAGCATCTCGCACTTGAGAAGTGTTGGGCCTGTTCTCAGCATATCGTTCGTAACTGTCTATACAGGAAGTCAGCGATGGTCGAGTGTCTCGGCAATGTTTACGCTCGAACTTGTCCCCGCAGTCAACCATAACCATCAGAGCTGTCGCTTAACTCACCTAGGTATAAGTCATCCGTGCTTGTCGTGCTCTTAACAGGTTCGCTACTCTCAATTGCTCGAACCCAAGCTTCCCAGCGACTTCCAGGCTCAGGCTCAGGCCAACCGCGATATGGCTTCAGCACTTTGCTCATTCTCACGACCCACGGCGCGAGCTGAACGTCTACAAATGACATCGAAGACCCCAAGAAGAAGGGGCCATTCTTATCCGCGACGTCGACTATCTTGGCTATGTGTTCCTTGAGCTGGCCGGCGAATTTTACTTGATCCTCAGCCTCCTGGGCTTGAAGATACTTGTAGAATGCGGGAATGATGTGGCGGTTGACATGATCTGCCCACAGTCTTGAATGAGCACGTAGTTTTGGATCATCAGGTAGAAGCGGATTCGAGGAGTTGAGATCTTCCAGATACTCCATCAGAACTGTGGACTCGTAGCATCCCCACTCCCCATGTCGCAGCGCCGGAACGAGTCCTCGTGGATTTATATCAAGCAGGAGCTTGGGCTTCCGATAGACGTCCACCTCAACATACTCGTAGTCTAACTTCTTGAACTCCAACGAGATCCAGACTCTGTGGACGAATGGGCAGAAGCAACTGCCGTACAGCTTTAGGTCTTTCTCCGCAGAATGTGCGTTTGCAGTGTCCAGTGCTTTGCCAGTCGGCTGCTTGTGGTATGTCTTCTTTCGAGCATCACCGCCCTGATTGGGATCGAGTTCTTGAGAGGTCTTGCCGTTGGAAGTCATTGTGAGTACCACGCAGTTCACGACTGGGACGTGAAGTGTATGAATAGAAAGGAGGAACAAGTGACGCCACAAGAGAGGGAGTGGTATACACTTTAGGGTGCTGGCCTTGGCGCCTTTGAAATACCTTTGACTTTACTCTTTCTCTCATCTCATCGCGGCCACAGTTCAGACCTGCCTCAAATACCGGAAAACGACACGCTCGCTACCGCAATCATGGCAGAAGTCAACAAGGAGACGCCGCTCAAGGAAGTGCAGTTGGATGCACTGGTGGCCATGCGCATCATCAAACACGCGACTTCGACTTTTCCCACACCGAGCACTGGCTTCCTGCTAGGCCTGGACATCAACTCTCAGGTGCACATCACCAACTCGTTCCCCTTCCCTGCCGCCGCGCCCGAAGCGTCAGCGAACAGCGACCCCTACCACCAGCAGGACGCCGCCTCGCTCGCCGCCGCCGCTCCACGCGCCAAGAGCAATGTCGCCTACCAGAACGAGATGATCAAGTTCCTGCGCGAGGTCAACACCGACGCGCAGAACGTGGGATGGTACATCAGCTGCAGTATGGGCGGATTCATCAACACGAACTTCATCGAGAACCAGTACTTCTACCAGCGCGCCCAGGACGAGCGCACTGTGGCCCTGGTATTCGATGTGTCGAGGAGCAGCCAGGGAAGTCTGAGTCTGAAGGCATACCGTCTATCGCCCAGCTTCATGGCTGCGTACAAGGAGGGCAAGTTCACAACAGAGACGTAAGTGAACAGGAGCTATGAGGCAGCGTGATCAGGAAAGAGCATTCACTGACACCCCCATGCAGTATTCAAAAGTCCAACTTGCGATACCAGGATATCTTGATTGAGCTGCCAGTGCACATCCACAACTCACACCTTCTTACATCGTTCCTGCACCAACTGCCACAGGAGCCACCGAAGAAGACCGCCCTGGACTTTCCCACATCTCTTGCAGAGCTATCCCGAGATCCCGAGATTTCCACGACACCGCTCGCCCCCAACTTGGACAGTCTCGACTTGTCCATCGATCCCTTCCTCGAGAAGACGTGTGACTTGATCCTAGAGAGCATCGAGAACCATCAGACCGAGAACAACAACGCACAATACTATCAGAGATCGCTTGCACGCGAACAGGCTAAGATCCAGCAGTGGCAGCAGAAGCGGAAGCAGGAGAATGCGCTGCGTGTGCAACAAAAGCAGGCTCCTCTTCCCGAGGACGAATGGCAAAAGCTGTTCAAGCTACCTCAGGAACCGTCACGACTCGAGTCATTGCTAGTTGGTCGGCAAGTGGAGCAATACGCCAGACAGGTGGATGGCTTCTCCGCAGTGGTTAGCGGAAAGATGTTCGCTGTCAAGGCCAATCTGCTGCCCGGCGAGGCGGCCTGAAATGAGTAGGCTTGTTGGATTTGAAATCTGGAATGGTGCTGCATAGCGAGGCGTTGAGGCTAGATCTGAGAATGTCCGGGAGCATCATGAAAAGCAAATATGGCTGGAAGGCTGATGCGAAAGCCGAATGCTTTGATGAGAGGACGCAAAATGACCAACGAGCAAGTTAGGAGCACAGCTCACTGACGCATGATCCCCTGGACGTCAAACGACGTCCTGTCGAAAGCTCTATGAAGAATAGATGTTGTATTCTCGTCTACAGCTCATACAGAGCGCCAACCGAATGTTCAACGCTGCCCCAAAGACTTTCATCACTGGTCTGGTAATCACAGCAGAGTCTGCAGCAGTGACTCATTTCAGATATTCTTTCAAGGAAACGCGCGCGCAGTCTGCAGTCTGCTTGAAGCATTAGCAGTCAGCGAACCATCTTATGTATCATAGTGAATCGTTGTACGCAAGTCATATGGTCCGTAGGTAAGACATCAAAGATAGTTACGGTCATTATTAAGATAGTTTTAGACTGCTCATCCCTTATGCCACATGGCTCACTCAGAACTCCTCCTTTCTGGCCCAGCCAACGAGGCATCGCCAGCCAGCACTGCCCTTGCCCCCCTCCTCTAGAGCCTTGGCCACATCGTCCATGACACGCTTCTCAGGACTTCCCATTTCGCTGTTCAGCTTGAGCATCCATTGCTCCCACATCCTCGCGCCTACCAAACCTGTCATGGCACGAACATCGACTGTGCTTCCAGTAAGTGGTGGGTCGAATTGCTGCACAGTGCCATCTGTGTTGATGTTGATGAAACGCTCAGAGCACGCGGCACCGGACTTGCCAGAGTCGCTCCATCGAGGAACAACATCGGCAACAGGCAGCACCATCCAAGCGCGCTTGATGTCACGAAAGCCAGCACGCTTGAGTCGTGGAAGAAAGCTCTTGCCTGCGCAAGGGTCGTAGCCTCGAGTCTTGAGGTTGAATGCAAACTCAACGCCTAGTGCTTGACTGACGGCGTCAGTGTGCACGAGCTCAGCGTCGAGTAGATCGAACTCGAGGTAGCCACCTGGCTTGAGACATCGAAGACATTCTCGCAGGGTCAGATCCCACTCGTCAGCAGCACAGCCCTTGGGCCAGATGGTCTTGAGGTGATTGTAGAGGTTGCGAGCAGAGATTACATCGAAGTACTCGCTATCGAATGACAGTTCCCACAGCTTGGGAGAGGTGACGACACGATGGTTGCTTGGGCCATCGAGCGAGGATGCCAGGACATGAGCCTCAGCATCGGATGAAACTGTGGTGTAGACAGTCGCATTTGGGTGCTCCTCAGCGACAGTCCAAGCCCAGCTACAGTGGACCTGGCCAGCAAGATCGAGGATCCTGACGTCTTTGCGTCCCTTGAAGCTGGAGACTATCGGGCTGGTGAGAAGTTTGCCTCCGTTGACTTCACGTTGAGCTGCAAGTTGCCATGCAGATGACTGTATCTGCTCGAGCGCCTGTCGTTCTCGCTCGACTGTAGCGAGAAGCTCCTTCTTCTCGTCCTCTGGCGCGACAGGGAGCAAGTTGGAGACTGGACGAGCAGGTGCAGGTCGATCAGCAGCAGTAGTCTCAAATTTGCCCTGCAATTGGTCCGCATGCTGCTTGGGCACGCTGACACGTCGTACATGTTCAGCCTCTGCACGTGCTTGTCGATGCTGGAAAACATCACGAGCGCGTTGCGAGCGCTTGTTGTGACGCCATGCCTCCCAAAAGGTGCCATCGTGAATAGGAGAAATGCGACGATCCTCAATAGTGGTGAGATTGTCCTTGAGCAACAGTGAAGGGGCTTCTGCAAAGCGGACGGACTTCTTGCTTGGCGACTCGAAAGTCGATGCCGGCGACGCCTGTTCGGGTGTCTTTGGCGACACATCCTCGACATTGTGGAAACTGCTGGCCACTTCATCTTCCTCGCAGATAGCAGCCATGTATGTCGTCTGGGCAGATAACCACAGCTGGGTTCGATCAACGTTCGCAGAAGCCGCTTGCTGCAGGGTGTCGCCGTAGGTCTCGTCAATTTCGTCCACTTCGCCGACCACATCAGTGGGAGAGAATACTACCTTCCGCGCGGTGACTGGATCTTGTGTGGAGGTAGGGCTTGCGAGAGAGACAACGTGCTCTACAGGGTTTCCTGGACGCGCAGACCATGGGACATCGTAGAATGAAGTTGCAGTGCTTGTGGTCAGCGCAGAGTTGCGAGTCGAGCGAAACGGTACGCCGTAGAACTCGGTAGCGGTGCTCGTGGTTGGCATTGGCTCTACGCCCGCCCATGTCTTGCGGGCCATGGTAGAGTCGAGAGATGCGAAGAAGCCTCCTGGAGATGGCACAGAAAGCGCAGAGAGCTCATCGTCGGCATCCTCTGCAGTCGGGGGACATAAATTGTGTGTATCGATGCGGAAGCGGCCAGTAATTGGTGGCGAATCCACGATTTCTCTCATTTCCGCCGTGTGTCCCTCGGACACCTCCAGAACCACATGCTGCTGATCGAACTGTGTCTCGCTGTTGATGTGCTGGAGAAGATCAATCGACGATGGGTTGAGTTGCACAGGAGGTTCCCATGCTTGATCAGCCTCACTCGCTTGAGACATGTCAGGAGTCGATGGACAGCTTGATAGTGCGAGCTCCTCTGAAGTTAGGCTACCGTCTAGAGATGGCGCAGATGATGTGCTGGGTACGCGGAGACTGCGCTCCTGTAGCTGAGCCAATATAGAGGGCGACAAGTTGATGTTGAGAGGCGGCGATAGCGCGGATGCTGACTTGAGCTTCTCGATGGTCGGCCATTGTCCTGGAGATGGAATGATGATTGAAGGGAAGCGGCTCTTGACATCTTTCTTGCCAACTCTCCTCTTCACTGACTGGGAAAGCTTGATCGGCACTTCCTCAGACTCGCTCTCGGTGATATCGTACATCTCGTCAAAGCTTTCTGAGCTGCGCTTACTCCACATAGAGCTCTGATCAGATTCTGAGTCGGAGCTGCTGAGGTTTGGGGAGTTCTCGATCGTAAGGCATGAAGGTGCAGCCTTTGGAGTAGGAAAGTCATCGCTCATCGGAGAGATGACTTGTACACGAGCTTGTAGTCTTTGTGGTGGTGCCCGGCGGAGTGATACTTGGGGTGCGTCCTCGATCATTGTATTACGCGTGGTAGCAGATGGGCGGATCGGCGCAGATGGTGTAAAGACCACCGGTCTTAGAATCGTTGTGTTCGTCATTTTCCTGGAAGTATCACGCGTAATGCTGAAATGATTGTATGCCGACCTGCGGTGTATATGCTTCTCTTCGATCAACGAAGTGTGTACAAAGATGAGAAATGAGAACGAAATCACAAAAGAGAGTAGAAATCGACGCACACCACGAACGCAAGTGATGTAGTAGAGAACAAAAGGGCTTCAGGCAGGTCGGACCTGCGACGCATGGATGTCCTTATACGAACCCAAATGACAGGCCACTGTTCGCAGCAAGCGCCAGCGCATTTCTCTCTCATGCTCTGCTGGGCGGTTAGCTGCGACCCACTTTCATGCGATCAGAGCGTGGTCAAGGCTGGCGCTACATCTTGAGCCTCATACTTGGTCACGCGCCTGGTTGCATCTTGACAGGATTGTTCTCCACGAGGGCCGCGACGGCACGGTATGTTTGTGGCACAGCTGGAGAGTATTTGCGGCGGACGGTATCGAATGAAGGCGACAAGAGTATCAGGTAAGTGGCAGGCCGATATGGCAGGCGGCTGGAGAGCCAATCGAATCTGCCGATCCTGCATTGCTTGCATGAGGCCAGACAGGCTCTTGCGGGATCCAGAGGCGATAATACTAGGCAGGTCAGTATGTCGTGCTGTGCCGGCCAAGAGACGCGTCGGTTGAGGTAGTGAGATTGATAAGGTGGTGTTGGTGTGAAGAGAAGAGGTGATGTCTGTCTGTGGAAGGTTTCAGCCGGGATTTGAGGCTCTGACGTCGATCAGAGCTTGAGTGGAACTATTTCTCTTCAATGCTTCAGCATCGCCAACGCTTCCACAGCCTGTGATATACCCATCAAGTGTGGACAGACCACTGGAATCTCGATTTCAAACGTCGAACACATTACCACCGTCGAAATACGCACCTCACAATCTCAGCATGGCACCCGCAGCGATCATCGCGCCCTCTATCCTGAGCGCAGACTTCGGTGCTCTCGGGAAAGCATGCTCTGATACGATCGGTCAAGGTGCAGACTGGCTACATGTGGACATCATGGATGGACACTTTGTGCCGAATATGACATTCGGTGCGCCTGTAGTGACCATGATAAGACCGCACGTAGAGCGGCCCACGGGAGCCATGGGAAAGGGCACATTCGATTGTCATATGATGATTGCTGAGGTATGCTGGATCGAGGCGTGAGACGTATGGTAGGATGGCTGTCGTGCTGACTAGCACCACAGCCGAAGAAATGGGTGAAGTCGTTCAAAGATGCGGGATGTGATCTCTACTGCTTCCACTACGAGGCTGCTGTCTCCTCAACAGCCGCAGAAGCTCCAGAGGCACACAGCGACCAGAAGACGAGTCCAAAAGAGTTGATCAGGTACATACACGCACAAGGAATGCGGGCAGGCATTGCCATCAAGCCCAAGACGCCGGTAGATGTGCTGTACGAAATCTTTGATAGCAAAGACCCAGAGGAAGTACCTGAGGTCAGTCATTGGTTACAATCTGTAACATTTCGTTGCTGACATCAAGCAGATGGCTCTAGTCATGACTGTGGAACCAGGCTTCGGTGGTCAGAAATTCATGCCGGACATGATGCCCAAGGTTGAGGCGCTACGCAAAAGATATCCTGAGCTCAACATCGAAGTAGATGGTGGCCTCAGCGAGAAGACAATCGACACTGCCGCCGATGCGGGTGCGAATGTGATTGTGGCTGGCAGCGCAGTGTTCGGCGCTCAAGATCCTGGGAAGGTCATCGAGGCACTCAGAGCAGCAGTCGAGAAGCGCCGGTGACTGTCGCTCGGCAGCAGGTTATAGACTCAAGATCTGCATATGAAGCAGTCTTTCGATCTACACTTATACGTGAGCCTATGGGATCGATGATTACGACACCTGCGAACATTCCTACGTTGGAATTTGGCACTGTTGGAGAGGGTATAGAGAAACATAGAGAAGGGAAGGGTATAGAGAAACATAGAGAAGGGAACATGGTTCAACACTACATTCCACCAAGAGACATGCCCGCAGTCTGTACAAGAGTCTTTTCTTTGTCCAGACTCCACCATTGATTTCCAAATGCGGCTAGACCTTCTTCATGCCCGTGCCTTGAACCTTGATGTTACTATAGTAATCTTAGACCCTGGACACGCCGACGACATCCTACTTGATGAGACTAGTTATGCAGCTCGGTGAATTCACTGTATATATCTTGACAGTCCTGGCACCCACGATCGCAGCACTCTTGCCTGTTGCTTGATCTCATTGATAAACGCAACTACATGCCGTGGCGGAATTGAGCAGAAACCCAAGGTCTGCCCACAATGGCGACACCCAGGGGCCAAGTCGAGTGCGAGGAGATGCAGCCGTTAAACAGCTCACATGGAGCGGAATCAGCCTTCGACGACGAAGACGAAGGGAGGGCATCGGGCTCTTCGGCGTCCACCACGTCGTTCATCCTCGAACATGCGAACGACAAAGCTGCGATGAGAGCTAAAGAGGCATTGTATTCGGACGGGCATCCGAAGGAAGAAATGGAGGTCGAGGAGGAGCTTGCATGGCAGCGCTCGGTGAAGCCGGCCGATCGCAAAGCCCGGCGTATCCTCTATGTGCTGATCGCATTGGGTGCTGTGGGGTGGGTTGCGGCCTTATTCCTGTTCATGGGACAGGACAGGCGTGTCCCTCACGCAGAGCGTCCACACGATCCGCACGCAACTAACACGGCTGGCAATGGCAAGAAGGTCACACTGGAGCAGGTGCAACATGGAGAGTGGAACGCGCGAACACATGCCATCAAGTGGATCGCAGGACCTGATGGCGAAGACGGCTTGCTGCTCGAGCGAGGTGGTTCGGACGCACGCGACTATCTGGTTGTTGAGGATGTGCGGTATCGAGGCGAGGGTATCTCTGTTCAAAAGCAACATAGCCGTACACTTATGCAACGGGGCGTGTTTCAAGTGGGCAATGAGGCTGTCATGACCAACGAGGCCTGGCCAAACCAGAACCATAAGAAAGTCCTCATTCAAAGCGATTATCAAAGTAATTGGAGGCATAGCAGCACAGGACGATACTGGATCTTCGACGTGGAGACTCAGAAGGGCGAGGCTCTGGATCCTGCGAACACCAGTGGTAGAGTGCAGCTTGCCTCGTGGAGTCCAACTGGCGACGCTGTAGTCTTCACGAGAGACAATAATATGTTTATTCGACACCTGGATTCCGACGTGGTTAACCAGATTACTACTGATGGCGGGAAAGATCTGTTTTACGGCATACCGGACTGGGTGTACGAAGAAGAAGTCCTTGCTGAAGGAGGCGCAACGTGGTGGAGCGGAGATGGAAAGTACGTTGCGTTCTTCAAGACGGATGAGAGCAAAGTTCCTACATTTCCGGTGCAGTACTTCTTCAGTCGTCCAAGCGGAAAGCAGCCCGGCGCAGGCGAGGAGAACTACCCAGAAGTGCGCAACATCAAGTATCCTAAGGCAGGCGCTCCGATGTCTGTCGTAAGCTTGCAGTTCTACGACGTCAAGAAAGGCCAGGTCTTCAGCGTACCCATTGCAGACGATTTCGTCGACGATGACAGACTCATCACTGAGGTGGTGTGGGCTGGTGAGACTGGGAAGGTGCTGATCCGCTCGACAAATCGAGAGAGCGACAAGCTCAAGATGATCCTGGTAGATGCTACTACACGTACCGGAAAGACTGTACGAGAACGAGATGTGCTGAAGCTGGACGGAGGCTGGTTCGAGGTAACCCAAACTACAAAGTACGTGCCTGCAGATCCTGCCAACGGCCGTCCCCACGATGGCTACGTCGATACAATAATACACGACAATTATGACCACCTGGCTTACTTCACGCCACTGGACAATCCGGAGCCGAAGATGCTCACAGAGGGAAAGTGGGAAGTCGTCGATGCCCCATCTTCAATCGATCTCAAAGAGAATACGGTATACTTCACCAGCACTAAAGATGGAAGCACGCAGCGACACATCTATACCACGAAGCTCCTTGCGGGTCCCAAGAGCATCGCAGCAGTCACTGATACCAGCGAAATCGGGTACTACAGCGCTTCCTTCTCTGCAGAGAGCAAGTTCATGCTACTCAGCAATAAGGGACCTGGCATACCATGGCAGAAAGTCAAGGCCACCACCACCAACAACGACTCTTCTCTAGAGATCACGATTGAGGAGAACAAGGCTTTGAATGAACTAGCCAAGAAGACAGAGCTTCCTATCGAGATCTACTCAACCATCAACGTTGACGGATTTGATCTCAACATTGTGGAACGTCGACCACCCCACTTCGATGCAAGTGGCAAGAAGCAGTACCCCGTCCTTTTCTACCTCTACAACGGTCCAGGCTTTCAGCAAGTGGATCGCAAGTTCAATGTCGATTTCCAATCGTACATTGCGAGCAGTCTCGGCTATATTGTCGTCACTCTGGATGGCCTCGGTACTGGCTATCTTGGACGTAAGCAGAGGACCATCGTTCGCGATAACATTGGATACTGGGAAGCATATTCGCAAATCGCAGCTGCGAAGATGTGGTCGGCCAAGAAATATGTCGATTCAGAACGCATGGCTATCTGGGGCTGGAGCTACGGAGGCTTCATGACATTGAAGACCATCGAGACAGATGCCGGCAATACGTTCAAATATGGAATGGCTGTCGCTCCGGTCACCGACTGGCGCTTCTACGACTCAATCTATACCGAGCGGTATATGCACACTCCTCAGAACAATCCTTCTGGCTACGACAATGCCACCATCTCAGACATGCAAGGACTGTCGAAAAATGTACGATTCCTGGTCATGCATGGCGTCAGTGACGACAATGTCCATTTCCAGAACACGCTGCAGCTACTGGACAAGCTTGACCAAGCCAATGTCAGGAATTATGATGTACATGTGTTCCCCGACAGTGATCACAGCATTTACTTCCACAACGCCAACACTGTTGTGTACGAGAAGTTGCGCGATTGGCTTATCAATGCATTCAATGGCGAATGGCTTCGCACTGCAGATCCGACGCCCTTGGGCATGTATGGAGCTTCTTGAGACTGCTACATCTTGGCAGTGATGAACTTCACGATGACCGAGCGACTATCATGGAAATGCCCGAGCATATCCTTTCAAGGCCGATCCAAGGCGGCAGAACATACAGCAGCATTGTCACCACAATTCGAGGTGCTCGAGACGTGTATTAGTCCAACTCAAGACGTGGACAAGGCACGCGGCTTGAGCTACTTACTGACAGGGACGCTTACCAGCACTGCAATGAATATGCCAATGTGGACTTGCAGGACTGCCAGCCAAGAACTTTCGTACCACAGCTGATCTCGTCAGCTGTGCGATCGATATCTACTTCGTCAGTGCACCAATTCACAGCTCAAAGCACGAAACTCTGCTGCAAAACCTTTGCAGCTGCGGTGCTCAGACTGGTGCCGATGACTTGAGGATTCGTGGAGACGGATGGTAGTGGAAGTGGGCGTAGGTGGCTTCAGGACCGAGTCCTGGCCCAGAGACAGAGGTACTGAAGGTCGTGTAGTATATTCGAAATGTAGATATTATGTTGTATGAAAACATTATGCGCATGCACTGGCTAAGAATACCTCTATGGCTGGATGGCCTAGCCACACGCTTCCTCACCCAGGTATGGATACCCATCAACACAGCATTTATACTCAACTTCATACCAACAAAGCAAAAGAATAGTGATCTCTGTCCGATTCGAACGAACGACTTCGTGCACACCCGCGCCAGTACCCCAGGGGCCCCTGAAAGGTAGTGGCGCCGGTGATGGTGGGCACAAGCTCTGACCGCTGAGCTAAGAGTTCGACTGATAAAGGGGATGGATCGTGTTGACATATGATACCCAATTAGAGTATTGTTAGAAGGAAGTGGACAAAGTAAGATGCCTGAGCGATATCTCTTTCCTAGCTTATGCAGAATTCAGCCATGCAAGCTGACCAGACTTACACTATGTGCATCTGCTGCGATGCGGTGTAAGTAGACATGATCATGAGCAGACAAGAAGAAAGCAATGAAGGTGGAGAGCGCATTGGTGTGGTATCATTCGTGTTGTCATTTTGCAGCTATCAAGAGCACATGCTGTACGCTTCACGCCTCATAGGCAGTGCCCATAATTGTAGCTCTTCGTCATCTCCACAGCCTTCCAACAACCAACAACCATCGTCCATATCCACATCTACTTGAGTGGGATGAAACGCGAAGAGTTGGTGGCACCGATACCTGGACGACCGTGCTTGACTGGCTTGCTGTTTGAATGTTAGTTAAAGTTGTGAAGAACGCTTTGCTTTGAGCTCCACGTACTAAGAGATGGAGAATTCTCCAAGGTAGTGGCCAACCATCTCTGGCTTGATCTCGACCTGGTTGAATTCCTTTCCGGAGTAGACACCAACGACGGAGCCAATCATCTCTGGGACGATGATCATGTCACGAAGGTGAGTCTTGACGACGTCTGGCTTCTCGTTTGGCTTGGCCTCCTGCTTGGCCTTGCGGAGCTTCTTGATCAGACCCATTGGCTTGCGCTTGAGTCCGCGGTTGAACCGTCTGCGAGCACGAGCGTGGACGACATCGCGCAGTTGCTCGGAAGAGAGGTCGAGGAGCCTGTCCAGGCGTGTCAGTGCCCATGCGATCACCAAACAGTATGTCCACTGCGATCTTTTCCACTCACTCGTCAAGGTCGATACCGCGGTATGAGAACTTGCGGAACGCTCTCTTGCGCTTCAGCTCTGTTGCACAACCGTGTTGTCAGCCCGATATCCTATCTTCCAGCACCCCTTTGTGGCCCATCCACAGGGTTTTCACCGCTGCGACAGCCACGAAGGGATGCCGCATCGTGTCGAGGTTTGCATACCGGCGGCCTCCTCGGCGTTCTGTGGGCAAACTGTCAGCGCGTGTCTTTCGAGGTCAGCGATGGAGGGAGGAGTCTCACGTAGTCTGCGTCAGCCATGTTGTCGGTTGGTGATCGATGGGTGTGTGAAGTCGACTGATGTTCACAAGAGAGGTCCCTTGGCTGTCAAAGTGTGATGGGGAATTTGAGATGTCGCCAAGATCGGTCGCTCTTTCCACTTTTCTCCGACCTTCTTGCCTCAGGCACATCATATCACCAAAACGATCAAGTTCCACGGCAGTACAAGTTGATACAAGTGATGCTTCGGCTAACAATATCATACAGAATGTCCAAAGACGACGACCACCCAACTCCGCCCGCTATACATATCCGCTATGCCTCCCAACCATCGACAAAACTCGATATCTCATCCCGTTCTTAGGTCTCGTTCATTCATGATTACGCAAAGTTACTCAGAACCTCTTTCGAGCAGCAGCACTTTTACTAAGAGCTTCGAGTTTCTTCTTACGCTCTAACTTCTCTCGTTTATGGCGCTCTTCCTCCTCCAACGCTGCTTGATCCTCCTTTCTTGCAGCTCGAAGGGCTAATTCCTCTTCTCGGGCCATGTCATCGAAACCAGCGTCCATGTCGTCTGAGCCTTCCGATCCATAGCCATCTTCGTCCTCTTCTGCATCATCCAGATCTGACCAGCTGGCATAGCCACCGTACTTATCCTGGCCCATACCTTTCTTCACTGCAGGCTTCGCAGAAGGTGCTCCAGGTTCTGCTTTCTTCATGGTGCCTCTGTATGCGATCTCTGGCTGTGCTGGTGTCTTCTTCATAGTGCCTTTATACCCCACTTCCGGTACTTTCTTTTGCAAGCTGATCTTTCCGTCTGCAGGTGTGCCACTTCTACTCCGGCTCGCCAGCGCGGTCTTGCTGTTCTTAGGCCCAGCCTTCAGCCTTGCTTCCTCTTCCAGCTTCAGTCGGTCCTTCTTGGTCAATTTTGCTACGGGCTTATGTTTGATGCTACTACTACCAGCCGCCTTCACAGCTTCCTGCGCCGCCTTGGCCTTCTCCATGATCGAGGCGAAGCCCCGCTTCGGCTTCGCAGCAGAACTAGCTGATGTTGTTGCAGCTGGTGCAGATGCACTCGGTATGGTTCTTCCGGTAATCACTTTCGCTTTCACAGCGTCGCTCGCCTGTCCAGGTCTCGCGGTACCACGATATGGCGCATTTGTGCTTGGGGACGCCAAAGGAGCCTTCGAAGGGGCACTACTCAGTCCCGATGGCCGTACAGGAACCTGTACATCTACGCGCACAGTCTTTGCTGGCGGTGCTGTGATCTGCTCCTCCGGCTTCCTCTTCACGCCAGCGGCAACATTGTTCTTCGCGACTGGTCGCGTGCTGCCATTCGCGGTATTCGATACGTTGGATCCATTCGTCGGTCGTTGCTGATTCACACTCGTGGTGGACTTTTGCGCAGGTGCCTGGTTCTGCTTTGGGCCACCGATAGACCCAAGGAGAGAGGTGAAGGACTGGAAGTGAGTCAGACAGATGCTACCGTGTATAGATTGTGGTGGCAGAAGAGGTGGGCTTACCGTCATGGTGGCTGCTATAGGCTATAGATCTCACTGGTGCGCTCCAAGACCAATATCGATATGCCAGGTGCGCATTATTAGTATCCAGAACTCGAGAAAGCGGCAAAGTGTCGTTAGCAATGTATGATTCAGTGGTAGAGGTGTCGCCGCATGCAGGTCACGTTCGAGGAATGACTCAGCGAAGACTTGGCGAGACCCCACGAGCCTCTCTTTTTCAACACCGCACTTGATTGATTAACTACCGACACATCACCTCGAGCTTGAAGAATTCAGTCTGCAACCCGAGTTGCTTAAACCGATTGATTCTCTAGTTCTTTCCAAACCACATTCACAGTACGTTCTATCAGGCTCTTCCATCGCAGCGGCGACAGGCGCACACAGGACTCGCACTGACACTTCCACAGAAAATCAAAATGAAGCACCTAGCAGCATACCTCCTCCTCGGCCTGGCCGGCAACACCTCTCCATCCGCCGCGGACATCAAGGGCGTCCTGAGCGCCATCGGGGTCGACGCTGACGAAGAGCGTCTCAGCAAGCTTCTTTCTGAGCTCGAGGGCAAGGACATCAACGAGGTACGTTCTACAAAATCGCGGCTCGCGGCATTTTAATACTTTTGGACTACACACAGCTAACTCTCCACGCAGCTGATCGCCGAGGGTTCGCAAAAGCTTGCCTCCGTGCCATCTGGTGGTGCCGCCTCCGGTGGTGCTGCTCCAGCTGCTGGCGCATCTGCTGGTGGTGCCGCTGCTGAGGCCGCTCCAGAGGTTGCCAAGGAGGAGGAGAAGGAGGAGTCCGACGACGACATGGGCTTCGGTCTCTTCGACTAAGCGTCTCGCTCACTGGTCAAGATGAAAAGCGCAAAGGAAGGAGGAGAACATTGAGGTGGACACTCTTGGAAAAGCTTCGGCTTCAGGTCATACTCGCAGTGAACATCTCTGTTCTCTGATACAACACTGTATGGGTAGCATGATGCTAGACGTGATATGAACCTACTATGCCATGCTCACATGGCTTTCCTCCGCACAACATGCTCCTTGAGTCTTTTCTTTATGCTTGACCATCCTATGCTCTCGTGGCGCAAGATCATCTTCCACGACTGGAACGAGTGAAATGTCACTCAATGCATGTATCTGTGACGCCCGTCGTTGGTCGCCGTGCTGCGTCTTGTGCGCTTGCTTTCCACCACCAGGAGTACCGAGCGTGCTCACCAGACTGACTTCATCCAAAGCCACTCCGCACGTCTCATGACAGAAAGCTCATCCGAAAGCAGCTTGTACGAGTACATTTGCTGCTGCGCTTTTTGGGTATCTCGTTAATCTATGCAGACGAAGCATCAATGTATGCCGTTCTTCTTCCTATCCAGTACGCCTCGCTGCAAAACAAAAGCCAAGCCCATTTCGCTGTCTGTGAAAAGCGCCGCTGTGTCGCATGAATCGTGTCTGCATGCATACTTTCATTGCAAAATGCAGTGTAAGACGCCAATCATTGTAGAAGAGGTCTAAACACAGATTAGTCAAGATTCCGGCAGGCTTCAGCTTCCACAACTGCTTACCCAAGGTAGTCCTCACGTATACTACCAATAGCATACATGCTGCCCATCTCGCCTCGAATACCTTTGATCCGTAGTCGCACTTGCGTTCCACGTTCAATAGTTTGATCTGAGTTGTCCGTGAAGGATGGGGTCGAGCCTTCTACGGTGTATTTGAGACCGGGCGAAATCATCTGCAGATGCCATTAGCGACCAAACGAGAACCATCGCAGCCCGTGTGTACATGAACGTACCGCTTTGCTCACGAATACGCTCAAGGCGCCGACATCCACGAAAAAGCCGTTGTTGACCACGCTTGTCACCATCCCATCAACTACTTCACCTCTGAACGGCCGCCATACAATCGCGCGGTACGAGAGTGTGTACTTTGCCATTCCCGTGCCAGGTACCAATACGGGTTCGCTGATCTCGTCGACTTCGATGATCTGGACTATCATCTCTGTGCCCTCCACCTTCCCCTCCATGTCCTCGTATAACCTATCCCTGACCTGCTTGTCTGCAGCGCTGTCGAAGAAAGATGGATGCAGCGTACATTCTCGGACTCGGTGCGCAACGAAGAACATTTCGGCGATTTGGGTGAAGGCGAGCGCAATTGCAGCACTGCGCTTCGTGGGAGATAAATCGGCGGCACGCGATCGTTCCAGTCGAGGCGCGCAATTGGTGCAAAGACTGCACAATCAAGTGTTCTTCGCGTTGTATCGAGCTCGTATTGCGTCGTGAGACAGTGTCCACGCACGATATGGATGCACTGGCGTGTAAAGAATGTGTTGGTCGTGGGTTGAAGAGTTGAAGAGGTCGAAGTCGCGAAGTCCCACATGAAGAAAGCTTGGAGCAAGTCGAAACTCTAAAATTGTCCAAAGCTTCACTCACATCATTTCATTCACCATCACATCACATACAGGATCTCGAAAGTATGTATCATCATGGCTATAATATACGCGAGTGCTTCGCTGTGTACACGTGGCTACATACGTCCTGTCGTCTCGGCCCATCTACCAACAACAACATATCACACGCGCCGTGCTATCGAAGGAGGCAGCATAGGGGCTTGGTCATGCTGTACCTCATGTTGTATCTCATATGCAGTCTCGCGGAGAATTACCATGTCATCGCCAGAGCTACCACTGCCCACACTCGCCGTGTCTATCAGATACGGCTCAGCCCGTATATCTGTGAACGACTTGAGCTGCGTTTCTGGCCTCAGCTTCAGCCCCAGTTGAGGGTCAGACTTGGGTGCTGGCGCAGATGTCGGTGAGTAATCTTTCGGCCGTGCATTACCTTTCCTAACATCCTTCTCGTTCCTGTTGCCAGAGGTCGACACATCGGACATGCCATAACTGTCATCTCCCTTCCCACGCAATTGCCCTACACCGAAGCCAGTATTGAAGCTCTCCGTGAAGGTCTTGAGTGCGGACATGGTACTAAACACGATGTTAGCTCCCGTGCCTCAAATAGCACGTCTAGCTGCCTACCTTGCTGCTATGGCATATGCGAGCTCAATCTCCAGCCAAATGGCGACGAGGGCACTGTCCAGACCTGCATCGGATTGCGGTCGCCCTAGTCGACGAGTGTAATTGTCTCTTCCTACCGAGAGACCAAGTATCCTATGCGAAGGAACATCAATACCAAACATGGGTGGGCCAAGGCTCGGGAGAACTTACGGCAGTCTCACCCAGAATGCAACAACGATCATCGCCTTCTTCGCCAGTCGCATTTGCAGAGTCCACACGAGGTGGATTGGCAGCGCCAGAAGGAGCACTTCGGTAATGCAGTCGAGAGCTGTTGCGGCTTGCCATCGAATCTCCTATCAGCGAGTCAGTCGAGGCCTAGTCAATGTTGCAGACAACGTACTTGAGATGAGCAAGTGGCTGTATTCTTGCTGAACGCCCAGTAGTAGCCAGAGCTGCTGGGGCATCCAGCAGTGACTACAACGATTGTCACCACGCCTAGGATTGCAACGACGATATTACAAGCATGGTATAATCTGATCTGGAATGGAGTCTTCGTAATGCGAGCCAAGAAAGATATCATTGCGCACTTCGACAGATATAGCGCAACGAAGAACAGCACCATGCTGGAAACCGAGGCCTAGGTCTATTAGCATTGGTTCAAGCTATGCATTCGCCTAAGTGTACCTGGTTAAGACTGTCTAGATCATCCTGGGCGGCAGCGATGCTGGACCAAGGCTTGCCGAGCCCTGCTGCGTAGCTTGCATAACTTGCCCCGATATGGCCAAAGGCCACCAATGTAGCCGCCCCAATAACGGCGTCGTCTGTGCCAAGGGCGTTCTTTCGAATCCAGTAACGAATAACGGCAACGAAGATGGTAAAGACAAGACAGAGACTGATTGTGAAGCTCACAGCATTCTCATATCCTTCTCGATGCGGCATATTGACGCGATTTTCCTGGTCGTTGTGAGACTGAATGAGCACGCGATATACGCGATCAGGCGAACAGCTCCAGATAGCAGACGACGCAGCTCGGGACGTCTGCGGATGGTGACAGAGTGAAGAAAGGGATCAGTTCGGTTTTGTTCGCATGGCAGAGTTCTTCGAAAGTTTACAGGTATACACGGATGCAGATGGATGGCAGACAGTGGCACTATGTGCAGTGTGTGCAGTGTGTGAGCGCTGTGTCACCACATGAATCGTCCTCCCAGATTATGGACGGCGGCTGGGGGCTTGTGCTGCTCGAGAAACGCTCATATTGCACAGGATGGGCGGAACCACGTTTCTCTCCCCGCTGGTGAATGGGCATGAAGTCTGGTTTCGTGGTCCAGCGTGACGGTCTCTAGCCAAAGCACAAGAAAACGATCTGCTCTGCCAGTGCAAATCTCGTCAGGTCACACACCAGGACCTCCACTACTTTCATGAAGTCGTTGCGTCACTAGTCCTGCAGTGATAGTCCGCGACAGCATTAGCTGCAGGTTTGTGTTACTCAAGCGGTTGGGTAGCCGTCTGCTGTGTAACGTCGCACAGTCCCAGTAACCCATCTCCGTCCACAGTGGCGCAGGGATAACCTGCAAGGGCAACGATTTGATGCATTTGCACCTGTCAAGCCAAGAAAGAAGAGCGTACCAGGTCTCGGCGTGTCCTGCAACATCCTGTTGGGAGACATCGCACATTCGATTCAGCGCCTGCAGTCGCACGGCCGCCTCGATGCCGGCGCAGATCAGACTCGGCATTCATCACAAAAGTGACAGTCGCGGCAAATCGCTTCCGCCTACTGCTACGGAAGCGATAGCCTTCGTTTGACGATTTGTGTTGTACGAAACATGTGGCCAACGCACCTTGCTCAGTAGCCCCATCCCTATCTTTCTCATTCAAGAACTCCTATGCTTCCGTCATTCGACTTGCCCCTCCTTCATCTTGTGTCCCTCTTATCAGGTCTTCCAACTCCTCGAACCTTTCAAGAGCAGTCCTAAGGAGGCGCGACGCCACGATGATTCCAGACGCGAAGCCCGAAGATAGCTACTCTATCGACAGTATGCATCCAGAAGCAGAAGCTGTTGTTGCTGAGAAGAAGGGCGGAACTTCCATCGATGGATATGAAATGGGTCGCATGGGCAAAAAGCAGGAACTTCGTGTAAGTCACCAATCAGGCTTGTTCTGATCAAGGCTCACATCGCCGCAGAGAAACTTCAAATTCGTTGGTATGTCGCCCGAACAGCGAGCAACGATCGAAGATGTGCGTTGAAACTGACATGATCTCTTCTCTTAGGTATTGTTGGCTTCGTCACCATACTGCAGGCCACCTGGGAGAACGTCCTACTATCGACTTGGTTCGGTCTGTACAACGGCGGTACTGCTGGAGTGATCTGGTGCACCATTGCTGTTTGGCTTTTAATGCTTTGCATGATTGCTTCACTGGCCGAGATGGCATCTATGGCTCCCACTGCTGGAGGACAAGTATGTATCTCGAGCCTCGCGAAGTGTGTACTCATGCTGACCTATGACAGTATCATTGGTAAGCAAAGACGTATCTTGATCTGTTCGCATGCTGCAGTTGCACTATCAGATCTGCAGATCTGCATCTTTGAAACGAGCATGCTGGGCGACAAATCGATGCTGACTTGAGATCTTCACGTAGGGTGTCTGAGTTTGCGCCACCGTCTCTGCAGAAGCCTCTCAGCTATGTTGTTGGGTGGTGTTGCTGTCTTGGCTGGATTGCAGGCGTGCCATCTTGCTGTGTCCAACTGGCTGGCATGGTGCAGACAATGGTGCTTCTCATCAGTCCTGATGCCGACGTCTCTCGCTTATGGCAATCGACACTGCTGCTGTACTGCTTCCTCTTGCTGGCCGTAGGCTTCAACATCTTCTGCGCTCAGCAGCTCCCGCTTGCTGAAGGAATCCTGCTATTCGTCCATGTATTGGGCTTCTTTGTAAGTCGTCGTAGCCTCAAATGTTTCCCGCATGCTAACTCCGAAGCAGGTGTTTCTCTTGGTCTTCTGTAAGCACCTCTCATCTTCCCGGGCTCATTGCGTTACTGATATGTGATTCCAAGGGATCATGGGCGATCATGCACCTGCGGAGCGCGTATTCACAGAGTTCCATGATGGCGGAAGCTGGGGTAACACGGGTCTATCGTGCCTCGTTGGCTTGGCCACGCCGGTCTGGTGTTTCATTGGGCCCGATGCTGGAGGTGAGTCACATGGAGAAGCCCGAATTACAGCAAGGCACTCGCTAATAGTTGCAAGCTCATATGTCGGAAGAGCTCAAAGATGCATCTCTGCAACTGCCTCGAGCGATGATGTGGGCGACAGTGCTGAACGGAGTCCTCGGTATCACAATGCTTATCAGCTTTTGGTGTGTGGTGACAGCTCCTATGCTTGAATCCGGCTAACAGAACTATCAGCTTTTGCATCACCGACATCAATTATATCGTCAGCCTCGACAGCGACTTCCCGATCATCGAAGTGCTCCTGAGGGCCACAAATTCGAAAGCAGCTACCTGCGTACTTGGCGCTATGCTAGTAGTGCTGCTGTTCTTCTCCACGGTGACGACCACCGCCAGTGCCTCCCGGCAGATATGGGCTTTCTCCAGAGATCAGGTGCGTCAAGTATGCATGGTAGAGCTTCGAATAGCACTAATTCCGGCAGGGCTTCCCATTCTCCAACTGGATTCGATACGTGGATCCTCGAATGGAGGTCCCAGTGAATGCCGTCCTCTGTGCTCTGATTGTGTCGGCAGTGATGTGAGTGTACGAAAAAGTAGTCGGGTAGGCTTGTGCTAATTTGCTACCAACAGCTCGGCGATCAACTTTGGCTCTGACACGGCATTCAATGCGGTTGTTGGTGTCTCGAACGCTGCACTCGGCTTCTCGTACATCGTCTCCATTGGCTGCCTGCGATTGAAAAGGCTGCGAGGCGAACCTCTTCTGCCGGCGCGCTGGTCACTCGGGCGCTATGGCGGCGTCATCAACGACATCTCGCTGGCGTTTCTTCTTGTGAGTGCGAGAATCACAACCAGATGGCATCGACTTGCTAGTTCCTTGCTACAAGATCCGAGAGCCTGACAACAGACTCTACCCCGATTTAACGCATGCTGACCTCGCGCTAGGTGATCTTCGTATTCTCCTTCTTCCCCACCGATGTGCTACACAACAATCCGCAATGGGCTGCGAACTTCAACTGGGCCATAGTCATATTTGGCACGACCTGTATTCTGGCGGCCACATACTATGTCCTTGGTGGAAGCCGACGTTATATCTCGCCAGCCTCGCTGGTCAGGGAGGAATAGTGTGTATAGAATGGAAGTGGCGCTTGTGTATTCGATGCGGGCTGGAATGTGTTCGACAATTGAACGAAGAGTTGTGTTGTACAGAAGGAGGTCGGGGTTCAAGAATAGCCTTATCTCACGATTTACTTGGCAGCTCTCCGTTCCATTCCTCTCCGGTTTGAGCCGACTTATGCACAGGTATAGGTTGTATCTAGAGTATAAACTCCTCCAGGTACTGCCTCGGAATTCTCATGGCATGATACATGTATACCATACTCCAGCTTTGGCAGAAGATGTTTCTGGAGTGTCATTATTGCAGCGACCGTGGTAAAATCATGACTACTTCCTGCTGAAAGGCCAGATGAGCCGTTACCAGGCGAGCCACGAAAGACGGTGAGAACCGCCACTTCCACCTCTCATGATATTTACAGAGTGCAATTGCATAGTATTTCATGGCTTCATGAAGCAGGAATGTCACAAGAAGACCGAGGCACCTTCTGATGCCCTTGATCATGTATGGCGCTCTCTAGGTAGCTCGAGGACTATACTTGCAATGCTGCTCGTCGGCTCTACAAGTAGTAACATCGGAAGTTTTCGTGTATATCACAGCTGTGGCGCATGAACAAACCTTCGGACACATCCAGAGGCCTGTGTAGGCCTAGGCAGGGCCGTATCGATATGGGGTGCAGTCACAGTGAATTCAACAATTCACATTGCTGGATATAATATGGGGTTTCACCTTTCGAACCGCCGCCACTGGATGAACAGTGAATAGACCCAAGGAACTGAACTAGCGTCTATTCTTGTAGCCCCATTCACCGCATTGTCAGCTTCACAATTCCGTCTTCACCATTCTCCAGTACACAAAAGCGTCGATCACCTCTAGACTGACTTCCAGTTGGGGTACGTGGACTCGACGCCACCTCATCGCTTTCGCAACTATGTGCTGCTAGAGCCCCGAGGCGTTCGTTTCTTCCGTCCTTTTCGAGAGTTTCCGCCGTGCGTTACTGTATTGGAGCACCTTGCCTGCTTGCCTATCGAGCGAACTACACTACACCGATTTGGTATACTCCTGCACACCGCACACCTTGCAATCAATCTCGCAC
The DNA here is from genome assembly GCA_022570795.1 of Sphaerulina vaccinii. Classification (NCBI taxonomy): domain Eukaryota; kingdom Fungi; phylum Ascomycota; class Dothideomycetes; order Mycosphaerellales; family Mycosphaerellaceae; genus Sphaerulina; species Sphaerulina vaccinii. The sequence goes on from JAKUDP010000014.1 coordinate 951,833, forward strand.
TTTTTGCTATCCATACCATTTCACGCACACCGAAGACACGATCGTAGCGACAACGACAGCCACGGCCAGAACATCCACCAGCCAACAACAACGTTACGCATCCTTGCCGCTCCTCACCAGACCAACGTCATCCTCAACACGAAACCGCGATTGTTCCATTGGCCCTGGACCAGCTACCCTGCTCCGTTCTACACTACTGTGCTGTCTTGTGCTGGGTAGAGTGACAGGTCGCTTCTCTGAGAGCAGAGCACTACACTACAAATCTGTATCTGGTTTTGGCCTGGTCGGCTCTTGGGCGTAGGGTGTTCACGCGCATGAATTGCGATCGAGTCTTCCACGACGCTTGGGCCCGGTGCCCGCCAGTTCGATATGCCTCCTCCCTCACCACCACAGCAGAATGTGGTTCGACGCTTTGCTCCTGAGCCCATCGAGCAGACTACGAAATCGTCCAAGCAAGCACGAAAGCACTCCCCCGATAAGCAGAATCAGGAGCACGAGCCGCCCAAACTCAGACGTTTCGCTCCGGAGCCCATCGAGACTTCTTCCAAGTCGTCACGCAAAGCAGCTGCGAGCTCCGAGGAAGACTCGAAGCCGGCAGTACGACGATTTGCTCCAGAGCCAATTGAGACGTCAAAAAAGAGCAGCAAAGACAAGGCCACTAGCAATGGTCAGGATCAAGGTAGTCAAGACTCAAAGCCAGCAGTTCGAAGATTTGCCCCAGAGCCGATTGAGACGTCAAAAAAGAGCAGCAAAGACAAAACAACCAGCAATGGTCAAGACCAAGGTAGCACAAGCCATATCACAAGGTTCAAGCCGCAACTTGTAGAGACAAGCTTCGGCGGCAATCGTTCGTCTCGTAGCAGCAGTCGAAGGACTAGCCAACATAGTGATGTTGCCTCTAGAGAGGCTGCTGGGGATGCAGTGCCACGTCGGTTCCAGCCCGAGGTTTTGGGCACTGCAAAGCGGTCACGCAGAAAGGGGGATGCCAATGATGTCAACTACCAAGACTACAAGACTGAGGAAGGCTTTGTAGTACATGCTCGAGAACATCAAAGGCATGTTCGGAGAAAAGCGAAAGCGAATCGGAAGGCGATGGGCGACGGTTCACAATCGTCCAGTAGGCTTGAGATCCCCCCAGAGATGCGGCGGTCAATAGCGCCACTGGATGGCAGTGCTCCTCCCAGGCCAGATATGGAGCCCGAGCGTTCACACTCGTTTCGATGTCCTGAACTCGATACTATCGACAGTTCAGAGAGCGAGCATGAATCCGGCCACTCCTCTCGCAGATCCGTGAGTCCTGGCCAGGGCTCACCGATAACTGCGTCCGATTCTTCTTATCCGCAAGCATTTTACAAACATGCCACAAGGATGCGGGAGAGTGTGGATGAGAGCTTCAGTCACTACCTGTTGCAGCTTGAGCAGAAGAAGGCCAAAGCCAGGATGCAAGAAGCAGCCCTCGCAGCAGCATTCCCAAACTCGGATTACCACGAACCGGTGCATCACTATGTCAACAGCGAGCAAGATGGCAGTGAGGAATTGGAGATTGAGGATCGTCCAGTCACCTGGGAGGGTTTTGACGATGATGAGTTCCTGGCTCGAGCTGCTCTTCGCAGGGAGAGCACAAGCACAGTCTCTTGGGAGCAGCTGGAGTTGCAGCGGCATGCAGAGCAGCTCGAACAGGATCGACTGGCCAACAAAGTGACTGAGAAGAAGAAAGAATCACATTCGCCATGGTGGAATCCTGTCACCGGAGTAATGGTGCATGAGCCTCAGGTTAGTGAGCTGAAGTCCATGCGCGACCGGGCTCGACCACCAATGCTAGGGAACGACTTGCAGTTCCCACGATGCCCTTCGCCTGAGCCAGCGAGGTTCGATGTGACGCAGGGTTCAGAAGCACTGCGAAAGCAGATGTGCTATCTGAGTGAACAGTCCACAGCCGAGACTTCGTCCAAAGGTGGTCTGTGGGCGGCAAAGGCTCCTGTAAAGAAGTCCGAGAAGGTTGTTTCCTCGGCGGCTTCCAAAGCCAAGAGCACAGCCGGCAAAGGACTTTGGGGCGGTTTCTGTGTTAGTAACGAAGACACAACATCCAACGCTGCTTTGTCGCCACCTGCTGGACCTACCGGACTCATGACGCCTGCTCCTCGACTCCAGAATAGCAATCCATTCGAGCAATCTTTCGGCGAGCGCAACGGTGCTGCTGTGTCAGTCGCGCCTCCCACACCGCCAGAAAGCGTCGATCTCAACCGTCTCGACGCCATGCTCATGTCGGAGAGCCAGATGGTGGCACAGATTGAGCGCGAATATCCAGACTCTTTTGTGACGCAAGTGTACAACTACCTGTCTCTGGGTTATCCTTCGCTGGCTCGGCCATTCGATGAAGAGCTCGCTAAAATCAGCTCCATCCCGATTTCCGAACTGCGCGAGGACGACGTGAAAGCTAAACAGAGTCCAAGAGGGTATATACGTCTAGGCGGGGACTTTGAAGGTGGCGGTGGGCAAGGTGTTAGCCCTCAGGAATGCAAGAGATGGCAAGCACTCAAGCTTTATGTTTTGGAGTGGGCGAAGCAGGAGAAGAACTTCGACAAGACCGCTGCTACTACAGAGCGCGGCAACTGGGCTACAACGCAGCGTCGCGGGTCGTGGGCGATCTAGGAGACGTCCGACATGAACGCGGCGCGTCTAGTGTTTGAATTGTTTGATGATTTCCGAGAGGGAGCATGGAGTTGGGAGGAGTGATGGAGAGGGAGAAGCATTGCAGAAGTACGGGCGCTTTTTCGTATGAGTGATTTTTCTGGCGCTGGCGCAGGAAGGAGTACAAAGGGGTGACGAGCGCTTTCAATGGTGTTCTAATAGCAATCATTTGCAAGGCGGCCAGACGTGACAATGGCTGGAGGTCAAAAACATGGGCAGAATGAAACAGAGACAGAGCGCATCGTGTATGATGCGAAGCTGGAGCGTGGAAAGCTTCTCAATACCATTATACAACTGATCAGATTCGATCAAGCCTTCTTCTTCCTCGCGTCATTCTTATAAGTCGAGCTTCTCTTAGTAACCTTTGGCTTGCTCTTCTGACCCTTGCCTCCTAATTTCAACCCACTCTTACCAGATTTTGCGCTCGCTCTATGTCCTTCGAAGACAACGAAGTCGTCAGGCTTCCTGATGCCTTGCGTTGCTCGTCCCAGTGGTGTTGCATTTGCTTGCGAACCCTTTGACTTCTCACCTCCTTTACGCATATTCGCCGCTGCTGCACGACCCAACAACTTAGCCGATCTTCCCATCCTCGAAGCTTCTTCACCAGTGATTTTACGCTGGTATCCACTTCCTGTTTGTTGTGGCCTCATTGACGGTCTTCCACTACCTGCTTTTGCATTCTTCTTCGGTGCCTTCGCTCTACTGACTCTCAGCTTGCGAGGCAGCATGGGAGGAAATTTCTTCTCATTCAGTAGCAGTGCTGCTTCCACGGCGTTCTCGTCTTCGAATTGAACGTATGCGATGCCTTTGCCAACTCTTGTAGTACTGTCACGAATGACACGTACGCTTTCGACTTTTCCGCACTTGGCGAAGGAGCGCCATAGACCTTCTTCAACATCTGCGGGTTCTTTGCCTCGTTTGCGCACTTCGCGACCATCTTGCTCGTTTGCTTCTTGGATATTGGATTCGTCGTCTACGAAGCCTAAATTGCCGACGAACACGCATCTTCTGTTGTCTACCTTGGCTGGATGAGCGATGGAGTCTACGCGGAGGTGGCGATCGAGAACTACTGTTCCGTTCAAATGCTGGCAAGCTTCTCGTGCCAGAGATAGGGTGGAGTAGACTACGTAGGCGTTTGTGGATTTGGAAGTGGCGTCCATGAGTTCCTTCTTCGCATATGCAGCTTTCTTGGGTATCGCGGAGGCGTAGGGAGTGGATCGGAAACGAAGAGATTCGACCTTGGGCTTTGCGATAGCCTTTGAGCTCTTTTCTTCGCTGGCAGGTTTGGGGAAGAACGAGGCGAGATGTGTGAGCAATGTCTTGCGGGCTGACTTGGAAGAGATGGCGGTCGTGGAGACGTTTCCCACGAACACAGTCCGGTTGGCCTTGTCCAGTTCGACGTCTTTCGCTTCCACGGTTTCGTGCTTGGGCGGTGGCGAGGCGGCATCCTCATCGTCGTCGGACGCAGTCTCGTACTGGTCTTCATCATCATCAGATGCAGCTTCAACATCTGCAGCTTCACTCTCCACCTCGACCTCCGGTACACCACTCTTCTTGGCACGCTTTGCAGCGCGTTCAGCAGCCGAGCGCTCAGCATCTTTTTCTTCTTCGCGCACCAGACGGCTCATGTATGCATCCTCAAGCTGCTCTTCGGCGTCCTTTCGCTTTCGCTTGCGCCTGGGCTCTGCAGTCTCTTCAACAACACCATCCGAGTCGACGTCCACTCCTGCACCATCTACCATGTCCACATCCTCGTCATCCTCGTCCAGATCTTCGTCCAGCTCGGAAAGTTCTGCATCGTTGTCGGCATCAGGCGCATCTTCAACAGTTTCGATCCTCTTCCTCTTCTGGGGCGGGGCGGCAGTTGGATTAGCCTTGACAGGTGGTTGCTGAAGGCAATTAGCAAAGCAATTCCTGCTGGCACTGGTAAGAGATATCGGTACGCACTTTCACAGCAAAGAGCGACGACAGCGTCGAGTCGATGCGCTTTTCGTCTGCCAGCAAGCTGAAGCCAGAAGCCTTTGCGGCAGTCTTTTCCACATTGCTGCTGCTGGCTTTCTCTTTTTCCGCCTTTCTCGCCTTCTTCGCTGCTCGTCTGGCCTCCTTCTCCTCCTTCGTCTCGTTCTCCCTGCCCTCTTTCGACATTGTTGTTGTTATTCCAGGTTGTTGTGGTAAGAATTCGTTACGAATGAACTTTGACGTTTTTGCGCGCTTGGTTCCGAGCTACCTCATAGGACCCTCACACTCTCCTCTTGCACATTACTCTCCGACATACACACTATGATCAACAATCTCCCACACGTCCACGCAGCCATTCTTCACACCTCTCATTGCACCGCGTAGCATTCGCTCGCATCTACCGCTATGACGACGCCAGCGCGTCCGAGCAGCGGCAATCTCAATGTCCACCACAGCTCCACCACCACCACGACCGACACCGCTGCGCCCGTTTCTGCTCGCGGGCCTCCGTCGCCAACACGATCTGACCATCCTCGGCCTTCGATCTCGCCATTGAGTGCCAAAGCATCGCCTGTAGCACTACGCGAACATGCATCGCAGTCTGAGCAGGTCGCGAGAGAAGAGGGGCCTGGCCGTCATGCGCCCAGCGACGATGACGATGAATCGAGCATTCTCAGTGATCCAGAGGACGACCCAGACATCGACGCGCAGCAGACTCGGCCAGACACCACCCTAGCAACACCTGAGGAGCTCTCGGCGCATCAGTCGCTGGAAGTGGACTCCGAGGCCGAGACGGAACGGCTTGACCAGACACCTCACAAAGCGCGTAAACCACTGGATGACATTGGGAGAACACCCAGCAAATTGAGTCAAGCTGCTGCGCTGGAAGACGAGCTTTCAGAACCCCCATCGCCTTTGCCCACAGGCCTCGGTGCTGCGTCTAGCACTAGCACCACAGACACGTTAGGTCAGTACACTGCTGAATGAGATCTCAACACTTGCGTCAAATAGATAGACTGACATGCAATGTAGGCAAGAAACGAAAACGTTCCGACACTGCAGATAGCTCATTGAGCAGTGCCGATTCAGAGCTCGCAGAATCGCCACGAAAACGAAGCCATAGCGCGCCTGCGATCGACGGACCTTCAGACGAATGCGCAGACGGCGACAACACCGTAGTGGAGGCAGCCCATGATGTCACGGACAAGGCAGCTGTAGTATCTGAAAGCGAACAGCCAGAAGCTCCCACATCGCCTACAAAAGGCAATGGAAAGGTGAAACGAGGTCCCAAACCAAAAGGGCGAGGGAAGAAAGATGCGACAAAGGAAGCGGGAGTAGATACCGCGGAGACCACAGTCCAGACAGAAGAGCAGAGTGCTGAAGCGACAGCAAAAGCCGCAGAGGAGTTGAAGCACAAGCCGGCTGCTGCGATCGCGTTTGAAGAATTGGCTAAGCAGTTCGCTGCCTTTCGCGAGAAGATGATTAGTGAAAAGTTGGCTGCAACCAATGCAGAGCTCGATCTGCTCAATCAATCAGACAGCAGACACCCGGAGTATCTGCGACAGATTGCCTGCGTGGACGTCCGCAAAGCCAAGCAAGTGAGCGAAGCCCACGCGTTCTACAAATTCAAGCGCGAGAGCCTTCGCCGAACGACTCTTGGTGAGCGGAGCCAGCTACACAGTCAGTACTTTCAGCATGCACGGCAGCTGCGAGAAGATGTCATGCAGCAACTTGGCGACGACTGGTACAAGATCCAAAACGAACGACGGCAAAGCAATCAGCAGGAGGACGAGAACTATATCTACAAGTTCCCCACGAAAAAGAGCGATCAGATCAAGCAGCAAGCCAAGTACAACCAAGAAGTGTCAGTGCTCAGCGGTATTGCGAAATATGTTGGATTTCCCGCAGCGCCTGACATTACTGGCGCCGATCGCGACATGTTGGACGATGATCTGAAGGCTATGAAGGTAGGATATCATCCCTTGATGGCACAGTGAGCTCAGGCTGACGCTCAGAGAAGATAGCCAAGCGTGTCCAGCAATCGTCCACACATGCACAACCGACCTACTTTCCTGGGAGGGCTTCACTGGTCCAATCGCGAAGCGAGCGAATTGCTCACGAGCAATTTAGCAGCCAGCATGCATGGGCTCGCTCACAAGGCCCAGTGCACTCCAATCTTACTCCCCACATATCTCACACGCCCGACTGGGCTGATAGCAGCGCAAAGCAATTGGCTAGAAATCTTGGCGCAGCAAGTGGACCTCAGCAGCGTGTGAGCCCTTATGCCACGCCAATGCCACAACGACGAACACTGTTCGAACAGTCCGGCGCTGGCACCGTACCAGCCAACAGCGACTCCGGCGACCCTCCTTCAAGCGGTCTTGCAGCTTTTTCGAATGCAGATCGAGCAACGCAACTCCAGCCAGATAAAGTATCGCCCTTGATCGTGACCAAACACAGGCAGAACGGCGAGAATGGTTTAACTGGGTTTCGCAACATCTCAAATATATCTGGCGCGAGCACTATTGATGCCCCCGGATCGGCTGAGAAGGAGCAGGGAATAGCGTTCGCATCAGGAGCCGTCAAAGACCACAGCGCCGCTCATCAACCCTTCGACACAAGTCACCTGCAGCGACAGGTGACCGAAGTGAGACGGCAATATGAGCAGCAGCAGCCATATATACCTTCAGGTGAAGCACCGACCGGGTAGTACTGGTGCTGATCAGTCAGTGATGGCTGATGGTGTAGTCATATGATGATGAGGAATGAATCCATCTCCTGTTTGGTGGACCATATAGGAGCCTCTAGAATAGATACCCGGCACTCAGTGCTCACGATTGATAATGAATGAACATGGCAATTTCTCGGTCTCACAATTAATGGTACTACCACATTCACATTTTCTTGGCTTGAATCTAGCGCGTTTTCGCAAGGGAACGTGGACCCCTAACGCGAACATTCGAGCTTTCCATTTGCTGGTAAACTACTGTACAGCTGTCTGCATACTCGTTCCATCCTCCTTTCTTCGAACTCCTTGTTTCATTGTACTTATTCCCTTCTTCTACTTCTCCTCTGCTCTTCACAGGCACATTCCTTCCATCGCGGCGCAGCAGTACTGCCGCTTCGAATCGCCGCCGCATGTCTCAAACGCAACAGGTCCGCCAGCGCGGACCGAAAGATGCCAAACGACCGCAGACTCCGATCAAAGACGCCGCCGCCGTGCTCAATGGCAAGTTCGAAGATACGTTGGCCAGCCTGAAAGTGCAGGGCCAGGACGTTAAGAAGAGCGATTGGGACCACAGCATTGCCTTTACCATCATCACGCTTCTGGGTTTCATCACAAGGTTTTGGGGCATCAGCCATCCTGACCAGGTCGTGTTTGACGAAGTTCACTTTGGCAAGGTATGTGAACCTGCAGTCGCTGAACGAAGAGCGATGGCTCCGTATACGCAGCGAGTACTGATAGAGACAACCAGTTCGCAAGCTACTACCTCCAACGGAGCTACTTTTTCGACGTTCACCCACCCTTTGGAAAGCTGCTATTCGCATTCGCCGGCTGGCTCGTGGGCTACGATGGCAGCTTCCTCTTCGAAAACATTGGCGACTCCTACATCGATAACCACGTCCCATACGTCGCATACCGAGCTATGCCAGCCTTGATGGGAGCTCTGACAGTCTCAGTAACATACTTGATCATGTGGGAATCTGGATACAGCTTGCCTGCTTGCATTCTTGCTGCTTCACTCGTGCTCTTCGACAATGCACACGTGGGACAGACACGACTCATCTTGCTGGACGCCACTCTCGTGCTGTTCATGGCCTTGAGTGTGTTGTGCTACATCCGTTTCTACAAGTTACGCCATGCAGTCTTTAGCAGAAAGTGGTGGAAGTGGCTGCTCCTGAGTGGTGTCTGCATGAGTTGCGTTATCAGCACCAAGTACGTGGGAGCCTTCACCTTCTTCTCGATTGGCGTGCCAGTTTTGATCGACCTGTGGGACTTGTTGGACGTCAACCGCAGAAGGGGCGCCTTGAGTCTGCCAGAATTCGGCAAGCACTTCTCTGCACGCATCATTGGCCTGGTCGTGGTTCCTTTCCTTATTTACTTGTTCTGGTTCCAGGTCCACTTTGCCATCCTCTCGCGCTCTGGACCAGGTGACGATTTCATGACTCCAGAGTTCCAGGAGACTCTTTCCGACAACTTGATGGCACAGAAGGCCATTGGCATCGACTACTTTGACGCGATCTCTATGCGCCACAAGGACACTAAAGTGTACCTCCACTCGCACGTCGACAAGTATCCATTGCGATATGAGGACGGTCGTGTTTCATCCCAAGGTCAGCAAGTTACTGGCTACCCACACAACGACACGAACAACCTCTGGCAGATCATTCCAGCTGATCAACTCGAGGGCCTTGGACACCATGTCAAGAACAATGACATCGTTCGCTTGAGGCATCTCGTCACTGACACCTGGCTCTTGACGCACGATGTTGCTTCGCCATACCACCCAACGAACCAAGAGTTCACCACAGTCCCACTTGAGCAAGCGAACGGTGACAGGTTCAACGACACCTTGTTCGAGATCAGAATCGACAATGGCAAGGCCGGCCAGGAGTTCAAGACACTTTCCTCTCACTTCAAGCTCATTCACGTACCTACAAAGGTGGCCATGTGGACTCACACTACGCCTCTGCCAGACTGGGCATACAAGCAGGCCGAGATCAATGGTAACAAGAACTCGCTACAGACCTCCAACACTTGGTATGTGGAAGATATTCAGGGCATTCCGGCCGACTCGCCTCGCAATGTCCGTGAGACACGAAAGCCGAAGAGCATGCCATTCATGAAGAAGTATCTCGAACTTCAGCGCGCAATGTTCTACCACAACAACGCATTGACTTCATCCCACCCTTACGCATCGCAACCAATCCAGTGGCCTTTCCTTCTTCGTGGTGTCAGCTTCTGGACCGAATCAAATACCAAGTCGCAGATCTACTTCATGGGCAACCCAATCGGCTGGTGGTTCGCATCAGCTCTCTTGGCCGTCTTTGCAGGAATCATCTTCGCGGATCAGATGTCTGTTCGTCGCGGCGTGGATGCACTTGACAGACGTAAGTTCGCACAGGCAATACCATCATATATTCTATACTGACAACTTGTTGACAGGCACGCGTTCACGACTGTATAACAGCACAGGTTTCTTCTTCCTCATATGGGCTGCCCACTATCTTCCTTTCTTCATCATGGGTCGCCAACTCTTCCTCCACCACTACCTTCCAGCTCATTTGGCATCTTGTCTTGTCGCAGGTGCCATTGTTGAGTTCATCTTCAACATTGAGCCACAAGAGATCCAGGCCATTGGTTCTGGCAACCCTATCGTGGACGGCAAGAAGGGTAGCAAGGCACAAGCAGCTCAACGCAGCAAACCTATCCGCGAGCGCATTGCAGGTCAGACATTGATCGGCACTTGGGCTGCCAGTGGCGTGGTCGTTGCAACACTTATCTGGAGTTTCTGGTTCTTCAGCCCGCTGACTTATGGTAAGCCTGGGTTGGAGGTTTCCCAGGTGCTTGCAAGGAAGTGGTTGAACTATGACTTCCATTTCGCCAAGTAGTGGGCATGAAGGAGAGCAAGCATGGGAAGTGGGAGTAACGTGTACGATCTGACTGCAGAGGCGGTTTTAGCGGGCGTTTGGCATGGACCGGTCGAGACAGCAGGCTAGCAAGACAGTTGCATATCATAACATCTCATAGAATCCGAAAAGGAGCGAAAATGTAACATCAATCTTATCACTGCTCTCTCTTCAGCTGGCCCAGCATGACAAGCATGGTCTGGCTTATGACTCATTCGTCTCGTTCTCCATACTGTCACGACGGAGGCATTTCGCTCCAGTTCAGTGAATGGCAGCCTGTACAAGGCATTTTTGCCATAAGTTGACTTCTGCTATGACTGTGGTGATCTACCAACATACGTGCCTCTCTAAATGAGGATCTCCTAAGCTCCATTCTTCTCATGATGAGCAAGCTGTTCAACAATACTAGCCCTACGAGGCGTGTTACCCTCCACAAACACCTTGCGAAGCCTGAAGCTGCAAAGATCTTTCGTTGTCTCCCATGCATTGGCGCTGTTCTCTGCCACAATGCTGTATGTTGATCTTTGGAATACGAGATCGATCTCTTCGAGGGTTTTGTCTTTTGTTTCGGGCATCTGATGAGGTGTTGTTAGCGCCGTGGTCATGAGTGAAGTTGATTGGGTTGATGTGCTTACGAAGAAGATTTGATAGAACCAGCCTAGTACTGCGATACCTCCGTAGAAGCCGAGTGTGAGACCTGTGCGGGTGAATGCGGCTTGCATGGCGCTGAAGTTGTATCTGAAGAAGAACTTTGGTTAGCAAACATGTCTGATACATATGTAGGCGATTTACTTACGTTACTACGAAGGAGGACAGGAACAGCAGGGCGCTCGATGTAGTCATGCCGTAACTGCGAAGGTACGTGGGATACACCTCTGAAGGAATGACCCAAGTCAGACAGCTGTAATCATGTGTTAGCAGGTAGTCATGCAATCGATGTAGTAGTCAACTTACGCATAGGACCCGAAGAACACCTCGTACGTGATGAGACCTGTAAAGTAGACTCCGAGAGATGCTGAGCTTCCCACAGGCAGATGATAGCTGACTCCGATCAAGACGAGACCAATGAAAAAACCTGGCAGCATGGCAATGGCCCAGAATCGTCGCCCACAGGTCTCCATCAAAAAGATCGCAGGAATAGTACCAAGGAGCAAACTTCCTCCACCAACGAGAGACATATAGTTCGACTGATATTTGTCGAATCCCATCTGACTCATGAGTACACTCATATAGTACATAATGGCGTTGATTCCAGTGAATTGTCCCAGGAAGATCATCATGTTGGCATAAACGATAGCGCGGCGTGCACGAGGCTTTGTGAAGAAGTCGAGCCAAGGTGCTCTACGCGATCCGGTACCTGCTGCGACTTCTGCGGCTTCTTCTTCGGTTGAGACTTTCATGACGAAGAACTCTTCGCGGGCTTCGATGGATCTGGTGCCGCGGATTCGTTTGAACACTTTGTATGCGTCGAGTGTGCGGCCTTTGTGGAGGAGGTAACGTGGTGATTCGGGCATGTAGCTGGATTACGAGTTAGTGGACGATGTACACGAGCGTGAAAGATTCACTTACAGCATCCCAATGCCCATGATTGTTGAGAAGATCAGAGAGCTACCGAGGATATAACGCCAGTTCCCAGGAACGGACACAAACATGGCTGCGACCGCATAGCCCAGAACCTCGCCGAGAGCAATGTTGAATTGGTATAGTGACACCATGTTACCACGCATGCGACGTTCTACAGTCTCTGCGACGTACACGGGGACTGTACCGCCCTCAAGACCCACGCCCATACCCAAGATGACTCTAGCTGCAACGATCATTCCATAGTTCATCGCTCCTGCTTCCAGTGCACCACCGATGGTGTACAGAATGCAGGACACAATGATCGACCACTTTCTGCCGAACCACTCATTGCAAGGAGATAGTATGAAGGCTCCCGCGACGGCACCCAACGGCATTCCGGAGTTGACAAGAGCATTCTGCTGCGTAGTGAGGCCAAGGTCGTCGGGCAAGAACAAGTTCGCCCCAGAAATAAGAGACTGGTCCAGACCGGACAGCAGACCTCCCATAGAAGCGAATGCCACCAGAAGCCATGTGAAATGCTTTGGGTTCTTGAATTCGATTTCGAAGATGCCACGCTTGTCTCCTTGTTGCTCAATCTCCTTGTCCAGCTGGTCGATCAATGCATCTGCTTCCCAGCCTCCGACGTGCGATATCTCGATGGCTTCTTTGGCGGAGTGCACCTGAGGGACACTACCGTTGCGGATAGCTTCCTTGATATCATCGTCGGTCATGTTACGGTGTTCTTCAAATGTCTTCTCTTCGATGGTGTGTGCTGGGGCAGTAGAGACTGTCTCTACAGCCTTGGCGGTACTTTTCTCGGACATGGCTGCTATCTCGTATGGATGAAGTGCACAAGATCGAAAAGGCAACGATCTGTGTCACCAATTTGTGGTGGAAAAGAAGGAGGAAGCAGAACTCGTAAGTTGATCTCTCCGCCATGACCCTCCACGTTTTATACTCGATCTTGCTTGTGGAGCATTGGAGTCCCCTCGGGTTGCTCCTTGTGGAGGACATTCTCACCCACGTATTTGCCGACTCCATCATCTCCATGGCACAACAGCTCGCGAGCAGTAGCCGCGAATCTTTGCAGACGATGTCGTGAAGTTATCCAATGATGTTTTGTGGCTGCGCGTACTAAACAAGCATTCTCGGTCCGATTGCATGTGGGAGCTTGCGTGGAGCTTGTGCCCACTTGGCGTAGACGAGCTTTTCTAGAAATGTTTTAGCATGGCTTTGTATTGACAATGGATAGTCCTTGGAATTGCTTGAACAAAGTCTTGCAGCAACCTCTGCACTCCGGCACAAATGCCTTTGAGCACTATCAGACTCATCAGTGTCATGTATATAGGAAGATACTCAGGTCTTTACGTACTGATCGCCACCCGGTTTACACGCGAGTTGATCGCCGGATCCTCCGGCATTTGAACTTTGCTTGAGCCTCAACAACATCGGCCGACTCGCTTCTGCTGCACTCTGCGGTCGCAGTATCTCCGGCAGTGTGTGCCATTGTGTCGGATATCGGATGATCAGCCAATAATGCAGTATCGTTCGCGGTCACAGCTCCAGAACCAGGCCATATCTGGGCACAGCTTGCATGCTAGTGGATCAGCACGCTGAATTGCATTGGCTCGTTCCTCATGGATAGTGTCAGGTTCAAGGGTTTGATATAGATCTTGTGACTTGTGACACAGTGTTCGGGTGACCACGTGGAGCAGGCGAACAGTCTGGTGCACTTTCATCTATGCTCGGAGCGATCAAGATGCGGAGCAGGATCTAGACTGTGAATCAGTGAAGTGAGATGTTACCAATGTCGATCGTGTACGCTTCCTTGACACGACTGACACGAAGTGAAATGCTCAGCTGTATCAGTGGCAGTAGTGCACCTTCACCTATAAAGCCAATCTCTAGTCAACAACAGGTACTTGTACTTGATATGGTGCTCCGCTCCCATAGCCGCCGACGAAGTAGTCACTCGTCTGGAATCTTTCTGCTGGAGGCTGAGGCCAGTGGTCCAGTGTAGTCGCATCGCCAGTCAAGGTGAAATTGACAACTGCCAATGGCTGGATATCGACGAGCAGAGCATAGTCACCAGGATATAGAACCTTGTTGCCCATCTCATCAACACGTGCTAGACTTCCCAGAGTAAGGTTGAGAGCCGCAGTAGATGTCGAGCCACCAGCAACTCCGTGCAATCGTTCGTAGGCCACGAGGCGCTTGTTAGGGTAAGGTGCAGGCCCGTGAGCACCTGCAAGGAAGCCCAGGGTGACATAATCGCTCGTCACTGAGCCAGTGTTCTTGACATCGATTTCGAATGTACGGAAGGTGCAGCGGTCAAGGTATGTCTCTGAGCAGTCTTTGAGGAGGGTGCTGATGTCGTATGTGGAGCTATTCGCACCATAGCTGCTTGGACTTGCAGCTGGGACCTCAGCTGTGAAATTGGTATAATGCAAGCCATACGCAAAGGGCAACACAGGCTCTTCGTTGTACCAGATGTAAGTTCTGCCAGGTGATCCGCTGGTGGCATTGGGCCTCAACGACATATCGGTCATGGGGACCTTAGAGATGTAACCCGCAGGGTATTGTGTCGTTGGGAGTCGTCCAGCGGGTGCAACCACGCCTTGAAGGATGTCAAAGAGGGCCCGACCTCCATCTTGACCTGGGTAGCCTCCCCTAGTACCAGACATGTATAGTCAGCAGATGTCTCAACATCATGATTTTGCACTCTTCAGACTTACCATAAGATAGCAGAGATGTTGTCATTCTTGAGCAGAGAAGTGTCGTCAAGCTGTCCAGCTCCCATCTGCAGGACTATCGTAGGCTTGCCATAGCTTGCCAATTCTCCTATGACGTCCAACTGAGCTCCTGTCCAGGCTGCGCTGACACGATCAGTGCCCTCGAACTCGACGGAATTGTCAATGCCGCCAGCATAGATGATGATGTCGCTCTCGTTAGCCGCTGTCCAGATCGGGTTCCAATGATCGGTCGTGGGGTCACCTTGACCACCAGGGCTTCCAACAAGAGTCACTTTGGCTCCAGTCTGTTGAGCAGCCCAGAGAGGACCATGAAAGTAGGGAGGAATTCCTTTGTAGTTGCCAAGCATCTGATCTGTGGCATTAGCCCAATCACCTGAGGTTGACTATTAGTACATGATACTTATCAAGCGTTGTACTGTGCGCACTTACCAATCAATGCAATGCTGCTAGCATTACTGATCTTGATGGGCAAAGTGCCATCGTTCTTCAGGAGCGTTATGCCTTCAACAGCTGCTTGGTACGCAAGTTCCTGAGCATATGGAGTAGAGACATCTGCGAAGGTAAGGTTGCGGTAAGCGACAGCTTCACCATCAAAGTAGCCCAACTTGATGAGTGAGGTGTATTGTCGCAAAAGAGACTTGTCAACATCTGCTTCGCTGATGAGTCCCTGGTCGTACGCGCCAGGAAGATGGTGCTGGTAGTAGGTGCCGCAGTCAATATCGGTACCAGCTTTCAGCGAAACGGCGACTGCTTCTTCACGCGTCTCGGTGTATTCATGAGGCATGAAGACCTATGCCATATTAATATCTGCGAAGGACTCTAGGCTTTCAGCAGCACTTACATTCTGGATTGCATCACAGTCAGAAGTGACCCACTTGTCAGCAGCCGTCCAGTTCCAGTGATCGCGGAGGACATTTTGTAGAAGCCACGGGTCGGCGCAGGTTGGCACACCATTCAAGGAGTTGTAGCTGCACATCTGTGAAAACGACAATGTTAACAGAAGTCTCCACTTGATACAGCTGAGGTGGGCAAGCGTGGTCTCCTGGAGTACTGAAGTCAGAGGTGAGACTTACGAATGCTCCAACGTCAGAGTCTCGCGCACAGGACTCGAATGGCGGCATATAGTACTCAACAAGCTCTTGAGATCCGATGTGAGCATCGAACTGATATCGGAAGTTGCCGTTCCAGTTCTCCATATCGTATGCAACAAAGTGCTTGCATGTAGCAGTCACTTTCCTGTACTTGGAGTCGTCACCTTGAAGGCCCTCAATGAGACTGTGGACATAGCTGCTGAGGTGGTAGGGATCCTCGCCTGGCGTCTCTTGGCCACGACCCCATCTGGTGTCCTTGAAAGGGTTGATGTTTGGAGTCCAGAAGTCAAGACCGGCTCGATCGAAGTTGTTGAATGCTCTCGCTTCAGTGCTGACAACAGAAGCGACTGCCTTGATAAGTTCGTCATCAAACGCGGCTCCCATGAGGATCGGCTGCAGATGCGTTAGCAGGGGATCATGTCGTAACATATGAGAGACTTACCTGGGGAAAGGAAGTAGCATATCGAAAGTCCCCAGTATCGGAGAAGTTCACACCAGGACTATCTGCTACTCCGTGGAGAGCTTCATTCCACCAAGTGTAGGCAGGGAGTCCAAGCCTCGGAACCCCCGGACTAGTTGAGCCAGTATTGTTGATCTTCTCAGCAACTGTGAATTCGGCAATGAGAGCCTTTGCTCTTGTGGTTGGGTCTAGCGACACATCGCAGACGCCATTTCCTTTCAAAGGGCCATTCGTGCAGTCCGGAAAACCTCGTCCTTCAAGCTGTGCCCAAGCCTGGGCGGCGAGAGCTAAGACCAACAAGGTCCCGGTCATGTTAGCTAGTAGTAGATGACTGAAGAGTGAGTAGTGCTACTCAAAAACATAGCAGTATACTTCTGGTGTATATATATGACGCCTCCTCGAGCCATTGTTTCGCCGCCAGACCTACCGACCCAGAGATCTCGGCTGATCAATGTCATTGCGATGGCCCACATACAGCCTCTTAAGGCTCTGCGGCAAGTGGGACATGCTGTATTGCTTGTAGTGATGTCTCCATGTGGTGAACGTGGAGTAGAGTTGCGGAGCGACCTTGGCGGACCCACACCTGCCATCTTTTAGGCTGAAGTCATGGTCTGTCGATTTGTCTTCATCATCACGACACTTCTTTTCATTCAACCCGTTCATCCAGCAAGATCGTCGACGAGGCGGTAGTCCGAGTCGGCTGAAGACTAGGTCGCACAATATCGATGGGTAAAAGCAATTATTCGAAGTGCCTGGCGAGATGATGTGCCTCGCGTACCTTAAGTTTCTTGATCGAAGCCCTGGACTGCATACGGAGTTGGAAGGAATGCATTCCAAACTCCAATTGGAAGGTTACACGCAGTCGTAGCTGCCTGAGACAACTCTATTGTCAGGGCGATATACACTGTGCTATCTAACAAGATGTAAGTCCATATCACTGAACCTATTCGAGGCCTGCCACGATGGAGAAGCAGCAGCAGTACCAGTATCAACCAAGATATCAGCGGGCACAGTCTAAGAGCTCATCATCACGACCATCCTCTATCAAGCTTGCCATCGCTGCGACCCTAGCACTCTTCGGCATCTATGGCTTTGTATTGCAGCTGTACAGCAGATACAGAGACACTCAGATATCAGAGCTTCCAGCTAGTACTGCAAGATTTGACTGGTCCACAGCTTCCATCCACTCCAGTCTCGCATACACGGAGTGCTACGATGGAGACTTTCAATGTGCGCGACTTTCACTGCCAATGGACTACTGGAATGGCACGACCAATGCCAGCATTGCCTTGGCTGTAATCCGAAAGCCTGCCGCTGTTCCAGTCACGGACCCCAGATACGGCGGAGCTCTATTGCTCAACCCTGGTGGACCTGGCGGAAGTGGAGTTGCCTTCATGTTGGGAGGTAGGGGCATCAGCGACATTGTGGATGCCGAAGAGGACTCCGAAAACGCAAAGTACTTCGATCTGATCTCATTCGATCCGAGGGGTGTGACCTACACGTCGCCGCAGATACGTTGCTCCCCAGATGAGCTCTGGTCGCAGAGCTGGGAGTTGCGTACGACCACGGAAGGTATTCTCGGTAGTTCTGATGCGAGTTTTGGGAGATTGTGGTCTATGGCCAAGGCAAAGGGTGCTTCTTGTTCTTTGCCAAGAGAAGACGCAGCGCCTGACATCAAGCAGTATATGACTACAGCTTATGTTGCGAGAGACATGCTTGAGCTGATCGAGAAGCATGGAGAATGGAGGCAGATGGAAGCGAAGAGGCTAATTGGTCTCTCTGCAGAGGCTACAGTCCCTGCTGCTGTGGCGTACAAGCCTGGCGAGGAGAGGATACAGTATTGGGGCTTCTCATACGGCACTTACCTTGGCATGACCTTTGCTGCCATGTTCCCTGACCGCGTTGGCCGCTTAGTCGTCGATGGAGTCGTAGATGCAGTGGATTACGCGAAGGCTCTCTGGTACGATAATTTGGTCGACACCGAGAAGGATGTTGATCTACTCTACTACCACTGCGCACGAGTGGGCTACCCGACCTGCGCCCTCGCCAACAAAAAAGGCAAGACTACACCAGAAGACGTCAAGCAGCGAATTGAGAACATCACAATGAGCCTCTACCACAACCCTCTCCCCGTAATCAGTCCAACACGTCCAGAAGTCATCGAATACTCGGATATAAAGAATCTCATCTTCGCGGCAGTCTACAACCCAATCCAATCCTTCCCCTTCGTAGCCAATCTCCTCTCCGACATCGAAAAAGGAGACGGCACACGGTTCGCCCAACTCACAGAAGGCTACCACGCCTTCACATGCCCTACCTGTAATAAAAGGAAAGAAGATGCATCAACATTACCTCTACGAAACCAAACCGGCGTCCACGAAATCCCAGCCTTTGGAGTCGACAACACTCGCGCCATAGCATGTACAGATGGCGACGACCAGACCTCAGTCACCCGCTCCGAATTTGCCGAATTCGTCAAAAACATCACAGCCCTCTCCCCCTCAATCGGTTCAATGTGGGCCACAGTCCGTCTACAATGTATACACTACACTCTTCGCCCCATTCATCGCTATCCCGGTCCCTGGGAAGCCAATACATCTCACCCTCTACTCTTCCTCGGAAACTCCGCAGACCCAGTCACACCTTTGCGTAGTGCTGTGAAGCATGCCAAAGGTTTCAAAGGTGCTGTGGCTTTGGAGCAAAAGAGTCCGGGACATTGTACGCTAGCTGCGCATTCGAGATGTACGGAGGGGTTTGTTAGAGGGTATTTTCAGAATGGGGAGATGCCGCCGCCGGGGACAAGATGTGAGGTTGATGAGGTGCCGTTTGGTGAGGGAGGGGATGAGGTAGAGCTTGTGAGTTTAGAGGTTAAGGAGGGGAGGGAGAGGAGTAGAATTCTTGCCGAGGCTTTGAGTGTTGCTGGAGGGGGTTGGAGGGGGTTAAGGTGGCGTCCAGGGGTACATAAGTGAGAGAGTGAGAGAAGAACTGTTGGTTAGTGTGATGGATATGGACGGCTTTTCAGGCGGCATGGCATTGAGCGGTGGCGGACTTCGATGCTTGGCTTTTTGACAGAGGTAGTATGTTCATGTGGAGCGTCAACTGAAACATGAGCCGGGTAAGTGCATCGACGAAGACTGTCCCATTGAGAGCCTTGGCGCGTTCAAATTCTAGCATGCGAAGGGCTACGACTAGTCAGAGACAGAATACACGCGACAAGAGTAGGATTGAAAGGCGGAGCATTGCGCATTTGAAATGAGTATCATGGAATCCGCAGGTCAGGATCTTGAGCAGCCCAGAGCTTATAACTTTCACGATCTCTCGGCCACTCAAACTGTCCACCAGCAGGCTGTGTGCCATTCGCTGCAGCTGCACAATAGGGACCTACCGGAGGAGGGGCGGCAGCCATTGCTCCAGGAGCATTTCCAGTGATCCATCCATACAGATTTTGAGCTGTAGGTCTAGTGTCCGGGTAAGGCCCGATACAGCGATTGATGAGCAGGATCAGACTCTGCGAGTAGGTCGCATTGGCGTAGGCGCTGGTAGTATGGCTGTCGACTGTCCAATTGTTGTTTGAGTCAAGGAAGAGTGTGTTCTCCTTCTGGAGATCCAGAGCGACATTCTGGGTTAATTGAAGCATTACCATGCCTATGCCTACAATGAAATGGATGTTGTTAGCAAGTGTCTTTAGGACTTCTGTGATACATCTTGGTAACGTACCCCATACGTTGGTGCGTGAGTCTAGTGGATATTTCGATGTTGCCATTAGTGGCCCTGCACCTGGAGGCCCTCTGATAGTCGGAGTATGCTGCTCAGGAGCGAGGTACGTCGGAGTTCCCCAATCCACCCGCAAGTCAGGATTAGTTATATCCCCAGGGAAAGTCCGAAAAGCGTAGCCAAAGTCAGCCATCTTTGGGGTCGGGTACTGTGGGAAGAAGTTATTGCTCGGCACATCGAGGAACACGTTCCCTGGCTTGATATCTCGGTGCACAATTTGAAGCCAACCATTGTCTGGATTAGCGATCGCGCCTTGCTCCATGATCAGGCATTGTTCGACCATTTTCTGGAATGCCATCCAGAGTAAAGGCTCAGGTATCGGACGTCTCAGCTTGACGTAGGCCCTGTACAAGTCATGCAAAGTGCCGTTTGGGCCTGGGCTCTGTCAATGGCGCTTCGTGTCAAGCAAACAGGGGCAATACTTACAGTATTCAATTTTGTACTCGATCAAGGAATTGGCTGGATCGATGTTTGGTCTGCGATGTCCGACAAAGCCAGACTGGTTCCGTGCCCTGCAGAGTTCCTGCAGAGCGAACTCCATCGGTATTTGGCCAATTTGCCCCCACCAGTACATTGGCATGAACCATTGTGGCCCAGGTAAGTATTCACGTTTCCGGACGTATCTCTATGTACCTGATTAGTGTGAAATAATGTGCGCTCGATGCATCAACTTACATCCTGTACTCTGCCCTGATTATCGAAAGCAAGCATGAGCCACAATTTGTCAAGAGCTTTGCCACTGTCCTGGTCGAGACCGACTGCTGCTACCCATACCAGGTTGGCTGCTGCCAGTCGTGTTCTGAACGCACGCAATGCGCATACCCTGTTGATCCATAGTAGGTTAGTCTGCGCGCCTGGTCCCACTGCTGCCACGACTTGCGCTAACTCTGCGTTTAATGGGCCATCGAACATGTTCTGCATGCCGAACTGCGTGTATGTCGGTAGAAGATTGACCAATGTCATCTGAAGGACTTGCATGGCGAAGATATAGGCGTCAAGGACGAGTCGAAATGCATTCAGTTGCGTGATCTCCAGGTCGGTCATGATTTGGAGGGTTGGGTCGGTCGCCTCTTTCTGGAGTATTGGCACCCATTTGCTGTTCCAGCCATAATCTTGGTCGTTATGCTGACTTCTCAGATAAATCCTGGCCTCGACCATAAGTGCCCAAGCCTCATTCCTATGCTCTATCTGCCTTCCGAAAGCCGCCTTATTTGGTGCAGAAAGGGCGTTCCATGCCAGTACGGCTTGAGCTTGGGCATCGTCACGGGCTGCGCCAGCTGAAGTGATGTTACGCGCCCATGTCAAGTGGGCTGCAAACACGGGATCGCTTGCCATGATGAGTGAAGAATGTTGTGAGTTGTTGTGTGCGGTTAGCGCAGTAACAGCAGAAACCATTCGACTCTTGCCTTCTTTGTTCTATTGTCTTGTTCGGATCCGGCTTGAGAATTACGCATCTGTCAATCAGTACAAAGGCTTCAAAGGAGAAGTATACTGACCTGCTCAGATCCATATAGAACTATTTTACGCATAGAAATATTCGTAGGAGTTTGGGGAGTTTGGGGAGTTTTTCCTTGCGTAGAGAAATATTCGTAGGAGTTTCGGGAGTTTGGGGAGCTTTTCCTTGCGTATACAACGCTGTAGAAATACTCGTAGGAGTTTTCCGAAGAGCGTACAGGGGAGCGGAAGAACCTGAGCTACACGAAATGTTTAGTTCCAGTTATATCTTCGGGAAATTCCTCAGAGTACCAGATGTCAGAAATCGGGTCAATTGATCTCAGACCAGACTCACCTACACGGCCACACCCCCTGAATCTCAGAATGCATGACTTACTCCCTCTATACCTTACTCACTTTTATATCTCGCAACGTAGGACACTTCCGAATCCAGATGCAGAGGGAAAAACACATCTCCTGCCCGAGAAAAAGCCCTCAAAAAGACCAATCGAAACAGCTTAAGGAAAATTTCCCAAAAGAATTGGTTCGTGTTTTTGGACAAAGTCGTCGACGAGATGAATTGAACCACCTCTCAGACTTACAAAAACTCGGAGCATAACCTGTCATGATATACACATCAGCATCAGCCCAACATCTCACCCACACACCCACGCACCCAATCCCCCCAAAACCCCTCAGACCGCGCACCGCCCCCCCCCCCGCAGGCATTGCATTGATGGCTTCGCGGGTGGAGTGTCGGTGGTGAACCTCCTCGCAAGCTCGGTCGATCCACCGCCTCCCCTCCACCTCCCCCACCCACCATCCCCGTGTACCAGAATATCGCTGCGACGTTGCGTTGTTGTCTTGTCGATCCTATCGCAAGCCGAACTTCGTGGATCAGCAGAAATCTACCTTTCCCAAGGCACTATACCTGCATACATACCTGCATTTATAGGCGGGCACGCGTATAGAGTGTCGCAATTGATATAAGGTCGAAATTTATCCAGAGACTGTTTCGTGCGATAGTCCGTGACTGGCATAGCTGTTGTGCAATCCTCGAAAAGTTGATGTTGCGGGATCATGCAGATATCTACGAAAGGCGCGGAAATTCCTTAGGCGCTTCGCTAAAGCCCCTCTCCCTTGCGACTACCTCCTTATAATGCTGTGTGGAAAGAGGAGGTCGTGTTGGTTGTGGCAGGAAGGATCTCCAACTTTGACTTCACATCACAAAATGGGGCACAGCGAATCGCCTGATCGGAGGCAGGGCCTGCTCTTGTGGCCTTGGTTCATGCCACAGCTGCGACAATCGGCTCGGGGACGTTTTGCAAACTTCGGAGGGCTTAGCTAGCTCGAAGTGTATAGGGCAGGTCATCTGGCTTGGTGGTGAGTGTCTAGTCTGGGCGATGAGCAAGATGCGATCGGAAAGTGTAATTAGTCCGATTTCTCTCTCTCTCTCTCTCTCTCTCGTAAGAGTAGTAAGTAACTCCCTCAGAATTCTCACCATAATAGACCTCTCCACTCGGTTGAAAGTTTTGATCATGCTTCTTTCTCCATGATCGCAATCATTGGTAATGCCAAATGCTTCCAGGCTCGCGCGCATACAATACGCTTTCTCGCTCATGCTGTTCAATTGTTCATTCATCTCATCTCATGCTTTGTCGTCATCTCCAAGATTGCGTGCCGAGTGACATTCGAAACGAAGCGCCCCCTAGTCTTGCCAATCCCAAACCGTTCTCAAGAACTGCGTCATATCAACACGTTTCTGCTTCATCTCTACCATCCAAGGATGTTTCGTGATATGCCAAGGTGTGGCTCTGCGGTTCGCGTCCTTTTCAAGACTAGAAGTAGACATGTCAGCACAAATGTTCATCACTAATAGCAAGATAATTGTCGACTCACCAACACTCAATAAAGTACTTGAAGTTGTCGCTCCACCTGAGCTTATTTTCCGGCTCGTCTTTCAGTTTCGGGATAGGTTGTCGCACGATATATGTAAGCAAATCAATCAGTCCAGCTCGAGGGTTCATTTCCGTGCCATCAGCAGGGAAAGGAAAGCGATGTTGTGCTACTTCCAGCAATGTGACGCCTAGACTCCATACGTCGCTGGTGATTGTATAGCTTTGTCCTGTTATGCGCTCTGGAGCCATGTAATAGCTCGTCCCGATGAAGGTATTCGCGTCGCCTTTCGTTCCGAACTCTCCACTGACACCAAAGTCGCAAAGCTTGACTTGACCTTGTCTGGTCAGTAGGATGTTGGAAGGCTTGATATCTCGATGGATGATCCGATGTCCGTGCAGGTAGGTCAATCCGTTCAGAACTCCTTCTGCCACTTTCCCGAGCACCTTTTCTCCTGTCCTGCCACCAAGCTTCTTCACTTCTCGGTATATGCTGTCGAGAGAACCACCTTCACAGAACTCCATACTGATGCCTATCGTCCCGCTCGTATCGTCCATGAAGGCACCGTAGTATTGGCAAATGTGTTCAGAGGCACAGGACTTGTTGAATGACAACTCTCGCACAATCTGTTTCTTGACATCCGGGTTGGGATCCGTCGTGATAATCTTCAGCGCAAAGATAGTCTTGCCGCCTTTGAGTATGCACCTTGTCACGGCACCACCGGCACCTTCACCCAGACTTCCCAGTTCTACAATCCTGCCCTCTTTCTTTGCAGCTTTCCATCCTGAGTCATCGAGATCTTCCACATCCAAAGGACGGCCTTTCTCCAAGCTGAGCTTCTCCAGATCTGGCAGACCTTGCATGCTGCCTTCTCGTTCCATGCCTACTCCGCCTGAATGTGCCGAGCTACTGCTGTATAATGAGCCTGAAGCTGACTGGGGATCTCCATCGCTTCTCAACATTTCCACAAAGTTCAAAGCCGAGTATGATGATGTTGTCGAGACAGAGCCATTCTGCGTCGTGTTGGCACCAAAGCTATTCGTCCTACTGTGCGCCGACTCATCACTACTCCCTCCACTCGCTGACAGTCCCGGCGCTATTTGGAGAGGCGGTAGTCTCCTTCTACTCTGAGCATTCTCCTGTGGTGGTGTATGTGAAGTGCCCATGGGTGTCGCCAATGACAGCTTCGGCGGCTGAGCTCGAGTGGGGATGTGCAGTCCCAGCGGTGGGAGGGCCGGATTCTCCGACATGGGCGGTGCAGCAGCGCTGTTGACGGGTCGCTGACTCGGTGAGGCCGGTATCGCCAGACCCAGACGAGGCAGCTTGTTCCCTCGTCCCGCACCTGGAATCGGCGGACGGAGGAGAGGCGCCGGCGAGGCCATGTTGGAGTGCGTGTTGTCCGCCACGATGGGCGACTGCTATATGGTGGACAGCCTTATGAAGAAGGAGACAGCCGTCTTATGTGTAGCAGACGGCCTTCGGTGATCTGATGCAGTTCCCCGTCTCGTTTCGTCTTGTCTCGCTTGTCTCGTCTTGGGAGCTGACGTCGGCGCTGAAACGGGTCCAGTCTCGAGTGTAGTAGTCGTGTGTGTGTGACACCGTGATGCAGAGTCCAGATAGGAGAGGAGAGAAGAGAGGTGGGTCGGTCGGTGAAGCGGGTTGTCGTTGGAGGGAAGTGGAGAGAATGTTGCTGTCTGTGTTTCTGTCTGCCTTCTCTCATGCAAGCAAGCAAGCGGGCAGATGAGATGAACCCAAGACCGAGAGACGAGACGAGACCCTGCTGATCACGCCTTACTAGAAGCTAGTCGAACCAGCGGGACAAGCAACTCTTCTTCACAATACAGTACTGATACCACAATAATAATAGTGGTGTGGAGGAGGAGAAGGTGAGAGAACGGCAGACAAGATGGTGAGAATACTCGTGTCCTCGTCGTCTCTGATGTGTAACATGTTGGAGCGACTCTAACCAATCGCCGCCTGCAAACTAGGCGCCGTCTGACGATGCTGGGTCCAATCCTGTCCTGAAACAGAGCAGACAGACCGCCGTCCGCCAGATGAGCTGAGAAGGATGAGATCAGATCAGCAGGAGACCACGAAAATCCTGCCTGACAGTCCGCGAACCTCGTTGCTGCTTTCGATGTTGTCGATGTGCTGCACTGGGAGAAGAGAACCACCATCCCCGGCTGACGCTGCCGAATTCTATGCTCGAGAGTGGACTGGTGGAATTCTCCGACCTCATAGCTTGGCTACAGATCTGTTCAGGAACATAGCGGGTGCGAGAGCGATGTGGTGGAGGAAGTAGGTCGGTAATCGCGGTAGGATGTTCTGTTTCAGAAGAAGCGGCATAGTCATCTATTTCACTACACATCTGCTGAACGTTGATTACAGATCTACAGCATTCAATGCGATGATGTTACTGCTCCATGACAAGCCTGCGCCCACGTATCAATCAGCTTACGCATATGTGACCTCGTCTCATACAAGCTAGCACTATCCCATATCTCCACCTCCCTCGAACACCAGTGCTCAGAATGCTGTGGCTCCTCTGTCTGCTCATCTGCACCACCAAGCTCGTCCTCAAGAACCTCCAGCCAGTCTGAAACTTTCATCCACGAAGACGTCGAAATGCCCCGTGGTTGGTGGACCTGTCCACTCGCTGAGGTCAGAGCCAGAACCACAATAGCCATCTGCAGCATGATCCTGATATCCTTGAGACCAGTATGTATCGGGTGCGAATTCTGACCTTACCCCAATGATATCGACCTTGGCTTCGATGGCCGCTTTCCTGGCTGTGCGAAGATTGTTTTCCGCCTCGATCAGCTCGTGAGTGATCTCCTGGTTGCGTAAGTACCATGTCTTGTCGAAGGCTTCCTTATCCATTTGGGTCCCTTCCAAGTGATGTTGTTGATACTTTTCTTGCTTGTCTTGCCATTGCTCCTTCTCCTTGTTGTCGAAGAAATACTTGGCCTGAGCGAGCTTATCACTAGCTTCACGTAGTGCTTGTCTGGCGTTCATGGCAAGCTGCTCCTCGTGTGTAGGTGTGAGTGGCCTGGTCATCAACATATCTCGACTGGTATCGATGGGTTCTTGCGGAGTGGCAGCGGTGTGGTCATCCGAATCGTGGTACCTGGCGCAGAACTTCTGAAATTCCTCCTGGAGCTCGAGACGTTGTACTGGGAGCTCTTCGCCATCTGGCAGCTCTACCAGAGCAGCTGCTGTATAGGCCTCTTCCAGATACACAGAAACAGCTGCTTCCATTTCTCGAAGCGCGTCGGCCTTCCCTTCCAACTTGTTCTGATCTTGAGCTGCCCTCTCGTCTAAGTCGCCAAGCATCTCCTCCATGATGTGCAGCTCTTTCGTGAGCTTAGCTATATGCTCCTCATCTCTTTCTTCTGTTTCGTCGGGGAAGTCGGTGTCTCCGCTAATCTTGAATTCATGGCTGGCGATCTCAATTTGAAGAGTTCCTCGAAAGCTGGTGTACTCGCTCGCCTGCTCAAGGACCTGGCGCTCAACCTTGTTATAGTCCCTCCACTGTTTGATGGCAGCTTTGATATCCTGTGACATCTCCCAAGTCACCAGCATTGCAGCTGCTATGGGATGCGCACCGTCATCGGCAGTAACGAAACGGCAGGGACCGTCAGTATAGTCCCCCCGAAGTTCCTCGGGCAGAAAGGCGATGTATTTCTGGTCTCGCAGGACCTGTTCTGCATTGTACCTGTCGCGTATTTCTTCATCTGACTCCTCGCCGGAGTACGACTCCCCTTCACCATCGTGCTCGTGAGTCCCGGGGCGGTTATCGTGCGTCTCCTCGTCTGGGGTATCGTGGATGTCGTCCACCTCGTGGGTACTGTCTAGACGCGCTTCAGGAGGGCTCTGCACAGCTGCATCTGCAGGGTGTGCATCACGAAGACTGCTCGCAGATGTTCCTGCCTCAGTTCCTGTACTCAGACCTGCTCTGGGAGCACTCCGAAGAAAGCGAGGTAGGATGTTCCTCTCAATGATTTTGCCGCGAAGCCTATGCAAGGATGATGGCTATGTCCTACATCGGCATTGTGAGAAATGGCCAGCGTGCTGGTATACTGCTAGATCCTCAATAACATGGACCTGGCTGGAAACTTTCTAGAAAATGGCACTCAGAGAGGAGCTTGCAGGTGTGTAGATCCATAGTCTCGGTGGTCTCGCGATTCGCGAGACCTACTAAGACAAAGAAAACGCCAATGCTGTTTTGAGAAATCTGCAGGTTGCTTTGTCCACATTGATCAAATGGCAGCTTTCGAGGTTTTATTGACGGATGCGGCCAACAGGCTGGTTCGTCAAAGAGCATGAAGCATGATGCATTTTGCCTGTGATGTAGAAGTGTTCATGCGAGACACATCGTCGAGATTCGGTCCACTTGCAGAACTTTGATCGACAGGACTCAAAGTACGTCAAAATGGTCCAACAAGCCGGGCCGGCTGTCGCAGTGCCTTCGATATCAGCATTGCGCGCGGCTGCCAAAGCAAAGTCTCAAGTCCAGTTCGCTCCAGATCCGCATCCGCGGCAGCTAGCAGTGCCAACGTCAGGCACGCCAGGCCCCCTGAACGCAACGCAGAAGAATGTCGTGGTCGCTCCCCCTCAGGTTCCAAGCGTTCAGATCCCAGGAATCGAAGCTATCACTGCCGGTGTGGCGCGTATCGATATACCTGGTCGTCTTGTCCCGTCTCTAGCGCCAGCACCATATTATGCGAGTGTGCAAACGCGCTTTGTTACCTCGCAGCATCCCAACGATATAATCGTGTTTGGCAATAACAAACATGCCCAGGCGAAGAATGGCTGGTTTGATAATGGCGTGTGCTCTAAGTCGCCATACACGATAACTCACTTCAGGCAAGGTGACGTAATCTCGGCTCCATACCACGTCGCGAATCTCGATGCAAATATCGACGTAAAGCAAAAGGAGCTCCAGCTCACTGCCCATGGACCAGTCTTTTCGAAGCGCCGAATGATGATCGTACTGTGGAAGGCACCTGAAGCAATGTTCTGCCTACCATTGTTCTCGTACCAGGGCGTGGGTATCGCGAAGAAAGACACACATCAGGGAGCACTGGCCGACTTCGTTTGCGTCTTCAACTGGCACGATAGAGTGAGGCTCTAATCCAACGGCAAGAAGACGGGTCCACACAAACCGCTGCTGTTTCTGCACAGGCACACGAATAGTGCTGGCCTTGGTGAAGCAACGGTCTGCCCGCTCATTGGAGGCCATCTCGTACAGTACAACGAGGATATCGGTATGGTGGGTCGAATCACAAAAGCCAGCTACAAGGCGCTGTTTATCGCCTGGACAGCCAGAAACCAGCTATGCTGGCAAGAGAAGAACGTTCCATGGCCAGAAGAGGGTGAGCATGATTCGAGAGATGCCAAACTGAATGCAGGACCCAGATCGCGCTTTGGAGGTCTGTCGCGCGCGCCTTCGCAGTATGCGCCTTCGCAATATACGAATTCGCAATATAGGAGATAGAAACCTGGGCGGGAGCAATCTTGCTTGCGTATGAGTTTGTACCTAAATACAAGACATCAGTATTGCTATGACCAGCTCCGCGTTGTCCATCGTGAAGTAGATGCACGTGTATCCATGATCAGCCTCGATCAGCACTCGATGGTGTTGATACATCCGACCTTATTGACCGTATACTGGCTTTCTCTGTAGTGCCTCATGCCCAGAGAGCTACCAGTATCTGTCTCCGTGCCGGCCTGCGCCGATTTCGCGATCTATGCAGTAGACTTTGTCCGTATTCTGGTCTCAATCGAGCTACAGAAGGTGCCAGATTGAATCACGTCCATTTGCACTTCGAGGACGACTCTATTGCCCTTGTCGCTCCTCATGGTCATTGCAGCCAGATGCGACTGGCAAATCACTCGTGAGCGAAATTATTACGCGCGCGTGTTTGCGTTACAGCTTGTTGCGGTCGAGGTTCGTATACCGTGTCGAAGGAGAAGTGGCAGTGGTAGAGTATGTGGTCTTTCTCTTCCATGATTGCCATTTCAGCAGATGGGTGCACACACAGAGAGGAAAGAAGCGGACCTTGGGAGGACGACCTCCGAAGCCATGACCACTTAACGATCTGAGCTTCCAACAACAACCACAATTCCAACTTTCCTTCATCATCAAGACCTCTGTGCAACGATATGAGCAGCTGATGTACCACCATCATACCGATATAGGTAGGAGCTGTCTTGGTGCGGAAGTCTGATTGAACATGGCCAATGATACTGAAGCACAACCGAGCTGATCATCCGCCAAGTACAACTTCTCTGCCACGCTGCACCACGTTCACTCGAGACAGGATAACACTCTTCGCCACGATGTAACTATGGCGATCTTTCAGTGGAGTGGGCGATTTCCCTCCTTGAGGACAAGCAAGATATAAAGAATGCAAGCTTGAACTGAAATGCTCTACCTCAACCACTACCGATCAACTACAGCAGCAGGCGACATGTTTCCGACCAAGACTTTGCTCGCATCCGCAGTACTGCTGTGCATCGGCACCTCCTCAGCACAATATCAGTATGGGACATGCACAGCCAATGGCCAAAATGGAGTCTGCATTTCCACAGGCTCTTGTGATGGCACAGCGACAGCCGGGTTATGTCCTGGTCCCTCAGATATCCAATGTTGCACGTATGGACGCTGCTCGAGAAGCGGAGTAGCTGGTACCTGCGAGAGTGCCTCGACATGTTCAGGAACCAGGTAGGCGAAGCATATTGCGAAAGTCTTCCCAGTTTGCATGGTTGACATCATGAACAGATACTCTGGCTTGTGTCCAGGCAGTTCTGATATCCAGTGTTGTATCAGAAGCGGAAGTGGTGGTGGAGGACGCTGCCCTCCTTCAGTTCAGCCAACCATTATCGACTTCATAAAGAGCTTCGAGGGCTTCTCTGCTACACCCTACAAAGATGTCGCAGGCTATCCTACCGTGGGCTACGGACATCTGTGTTCGACATCTGGATGCACAGAGCTTGGTTATACTTACCCGATTACACAAGCACAAGGCGAAGAGCTATTAGCGTCTGATGTCCAACAGTTCGAAGTATGCTTGGGAAATGCAGTGTCAGCAGTGCGTCTCAACGTCAACCAGTACGGTGCCCTGGTGTCGTGGTCCTTCAACGTCGGTTGCGGAAACATGCAATCGTCTACTCTCGTCAAGAGGCTCAACGCTGGCGAGGACCCAAATACTGTGGCAGCTCAAGAGTTGCCTAAATGGAACAAGGCGGGCGGACAGGTGGTTTCTGGCTTGACGAGACGTCGTAAAGAAGAGGTTCAACTCTTCCAAACATCGACCAGCACTGGCGCACTACCTTGCTAGACAACATAGCGATCAGAACCGTGTCTTTCGTCAGCACAACCTTTCCACACAGCTCAAGCAGGATCTAGACGCGTGTGTGTCCGTGATCTTGTGCGTCGCGGCCAGGCAACGAGGTTGAGACCTGCGAGTCACGTTGAGGTGCGGTAGCAAGCAGCGTGCAGTACACACAAGAACATGTGAAGAGTTGTGCAGCCAAAACATGGCATCACAGTGACGCCAGATCGTTCGTGGAACAGCCAGATTCAAGAAGTGTGCAAAAGCACCATGCAGGCATCGTTCGCAGAAGTGTCTGCTGATAGCTTCAGTTCGCTATGCCAGCCAATCACCCAAGCTTGAACATGGAGAAGTACACGATTTTCCAGATATCGTCCACATGGAGCCGCATACTGACGTAGCGCAATGCCTGGTAGTTGTGGGCACATGCAGTTTTGTCAGTACAACGTGAGAAGTGATGCCATACTTTCCAAGCTGTGATGCGTTGGAGGGCATATAATAACACGCTGCCCAGTTCTCTAGACGTGCTTCAATCCTCAAACCACCACGAACACAACGAGCCTTACCAGAATCACTCAAACAATCGCAAACATGTCCGACGCACTTCGCCAAGATACCTCTGACAAGGCTACATCTGCCCTGAAGCCAGATAGCCAGAAGTCCACTCTGGAGACGATCGGAGACAAGGTGAAGGGTGCCGGTGACTCTGCTGCAGGCACTGTCCAGCCAGGTGAGAGACTCGCACCATATTAATGCTGTGTACACTTTCTAATGCAGGTATAGAGGAGTCCAAGTCGGCGACCCAGAAGGCCTCGGACGGCACTGCAAGCACCACTGACCAGATCAAGAACACGGTCGGACTTGGTGGCAGTAAGTCAATATAACTCTCGCGATAGGCCAGGCTATGACTGACTTCAACCCGCAGAGTAGGATAAGACTCGAAAGAGGAATGGCTCGCGGCTGTCTTTGAGTGAGGAGGATCTGAGGAGGGAGCCGTCGGCGATGAAGTTATGATGATCCATCTTGCTTGATGAAGTAACGAAGTTCAGTGTCGTGTAGCAGTATGAGACGCACAGAATGTAATCATGCCGTTGTTGTGTACTTTCTGTCGCTCTGCCAAGTCTGAGTACACCATGCCTGCTCTCCTGTTGTTGATTAACATTGCGTTGTATACCAGCGAACCACTGAGTCGCAGGAATGAGTTGATCGTAGGTAAAGTCGTGGAGTGAAGTGAAGTGGTGTGGTGGAGATTGACTTTCTGGTCTGTGTTGGATCAACTCTTCCAGCCAACCTCCGACTTCGCCCGAATTATTCGAGAATCTTCAAGGTCCATCGAACAACCAGCCAGTTCACCATTTGCGTCTCACAGTCATCAGTCCCTCAGGCATATCTCATCCTCCTGGTATTCTCATCTATCTCATATGTCAGCCATGTTCCGAAGCGTGCTTCCACGTGCATCTCCCACAGCCAATGCACTACCACGAAAGGTCCCCGCAAGAAGAAGCTTAAGCTCCTCGGTGTATGGCACATGTCGACCCAACAACTCCCTCCTCGCATCGTCCTCCGTCTCTTCTGCCTCTCTTCGAAAACCGCAATCGATGCGCACATTCGCCACCACCGCCAGGATGGGACGCATTGAAAGTGATGCCTTCGGCGAGCTCGAAGTGCCCGATGACAAGTACTGGGGAGCGCAGACACAGCGTTCGCTCGGCAACTTCAAGATCAATCAGCCACAAGATCGTATGCCACCGCCAATTGTGCGGGCCTTTGGTGTACTTAAGGGTGCTGCGGCAACGGTCAACATGAAGTTTGGCTTGGATCCAAAGCTGGGCAAAGCCATTCAGCAAGCTGCTAGCGAAGTGGCATCGTTAAAGCTGGAAGATCACTTTCCACTGGTCGTATGGCAGACTGGATCTGGTACGCAATCGAATATGAACGCCAACGAAGTCATCTCAAATCGAGCTATCGAGATTCTGGGTGGCAAGATGGGAAGCAAGAAGCCTGTGCACCCCAACGACCATGTGAACATGTCCGCATCGTCCAACGACACTTTCCCAACTGTCATGCACATCGCAGCAGTGCTGGATTTTGAAGAATCGCTGTTGCCAGCGTTGAAGAACTTGAAGGAGGCTCTAGCGAACAAGGCGGCACAATTTGATCAGATCATCAAGATCGGACGAACGCATTTACAGGATGCCACTCCTCTGACTCTCGGCCAAGAGTTCTCAGGATATGTCACTCAGCTTGAGTATGGTATTGCACGAGTAGAGTCTTCTCTCCCACGTCTCAGACTGCTGGCACAGGGAGGTACTGCCGTCGGTACCGGGTTGAACACCTTCGAGGGCTTTGCTGAGGACATTGCTGCCGAGGTGACGAAGCTCACTGGACACCAGTTCTACACTGCACCAAACAAGTTCGAAGCCCTTGCCGCACACGACGCCATCGTGGAAGCTCATGGCCAACTCAACACACTCGCCACATCACTCTTCAAGATCGCTCAAGACATTCGATTCCTCGGTTCAGGTCCACGTTGCGGTCTTGGTGAGCTGAACCTACCAGAGAACGAGCCAGGATCTTCAATCATGCCGGGCAAGGTCAACCCAACACAATGTGAGAGCTTGACTATGCTGTGCTGTCAGGTATTCGGCAACCAGGCCGCCACCACGTTCGCCGGCTCACAAGGAAACTTCGAGCTGAACGTTTTCAAGCCAGTGATGATTCGCAACTTGCTTCACTCTTCGCGTCTACTTGCGGATGGCATGAACAGCTTCCGCGAGCACTTGGTACTTGGCCTCGAGGCGAACGAGGAGAGAATCTCCACCATTATGAAGGAGAGTTTGATGTTGGTGACCTGCTTGAACCCAGTCATAGGTTACGATATGGCGTCTAAGGTCGCCAAGAATGCCCACAAGAAGGGTATCTCACTCAAGGAAAGCGCCATGGAATTGAAAGCACTTTCCGAGGAGAAGTTTGACGAAGTCGTTCGACCAGAACTTATGATTGCACCCAAGGCGAAGAAATAGAAGATGATTGCATGTACAGCGTCGATTCAGCCAGGCACGCTTAGACGTGAAAAAGGATATCCCATGTTGCAGGCTTCAATGTCAATTCTTTACTTGTACAACATTCCGAATCAACTGCGCAATCAGCTGATATGCACTGATGAAGATAATTGTCCCGTATGCTGCACCCTATGGACATTGACTCGACACGGATGTGTCAGAAGCACGCTGACGCATATCGAGAAAAGCGTCCCGAGTGGAACGTGGAGGCCACGCGGAGAACCCTGTCTTTGTGCATATTGGTTTGAGAACATCATAGGCTGAGTGATCGTGTTGTAGCACTCGACATTGGCTGACGTGTCGTCGCTAGGAGCTCGAGCGAAGGCCACCAGCTGTAGAGAAAGCTGTGACTGTGGCAGGTTGAAGCAGTCAGAGTCAATTCAAGAAGTGATGGCGTATCCAAGCAATGGCCTCATGTCAGCGCGTCATACTATTCAGTCTTGCCAGAGCATCTCCTGACAATACATATGGGAAGCTCCACATCCTTCTTCACCCCGCAAAGCTGTTCCTTTGACTCTGTTCAGATTGGGATGCTGATGGTAGCGAGCTTCCCAACAGGCTGTTGTAGCCCGGACGGACTGCCGGAGCTATGGGCATGAACTTCTCTGCTCTTTCTAGTCACTGAGGAGCGCCTCCCTCGGGCATGATACTAAAGCTCTTGCTCATACATACCGCATACATGTCAGGAGTCTAATCGATACACATGCTTCTCATACCACGTAGCACACAGAACTGACTGATCACGACTTCGACCCCGTTCAGAGATAATAATCATGGTGACAGAGAAGGTCCAAACAGCTCCGAGCGAGAGTTCCGGTATGTGCCCCTTACGAGGCAGCATTGACATGACAGCCAGTATCGTCACTGTCTGCTACCTGTCTTAGTCAATGCGACACAATAAGCTGCTCCTGAACATGCGAGCTTGCTGCAATGCCGGGGCAGTCTCGATATTCATCAGTAAACGATTGCTGACACCCTCATAGATGATGCCACGAGAGTCGGAGACAAGACAGAAGTCGCGCACATCGAGCAGATCGAACAGATCCACACGAACGAACGCGTGCCAGGTCATGAGAACTACTACGAAAAGAACGGACTACGCACATACGGTGACGAGGCAGACCACGATCATGAGGGACCTATGGTATGCATCATCCTCTCCATCTTCTGCTCAGCCTCCCTCTCGGACTGAAGTGGCTGCTTGATGCTAATGGACTCTAGTCCTTCGCTCGCATGATGTCGCTCGTGGCGATGGCTTTTTGTAAGCAAAGGTAGACATTCCGAGAATGTATACGCTGACAGATTCGCAGTATGGAACTATGGACGGGCAGTCAGATACCTGTGAGTAGAACCAAGAGTTGCAAAGTACCCAAGTGATCAATGTATCATTGAGCTACATTTTCAGCTCACGAAGACAGTCATCGACTATACAGATCCACATGTTCATGTTCGCTAACCCTTCACCTACCACTATAGGTCTACCTCTTCGGAGCCGTTCCTCCTTATATCTACCGTGACATCGGAGGCGTAGACAGATGGGTATGGTTCGTCCTAGCCAACCTCCTGTCACTCGCCGCAGTCTGTCCATTCGTCGGATCCATCAGCGACTTGATCGGCCGCAGATATGTGGCCATTGCTGGAGCGTGCTTCCTGATTATGGGAATGATCATCTGTTCTACGGTCCATGATAGTGAGTTGCCGCTCATATTCGAGACTCTGATGACACACTGATGTGCTTGATCGATAGTGAACTACTTTATCTGCGGAATGGTCTTTGCTGGAGTAGGCGCTGGCATCAATGAGCTTACGGCTCTCGCAGCGACATCTGAATTGGCGCCTACAGCGAAGAGGGGCAAGTATGTTGCTGTGCTGATCTTCACGATATTGCCTTTTCTTCCGTCTGTGCTTTAGTAAGTATGTCCGCTGCTTGTGAAGGTCGGTGTGGTGGCTAACAGCAGTAGCGGGCAGCTCATTGCGTACTTCTCGACCTGAGATGGATTGGTGTCATCTGTGGAGTCTGGGCGTTTATCGGATTGGTGAGTTCACTTTGAGGAGATTCATTCACTTGCACTTGATGCTAATGTGCACAGGTGATTGTCGTCATCTTCTACCATCCTCCACCACGAGTCAACTCGCAGGGAATGACCACTCGTGAGATTCTACGCCAGATCGACTACATCGGCGGCTTCCTCTCGGTTGGTGGCATGTGAGTCCAGGGCGACTTGTGACTGTTTCTGTACGACTTTCTGACATATGCCCGTCTGATGTAGGTTGCTGTTCATGATGGGAATGCAGTGGGTGAGTCATCTCAGAATGCATAAAACTGCTTCAACCATGAGCTGACATAGGTGTTCCTAGGGTGGCTACCAGTACTCCTGGGGTTCCGCGCATGTGCTTGCTCCACTCATTCTAGGCATTGTCTTCATTGCCGCTTTCTTCGTCTGGGAAGGATACTACGCGCCATTCCCAATGTTTCCCAAAAGGCTTCAACAAGACCCCCGGATTCTATCATTGACCTTGGTCATCACATTCATCTCCGGCGCCAACTTCTTCTCGATACAGATGTTCTGGTAAGAAGACAGATTCGTGTTTCTCAGAGATAGTTGCTTACTACTCTTGCAGGCCGACTCAAGCATTCAACGTCTATGGGCACGATCCTGTTGGTGTCGGCATTCGCGGTCTTCCGGTCGCGTTCGGAGTCCTTGGTGGTGCTGTGATCGTGCTCTTCCTGCTTTCCGTACTCCGTGGGCACAACAAGGAGTTGATGATCGTCTCTTCGATTCTGATGACTGCTGGATGTGGTTCGCTTGCATGCGCGAATCGAGACAATATCAACACGATCTGGGCTCTACTTTTCATTGCTGGCCTAGGCATAGGTGGCATCGTCGTTCCTGCCTCGATGTGAGCACGCCTCTTTGATGCATACTGACTGCGTTCGACTGACTGGCGACAGCATCACTACCATCATATGCTCCGACGATCTTATCGCCACAGTCGCCGCTCTTACCCTGGCCATTCGAGTCATCGGCGGCAGTACTGGCTATTGTGTCTACTACAATGTGTTCGTAAGTCGAGAATCAAGAAACTCCTCCGCCACCTCAGAGATACTTGCTGACTCTTCGGCCTGCTGTTTTAGGTGAGCAAGTTCACCAAGAACGCTGTGGAACGTAAGTATCGAAGATTCGAACGAGTGTTGAGCGCAGGCTGATTCTGCTATACTTTAGATATCGGCGGCTACATGATGACAGAGCTCCACATCACCGACGAAGCGCTAATTGGCCAAGTCATATCACTGACCGGCGCGTGCCTCATCGAGGAGATAGCAAGCCTGCCTGGAATTGCTGGCGTACCCGGGGCCTACGAAGCCATCGTCCTCGCCGGCCAGACCGCATATGCTGATTCGTACATCTACGTATATCTGGTGTCCATTGCTTTCGGTGCCATCAGTATCGTGGCAGCTCTCTTCCTGGGAGACATATCGAAGTGTAAGTGTAGGCCGCGGCTGGCATGTTGCAGGAATGTACTGATCGTTGCTAATAGACATGGATGACCACATTGCTGTCGTGATGTGAGCGAAGGTCGGGCGCGGTCGAAGTGATGCTCGAAGGTTGTTCTGCTCACACGGAACGCAGCTCGTGGGTAGCGTAAGTCGTGATAAGCTTTGCACTGCAGAGATCTGCCGACAATTAAAGCGTTCGCGAGCAAGGAGAGACTTTCCTCTACTTTCCAGCTTCCTATCACTCGCACCTGCTAGTTGAGCGCATTCGCTGTGTCCTGCAGTAAGCAGTCTGGCAGCAGGGAGTCTGCGGCTAATGCCAAGCCGGGTCGCATTGAGGCTCGTCGCACGCACCCTGATCGTCTCTGTCTGAATCCTGTACACGCAGACCACTGTCCTCGGGAAGGGCTGTTTGATCACTTCTTGATAATCGTGATGATGTCTTCATCGCCGAGTTCATGACTGAGTCCAACGCGTTGAGGTTGATGCTTGACGCTGCGGCCGTAGACAATGGCGATGCGGAACTGATCCACGATTGTCTTGTGAATGGCATTACAGAAGTCCTCCACAGTGCATGCTGTACTGCGGAGAACGACTGGAGCAGTGTAGTCAGGCATTTTGCCCTTGGGCTTGGTGTATACTCGAACCAAGTTGAGCTTCTCCCACATCTGCTCCAAGAGTTCGTCGATGTTCCAGCCATGCTCCGAGGAGATTGGACACGCATTTGGAATTCTGTACAACAGGTCCAGTTCTTCGATGGAGATGGCGTCGATCTTGTTGAGCGCGTAAATGACAGGAATGTACGCACGACTCTTCGCTTCGATCACATCGATCAAGTCATCAACTGTAGCATCACATCGGATAGCCACATCGCAATTCGCCATCTTGTACTCGTTTAGCACGGCCTTTACTTCTTCGTTGGTGATCGAGGTCAGGGTCTGTGTGGTGGTAATGGAGATTCCACCTTTGTCCTTCTTCGTGATTTTGATGTTTGGTGGCTGCTTGTTGATGCGGATACCAAACCCTTCCAATTCGCTCTCAATGACTCGCTTGTCTGTGAGTGGCTTGTTGACGTCCAGAACAATGAAGATCAAATGGCAAGTCTTTGCAACTGCGATGACTTGTCGACCTCTTCCCTTTCCGTCCTTTGCTCCCTGGATGATACCAGGCAAATCGAGAATCTGAATCTTGGCACCATTGTACACAACCTGACCAGGCACAGTGGTGAGCGTGGTGAACTCATACGCTGCCGCCTCTGAGTGCTGTCCGGTCAATCTCGACATGAGCGTTGACTTGCCCACAGATGGAAATCCAATGAACCCGACCGAAGCCACTCCAGTACGGGCCACGTCGAATCCCACGCCAGCTCCACCACCGCTGCTCGTAGGTGTGAGCAGTTCCTTCTTCAGTTTGGCCAGCTTGGCCTTCAGTTGTCCCAAATGAAACGATGTGGCCTTGTTCTTCTGCGTCTTGGCCATCTCCTCCTCAATGCCCTTGATCTTGTCTATTGTAGTCGCCATGATGGGCTATGTGTGGTCGCGTGTCGCGTACTCTGCCGTCGAGGCACTGCTGTCGGTCGTAGCTGTTGCTGTTCGCTGCACACTGCACACTTACGTTCGGTGTGGTTGTGCAGGCGAGTTCAAATTCAAAAGAGAGATCCAGTGACGCAGCATTTTAGTGGGGCAAAACTCATCACGTGCTCATAGGGTATGCTCTAATAGTCTCTTACAGTACATGTACTAAACTGAACCACTTCTACAGCGAAAAGAGTCACAAACCGCCCGTCTTCAATACAAGCTCATCATATGATGATCACGGCGACAGACCACATGCTCGATTCTCGGGACGACACTGGGCACAGATTTTGCTCCAGGTACGTTGGTCGTAGTCCCTGGACTATCCGCGCCGGCTGGTCGCCAATGACCGCAATGGTGACAGGGCATTCGTATGTGATCTGCGTACGCACTTACCTGCTGATGGCTATCTGCGCTGCTCGAAGTGCTAAGATTGCAACGAGATGCAATCGGCTCATCGGAAACGAGCGATGCACTCTAATCTGTCCACGCAAGCAGCGGTTGTGTGTGCAGAACTTGCGTTGCACAATGTTTCGACAAGCTTGCGATGTGTTGCGGTGAGGCCAATGATCGGCTCGAGCGGGGCCAGGTTGCTGTTGTTCACATGCACACCAGTCCCCAGCGAGATAGGATGTTATCGGGCGGAACAAAGCGCTTCACCGAAGTGTTTTACGCCTTGCAACTCCGACTAAGAGCAAACGTGGTCGTGACAGCAACTCGTCCATCCTCGCATTGGCTTCACCACTCTGTTTATCTCTCTCATCCTTTCAAAATCTCTTCACCACATTTTCGACAATCAACAACATAATCATAGAGTATGTCTACTCCAGCACGCCGGTCTTCAAGCAGTGCGGGGTCCGCGAAGCCAGCTTCGCTACACGACTCTGCCAGAGGCTCACCTGAGCCCCAACCGTCTCTTGACGCTTTCGGTCGTCTCGTTCAAGAGATCGAGCGCATTCTTGGTACTGGCCAGGAAATCCGAAGCGAAGAAGTCGACGTCGTTGCCCTAGAGAAGGCGATGGAGGCCTATACCTCCGACGAGTCCGAATGGTCGCAGTATGCGTTCAAAGACTCGCAGCAAAAGTACACCAGGAACCTGGTGTCGGCGGGCAACCGTCTGGGCAATCTTTTGGTGAGTGAAGAACAGATGAAGTCGAGAGACGAACAAATGCCTTGTGCCCGTCTCCTCTTCTTCCCGTTTGGGCTTAACGCTGAGCACGCCATTTCACATCTCGAGTCTCATGCCAAGGTTCAGGGTAAACGATTAACATCCATCAACTTGAACATCGAGAACAACAACAACAACAACAACAACAACAACAACGACTCGTTTGCCTAGATGCAATGGCTGACTCCATGCTGCTGTACAGATTCTCGTCTGGACACCGGGGCAACCATCTCCAGTACACGATCACGCGAGCGCCCATTGTGTGATGAAGATATTAAAGGGAGCTCTGACTGAAACACTCTACGGCTACCCTTGCGAAGTAGAATCTACAATCACAACGGACGACGCTCTGGGCCCAGGTACCGACCACAGGTGCTGTCAGAGATGTAGTGGCCAAACCAGATCGACATCAGAACTGCCGATTAAGAGGCAGTCCACGTACTCAATAAACCAGGTAGCGTACATGAGCGATCGTCTTGGGCTACACTCCGTTGGCAATCCAAGCACAGATCCGAATGACTATGCCGTGAGCTTGCATCTGTATACCGTAAGCCATTGTCCCGTCTCACCGGCACTCGGCTGGGCAGAACTCCCGAATATGGCTGACTGACACATTCTAGCCTCCCTATGCTGCTACGTTTGGTTGTTCAATCTTTGACCCGAAGACGGGCAAGAAGTCAGCGGAGAAACACAAGATGAACCACTTCTATTCTGAGCTGGGGGTAAAGATGTAGACCGAAAGATCCAGACTCTAAATCATGACAACTTCATTTGGTGGCTCGTACGAAGAGTGGCGTTACGAGGCTGTCTCCCTTGCGATGCTTGAAAGCAAGTCGGCTGTTGAGTTTGAAAGAACCTTACTTGGGCTGCTATTCGCAGGTCTCTTACCAGGAGTCTGTGAACTCAAGCACAACCTCAGCCTTATGCGAAGCTGCTGGGCACGGCTGGGTGCACAGGACAATGCTGTATACTAGCACAGGTGGTCATCAATGCAGTCCTTCATGTATTGAGAAATGTTCAGAAGTTTCACGTTACGACTTTTCCGAGAAAGCACTTCGATCTGTCAGCAACTGCCACGAGAGGACAAGGTATAGGAACGCAAGACGTCCATGCTGGTGGAGTCATGATCGATGTCGAGTTGCAAGCGAGATGTCGTCAATTGCCGATGCCTCTTTGAAATGAGTTCTCCATTGCTGGCAAGTTCATGAAATGAGGAGCAGCAGCTGCAAATGTTGTCGTGCATGGCATGGACTTCTAAAAGATTCATCGTGACCATGATTCAAGATCTGCATGTTGCTGACAGCCTTGATGCTTGGAGAATATGAGCTTGATGCAAGCCGCAGCCAGGTCCGCTGCGTGACAGACCGGGCTACTGCAACATCGTTGAAGCAGGTACAATAGCGATCTACAGCATTCGCTGCAACATTCATCGACGTTGTGCCAGCGATGCAGATGCATTGATGCCCACCAGACGTTACAGAAGCCATCATGGCTTAGGTGATACCGAGAGATCTGGGACGTTTGAAACGTCCTGTCGTGCAACGCATTGTAACCGTCGCTGAACGCATGTCGTAGTACAGTACGGCCACGACACTCAAGAGAACTTTTGGATGACTTTGAGATCTGCACAGCCCCCGTGATCCCGCGGTGGCGTGCAGAACGATGTATGCACAGATATGAATCCTCGTATGGCTGTGAGTGCAGATTCTTGGAACCTTGAAATGTTGATCGTGCTTTTCGGGAAACTATTGCCTCGAACATGATGCAGGTGTTGACGCGTCGACAGAGTCTGCAGTTCCCAATGAGCGGCGGACATGATGAACTGACCAAGACCATGAACGCTTCTGATCAGTTGACGTATCGTCTTTACTGAGGACGCTCGATCAAGCGCTGCAGCATTCAGGATAAGCGGTGCTGTCGCTGATGGAATCGACAAGTGTTGCATCATATTCAGAGCCTGAGCTAGCGCAGGCTAGCGTCCGCTACAGGTCGTTTGGTGGGACGTTTGATGGCTTATTTGGTGGAACCAGTCCTTCGGTATCCTCCATGGAGCGCAACTACTTCTACTCCTGCATATGAGAGTACCGACCTTGGACATGGTATGCAGACCCACAAGATGGTATCTGCTAACGCATTGGATCGGGAACCTGGAAATCTCAAATCAAACGGTCGATGGTGGGGTTGCTGAGCGTCTCACCTCTAAGCCATGAGGAGACAATGCCCTCTTCCACAGGTGAAAATGAGTACCGTAGACCTGGTCCGTGGTCAAGATGTGGCAGTCGTCACAGGCCACAGTGAACTGTAAGTCGTTGATGTAATTGGCAAGGAGGCGCAAGATCCTAGCAAGCTGACGCCGACAATCAATGGAGGGGAGTAGTCTTGTATCAGGATTAGAGTTGGCCGAGGAGGGAGATCCAGAATGATCAGAGCTAGCAGACTAGCAGTTCAGTAGAGAAGCCGGTCGGTAGCTCTTGCACGTAGGAGAGAATAGTGGTTGCCGCAAATGGACAGCTATTTCGAGCTGTGCCGTGGAAGCTTCATTGTGTTGTCGTGGAGCAGTGTTGCCATTCATAGCAAAAGTATGCAATTCGAGACGTTCTTCGAGCGTTCCTTCTGTCGTCAGAAGACTATTCTCGTGGAGTGAGATCTGGAGGTTCGAATAACCTCTTCTCATTGGTTCAGTTAAGGTGGACGGCCAGGTAGCGTCCGCCTTAGTGACCAGCTCTGATCTGCAGGCCCCGCGCTGTCGTGATGTCGAAGGGCACATGCATCGTCAGCTTCTGCCGGATCGTCCATCAAGTCAGCAAGGCCAGACTTTGGAGACTTGAGATACCTGTCGCGCCAAGGACAAGTCGCAAGGAAGCGTTGAGAGTCGTTGTGGGAGGGGATCGCTCCGTGTGGAGCAAAGGGTCGGCAAACGTCCAATAGCATTTCTCGACCTTCTTCGGATTCTTGCCATTTCACGATCTTACTCGTGCGTGCTCGAACTTTTTACCTTTGGATGGGCGCTAAGCTTTCGGTGTCGCTGAATGCGATGTTGCGAATGGGAATGGTCTGTCTCGGAGAATCAAGGAGATCAATTTCGTCGGCACGGCCAGAAATCGCTGATCGTTAAAGTGTGCTAGCGAGATCCTGCCTGTCCTGTCCTGTCCTGTCCTCTTCATCGCCTGTCAGCGATTCTGGTCGATCATCTCGCGCTGCCTCTGTCAGCGCAGCAGCAGTGGGCGAATTCGGTCCCGTGCGC
Organism: Sphaerulina vaccinii; assembly: GCA_022570795.1. Taxonomy (NCBI): domain Eukaryota; kingdom Fungi; phylum Ascomycota; class Dothideomycetes; order Mycosphaerellales; family Mycosphaerellaceae; genus Sphaerulina; species Sphaerulina vaccinii. Next base: position 994,966 of record JAKUDP010000014.1, read on the forward strand.
CCGCATATAGACCATCGGCAAGCTATTGCCTATAGGCTGTCTATACCGTCATTTGATGCTCTTCATCCTCCGCCGGAGGTCAGGCGTTGCGCTGCGCGGAGAATTCATGTCGGCCAGCGTCCAGCAATGGCGACGCAGAAAGCACCTTTTCTGCTGCCATTGGAGGTCGCGCAAGCCTAACGGAGTGGGAGCAAGGCCCCAGCGCCTGCAGGCGGGAGTGATCGCCAGTGCGTCTCATTGGCAGGGCGGCGTGGTCTTTGTTTCGGTCCACAAGGCCAGCGACCTGCGACCGCTCTTGTGCGCCCAAGCCGATGTGGGCACCGGCGAGACGATAGTAAGTAGGATGCCTGCTGTTCCAAAGCGGATCCACTGCACTGCACTGCACGTCTTGTGCGCTGCCGGCCACGAGAGACAAGGCATTTGGATCCACCGTGTTGCGGAGGCCTGTCGCCTGTGCTGATGATGAGGCCTGCCTACCTGGTCTGGCTGGCCTGTCTGGGACGAGACAGTGAGCACTAGGCTAGCGACCGGTTCGCTATGACGCTACCTTCCATAATCATCAATCCCACGCCGGCGAGCAGCGCTATGGGCGATCGGATTCGAAGGGCCAGGGATGCTCACACCAGACAGTGCCATCCATGCCCCCCCTTCACACGATAGCCAACTTCGCGCCGAACCGTTGATTCCGTGCGTCCTGGCATGAACCTAGAGGCCCTTAGGTAGATGTACCGCCTCCGCAACTCTCGACCTGATCTACCTCTTCCCGGCGTCCTCTGCGCCTCGACTCGTCTCCTGGAACTTGCTGCTGCTGCCACAACAGCCTGCATATGAGAGCCACGGTTGCCATCAAGAATGCCCCTCAGTGCCCAACCGCTGTCCAGTCCTGGCTCGCATGTTCCCTTTGGCCCTCCCGAACTCACTGCATAGCTGCAGGCGCCGTCCTGCCGCCGTAAGCCCAAGCCACAGGCGTGTAAACCTGCGGCACTTGCGCGCGAAGTCCACTACTACTGTCACTTCGCGGGACGACAAGTGCCAACACTCTGGGGCCTACGCTGCCTGAGGTGGCGTTGAATGATCGATGCTATGGCTGACGATGAACGCAACACAGCTTATCGATCGTCGCCGTCGAATCACTGGCATCACTTTCCAACCCATCCTCATTCACATCACGGCACGCCAGCACAGGAATACCAAGGATTCAGCTTCACTTCTCCTCAGCTACCCATGGAGCCAAGTGCGTTCGCCAGCGGCGTGCAACAACGACCGATGCATCACCACTTGCAACCGCTCGTGATGCCGCAGTGGCCATCGATGCTGAGCAGCCAGGCACACAACTTATATCAACCAATGTATCAGCAACCCATTCAAACTATGCAACCGATGTCAGCTGGACCGCTGATGACTCCCATATCAGCAACGTCGACGAAGTCGACTTCGACGCCGCGCAAGACGTTGACCGATCTGGATCGGAAACGAATGTGTCAATATGCAGAGGAGCATCCCAACAGCAAGCAGACTGAGATTGGAGGTACGTCCTTGTCAGAAGTTGATTGACGTGAGGGTATGCTAACTCGTTGCTAGCCATCTTTGGAGTTGAACGAAGGTACAATTGGACACCTGAACACGTTCGACGATCGATGCTGACCCCTATAGTACCGTCTCCAAAGTGTTGCGACAGAAGGAGAAGTACCTCTTCCAAGATGATGGCAGTCGCTCACCGGTCAAACGCGCCAAAGGAAGAAGTCCTGACATCGAGCGTGCCCTCGCTGTTTGGGCGAAGAACCAGGTACGTCTGCGGTGCGCCGACTCGAGAGAGTTACTTGCTCACCACTCAGTACAGGAGAAGAAAGGGAACCCACTGTCCGACGAGCTCATACGAGCTCAAGCAAGGGCATTCGCAGCGACGACGACTACTCCGGACAACCATGTAGCATTGAGCTCGAGCTGGATCGAGAAGTTCAAGCTCAAGAACAACCTCCTGGGCGCAAGATCACGTAAAACGTCCCTTGACCCTGACCAAGCAGCAGCTGCCTCGTCCTCTTCACACACTCCAGGAGATCATTCTCCCGCGTCGCCGTCGGGACTGGGCTCTCCATCACCCATAGACTTACACAGCACTCAGAGCCACGAAAGTCTAAAGCACGAGAACACAGACGAGTATCTCGACTTTAGCAGCAATAGACACGGGCCATACCATACACAGAGCACGACATCACTTCACAGCGCATTCACGGATACTGCCCCATCATCATTCTCTCCAGGGCCGCTGAGCCCGACCACATCTCCATTCTTCACGCCCGACTCCGGGACGGCACCATCGCCATTCGTACCTCCGCCATCACACGCACGACCCATTCTGGTAGCGCCGTCGAATACGGACTCCCATCGACCGCGGAGCCAGACATTTCCACGCTTAGATCCAGCTTACATGACCAGTTCAGGGGAAGCAGGGACTCCCAAGTATAGCAACAGTTCAAATCTGGATTCACCTATGCAGGAACCACCAGACCCTTTGACGAGTCTTGATGAAGCGATGAGTATGCACGATCCAGAGAGCCGCCCACCAACCGTCACGCCGTTGGACACGATGCGACCGCCTCCACTGCCATCGCACGCAGCCAGACGAGAATCAGGGCCAATACCAGGATTAGCACAAGGAACGACGCCTGAAGAGGCCAGACAGGCACTGCAGGTTGTCTTGAGATTCTTCGAACAACAGCCCCATGGCTTTCTGGACTATCACGAAAGTTTGACAATGGGAAAGCTCATGGAAAAGCTCAAGCTGCAATCTCGCGCGAACAGCTGATCGATACTCACGATGAGAATGATATCACTTCACTTTTGAGCTTGCACGCTCACATTGTTACAATTGTACTTTGCTTTGGGATGGTGTATGGATTGTGCATACTTGCATACTGCATCAACGTGGAATGAACACAGGATGATGCACGAAGGGGAAAAATTAGACGGCCAGTCCGCTCAGGCGGCACAAACGGCGCAAAGGCACACTGTTGTGGAAGCAGCTTTTCGACCATTGTATTGTTATGCACACTAGCTGGACGACAGCCATAGATGCCAGTGAAACCATCATCGGACGACCAGAACGTCCCAATAGTCTGGGTACCTCACTCCACTTCACGTCCATTTCTTACTCACAGCCAGCTCTTCATCTCGGCAAGATGCCAACTCTGGAAACAATCGAGCCACTAGAAGCTCTACGATACGCACGACAAGGTGCTTATTCAAGTATGTATGAATGAGCAGGTCCAGCTCAGACTCGACATCAGATCTCATTTGATCGATGTCTCTGGTGGCGAAGAAGCTCGCCCGCACACCGGCAGGAATGGAGTCAACGATAGCCACGGCACATTCGCGCTTTATTTGGACCGTTTCGTGGTCTGTAGGCGGTGTGCGTGCAGGCGCGAGTACATTGTCGGGAAAGATAGCGCTTCGGGCAGCTTGGAGAACGGTCGGGATCCATCGTGAGTTGAGCACACGTTCGTGGACCTGCAACGAGAATAGCCTGCATACACATATGTCAGTACGCTGTATTGTGTCTGACTTTGGCAAATCAGCCAGATTGCGTGCATATTCCAGTGTCAAGCTGATGGGACAGGCAAATGTCCGCAACGTTCCAGAGTTGAACCAGGATCAGTTCCGTAGCTTGACTGGTCTGCGCATCGTTTCCTGCTAGTGAACGAATGAAGTGCTGAAAGAGCTGTATCGCGATATCACTGGTGCCCACAGCAACTTCGGCAGCAGACCTGTATCGAAGGTCCGGTCCACTCGCAGAAGTGGCCGTTTAGGTTTGGGCCGCGATAGCGGCGCCGTGAGCACAGACGTCGACGATCATCCTAGTTCGCGATGGGCCGCACCGGCAGCCGCATGGCATGTGTGCCGACAAGTCTGGCGGATTGTGAAAGCAGACCACGGTTGACAATGCTTCGTGTTGCGTAGCTACACAGCTGCTGAGACACTCATGATTGGGCGATCATGGTGTGAGCTTGGAACCGAGTTGTTGAGTGCGTAGTGGTAGTGTTTCACTGAGAGCAAGCGGAGGATTTGTGCATCAGCAAAGCGCTTGGAGGTCTTGTCCTGGTAAGCGTGCCAAGCGACATGCACAAGAAACACCGTTTCCAGTAGCATAGCAGTCTGTAGCATGACATTGGCGGATGTCAGGATCATATGACCGTGAGACCATGCACGCTGCCGGCGTGGCTTTTCGCTTGGACGAATGAGGGGGAGCCATGCAAGGGTATGCAGCCTCAGAGGACTGACGTTGGGACCCTCGACAGAGTCGATAGCTCGTGATATGCACGCCCGTGGGCATTGCAGGTAGGTGCAGAATGGGATGAAGAATGGGCGGTAGGAACTCACCTGTCCAACCTGCTATTGGTGCAGCAAATCTGTCCTGGTCCATACAGCGCCAAATGACGAAGTAGTGATAACATACCAGACAGCCATGGCGCGCGTTTTCTCAGCATCAGCAGCTCGGACATGCAACCCCAGACGTGCATATCGATGATGGGTCGCGTCTCAATACTTGTGTGTATGCCATGCGTCTCGTCGAGGCTTGGTAGAGAAGCAGCGGACTTTCCGGTCGATCCGCCTAGTGACTGCAAGGGTCGTAACGCGCGTGCCTGGATCGACGAAGCGTGCATGATTGCAAGGCAGGCGGAGCGCACGAAAAGCCATAGCATCATAACGAGTTGGATGACGGCCCAAAATGCACAAATGACCATGTCAAAGCGCTGTCGTAGCCACTCATAACGACGAGGTCTTGCCGATGCAGGTGTATCACCTGAGCGTCGATAGTCGCCCAAGCTGTCGGTAGAAGAGTTTGTCCGTTCTTGATGAGCCCCATGCGGTCGCAGTGCACGCAATAGCTTCGTTATGCCGTCCCATAACAGCCACGGTTCGCAAGCCTTGCCACATATGCCATTGTGGAGAATGAGTTCCGAGAATATCTCCGAGACCAACACTTCTAGACACGGATTCTGCAAATCCTCTGGCGGAAGGAGTAGAGGCAAGAGTCGACTTATCAGAAGTAGGCACCAAGCGACCTCACTGTTCCGCTGTTCGCTGGCTGCTTCTGCGCTCGATGGGGCAGGATCGAGAGCCACGTGGGGCCGCAAGGCTTGATATCGCAGGCACACTTCTGCGGCCGTAAGTCGTGTGCTCTGCGAGCTGCAAGAAGTACGAACCGCTGCCGCGAGTTAGCGCGAGATGTACTGACCAATACGGCTTCAATGCTCACCATTGATATGCTCAGTTAGTAGTTCAGGAAGCTCATCGAGCAGCAAGTTTTCCAGATCGACATGGCGGAGACGCTGTTCAAGCTCTCTTGTGCAGTGCGCGATGATTTGCACGATCCAAGCCACAAATTCCTGATCGGATGTGATGCGATTGTACCATGCCTGGACGAAAACATTCAAGATCACCGCAATGAAGGCATATAATTGGACGTCGACCTCGTTCGAGCTAGTGAGTGGCGGCAAGAGCTGCTCGAGTGGCTCTGTGGATGGTTCGTGAGCAGTTGAAGTTGTCGTTGAAGCGGGCTCCGGAGCTGTCGCGCATAGTACGCGTTTGATATATGCCGTCGTAGCCTCGTCGATGTTTCGCTGTGTCGCGTCCCTGTACTGCTGTTCACTGTTGCTGAGTCCTGCGCGCTGTTGTGGTTGCATCGAAGGGCGTGCAGTGGCAGCGCCTTGGGCCATGCTAAGTTGCAGTGATCCTCCAGATAGCCGCCACCATTGTACGAAGCCTCGAAGTAAATCTTCTCTGAGGCTTGCCAATGAGACGAAAATGAAAGATGGAAGGTTTTGTTTGCAACAGTAGGAGAGGTTGAGTTTCACGAACGCCAAATGACGCCAAGAAGCGCCAGTCAAACCTTCCTTTCATCTTCGCTCTGCCACCTCACAACAACCACCAGCAGCAGAGAAGGGCTTGACGTATTGTCAGACTAACAATAATTCAGAACAGAGAGGGCATTCTTCCGATGCAATATTAGCAAATCTCTCTGCAATCTGGAACATACTAGGTGGCCAAAAGTAAAGACAGAGTGTGCTGGCAATCTTCATTTTCCTCGAGCCTTGCACCATCTACTTTAGCGGACGAAGGATCGCTCGTGAGAATGGCCACAACCACGCAGGATGAGGTGGACAGTAAGTCGGCGGCTATCCCATTGTTCGCCAATCACTGATCATCCCAAGAGGAACTCCGCGCCATCATCACCAATCTATACATTGTGATGTGCCAAGCGCATGATTATCAAGGCTCGAATACGAATAAGGCAATGCAGGAAGAGATGTAAGACTTGCTTGCTCCCAGCATATATATGCTCGACGTGCTCACAAGTTTGCAGAATGACCTTGATCAAGAACCTCAAGAGCCTCAGCCAGAAAGCACAGCTTCTACCCACACATCTACCTGTGGAGATTATCAATTACGTCGAGAACTCGCGTAACCCAGACATTTACACTCGGGAGTTTGTCGAGCTTGTCATGCGCTACAACCAACAGCTGAAAGGCAGGAGCGAAGGCTATGGCCAATTTCACGACATTCTCGCGGAGACCATCATCAGCGCGATCCCCGACATGGCAGCGGATGTAAGGAAGGTTGCTGCTGCATCTGGAAGGTCGATGGGTTAGAGAACGACGAAGGAAGCACCAAAAGCTCCTGGTGCAGACAACACTTCTGCCATTCTCACAACAACGAGCTCGATTGAGGATGATTTGGCCACCCTGCACATGAAACCTTGGTGGAAGAGCTTGCGCAAGCTCAGTGTGCATAGAAAGTACAAGATCTTCGACTATCGTGGAAGGAGGAGTTGTTTTGGGACCCACTGGGAAGCCGCCCTGACATGACTTTAAGTTGTCAAGTCCTTCACCAAGCCACCAGGCTCAAGCTGCGCTCTCGCCACAATTGATGGACAATCTTCTTGGTATACTGGAGATGCCACTCCCGGCCCGAGCACATTCGAGCAGGTCTACTCTGCTTCGAAATCCGCAGAGGTCTTATAATACAGCAGGATCGAGAAGTCGAGGTTTCACTAACAGTACCAAGGATCGATTGAGATGCTGCAGCAAGTAGGTGGAGTGGAGGTTAAAGGACTAGGACGCAACTCTGCAGCGCAGAGAGAAGACTGTAGAAGCCGGCTATCGGCGCAATTCAAATGATGAGTTCATACTGCTGCATAGCCTCACAACTATGATGAAGTTGAAGAGAGTGCTACTTTGAACCCTAGGCGTTGTGAAGTAGCCAGATTCCTGTCCCCTGAGTAGCTCATCTGTTTCCCAAGCCCACTCACGCATCCTATCGCGAGCACCTAATGGTTATCGTGAAGCTTCCGATGTGGATTCGAGTAGTGACAGTGATGGCGGAGTGGTATACATATGTGGCATGCAATACACGAGGTGTAGGTGGATATGTGAAGATGGAGCAAGACGCTGACTCAGCATTTGTTGATCTGTTGTTTTGATCGCGAAACACAGCTCATCCTCGATAGCAACAAGCCATTGAATTGTGCACCGACGCGTTGAATCCCGTTCTCGCCGCGCTATCGCCACTCTCTATGCTACTCGACAGCACATTACCAGTATAGATCCAGGCGACATGTCGCGCTTTTCGCGAGGACGAGCTGCTTCGCCCTACGACGACAACGTCTTCGCGACTGCCACCGAGACGAGCTTTCAGGAACAAGACTTGCTGCACTCGACACCGCAGCGCGACGCGTTCCCGCTCCACTACGACCAGCACCCCTCGCCCTTGCGATCCAGAGACGGCGGCGACAATCAGGACACGCTGGGCAGCACGGAAATGTCCATTGAGCTGGGACGAGGCGTCAAGCGCTCGCAGCAGCACGACTTTGCTGACATGTCGTCAAATGCCGTCTTTAGCTTCGAGCACACGCCGCCGCTCCAGTCGCGGACCAACAGTCAGCGTCAGCCAGAAAGTGCCCTGAGGAAGCAAGCCTCAGTGCGAAGAGCCACAGAATCAGCTAGAGCGAATGATGCTCTCAAGAGGACCAACACCGGCCGAACCGTGTCGGAGACACTGCCTCGACGTCAAGCTGAGAACGAGCCTGTCCAATCCACGGCCACCTTCACATTGCGAGGATCTCGCTTTGCTGGTGTGCGGCAAGTCTCGTCCCAATACAATGTGCCTAGACATTACAGTGCTGAGGGCGGCCTTGAGCATACAAATCACACACCACGAAGAGCTGCAGCTGGAAATCCTACTGTGCAGTCCGCGACCTATACTTCCGGCCAATCGTTCATGCTACCAGATCTACCGAACATCACAGAGCTCGTATCGGGCAGGAACGAGGGCACACCGCTGGTGAAGCGTACGACGACTTCTCGGACACGCTTCGTCTCTGGCACTCATCGGGCTGTCAACGCTCTGTCCGTTCCACAAGACGAGCAAGCCATATTCGCATCTCTACAAGTGCTAGGCGATAGAGTCGCTCAGCTGGAACTAGAGAAAAGCGAGGCGCAGAAGCATGTCGAGGAATACCAGCACGAGGTTGTCGAATTGAGGGAGCAACTCGGTGGGCAGCGGCCAGACAGTGGCATCGGGTCAGAAGATGATGACACTGCGCAATTGGCACGTTCGGACAGGGCGAGGTTACAGGCAAAGATCACAACCGCCGAGGAAAGACTGCACAGATCTGAGCGGAAATTGAGCGTATCCGAAATCACTGTCACTCGCGTCAGCAAAGAACGCGATCATCTGATTCAACAACTGGCTGCTGCCTTCTTCACAAACGAGGAGCTAGAGAAGGAGAATGAATCTTTCCGATCAAGTATTGACGATGTGCTCGCGGAGAATGACAACCTGAAAGCTCGGCTACAAGAAATTGAGGAACAGAACGCCCACTTGCGAGTTGAGCTTGAGAATCGAAGGTCGACTCAACCGCAAGAAGCGACCATATCGCGCGAAGCGAGTCGACGACGGTCAGGAAGTAACGTCAGGCATGAGGACATTGCAGATGGCCTTACGATAAACAGCACTGTTCGTAGCAGGAGGCAAAGCCAAGACGTGTTCGAGGATCTCCGTGGCCGCAGTAGCCGCCAGCTCAACGACACAGCGAAGCAGAGTCTTGCATCGAGAGTACAGCGCGAGATTCAGAAGCAAAGAGCTGCAGCTTTGTCAACAGCACGAGACTCACATAACGGCGGCGAGTCCACTCATCCGCGCTCACGATCAAGATCAAGATCACAGCACCAAAGTCGGCAAAGCATGATGGACCAAGACACTACTAGGTCCAGGCGTGCTGCGTCGTCTACCCGGAGAGATCCGTGGTTCACTGCAGAAGCTACAAATCAGTCTCAGCAGTCTTCGAAATATGTCCAGAGGTTTGAGGAAGATCTCACTCAACTCACAGATATCGATTCTATCGATGTAGCAGACTTGCGCCGCAAGCTCGAGGATGAAATGCGAGCTAGGCATCGCAAGCAGCCTGTCCGGGCTCAAAGTGAAGCAAATCTCACTGCGCGTTCCACCACGCAGCACTCCATCACGCGCAAATCCTCACTGAGGGATGTCACTGCCGGCGCCATCGATAGCATTGTTCCAAATGGTCACACTAAAACAGTCCGAGTGCAATCGCCACACACTGCAGATGAGATTTCTCACTCTGGTCACGACGACATGTCCTCGTTCAGCAACATGAGCCGCCGCCGGCGACGTTCCTCAGCAAGTGAAGGTCTCACATCGGCCTTTATAATTCCAGACATCACTGTTGCTGTGGACCCAGTCTCCATGCCCGTCCCCGTCACCGATCGACCAGCGTACAATCCTGACGCTTCAAACATGACCGTCCGTCCGTCACAGAGCCCGGTACTTGCTCTGTCGACCGTCGTCAAGCACCTCGAGGACGAAATTGCTCAACTCAAAGCTAAACGCGACATTGAGAACAAAGCGTACACTGCGCATGATCCGGCACTGGGCAAGCGTGCTCGTCTTGCTTGTGTGGAAAGGATCGATAGCTTGACAAAGGAGATCGAGAAGAGAAGTGACCAGGTGTATGCGCTGTATGATGTTTTGGAGGCACATAAAGATGAGGTAGTGCAGAAGCAGGCGGCAACAGCTGATGATGCTGGGGATGAGAGCGAACTTGGATTTGAAGGCTTCAGCGAGATTGCCAACAGCGAGGATGAGAGCAGAGAGCTTAGGATTTGAAGGACGGCAGTTGCACTTTGGTCTTATGATATGCTCAAGCATTGATAGCGCATTTGGCGAGGAGTCTGGGCTGTAATGGGCGGTCTTTGTCGGTATGAATGCATTGAACGATCACAGTGCTGGGAGAATGGTCATTCTGTCCGTTCGTCATCACGTTTCTCATTTCTCCTAGTCCGAAGTGCTATCCGATTGTGACTGATATGGACTCTTACTTCCACCGTGCGTAAAAGTGATATACTTCTCAAACATTGCGTAAGCTCTGTGCTAACTCTGCTGTACAGAGATCAAGTGTCTTTACGGCTTCGTGCAGCTCTCATCCTCTTTTACCTGTCCGGGCTGTTGTTCTTCTGGAGATGCACCTTTCTTCGGAGGTTGCTTTGCTCCTGAGAGACTGGCCGACACACTTCCAGGTACCGCAAACTCCTTTGCAGCTATGGAAAGCAACGCGCGCAGTGTGTAATAGGCATCATTACCAGCGTTGTGAAAATGCTCGGCCGGGATCTCTAGTGCGGTCAATAAGTTTCGCAAACTAGGTCTCTGCTTCTTCGACGTTGCCGCGATGGACTGGGTGTCGATCTTGAGGTTAATGTTGGCCATATCAAGGGCATCGATTCCCAGCAGGCTCAAATACGCAATATCGTTCTTGAGAGCATGGCCTACCAGAACGACATTGGGCTTGTTCAGCTGAGCTTTGCCGCTTGGATTCTCGAAGATCGATGTGAGAACTGTGGTAGCATCTGGCAGTTTGAGCCATGTACTCTCACCAAAGGCAAAGGCTTCTGGATTGCCTTTGGAGAAGCGTCCGTTACGAAGATGGCGATGTTCGTCGATGCCTAAAAGTAGTAGGTAGAAGGGTTAGCAAAGATCTGTGAAAACACAGGTTGTCTCAATCAACGTCTGTCCTCAAGCTCAGCACCCGAGTGAGCGAGAGCTTGGTGAGACACATAATTGAGCGCATGCCTTCTATCTACTACTTTGCTTACGGTAGTGCGAGGCTTGTATATATGATGCCCATGATTCTGAATTACCGGCTGGCAGCTATGTATTGCGTTAGTATATGATCAATCAGAGAGTTGACGACTGACATGGACTTACACTGCATATATCCCGTGAGTCGACATAGGATAACCCAATTTCGGTGACCTTCTTATGGTCGAACTCATATGCTTCACAGTCAACGGAAAGGAGTATGGTGTCCCGGAGCTCCTCGGTGAGAACCACCTTGTTGAGGCCGACGATGGTATGCAGCTGCTTCAAGCTGGCCGTGGGCACATTTCGCATACCCTTGCTCATGGACTACTCAAAAGCAGACGCTGCGCAGATAGTTCTAGTCCCTAGCCTTGTGTACTTTCTAGTCTTGTGTATCGGGAATCTTGCTACTAGTCGTCAGGTACTGGACCCGGAATGACTCGAGAAATGTGATGTCGAAGGTGAAGATGAAGGGGAAGGTGCATATACTCGAAGTTCACGAGGGCAGAATCATATATGGAGTACCCAGTATGCACGCGGGTAATAATTGGTGTTGTCAAATAGTCGAATGACGATGTTTTCAGACGTTCTGAGAATGTCGGTTTCTGCACTAAGTAGCAGCCACGACGATAGGCTTGCTCTTGGCTAGCACTTGGCTATTATTTTTGTCTCCGACGGCCACTGCGTGGAGCTTCTTCTTTGCGCCTCCGGCGAGCTGTTCTGCATTGTTTTGGTTTGTATATGCGAATATCTCCAAACGAAAGTCTTGGCAAGTTGTAGAAAGTCAGGTGTGTAAATTTACGTATGCACGCGAAGACCACGGGGAAGCCAAGCAATGGAGAGGACACGCAGCACAGCGAGACGACGAGACGAGGCCGAGACATGCAGAATCTGTGGTACACGTAGGAAAGAAAAGTCGGCGATGGTCTTGCCAGTATCCCAATAGATACTAGTATCATTGTACATAGATTCCTCTTCCACGTACTCGACATCATTACCTCTATCACAAGCTCTGCCGTGAACCGCAGGGTCCGAGGCGTCGCAGGTGAACTAGGATCATACTGCTCTAGTACGAGTGAGGTAATCGGCCGTTCACCACACGAATCGCGCTAGCCTGTGCTCTACTTCTCTCCGAGCCTCGTGTCACGACTATTATAGCACTGTCCATACGGTACAACTTGCAAAGTCGCACTCTGTCTTCCACCATTTCATCCGCGTCCGCCTCCGAAAGAGAGGAAACGAGCACCCCAAGCGACAGAGACATTCGAGGACGCCACATTCGCACACGCCACGGGTCGACTTCTCCGACACCTCCTTGCTTAAAGACTCCATTGCCTCCGCCCAGCATTGGCAGTGGCATTGACCGGCGTTGTGCAGGACGACTTGGTTCCTTTCTTCCCTGATCACCAGTTCTACATCACTACAGGTGCTGTCCAGCCCGCGAACACAGCAAAAGCGAGCGCCGCTGCGTTTCTCGGGTGCGTCTGCACACCCTGAAGCTCACAACCGCCCACAAGTCATTGACAGATACATACAGATCGACCCGCGCACCTTCTCGACCCTCTCTCTCTTCGCTGCGCGCCCGTGATGGATACTGTCGCAAAATGGGCTGTGGTGGGTGCAGCAGTAGCGGCGGGCACCTGGTACTACACTTCCACAGGCAAGAAGGGCCAGAAGCCAATTTCGGTGCAGGAAGTCAAGAAGGAGAGTAAGAAAGCTGCTCGCAAGGTACAGAACGCTGCGCAGAACTACGCAGACAAAGCCGTCAAGACTGTCGCCAATGCCAGCACTGCGAAGTCGACCGACAACCAGGACACCACAGCACAGCCAGGGGCATCAAAGAAGCGCAAAGCCAACACACAGGCTGCCTTGCAGACGAGCGCTGCTCCTGTGTCCGGGAGGGACGATAAGGATGACGACGACGCCCAGTCCAACCGACAATTTGCAGAGCAAATGAGATTAGCCCAAAAGGGAGTCGATGTCAAGAAGACGGACAGAGGAGACACCCGGGTCAAGACCGTCAAGCCAAAGGGGCCTCAGGTCAGCTCACCTGCTCTGGACTCGAGCTCCTCGCAAGCTGAGGATGATCAGTGGTCGCCAGCTGCAGGCTCGTCAACACTCAAGTCCAGCGGCGTTGATGACATGCTGGAGAAGGAGGCACCAGGGCCAAACTCGCTACGTATCACTGCGCCAACCCAGCCAATCAAGGAGCGAGTCCAAAAGCCCAAGAAGGAGGAAGTCGTTGAGACCAAGAAGCAGCGCCAGAACCGGAAGAAGCGCGAGGAGAGACAGGCTGCTGACGCCGAGGCTCAGGCGGCACAGAAGAAACTCGAAGAGCAGCAGCGTCGTACTGCGCGCATTGCGAGAGGCGAACCAGCCAAGAATGGTATTCCCATCGCACCAGCTCCAGTGGACAACCCTTGGAGCGAGTCCAACGCCCGGGCTGAGGCACAGGTGGTAACCTCAAGCAATCAGAATCAACTGCTTGACACATTTGACGTCGAGTCCAACAGCAGCTCGAATGCTGGCGAGGGGAAAAGCACTGCTGCCACGTCCACCACAGATCAGGCACCTACGATCACAAATGCCGAAGAAGGCGATTTCCAGAAGATCATTGAGGAGAGTAACCTCGAAGATGGATGGACCGACGTCAAGACTTCGAAGAAGGCGAGAAAGCAGCAGGTCAATGGCGATGTGACTCCCACACAGGCAGCGGCAGTCCCAAGCCAGACCAGCAAGAAGAGTGCCAAAGTCAATGGCAGGCCTACTGGCTTTGGTGCTTTGCAAGATGATGCGGAATAAGCCATGGTCTTTGCATTGGCCGGCATCTTTCCGTGCCTTGTGTTGAGGGCGAGCATACATTGCACTATCCCATTAAACAGCCATGATCGAGGAGTGGCGATTGGTTCTCTTCTGACTCACTTTGCTTGAACGGTTCTCAAGCATGATGGCGTTTGAGCGTTTTTTTTTCTGTAGTCATCGTTGCGAGAAGTTTGGAAGAAAAGAAAATGGCGTGAGCAGAAGCAGAAGCAGATGCTGCGCATAGACAGAGCGCAACTTGCAGAAAGCAGCAGTAGGTTGGATGTCACCACAGGTCTATGGCATCCAGTCTTGTATTGGAACACGCTTGCATTGAAAAGGCAAGGAGGGAGACATGTAGCATCTCCGGAAACCAAACCAAATGCAAAAAGGCTATACAGATTGTGGCAGCATAACGGAGGCATCCATAGCCACCAAATGAGTGCTTACCGGCGTTTTCAGCAGTAGCTTGTCTTGGACCCACCATCGTTGTGAAGAAGCCGCAGTGTCTGTGTTAGTGATATAGTATAAGACTACCATATGTAAAGTAGAAGCTGTCGGCAGCATATGAGAGGCGGAGTAACAGCAAAAGCTGACAGCGCCATTGAAGCATTGTTGGGTAGATGCAATTCAAGGCGCAAATACGAGAGCATTGTGTAATTGTGCAGTATTCTTTGTTGTGGTTCATCTTCAACCGGATATGACAGGGTTGTCGGTGATCTGCAGTGTGGAAGGCCACTTGTTAGTACAGAAATAGAGTCTCTCCCCACTACATCTCCCCTTACATCAGAGTCGCATCCACCGAATAGTCCATTTCGTCTCTATCTACTCTTCCACAAGCAACTGTCCAGCTCGAGCGAGGACAGCAGCCTGTGCCACCCAACTGCTGAAAGAGACCGAGACGACACTCCTTTCACCAGAAGACAGCCCCTCGAAACAAAGTGAGGACAGCTCGAGTGCAAGCTGTTCTTTACCAGTGGCAGCTACCACAAACGATATATTCGACCTTCGCAAGCTGCAAGTGCGACCTACCACACTCTCGAATAGTCAAAACCACGACTACTAGCTCCTCTCCTCTCGCCACTGAGCCTCACAACGCACTCTACAACAGACTGGGCAGTGCACAATGGCTCAGATTCGAGGAACGGCAGGTTACCACCTCGGCAACAACAACGGAGGCATGATGAACAATAACTTCGGCGGCGGGCCCTCATCGTCCTCAGCGACCAACGACCCATCACCCCTCGACGCCATCCGCGAGCAAACGAGTAAACTGGAAGATTTGCTAGACACCTATTCGGACCCGATCAAGCCGTACTTGCCAGCAATCGGACGTTTCCTCATCGTCGTGACGTTCTTAGAAGATGCGTTGAGGATTATGACTCAGTGGAGTGATCAGTTGGAATATTTGCATACATATCGATACAGTGAGTACCATCACATACTCGGAATGGGGTGGGAATGGAAATGCTGACTAGGATTGTGATTGACAGTGCCATGGGGAATCAACCACCTATTCCTAATCATCAACGTACTCGCCATGACCGCCTCTTCCATCCTAATTATCGCACGCAAATACTCCGAGTACGCCGTAGGAGGTCTCATTGGAGTCGTTGTAACGCAAGCACTCGGCTACGGACTCATCTTCGATCTCAACTTCTTCCTGCGCAACTTGTCCGTAATGGGAGGTCTGATCATGGTTCTCTCCGATAGCTGGGTGAGGAAGAAGTTCGCCCCTGCAGGTCTGCCTACATTGGATGAGAAGGACAGAAAAATGTACTTCCAGCTCGCTGGTAGAGTACTGCTCATCTTCTTGTTCATTGGATTTGTGTTTGCGGGAGAATGGAGCTTTGGGAGAGTGGTGGTTATTGTCATTGGTCTTGTGGCCTGTGTCATGGTGGTTGTGGGTTTCAAGGCGAAGTGGAGTGCGATTGTGCTTGTGATGATTCTGAGTGTGTTTAACATTTTGGTGAACAACTTCTGGACAGTAAGTACAACTCTACTCATGCGGCTGGATTATGCTAATCAGATTGCTACAGCTACACCCACATCACCCACACAAGGATTTCGCCAAATACGATTTCTTCCAAATCCTATCCATTGTCGGTGGTCTGCTTCTCTTGGTCAACATGGGTCCGGGACAGGTCAGCTTTGACGAGAAGAAGAAGGTCTACTAGATGACGAATATGAGGTGCTGAGACAGCACTCAAAGTATGAATTATGTCTCGGAATGCGACACCGAGATACCCGGTCGTTGGCTGCAGTTGGACACAACGAGAAGAAGATAAGAAGAAGCAGGGAAAACAACGCAGCTTGAGATGCTGCGTTAATGCACCCATGGAGCACGCCAGGTGGTAGATGGATACAATCAAGTAAAAGCTCTGCATACAACTACCGCCCATTGTGGAAGATCTCGGCCATGAAGTGAAGTGAAATCCGTTCTGTGAGTATGTGACAGGGACTCGCACGCTTAGTCTAACTCCCATGCGAAGCACCACTCTTCCTACGACTTCTATGCCCAGTATCCTCACCCTCATCAGCCATATAAGCAGGCTGTGGAGGCAGCGCGATCAAAGCTTCCTTCTCAGCAAGACTAATTTCTCCAGCAGCATCAGCACCTCCTTTCTTCTTTGAAACATGCACCCAGGCCTCCGCAAGCGCATTCTCAACAGCCATTCTCATTTTCAAAGCACAAAGACTAGGCCAAACACATCTCTCACCCTTCAAGATCCAAAAATCCACCTCTTCTTTCGATGGGTTCTTGAGCATGCGTCTCCAATCCGTGATAGTCAATTCCGGCACGAGAGTGAATTTATCTCCTTGGATTCTTTCATCGCTGAGGATACGGCTGATATTCGCTGGGAGAATACCAAACATGTCGGCAAGTCCGAGAGTGTGTTTTAGTAGGCCTGTTAGTAGACGTGGAAGCCAGCTTCGGTCTTGGCCGCGTACGTAGGGTAGGGAGGGTTGGATGAATGGTGCGAGGTAGGGACGTGCTTGGCAGATTATGAAGTGTTCTACGTTGAACTGTTGGCGTAATCTTCGAGTTGGATGGTCCCGAGCGAGACGAGGTCCGGTCCTTTGAGAAGAAGGAATGGTTTCGTGGGTTGGTGTGGTGATGGTTATGGTTTCGATGCTTCCATCGGGATTCTTTGAGAGTAGATAGATTGGTGTTCTGCTCTTTTGGTAGACGATGTTGGTGACGTGTGATATCATGGCTGCGGAGCGTACGAGCACGTTCGGTGCAGTGAGGTGGTTCATGAGACTCGGGATCTCTTCAGTCGGCGGCGAGACGACGATATTGAGTATGAAACCAGTACGTTGGTAGGCTTCGGCAAATGTGATGTCTCCCACGTTGGCTCTGATGCACTCATTGAGCACATCTGGATCGAGGAGAAAGCCTTCCATGGCTAGTCTTTCGATTCTGCGCCCAAGTATGTTGAACCAGTTCGGCAGTATACCAGTTGGAGCATCCTTGCCAACGAGCTCCAGCTCTTCAGCGTTACGTCTCTTGGCTTCAGATGATGATGCTGCGAAAGCAGATAGATCAAGCCTCTCTCCGGACAGCAAAGCTGGTAGCTCTTCTCTGGTATGTATGCCTACGAGTGCGGCCATGAGGGCTCCAGTAGCAGTGCCAACAATCACTCTAGGTAAACAGTCCTCTTGTAGCAGCGCCTTGACAACACCAAGATGACAAAGACCAAAGATGGAGCCACCTTGTAGCATGAGGGCAGAGTGTCCAAAGGTCTGTTTAGCGTCATGGATATTATCGATCAACTCCTGGGTGCTCAATTTGCCATCCCTCGTAATCTCATGGGTAGCAGACTTGGCGACTGTATCAATACTATCGACTGTCACATCCACATATAGATGAATATTCTCCTTGGTGCTGGCATACGTCTTGTCGTAAAGTCCCAGCTTAGTGATGCCGTACATGTTTCTGAACAGTCCATGCCGTAAGTAGGATGTCAAATCGGGTATGTCCTCGTCCCTGCGCTTGAAGTAGAGGTTTCTTCTACGCTCCTCGAGCAGGCGGAAGTCGTATCTTGAGTCGATAGGATTGACTCGCCATCGGTATGCATTGGGCAGACTGTCCACTAAAATAATCAGACCTGTCAGTGCTATCTACTAATGACGAAGGAATGATCAAGTCAAGGACATGCTCACATGCTTCCGCTGCTTCAAGCCATTCTTCGTAGTTCGTGGCTGTCTTGATCTTGTTCAGCAATGTATCCTTCGCTGGCTTGCGTCGTGACCATGCAATGATATGCTGAGCATGCCGTTAGTGAAAAGTGGTCTCCAGCACGATTCAGCATATCCACTTACACTGGTCCATGTCTGCACGATATCCGATATGGTAAGCAGTATGGCAAGAAACAGCCGCGACCACGTATCAGTCTTGTAACGTGGCGCCATCTGGTGTTATGCTGTGTTTTTGGAACATGTTTGTTCTACATTGTAAGTTGCCTCTCAGCCAAGGTGAAGTAGCAGTGATGTTGCCGAAAGTGGGCATGTGAAGAGAGAACAGCCACCAGCCACACGCCAAGTGGAGCTCTCTCGACGCGTTTGACAACTTTGTTTCTACCGGCTGCATCGAAGCACATGTCAGACACATATCCAATACTTGAAGATGCCTCCCTCAACGCGCAGTGGACCGATTAAGAAGAAGGCTCCCGCACGCAAAGCTCGCACCACTCGATCGACCAGAGCAGCCTCCGACAGCTGGGAACTGGTTGCACGCGAAGACGACGATGATGAGCCGGCTACCACGAATGGTGCCAACACGAACGGGTACCACCAGCGCGAAGAATCTCCGCTAGATCTTGGGCTGCGTGATGCTTCTAAGACACTGCGCGACATGGCCGAGCGCGTTGGCAAGGAAGTCGAGACTTTCGCAGAGCGACTGGACGAGTTCCTGGACTCTCTGCCTCAGAGCAATACATACGATGCCGTACTAGGACTGGTAGAAGAATACCAGAACATCGCCAAGGATGCTGCGTACAAGCTGGAGATGGAGCATCGCAAAGAGCGCGCTCAATTGCTACGGCAGGAGTGGACCAGTGCTGCCCAAATCTCCTCAGTCACATCTACCAATGCATTCGCGACTTCGACGAGTCTAAAGCTCAATGCCAGCCTGAGCGAGAACAAGAAGGCAAAGGTGGAGCAACAGCGGAAGTGGCAGCAGGAGGCTGATATCTGGGACCTGTTCAGGCTCATGCTGGAATTGCATCACCGACCCGACACGCGTGCTCAGAAGCAGGAGCGAGATGAAAGACTGGAAGATCTCGGTGATGTGCACCAGTACACCTCCGAAGCAGAGCTGTGGGATCGATTTCTGTTGACGGACGACGTTGCGAAAGAGCGACATCTTGTTAAGCAATGGCTCGAACAAGCAGTGACCCACCAGGCCAGTGAGGTGGCCGGAATTGTGGAGGAGCTAGAGTCAAAAGCCGGACGTGGGCGAGGACTATGGAGCAATGGATGGATGCACACGAGGGAGAGGATCAAGCATGAGAAACGACTAAGAACATGGCCGGAACCAGACGCAATGCCCTTACCCCAGCTGAAACGAAGTGACAATACTGAAGCTCTCGTGACGAGCCTCGACCCAGATGCTGCGAGCAGGCAGAAGCGAACACTGGAGAAGCAGGACGCTTACTTCGAGCGCGCAATGTGGATCACATGCTGGGAAATGCTTCGGAGAGGTGTAAGCTGGGACGAAGTCAGTGATTGGTGCGAGCAGCGGAATGAGGGCTGGAGAGCGATCGCAATTGGCAAGTCATCGGACGCGAGTGAAGTCACATCAAATGCTGCATGGAGAAAGATGTGCTACCTTGCCTCACAGTCTGACAGCGCTAGTGAGTTCGAGGCTGCGGTATATGGTCTGCTAGGAGGCAGCATGAATGCCATGCAGAAGGTCTGCCATACCCTGGACGATCACCTCTATGCGAACTACAGCTCCTACCTAGTGCGACAATTTGATCAATGGCTAGCCAGTAACTTTCCGGATCGTGCGCCATTTGCTCGATTGGGTGCTACAGGGGAGCAATTGCAGGATCCGGATCAGGCCATTTACGAATTGCTCGGCAGGTTACGAAAGGAGCCCGAGACCGCAAACGAAGCTGTTCAGCCTATGAAGATCATACAGAGCTACCTCATCGCCAACGATGTTGGCAGTCTAGTGCATACACTTGGCTTCGCCGTTGCATATGCTGACAAGCAACTTCACAAAGTCGAGCAGATGATAGTACATCTTGAGCCTTTCTGGGATGACAAGCGGTCTAATCAGCCCGAGATGGAGGTTGCAGTGGATCCCCAGACCCTTCGTATTGCTGCACACATGGGCATTCTCCTAGACACTCTATCACCGCAGAAGCTGGACTGGGAAGCGCAAGCAGCGAAGGAGAACACGATCGTCGCGTACATCCAGACGTTACGAGCCGCAGGAAAACGCGACCTCATTCCAGTCTACGCATCCCGTCTGACGAAGGGTGCATATGTGGCCACCATGAGCCGTGTCCTGCAAGATATCACAGACGCGAAGGAACAGCAAGAAACGCTTGGTCTGTTGAAGCAGTATCGCCTGGACGTGATCTTCATTCTCAACGAACAGCTGGGCTACATGCTCCATCAACACTTGGCCAATGACCTGGGAAAGAAGGAGAAGCCAATGAAGATGCTAGAGGCGTCACGAGAGGCGCATCACCCGAGTCAGCGTATAGCGAACGACTTCTTGCCTGAGCAATCTTCTGAAGATGACCGCGCCATAGTCGCAAGCTTGAGGTGGTTCAACATGATTGACGGGCAGTGGGAGAAGACTTTCGGCAACCTCTCGCTGGCCCTGAGAAAGGCTCTGGGTAAGTTGCTTCTATGTCATTGCACAGAACTGTACTAACTCATCGTCTAGTTGCCGGCCGCCTCGGCTGCGCTCTGTCCATCGTCGACGAATTCCCTTACGACCAACTTGCAAAGCGAAAGTCCTACCAAGTCCTCGGCACATCCATCCACCCCATCGACCCAGATCGATCTCCCTCAGCAGACGAAGCGCCTACATGGGAACTTCTAGCCCGTCAAAGCCGAACCTACTATGAACTCGAACTCCTCGTAACAGCCATCCAAGCCCTCGCAAGCTGGAGAGCAGAAGAGGAAGCTTACACTCAGAAGAAACCCAAACTTTCCGGTGCAAGCCCCACACTCAAAGCAACCAAAGAAGCAGTCGACGAAGCCATGTTACCTCTCATAGAAGGCAACCTACTCCTCAACCCCATTCACGAAGAAGAAGCCTCCGATCTCGAATTCATCCGGAAATGGTATTTGCCAGAAATCATTTTAGCGTATAATGCTGTTCATCACGCTGCAGGTTATATGATCTCGAGGGAGAACTTGGTCAAGAGTATGGATTTGAGTGTCACGATTGCTGATGATCGTTATCATCTCTCTGAGACTTTTGTTTCTGCGGGGAGGATGAGGGAACTTGTGGATAGTTTTGCGATCACTAGTCGTAGTATGTTGATACTTAAGGCTGAAGGGAAGACGTATAAGAACAGGAAAGATCGAGAAGGGAAGGATGTGGGGATTTGGGAGATGCAGAGTGGTCATCATGGTCATGGTCATAGTCGCGAGCTTTCTATGTCGTAGTGTCTCGTAGCGATGCCTTGATGAGCATGTGTGAGGGGACTGCTGCAACAAGTAGAATAGAAACGGGACATTAAGAAAGCTCTCCGGGGAGTCAGCGACTCGATTGAAGTCAAGTTCGTAATGCTACAGGTCTTCCGGCATGCTCTACCAGGCAGTTTCCATCAATACTTTCCGCAGCAAGCCCATCAAAGCCCCGACTGAGTCGCCGCTTTGGCTGATAACACGCTCAGAACATATCCATGTCGTCTGCACCGAGTATGGCGAATCTGCCCATCTGCACCTCAGAACGGCGATCAAGCTCATCTGTATACTCCCTTCGTACATCCTCCAACCGCACCAATCTCCTCTTCGTGCCAGCCGGATGCACGCTTTCAATAGCCTCCGCCAGCAGCCAAGCCTCCTCCTGACCACAACACACCAGAGTATTGATCAGAAGCACATAAGCTTGAATCAGCGTATCATCATCCGGATCCTTCACGGCATGAGGATTCGTGTATTTCAGATACTCCAGATGCGTATACAGCAAAGACGCCGCACCACGAAAGTCATTATGTTGTGTCCGGAATGCGAACAGAATCTGGTGATATGGTGGGCCAGAGAGCTGCGTGTTTGATGTTCCCATACTTCGCTTCGCGAATCTTAGTAGCTCTGCATCGACTGTCTGTACAAGATCTTCTGCGATTGGCAGTGACAGTAAATCTGGTACTGCGTCTTCCTTGATACATCTGCCAATGAGTGTCTTCAGGTTAGATCTGCGCAGATCCAGATCTGTCATTTGTGCTAGTGCCCGATATGCTTCGTCAAATCGGTCGCTTTGATGTAGAGCATTGAAGAGACGACCGAGGATGCTGTCGCGTGCTTCTCGTATCTTCAGTAATTTGATCTCCTCAAGTGCCATCTCTGCTCGAGCGGGTGCAGGTGAGTCGGGCCCAGTACGTGATTTACGCTTATCGAATTCGCGAAGCTCACGCCTCAAGTCGCGCTCACTTTGCAAATGCTGGGCGGCTAGGTAGCAGTACTCTGCAGTGTACGAGAATGCTCGCAAAGCCTCGTATAGGCTGGAGATGTGCTGGAAGTACGGTGACAGACCTTTGCCGAAGTAGTCCATTTCTTGCGAAGAGAGGACGCCCTCGAACAGGGCGAGCGCCGCATTAGCAGAGGCTTGGGCGAGCTCATCGGCAGCTTCGGTAAAGGCTAGGCTGGCCATATCGTACTCTCCTCTGCCCAGATGAAGACGACCTTTGAGGTACGTAGCCCAGGGTGTGTTTTCTGAAAGGAACTTTGCGAAGTCCTGCGCAAGCTCGTATTCCTTGCATTGGATTAGACTGGCCATAATGTCATCTGTGACACCTGTCCAGTTCTCATTCAAGGGAATGCCTAGTGTCCAGATCTTGCTCCAGTCGGTGATCAGCTGGGACATCGGCCGGGGTTGTCCATCCTCATGCGAGTGCCAGTCGCCAATGAAGAAGCTCTCGTACAAGGTCATTGCCATCGACTCGTCTTTCGTGCTGTCCACTTTCTTGGGTTCCAGGCATACATGGCTAACGAGCCATAGTCGCAACTCGGTGAGTCTCAACCTGAAGATGATGCTATCATACATCTCATGAGCACGGAAGTTATGATCAAGCTCATCCGGCTCCAGATCGCCATGCATGAATAAAACCAGAGCCAGCACGTCGAGCAAGACAGCTTGTGTCTCTTGGAGAGTTCGCTGCGCAATGGCTATCGACATGTCCTTTCCGTATATTTGCAGAGCTCTGCCACTTTCGGTTCCTCGCACGACTCCGTCGGTGTCCATAGCCTCCAGGACCATGAGCAGTGAGTCGTCGTCCAGACTGCCGAGGCCGTTGAACACACTAGCAGCCTCGTTGATGGCGTCGAACTCTTCGTTGCCGATTTGCCAGCCAATACCGCATTGATCGTAGATGTTCTGTAATCCGAGAAGTGCAGACTTATCCGCGCTCTGATCAAGCGCCTCCGAGACTGCCGCCTCGCGCAACTTTTCTTGAGAAGCTGGACCCAAATACTGACGAAATTGTCTCGCAACCGCTAGAATCTGGCTCTTCAGCAAGTCTTCTTCCGGATTTGGCCATATTGTACTTTGTATCGCCTCAAGCAGGCTTGTGTGGTCTCTACTGTCGATGAGCTCTGCATTGTCGGCAACAAGCTCAAACGCACTACTTTCCCGAATTGGCGCGACCATGTCAGCACATATCGCCCATGGCATGCCGTCTGCATCATCGTACGCAAAGCCAATCGATGCGAGCCGAAGGCTGTGTAGACGTGATAACACGTTGAAGTACGCTTCCCACTCTTTGTGTATGGCTCCTTGATAGGCGTCGTAATCAGGCTGTCCGTTGGCATGTGGGCGAAGGAGGATCTTGGCAGTCACAGCCTCCGTGATACGCTCTTTGAGTGGACTCTGCACGGCATTGAAGCCCTTTGATGCATGAGGAAGGCCGCGGTTTTTGCAGTATACTCCAAGTGCTGCCTCTAGAGATGCTTCGCTGAAGCGACCAGGATAAAACAAGAACTTCAGCCACTTCTCACTCGGCGTCGATATGGTCTCTGATGTAATGTCTCGTGCTGCGAAGTCCGGCAGGCGTTCCATACTTTGTATGCTGAGAGACGAACCTTCGACGTAAGTCCAATCATTACTCCAGGCTTCACTCAATTCGTTTGCGAAACCACGCTCGTCCAGGAGATCGAAGGCGAGGGTGAAGATTCGGCAGAATGGACCACTTCTGGCTCTTAGCCAGATTCGAGAATTGCTCCATCGAGGCCCAGGACTGACGTGAAACTCCTCCAAGTTCCATAAAGCTGTTCCCAACATATCTGCGACCGGCGCAATGAGAGCAGCATGCGGGGATTGCACATCAGACACCGCAGGCTCCTCTTCATCGTCGTTGACCTGCAAGAACCTGAATCGATGGTCCTTCGGCGAGTAGCACACCAGATAGTACGCCGTACTTCGAGGACCCTTCACGTCTACCACCTGCAACAGTGTTCCTTGCCCAGGGTCAATGTGCGATTGCCTCCTCCTATCTTCCTGGCCGATGCTGTCTTCTAGGAGATCCAGACTCGTGAGTGCCTTGCCATCCGAGACGGCCCACGCCTTCAGTGTGTAATTAATGTCGAGAGTCCAAACATGTCTCCCATCTGGACTCATGGCCATCGCGATCATCGCGTTGGGCTGGAGATTGAGCTCGCCATATTTTATCGCGGGTCCGACCTTCCTTGACAGGAACCCTTTCAGACCTTTCAATTTGAACCCACCTTCACCAATGTGAGATTTGTGCCGATCAGCGAAAGCATTGTTGGGTTCACGTTGCAAGCGTATGAAGTCGCCAGTTTCCAGAGACACGAGTACAGTGAGGCTCGAGACGGCAGTGATGCGGTAGCCTTTGGCGCCCAACCCAAATTGTCTGTACACTGTGGTTGGATCAAAGTCGACTGGCACAGTCTCGCGTGTCAGCAGATCGCGCCGCAGTGTCACCGTGTAGAGTTGATCGCCCGCAATCACGAATATGTCCAGCGCGTCCTTGGCTTCATTGTCTGCGAGCGCGACTCCTTTGCGAGTAATTGCTACGGGCAGAGTAACGCGAAATGTGAGCCAGCTATCACTACCGCGGTGTCGCTTTTCCTGTACCAGGTCGACGCATTGTACTTCGAGTGTGTGCCTGTCGTTCAACACGCGCCAGAGAAAATTGCGTGGGGCTCTGCTCTTGGGCCGGCTGAAGACTGAGCCTTCGGTCGCGATGTGTTTGCGCGCATATGTCTCCTCGTCGATCTCGCTGATCTCTTCGAATGCTCGTTTCCGACCAGTGGTAATCAGTTCCTGAGACTTGCCGATCTGGATGTTGAGTACTGTGTTTAGTGTCGGCGGCGCAATCGAAAGTCGCGTTTCCCGGTGCAGCGTCGGCGTGGGCAGCACAGCACTGCTCATGGTGGAGAGCGCCAACTGGGCGAGGCGATGAGGAATCGGCGAATGTTGTCAAGTCATCCAAAGGCGACGCACGTGAGGTGGAAATGTGTTTATGTTGTAGGTAGCTTAAGGTAAAGTAGAAGTGCAGCTTGTGAAGGTCGCGACGCTAGTTTGAAGTGGACCGTGCGCCCATCAATGCTAGATATTTACATTTACATCTACATGCACATGTCGACAGGACAGAAACGTCGTAATGTATCATTCATGAAGCCATAAACACGCCGAGCTGCTGCTTCTTCCATCGGATCACCTAGACAAGCTGATGTCTGCTGGTGCACTTTACCTCTTCATCGCTCATGCATTCTTCATCGACTTAATCCTTCTCCAGGTCCTTTGGCTGAGGATCATTGATACCTGCTTCTGTAATGGCGAACATGCAATCGCTCTCCGGTAAGCAGGGCGAGTCGTAAATCTTGCATATTCTCGTCTCGCCACGTCCCTTCTTCAGCGACAGTCGAGTCGTCGATGCGTGAGCGATGATATTGCCTCCAATTGGCTTCTTCGGATCTGGATTGAACATGGCTGACGGGCCTCCGTCCACTTGTGCGACGACTTGGTTCGTGATGACCACTGCGATGCCAAACTCATCCGCGAGGCGCTGCAAAATACGCATGAACTTGGCGAGATGTGTCTGACGATTCGAAAGTTCGCCACGACCGATAAAGTCTGTTCGATATAGCGAAGTGGCGCTGTCGACAATGAGGAGTGAGAAGCGTGTTTCCGTCATCATCTGAGCGGCTTGGTTGAGAAGTTGCAGTTGGTGGTCGGAGTTGTAGGCGCGAGCATAGGCGACATTGTCCAGTACCTCCTCGCCTGAAAGGCCATATCGATCTGCTACCGATAGCAATCGTACTGGTCGGAATGTGCCCTCTGTGTCAATGTAGAGACACTTTCCCTCTCCACCTCCCATGTCAAATGGTAGCTGACAAGTGACTGCAAGTGTGTGGCAGATTTGACTCTTTCCGGTTCTGAACTCTCCGAATAGCTCAGTGATGCTGCCAGTTTCTATGCCACCCGCAAGTAGAGTGTCCAGTTGTTTCGAGCCAGTAGTGATGGAGATGAGCTCCGAACGGCGTGCGTGCATCTCAGTTGCAGTGGTAAAACCCATAGGCACATGCTTACTAGCTTCTGTGAGGATCTTAGTCGCCTTCTGTTCTGACACGCCCTTGATTGTCTCGAGCAGCTTCTTTGGTCTGGTCCATTGTCAGCCGAGTCTTGGGTTCTCATAACGGTAGTCGTGAACATACGTGTATGCTACGCTCTCGACAGTATTGTAACCAGCCTCCACGAAAAGCGAGATATCTCGCGCTGTCAAGCCATTCACACCCTGGAGACTGGACAGTGGTGTTGGTGCACCCGGGCCACCTGCGAGACCATCTTCATAGCCAGACTGTGATTGTTCGTCGTCCATATCGCTCTTCGGTGTTGTCGTGCTGTTGTTGAGTTGTGTTGGCTATGTTAAGGTAAGCATGAAAGAGAGATGGAAATGTTTGGTGGCAAAGGCGATCGCGACTTCCCAAAGACGCGTCGCGATCGAGGCTTCCTTCCTTCCGCGTCTAACCACGAGATCACGGGACCAGAGTCACGTCTCATCAACATCTTTCGCATCTGTTTGAACTCCACTTCTACCTTCTCTCTCCAGGCGCCCTTATGGCGTCCACCGCCGTCGACACTCCCTCGGATCCTCCTGTCCGCCTGTCACTCCCTCTCGAATTCCAACAGGAAATCTTTCACTCCCTCCGCGAGGAAGACGAATTGCTCATCCTGGCCAGAGGACTTGGTCTTTTACGCCTAGTCACGAACTTGCTGCACTCTTATGATGCATCAGGACACAATCTTGTGGTGCTCGTAGGCGCAGAAGACCGAGAGAATGACTGGGTGGGCGAGTCTCTGGCAGAACACGCTGCCATTTCTGGTAGCGCGAAGTGTCGTGGTATGCAGCTCGTGAACACAGACATGACCAATGTGACACAGCGAGAGAGGATGTATAAGCGGGGTGGCATATGTTCAATCACATCAAGAATTCTCATTGTAGACTTCCTATCTGGGCTGCTCGACCCTGCGACAGTGACAGGCTTGATAATACTGCACGCCGAAAGAGTTGCAGCCACAAGTCTAGAAGCTTTCATCGTGCGGATATATCGCCAGAAGAATAAGAAAGGTTTCCTCAAAGCCTTCTCTGATCAGCCAGAGCCTTTCACTTCTGGGTTTCAGCCTCTTACGAACATCCTACGCAACTTGTTCTTGCGAAAGCCGGTATTGTACCCTCGATTTCATGTCACAGTTGCGAAGAGTCTGGAAGGCAAGAGGAAGGCGGAAGTAATCGAGCTGGAGGTTCCCATGACGGATGCTATGCGGTATATTCAGAACGCCGTGCTGGAATGCGTGGAGGTGAGTATAGCGGAGCTGAAGAAGATGAACACTGGAGTCATTGAGCTAGACGTCGCTGCGGACAGCGCACTGCACAGGTCTTTTGACTCAATTGTGAGGCGGCAACTGGATCCGGTATGGCATCGAGTCTCTTTTCGGACCAAGATGATCGTACGAGATCTGACCATGCTGAGAACCATTCTACATTCTTTACTTGCATACGACGCTGTAGAGTTCAACAGATATCTTGACACTGTACTTGCGGCAAGTCAGCCACCACCTGGAAGCTCGCGGAAAGAAGTGTCCCCATGGTTATTCTTGGACGCTGCTTCAGTACTGCTGGATAACGCAAAGCGAAGAGTCTACACAGGCAAGATCACAGATGGGCCTCTGGCCAACGCGGAAAAGGAAGGCCTGAATCCGGTGCTGGAAGAACTTCCGAAGTGGTCACTCCTGGCGGAGATCTTGGAAGAGATTGAGAGGGATGTCTACTTCAATCCGCAACCTCAAGATGAATCGAATGGCAGCATCCTGATCATGTGCAGTGACCACGGCACATGCAGACAACTGCGAGAATACCTTCAGACCATGCGAAATGAGGTGGACGGCGACGAGGCCAACGATGAAAGTGATGATGACTTGCCGAAGGAGAGGCAGCCAAGCGGAAAATACATGATGCGTAGAAAGCTACGCAACTACCTGATATGGAAGCGCGATTTCGCTCGCGTAAGCAGTACGCTATTCGCGGCCAACGAGAAGGAGATCAATGGCACAGCACGCCATGCTTCAGGACAGCTCAAAGGCGGGAAGCCACCACCAAACAAACGCAGAAGAGTCCGTGGAGGAGGTGCGGTTGGCACAGCACCTGGTCGTAATGCAAACGGATCGCTCTCTGTCGCTGGCGACAAGGAGTCTCATGTACAAGCACTGATGCACGAACTGGCGGTCAACGACCTTGCGGACGACGCAACATCGGCCAAGATGGATCTCGGCGCGGACCCACTGGACAACATGGACGACTATTACGAACTTTACGACATGAAAGATCTTGTACTAATACACCCTTACGATGGCGATATGGACGACCATCTGCTTGAAGAAGTCAAGCCACGATATGTAATAATGTACGAACCTGATGCAGCATTCATCAGACGCATAGAAGTGTACAGAAGCAGCCACAGTAACCGGCAGGTCCGAGTATACTTCATGTACTACGGCGGAAGTGTCGAAGAACAGCGATATCTCAGCACAGTGCGGAGAGAGAAAGATAGCTTCACTAAGCTCATCCGGGAAAGAGGCAACATGGCCATGACCTTCACCCACGACACAGACTCTCAAGATCCTCAGGAGTCGTTCTTGAGAACCGTCAACACCCGCATTGCTGGCGGCGGTCGACTGATGGCAACAGCAGAGCCACCTCGAGTCGTTGTTGACGTACGAGAGTTCCGCAGCAGTCTTCCCTCACTGCTCCATGGCCGCAATATGGTTGTGATACCCTGCATGTTGACAGTAGGCGATTACGTCTTGACGCCAGAGATTTGCATTGAGCGCAAATCCGTCAGTGATCTTATCTCATCCTTCAACAACGGGCGCTTGTATAATCAGGCCGAGACAATGCTCCAGCATTACAAATCACCCATGCTTCTTATCGAGTTCGACGCACAAAAAGCTTTTACGCTCGAGCCCTTCGCCGACCTTTCTTCCTCGATTGGAACTGCCAGCATAGTCGGCAATGATCTCCAATCGAAGCTCGTCCTCCTAACACTGGCATTTCCACGTCTCAAGATAGTCTGGTCTTCGTCACCTTATCAAACAGCCGAGATCTTCGAAGAGCTCAAGAACAAACAGGATGAACCAGATCCGATCAAAGCCGTGCAGCTAGGTCTGGAGCATGGAGAGGATCCTGAGACAAGGACTTTCAATCAGACACCGCAGGATATGTTGCGATGTGTGCCGGGAGTGACGAACAAGGCGCTGAACAAGTTGATTCTAGAGTATGAAAATGTGCAGGCTGTGGCAAATGCAGAGGAGGCAGAGCTATCAGATCTGATAGGAAAGGAGAATGCACGGCAAATCCGAGCTTTCTTTGATCGAAGCGTGTGGGAGGAAGGTGATGGAGAGTGAGGTCTCAGCAAAACCTAACGGACTTCCAAGTTCACTTCACAAAAGTTCAGTTCAGTAAGCTTCATCGTACCTGCCGTGCGTGCGCGAATACATTGTTCACCACTTCTCACTTTAACACCGGCTCTCGCGCAGTGCACCACTCTTGCCTGCTTGAGCGCACTGGCTACTTGTCACAAGATCATCAAACCAGCGTCCATGTTCAAGAACCACAGTTTAAATGCTGTTGGGCGGCGCCGACTCCAACTGCGGCGACAGTCCAATGCTCCACTGCCTTCGCGTCCTTGCAGCAAATCACCGTCTAAGTCGTGCTCAGGCCCAGATCCTCCAGCAGCCTCTCCACAACCACATCGAGAATTATCGACACTGACAAGAACTACCACAAACCCATCCCAGTCTCCCAGCACTTACGTTGTGCAGTTGACTGCTGCTCAGGCTCGTTCAGGTCTCCTTGCAAAGCGACAGAAGCAACTTGAGCAACTGCAACGGTATCATTCCGGTCCTGGTCTCGAGGAGTTGACCTCGTACTGCTCTCCGCCCAGCAAATCATCAGCATTACGGGCAAATACAATCTCCAGCAAGTCTCACGATCTATTTCGATCTCAGGATACCAGCATGACCCGCGAAACGAGCACCTTCTCGGAGTGCTTTGGCGACACCTTGCAAGTTCCTGCTGAACATTGTCAACAAAAGACGAGCGAGAATCATGAAGAGACTGATAGTGACGACCTGAGTGCCCAAGAGGGGTTTTCACAACAGGCGTAAGATACAAGACGCCATGACTACAGTCGACCACTTTCCGACTCTTGGCTGGGCGGACGTAATGCCCTGCATGATCAGCTTCCTGGCTCTTCAACTCCTGGAAGCGTGAAGCGGGACCAACAGCGTGGCACTAAAGACCATGGCCCGCCAGCCTCGAGAAGCTGGAAAGAGCAGCGCGGAAACGATCGAACAGCAGTCAAAGAGTACGTGAACGGTGCTATTCCAAAGTCCCAAAGCAAGTTCACGAGCTGGACTAACGAGCAGCGCTGGAGCTTCATGCAAAGCAAGCGACGAGAGAAGCTCGCGGATCGCGAAAAGAAAGGAAATGGTACTCTCTCGAGCTGGTACCAACAACAATTTGCTGACGCAGGAGGCGAACAGCACGAGCTCGTACTGTTCCGCAAGCAAATGGCAGCCCATTTCCGCTCCGAGGATGTGCTAACCCCACGGAGAGCACTGAGTCCTGATCAGGATGAAGATGACGAAGAAATGATCATCAAGAAGGAAGAGCCTGATGAAGAGACGTCTCGATGGGTACGGGAGTCGAATCACCAGTTCGACCTTGGACTTGACGCAAAACGCCACACTGCAACGACATCTCGCCCCAGATCTCATCGACCACGCAATCGTGAGAGCTATCAGAGAAGCGACACCTTATGTTCCCGATGTCAGAGACTACCAGCAGTCCCTCATGAGAATGAGCCTGCTGGAGAAGCCGAACTGTTTGCAGATGATCCGAACCTCGACCAGACCGTCTCCATCGGGACAGTCACCAGCAGCTCTATGACAGTTCCGAGCGTCGTTGGCCCAGAGTGGCGGCAGTATTGGAAGACAAATGAAGATGGCTACTCGGCATTGATCACACCCAGGACCTGGAAATGGAACGACAGATGTCAGCTTGTGGAGTGGCCTCCACTTGATCAGATCCTGCCTCCGCTTGAGCCTCGACCAGGCCAGCATGTCAAGCAGGAAAAGAAGCGGAAAAGAGCAGACAGTGTCGCTACACCACATGGCGAGGATTCCGGCAAAGACTCTGAGACAGCGACACGCGTCATCACGAAAGCTATCAGCACATCTCGGGACCAAGAGATGCGTCTCACAGCGACCGAGACTGACCATAGCAGCATGGTAGCAGAGGCGCGCTCTATCATAAAACGATCGAGAACAGAGAGGACTACTCTATGAGTCCTGAGTTGGCAGAGCTGTCTGCGACGTGTCAGTGGTGGAAGGGTGGAGTATGCCAGTCGCCAGTAAAGTAGTAACACATCTCCCCCAACTATTTGTACAATTCGAGCAGTCGCCAAGAGGCGTCACGGTCTCGCTTGAGTACTGCTCCAACCTTCGCTCGCCTGCCTGTAGCTCGATCGTATCGCCATGTGGTGCCTATTTGATACTCTGCCTAAGCTCGTCCTTTCTGGCTTGTGATTCGGCCTCTGCTGCTCTTCTCCGCTCGAGCTCAGCAGTGACACCCTCTGCTCGCTTCTTCGTGAGATCGTCTTCCCACACTTGCCAGACTATGATGCAGATTAGCAACTCCCTTAATGACCTGTCATGCTCGGACCTCAGAAGCAGATCCGTAACGCTCAAAAGTAGCAACAGAAAAGAAAGAAGAAGGACAAGAACTTACTATGCTTATCACTCTTCGAATACCCCTTCAACTTGGTAACAAACGTATCAAAATCTTCTTGCTTTTCCTTTCTTCTCTCCAAAGATCTACGTTGCAGTTCAGGATTGTATTTCTATTCGTTCATCTCAAATCAGCACAGATCCGAGTTCGTATCATAGCATGAATTGAACTGAACTCACCATGAATAATTCCTCCTCTGTGGGCGTGACGTAGTATATCAAAGCTGGACCGCCAATACACATGATACCTCCGCTGTTGTCTCATTTCAGTATGCGGATTCTGCTGACACCGACAGTGGGAACATACGCTGCAGCCATCTTGACCCAGGTAATGGTCCTCATTGTGGCGAGTGTTCGCGGCCGCCTTTCTCGATGAGTCAAGTCGTAGTCCAGATGATAGTTCGCTCTCCAGTGTTCGGTGAAGTCTTGAGTATGATGGAAATTGATCTTGCTGGTGGTTCGTGTTTTGTTTTCGATGTCTCTGTAAATATCGATTGCTTCATCGTGAAGTGCAGAACAGGGTTTAGTGAGACGGCACGATCCGAAACGGGAAGGAGCGGCATGTGCAGACAGTGCAAAAAGGTGAGAGTTGGTTACAGAAGGACTGAAGTGTCGAATAGTGATCATCGAAATAGGTGATGTGATTCATGCTCTATCCAAACCTCTAATGTCAAAGTCAAATCAAAGAATGCCGTCCTGCTGAACTCCTATAATGCGCCATGCTTGTGCTCAACAGCTTGTTATGGTATCAATCCCTTCCTTTTCATCGCCTAAAATGAACGCCTGCGATGATCTTTCGTCGTTGGTTTATGTACAAGGCGCTCTCCCGCGAAACATGGTCCGTAGATGAGATGCATATCTTCCGACCCATTTCCGTTACTTTCCCGGGCGCGCAATCGTCAAAAAGAGACTGTGGTATCAGTAATGGAGATTTGCCGCGCATTCGTTTCTTCCGTATGTCCATTCCACCTGCCTCCTTCGCTACTCTCGTCACCGCAGGTCATCGCTAATGTCCTGCTTCATTTTACTCTCTCCTCTTTTGTGGGTACTTTTCGCCCCAGTGCTTTGACTCGACTCCACTCTCGTCAAGTATGCTGCACTTGTGAAGTCGTTGCTTGCTTCAAACGAAGGCCGTGTTCGGTCCATACTCGACCTCAGTCGGTCAAAAGACGGTCTTGGTCTGTCCATACTGGGTCGTGCAGGGCCGTCCGATGGGAAGTCATACTCAGTTCTCGAGAAGGTGGGTGTGGGTGTCACTCCACCAGGAGTCTGTGCGGGTGTCCCGTAATTTGAGCTTGCAGCAGTCTGAATCATGCTCAGTCCGCTAGGCGCTGTGCCTCCAGAAACAGGTCCTGGTGCATAGCTCGTATTGTACGTCGCGTTTGGACCCATCGCACCAGATCCAGACCCTGGATAAGCAGGAGGATAATGCGATGCAAAAGGGTCTACGCTCGGTCGGCCAGAGTGTCCGGTATAGTCTGTTCCGTCGCTCCCGTTATGGCTCCGAGGGTTCTTCGTACCGGCTTCTGAAGGTGGGTATATAGGCCTCATGTCTTCATCCATTGTCGGACGGCCGTTGTTTGGCGAGCCATTGCGACGATGGCCCATCTTTTCCTGCTTCTGGCCATTGCTAATCTCGCTGCTCGACGTGCTACCATTCAATTTGCCGTCTGTGGGTGCGCTCGCATGAGACACGCCTTCGGGAGTCACATCCTTGAGATAGTCAAATTTGCCTTGTCGAACCTGTTCACGAATGATATCAATGTCGTATGGGAAGTACATCTTCTGGAAAGCTTTGGCAGCAAATCGTGGCAACAGTGCCATGATTACTGTCAAAAGCCCGACAGCCCAGAATGACAAGGCGCCGTACACTTGCGGTGCAGCTTCGTAGAAAGTGAAGCCTGCCGTGAAGGCAGTGTATACTCCAGTCCAGAACCAGATCAACAGAATCGAAATGCCGGTGATCAGACACATGAACCAGTCCCAGCGGTACGTGTTGAGAAGGATGTAAACGTTGACAATGAGCACAATGGGATTGACGATGTAGACTCCCAGTCGCTTATAGTCGTTGATGTTGCGACCAGATTCAGTAGTGAAGTTCGCAGGCGCGAATTCCAGGTAGGTGAAATAGAAGCAGATGATTGATTGGTAGAAGCCATCAATCATGTAAATCCAGAACTTGGTCTGTGTCCATTCCTTCTGTTCAATGCCCCGGCGGTACAATTGCGGAACAGCCAGTGAGACCTTGTCGTCCACATCTTGATCCAAAATACCTTGGAAGATGATAGGTAGGGATGTGAAGGCAAGGTTGAACAGGAGGATGTAGGAGTAATCGAAGGCATAGGAGCAGTCGAAGTTGGCATAAACCTGGTACCAGAAGAGAGCGAACACCCAGATGATATTCTGTCATCAGTTGTTAGCGAGCTATGAGTTGAGCACAGCGCAAGACTGACTTACCTTGTAGAAGAAGTTGGCAACACATTCCGCCATACGTCTGTAATCCCAGCGACCATGAACCAGAAGCAGCCTCGTCAAGTAGCGGAACTGGCCAATGGCGTAGTCGGAGCTCATAACAGCCTGTCGCCCTTCTTCTCCTGCGATACCAACACCTACATCAGCCTCTTGAATCATGGCAACATCGTTAGCTCCGTCGCCAATGGAGAGTGTCATGACTTCCAAGGTGTGCTTCACGAGAGCAACCACAGCAGCCTTTTGCGAGGGCGAAACACGGCAACAGAGTACAGATCTGCATTCTTTGCAGAGCAGCAAGAACTTCTGTCGTAGCCTGTCGTCGAGCACGATTTTGAGTGTATCACCGTCAATGACCAATGCATGTGTTGGAGCAGGTGGCTCGTGGTTCTTCTTTGCGGCTTTGAGCTCCTCATCATCTCCTGTCTTGCCGAACGTGCGAAGGTGCTTATTGAGCTCTTCTTCTGCTGCTGCAAAGTCATCTTCGTCAACCTTGAGCACGATCAGGTCCATGTCGTTGTCTAGCAGATTGCAAGAGAAGCCAATGTTGATCGCGGTTTCGACTTTGTCACCAGTCAAGACCCAGAGCTTGATACCGGCCTGCGCGAGCAGAGCAATGGAATCAGGGACACCATCCTGAAGACGATCTTCAATTGCGGTACCACCGAGGAGGGTGAGATCACGCTCGATGCGGTCAGCAACCTCTTCAAGCTTTGCTTCGCGATCCTGAACAGCGGCAGCCGCAAGCTCGTGATCACGATTCCACACTTGGTATTCCTCTTCGTCGAGCTCTCGTTGCGCTATGCAAAGAGTTCGGAGACCTTCTCTTGCAAACATTTCGAGGTGCTCAGCGGTCGATCTTCGAAGTTCCGGCTGCTCACCCTTGACCAAGCGGGAATAGATGATACTATCAGCACCCTTGCAGAACAGAATGATCTTGCCAGAAGGCATGCGAATAATGGCAGACATGCGCTTCCTGGTCGAGTTGAACTCGAGGATGTTCAGCACATTGTATTCACGTTCCTCGCCCTGCACATTCAGAATGATGCCCTCATTCGAGCGTCCTATCACAGTGTAGCCACAATCTCGTGCAGTCGCAACCAGAGCGGCCTCATCAGGGCTTTGCGCCTTGAACTCGATCCGGGGTGGGTCACCAGGTGTGCGTTCCGTAATGACACTATGGCATAGAGCGAGGGCCAGCATAAACTGCTCTGTAGCTGCCTTCTGCACTGGACCACTCTCTCCTCCGAGGTCCTGGATGTAGTCAGGCGCCACAAAGGTGAGATCCTCATCTCGAAGGTATGGGTTGTCGTGTAGACTGCGAATCTGACGGAGCATCTTTATACGATCCTCTGCGATGCGCGCCCGTTCGTGCTTTGCCACTTCTTCCACGTTGATACCTTGCCGTTTCTGCATACCTGCAAGCGCCTCGGTGTATGCTTCTCCGTAAGGCACGCCATTGACTGTACACTTTTTGAACTCCATTACGTTTTGTGTGAGTGTTCCCGTCTTGTCGCTGAAGATGTATTCGATCTGTCCGAGGTCATCAGAGATGTTCCAAGACTTGGGCGTACAGGGGTAGTCAAGCTTCTCGTAGTACATGTAGGTGTCAGAGTAGATGAAGAATGCCTGCACGGATCGCACAATCTCCAGGGAAATGTACAGCGAAATAGGGACCAAATTCTGGAACAGGATGACAGCAGCCCAGAAGTTGATGAATCCAGTCAGTCCAGCGGTGCTGCCATAACCACCGAAGTCGAAAAAGTTCTGTGAACTGTTGCTGTTGCCCCATGCAAATCCGTTGACGATAGCGGCAATGAGACACATGATGAACAGAATGACGAAGTTGTAGAGGACGTTCCAGTTGAGATCCCGCATAATCTTTGGACGTTTCGAGGGCGTGATACCAGAGTTGAGCATGATCTTGGTGTCTTCACCAGTGAAAGCGACCACACCAAGCACCCATTCCGTGTTGCGAACAGTACAGCCTCGCAGAAGCAGATTGTTAATGCCCACAGGCTCTGCCATCTCTTTGGGCTCTGCATTTGAATTGCGCCTATCGTACTGGCTCCATCTTACCACTCCAGAATATGCATACAAGTTGGCGTGAGGTGGTTCGCTCTCAATGACAAAGTCTGCTTGTTCACAGTCCCGCGCTCGCTTGATGTCACGTCCAGAGTATAACGCCGTTCTGACCTTGAGATTGGTTTCACCATCCAGATTCTTGGTTTCGATGTAACAAGCTCCGTCTGCATCGCTGGTCGCTAGAACGATAATATCTGAAGGGATTTCCTCGTCATTGTACAGGCGCACAAAGTCGCCCACTCGCACGTTCTTCCAGTAATCCTTCTTGAACCGCGCTGTTTCTGGTCGCGGCCGGTTTGGGTTGATCAGACTGCCGTGGAACTTCTTGGCTATCGGCAGCTGTTCGAGCTTGCCATTTTCACCAACTTGCGGAACAGCCAAGGTATCCTTCATATTGCCATGACCGTAGCCTGGCTCCTCAATTCCCCCGTGGTCATTCACGTAGTTTGATGGCCCCTGTCCTGGTGTCGGTGAAGGCACAGGCGTCATCTCGACATCGCCATCCGCATTCTCACCCGCATGTCCATCTATGCTGTCCAGGCGCTGCGTCAAAGCGCTCATGCGACGCTCATCTGATTCGAGTTCCCGATCAAGCTTCGCGTCTTTCGCTGCCGGTCCTTTGCCCTTCTTTGCAGCTGCCGCCTCTTTCTTGCCTTTCCACCATTTCCATAGAAACAAGATCGCTCGGGTATTAGCCTTCTTAAACTGTCGCCACGCGCTGATCTTCTCTTCTGAGACATTCACGTTGTCCCAATCCACCAATCGATGCACTGGGGCGTTATTCAGCTCATTGTCGAGAACTGTTCTGCGCCAGTCTTCTATGGCATCCTTGATGGCTGTGATAGTAAGAATAACAATGATTGGCACGGCCGCTAGTCCTGGGTTCTGGACACCAAATATCGAGAAGATGCCCAGAATGACAATAAAGATGAAGTAAACGTTGGCGATGTTGTGCAGTTGAAACCACAAGTTCTTCGGGATAAAAGATATCGGGGTGTATTTCGCCGTCCGGATCTTGTTGCGCTTGAAGTGTTGGAGTGGCCGCCCTTCCTCATCTCGCGCAGTACTAGGAAGAGGCTGATTGACGAATATCGTGCGTGACGTCTGCCCTTCGGGAGGCTGCTCGTTGGCGACTGCTTCGGCCTTAACGTCGCTGTCGTCTGTCATGCCCGACTCTCGATTCCGATGGCTACCACTCAATCGCGCGGCGTTTCTCGAGAAGATGCTTCTCCGCTTCATCGTCCCCTTCCGTCCCGGTTTCCGTACTGTCGCCCATCGCATTCGGTTCAGAGGTTGCGATGTCTGCGTTCCATGCTCCTCGGCGCGCTGTGCAGAGGGCGTCTGCTGTGCATTGGTATCGAAGTCGATGGCCATGGTGGGCCAGCTGCACCACGCTTCACAGCGTGAGGGGCGATTGTCGTGCCAAATTGCATGCGATGGAGCGTCTCATGCGGCTCGTTACAAGCGCGTCGTCTGTGCAATGAGGGCTTCTTTCAGTGGTCCTGCTGTCCACTGTGGGCATTCGCACCTGCCCGTCGTACTGTGCCTCCTAGCTTTCCGCGCGCGATCCTATCTCCAACTGGTCCGTCGCAGTGCCAGCATCAGTGCACAGTCGGAATGGTGGCTGCTCGGAATGAGGAGCGCCAATGGTCAATGGAGTCTCTCGGGATTGTGCTGTGACGCGCCGCCGACCGTCGTGGATGGTTGTGATGGGCCTTGTGCAGCAAAGGCACTGTTTACGTGGCGACGAGAGTGTTTCGTGGCAAAGGCTGTGTTCTCTCACGATGATGTTTTGCCGTCTAGGATCCAGGGTGACCGTTGGTTGGATGTATCGAATAATCTCCTTTCGGTACTAGTAACGCCAAAACAACATCCGCAGTCTCGGGAGACAGATGGCCTGAACAGCGAGGCGAATGTTCTCAGCTGCAGCAGCAGTAACAGCAAAGGGACACACAGTCCAGCAGAGGAGGAGGAGTGGGCGAAGGATCACAGCGCCTCGTGGGCTGAGCGGTGCAGGAATAATAGAATCTCAGTCAGCAACGGAACCTCATGAACCGCTGTCCGTAGCTCTGGCAGATGGTGACGAATAACAACAATCTGGCGGCGTAAAGAAGCCTTCGTCTCTGAACGCCGACGAGCTCCACTAACCTACTGCTGCACTAGCAGGACTGCTACGGACATATGGGCTTGTTCGGACTCTGGCGGAAGCACATGCTGTCATCATCTCGAGTACTGAGCAGCGCACTGCTGGCAACATCTGACTGCGTCAGATCTCACATGCTCGAAGTGCGAGAATAGCATTGCATCCGCTCTCATCTCGCCGCCGTCCATGGTTGTACGAAACGCTCCGTATCCACAATGCTCTCCTTTTTGTACGAGCACAAACTGCACAAGAGTTCGGAATTAAGGCCAAGTACGAGGCAATTGGTGCTAGTTCTCCTGTACCCATTCGTTTGGACGCCTCTGCCGCTAAGCGTGGCATAAAGCGCCATGTTTTTTATGCACCTTGAGCTCTCCTTCAGCTGACAATGTGACAATGTACGCTGCAACGACTGGTAGTCAGCTCAGAACGCGTGCATCGTGCAGGACTTGCAGCCACCATTGCTCAGAAGATTGATGAACATCCTAGTGAGAGCGGTCTCGCTGACAGATGACCTGAACGATGCTCGGCTGTCGGGAGAGTGTTTGACAGGCTTGGCAAGTCGCGTGTTTGTGCTATCGACGCGTTTCTCTTACTTCACTTTGTCTACACATTATTTCTGGCTCAACACGCCTCAATGGCGCCGCTCAGGAACGACGTGTCTGGCAGCCAGAAGATAACTTCTTTCTTCTCGAGATTCATCATCCCAAGAGAGCGACGTCCAGACCCAGATAGCATTGGCGAGGAGATTGTCGTTGCGCCGTCCGATGCAGCAATCCGCAGGCGTTCGCAGCAGTCCGCGAGATCACAGACTGACGTGCAGAGCATTCCCGGCGCAACGAAGAAACGGAAGATATCAGACGATACAGCTCCCGCCAATGCTCCTTTGTCAAGCTCGTCCAGTGACAGCAGCAGCACTCCAAAGCGTGGACGTGGAAGGCCTCCGAAGTCTGCCTCACCGTTGGCATCACGACAAGGGAGCGCGAGTAGAAAGCGAACCACGCCTGCACGGTCGCCTTTGAAATACAACATCAACCCGGTGAATGGCGCCGCTGATGTGACACCGACGAAGGACTCACCATTCCGCGAACGTGCTCGATCCTCCTCGAATTCGCGACTCGTAGCTGGTGTGCAGATACGACGACCATTCTCGCCCAAGGCTCCAACGCCGAGCCCGCTCACAGACAGGACTAGGAACATCAACTCTCCCATGAGTATACGCGCGCCCGACTTTCGAACGACAACCACGACTGTCCCGACTAAGCCGTGCTCCTCGTTCGCTACATCGATTGGTTCCAGCGCGACGTCGCCCAATCCACTGCGGTCGTCTACTTCTAGCAGGCGCATTGTGAAGGATGGCCTGAAGGCGATCGCGGATTCAGACTCAGACATGACGGATGATAGCAGTGGTGAAGAGCTGGCAGACCCCAGCTCGTTCTTCGCAAAGAAACGGAAGATCTCGCCAGAGCCTGTGAAAGCAGTCGCTGCACCCAAGAAGACAAGGTTGTCAGATGTAGCCAGGCGCAAAGATGACCTTGACTTGTCAAGGCAGTCGCCGCCCAAGAAAGTGTACAAGCATAGTCTGGCGGCGCTCTCGCGCGAAGGGCAGAAGATGAAGGAGAGGCAGGCCAAGATTGCTGACATGCAGAAGGCTGTGGAAGAGTCGAAGAAGCGGGAAGAGGAGGCTGCGAGGCAGGAAGCACTGGGTCTCAATATGGAGACTGACCAAGTCGCATTCTTGGAGTGTGCGAGCGACGACGAGGAGGGTGAGAGAAGGCTTAAAGCCATGCAGCGCGTGGAGGCGTTGCATGCATCTGAGTTGTATTACTTCTTTCTGGATATCGAGCCACTATTCGAGGATTCGCCCTTCCCGGTGGGCGATCTATCGGACGAGCCTTGGGCTACGCTGTTCGCCACAGACATATCAAGGGAGCAAGCATGCGTATCTGGATTGGCGGCTGAGATGGCTACACACTTCGAGATCCCCATGCCGGTTACGAATTGGATGGCGTATCAGCTACTGTATGAGCAGAACGAAGCGCTCTGCGAAGCTTATGTTGATATCCTGAAGGCATTGGTCGCACATCCCGAGTGTATCTCTGACACGATAACATCGTTGTCTTCGATGTACAAGACCCGTTCACTATACGAGAACAACTGGAAAGATCCTGTACGGCGAGACCTTCCTGCTGGGCTGAAGTACATGCTGCAAGTTGTGAAGTTTTGTGCGTCACACGCGGATACTGCTGCTGATGCGCTCGAGCCCGGAGCAATACCTGTGAAGACCATTGAAGCGTTCTTGGACTTTGCCATGATGAACCTCGACGATCTCGTGAAGATGGATCTCGCTTTGTCCCTAACCCTTACCAAGTGTATCGAAGAACTGCTGAACTCGCTACCTGCGGCATCATTGGAGAAGTTCGTAACAGGAGTACTAGCGATGCTTGATACTTCTGAGAAGGATATTTCACTGGAATTCCGCTGTCGTATGATCGCAGCTCTCCCGAGTCACACGACTCGCTGCTATCAGGTTCGCCGACGGCTTGCACTGGACATATTCTTGCAGAAGAAGGATCGCACCAAGGCAACCTCTCCTGGCTGGGATTGGCT
Organism: Sphaerulina vaccinii; assembly: GCA_022570795.1. Lineage (NCBI taxonomy): Eukaryota > Fungi > Ascomycota > Dothideomycetes > Mycosphaerellales > Mycosphaerellaceae > Sphaerulina > Sphaerulina vaccinii. The sequence continues at coordinate 1,036,725 of JAKUDP010000014.1, forward strand.
TGAGACTATCTGCAACTCATTCGATGGCAATCTTAAGACAGCATTTGATGTCAAAGATTCTACTGATTACGACTTGCTCATGGCGCTCGTTGAAGCTTGCGACATCGCTGTTTCTGCTGGGTTCACAGATTACAACGAACTCCATCCTACCCAAGAAGCGTCCGAGAAACCGGTGTTTGGCATCTACGTTAAGCTGACTCCACTCTCGCAAGCGGCAAGAAACCACAACCGCCAGATCGACGCGATAGTATCAGAGTTGGATCACATAAAGAGTAGAATTCAGCATGAATCAACATCTCTGAGTCGTCAGGAAGTCAAGGCCGCGTTGGAGCGAGTTACTGCGAGACTCGAGACCAGCGTTCGCACAAGACCAAAGCCGAAGAAGAGTGTCTTCGGCCATGAACCGAAACAGGCTCGTTTCGCGAAGAACATGCTAAGGATTGCGCCTCGTGCTCATGATGAAGTTGTCGTAGCTGGTGCTGATGAATCGGATGATATGGAAGACCCGCCTACACCTAGCATTATAGATGACTTGCCTAGTCGGCCTGGCATCGATGATGTAGAATCTAGTCCGATGGATACTGGGAATGAGCAGTTGCTCACGCCTGCGCCAGAGGAGGCACCATTAGTGGCAGAGACTGCTGATGACATGGCTGAGGATGAACTTGCTTCCTCATCGGACGAGTTCGTTACTGCCTACGACATCAGCCAGCCTAGGATCTAGCAGAATACAGCCTTAAGTGTTGCAGCCTCCTGACGCGTTGGGCGATTATGTACAGAGTTCTTTTGTATATCTCTACAAGATTCTGCTATTTCATGAATCAACGATCGCGCTTCTACTGTCCATTTAATTCCTAGCCTAGACCTCCCTGGGATTGGTAAATCGCTATCCAATGTGCAGTCCCATCCTAGCTCTTTGTCTTCACTTTCGTCTTAGGGTTACCCGAAACTGGTGGAATGCGAAAGATATGGAAATCTCAGTACCTAACGTTTGGCTATACAAGTTTTTGGATGCTGGTTACCTATGAGTAAATGCCTACAACGTTTGGTGTCGATCTGTAAAGGACTGGAACTAGAATTGTGGAAAGACCGAGTTGAGGAAATTCTCAAAATGTCAATATTCAGACATCTCAGCAGCATGATGTTCTTTTAACCCTACTCTCGACAACTAAGAGCACCTGTACATTTGACGATGCTGGTGCCTTCCTCTCGCCTTGCGATGTCTAGTGATACCCCCTAAGCTGCTCGACAGCTAAACCCACCTCACCTTCATTGTTCACTAATGCAGCAATTGGCACATTTCATTCACAATTGAGATCAGTGTTATTGGGAGCTGCCCACTATAACTTTCTAATTCTCTGTCGACTTTCACACCGAGCACAGGGATCTGGTGACTGTCACGGAGTTCATACACAACATCGACAACACGCCGTTCTCTACTGTTGCAGTAATGCCTGGATCACTTGCCCTGTTGGCCGTACTCAACAGCACAGCATCTGCGGTATGTATACAGTGGCCTCGTCGTTGCCACTCTCGACACATCTGCTGACTGGCAACAGGCATTCTTGCATGGTTTCAGCATCATCATGCTCGCCATACTCGTCGTGGGAAATCTGGTCATCCCACTACTGATGCTCCTTGGCTACGCCCTTGGTCTCTTCGAATCAGCCGACAGCGCCGAAACATCTTCCACTGTGAAGTGATAGGACACTTGGAGATTTCAAATTAGATTCTCAGTCTACTATCCAATCTTCACCTCCATTCCGACACGATGGTTGATCGTCCAGAAATTGCTTCATCCTCTCCGGGATCCAGCCCGATTCCACTCCCTTGACCATTTCGCCAAGCTGAGGTTTCTTGGAAAGTGTACATCGCGAGTCGATACTCAACAAGTACTGTATGCACACGTCTATAACCTGGCAGATATCACGACATGCCTCTAAATCCTCGACCGGACCATAGTCGTCTGCAGCTCCATTGTCCCAGTTCTTCCTCATTCCGAAGGTCCGTGGAAGGAGATACATCGCGTACATATCATGGTGATGGAGGACGGCTTTGGGCTCCTGTTATGGAAAAAGTCAGTCGATCAGTCAATGCTGACATTGTGCAAAGACCAACTTACATCAATCTGTACGAGCCAATCCATTTCCCACCTCCACAAATCCTCAACGACACTCGGTGCCAGATGATGATATGAAACAGTCGGAGCACACCACAGTCTATGCGGTCCTTCTTCCCGATTCCAATCTATAGCTCCAATATCACTTCCTTGGAAAATCGGCCAAGCCTGAGTTAGATTGGTCCCAGAATCCGCCATAGCTTTGCCCAAGATCCCGTCGCCTGCCCAAAAATCGTTCGTGAACCACTCCCACTCGCCGACATTGGCATTAAACATCCTTACAACATTCTCGAGAGCAGGTTTCGAGATCACATAACCTGTTCCGCCATGAGCGAACATGATATCTCCAATCCACATTGGTCCTCCAATATAATATGGCCTCTCATGATCCAGAGCGGCCAGGTAGTTGAGCAAAGTCTGCCAATGCACAAAAGTGTCCGTTTCGAGGAAGATATACCACTTCTTATCTGGCCATTCATATAACGTGCGATTGATCATTGGCAAGAACTTCCATTTATCCAATCTCCAGCCTGGATTATCATTCTTTCCGAAATTTGTCCCTCGAGGACTGACTCGTCCGCTGAGCTCATGTGGTTGGAGAGCTTGTCGTCCTCCACCACTCTGCATTCGACGCCAGAGCTCGAAATCAGGATGTTCAGACTTTGTGATGCTATTGACAGATTCGAGAGCATCGTAAATGTGAAATCCTTGGAAATCCTCCTCGTAGTCGCTGAATATCATGGAGTTTGGATAACATCTCAATGTGGAATTCAAGTGGACTGGTAGTTTGTGAGCGAGTTCTGTCCCGCCAGTCTTCATGATGACGAGAGTGTCATTGGCTCCAGGCAAATTTCGACATGGCAAGTCTCCCGTCTCTGGTATTGTATATGATTTCTGCTTTTTGATCTCGTGCGTGATTATCGTGGGCGCTGCCGGTGTCGTAGGCGTTGAAGGAGAGCTATGAGCCCAGAACATATAGACTATACAAACAATACCAGCAAGAACATAGAGCAGACGTCGTGGTGGACCTCGTGGTCTCAGGACTGCTGAACTGCCACGCTCCGATACGCGTCTGTCCGCCGCATCGCGGATCTTGTGGCCATAATTGTGATAGCTATGCCTGTTCATGTCGGCGTCCTAAGAAGAAAAGAAGCACCAAACAAGAGGCGAGAATGAATGCATAGAATACAACAGTAGTAGTAGCAGAACAGTTTTACAAGTATACTTACCTGCCCGCGGTAGATCTCCCGTTCATGACCTGACGGCTGCGAGGATAAGATTTGTGGCTTCCCTAACGTCTCCTGAAGGCTGTAGGATGCCGAAGCAGTAAGAGCTGGAGGAGAGTCAGGTTTTGCTTCGCGAGTCTCAGCATTGTAGCTTGTGATCATGAAGGCTTCCGTGCTTCGAACGGGGGTTCATTATGGCCATCAGCTCCATATGCATCGTGATGATTGATTTTACATCTTCATATCGTTCGGACACGCTGTCGAAGAAGCGGCTCTTTCCCCAAAGCCGTGAAGTTGGAGACGGAGATGGAGAAGCCACCAGGAGGGGTCATTGCATAGGAGCCTCGGAGTGGTGTCCGGTCGAATCTGATTCGGCGACGTTTTATTGACGGCTTTACTAGCGTTATAGTGACAAACTTGTGGGTTCCATCTTTTCAGGGGTATGCCGCTCTGCCGCGATGTCAATCGCATATACACTAGCATGTCGATGACTAACTACTACTTCCCACAAGACTCTAGACTCGATGCCACGATGAGCGACGAACGCCACAAACATCGTCTGAGTCCTTGGTGATGTCGGTACTGGGCCTCGCGAGTGTCTCGTCCAGCATCGATACTGGAGTCCTGTTCAGCTCGATGCCGTGTATTGCTCGTCCAGCATGTCCCAAATACCTTTAGCAGTGGTGAATAAGACGCAGTATCGCTCTTGAGACTGGATTCGCGCTATGGAGTCGACCTCAGCCTGCTCGCACTTCCGTTTGAACGACTGCCCGCATTGTTTGGACGCCTGTTGAGAGGCGTGACATAGGTCTATGATTGTGAGACGTCTGCCTTGAGGCGACTACTTCTGATCGTTCTCTTCCTGGTACTTCAAATAGGCTTTCGTAACCATATGCTGAGCTTGATCATAAGCCTTCTCTACACATGAAGTATCAGCATTGCATGAGCTTCATAGTCAGAAACCAAGATCCACGAACAGCCTCTCACTTACCATCACTATCGCTATCGCCTTCTTCATCATTACCCTTATCTTCATCACCTTCCTCTTCAGGCTTCTCACATTCAAACGTGAGTCCACCAGACTGCATCTTGACTCTGTACTTGCCACCTTCCCACAGATCCTTGATCGTCAACTCTCTAGTACGGCCAAGCGATTCAATATCTCCGATACGGGTCAAAGTAGCTTCTAGGAAGTCATCGAAACCTTCCTCAGCACAGATCTCGCGGAATGCATTCATCATAGGCACAGAGTCCGGTCTGACATTTGCGTTGCTGTCGATTGCGAAGATATTGATGGCATCATAGCTCTGTGATAGGTGTCAGCCTTGCCAACGACAGAGTAGCAACCGTAAAGCTTACCTGAATGAAATCTGCTCTCGTCATGATGTACCTCGCCTTGTGTAGGGGAATTTCGGGTAAAATGTGACCGTCCTCGTCGTGATATGTCTGCTCCATTTCTTTCTCCTGGTCGACCATAGCCTTGGCAAGCACCATAGCAGCAGATGCGTACTTTTGTTGATCCATTACATCGTCGTCCATCTCCATTCCGAGGATCCAACATTGGTTGAGGAACCAAGTCTTCTCTGCGCGGCAGATTGCGTGAGCTGTTTTCACCATGTCATCGGACTTTGCACATCGACTCCTGTGAGACTGTAAGCCATCGTGAATTGAAGGCACTGCAAGCGTGGGTTTCATACAGGTACGACATTCGCCCTCCCACGAGGTCATAGACTTGCTCCAATATCCCATCTTTGGGATGATCGTTCCTGTATTTCGTGCGATAGTTTCGCAGTGCTTCTAGGGACTTCTGCTTATCAAGGTCGAGGATTCGGATGACATTCATTCTGGTGGCGTACTGCTTGAGTCTTTCATATATCCAATAGTCATCTTCACGCTAGTTAGCAGATATTTTGAGAAGCAAGATGCTGACATACCTGAATTGAAAATGACAGTTGCGAGATTGCTAGCTGACCATTGCTCCGCTCGCTGTTGAATCAATTCTAGCAGATCTTTGCCGGCGTCGTCGTCACGCAGGAGATGCATTGAGTTGAAGATCAAGATTAGTGGTCTCTCAACTTTCTGCCTCCGCTTGAGTGCGACTTTCTCAAGCTTGTTGAAAGCTCGCTCTACATCCAGGAGCGCACCAGCGTCACGAGGACCACGAATCGAGAAGAGCGATCCAATATTGTCTTCGTGAAACCTGCAGTCAAATACACAAGTCAGTAAGCGTCTCAAGGAAACGAATCATGGATGTCGCTTTCGTACTCAAAGTCCAATGCCTTGCCCAAGCGTATTCTGAAGATTTCCGGGTTTGCGTGAGCATCAAACATAGCACAACCTTCGCCATCAATCTTCGCCATGGCATCGATGAGCATGGAAGATTTGCCAGTTCCCTTCTCACCAATAATGAGATGATATTGGCCTCTAACCTTTCCAGCAACAATGTCGTCAATGAGTGCTTGCTCCTCACGAAGAACCCAATGCTCGCGCTGATTGTCCTCATCCATCAGTATTTGACCTCCAGTAGCGGATCCTTGCTTGGCTGTCGCAGCAATGTCAAGCACAGGATCTCCAGGTTTGAAGGCATTCTCCATCTTCTCCAGGATCATATGCTTGTAGTATCGTGTATAGCCATAGCCTACTGCGCCCAGCACCGCGACTGAGGCGAAAGTGGTCAAGGAAGCCTCTGCCATCTTGAAAGTCGTGCCTTTCCAGTCGAATTTCGCGCCATTGGAGTTCCCGGAGCCTTTATTTGTGTTGTCATCTTCGCTTTCGACGGGACCAGCATCTGGCGGCCCTGGGGTTTGTGGTCCATATGGAAGTTGTAAATGTCTCCGATGTGGCAGTGCTACTCCATGTCGGATTGGAGTCCGGGCATTGAACTGGACCCCTGCAATCGCGCGAGCCACGCGCATGATTTGGTAGTGTGACACCAGAAGCCGGCAGCTAATAGATCAATCTCTCATATGGCGAGGATTGCATTTCGAAGGATCCGTTATCGACATGTCGCGAAGAGATGGTAGCATGATGATCACGAGAGAGAAGTCGCGATGCAAACATCCAAGGAATACCAAGACCAACCAAGGATTTAGCGCGTTTCTCTCTCGATGCGGCCTGTGCGCAGCAGGATGAAAGATTAAGCGCGAAAATGTTGGCAGAGTAGGTGTAGAGGTAGATGTGGCATATTGGGTGGGAGAAGGCTATGCGGTGTAGTAGTCGGACAGTGTAGAAGACAGTGCATTCGTGCTGCGATGAAGGTGGCAATATATTGACATGTCCTTCTGCTTGACATCCCCATGCCAGTGGCCATACTAGCTGATGCCTCATACTTCACAGTCAGAACTACTCGTGGCCTGCACCACATCTCCCGAAAGAGCGTGAGTCTGTATGTGTGCTGAGAGAAGCAATTCACCTCATCCGGATATCTCATGTAGTCCACCTCAACTCATCTTCGCATTCGAAAAGTCCATCTCGGGATGCTGAGCCTGGAACTTCTTCAACATTTCCAGCTTCTTCTCCTCATCACTCGTAGGCTTTCCCATCTCCTTCTGTCTCTGATCATACATCATCTTCTCCACCATAGACCTCGTCTCTCCATCCAGATCACTCAGCTTGGAATTGTCCGGCGAGATTTTCGACGTGTCGATCTTCGGAGCAGAAGTCACCACGTGAGCCCACCATTCCATCTTATTGACCTTATCGAGGTGGATCGATAGCTCTTTGCCCTCTTTGGTGGTTTCGAGCGTCCAGGCTGAGTCGTCGACGATGATCGGGTGGGGGAATGTGCCCTATGTTTAGACAGTGTTAGCTGCTGGCCAAGAAGTGCGATCGAGGTTATGCAATGGGAGCGCGTACTTCGATCAGAGGAGTCTGGCCCTTGATGCCGGCCTTGAGGCTGGTCTTGGTGATCTTGACATCGAGATCTTTGCCCTTGAAGTGCGCAGGCACAGGCGCGGTTAGATCAACGTCCGTGATGGTCTGCACCCATTTGTACGGCAGTTGGCTTTGTTCCAGCTGCTCCTTTGCTCGAGCGTCCTTGTCGAGCTTCTCTCGCTCCTCAGTCGTGGGTGATGCAGGTCGTTCGTCCGCCATGTTGATGTTGTTTTGTTTATGTAGATGTTTCGAAATTCGCGGAAATGCACCGCTCGAGAAATGATCGAAGACAGACCAGGGTCACGAATCACGGAAAGTGCATGGGATCACGGAAAGTGCTTTGAGATCTTGTTTATATAGTACAGCCCGAGTGACTCTCGGAGGACAACTACGACAGAGGAGAGAACTCCCTGGCTGCAAAGTACTGTTTACATATGAAGCGCCTGACCACGCTCGTGCTTTGACCTTCCATTCTGAATGAGAGTGCCATTCCATCTTCTTCCGCGCGCCTTGAATTCTATCCTCTGGCGGCAGATTGATTCGACGCCGGTACATCCTGTGCGTAATCCTTCGTTTGAGCAAAAGGGGATGAGTAAGGTGACTCCATCTCGACCACGAACTTGGTAGAACCAGATCGCGGTACCTTGCCCTCCCCTTGATGTATCTCTGCTTTAAAGTATAGTCCCGGCAAGTTCTTCATGCGTGGCCAGACCTCGATTACATCTCCATTGTGCAGCTTTCCGTACGTTTGCTTGCCAGAATCATCAGCCTTGCGTAACCTCTTGCCATTGACGGCAACTCCGTTGCTGCTGTGAGTGAGTATGCCCACGTATGCACCAGGCAAAGCGTCAAGATGCTCCTCGCCTTCAGGTATGTTCTCAATGCCAGTAGCGTGAAAGAAAACCGTGAAAGCATATTTGCCTACGCGAGTGTCCTTCTTGTCCATGTATTCAGTTGTGCTGTGCTTGTCACGACCAAAAGTGTTCTTGCGTTGCGTGAGCTCGATCGTGATGTCGGCGAAGGAGTCTGGAGTAGATACGAGTCTGCCCACAGGGTCGCCCTTCTCTGTCGTACACTGTACCTCAAGAGCAGCAACGTCCGAGAGCGCCACCTTTGCGGATCCTCCGGTGTAGAACCCAGAGTCAGGACCAACTTCGATCGGAGGCATTGTTGGCTCCTCGGCAGTGTGCCCGTTAGCAGTGCTGTAGCTGGAATTACTCCTTGGCGGATAGTAGTGAGGCTCCTTCGCAAAATCGTGTCCACTGACTCGCGAAGCATACTCCACGTTGTGTGTAGTAGGATCAGCAGGATCGTAGTAGTAGGAGGCAGGTCGAGGCACGATTATCTCACGCCTAAAGACAATCGGTCTAGGTGTCTCTTCGTGACACTGTGAGCCAACATGCTCGGCAGGAGCGCCTTGATTTGTCCCTTGCGGCGGAGTATCCGGAGGAGTATTTTCGCCGCCTTCCTCGTCGGTGTCAAAGGGGTCTGGCAAGAACGGCGAGTCGATGTCCATGTCGCGAACGAGTTCCTCTGTGCCGAGCAGACTACCAATGTTATCTCCGCTATGCACTGCTGTCTGACCCTCACTTGATGGCGTAAATGTTTGCGAGTCCTCATCACTGTTTGCGGTTGCATGTTGTTGCCTGCCCAACGCTGGCAGATCCGACTGGCTGATCTCACCAAACAGCTTTGGTGGCCTGTTGACCGCGACTGACTGCTGCTGAGCTTGTTCTACGGCGTGGGCATGTGCTTGGCCTTCAGGTTGTGCGTCGTTCATGATCGGAATCGTCTCTATCAGTTCCGGACTTGAGTCGAGCGGCTCATCCTCTTCGCCATCATCGTCCGCATTGGTCTTTACTCGCTTTGACTTGCGCGGGTCGAAGAAGTCCATATCTGACTCGTTCAGGCTGACCTCGTCCTGGTGCCTATTGAGTGCACTTGCGTCTAGACTGAGGGATGCGACATTCTCTTCGGCGCCAGTCTCTTCGGCGCCGGCTACCGCGTCATGCTCTTCTTCTTGAATATCATGCAGTGGAAACTGGTACGGTCGTTGTGGTGGATCCTCAAGGCCAAACCACGGATGGCGCAGGCAGTCTTCGGCAGAAAAGCGTGCCAGGTAGTCCGTATTGAGCATTGACACCAGCAGATCGATAGCAGAGTCCGTGACGTTAAGCTTGATAAGATCGCTGGCGTCCAAAGGCGTGTGCATGATGTTGTCGAACATACCGCGCCCAGTTGCATCTGCGATTCCTTCGAATGGCGGCTTGTGGCAAAGTGTATACCACAGCACTGCTCCAAAAGACCAGACGTCGACTGCGTGGCTGTAGCTGTGGAACTTGCGATGGGCCCGAGGTTCGCGAGAGCGCTTCACGCCACGTTGAGCAGCAGGGTGGGAGTCGTAATGCGGAAAGACCTCTGGTGCGCAATAAAGCAAGGTACCACAGAACGTCTTCAGGAACGTGTCATTGTGATCGGTCACCTTCGACAGTCCAAAGTCGGAGAGCTTAACCCGGAAGTTGTTTTGGCCTGTAGTCAAGAGCAGGATATTGTCCGGTTTGATGTCGCGGTGCGTGATGTTCTTCTTGTGAAGGTAGTCAAGCGCGTCCAGGATTTGCTGAGCCATCTGCTTGCCCATATTCTCCGGTAGAAAGCCATGCTCTCCTAGGTATTTCTGCAAATCGCCACAAGGAACATACTCCATGATGATGTACAGATGATCTCTCTCTTCGTGCCAGCCTCTGTAGTCCACAACACTTGGATGAGCGATGGATTGCATAATTTCCATCTCGTTGTCAAGCTTCTTGTCCAGCACACCATTCTTCATGAAGCGGCGCTTCTCCAACTCTTTTGCAGCAAACAGCTGTCCGTCATGCTTGGTGGCCAGTTGATATACACTAGCGAAGGCGCCTTTACCAACAGTTCCCACGACATTGTACTCCTTACCACCATTCCATCTCATGCCGAAATTGTTGTTGGGCATCAGCGCTGTGAAAGTCGTATGTCGTCTTGGTGTGAAGTCTGGTGGCTCTACCGGAAGTCCCTTCTGGATTCGCCACTGTCGTATAACTTCAGCTTGCCGAATCAGATAGTTCTGCATGGCATTCTCGTAGGCCGCATAGTGACTGTCCCGCTGAGGGAAGCGGACAATGAATTTGACAACCTCCTCTGGGGAAGGAGATAGCACTTGGATGACTGAGCCCTGAGATAGCATGCGGCTATGAGGGTGATGACTAGTCCTCCCTTTGAGAAGCAGCTCATCCACCATGGTCCCGTTCGTGCTCAGATCCTTAATCATAAGCACGCCCGTTTCATTCAGATGAATACAGAAGTGTGTATTACTGATGCGGCGGTTGCTGTCTCTTGTGATGGCAATGTCGCAAGACTCTGGGTTGCGGCCGAATGTCAGACCAAGCTGCTCCTGTTTAGGCCTGCTTGAAAACCGGAATGTAAGGTCCAATGGTCGTTGTCCTCGCCTTGCCGCCTCATCATCATCCGCAATGAATGTCATTTCTTCTACAGGATCCTCGTCAGGCAGATCGCGGTACTGGAGGCAAAATTGAGGTTTTGCTCTAGAGTATTCCTTTGTGAGCTGGTAGGCAGCCGGAGTCGTAGGATGCAGTATGCATATGACATCCGCAACATCCTCAGCATGTATACCAGATGCACTCAAGCCTAATCGTCTCGGATCAATGTACTCTTGTGTCATTTGTGTGCATTGTGTAGATTGCTCGTCATCGTAGTCGTCGGCAGACACGTCGCGCAAGTCCATGGCACTCGCTCGTAGATGTGCCATTGAAGCAGCGACCTCCGTAAATGGTCGCTCTTGGAAGGCGAAGGAGGAAGCGTGAGAGTCGAAGTGTCTGAACGGAGGAAGTCGACCGGTGAGATGCCTCTAGGCAGCCAATGCGATGTCGGAACCACTTTCTCAAGCAGTAATGGCAAGAACAACGCAGAAGATGATGAACAGCACAGAAAAAACACTCTCAAAAGGTCAGAGATGTCGATGCAGGCAGAACAGCTGGATGTGACTAGAGAACGGACTCGACAACTAAGTTTCAAGCCCAACACGCTAGGAAGCGGACGCGCTTCCTCGCGGAGCTTGGACGGCTAAAACGCGACAAGCTAGCTCTGATTGGTGCTTGACACGAAGTGAAACGAGCGACGAGAGTTTATGATCTATGGCATTGTCGTCAGAACGATGACTCCAATCCACCATAGCCCATGTCTCGGATGATGGAGAGCAGACAACGCCCATCCAACCCATCACCAAGTTCTAGCAGGCGACGTGATGAGCGAGAATGCACAAAATCCGTCAACATTCAGTTGGTAGGCCAACAGTGCGACCGCGTGGTCGTGGTCGTACCAGCCTAGGTTCAGGATTATTACATCTCACACAAACTACCTATGCGGTGTTCTTCAAAGTTCCAGCGACAGCAACTCTGGTCTTAGAGGTTCTCCAGGACGCTTTGCTGATGCTGATGAATCCAGCCTCTGTGCCGACACTTTTTGGACTTCCACCACGCACGCCGTTGTTCGCCAATAATGAGCCATCACTCAAAGGCAATGCCATCGTCTTGATCCATTCCTTCATCAACACTGGGCTCCTCGCTAAGGTTCTGTTCGCCATAGCATACGCCACAATTCCAGTAACGTGAGGCGTGGCCATGGATGTTCCTGATAAGGAGTTGACCATATTGGGTGCTCTGCAAAAGGGCGCATAGGTTAGCAGGTATTGAGATAGTCATGTCTGATGCAATGCTTTCATACCCTACCCAGCTTGAGATAACATCAACTCCAGGTGCATAGACGTCCACACAGTCCCCATGATTCGAAAAGGATGCTCTTTGGTTGTTCATATCGATGGCACCCACCGTGATAGCACCACCACGAGAGCCACCAGAACTAGCAGGTGACGAGCGACACGCATCCTCGCCATTGTTCCCAGCTGCGACACAGACGTGAATTCCAGCCGAAACTGCCGCAGACACTGCAGCATCAATTGCTGGCACAGGTTCTGTGGAGGCCAGAGACATGGATATTACAGATCCTGCAAACGTGCCGCGTGACCTGAGCTGCTCGTCGTGGCGCCTGATGACATTGTCTATACCTGCAATGACATTGGAGGACCATCCTCCTCCGTCAGAGTCAAGCGTCTTGATGCCGTAGAGATTCGCGTTCGATGCAACTCCCAAGATGGCTCCGGCTGCAGTGCCCGAGACATGAGTTCCATGGCCATCGGTGTCTTCCAAATTTCTGCCATCGAATGACCAGAGCATCTGAGCACGGCCACCGAATACATTGTGCTGGGTATAGATGCCCGTGTCGAGAACGTATATATCCACATCGGACCCAAGAGCATTGTCGGCAGCATAGCTGTAGGTGAAATCCATAGCGTTCTCACTTCCTCTAATACTTGAAGCTGTCGAGATGCGTTGCAATCCCCAAGGAGAATTCGACCGTGTGTCATATGTGGCGACAGTTCCTCGTGTTATGGACACGGCTTTCTCAACCATCGAGACATCGGACATGTTGGCTAGAAGATCCAGACAATGGGTCTTCATGGAAGCGGCAAACCCTTGAAAAGCACTGTTGTTGAAAATGTGTCGTACATCGGGATGCGAACTGTTCAGGTCCAGTTGTTGAAGAATATGGGCAATTTGTGGTGTGACTGGTGCGTGCTTATTGACAATCACGATGTGCTCCTCGCCTCCAGACTCGTGGTTGCGCGGCTGTGCTGGAGTTGGCGTCGCTGCAGTTGACGACCAAAGGAGACATCCCATCACCAAGCACGATAGTAGCCCCATCTTGTCGTGTATGCTCTATGGTTGCACCAAAGGACCAATATTTGCTGTACTTGAATTCTATTGTTGAGAAGTGTTTGAGCGAACGATGTCGTGCCAGCACGAACCGCAGAATAAAAATAACGCCTGAACGCCGTATGTGTAATGATCTGTGAAGAAGTGAAGTCGCCGGAAAAGAAGAAAATGAGAAGAGATGCAAGAGATGCGTGGGAATACTACCACAGTATCATCACAGCTCTGTTGCTAGAAAGATGCTCAACTTAGCGTGATCATGCGAGAAGTGGCCATGTCGCAGTCATGTCGTCTGCTACCACGGTCAGGGCTTCGTACAGTCTTAAGTCTGGGTAGAGCTATGAGTCGCAGGCTGCTAAGACGACCTGCGACACGCGGGAGGTGAGGTCCAGTAGATCGCTTTGAAACAGCTTGGCTGCAACACGATGTGGGTGCGCTGGCCAGATGACACTGGTGCAACAATTGCCCGCGAGGCACTCCATCGCTTCTTGGGCTGTGATAGAATGACAAACTGGCCGTTTGACGAGACTGAGTCGCTTGGTGATGATAATGGCAAGACAAGAGGATTTATTACATGTATGTGAGGCTCGAAGGAGATGGCGGAACGGATAGACACGTGGGCGCCATTTGACGGGCAGTCACGACGGGAAGCCATTTCACATGGTTCGGACGAAGGGACACTTCTAATCCTGCCTATCAACGCGATGATGATTGTTATAGCCGTAGTGCGGCCAGACCTCCATCTACTACCACAGCAGCTAAGTTGACAGACATCGTTCTTCACCCAACAACTGTCTTTTATGTTCGAGCGTATCACGAATTTACCTACAGCCAAAGCCTCCCGTCCCTGTCACATGCAAGACTGAACTGCACACAAGACAAGAACTTCGTTTACCAGTAACTGCATTGCCTGCTTCGACCTCCTGGTCTCTGAGCTAGCATATATCACTCTCTACAGCATACAGAATCGTCAACGCAAGGGCCATGGTCCCACCGCCGCCGGAACCTCGAGATCTTCTCCCTCCACTGCTTGCCTGTTTGCCAACAGCATTCGTTTCGCCGCAGCCTCCACCAGCTCTCTTACCACTTCTCGCCCCGATCTTGCGTCAAAGAGTCAGTTTCTTGTCAAGTAGTACCACAGATGGCTGGTTGCCGCTACTCTCATGGGATACGAGGCGGGGTGTCAAGTTGCCCAAGACGGTTGAGCAGATGAATCTTGAACCACATCCTGTGTCAGGAGAGCTAGAGTTGGAGGATGTCAGTCCTGCAAAGTACAGACGGTTAGATCAGGAAACCCTGCAAGCTCGGCTTGAGGTCGAACAGTTTGGCCTGTTGCCCGTATACGTCTGGTGTGAAAACGATGAGCACGGGTTATCAGGACCAGGTTGGAGACTCGCAGAGCTGCGGACACTTGATGATGCAGAAGACGGAACTCAATGGCTCGAATCGGCAGCAGAGGCTAGTGAGGCGGCAGCAGGCGGTCATGCATCTTCAACGTATGCAAATGGTCACGTTGCGAGATCAGTCGTATCAGATGGGGGCGACGCAAATGACGATTACTGGGCCGCATATGATCGAACTCCTGGAGAAACGCCTGCGCGGACACCAGCAAAACGATCTCCGGCACCGTTCGCAGCGAATTCTGGACGACCGTCTGCCAATCGAGAAGAGGACGACTATTATGCACGCTATGGCGAGGAAGTGCAGCCAGCCATGGATTCACATGATCCTGACGAAGAGTATGCCGAAGCAGCTGGAAGCACGCTGAAAGGTGATACGCTAAGTGCTGTTCCTGCGTCTGCTCGCCCCGACTCTGCCGATTACTACGCTTCCCTTCAACCACATTCGGAATGGAAATCCAATCAGCAGCACGACTCAGCCATAGCCACAGCCAACGAGCGAAGTCCAGAGCAGAGTTACGATCGTCTATCTATGCCTCGTCCGATATCTCCAACCTCGTCACATTCAAGTGTCGATAGGTTGGAAGACAAGGCTGCAGAAATGGAATCGAGATCGGGCAATGATCAAGCACAACTTGCTGTGAAGCAGCACATCAGTACAGATATCAAAAGTCTGTTTCGACTTGCAAAGGCTTCAGGAATGGAACGTGCAGAGTTCGAGCGCGTGGTAAGAAGAGAATTGGAAGTGCTGAGCATGCTTGATCGTGACGAGTAACATGTCTGGGAACTCGACGAATATGCAAGACGTGGCGGTTGTTGACGTGTTTGTAAAGCATTAGCGAAGGTAGCATGGTGCGGCATTGTAGGCGCAGAGTTGCACTGGTAGCATCAACAAGAAATCAAGAACACTTTTGATAGCATGCCCGTTCACTTCCATCGATCCCTTGATTGAGCAATTTATCCCATGTTCTCGATCGGGAAACACGGGTGCAACGGTTGAATGGGATGCCAAGCTTTCACTAAAAGCTTGTCCTCCATCTAGCTTCCTGGGCATCGTCGACATCGTCAAACGTGAGGAAGAACAAGTGATGACACAAAGACATGCTCTTCGCCCGTATGCGCTCAAGGTGGAAGCGTGTGCAAACGAGTGGCTGAGCACGGAGGTAGACCATGCGCCAGCGCGAAATACTGTAATGATCCTAGCTTCAGCTGCTGTTGGAAAGTGGCGGAGTTCTGGATCGTCTTTCGGCACAGGGCAGCTGAGCGTCGTGTTCAGATCCTCTTAAAGACCACCCACAGCTCCACTCCCGACTTTCCTTCTTCCTCAGCCACAGCTGGTCACTCTCACTACTTCGACCACCTTGGACTCCCACCACCTCCCAACGACACCGATCACCTGCGAAAGCAAAAGACCCTACCAATAGGCTTCTACTGAGCGTACGCGTGCACTCGAAACACAACCAGTTCGTCGCAACAGCAGTATCTTCGCGAGCTCGAAACATCACGTCTAACCACTCTTTCTCAGCTCAACAGATCAACGTCAATCGCACACACCATGTCAAACCAAGGTTACTACCAAGGCGGAGGTCAGCCGCAGTACGGCCAGCCTCAATACCCTCCACAATCCTAGTACGTTCGAATTATACCACGAACTGGCGCATAGCACTTCTCTAACAACATGAACAGTGGCCAGCCTCAGTACGGCGGTTACCAGCAAGGCCCACCTCCTCAGATGCAATACCAACAAGGATATCAACAGCAGGCACCACCGAGACAAAAGAAGGATCGAGGATGCTTGGGCGCATGTCTTGCGACACTTTGCTGCTGTTTCGTGTGTGAGGAGGGTTGTGAGTGCTGTGCAGACTGCTGTGAGTGCTGCATGGACTGCTGTTAGTTTGCCACGAATCTCGACGTTGGATTGTGGTAGATTGGATACCTTGAGTGCAAAGGGAGGCCGTTGAGAGAACGGGGAGTATGACATTGGATGGACAACGTTGTGCATGCGTTCACCCAGGCGCTGTGCATTTGATTCGGCTATGGCTCACTCATCATGGCGTTGGTAGCGACTGAATGCTTTGTGAGTGTGCTCACTGGTCAGACGCCTACGTAGCATTGACGAATTGCGCTTTCTTCTCCTTGAGACTCTTTCCCATAACGCTCATCCGCATCCTGCTTATGTCCCCACCATTGATTGCCAACAGCTGCTTGCGATGTCTGATACCAAGCGTAATCCTTGCTGATCATGGCCTTGGCGGTGTTCTAATTCTCAGCCCTATCGGTGGACCACGGCCACAAATGTGGCGGAGATGTTGATGCCAGGGTGTTCATATCCGATCTGATTCGAGGCTCCGGACTTCCAATGATTCTGATTCTCCGGACAACACTTCATTGTGCTTCCAGCAAGTATGGTACGATGCTGAATTTCCTCACGAGATGATGCTCAAGCCGGCCTGACCAGATAGCTTCCCAAAGCCTTGTCGAACTTCTCCACTCGTATAGGCATTTCCATACTGTAGAATGGATTCTTCATGACAAAGTCGCCATAAATCTCATAACACCTTCGGACCACTAGATCGGTATTGGGCTGCTCCGGACTTGTGAAGAGTAAGAACTTGATGCCTGTGGGACTTTGATAGCATGTCAATCTGAAATGACTGCTTTCTAGGCTTTCGATTCCAGTCGTGAGCGGTCTTCTGTTTCCTGGTATAGGTTGCACTGGAGGCGCGGGGTTTATGCTGCGTGAGATTGCGTGTATGCCGTGGAAGGTGCCTGCTAAGATGAGATAGTCGTTTGAATCTAGCTTCTGGAGTCCGGGAGCAAAGCTGCGGTTGTAGACGAGGCCGCCTGGTTCATGTTAACAGATGAATGGAGTTGTTTCCAGCATTATGCGTACCAGCTTTGTTGATGATTAGGAGGGCAAAGACTACCATCTTCGTCTTCGTCGAAGGAGCAGCTTTCTCGATTATGAGTTAGAAGCTACCTCGGTCACGGAATTGAAAGCGATTCTTGTGTTCAGGTTATGTTGTTGCTGCGAGCATGTGAAACATAGGGTGGATCTCACTCCCACTAGCGCTTGGACTTCACTCCAGCTTGACTTTATAGCTTTCCACTTTCACGTTCTCTTCATTCGAGACACAATCTCGAGACGACACAATTGATCCACTCCCTCCACGACGCACTCACTCCTTTCTTGCCTAGGCAGCAGTCACTGGCGCTTGGGCTAGCCATGATTCGTCGCCGAAAGTCTCAAGCTCCACGCTGAACTTACTCCGAACCACAGCACATGCAAGGACACCCACCTACAACGACAACGACGAACAGCAGGACAAGTCGAGACGATGGCAAACACCAACGGCGCCATCGCTCGGATTGCCAAGGAGATCGCGTCAGCGCAAAAGGGGACTGATCTGTCGATTGCGGTGGCCTGCCGCGACAGCGATGTGCGAAATGTGCGCGCTCTGATCATCGGACCACCTGAGACGCCGTGAGATGTACACTATGCACGCTATCTTGCTGTGGCTGACATGCCGTCCAGGTACGAATTTGGCTTCTTCGAGTTTGACATGAGGTTCACCAAAGAGTATCCCATCAAAAGCCCGGCTGTGAAGTGTGTCACAACCAACAGCGGCCGGACGCGCTTCAATCCTAACATCTATGCCGAGGGCAAAGTCTGTCTGTCAATCTTGGGCACATGGAGGGGTCAGCCTGGCGAGGAGTGGAGCGCTGCGCAGGGGCTAGAGAGCGTCTTGATCAGCATCCAGAGCCTCATGTCGAGCAACCCCTATGAGAATGAGCCTGGATACGAGACCAACAAGAAGGAGGAGCCACAACCATCGGCCTACATCGCCAAGATACGGCATGAGACGCTCAGAGTGTCAGTCTGCCAGCGACTGGAGAGCTTGCTGCAGATTCAGCCGGACAAGGTCGAGCCAGCCCTTAAGAAGGTCAAGGTCAGCCCACAGGACGAGTCGCCTGAGTCTCCCAAGACACCGTTGACCAACGGCACGAATGGATCCTCGACACCAGCCTCAGTGCACGAGTATGATGCTGAAGCAACTTACAATGCGCTCGACCAGAGTCAGTGGGATCCATTTGCCGACTTGCTGAAGCGCAGATTCTTGTGGTACTACGATGCATACATTCGCTCCATCGATACTTTCGGCGAGGCACAACCGGACGGTACAGCATTCAAGAGAATGGAGTTCGAGTATCCACCCAACAGTATGGAAGGGCACTTCGGGTACAAGAGTCTGAAGACGCGCATGGCGGCTATCCTAGCCAGGCTGGACCAGGAGGCTCAATCTTGGGAACGACTGGGAGCTCAACAGGTCATGTCGGCGACTCAGCTAGCGACTCAGCTTGCCTTCCAGTTCAAGCAATTGCAAAGCAAGTGGAACGATGGGTCGTATCCCGGCTCACGGATGGAGATCAGTCTACCAAACTCCAAGAATCCGTTCGTATGGAATATGACGTTGTTTGGGGAGCCAATGACCAACCTTGAGTAAGTAATGGTAGGGTTGAAACTGCCCGCAAACGTACTGACAAACTTGTAGCGGCGGAATCTTCAACCTGGCACTATATATTCCGCCTGACTTTCCAACCACGCAGCCACGGGTGAAGTTCGAGACTCCTCTCTTCCACCATCGTGTGTCAAGCAACGGATATCTCTGCTACTTTCCTCTGAAGGAAGACGAAATAGGCTCTCACCTGGACGCAATTGTAGCTGCTATCGAGGACAAGACAGCAAATTTCGATCCTCGTGCCATGGTCAATCCCGAGAGCTTCGATCTGAAGTGGGGTGGAGACGACAAGCGAAAGATGTACAATCGCAAGTTGCGACGCAGTGCACAAGAAAGCAGTGAGTTCTTGTGATGGTCTTTGGTGTACCGGCTGGCCATTATACGAATGCACGCGGTCGACCTACAGCAAAATGTGAGCCAATGGATGGCTGACTGGTAGGTATAACCGTAGGTCTCGAGCTGGATCCTCGAAAGGCTACTAAGACTGATCAGTGGATACTGTCTACAATCCTCCAGCGTCTAAAGGCCTCCTAAGGGGATGCTCGGAAGAGGATGGAAGGAAAAATTGTTATTCCAAAGGCGTTATTGGGAACAAAACAGAACTCAGCATGATACCCACCAGATTCTATTTTAGCGAGGAGTTCTGGCGAAAACGCTCGGAAAAGGCTTTCCAGATGGATTGGAGCCATGCGTACTTATGTATTATAACAAAAAGATTTACGTTGACCTTCCATTGCTGTGCTGAGTTCCCGAATTGTCGAAGCACGACCACCATATGTGAAGATTGCAACTCGCAGCGGAGTAGCCTTCTCTATAGGTCTCTATCAGCGCCCAGTACTCTATAGATGTCTATCAGCGCCTAGCACTGTGACATGCTCTGTGTTGCGCAGCAAGAATCTGTCCATATCGTAGCTTGCCTCAGGCACAAGAAAAGTGGGGCAAGAACGCGCCTGCCTCGACGCGTGCTTCTTCTTTCTTCCACGCTTTTGCTTGCACCGGACAACGATTGTACTCGACTAACATGAAACGAAGACGGACGAAGACAAAACTTGTTCACAGACAAGATGGTCGTGACGAAGGTGCTGTGCGTAGCTGAAAAGCCTTCAATAGCCAAAGCTGTGGCTGGACATCTTGGTGGCGGACAATTTCGAACAGTGAGTATGGCCTATTGTAAGCATCGTAGTGCAACTGTCACTGAATGACGCAGTCTTCTATCACCGGCAACCCGTATGTCAAGAACTACGAATTCTCATTCACATTCCCAGGATGGGGACCATGTGATGTTACGATGACTTCCGTTCTTGGTCATTTGATGGAGAATGATTTTACTCCACAGTACAAGAATTGGAAGGCACAAGACCCATCTGCCCTGTTCGAAGCCCCCATCGAGACCTTTGTTGGCGACGATATGAAAGGCGTGGTCAAGAACATCGAAGTCAAGGCGCGTTATGCTCACTACCTGTATATCTGGACGGACTGTGATCGCGAGGGCGAGCATATTGGAGCAGAGATCCGAGCATGTGCTTTGAAGACCAATCCGCGGCTCCGCAATCCCGGCAAGGTCGTACGTGCGCGATTCTCAAATGTCGAGCGCACACATGTGCTGGACGCAGCTCGACGCCCAGTTGCTCTGGATGAGGCTCAAGCCAACGCGGTTTATGCTCGTACGGAACTCGACCTACGGATTGGTGCATCGTTTACGCGGAGATTGACCATGTCTCTGCAGGATATGATACCTGGAGGCGTTGATGCAAGAAAGGTCATCAGTTATGGCAGCTGCCAGTTTCCGACGCTTGGTTTCGTGGTTGAGCGATACATGCGCGTGAAGAACTTCGTTCCCGAGACATTTTGGTCTATAAAGGTCATGCACAAGAAAGACGGCACCGAAGTCAAGTTCAACTGGGCCCGCAACCATCTATTCGACCGCATGATCGCCATCATTCTGTACGAGCAGTGTATCAGAGCGAGACATGCAACTGTAACGAAAGTGCAGACCAAGCCGACATCTAAATGGAGGCCCCTTCCTTTGACAACTGTCGAGCTGCAGAAGTGTGCCAGTCGCTTCCTTCGAATGGACAGTCAACGTGTCATGGGATTCGCAGAAAGTCTATACCAGAAGGGCTTCATCAGCTACCCTCGCACAGAAACGGACCAGTTCGATCGGAACATGCACCTACAGCAACTCATCCGAAACCAGGCTCAGAGCCAATCACGTTGGAGTCAGCATGCACAAGGTCTGCTAAACAACGGGTTCCAGTGGCCACGCGCTGGCCGACATAACGACAAAGCTCATCCCCCCATACACCCGGTAAACTTCTTGGCACCAGGAGCGCTCGATGCAGAGTCGCAGCGAGTCTACGAGTTCATTGCTAGACGCTTCCTAGCATGCTGCAGCGATGATGCAAAGGGCAGCAAAACTGAGATTATCATCAAGTATGGCCCCGAGGTGTTCAATGCCTCCGGCTTGACTGTTCTGGAGCGAAATTATCTGGATGTATACCCATATGACAAATGGACGAGCAGTCAGGTCCTGCCAGAGTTCCGTGAAGGTGAGACATTCGTGCCCACGGAAGCGTTGCTTAACGAAGGACAAACGTGCCCGCCTGGATATCTCACGGAGCCGGAGCTGATCGCGTTGATGGACACCAATGGCATCGGTACGGACGCGACTATGGCAGAACATATCGCCAAGATCAAAGAACGCGAATATGTGAAGACCAGAGCTCGAGGTCGACAGCCTCGTCATGACGGCAACGCTGCATCTGATGAGGACAGCGACGTCCCAGCACCTGCTGAGCGCGGTCGAGGTCGTGGAAGAGGTCGAGGTCGCGGCAGAGGCGGACGTGGTGGCGCAGGCGTTCGAGTCGGTGCTAGCACCACAGGTGTCGAAGAGTTCATCCCAACTACGCTAGGTGTTGCATTGATTGAAGGCTATGAGAGTATGGGCCACGAGATCAGCATGGCCAAGCCTTTCCTCCGGAAGCAGGTAAGTCGTGTTCGCCGCATAACGTAAGCTAAGTGAGCTCACTGACTCTTTTCACAGATGGAACTCAAGATGAAAGATATATGTGAGAGCCGCACGACCAAGGCTGCTGTAATCGATGAAATGGTCGAGCAGTATCGAGCCACGTATGTGCGAACAGTTCAAGGCATGAACCTACTCAAGGCTGTGAGTCACTCATGCAGAACCTGCACAACGTCTCAAGTACTAACATCCGAAATCAGTCTGTCCGCAGATATGTGCAAGGCGTGCCCGGCTGAAGACGATCTCCCTGACCGATCTCTACAACCACATCCATCACAGATCATGATTCTATGTTATGTGCATCTACAGCTGGACCGAAAGACACGTCGGAAGCTTGGAAGATGTCTGGAAGCATCCACCAAGTGAAGAGTGGCTTGCTCAAGTCAAGTGAGGTATGGGTCGAGCCCCCGAGCAATGCGTCTTCCTGAAGGAAGTCGCGAACATGCGTACACCAGAGCAGTCTCTCGTCATTCCTACGCTCGAACCACTTGGCCGCAAAGTGCAATGGGCCTGCAGAGGCAAGAATGCCAGCAAAGCCGAAGTCTCCCTCGGTGAAGTATGCAATACTTTCGCACAAGCTCTGTGCAGTTTCGTCGACTGCCGCGAGGAGCTCTTCATTCTGGTTGATCTGTCGCAACAGAGGATAAGGATGCAGCCGCGCGACGTTGACAATACACTGCCGCAGCAGCAACAAGCAGATCGCAACGAAGCAGTGGCTGGTGGCACTTAATAGTGATGGGTACTCGGTTGATCTTGGAATGATATGTGCGAGGCCTCCCAGACGTGCAGAGAACGAAGCGTACTGCTGTGTTGAGATCCGTCGATGAGGGCTCACGTAGTCGTCGCCGTAAGCATCCACAAGCCAGTCTTGAAGGTCTCTTTCCAGTCCTACTATATCATCGAGACAAGCAATGAGATCCAGTCCGCTGTACTGGTCACTGCTGATTACGCAGAACCAATCTGAACTCTCCAATGCTACCCCAACCTTCAACGCTAGGTTCACAACTTTCACTGTCGGACAGTCAAGATGGCTCGCAGAGGCTATCCACTCCTTGGACGCTTGGTGCGAAGCCTTTCGCTTTAGAAAGCTATCCATCACCGAGACGATGCGAATGTTATGGAGGAGCGCCTGTGCATAATTTGAGACGATCGACTGCGGACCTCGAGTTTCTAGAAGAGCTTGAAAGCCAGTCACATGTTGAGGCCAGCCGAGTCCATTTGAAGCAATGACTTTATACACTTCGCAATGACCCAAAGCGTATGCAGTCCCAAGGATACAATCATCAGTCGCAGCTCCAGGCTTTTCAACTTCTTCTTGCATACATTTCAGAGCTGCGCAATGTCGTGTTCGGCCTTCAAGTAGGAGACGTTCATCTTTGTATTTTGCTCCGAGGTGGCTCAGGCAGAGAGCATCTCGACTGGCGTTGAGGGCTGGACTTTCAGGTGAGTGCCACTGGAATACTTGAAGCATTTTCTTGGAAGATTTGATGACATCGGACGACCAGTATGAGAAGACGAATGTTTGCTTCAGTTGTTGCCAATTGAGCTGTGGTGAACGTAGGCCAGAGAGATCGGCCATGGTTTTCCAGAGTTCCAGCTCATGTTGTAAGCGTAACCTGGGATCTGGTGGGACTCCTCCCGGAGAATGACAGCCTCTACATGTCGGTATCCTGTACGGGCAATCATGGCCATTTCGCAATCGACCATTGTGTATTCTTGAGGCCAAGAGTCTATTGGTGGACATCAAGGCAGTGGTATCGTTCGCCAGCATAGCCAATGGTTAGGGCTCTGGGTACTTGGTTAGGGCAGGGATCACGAGGGATATGTCGAAGACTTTCGTGCTGGTGGATGCATCGTGCAGAGACCGCAAAGAACCCTCAACTTCTTGTTGCATATTTCGCTGGTTCATGGATGAGCTGAGGTCAAGCGATGCTAGGCGAATTCTCTGTCAGCAGAAGGATCGGTAAGCTTAAGTTACCACTAAGGAAGCTAGTTCTGTCAACTCAAACCAATGCGAGTGTTTGGCGGCTCTGGTAGCACTGATAGAATCATGCCTGGAAGGGGATTGTAACTGGCATAACTGTGGCGACATATAGCGAGTTGTTCGCCGTAGAAGAGCCCATGTCTGTCGCTTTCAGATGACGAGCTTCGCTCAACAAGCCTTGTTCCACTGGCAAGCAGTTACGATAAGGTCCCTAAATCCTTCAAAGCACCAGTCTATCAAACCCCGGGATTGGGTTGTCTGCGGAATAGATGGCAGCGAACTCTTCCTCGCTGAGCTTGGCATGCTCATCACCCAAGGCTGCGTAATGTAACATGTCCGCCACGAAGTCTGTCGTACTCTCATTCACCCGAAAACGATCTGACCTTCGTCCGACGTCCTACGACGTAGGTTTGCTTTGCGCTCCAGCTGAATACCTCAGTTTACATCCATTGCAGACTATGAGCTTGCAATTCGTGCAGTCGAATGCAGCAAACTTTGGCTCTTTTGCATCAGGACGGACGTGCCTGAAGCATCGGTTGCACTGCATGTAGCTAGGATCTGAATTAGCAAGTACCAAGTGGTCAAACATATGGTGTGCGTACTTGAAGTTGCCGTACTCGTGCGGATGCTGCGGGATTTGGAAGGCTGTCCAGTCATGATCGCAAGACCAAACCTGCGTCATGACTTCGTTTCTGTCTCTAGAAGTGACAAGTCAAACGTCAGCGTGAACCTGGAAAGCTTTCCGCTGAGCTCGCCTCTTCAGTTCAAAAAAGGTGGATGAGACGTCGAGATCTGGGTACCTCCGGGCAAGGCAGTGTGACTTACGGCTCGTCTCCGAAATCTTCATGACTGCCCTCCCAGCGTGCGTCACCACCACCGTCGAGGTTACGAGGCGTTCTAGAAGAGCTGGGCATCTGATTTGTGACCAAGTCTTGTTGCAAGGCAGGCGAAGGCCCGTGATCTGCGCTCCGCACATCGTCCTGTGTCTCTGCTTCCTCAGCCTCGGGCATGTCTTCATCGGAATTGTCTGAATCGTTCTCATCATCTTCGTGGAAGTCGTTGAAATCAGGGTCGTTCGCACCATCGCCAATACTACACTCTCCAATGCAATCTTCGGTGCTCCTCGAGCAGTACCAGCACCAATGGGCTCCACAAGGACAAGCCATATGACTGCATCCATACATCCGTCGGACACCCTCTTTGCATCGAGGACAACGCTTGCTGTACGGAGTATTAGTAGAAGCTTGTAAGCGTATAAGAGCATAATCGATACTTACTATCCGAATGTGGCAAGCATCGCAGTCTCCTGGTCATGTCGAGTGGTATCGCAAGGAGTCTTGCCATGTTCGATTTGCCTGCAGCCTCTGTTGCAGATTGCAATGTGACATTCAGAGCAAGGAAACCAGGCGGGATACTTGCGAAGCTCGAACAAATGCCCGCATTCTTCTGATAGTAGTCGCATGTAACACTCTTGGAACGCATCCACTGTATGAATACGTCAGAGGCAGGCCTATCACATTCATTTTATGTGGCCGGCCGTGACCGAGTTAGGAGGACTTACCGGCCTTGCTAATTGGGTGTCTTGAGTGCGACATCAGAGTCCTTGTGTTCGTGGCGATCAATGCGATGTCCTCTGTCAATTGATCGATAGAATTGTATGCCAGCCGTTTGGCTTTCTCTTGCATGATATCCAGGCCCATCGCGGTCCTGACAGTCTTATTGTACTGAGCGTGGTAGCGCAGATCATTGTGATCGCCACGGAAGAATCGAGAGCTCTCCGCCGCGTGAAGTCTTGTCAGAATGTGCCCGATTACGTTAGCTGGCACTGGGTCTGCTGGAGGACAAAGCCCCTCAGGAAGACTGCTCTCAGGAATGAATGCTGAGCAGGTAGGGGCAGGGCAGTAGAACTTGTCCTTTGTAAGCCACTCTGTACTCTAGAGAATGTGTGAGTAATGGCTGTGAAGTCTGGAGCAGCTGGACTGTTTTCTGAATATGGACGTGTTCAATTTGCGAATGGCGTTGTAGTAGGCTGACATGACCTTTCCATGTGTGCGAGATGGCAAGAGTAAGAACTGTGTGTTCAGCAGGCAGGTTTCTGCACTGCCTGATATACAACAGTGAAGCGGTTCCCTTCACTACTGCAGGCTGAAGCGACGATGAAGTAGGAGTCACCATACTCGACACAAAATATGCTGCTATTGCAATCAACGAGAAGGCAGTGACGAAGTGCTTCACAGTTCAACGCAAGGCAGCAGCTCGACATGTACGGGAGACGACAATTTTGATGTGAAGAAGATACAACAGAGCGGGTGAAGCTACAGTCAACAGAGGACGTTGGACGTTGTGAAGGCAAGGAAGTGAGAGACTCGTTCGCGAAAGTAGTGACATCAGGAAACTTGGCGCCGTTTGAGACGAACTTCGAAGTGCTTCTGAGAGTCTCAGAACGTTCAACATCACATCACATCAGCCACGCCCATATACTCGACCTGCCATCGAATCGCGACTTCTTCTCATCTTCACGCTGCTCTGTGTTCTATCCCACCTTGATCCACGCCCGACCAACACCCGCGCTTACTCCAATAATAATTCCCACTCTCCACACGACTGATGGCTGTTAGTAGCTCGCGCACAGCTCCTGATCTCGCCCCCGAACATTCAACTGACACGATGCCACTACAGCAGCAAATACCCTCGCAGCCGCGCGCGTACTCACAAGCATACGTCCCCAACGGTGCTCCTCAACCCAGCGGTCCTGTCCCTGGAGCTCGACCACTCGATCCCAATCAAGGCCGTGTGCAGCAGATTGGCCATGCGCGTGTCTTGTGCATAGCAGACGTTAGAGGTGCGCATCCCATACAGCTCCCTGATGAGCAATCGGTGATACACAGCAGTGCCAGGACGCTGACAACCAGACAGGCAACCTGCGACAGCTCAACGAGCTCGCGCGTAGTGCCAATGCGGACTACATCATCCACACAGGCGACTTTGGCTTCTACGATGACACCTCGTTGGAGCGCATTGCTGAAAAGTACGTCCTTGGCGACTGTATACGAATTTGATTCTGCCTACCAACACGAACGCTGCCAAAGGGATTGCCACTGACTACCCTGCTTGTACAGGACACTGAAGCACGTTGCACAATACTCACCTCTCCTCGACGAGAATCTCAAAGCAGATTTTGCACGAGCCGGTCCGCAACAGTCGATCAAGGAGCGCTTCCAACGAGAGCGACTTCCCCTTTCCGAACTCCCTCAGTTTCTCAACAAAACCTACCGACTCGAAGTACCTGTGTTCACAGTATGGGGTGCCTGCGAGGATGTGTCAGTGTTGGAGAAGCTCCGATCGCAAGAGTACAAGATCGAGAACCTGCACGTTATCGACGAGTCGCACTCTCGACTTCTCGATGTGGGTGGAGTAAAGCTGCGTCTGCTGGGTCTAGGAGGCGCCGTGGTCATGCACAAGCTTTTCGACAATGGCGAAGGTCGGACAACAATCGCAGGAGGACAAGGCACCATGTGGACCACACTTCTACAGATGGGAGAGCTGATTGACACGGCCAATCGCGTGTACGATCCTACCGAGACGCGCTTGCTCGTCACACATGCTTCCCCAGCGCGAGAAGGTCTGCTTAATCAGCTGTCCGTTACGCTGAAGGCCGACTTTTCCATCTCAGCAGGCCTGCATTTCCGCTATGGTAGCTCGTACAACGAGTTCTCGGTCAACCCATCACTCGACCACTACCGCGGCAAGCTGTCAGCTTCTCGCGCATCGTTCAACGATGTTTGGGAGACAGTCAAGCACGAGGTTGAGCCTGCCGTGTCGGAGAATGATGCTCAGCATAAGTTACTGCAGCTTGCTCTGGAGCTGGTGGGCAAGATGCCAGCGGTGGCCAACGGCGGCAATCCATTCGGTGGAGGCCCCACGAATGGTGCTGTAGATGAGTCTGCATTCAAGAACATGTGGAATTTCAACCTCGCGGATGCCGCCTTTGGGTGGCTCGTGCTCGACATCGACCAAGGTCGCATCGGCACAGAGATGCGCGCTCAAGGTTTCAACTTTTCGCACCGCTCCGGCAAGGGTCAGCAGCGCCCTCAAGGCATTCCTGCGGCTCCGGTGAACGCCACTATGGGGCCTACAGGTGGAAATCTGCCTCCGTCAGGACAACAGCTGCCAAACGCTCATCAGCAACAGCAAGCCAGACCGCAGCACCAAGGACACCACCAACCACAGGCACAGACTAACCTTCCTCCGCAACAACGCAACCACCAGGCTCCGGCACCACAGGCACCACAGGCACCACAGAATGCTCAAGCGCCCAAGCCAGCTACTCCACAGGCTCTCCCGACTACGAATGGTAATGCTGGACCAGCTACCAACGCCCCAACTAGCGACGCGCCGTTAGCCAACGGTAACACCACTGCCGAGGCCAAGCCAGACACTCCACAGCAGATCAAGCAAGTCCAATCGCCACAACAGCAACAAGAACCGTCGAAGGGCATTTTCATTCAGAATGCCGTAAACTTCAACACTGGCGACGAGGTCAAGGCACAACTATTCACGCCTGAAGACGCCGAAAAGATCACCAGTGTTGACAAGTCTGGACCTCGCGGATGGGTCGCCAACTTTGCATCGAATGAGATAATGCAGGAAGTGCTCAAGCATGGTCCTAGCAAGGATGAGAAGAACAAGGGCATTCGCTTTGCGGCCTACCGAGCTCCTCGTGGTGGGTTTGGAGGAGCTGGTGGATGGGGTAGCGCTCGAGGCGGCCTGAACCAGCGTGGAGGCGGTGAAGGGCGAGGAGGCTATCAGTCTGCTGGAGGCGCCACCACTGGTAGTGACAGTGAGTCAGGACGTGCTCGAGGAGGCAGAGGTGGTCGCGGAGGTGGCTTTAGCCGTGGCCGAGGACGTGGTCGAGGCAAGGCAGAAGGTGGCCCAGCTGCCGCAGACTCGTGAGCGGGACCCCGACGCAGCTTCTACACACCTTCAGCATCGCAAACTTGAATGGAGCTCTAAAATGAGCTCAGTCGTTGTACGAGATGGATGGGACTTGACTTTGGGCACTCCGGTGCATGCAAGCGATTGCTGTTTGATATACCAGCCTACTGCATTCTAGCGGGCAAGCGATGGATGCTCTTTGTAATTGTAAGTAGTAAGAAAATCGTAGAACCAGAGTGATGAAGGCTATGAGGAGACGACCATCAACATAGTTCAGCCGTGGTCCTATAATCACTCTCCAAGATCCTTCATCTTCACCTCTGTCGTAGAGCGAAATGCCAGGCCCCTGCAGCCGCTAAGCCAAACAGAGATGTCTGTGGTCAGCGATCTGAGACAAGCAACCACGTCATCCAGCATCGCTCACATGCAACATGTACAACGTACCTTGCCGTACACGAGGAAGAGCTACGCGCAACATCGTACGCGCCTTACATTGCGCTAGGCTACAGTGCTTCGACATCACCCAACAACGATACCTCGAGAGATACCGCAACGACGCTGTACATCACGATTGAACCTCTGCCTGTCGACTGTTTCTGTTCACCAACAATCACACCCGCCACGCGCCGCATGTGCAGGCAAACACTTTAGGACCGACACGACACGGCGGAGGCGTGAGGAGAATGGTGAAAGGCACAGCGATGGCCTGGCTAGCCTATATCTCGCCTGCTTTGCTGGCATACTCTGGATTGGCAGCAGCAGCCAGCGAGCCGGCGTGGACATCGAAACATGAAGCTGGCCGATGTGCCATTCGTGGGCAGTGTGGCAAACAGAGTCTGTTTGGGAAAGAGCTGCCATGTCCAGACAATGGGCTGGCAGAAGACCCTACGGACGAGGTCCGCGAGAAACTGGTCTCGATATGTGGTGACGATTGGCTAGAAGGCAAGGTCTGCTGTCAGGATGATCAGTTGGATGTACTCAAGAGCAACCTCGATACAGCCAACAGTATCCTTTCATCATGTGGCGCTTGCAAGAAGAACTTCTTCGACCTATTCTGCACGTTTACGTGCTCCCCGGACCAGTCGCTCTTTGTCAACGTTACCAGTGTCGCTCCTAAGGGCGACAAGTTCCTGGTGACAGAGCTGGACCAGCTGATTGCTGAGGATTATGGCACTGGCTTTTACAACAGCTGCAGCGATGTCAAGTTTGGAGCCACAGGTGGAAGAGCTATGGACTTTATTGGAGGAGGTGCAAAGAACTACACTCAGATGCTCAAGTTCTTGGGCGACAAGAAGCCTTTCGTTGGAAGTCCCTTCCAGATCAACTTTCCACCAAACACTGGAGACTTTCCGGGCATGGAGCCCATACTCCACGATGCCACGCCTTGCAATACCACGGATGAGAGATACCGGTGTGCCTGCGTCGATTGTGCGGGCGCTTGTCCGGCTCTACCACAGGTAGCAGAAATGGAACTGTGCCACGTGGGTCTGCTTCCTTGCCTGAGCTTCGCAGTCGTCCTCATCTATTCTGTCTTCGTCGCACTACTGGTTCTCGCTGTTTCTGGGCACGCTGCTGCTGCTAAACGAAGGAGGAGCAAGAATGAGCGTCTGCAACTTCTGCAGGACGCATCCCCAAGCGACGATGAGGATGAAGGCGACATGGTGCATGGCGTCGGCATGCTTGACCGACCAACAAAGCAGTACATCGTGAATACGTACTGCGATCGCATCTTTAGCAATCTTGGTCGCACATGCGCCAAGTTTCCAGCCATCACCATAAGCACATGTGTCATAATCGTGGCACTACTATGCATTGGCTGGGTACGCTTCGACATCGAGACAGATCCAGTCAACTTGTGGGTGGCACCAAACTCTGCTGCTGCCGCTGAGAAGCGTTTCTTCGATGAGAACTTTGGTCCCTTCTTCCGCGCCGAGCAAGCTTTCCTCGTGAATGATACCAGCGACGCAGGCTCAGGACCAGTCTTGAGCTATGAAACTCTGAAGTGGTGGCAGGATATCGAGAAGAGAATTTATACCCACAAGAGCCTTGATAGCAAATACACATTAGAGGATGTGTGCTACAAGCCAACAGGAGACGCTTGTGTGATACAGTCCGTGACCGGATGGTTCGCTTCTGTCGGCGGAGTCGATGAGTACTGGAAGGAGCAGATCACAAAGTGTGCAGCCTCCCCAGGTGATACCGACTGTCTCCCAGCATTCCAATTGCCACTGCCCGCAGAACGTCTGCTAGGCGGTTACAATCGCACATCTGAGAAAGCTACCGATGCATCTGCACTGGTGACGACTTGGGTAGTCAAGAACTACAACCCTGGAGATCCTGGCTTGGCGAAAGCAGAGGAGTGGGAGAAGAGCACTAATCTATTGTTCGCAACGCTTCAAGACGAAGCGACCGAGCGTGGGCTACGACTGAGCTTCAATACCGAGATCTCGCTGGAGCAAGAACTGAACAAGAACACGAATACCGACGCCAAGATTGTGATCATCAGCTATATCGTCATGTTCATCTACGCATCGCTAGCTTTGGGCGGCACTACGGTCACGCTCGGTACCATCTTGCGTAACCCAGTTGGTGCTCTTGTCCAAAGCAAATTCATGCTTGGCATTGTAGGCATTGCCATCGTGTTGATGTCCGTTGCGGCATCAGTGGGTCTATTTGCTGCAGCTGGGGTCAAGGCCACGCTCATCATTGCTGAAGTGATACCCTTCTTGGTTCTGGCTGTTGGCGTGGACAACATCTTCTTGATCGTTCACGAATTTGAGCGTGTCAACATCAGCCATGCAGATGAGCCGGTGTCAGAAAGGGTGGCACGAGCACTAGGTCGCATGGGTCCTTCCATACTGCTGTCAGCTTTGACTGAGACTGTTGCATTTGCATTGGGCGCAGCTGTTGGTATGCCGGCTGTCAGGAACTTCGCAGCATACGCTGCTGGAGCTGTGTTCATCAACGCCCTCCTCCAGGTCACGATGTTCATTTCGGTATTGTCACTCAATCAGCAGCGCGTCGAGGACGGTCGTCTGGACTGCGTACCATGTATCAAGATCCAGGAGTCGCACCTGCATCATATGCCTGGCGGCTACGGCGGCGCTCCATTCAGTGGCGCTGATGAGGAAGGCTGGCTTTCAACTTTCATCCGCAAGCACTACGCGCCCGCGCTACTTGGCAACAAGACAAGAGTGGCAATCATAACCATCTTCTTGGGCTTCTTCGCGGCAGGTGTTGCATTGTTGCCTGAGGTCCCGCTCGGCCTTGATCAGCGTATCGCCATACCGTCGGACAGCTACCTTATCGACTACTTCAACGACCTGGATGCCTACTTTGAGCAAGGTGCTCCAGTATACTTTGTGGTCAAGAACTTGAACGTCACAGCAAGATCGCATCAGCAAGAACTGTGTGCGAGATACACTACTTGCAACGAGTACTCCCTGGCCAATGTCCTAGAACAAGAGCGTAAGAGACCGGAAGTAAGCTACATCGCAGACGCGACTGCCAGCTGGATTGACGACTTCATCCAATGGCTGAATCCTGATGCGGGTCAGTGCTGCATCGATGGGTCTAAGGCTTGTTTTGTGGATCGAGATCCACCTTGGAACAATGCTCTTCGCGGTATGCCGGAAGGTAGCGAATTCGTGCAATATGCTCAAAGATGGCTCAACAGCCCGACCGGGCAGGAGTGTCCATACGCTGGACAGGCACCATATAGCGATGCCGTTGTTATCGACAACGAGACTTTGACTGTGCCGGCGAGCCACTTCCGTACAGCTCATACACCATTACATGGCCAGGACGATTTCATCAACGCCTATGCCGCAGCTCGCCGAATCGCAAAGGATATCAGCGAGCGCAACAACATCGAGGTCTTTGCTTACAGCAAGTTCTACATCTTCTTCGACCAGTACGCCACCATTGTGCAACTATCAACTGCGCTTGTCGGCACTGCTCTAGCATTCATTCTCGTCATTACGACAGTCCTGTTAGGCTCGGTCCTCACAGCAATCGTCGTCACCATCACTGTCATCATGATCGTCGTAGACATTGTGGGCACGATGGCACTAGCAGGCGTGTCTCTCAATGCTGTCAGTCTGGTCAACATTATTATCTGTGTTGGCATTGGTGTTGAGTTCTGCGCACATATTGCTCGCGCTTTCACAATCCCGTCAGCATCAATCTTGGAGCGAGCACAGAGCAGATTCCGCGGCAAAGACGCACGAGCATGGGCAGCGCTGGTCAACGTTGGCGGCAGCGTCTTCAGCGGTATCACAATTACCAAGCTGCTTGGCGTATTTGTGCTAGCGTTCACACGCAGTAAGATCTTCGAGATATACTACTTCAGGGTCTGGTTGTCGTTGGTGGTCTGGGCTGCGTTACACGCGCTCGTGTTCCTTCCGGTGGCACTGAGCCTTTTCGGCGGTAAAGGTAAGATCATCTGCACGCGTGACTCATGCTGTACAACGGCCATACATATATACTGACACACTGCATCTAGGTTACGTTGATCCGGACGATTCTGGAGGACTCGAACAGGATCTCGCTAGTCGAAGGTATAGAGCTCTGCTGCCCGATGAGGAGTATGACAGTGACGACTTCTGATTGGATCACACCAAATTTGGATAGATGCTGCAGTACAGTAATCTTAATTGCGATTCTGCACATCGATGATCAGCATCAGCAGAAAGAGGCTTCAGTGAGGAAAGTCGCCACCGGAATGTATCCGCATCCCAGCCTATCAATCTTACCTACAATCTCGTCGTGTCTTGCGCCGTGTGATACAACCTTGGTCCATTGCATATTTGTTACGAGGTGCAAGTGCAGGGTGGACGAGGCAGTATGATGGTGTGTGCAAGCCAGCCAACAACCTTGCAGCGAAGATTAACTTGATATTTGAACTTTTTCCAGCTCTCTCATACTGGTCATCAGCGGCGTTTTGAAACATGCCCGATGTTCCGCTCACTGATGAAGAGCGCTGTAAACCATGCATGCATGCACGAAGGCTCGATGTGTTCGTTGCTATTGCTGTTGTGCTTCCGTTGAGAATGAGCGGACTGATAGCTTGCACGACCCAAATCCAGAATCTGGTCATAGCTCTGTTTGCCAGCAGAGATCAGTATGTGCAACTTTTGACAACGGTGATACACGATTGTGGGTTCTGAAATTTGCATTCTCTAAGATAAAGAGAGTATTGGCATACAACTATATGCCTAAACGCCTCCACGACGCCTTTGTAGCCGTGTGAACTCCTGTCGTGATTCAATGCGAACAAAGCTATCCAAAGCCTCTGGCACTGTTAGAGCCAATAAGTGATTATACACAACTTTCTTTCCCTGCACAGCTCATTTTCAATACATGTCGCGCAAATTTCGTGAACATTTGACGTTAAAGATGGAGATAGCTTGTCGTCTAGCTTCTTCGCAGGTAGAGCGTCAACCAGCCCAATAATCGGTAGCCGCAGATGATGCCAATCATGATGCCGACCCATTTTCCGGTCTCACCAGTCTTGTATCCGTAGTTCTTTAGGACTCCAGTACCGGCAATCATGCACTGGCTTGCGAGCTCGGTCTCGTACATGCATGAACATTCACCTTGTGAGTTTGTTCCACATGTGAAGTTTCGTTGTCCGAACTCGTTAACCATCATACCTTGGAACACGTAAGATTGGTAGTCGATGTAGTGGAAAACGTAACGCCAGAATGGGTTGAGTGTCTGTGGTGGCACGAGGAATCCACCTGTGCACATCCACAATCCGTTAGCGAAAGCGGTACCAGCGAGCGCAACAACGAAGATTGGAATTAAAGAGCTGATCAGGACCACCAGAGACTCAGCGGCGATGAGATCCAGGAAAAGCCACATGACCCAGGTGAAGAAGGCTTCAGCAGTGGGTCGGAAGTTCGACAACCAGTAAGCCACAATGGAGAAAAGCATCGAGATCAGGAACAGATAAGGAATGCCAGTGATGAAGTTGGCAAGCAAGAACGAGCTGGGACCGTAGAGACCGTTGGCGCGTTCCTTGATGAACAGAGCGCGATCTTCGAGGAAAGCCGGAATGTATGCAACAGCCATGAAAGACATGAATGCACCTCCGAAGAAAATGGCGTTGATGAAAGACTGGATGTTTCCTTGGTCCGGGTTCAGACGAAGCCAGACTGTACCCATCATGACTGCAAGACCCATGTACATGGCAATTCGAATGCCATATGCGATAATGTCACGGTATGACTTGATGAACGATCGGTGGATGAGAGCCATTGGGATCGCGAATCGGCCAGCAGACTCTTCCTTCGCCTCAGAAGTCATATCGGTGTCCATAGAGTTGCGAGCCATCTCGTCAGTCAATTCGGTGACTGTGGCGGTGGCAAGACGAGACTTGTGC
Source organism: Sphaerulina vaccinii (assembly GCA_022570795.1). Taxonomy (NCBI): domain Eukaryota; kingdom Fungi; phylum Ascomycota; class Dothideomycetes; order Mycosphaerellales; family Mycosphaerellaceae; genus Sphaerulina; species Sphaerulina vaccinii. Next base: position 1,072,008 of record JAKUDP010000014.1, read on the forward strand.
CACGATGAGTGTACCATGTTCAGCTGCTGGTCGACTTCACTTCGGTCTCGGGCAAAATCGGTGTTGACGAAATCGATGATGAACTCGGCTGGGTTCATGTAGAGCGGGATGGGGAATCCACAAGCATCGAAATATGGCTGCACTTCCGAGACAGGACCGCTGTATGCAGTGCCACCTTGAGAGAGCAAAAGGAGCTTGTCAAACATGGCGAAAGTCGAGGTAGAAGGTTGATGTATGGAGGCGATGACAATCAGCTATCACATATTCGTCAGCAATGGCACAGTATCCATTGGTATGCAGAAACGTACGTTGTGCTTCTTCGCAATATCCTTAACGAAAGAAATGACCTCAAACGAGGCTGCAGAGTCCAGACCAGATGTGGGCTCGTCCAAGAAGAGCAATTTCGGACTTGTGATCAGCTGGGCTGCAACCGAGACACGACGCTTCTGACCACCAGAGATACCTTTTCTGATGGGCGTTCCGATCAAGTTGTTGGCTTGGCCTGAAAGACCGAAAGCTGTGAGCAATGCTTCAATGCGCTGGATGCGCTCCAATTTGCTGACTGAACTGGGCAGCGACAAGCGAGCAGCAAAGTTGAGGGTCTCTCGCACGGTGAGAGATCCGACCAGAGCATCCTCCTGCTCGACGTACGCAGAGATGCGACGGAATGTTTTCGGGTTGGCTGCAGAGCCGTTGATGTAGATAGCGGCTTTGACATTGGCAGCAAGTGCGTGTGTTCGGTGAGCCAGCACGTTCAAAAGAGTGGATTTTCCAGAACCGCTGTAAACAATGTCAGTAGAGTTCACAATTAACTGAAGCCATGTGTTCGCCACTCACGATGGTCCCATCAAAGCGAGCAGCTCGCCAGCCTTGACAATGCCATGGATATCGGACAGAATAGTCTTGGGTTGCTGAGATTGTCTATCCTTGACTGTGACACTGACACCTTTCCAGCCGAAGCTGCGAATGTTGGTATTGGTGAGCTGGGCGTAATCGCCCCCGATCATCTTCTCTATATCAGACATCTTGGTATAGCTCCCGCGATCTCGTCGAGCCGCAGTTTCGATGTTGTAGGCCAGGTTGATGGTAAGTGGCGATGTATCAGAGGTAGTCGTGCGAGAGCGTGTTATCGGAGAGTCCAGCTATCCGGGCGCTGTAGTGAATGAGATCCTCGTGCTGATGTTTGACGAGTGAAACAGCCAGACCTTGATGGCAACCACAAGAGGCTAGTCGACCTGGTATGCAATGCACAGCACAGCAGCGGGCACAGCGTTGCGGAAGGAGGTCGTGGCACGGAGGGGTATGGGCAGCAAAGGAGTGTGACTGCCGCGAGCCGGGGAGGTGGTTGGTGATGAAGAGGAAGATAGTGACCAGTGCCCAAATGAGCAGAACAAGAATAGCGAGGCTCGCCGAATATGATGGATCTGCGAATCTGCGAAGGATTGCCACGGATGTGGGCACCGGGGACTGTAACTGCGGATCGCAGTCGAGCGAGCGAGCGTTGGGATGTAGACAGTCAGGCCTGGACGGGGAGGTGAAAAGACAAAAAGCTCTCTCACCTGCGCGCGAACGGGTCGGTTAGGTCGGTGCTGTGCCTGGATGGCTGCGAGAAGAAGCTACACGGACGACCGCCATCCTAGCCTTCGCCAGCAGTGCGGGCTGCACGACAGACGCCGGCCGTTGCACCTTCGCAGCCAAGTGAGTCTCGCGTGCGGTCGAGGACAGGGGCAAGCCGTCGCGCGCATCTGATCGCAGAAGTTTAGCGTCGTCTTCAACCCTGCTGCATCGCTGCCGAGCAAGCTTGCCCCTGGACGCTACGGTTTCACATGTCTTGCAGCGAATCAAATCTGATGCGTTCCTGCCAAGTCTGGTGCACCTTCGCATTAGCGGACCACCGAAAATGCTCTAGAGGAAACTCTTTTGCAACTGAATACGCACCGGCCGTGATTCATGAACCCTCACAAGTCGCGTCGTGGTCCTGCTGGCTGCATGCCGCAGACTCAGAGGTTATGCTGATGAACCGTTTCGTCTCGGTGTGAGATGCCTGCTATACGTCGCACAAGCGGACTGGGGCCCTGGTCTGTTCCCGACGCCATACGCAGCTCTCGCGCAATCTTCGCGCGGCTCTGTGCATCCTGGCCTCCCCGCCAGACGTCGCCTCTTGAGAGGGTCAAGGATGTGCTCTAGTTGACACGCCGTCTGTGATCGTCTCCGTTTGGGCTCACAGCTGCAGGCCAGACTGGATCGCTCCGGCTTGTGGCCGCTGCGTGCCGATGACACGCACAAAAGCAGACGGCAGCTTTTTCGCGGTGAGGAGATGAAGTCAACCCGCCAAGGGGCCGTTTCTGGGGGAGCTTGGTACCGAGTTGTGCAAGCGTTGTTCGCGGAGGAAAGCTATCGTTCCTCCCGGAGAGAAAAACCCACGAGAGGGCAATGTCTCGGGCGATCAGCAGGAACTATACCTCATTCAGCATATACTGCCCAAAAGTCACGTACGCACCTTTCTCCTGAGACACACATTGACGACTGCTCTAGTGCACTGGCGATCGACGGCACACGATTGCGATACTGGCGCCTCTCCATGAGTCCATGTCGAGCTATTTGGCAGCTTTTCGCCACAGGCAGTCGGCCGTCCAGATGGCAAACAAACTGGAAACCGTACGGTACCCAACACGCTCATCCATCACTGCTATCAGCGTCATTCTCGCAGACCCTTTGGTTGGTGGCACAGCGGAAGACTGACCTCTACCATCCGCGTGGATCGCAGGGACTGCGAGAGGCATGACTTGTCGACTGCCGGCAGCCGGGATACCGTGGCCACAACAAACCTGTAACTTGTGAGGGTTCCGATTGATCTCTTCACCCCGGGTCTTGCAGGCACATATTGTGGCGCGTGAATCGCTGCGTGCTACAGATTGGTCGTCGATTTCTATATCGGCGAACCTAAGGTTTCTTTCGGACTCTCAGCACTGCACTACTGCTGCGGAGAAAGGCACGGTCTCCTGGGTTTGCTCGGCATCAACAGAACGATCTCATTCAGGAGGCATAGTAAAATAGTTGCGAGTCTAACCGGACGCCGTTGTCCCTAATGGGCGGATGGTGCACGGCCGTTCTTCACTAGTGAAGGACATCCCAGAGCGCCGCTTGTCCAATGGTGCGTTTCGTTCTCTCATCTGTCACGTCTACGCCTTCGGCACCTGTACTGTTCCTGCTGCTGGGCTGTTGTCTTCCCTGCTTGCAAACGGCGCACCCCAGTTTGTCTGCATCACAGTAGACCATTCCACTCGCTCGTCCACCTTGACACCCAGCTGGGCTCCGTTTCCTTGTCGTTTACACTGGACTAGTACTACAACCACAACCCATTCACCTGGACACGAACGCCACATACAATTCTGGACTGGCGAGCCCTCTCTTGGATATGAAACTGTGCGAGTGTACCTCATCCTGATCTGTCTGGCGATCGTCTGCCTCGAAGGAAGTCAACCATGGACATTGAAAGGCACATTCTGGACGCTGTTTCCACTGCTTCAGAAGTAGCTTCGCAGCGGCACCTGGAAACATCCAGCACGAGATCGCAGCAGAAGTCACCGCTCGCATCCACATTCACATCGAATCATCACAATGCCAACTCATCGGCAGAGGATGTATCAACCACAAGCGACTCTGGAAACGAGCGAGACTACCAAACCGACTTCACCACACCAGAATCGTCCGAATCTTGCGCGGAGGACATGCAACCTGACGATGTAGAGGACTTCAGAGATCGCGAGTATCCGCAATTGAAGGGAAAGACGTACTTGGACCATGGAGGAACAACTGTAAGGGCAATACATGTCAGGTTGGTTTTGTGTACACTGCTAACTGTTGTGGCAGCTCTATGCCAAGTCTTTGATTGAGGACTTCTCAGCGGACCTCATTGCGAATCTCTACGGCAATCCTCATTCTGCATCGACTCCATCCGCCATCGCTGGACACCGTGTGGACACCATACGGGAACGAGCACTTCGATTCTTCAACGCTGATCCCGAAGAATTTGACCTTGTCTTTGTTGCGAACGCCACGGCCGCGATCAAGCTCGTGATCGATTGCTTCAAGGACCATGCCGCTGCGAGCAACACGCCAATCTGGTATGGGTACCACAGAGATGCCCATACGTCACTCGTGGGAGTACGAGAATCAACCAAGATGCACCGCTGTTTCACGAGCGATGAAGAAGTGGACATCTGGATCAATAGCGGAGGGCTAGGTGGTCCCAGAGCGAGACAGCTAGGTTTGTTTGCATATCCAGGACAGTCGAACATGACAGGACGACGACTGCCCTTGAGCTGGTACGTGACTCTCCGCTATGACTGACTGACTGACAGAGAAAGCAAGCTGACGTGGTACTAGGCCTGGCCGCATTCGGAAGTCATTTCACAAAGCTGTAACATACACTCTTCTGGACGCAGCTGCACTCGCGAGTACCGCACCTCTGGATCTCTCCGACCCGGCAACAGCACCTGACTTTGTGGCACTGTCGTTTTACAAGATTTTCGGATTTCCCAATATTGGCGCCTTGCTTGTACGCAAGGACTCGGCTCATGTGCTCGAAAATCGGAAGTTTTTTGGTGGCGGTACTGTTGAAATGGTTGTTGCCATTAACGACACATGGCACGCGAAGAAGGACACCTCGATTCACGACCGTCTCGAAGATGGCACTCTGCCGTTTCACTCCATCTTTGCACTGGATCACGCCATGAATGTGCACGAACGTCTTTACGGGCCCAACCCAATGAAGTTCATCTCACATCATACAGCACAACTTGGCAAGCGACTGTACGATGGGCTCTCACAGTTGAAGCATGCCAATGGTCTCCCCCTGTGTCGAATCTACAAAGACGAGAACGCCATGTATGGTGACCCCAGCGTACAAGGATCCACGGTGGCATTCAATGTTCAGCATGCCGATGGCAGCTTGGTGGGCTTCGAAGACGTGGAGGAGGCGGCTGACGAGCGTAACATCTTCGTACGCAGCGGATCTCTGTGCAACCCTGGTGGCGTTGCGACGTACCTCAACTGGGCACCAGCAGAGATGAAGGCTGCTTTCGCAGCGGGTCACCGCTGTTCGAATCCGACCCAAGTCATGCTGGGAAAGCCGACGGGTGTGGTACGGGTCAGTCTTGGTGCCATGAGCACGGCTTCAGATGTCAACATCCTCCTTCGATTTCTCGAAGATGTCTATGTCTCTAACAGAGGAGACGAGCGTGTGAACACTACCGTCGGAGGTCCGCTGCTGGGCTTGGATCTACAGCACTTCGCTTCTACTGGTCACACTGGCCAACTACCGATCCTCAGCATACCGCAGAGCCTGGGAACGTGCACCACGCCGAGCACTGCTGCGAGCAGCACTAGCAGCGACAAAGGCTGGGAAGCTGCTGGCGCATCATTACCGCAGACATACAGCACAGATCGACCGCGAGCGCCACCTTTCATTCCTGCCGATTACGTGAAGCTACGAAAACCATGGGAAGAGGAAATGCGAAAGCAGCAGACACCGAACTACGCCGCCATGGAAATCAAGGTTCGCGAACTTGAGGACTCTAGCATGTTCTCCCGCAATCCGACCCCAAGCGTCAAAGCTCGCAAGTTTGGCCGAAGTGTGGTCAATCTACTTCGAACGAAAAGCCATGTACAGGACGGAAGACACGAACAAGCGTCCGTCCGGTGAATGCCAGGACACGCAACTTTTATTCCTTGAAGATTTTAAGCAAGATTTAGACGATTCCACGTTAGGAGATCCATCTCTACAGAAACTGGCCTGTCAAGCAGAAAAGACAAGGCAATGCACACGACAGCACAGTCGAAAAAATGTGGTAGCAGCGTTTGATACGTGGCTTTGGTGAGGAGAAACGCCACAGAAATCTGATATATTCCAGCATGGCGTTCAGGGTGATATCGGTGACATTTTGGAAGATACCACAGATGGAGAAACCATGTTCATACGGAGACGGGATCAAAAAGGGTGCACATCCAAGCACGACAGCATTGTGTACAGCATCGAAGTCAGTCGGTCTTTAGAGACCTGACCAGTAATACTATTCACCTACAGCAGAGGTACAAACCCTTGCATTCGATCGCCGCATCCATCTCTTCTACCTTCTACTAGCAGTCTGCTTGCCCTGCAAAAGAGGCTACGGCACACGGGACTGTCTGTCAAGTGTATGATCGTTTCAAATAGACCATTGACATCCTACTGACAGCATCACATATCCCAGGATGAACACGAGGTCCGCAAGCCCCGAGCAAGGCTTTCTGGTAGTGTGAACTGCTCATCAACATCGCCTTAGAAACTACCGGCATGTCACACCAAATCCGGTCGTACACAGGTCCCACAACGCCAGTTGTCTGGGAGTCATCAGACATGATCGTTGACCAGGTCGGTGGGTGGCTGCAGCGAGGTGGAGAAGAATGGATACGCCCATGTTACACAGAAGAAAACGACGACCCATAATTCAATATGCAAACGGCCAGATCCTGTGCGCTCCGAGATCCACCACGCCGCCGCGATGTGATGTGCATCCTTTTGAGATGCTTGGCAGGCAGCACATGTGCCACTTTCACCACTGGCAAGAAGTTGCATGTGAAGTCTCTGATCAAGATCGTCATGCATACGCTGGAAGACCTTGCTTCGCTGGCTACGATCCTCAAGCATGGAAAATCGAGCAAAGGTGGTTTTATGGAGATTGAGCTGCGGACCTGATCAGCAACAGGGCGTGGCGATGTCGCTCGGTGCGCAGATGGAATAGCTTTCCATATTCATCGAGTGATGCATCAAGCAATCTCAAAAGGCTTTGCTCGGAGGAGGTGTCTTGACTCGAACGCTCCGGTCACAATCCGAAAGACGAGGTATGCTTAATGTAGATCATACGATTCGTCTCAATTGATATCGATATAACGACACGCGTCGCAAGTGATAGTCTTACGACTCATCGTCGTTCTACAGAGTCGTATCCGTCTCCAAGGCCCTCTTTGAGGAATGGCAGATCCGAGTCGCAGGAGCATCTCGCAGATTCGTCGTTCTGTTAGGCTCAATACACTTGATCAGTATCGCGTCCATATTGGGTTATGGAGTGGTACAGCCAAGCCGCAGAGGTGATACTGTATGGTGCCTAGGCACTACAGACTGCCAACAAGGCACAGAACAAAGAGATCTGAGGTAAGTGAAGGTGGGAGTGGGAGACAAGAGTGATGGCCTTGTTGATGCCTGACGAAGAGTCGGTGACGACGCTGAAAGTACCCCACGCTTGACCCTGGAACGGCTTCAAAAAATTGTCTGCTTCAAGTTCTTCTTGTCAAGAAAACAATCTCCCACTCACAACTCTCACCATGGATAACCAGTTTGTGTCGCTGCTGCAGGCACTGCTGGAGCCGGACACGGCAAAGGTCAAGAGCGCCACGTCGCAGCTCAACCAAAACTTCTACAAGCAGCCCGAGTCGGTTGTTGCACTGCTGAACGTCGTGATCAACCACCCTCAGCCCGAGCTCCGCCAGCTGGCTGCCATCGAAGCACGCAAAATCGCTCGCAGACATTGGTCCGCCATCGACGAAGCCCAGAAGGCACAGCTGCGTACTCAGCTCCTCCAGAGCACCACCGATGAACAGCAGCAGCTAGCCCGCCACAGCAAGGCGCGTGTGATTGCCGCTATTGCCAGCATTGATCTCGAGGATGGCCAGTGGGCGGAACTTCCAGGCATTCTGCAGCAGGCAGCGACCAGCAGCGATGCTCGTCACCGCGAGGTCGGTGTGTACATCATCTACACGCTCTTGGAGACCATGCCCGATGTGTTCCAGGAAAACCTTCCACAGATGCTCACCTTGTTCAACCGCACCATCCAAGATCCAGAATCTGTCGAGGTGCGAGTCAACACGATGCTGGCGCTGTCCGAGCTTGCCATGGTACTCGACACCGAGGAGGACTTGGCCAATCTGAAGAGCTTCCAGGCCACCATTCCACACATGGTCAAGGTTCTGCAGAGCACCATTCAAGAGGAGGACGAGGAACATACTATGCAAGCTTTTGATGTCTTCAACAAGCTGCTGAGCTACGAGAGCGCTTTCCTCAACGCTCACTTCGGAGAGCTCCTGCAGTTTTTCATGCAGGTGTCAGCCAAGACTGAGATTGATGACGAGGTCAGATCGCAGGCTATAGCATTCCTGATGCAGGCTGTTCGATACCGCAAGCTCAAGGTCCAGAGTCTTAAGGTCGGTGAGCATATGACCAAGATGTGCTTGCAGATTGCCACAGAGCTGGACGAGCAGCCCGAGGAGGACGATGAAGTCTCGCCTGCAAGATCTGCTCTTGGTCTTTTGGATATTCTCAGCGAGAGCCTGCCTCCAAGCCAGGTTGCTGTGCCTTTGCTGAAGGCTATTGGGCCGTTTGTGCAGGATAGTCGTCCAGAGTACAGACGGGCTGGTATTCTCGCTCTGGGCATGTGTGTTGAGGGTGCGCCAGACTTCATTGCCACGCAGCTGAAGGAAATTCTGCCTCTTGTACTCCATCTATTGGAGGACCCAGCAACCACAGTCCGTAGTGCTGCACTGAATGGTGTCTCACGATTGGCGGACGATCTGGCTGAGGACATGGGCAAGGAGCACGCCAAGCTCATCCCAGCACTCATCCGCAACTTCGACATGGCTCTCCAAGGCATGCGAACAACACAAAAGGACACCGAGGAACACGATTTGAACACACACATTGTCAAGGCCAGTGCCATGGCTGTCGACTCCCTGATCGAGGGTCTTGAAGCCGAAGATGCCGCCAAATATGTCAACGAGCTCATGCCTAGATTTGCTATGCTCCTGGAGCACGATGACCACAAAGTGCAAATGGCTGCTGTCAGCGCCATTGGCAGCATCGCCAGTGCCTCGGAAGGCGCGTTCCAGCCTTACTTCGAGAAGACCATGCAGACCCTTGGCAAGTATATCGATATTAAGGCTAGCGAAGACGAACTCGAGCTGCGAAGCATGGTCATCGATTCGCTTGGCAAGATCGCCAGCGCTGTGGGTCCAGAAGCTTTCCAGCAATTCGTGCAGCCGCTCATGCACGCCAGCGAGGAGGGCTTGCACTTGGACAACCAGAGACTGAAGGAGACCAGCTTCATCCTCTGGAGCACATTGGCAAAGGTCTACGAGGAGAACTTTGCACCTTTCCTTGATGGTGTAGTCGACTCTCTCTTTGCTTGCCTCGATCAGGAGGAGACTGATGCGGAAGTCAACCTTGGAGCAGAGGCCTCAGACCTCATCGGACAGGAAATCACCATTGCTGGCAAGAAGATCAAGGTCGCCGGTGCCAATGGTCACAACGAGGACGACATCGATGACATTGACGAGGCTGAACTCATCAAGGCAATGGAGGAGGCCGAAGACGATGACGATGATGACTGGGACGATTTGGGCGCAGTGACCGCTGTGGCCATGGAGAAAGAGATCGCTGTCGAAGTGCTCGGCGACGTTCTCACTCACTCCAAGGGCAAGTTCCTCCCATACATGCAGAAGACCATCGAGACGACCCTTCCACTCCTGGAGCATACCTTTGAAGGTGTGCGCAAGAGCGCCATCAGTACACTGTGGCGTGCATTCGCCTGCCTGTGGGGATTAGCCGAGGACGACGGCATGCAGAAGTGGCAACCTGGTGTACCACTCAAGGTAAAGCCAACAGCCGACCTTGAGAAGCTGGGCGACCTTGTCATGCGAGGAACACTGTCTGTCTGGGAAGAGGAGATTGACCGGTAAGTCATTGATCTGATTGTGATGATGTTATACGAGCTTTTGCTAACCATACCATAGTGCAACTGTCACCGAGATCAACCGCAACCTCGCAGCTACATTGAAGCTCTGCGGCCCTGCTGTTCTCAGCCCACCAACCAGCACAAGTCAATCGACTCCACTAGAGCAAGCGACAGCTGCTGTTATGCTTATTCTGCAGCGCAGCCATCCTTGCCAGAAGGACGAAGACGAGATGGATGAGCCCGCCGTTCTCGAGGGCGAGACTGCAGAGTACGACTGGTTGGTCATCGAGACAGCGATGGAAGTCGTGACTGCTCTCGCAACTGCTCTAGGACCGCAATTCGCCGAGCTGTGGAAGATCTTCGAATCGCCCATTGTCAAGTACTGCTCATCCCAGGAGCGCTTCGAACGCTCAGCTGCAGTCGGCACCATGGGTGAGTGCATCGAAGCTATGGGAGCAGCTTGCACACCATACACTTCGCGCATGTTCAAGCTGTTGCTCAAGCGTCTCAGCGACGAAGATCCTGAAGCCAAGAGCAACGCTGCTTACGGTATGGGTCTTCTGTGCCTCCACAGCACAGATGCCAAGGAGATTCTACCAAACTACAACACCATCTTCGGACTGCTGGAGCCTCTTCTGCGCAAGACCAACGGCGCTAGCGAGTCTGAGGCTCGTCTTCTCGATAACGCTGCCGGATGTGTCAGCCGCATGATCAAGAAGTCACCAGAAAGTGTGCCTTTGGAGCAAGTCTTGCCTCACCTTGTGGATCTTCTGCCACTCAAGGAAGACTTCCGCGAGAACGAGCCTGTATTCGACATGATCATCAGCCTCTACCAGGCTCAAAATCCAGTCGTTCAAGGCCTCACTAGCAAGTTGCTGCCGATCTTCGAGGCGGTTCAGGGACCACCGGAGGACCAGATCAGTGATGAGATTAGGAGCAAGCTGGCGGAGTTGACGGCATACATTAGAAGCCAGTAGATGGATGGATGGGAACGTTTTATGTTGCAAGCATGAATAGAGATCGCATAGCGTGGCAGTAAAAGATACCCAAAAGAGATTGCTCGGGTTGTTGGAGACAACTTATGTTGTTACGTATACAAAATTGAACACAATAACTTCATAATATGCTCTGCTGCTTTGATCGTTCGAATATCATGTCATCTCAGACTATGCCTATATATGCTATCTTGGCCGTACAGTTTCCTTCAGTATTCTAGTGCTGCTGCGTCCGCCTAAAGGTCGTTTGCCATTGACATTGAGCAGGCTTGCGTCCTGCTGCGGACTGCCAATTACATGATGAAGAGATCCATCGACTCTCCGACGCTTCATCAATGCTGTCTGCTCTCCAGTTTGCTGATGATCCTCTTCAGTCTCCGCTTCACCATCCGCATCAGCATCGTTATTAGGCGTGGCATCATCATCAGTCGCACCGCCAACGACTGCGCCAGGATTTGGAGGTGTTTCGTATGATACCGAGGAGATCTCCTGGTGGGCTTGAGGGTGTGCTGTATGTGGACGTGGCAGGGGGCCACCGATGTTCCAAATACTGCCTTGCATGACCATATCGTCGCGTATATCGTTTCTGTTGTTTCTGGTGGCTGATTCTGTATAGATCGCTTGCTGAGGCGGCGCGGGCTGCGATACTCGTGATGGTCTTGTGGTGGCTCGAATAGTGGAGCGCCATTTAGAAATCAGGACATCCACATTATAGTTGGCTTCCGCTGCGCCTGAGGTCAAGTTTGTGTTTCTCACTTCCTTCATGACAGCGGGCGTGATGGGTATAGTGTTCGGAGGATGTGTGAGATACTCTCGCGGTAGCTGACAGCGAGACAAGCGGTCAAACTCTGCCTCTAAATGGTGATTGTGTTGTTGCGAGCGCTCTAGGTCAGATCGTAACTGGTTGTTCCGTTCTTGTGAGCGTGTGAACGAGCGCAACACTTCTAATTGCCACGCGGCCGCGCGGTCCTGCTCTACCATGCCTTCGAAGTGCTCCCATGCGGCTGACAAGTGAGCATGGTACTTGAATGCCAATGAGTCTGGGAAAGCATCGTGTTCTCGGCGCTGCTTGAGGCGCTCATTCAGAAACCGTGCCATGGTCTCAAACTGTCTCAGGCCCGGTGGACCAAGTGTCCATGATTCTGCAGAGGGAAATGGAGTAGGACTGAATAAAGTGCCAGGAGGTGGAAGGATGGCCAAGCATAGTCCCGGAAAAGACAACGAGAAGAAGTCGAAGTCGTCGTACAGGAGTTTTGACTCCACCTTCTTCGCAGCAGCTTCTAGACTACCAAGTACTTCACGCAGTGCCATTTCCGCAGCGCGACCCATCTCGGCCGCCTCCTGTAGTTTCCACATGCTTTCGCTCTCATGCTCAGGTCGTTGATATCTCGTGCCTCCAGCATCTCGTCGCATGTCCTGGACGCGCTGGGCTTGCCCCGCCGCTACTGGCTGCGGAGACTGGTTGCGTGAAGGCGCTCGAGGCGGCAAGTTATTGATGACTCCAGTAGCCTGCCAGTTGGCCCTATTGAAGACCGTTGCTGCCCCTTGCACATCTTTGCTACGTCCTGGGGAGTTGATCGGAGTGTCCTGCTCCCCACGCGTGATACGCAGTGAAGATTCATCGTCGCCCTGCGAATCTTGTGCTAATCCAGCGCTCTCATGGCGCGAATGGCTATGGCCATTGCTGCCACTTCCACTGCCCGTCACCCTGCCGCCTGTCCTCGGCTGACGACGGGTGATACCTCCTCGCAGCTTCTTGATCTTATCGACATCGTGCACGCCGTCAGCTGGCTTGGGATTTTTGGGTCGAATGTACAAGTCGAGGTGCCGGCCTAGACTGGACGATGTGAAGGCCTGTCCGCAAAAAGGGCAAGAACGATCCTTGGTAGCAAGGGCGCTCTTTGAGTTGCTGTTCTGCGCGGTGTTCGTGGGTGAGTTGGGTGTGGAGGGTGTAGTTTCGTTGTTGGCAGTCTGATCTTCTTCTTCACCAGCTGTCGCGGTCATCTTGCTGGTGCGATCCGGCGCTGTACCAACTGCCGATTCATGTTATTATGCTATGCCTTGTGTATGCATAAGTCTGTAGCAACCGCTGGACGACCACGCTAACGTAATGCCTAGCCATTGCTGACCCCGTGAATGCCCGAGCCAACCACTGACAAGTATCACTAATCACGAATTGCATTGGTGTCCAGCGCAAAGCTGGTCTGTATAGTCTACAATGACAAGGTAGGAGTTGGAAGTGCAGGCACTTTCCGGTCATCAACTGGATATGCACAGCGAGATCGTGGCATGAGACATGGAGTATAGTCATTACTGATTAAGTTATTTGCTAAAGTATCATCTGGGTATTCTCAAGCACACAACGCTGTTTTGTGTTTGACAGTATGTCGATCAAACCGTCACTCCTCTCTCACATCCATAGTAATCGAACTGTGCGTCGAAGTATGCAGACCTAGCAGACCTCTAGACTGTGGACTGAGGAGCTGCTGCTGGTACAGCAGTCTTCTCTGGCACTTCGGCTTGACTAACAGGAGCTGCCGTCTGCTGTGGCAACTGGTCGACAGTCTCACTTCCACCGGCAACCGGGCTACCGACTGGGCTCTCGTCGTTACCAGGCAACTCAGTCGAAGTCTGCCCGGCGACGCTAGCAATAATGCTGTGCCACTTTCGAGCATCATCAGGTGTGTGGGCCTTGAAAGAAAACTCATGCGCCCTTGACATCTTGTTCAGCATGGCGTTGCCACTGGCATCTTTGCCTCGAACGTTGAATTTGACGCCGTCCACAGCCCCTATCATGCAGTCGGGCAAGTACAAGGAGTTCTCGGGGCTCGGATCCTTCGCGAAGTCGTCGTCCGTTTTGAACTCATGCAAGTATTTCGAAGGGGTGACGACGTAGAAACCAGCATCGTATTTCTTCAGCATCTTCTTGCGTTCCAGAGAGCCCGCAATGAGTGGGCGAGTGGCGGCGTGGTCGGCATTGGCGAACTGAATAGTCAGTAACCAGATCGTTGTCCGCGGATGTGATGATGACTTACTTTGATGTTCTCCACCGCACGCTTCGGGCTGTTTGGATCGATAAGGATGTTGACATTTCTCTTCACGAATCCGTTCCATTCGAAGTCGGCTGGGATGCGCTGGACCTGCGTCAAGTTAGACGATTGTACAGTGTAACAGATGAATTGTGGTCTCGACATACCGTTCCCGTCATGTCTCCATACAGAGATCGTGTGGTGTCGGTCTGTTGAGTCACGACCTGGTTGAACTGTTGCCAGCCATGCTGCACTGTGGCAATGATGTGAGCCTCAAATTGAGCAAAGCTGTTCTGAACAGTGAGCATGTCATCTCGGTTGTTGTTCTCCTCGATCACCTATGGCATTACGCTGTCAGCTACCGTCTCATGACTAACTAACGTAGAAATTTCTTCGACGCTTACCTGCTTGTTGAGGCGGTGGTAGATCTGTCGCTGAAGAATGTATGGATCATCACCAGCCTTGACATTGCCACCGGAAGAGTCGTATGTAGCAGTGTGTTGTCCTAGCAGCTCGATATGCTTCTGTGATGCTCCGCGTGCCTTGTCCACTGACTTTGCACCTTTGCCAGCTCCTTTGGTGAGCTCTTTGGTCTTGTTCTTGATCTCCTTCTCTAGGCGGTCGAAGATGGGTAGCACAGTGCCCTTCAAGGTCTTTGCTGTCTCACTGTGACTGTTCTCGAGGGCCTGAGTGTTCGATCTCACATTGTCGAACATGCCGGCGATACCGCCGAGCGACTGATCGAAATGATGGCCTTCCTTCAAGGGACTGGAGACAGTCTTGAGCACCTTGGAGTAGTCCTTTGAGTTGTCGTGGTGCATCTTCTCCGTGGCTGCGATGTAGTCCTCCATGTTCTTCACTGCGTGTCGCCATGCGTTCAACCTCTCGTGGAACAGCTGCGAGGTCTCTCCGCTGTCCTCATCTGGAATTGCATCGTCGTCCAGGGTGCTGTTCGTGCGGTTCGTGGCGGTAGTTGCTGAGCGGGTAGGCAGCGTGTGCTGCGCAGTAGTGGGAGAAGCCATTTTGGTATTAGATTTGGTGTTCGGTATGCACATGCGAGTTTATGGTTTCGAAAGGCTTGTTGGACAGCAAGATTTATATAACAACACATATGTTGTAGCTTCGAAGTGACGTCGGAGGTCTGGTCTGGGCTTCTCGATCTCCTTTGTTCCCTTCCCTGCTTCTGATCTGGCTCGCATCAAATCGTATGGCACCACTTATTCCATAATGTTAGGACATTAGGCTCGTGTTCGGACTGCTTTGCACGATCCGTACCATTGCACAGCCCCATTGATCGACCATGATTAGCCATCGAGCATCAGCTTCGTTCCATCGCCTGGCATCTCGACCTTACTTCACCTGCTATGCTCGAGCCTCGAGCACACTTATGAGAGTGATGTCACTCATGCAAGCTCGAGCTTAACTTGAATGTATCGATGTCGTCCGCCTCAGAAGACAAGAGTTTGGCAGGGATGATTGCGAGTACAACTGCACTGGTCCAGAAACCTGGTTTGTACCACGTCTCCTAACTATCATTGGACATTCGTTTTGGCGCGGAGGTGAGTTGGCTTGCTTGTTGCTTGTTTGTCTACTTATCTTATCGTTCCGCAAATCGGCGACACTTCACCAAAGGGTCGACCTTTGCTTTTCGAACCACTATCTGCCACCACGCGACTGGCCCGTGGAGGTCAGAGGTCGGGAGGCAAAGATGCGCTCTACTTTCGTGGGGTTTGCTGCTGGCAAAAGAATCTCATCACCACGAACAGTACATCTACTGGCCGATCGCGGCCAAAGTTATGAATCACCACACCTCCGAAGAATACACGCCTCTGCCTCTCACCAAAAACCTCACTCTCACCATACTCACTTACCAGGTCTGACTGCGAGCTACACTCCTTTCGCCACCAAATCGACCCGCCGCTCATTCAGCTCGACAATGGCTTCGCGCAGTCTGAACATCAACAACATCAATCCTCATGTCAAGGAGGCCAAGTATGCTGTGCGTGGCGAGCTTGCTATCAAGAGTGAGCAGTATCGCGCACAGCTAGCCAAGGGTGAGGGCAAAGATCTTCCTTTCGACTCAGTTATAAGCGCAAACATCGGCAACCCACAACAGCTTGACCAGAAACCCATCACCTTCTTTCGCCAGATCGCCAGCTTAGTCGAAAATCCTCTTCTGCTCGAACATGGGGATGTCCTGCAAAAGAGCTTGGGCTACAAGAGTGATGCCATTGAACGTGCCAAGAAGCTGCTGAAGGATGTGAAGAGCGTGGGTGCTTACTCGCAGTCTCAGGGTGCCCCGGGCATTCGCAAGAGTGTTGCCGACTTCATCGAGAGACGCGATGGATACTCTGCGGATCCAGACAACATCTATCTGTGTGCTGGTGCTAGTGCTGGTGTCAATGCACTTATGAATGTAATGCTCGATGGTCCAAAGACTGGCGTTCTGGTTCCTATTCCACAATACCCACTATATACTGCAACACTCAGTCTCCTCAATGGACAGGCTGTCCCGTACTACCTGAACGAAGAGTCGCAGTGGAGCACGGACGTCGATGGCATGCGCTCAGCACTGAAAGAGGCACGCAGCAACGGCATTGATGTACGAGCCGTTGTGGTCATCAACCCAGGCAACCCAACAGGTGGCTCACTCGACGCTGATAACATCAAGTCGGTGCTGCAACTTGCTGCGGATGAGAAGCTTGTGGTCTTCGCGGACGAGGTATATCAAACCAACGTCTTCGAAGGTGAATTCACAAGCTTCAAGAAGTGCTTGCGTGAGCTCCAGGCAAGCAAGCAGAATGAGAATGGCAAGTTTGATCACATCGAGTTGGCTAGCTTGCACAGCATCAGCAAAGGCATGGTTGGAGAGTGCGGACATCGTGGTGGCTACTACGAAATGGTCGGCTTCGATCCAGAGGTAAGAGACTCGAGCTTACTTTGTGCTCCTTCAAACACTAACTTCTCTCGCAGGTCGTCGCACAGATCTACAAGTTCGTGAGCATCATGCTGTGTCCACCAGTGGTGGGACAATGCCTCGTGGAGCTTATGGTCAACCCACCAAAGGAGGGCGAACCATCATACGAACAGTATCGCCACGAGTACGACACCATCTTCAACAACCTTTACGATCGAGCACAGGCACTCTATAAGGCATTCAAGGAAATGGAAGGCGTTGAGTGCCAATCTCCACAAGGCAGCATGTATCTGTACCCGACCATCACCTTGTCCCCAAAAGCCATCGAAGCAGCCAAGAAGGAAGGCAAGAACCCAGACGACTTCTACTGTCTCAAGCTGCTAGATGCTACTGGGGTGTGCATTGTGCCGGGCTCGGGCTTCGGACAGAAAGAGGGTACACTGCATTTCCGAACCACGTTCCTGGCTCCTGGTACAGACTGGGTTTCCCGCATAACCGCGTTCCACAAGGGCTTCATGGACAAGTATCGATGAACTTCTCTCGACCAGATAGTACCAGCAGCCTGAGGCTCGCGCTGCCATAAGCAGCATACTTGAGTTCACAACTGGGGTAGAGCTGTGATGGGCTGCACATGTAGCGCCCTCCGACATGGAGCAGGAGCCGAGTTGGGTAATTCTGAGCTCCAAGCAGATTAGCGAAGCATCATAGCGTAGAACTGCAATCGAAGTCTGCATGTGCAGATGTAGCATGATTCTCATAGGCGACCCTTAGTTTCGTATCTTTATGTCTCTCACAGTGAATGACAGGAACATCAATGTGAGTGGTGAATGTCCAATGCCAGAAGGGCCAAATCAAGGGACCAACCTGGAACCAATTGTGGACCCTTGTAGCCAGCTGGCTCAGCTATCACACTTCTTTTACTTTCTATTGACATCAAGAGAAACACCTTCTTCTTGTTCCACACAACCACTACCTATTCGACCCTACGATTCCGCCGTCGAGTCGACCAGCCACACAACCTCTCGAACCACTTCGCATGACAGTCTAACCGACTCCATTCCTCGCGCAACGATCCATCGCCTCCCGGAACTGTCTACTCCCACTCGGTATCCTGATACAACATGGCCTCCACTGCGAATGACTCGACCGCTACTGACGGCATGAGTGCTGCTGAGAAGTTGATGCAACAGCACAAAGGGCCCAACGTGATTGTCGAAGACGTTCCTGATGAAGATCTGCCAACTGCGAGCTCCACCGACGCTACTACTGGCGGCGCCACTGGTCCTGACCTCAACGGCAATGGTGCTGGTAGTAAAGCTGCTGGCAAGCAAGCAGCTCGTGATGCGCCTGCTCCTGCCGCCAATAGACCTGCTTTGGACACTCAATCTGAGGAGCTATTCCCATCCCTTGGTGCCTCGAAGGCACCCTCTGCTGGCACGAGCATGTGGTCGAAAAAGCCTGCTGCTGTAGGCAAGGCGAATGGCAATGTGAACGGAAGCGGTGCAGGCAGGCCAGCAAATGCAGCTTCCCGCTCCGCCATCCCAGGTGCTGGGTCCGGCGGGTCTGGCTTTGTGAACATCCCTGGTCGCTACAGCGAGAGCTTTCTGTTGCCTTCCTCGCAGATGAAACCACGTAAGGATATGAAGAAGCCGGTGGCGGACGTCCTCCGGGACATCAACAGGCGTAGCAAGGCTACGGTTTCGATGAAGCCTGGCGCCAATGGGGGCATCGTCTTCGAGGGCACAGGACCAACCGAAGCTGTGCGTTCGGCTCTGAAGGAAGTCGCAGGTGAGCTGTATGCCAAGGTGAGCACAGAGAAGTTCCGACTACAACGTTACGCGCTGACTCCGTTTAGACCACTGAGAACGTGCCTGTGCCAATGAGCCTGCGTGGACGCATCGTAGGAAAGCAGGGTGCTACTATTCAGGCGATCTCCAAGCGAAGTGGTGCTCGCATCAACATCTCGAAGCAAGAGGCCGCCCAGATTCTCGAAGATGATGATATGGATGCTACAGTCGACGTGATCGTGGAGGGCGACCCCATGTCCGTAAGTCTGGCAAAGCAAGAGATCGAAAAGATTGTGAATGAGCATACCTCATCGGTCAGCTCACGCCTCAGAAACATCCCTCCTGAGTATTATCCTTTCCTTGCGGCACGGGACAACCAGCGTCTCCACGGTCTTGGACAAGGTCGGGATCTTAAGATCCATATTCCCCAGTATCATACCTGGAACGACTCTCTGCCCATCGCTGGCGTCAATCGCCAAACCGTGACTTTCAAGCCACAGACTGGACTCCCTATTCAACTCGCTGGAGACAGACAGGCCATTGCTGAAGCCAAGGCAGAGATCGAGCGACAAGTGCGAGAGTTGGAGCAACAGCTCACCCTCGAGCATCTTGAGATCGAGAAAGGCCGACATCAGTTCATCATTGGGGAGAAAGGAAAGGCACTGCACGAATTTCTCCAGGAGACTGGCTGTTCTGTGATCCTGCCACCAGATGGGGACGACAGCGACACACTCGCCATCGTTGGCCCAGCAGATAAGATCGAAGAAGCCACAAACAGGGTGATGGAACTTGCGTCGAGCATGGCTATGGCCACTGCTGATATCGCACGAACCCATGCTAGCGCTCCTAGAGGTGCACAGGTACATGCGCGAGATATCACAAGATACTTGCAGCAGCGCAGTGCCTTGCAGGAGCTAGAGCGCACACACGATGCTCGTATAGTGCCTGACAGCGCGGGCGCTTGGCAGATTTATGCTCGTGATGGCAAGAATGCAATCAAAGCTCGTTCTGATATCATGAGCTTGATTGCTGGCCACCCACCAAGCCGCTTCCAGTCAGCTCAAGTTGACCCTTTCTACCATCAGCATATTCGAGAAAGTGTGGCTCCGCAGATCCGAGAGAGGCACGGAGTGCGTGTGGTTGTGCCAGATGAGTTCAGCAACGAGCCTGTCCTTCTCGTCTTCGAGGACCGCGCGCCTTCTCCAGAGTACAGTCTACCACGTGGAGCTCCACAAGCACAGCAGGTGAAAGCTTTCGAGCAGGCTTTGCAGCAAGCTCAGCAGGAGATCAATGCTCTTCTCAGTGGAAGGCCTGACATCGTGTCGAGGGACGTGGACGCGCCAGCCAAGTTCCACGACAAGATTCGACGACACATTGACCAACATCATCAAGGGCTTGCTACAGGACAGCTTCCGGTCCAGGTCTCATACGGCGGCCCACGTCAAGCGGAGGCGAGACGTACTGCAGGGCCTAATCTAGGCCTGCGTGGACCTGCGGACTCAGTTGACGCTCTTCTGGCCAGCCTTCTTCCATTCATTGAGCAGGAGCACAAGGACGAGCTCGAGAGAGACTTCAAGCTTAGCTTTGACTTCCCACAAAAGCATGCTAACCACTTAATCGGACGCAAAGGTGAACACATCAATGGACTTCGGGAGAAGTTCGATGTCGATATCCAGCTCAACGACGGCCTGTGTGAGATCAAGGGACCAGAGGCAAAAGCAAATCTATGCAAGAGCCATATTCTCAGCTTGGTCAAGAAGCTTGACGATGAAAAGACACATCATCTCAACATCCCTGCAGAGTTTCACAAGGACCTCATTGGCGCGCAGGGAAGCCAGGTCAATCGTCTCCAAGAACGCTATGGTGTGCGAGTTCAGTTTCCTCGTACTAAGCAGGGTGGCGAAGACGACTCGGCTACCACAGACGGCCGTCGCGAGACTCAGAAAGCTTACGAGGTCATCGTCAAAGGTCCAAGTAAGGGCGCTGATGGTTGCAGAGAGGAGCTGCTCAGCCTGTTGGAATATGTGAAGGACAACTCACACAGTGCTATTGTGTCAGTGGCGCAGAGTCAACTGCCTTCGCTCATTGGTGCCGGTGGCAAGGAGATGGACGCTTTGCGTCTAGCAACAGGTGCTAAGATCGACGTTCCGAGTGCCAAGGATGCTGCTGGTCCCGAAGGCCGTGTTGACATCAAGATCATAGGCTCCAAGAAAGCCGTCGATGAGGCAAAGAAGCTGGTTCAGGAGAAAGCCAAGGTTTTCGACAACACCGTCACGCGCACTCTCGATGTTGAGAGAAGGCACCACCGCCACATCATCGGTCCACAAGGCAGCCACTTGAGGGGCATTATCACGCAGGCTGGTGGACCTGAGGATACACGTCTCCACAATCGCATGATCCGCTTCCCAAAGAGCGATGCTGAGGGCAATGACATTCGTATAGAAGGACAAAAGGCGGTCGTCGACAAGATCTGTGCCGCAATCCAGGCTGTAGTTGCTGAGCACGAGTCTCAGACTACAGAGATCCTCGAAGTTAAGCCAGACAAGCATCGACTACTCATTGGTCGCGGCGGCGAGACCAGGAAGAACATGGAGCAGCAGTTCAACGTATCGATCAACATTCCTCGCCAGAGTGAGACTGGACCACAACGCTCACAAGTCCGCATTACGGGCCAGCCAGCATCGGTCGAGAAAGCTAAAGCACATATCATTGAGGTCACCAAAGATCAAGAGGGCGAGACGGTAGGCGTACCTCGAAAGTTCCACCACATCATCGCAGACAACGGGCAGTTCTTCCGTCGCTTGAGGAACGACCACAAGGTTACAGTCGACCATGACGGCAAACGTCCTCCACCAAAGCAGGCTACGCCAGTACCCAGCCGTGCTAATGGCGGAGCTGCGATGCCTCTAATCACCGATGAGCCGGCCGATGCGGCCAACAGCCACTCCTGGGAAGCGCACGATCTACACGGGTCTTCTGAAGAAGGAGACATCCCTTGGGTATTGTCTGGGCCATCCCCAGAAGCGGTGCAGGCTGCTCGTGCGAAGCTAGAAGCCGCCATGGCAGATGCGAGCAAGCAAGACACGATTGGATTCTTGATCTTGCCAGACCCTCGCGCATATCGCCATGTGATCGGACCTGGAGGCAGTGAGATCAATCGCATTCGCAAGAAGACTGGCACAAAGATTCAAGTGCCACGAGACCAAAGTGCCGGTGAGACGATTGAAATTCAAGGATCGAAGGAGGGCGTTCAACAGGCCAAGGAGAGCATTTTGGAAGTTGTGCAGAACAATGCATAGATCGAATCTCGTTTCTAGCGGCATGGAAAGGTATTGGGTAACATGTTTAGTGGAGCGTAAAAGTTACTGTTGTATAGTGAGCTCGTAACAAAGAATGTAGAACAGAATGATCTAGTGAGCAAGTGTTACGCATCTCCGTCCTGACACGATCACCCAAGCTGTCCACGTCTCAGACCGTGCCATTCTACAGAGTGGAATCTGAAGTGGACGCGACCTGTCATGATCCGTATGTTGAGGAAGCATATTGCTATAAGCGCTCGCGAACTTCTATCAATCGTCGTCAAAGCTACTAAATATTCTCGAAAGCTGGTATAGAGTCCGAATGACCAATGCGAAAGCGATATGAACTGAACCCATGTTCTTGCTGTCATCCAACATGTTTCTGGCAACCCTAAGGACAAGTGAGGAGCGAAAAAGCCGTCATCCGGAGTCTGCGTCACAATCTGTTCCTTCTTCAAGTCAGCTTCGAGCTGCTTTCTCACTCCCGCAAGCAGGACCATCGACTCCCAGCGCTTTGACTTCATGCGGTGCTTGTAACACTTGGGTCAGAGACATCAACTCGGCCTTTAGCAACACGAGATAGTGTCATTCTTGGCTACTCCAATACGTTTCGTCATTAAGTTAGGTATACACTAGTGATACAACATCTAACTCTTGACGATCTCTTCCACCAAGAGTCGCCATTTCGTACAGTCGCACGTGGCTGGTGCGCCTAAGCTGGAGTCTGCTTTCGTCCTGATCTTCGACTCGGTGTTGGTTGTGCCGCTTGCTTTCGTCCTCGTCTTCGATTCGGTGTCGGTTGCGCCGCTTTTCGGCGTATTGACCCGTGCTTGTTGTCCTCCACTAGCTCATCGGGTTCATCGACAATATCGGAGTTCTCGGTATCAATGGCTTGTGCTTTGTTAAGCTCGGAGGAGTTGTGCTGAGGCTGTGCTCCTGATGTACTCGGCTCATTCGCGTGGAGCCTTCTCACTCCCGGAACAGACGATGATACAGCTGCCTAGTCTGCTCGTCTCTCCGGAGGATCCGTAACCATTGCATCAGGGCCGTTACCGTTCCCAGAGCCTGTCGTGAACTCCGTCATCGCATTCAGGTACTTTGAGTACTCCGTCGTGATCCTCTGTAGGTCTCTATGCTTGCCAAGCACAGTCACAACCTCGCTGAGTAGCTCCTCACGTTTCCAGCCCACAATCTCATTACTCACACTCCAGTCCACACCAGGTGAATCCTCATCATTGACACCCTCTTCTTCAGTGAACAACTTGCCAGCGAGGCCGCTGAGCAGTTCCTCGACCTTTCTTGACAATCCTTCAGCGCCAATACGTTTAGCGTACATGATAAGGTATACTCTGAACTCGTCCTTGGCACCAAGAGTTTGTGCAGCGGCAATACGATTCTCGATGTGTGCAATCGAGACTGAGCTTTCAAAGCCTTCGAATCCTTCTGCTGATAGAAGTTGCTTCACAAGTCGTTGCAGGAAATACGCTTTGCCCTTTAGCAGCGAGTGCGAGGTCGTGTTGCGTTCGAGTAATGGAATGATGCCTGCTGAGATGTTCTCGGGATTGATCTCGTCCATGAAGCGTTCTCGCTCCTTCTCTGAAGCTTTGCCTTTCGTTGTACTGGTAGAAACAGACGCCAGTGACGTGTCCGTGGTGTTCCAGTACTGCGAGCCCACGGCCCACCAGGAGTCGCTCAGGCGCTGCCAAACGTACATCGATGCATTGTAAGCATATCCGTCACCATTCGACATCCCAACGATGACACGGCCCTGGCTATTCAGCCGAGCGAACATCACACTTGGACCAGTAGTAAGGTGTCCTTGCTGCGATTGTGCTGCCATGTCTAACACGGGACTGAGATGGATGGGTGGATGAGGCGAGGTCATGGTCTTGATGTTCCAGACGTAGCAGTGGCCAACCGCGGTGACAGCAAGAAGCCACCAGCCTCGACAGTCCAAGATGACAGGTTGAGCTTCTAGCACAAGAGCGCTGAGCAGTCGACGACCGGCTGGCGTCCAGACATGAAGCGTACCGTCCTCGCACGAAGCAGCCCAGAAGTTCCTATTTCCACTGACAAGGAGAACTGCACGAGGTAAAAAGTCTTGCCAAAGGATCTGACCGCGTTTTGAGAGTGTGATGCGCGTCGGATCTCGGTCAGCCGCACGTCCTGTGCGCGATGCGCCAGTTGCGTTTCGAGCCTCGAATACGATTGCTGCCTCAGTCTCGTCACCAGCAGGATTATCATCGGACGTAGATTGTTTCGTGTCCAGGGGCCTCAATATCACGCTCCGTAATAGTGGTACAGCAAGTCTCGTCTGGCTGATAGTCATGCTGGGGTTGGTGACAGCTGGTCGCAAGGCAGCGGGTAGTTCATTCGTCTTTACGGTGGCATTGCTCGCAAGCACGAGTCCGTCCTCTGTGTTATGGAGAATGGGTGTTGCGCCTGTTTGCTGGATGGCCTTGATTCGCTTATCTTGTCGATTGTTCTCGCCGTCTTCATCTGTCACTTCTGCGTACTTCCTCTTATTACCCATCAATAGAGTGGCGAGACCACCAGGAGGTAGTCCGTCGTATGGCTTGCTGAGATCCAGTACTTTTACTGGCTCGTCAGAAGACCCAGCTCCCTGTCGAACAGCAGCCTGAAGTTGTGGGCGCGGCAAGTTCGACTCTCCTACGTTTGATGACGATAACAGGAGTGGTGCCACTCTCTTCTTTCCATCTTTGGTGATTGTGACTCGCTGCTTCAGCCTTTCTACTCTCTCGACCTGTGGGTCTTTTGGAGGCGCTGGAGCCGGGCTTGGAGCTGCAGCTACGCCATTCGTCGCATCTGCCATGTGTGCATCGCCGTTCGTCAGGACATTGGCTGTTACTCCATCACCCATCAGATCTCCCATCCTGCCTTCAACCCTATTCATCTCTGAATCTTTGCTCTTGTTCTCTAGCAAAAGTGCATCTGTACTCTCCACGATGCCCACCCTGCGTCCTGCTCCATATTTGGCAAGTGCCTTGTCGTAGTCTGCATTTGGTGCAGGATATCCGAGTTCTCCTTTCTCAAACGCGAGGGCTGCGATCGTCCCATCCAGCGATGTCACGTACAGTGTCTCTCCGGCAGGACTCCATGCCAAATCACTGATTGCTTTTGCGCTGAGCTCGCTAGTCGTCACAAATGGTCGCGGGAAACTGGTGTTCCACACACTGACTGTCTTGTCCTGTCCAGCGCATGCCACAACTGTGACTGCCCCAGGCGATTGATAGTCCTTTGGTATCACTTCCGGTGGAGGATCTCTGCAAAATAGCCTTGGTGAGAAGGCGCATACTTCCACTGGACCTTCATGTCCAATCAGATTGATCTCGCTATCCCATGTTCCACGATTCACAATCGCAACCGAGCTCACAGGCCCATTCACGGCATTTGCGGCTGCAATATGAGCTCCCTCTGGACTCCATGAACATCTTCTGAAGTATGTTGTAAGTGGGCTCGTTTTGAAGGGGTCCGTCACTGTATGCTCGAGCGTGAAATTGCTAGTTTGGTCGTAGGCTGTCGCGTTTGGCGGTGGGGATGTGAAGCGGTAGATTTTGATACTGCGATCATCGCTCGCAGTCGCAAAGTACTTGTTCGCCGGGTCGAATGTGATGCCTTTGACATGGCTCTGGTGTTGCGAGAGTGTCTTGAGCTTCTCGAAAGTGGTGCCTGACCAGACAACAACTTTGCTGTCCAGGCCTACCGACACTAGAATCGAGCTGTCGCAACTCCAGCCCAGATCTTGCACATCGTTGTCGTGTCCTATCAATCTTCTGAAGATACGCCAGTTCTCGACAGGTGGCGTTTCGTTGCTGCCGAACGTGGAGTGCGCTGGCGGGTTTGGGTCCAGATTGTAGACACACAGTATCTTGTCGTCGGCGCCTGATGCGAGATACTTACCATTACCGCTAAAGCGAACAGAGTGTACTGTGCCCGAGTGGTAGGACAGCGATGCCAGCTGTTTCGGCTTGTCGTATGTGGGATCTGAGGCATTCAAAATGGCGTCCGTTGACCAGATGCGCACATGCCCATCGCCTGCTGCTGTCGCCAGTCGAGTTCCATCGGGCGAGACGTGGCAGCTGTACACCTCATGGTCCTTCTTCTCGCCGCCATGCACCAGCCAGTTGGGTTTGGAGAAGCGCATTATTGTACGGGTGACATGCTCGAGAGGGAGATGCTATCGGCAAGATCGGTCGTGATGTGGATGTATTTTGCGCATGTTGTAGTTGAGACAATTGTCTCGTGAAGGGAAGGGTAACGCGACCAGCTCCAAGCTCGCGTCAACTTGGCACTGTGAAAGTGGGTCTCTCTTCGCCCCTACTAATACACTCACACCTTTTACGATTACTATTGGGGAGACTGATGATCCTACTGACTATTCGCTCATATTCTGACACCATTGAGATCCTCTATCAGTACGAAGCTCCCATTGTACAAGAACTCGACCTGTACAGGACTACTTGCATTGATCATCAAGCAGGCAGAGAAGCTCCTGAGATGGTCTCCTAAACTGTGTCATGGATGCGGCGGAAAGCGAGGAAGAATCACTATTGGATTGAAGACAGGGCCACTACATGCGGCTTGAGTACGAGTACATCAACGACCATCACTACTTCGTCTTTCGCGACGGGCCCTCAGCAGCAATTTCCAACCCTTGGAGAATCTCCTGGCCAAAGACATACATCATATATGAAGGTCCGATCAACCAAGCACCGTTCGGAATGATCCACATGGTAACAAGCGTTACCCAATCATTGTGACCAATGTTATCGAACTCTGAGAAGTACTCAAGCAGCCCTGCAATCAAATCAGTATACGCAATTTCCGCAATGTGAAATCTGTTCAACTCACAATACATGACAGTCTTGAAGAACGTTAAGGAAGCAGCACTGAAGCACAGCACAACAGCATAAGCCGCCAGCTTCCCGGTAAGAGTCCTACTCTCACTCAACGCGCGCAACTGTCCCATAGCACCTTTATCCGGCGCTCCTCGTCCCTGAACAGCCTCCTGCTGGCCAAATGCATAGACCCAGTATAGGTAGATCAAATACCCAGCAGTCTCAAAGACATTGAACCAAGTCTGCGTAGCTGTCCAACCATTCTTATTCTCCAATGCTCTGAAGCCATACACGTAGTCGATTTCAGCGTAGAGTGCATATGGCTTCCAGATAGGGCTGTGAAGACTTCCGCCTGGCATGCTGTGAGGGCGGAGCAGTACATAGCCTGCGTCCCAGATAACAAGCGGTAAGCTGATAGCTAGCCATCCCAATGTCAGGTTGCTCGGAGTGTGCGCCCATGCTACATCGCGCGCGCTTCTTGCGACTTTGTTATTGCTGTAGGCTCGCGACGATCGCGTTGGCGTTGGTGGTTGAGGCGATTCAGTTGCTCTTGTGGCAGATCGCGTGGTCGGCTTTGTCGCAGGCGAAGCGGTCGTTTTGGTGGGAGTCTCTGTCGACTCGCCCGAGCGCGTTGTCACCATCTTGTCTTGCTGTCGCTATCGTGTCTGACCAGTATCGATGATATGTTGTTTTCGTCGTCGTTGGTCTACAAGTTATATAGTAGCGGAATGGTCAGCATCCGCTCGAGGTCGGCCGGCCCTCTGGGAGACTTTAAGATGAGCAGCGATCACATCGCTGTGAGGGGCATTCGAATTCGACCAGCCTCTTCATTTGACGTGGCGGCTGTTCATTCTGACCATGCTCCAATCACGATCGACTCACGAGTCAATCAGCGGTAGGATGTGCTTCCTTCTCAGATACCATATGCAATGTCGAGAATTGGTGCATGTTAGAAGAACGATGCAAGTCGAACAGGTGCTCAATGCGCAACGGAACGGCACTAAAATCAAGACCCACCTTGCATCAACCCTTCTTCACTCCACTTCCTATTTTCAACTGGGAATGAGTTACGCTATGTCAGGTTCGAGATGTAGTTGCAGTGCGACAAGAGGTGGAAACGTTCGGCGTCCATGTCCACACGATTTTATATACATATCTAAAGCATGTCCGGATAATTCTGTCCAACGCCACGCTCGAACGCTCAGAGAAGATATGCTCCTCGTTCCTACTCTCCAAGGTAGACTGGAACACCATAGACAACTGGAGCGGCGCCATTGAGATACCTCAGAAAGCACGCATCGCGACTATTCGCCACAGCCTCGACCAAGCTCTGCTTCTTACCACGCTCAAACTTTACGCGACTACGACTCCTCGCTGGTGTCCGCGCAGGCGCAGGAGTTTTACGTGCTTTCGGGGTCTTTGGTGTCTTTGCACCTCTTTCTGGAGTCGATGGGGCAGCTAGTGTTCGCTTCCGAGGCGTCTTTGCAGGTACTTTGGGTGCGTCTGCTGAAGCATGCCAGAGACCCCATTCCTGTCCCACAGCGAGCGAGAAGCGATCAATATCCTTGTCAGTCACATCCCATAATGTTGCAAGAACAGCCATACACTGTGAAGGACTCTCCGACGTGGCCTGACCCGCTTGCAAGTATGCCATGGGCACTGAGAAGGGCTCGAGCTCATCATACTCGGTCACGGCACCAGACGAGCAGCCCATGAGCCAGACCACCTCACTACATTTCTCCAGTTTCCTAATCGTTCTGGGTCGAATGTATTGCGAGCCAGCACCATGACCAAAGTATAACAGTTGTGAGGACGTCAGGAGCGCAGCCTTGAACACTTCTTCGCTAGGCTCCCGCTTAATCACAGAAGTCCAGGGTGCCCCGTCGGCGTATATCAGCTGCGACAGCTCTGGCGCAAGTATGGCTTCTGTGCTCTTGAGATCTCCGGAAGGGTTCAGGATATATGCTCCTGAATGCTTCGACACGGTATAGTGGCCTTCCTGGTTTGCAGACGCGCGCATGGCCACAATACGTTCGCGAAGTGTCAACATGCTGTCAATTCGGCTGACACTTGCCTTCTCGATGCATGGCATACTCTCCCATGGGAAGGCCTGCAGGCGTCGATCAAGCACCAATATCAGATGTGCATCATCACTCTGCTCACCCACGGCATCGTAGTATGTTCGTAGAGCATCCAGCACCTCCACGGCCATGCTGTCGAAATCAACCTCATCGTAGGCATTCCGTTCGCCATTGAATTGCAGCATGTCGACAACAAAGTATAGCACATCTGCAAGAGGCTCGTCTAGGTCCACCTCGCCGTCTAGGTCCGTACCAAGTCCGATGAAAAGCTCGAGAATCTGATCATCAAGTGTGAGTCGCTTGCCTCCTCGGACCTTGCGAGAAGGTAGATGCCGATCCAGAACGCTGTCGAACGTCTTGCGGAACTGATCAAGCTCCTCATCATTCTTGTCGTGCTGAGACAGTACGCCGCGGAAGCCACCTAGCCAGATGTTCTCGATATTGATGAGCAACTCTTGGAGTCGTCTGTCTAGAGCTTCTCGCTCGCTCCACCAATTCGTCTTGGCACCTTTCACGCTAGTTTCGACGGAGCTGTGACAGCTGTAGTTCGAAAGCTCGATGATCTCCTGGAGCTCGGCTTTGCCTACTTGGAAATCGAAAATATCATCGTCCTCTTCGGACTTCTGCCGCGAGAAGGGAAGTCGAAGCAGTAGTGGAGACTGTCCTTTGCGGTATCGTGCCACATAGAGCTCGTCACATTGCTCATTGAGGCTCAGTGACACGGCTGTCCATGGAAGGGGCAGAATATCGATGAAATCGTCCTGGAACTGTCTTGCGGTAAGCTGCGGTAGCGTTGAGTACTCGTCGAATTGAGGCCAAACAAACAATTCGGATGACTGAGTGATGTCGCTGTCCAGTTTCGCTGCTATTGACGAGCACTGTGCGGCATGTATACGTGGTAGCTCGACGTTCAAGCTCTCCTGGGCTGCATGCAAGATCTCCGGTGCCTTGCTTGTTGAAGTGGCCGAGAGCACCATCGACGTGTCTGCAAGCAGTGCATATTGTCTGTGTGTCTCCACGGTGCTCAAGTTTTTCAATGCAGTAGAATTGCCATGAAGGCATTGTCTAGCTGTGAGCAGGAGTTCCAAAAGAGACTCTTCAGGCGCGGCCTTGGCCTTGGCTCCCTTGCGACCTTTCAATCCTTGTTGTCGTGGTGCTAAAGCGGTAGACAGCCTACGTCCCATGGACTGAAGAGCTGGGAAAGCAAGTGTAGACTCTGCTAAGGCGTTGAAAGTGAAGTCTGCCTGGATGACTACTTCAGCCTCGCGCATGGCGAGCGAATAGCTTAGCTGGCGCCGCGCAAATGTCTCTGGGAAGATCTTGCAGAAGTCTGCCTGCCAGCTCAGGCTTTGCGTATGATTACCGCCAAGTCTTGTGGATAAGATCGCGTCCTGCAGCATCGCTTGCGCCTCTAATTTCTGCAGAATATAGCAAGCTCCCCATGCCGTACTTTCTTTCGGCACTGGCGCTGAAGTAGGCTTCTTGCTCAGCGTAGTGGTAGTAGCGCGCGAGGCCTTGGCTGTTCGTTTGGCCGGCACCACACCTTTAGTCGTCGCAACTTTCTGCTGAGGCCCCACCAGCTTCTTGTTGGCAGTCGAGGGTGCAGTAGGTGCCTGAGTATCTCCAGGATATCTTTCAAGGCTGCGAATGTATGGCTCTGATTGGATCTGTTTCAGAATTGCTTCGGCCTTGCGCAGAAAGGCGGATCCTTCCTCGATGTCGCCAATCTTCACACTCATGACGGCTTTAGCTTGAAGCTGCTGAGCCTTGGTGAGCGGAGTCAGGAGTCTACTCTCATCTTGCTCGTGAGCAAGGCACAACTCAGCTTCCTCGACTCGTCCAGCTCTTGTCAGGAGATTGCTGCGATGGTAGCGTACCAGAGACAGCAGTTCATGCGATCGGACTTCTTCTGCAATCTTCATTGCTTGTTCGGAGGAGTAGTTGGCCTCGACAAACACACCGTGGTGCGTGAAGACATCCGACAAATGCATCAGCGCTTGACACATAAGTGGGACTACAGTCCAGAATGCCGCACCTTTGGATGGCGCTGCTATAGCCAAGTCCTTCGCGTCCGCCTGCATTGGCTTCAAATTGAGCTTGCTGATGCCCCTAGTTAAAGCATCCGCCGGCCTTGCAACACTCTCGACTTCTGGTTTCGATGATACGCATGTAGACTTCTCCAATCCAGCCCAGATGCTGTTCGCTACCTTGGCCGATCGCTTCGCTGCTTGCAATGCTTCACTAGGCTGCCCGGATACGTGGAGATACTGAGACTGGACCAGCCAACCACGGACGTGACAACGCCTGTACGTTCTGCTTTCATGCGAACGCATGGACTGCGCTTCTAATAGCGCTCGCTCTTCTGCCGCTTTGTGCAACGCTATGCTGCACTTCTCCAGCTCATCCACACACAATAGATACTGAGCGGTCGCAATGTGATGATCCAAGGCGGCAAGACTTGGCCGCTCGACTTTCTCGACGATCTCACGGGCCTGCTGAAGGTATACTGCCGCTTTCTCAGCATATCCTAAAAGGAGGTAACTACGAGCTACACTGGCGAGGCCAATGCACAGTTGCTCATTTTGACCTAAGAGTTGTTGAACGCGGCAGTAGAGAAGTGAAAGCTTGAGCTGCGATGCATTATCTCCTAGCATACCGAAGTAGTCGCCGAGAGACATGAGTTGCTGAGCCAATGCCGTGGAATTGTCGATGACTCTCTGCAGCGCGTCCATGGTGTCACACTGATCCAACAACTTCTGCCAGACGGAAA
Source organism: Sphaerulina vaccinii (assembly GCA_022570795.1). Taxonomy (NCBI): domain Eukaryota; kingdom Fungi; phylum Ascomycota; class Dothideomycetes; order Mycosphaerellales; family Mycosphaerellaceae; genus Sphaerulina; species Sphaerulina vaccinii. The sequence goes on from JAKUDP010000014.1 coordinate 1,103,512, forward strand.
GATGAGGATCCAGCAAGCTGATGGCAGGGTTCCCATTCTCAAAGTTCTGCGCCACAATGATCGAGACTCGGATGTCCTCCAAGTACGGTTTCAAAGCAGCATCATTGCCTAACTCATGGTCATCGATCACATCGGTGAAGGCATGCAACAATTGCAGTGAGAGCATATCTGGCTTGGTAGCGCGATGTCGTAGGATGATGGACATCACTCGCGCTCGTCGGACTGGGAATAAGGTCGGCTCATAGACGTGTGCGACTCGATGCACTAGCTCAGATATTACCGCGCTCAGTGCCCGGTCGTACTTGGGCTTGTGCGCCAGATCACACGACATCTGGAGCTGCCACTCTAGAATTGCACCTCGTTCGTCCTGCACTAAGGTCTCGTCGTCGTAAATAGCGCCTACGCTTTTCTCGACGGAAGTAATAGCAGACTTCTGAACTACACCCCTCAAAACTCTGCTCAATGTCGTTGCAGGCTTTGAGCATGACCAGGCGCGAGCAAGTGGTCCGTTCGCAGCTGCTTCAGCGACTTGCTGCAGCACACCAGCCTGGACCAGTGCATGAGCAGTATCTTTTGTGACCCAAGTCAGAAGGTCCTCGTTCGTTTTGCTGACATATATGGCCATAGATATGATGTCCTTAATTGCTACAGACTGCTTGCTGGGACATGAGCGTGCATATCGAGATGCAAAAGCTGCTGCTGACCTGGCTATCCTTGATACCAGTCTGCCCTGTACTTCGCAGTCACTTTCGTAATGAATCTTAAGAAGGTGAGCCAACTCGCCAAGCAATGTCTCGTAATCAGAGACGCTACCAGAGAGACTCTGTTGCAGCAACAGGTCGACCTCCTCTAGCACATCTGATGATGTTTTAGTTCTTTCACCTCTGGTCTCGAGCATAATGCCTGCGGCACAAGATCGAGCAAGTCCAGCAACGACTCGGGCATGATTGCGTTCCAGTCCAGTACATTGTGCAGTCGCTTTCGTCGCATATACACACGCTTGATCATAATCACCAGCTCGCTCTGCCAGAATAGACATCGCGCGGTAGATGGAGAACCTCGCACCGCTTCCAGCAGCGGTTACTTCGTCAAGAACCACCAAGCGGTCAGACGCGTCTTGACAGATCTTAAGCACCTCAGGTTCGATGGGGCCTAGCCGCAGCCTCCGTGATAGAGTGATCAAGCATCTGGCGAACGACTCTGCGATCTGGGTGCTGGCTTCTGCGGCTGAAGCAAGGAGTTGTAGTGACTCTTTACGCACGACCAGAGCGATCATTTGCAATTCGAATGCCCGAACAGGCGGTATGTATCGCTTGTGCTCTGTGGCTTCTGCATCCGCACTCGTGCTGACACTTGGAGTCAAGCGCATCAGTGCGTGGAATAAAGCATCGAGCTGTTTGCTAGCCTTCGACTTGTCGTTCAGAGTCCGCGTGTAGGCGATAATAGATGCAGTAACAGATCCTGGACTGACCAGCTCAAGATGTGGCATGGACTCCTCGATGGCACCTGCCTTGCTTGAGTTGGCGAGCAGGTGAAGCGCATACGACCAGTATGTCATGATCAGTGGCGCCATGTCTGCTTGCAATGAGAGATCAATGTCGAGCTTCAGCAAGCTCGCGAGCGTCTCCTGAGTAGTGCTGGCGTCCTGATGTACTTGGCTGGCACCCTTAGACTGCATCTGTTTTCGCAGACTCTTCTTGACTGCGCATAATTCCTTCGTCGCAAGACTATCCAGTCCAAGACTGATCATTCTACTTATCAGAGCAAGCATTCCGGTCTCCAGTTGGTACGCTGGTGCCGCTCGTGCACTATATTGTTCTCTGTTGGCCGACCTGAGCTGGGAGAATGCCATGCGTGCACATTCTGCTGTTGCTGACCATGTTGCTGCTTGAGGTGCCGTTCCAGTAGTCCGCTGCCTCTCTGGAGGTTTCTCATCGGTACACTTGGTCTCTGCGGCCTTTGCAGGGCTCGCGTTATGAGAGCGGGCCTGTAGTGGTCTATGAGAAGATGGAGACGTTGCCTTGGATGTCTGTCGCGAGGCAGGATCCGTATCGAGATGATCGGAGGCCTTCCTTGGCTCTCGACTATTTGCGACTGATTTGGTAGCATTCTGGAGAACTTTGAGAGAGATGTTGACAATCTCAGTGGCGAGTGCATAACGCGCTTTCGGTTGCAGAGCCTTCGGTTCATCTTCCAGTACTGACACAAATGCCACTTTCTTCGTTCCTTTCGCTGCTGGCTTCGCGGCCTTCGTGGGTCGTGTCGTTCGTGCCTTTGTGGTAGCTGGCTTTGGATCCCTCGATACTGATGATGATGTAGCTTTCGTCGATGTTTGCGGTCGCGTTATTATGCCAAACAAAATCTGTAATGTCGCGACTGTCGACGACGAGGCTTTTTCACTCTGAATCGCCTCTTTCACTGCCACCGCCATACTCTCCGGGCTGGCCATTGCTACCGCGTTCTTCCGGACATGTCAGTGGATGTCGATATGCCTGCACAACTGTGCATGTCGGATGGAGTCGTGGCGTGTTGGCGGGGCAACCTGATCTTGCCCGCGGAAGAGATCGAGCCTCATATTCCTTGAATTAGGACTTCGAATCCACTTGACCAGAATAAGACAATGATGATGGGCCCGACGATGATGGCTCCATCACGATCAGCCATGGCCGCAATGCAGCGCGCGTTGTATGCGGGATGTCAGAGGCAGAGTGCCATCCACAGAAGCTACATGGCCACGACGAGCATGCTGTCCGATGAACAGTCAAGGCTGCCCAGCGTCGTGACTCCATCTTTTTGGTCGTCGCTGGTGCCCAAATTCCTGCGCAGAGCAACTTCAGAGGAAGAGGCGGCGGCGAGGGCGAAGAGGAAAAGTGTTGGTGCGGAAGAGAAGCGGACGGGACTCATTTTCTTGGTGTTGGGCATATTGGTGGGGTCGAATGCCATCAACATTATTGGACTGAAGCGGGAGATGCTCAACTTCACACGGCAGACCGACGCCAAGTTGGATTTGCTGCGGGAGGTTGTGGAGCGTGTCAAGAGAGGCGAGGATGTGGACGTTAAGAAGGCATTGGGCACCGGCGACGCAGAGCAAGAGAAGGAGTGGGAGCAGGTCATTCAGGAACTGGAGAGGACTGACATGTTACTGGAAGGTCGGAAGAAGCGCGACGCGAAACGGGCAGAGAAGGCGGAGCAAATACGGTTGCGAGACGAAGAGAGAGAACGCAGCAAGCAGGAGACCAAGGCCACGACGAACGATCCTCCAGCCTCGAAACCGAAATTCCTGATGTGATTGTATTACCGAAGACGATTACATTTTCCCTCCTATCCCGGTCCATCGATATCATACATGGCAGACTCGGCCTATATGTTGTTCATGACTCTGGTTATGGCCAGGCCTTATGTCTTGCCCCATCTGTGAAGGCTGTCAGTATCAACCTTCGAAAATCAAACTAGCGATGGGAGACTCACCCGCACTCGGCATTTCCATGGACACCTCCCTCCCAGAACACTCGCGTATCCTCAAAATCTCCTTTGGCCTTGTGCTCGTTCCATAATCGGAGTATTCGGTCTGCACGAGCTTGATTACGGACCCGGAGCTGAAATTCGAAAGGCAGAGGCTTCGCAATCAGGAGTGAGCTGTACTTGAGCGTGGGATCATGCTCGGTGTCTGGTATCGTGGCAGGCTTCTTGTTCGAATCATCCTTGGTTGCATGTGCAACGCTGATCCATGGCTCGAGCAGTGCATCATTCTCGCTCTCCTGCTTGCGTCGTGCAGAGTCTTCATCGAGCATCCAGCATGAAGGGGTAGTTTGGATCAAGGTCTTCCACTTCGCCGTTGTTATATGAAGTCACGCTGGAAGGACTGGTCCCACTGCCCATGCTGATAGCCGAGTCGTTGTTCGATGAAGAGTCGTCTGCGATAGAGGATGCGATGCTGATGGCAGAGTCATTTCCATGCTTGGTCAGCTTGCCGGAGGAGAGGGCAGGTTGCTCCGGGTGAGGAAGTCCGTGCTGCCCTGCAGAGCTCAAGTGCGTCGTCGTGTCGAGCTTATCATTAGGCTCACGATGCAGCGAGAACAGCCATGCAATGCTGCCCAAAGCGACGAATAAATCAGCATCAACAACACCTTGGCCTTGACATACTCTCTTTCCGTATCCGAACTGCGAGTAGCCGGTGATTGAAGGATACTTGCTAAGTGGCTCTTGATAGGTAGGGTAAGCTGATTCAAGCCACCTCATGGGGTTCCTAGACGTTGTCAGCTCTGATTGCAATGCATCTCGTACACTCTGTCCATTGTCACAGAACGGGCTGTGCACTCACCATTCGTCAGGCTGTAAGAATATTTCTGGGTCACGAGATATCGACCACTCCATGGGATGGAATATCGAGCCTTTTGGAATATGGTATCCTTCGTATTCATCGTCTTGTGTGACCGCATGCTAGAAATGGTTCAAGAAGTTAGTAACTGCTTCAGACAAGACATTGGTTGAGTTCGATTCGTTCTTACAGGAATGCCAGTGGGAACAGCTGGGCGCCATCTCAACGTCTCGCGAATGAAAGCTCGAAGGACCGGCATGGCTTCCATATCGCCCTGTGTTGGCAATCGATCTCCAAGCACTCGGTCAATCTCCTCGTGAAGAATAGGCTGATATTGTGGATGATGCACTATGGCTAGGCAGAAGCTTTGCATAGGGGCAGCGATTGTCAGTGCGCCCGCTATGCCACTAAAAGTAGTAGGTAGAAGGGTTAGCGAGTATCTCTGAAGACGCAGGCTGTCTCATCAAGTGTCTGTCTTTGAGCCCAGCACCCCAGTGGATGTGAGCTCAGTGAGACATTATCGACAGTGGATGCCTTCTGCCTACTACACTTACTGCATTCCAACAGCATAAGCACCTTCGAGGTCAGATGATATGCCCAACCAAGCTTTGTTCTCGAAGAACATCCGAGCCCAGGATGGTCGAGGCGTGGGTCCAGACATTGACTCTTTTTGCATGATCTCGAAGAACTTTTGCTCCGTTCTGTTTCGCCTCAGCTCCCATGCTTTGGCTGGGCTCAGCCATGACGGGAGAGACATGACGGCGGGCAAGCTGTTGCCCAGAGCGCCGTTTGGAGAGACGCCGAGCAGCAGCTCGCGAGCTCGTTGTTTAAGTTCATCGGAGCCGTCCGCTGTACCGAAGGCAAGCCTGCTTGTCACTCTCGCCACGAAGGACTCAATGTGTACGTTGTAGTTGTGCGGCTCTTGCATCAGCTCGAAGAGTAGTCGGATCGATTCCAGCTCCGGGTAGCCATAGTAGCGTTCCTTATGCGATTTATCCACTAGAGGCGCTACATCAGTCACGGTTCACGGCTAGGAACATATTGTGCAGGACTCACTGATCTGTTTGGTAAACTTGCGCTGGCGTGCCCAGATAGGGTTTATGCTCATCAACGGCTGGTACTGACCGCTGGTTCGGTTGTCAAGCTTCAGTGCTGCGATGTATGGACGATCAGAGTATATTGCGCTCCGTCGGCTGAGCAGCTCGTGTGCAACGTCGTCGCGGGAGAGCCACACATGGTTCGTGCCAGCGAGATTCACCTGACTGGAGATCAGCTCATCTATAGCAAGTATGATGTGAGGGATGATCAACTCACTTGATAAATCGGACCATACTCTTTCGCCCACTCAGCAAACTTTAGCCACATGCATCTCTCAGGAAGGTCGAGGATGCTGCCAATGATGGGCAGACCTTTACTTGTGTTGTTAGCTACGTTCGAGTCGCAAGTGAGCAACGGTGTATGTTGACTTGCCTCTCGGACCGGGCAGGCTCTTGAGGCCATTCGGTATCCTGCTACGTTGCAGCCTGTCGAATATGACTAAGAAGATCGATATCGTCGCTAGCAGCAGTAACACAAAGGCGATCATGATTGAAATGGAGGAGGACAAGTGGAAGATAGTAGCTATTGTGGAAGCGAGAGACTGTGGCATAGATACATGAATCTGGAGGGAATCTCTGCGTACTCATAGTGCTGGCGTAGCGGCAGCCTTGGTCCGAATATCGTGGCAAGGGATCATTCACAGATGCCGCGCCAATGGCCTGCATTGAGAGGGAACCAAGCTGCTGGGCACGACAACCGTACAGCAAGCGAACGCAACCTCAGAAGAACGCGCTTCGATAGCTTCTCCTGCGCTGACTGGGACACGCACGAGCCTACTGCCCACGAGGTCTGTGTCGCCTTGCCTTGGCGAAGTCGCCGCCTTCCACGAACGAGCCGGTGACAGTCAGCTAAGTTCAGACTATGGCTTATGAAAGTGCCACTTTCGTAGTATGATGAATTGACTGAATGAGTATGCAATCGTAAGGCACTCTGTCATGCTCACCTGAGGCTCTGTCTCCAAGAACATTCGTGATTCCTGCTTTGCTGCTTGTGCTCATCGTGTTAAGTTCTCAACTCGAGTTCGATGAGCGAGCATCTCCGCGTTGCTATTCTCGCTGCAGAGTAACGCTTTGACAATAACATAGCGGACCGGCATCAGACGACCCCGCAATGGTCCTGCAATCGTGCTGCTGCAGCATTGGATCAGGTCTGGTCAGCACGGATGTTTGATGCTCTACTGGTTGAGACCCAGGCGATGCGCAATCTTGATCCACAAGCTAATGCCATAGGTCTGGTACTCGACAGCTATGTCCGCTCCACGATACAATCGCGGGCTTTGCACCGAACATGTAGTGATTTCGAAGGTTGCTAACATGCAATCATCCATGTTCGCCATGTGCAAGTGAGCCTTGGCTTGCGTATAGCTAAGGCTACAGATGCTACAGATGGTGAGTGCTGCCAATGCGGCTCCAGACATTCCGGTAGGTTTGTACCATTGCTGTGACAAGAGTTCTCGGGCGAGATGAGGTGAGGTCGGAATAAGGAGATTTCGGCACAGGCCTCGTTCTTCAGCAGTTCGAATTCTTGGTCCAATGAGATTTCGTTGCGTTCTCGTGGCGGCTGGGTGATTGACGGCGCAGAAACAAAATCACACCATCCTTGAAATCAGGCAGATCTCGAAGTCTCGCTTAAGCACGCCGATGCGGGTATGCGAAGCAGTGAACCGACATGTTCGCAGTCTTCGGCGGAAGCATGTCGGACGAGAATTCGCTGTGGATCCGCGATTCGATTGAGCGGTTTGCGAACCCTCTCTACGTGATTATCCTTGCGACTACTTCCAGAACTGGGAATAGTCGCGAAGACTCGAGTGATATGCCTTGCATAGTGCTTAAGTGCTTGTGTTCGCAAGCGCAGTACGCGCGACTAGTGTTTAGCATGTCGGAAGCGGATCGATGCTCTCTTGTGCGCGGTGGCATGCCATTCGGAGACAGGGCCCAGAGAAAGATATAGTGATAGCATTTCTTGGTTGTGAAAGATGTTGGTGAAGTGTTGTCGTGTTGGACGACGTTGGAGACTCCCCTCCAACCACTGCCGAGGATGATCGCCAAACCTTACTACTCTACTGTGCTGTCAATACATCAGCAAAGTGCAGTGAAACTAGCACACCAACAACCACAGATATTACCATGCCAGAAACAGTCATCGACGAAAAAGACCTCCTCTTGGAGCGTCACGACAATGTATTCGTTCTGACCATGCGGAAGGCGCCGGAGAATCGAATAAACAGCGCCTATGCTCAGAAGCTCATATCTGCTTATAACACCGTGCGGAAACTTCTTGGAGAGGATGCTGAGGGCGCGGTGATAACTAAGGGCAACGATGCCAAGTTCTGGTGTACTGGTCTGGAGCTCGACGAAGCAGACAGCAATGCTTATGCCAATTCAGAAGGGTTCTATCCGTTGCTCGCCACGATTGTCGATTTCCCGTTTCCTACCATAGCCCTGATCACGGGTCACACATTTGGCGGTGCAGGTCCCTTCGCACTCAGTCATGACTATCGTGTCATGAACAGCAAGCGAGGCTTCATCTCCATGCCACCGGTGAACTTGGGCTTGCACTTTCCAGGCATTGGTGCACTTCCCAGACTGAAGCTACGTCCTCAAGTAAGTACTCAGCGTGAGCTGAATCTGGAAGGCTGTGCTCAGGCTGACACTTCGTTAGGTAGCACGTAAGATGCTGCTCGAGGCTCATCGTTGGACAGGTGAGCAAGCCTTGGAAGATGGTATCGTAGATGAGATCGCCGAACCGGAGAAGATGCTGGATGTTGCTCTAGCGCTCGCCAGACGCCTAGCACCGAAGGCGAAGATGGGCGTCTTCTCTCTCCTGCGCAATGAGCTGTATGGCGAGGCAGCACGGCATTTCCGTGAGATCTCATACATCCATGGCAGACAAGTTGGTACAGCGGCGAAAGCGAAGATATGATGGCAGGCCCATGTAGATGATAAAGATAGTCGTGCCTATTGCTCCAGGTCGACACGGGGCACCCTTCTGTCGTGCCATTCTGTGTGTGTTGTGGTAGAAGTCCATCTCATATCGAAGATCCTGAGCTTGCAAGGATGACTTGGATGACCAAGCTAAGGAGCTCCAAAGTGACCATGGATCAAAACCGTCCTCGAAAATCCGAATCCAAAAAGCGTCGGATTTGCACTCTCCTCGTCGCTATAGCGTTCTGTCTTCTGCTTTGCGCAATAAAACTTGTTACATATCTTCGGAACCTAATTTCCTATCGTCCTATATACTTAGAATATCGCATCGATCGATAGTCGTTATTCTATACTAGTTACAAAAAGTCTATTTTTTATCTGTCCTAGGACTTTGTTCTAGGGTAGGATTAAGGCACCCGGTCTAAAAACAAAGCAGCAATACTTTAAAGCCTTATAACTAGCTAAGTAGTCTGCTAATTACTAAGCTTTATATATCTATAGATAGCTAGAAATCTCTAGTATCTAATACTTTATATAATATATTACTATATATTAACTATACTCGCATAAACTAGTTAAAGCCTAAATTTAGAAATTAGCTTCTATTAGCTCTAGCTAAGTCTATCTTAGTAAGTAGACCTAGTAACTATCTAGCGTAATATCTATAGTATATTATATATCTTCTATAACTATATATCTTTTATATTTAAGAAGTTATAGGACTTTCTATAGCTCTTACTATATACTAGATATACTATATAGTAGTCTCGAAGTAAGTTAATTATCTAAGTCTATCTACTAGCTATATCTAGTCTAAAGGTAGAACTAGGTCTACTAAGCCTAGCTATCTAGCCCTTGCCCTACGTCTATAATAGTCTACCCTCTATATTCTTCGAAAAATATCTACTATCCTTAGTAGTATTTATTAGTAAGAAAAAAATATCTACTATTCTTAGTAGTATTTATTAGTAAGAAAAAAATAACTAGTCTGCCTAGCTAGTCTATAGCTAGGTATTATATTTATAGTATATACTATAGCTATTATAGCATATTCTAATATTTGCTATTTTGTTCTAAATATAGTTATAGACTAGCTTCTAGTAGCTACGTTACTACTAGCTTGTAAGGCTCTATATAGTATCTATTATAGGTAGTCGGCTTAACCTATTTCTTAGCTAGCTTCGGCTTAGCTAGCTTCTTTATAGAAGGAACTAGTAATAAAGTAATAGAAGGTAGTTAGAGGAATATCGCCGGCTTTGCGCATAGCTTAGCTAGCTTCTTCTAAGCCGGCTCGTTCTAGGTATCGACTAGGTCTAGCTCGGCTACTATCTTATACTTCCTACTAGACTTAGGCTTTATATCTAGAGTAGTAGTATCCTCTATAGTAATCGATTTAAAGTTATTCTCCGAGTCTGCCTATTCGTCTATATCTATATCTAAGTCTGTTTCGAATAGTAATATAGCTAAGTCTATAATAGGGCAAGTATAGATATTATCTAGCAAGTTTATATATAGTATTAGTACTAATAAGTACTATAGGTCCTTTTGCTAGTCCTCTATTAAGTCTTTAAGAAGGTATGCTATAGGGTAATTATCTATAGTAGCGAGTATATCTATATAATATCCTTTAATTATAGTAGTAGTAGCTATATTAAGTTGCAAAAGCAAAAGTAGGTAGTCTATAGTCTTAGCTTTTATTATAGTATATAGTATAGTATATCTCTTTTCGATCTTGCTAGCTATAACCTAAGTTATACCTCTAGATACTTTTAAAGTCGCGTCTACGTCTATGTCTATTATCTTAATTATAGCTACTTTTATAATATAATATATAATAAAGATATACTAAAGTATAGCTATAGGTCGTAGTTTGAATTCTTATAGGAGTCTATAGAGTACTTCTATTAGGAGGGTCTCCTAGTCTAGTTCTAGTAGAAAGTAGCTCTCGGCTAGCTAGATATATAGAACTAAGCGACCCTTAGGTATTTCGATTATATTAGAGCGTCTTCTAATCCTCTAGAAGTTCTTACTTTTAAGTTTAGCTATACCTTTATTAATAAACTTATATAATAAGTTAACTCTAGAGTATAGTAGAATATAGTCCTAACTATTATCTAATATATTATCTACCTTCGCTGCCTTAGAATAGTATTATATATAGAAGGTAGAGCTATAGAAGTAGATATAGTAGTATAATATATTAGCTATATAAAAGTCTATCTAAGTATCGACGTCGAATGCGTCTAATATAGATAGGCGACCGAACGGCTTTAAAGTCTTATAGATCTCGCTCTTTGCTATAAATATAGCTAGATATATCTTATTTACCTAGTCTGCAAATAGATATTTGAGATTAATATATTACTAGATAAAGTATTTATCTATATCTTCGAGTTAGTACCTAACTAGTAGTAGGTAGAAACTATCGAACTAATAAACTATAAAATAGTATAGTAGGTCTAGCATATTAGTTAGATTCGAGTATAGCTTAGTAAACTTATTTTTATTAGTCTAGGACTCCTACTCGGATCGATATACTTCTATATACTAGAACCTCCTCTAAGAGTCTAGATTAAAGTTCTATATTAACTCCTTATTAGGCTATTCTACTAGAAGTAATAGCTTCGTAAGAGCGTCGGCTAGTTCGTCCTTTATTAGATAATAGTAAGAGTTCTATTCTTTTTTAGGTTCTATCTAAGTCTCGGTCTATAGCTCTAGCTTAATTCTTATATTAGTTAAAAGTAGTATATTAGTAGTCTTGTTAGCTAGAGTAACGTCCTTAGCTAGAATTAGAGTACTAGGAGTATCCTTAGGTCTAGCCTATAGAGTTTGGGCTAATATACTCTAGGCTAGAGCTATAGCCTTTAGCTTAGACTTTTAGACTAATATAGTTAGAGCTAATATACTATAGGCTATAGCTATAGTATTCGAGTCGGACTTTTAGACTAATTAGGCTATATAGGTAGTCTTCGGCTTAGATCTAGGCCTATCTCGAGCTTCTAAAAATAGCTCGACTAACTCCTTTATTAGGAATATTAGTAGCGCCTCGCTATTTGTTATACCTTTCTAGGCCTATAAGGTCCTACTATTCGGTCTATATTTCGGTCGTCTCTTAGCCGGTACTAGGCTAGATATAGCTCCGGGTATTAACTTAAAGGAAAGAGTCTACTTTAGTAAATTGCTAATAGTAATAGGTATAGGCTAAAGACCTACTCGGCTATTATTAGTAACTATTTCTCTATAATATACCGATTAGTACTTATAGATAGGTAGTAGATAGAAGTAGCGCTAGGTATCGGTACTAGCGAGCTACGTAGTAGTATAGTTATCTAGGTTCTCTAGACTAATAAGCTAGAGATAGAATCCTAGAGGCTTCTAAAGCTAGATATAAAGCTTGTTAGTAGGTATATTAGCCTCTATCGCCTTGTTTATCTATACTTATAGGTATTCTTTATCGAGCCTATTAGTCTATAGCTATAGCTCCGGCTACGTCTACTTTTCTAATTATATCTACTTCTAAGGCTATTACTTATCTACTTTGCCGAAATAAATATTATTATATAGTATTTCGAGAAGCTTAGAACCGGTATAGTATAGCGATTTGTAGAGTATATCTACTAGTTTAGTCTCAAAACGCCTCTCTAGGATAATACTATTATAGCTTTAATTTAAAGCTAAGTTATAGTTTACTAAGAATTCAAACTATATTCTATAAATCGGCCTAGGAGGACGTCCTTCGTATAGGCGCTAGCTATTATAGCCTATTAATAGTCTCTAGTAGCATATAGAATCTATATATATAGCTAGTATAGCCTAGTTAGTAGTCGAGTAGATAGACTCTAGGTTGTTATTAGCTTTTATAAATATATTAAGTATATCTTATTAGCTAAATATAGCTACCTCTATTATTTGTTCTAAAGTCTTATTAATATTATAAGTATTCTAGCCGAGCTCTAGAGGCGGGTTAAGAAGAATATATTTTATATTATTAGTAATAAAAGATTTGCTAGGCTATTTAGCGTCTTTATCTAAGTCTATTATATAATTAGTAGCTATACCTATAGCTATATCTAGTCTGTCGGTACTACTAGAGTACTATAGAGGTAATTAGAGGTCGTATCTAGATATTATCTAGGTACCTTTAACCTCCCTTAACTAAGAACTAGACTAGCAAGTATACTTAGAAGGTAGATTAGGCTAGCAAAAGCTATTAGTATTATTAGTATCGAGGTTAGAGATATTATACTCGACTAGGTTATTATTAATAGATTCCGATTATAGATACTTCTTAAGTCGCTTATAAATAGGTATATTAAGAATAATTAGGTTATTCTTATTTAAAGGAAGTAAAAAAGTATCTTCTTCTTCGATAGATTTCTTTTTAAACTCTAGAATTATACTAGCATCTATCTTATTCTATACGTCTAGCGCGGCTACTTATAGTAGCTCGTCGATCTATACCGGTATAGCTATCTTAGTAGGAATATATATAGTTGTTTTAGTAGAAATATTAATTTAAGTTAGCTATTTAGGCTATAGAGGTGCGTCTATAATAGTAAATGCAGCCTCTTATAGAGGTGCTACTATCGTAGTAGCTATAGTCTCTTATAGGACCGTAGGACGCGGCTTATTAATTTAAGTTAGCTATTCGGGCTATAGAGGTATATCTATAATAGTAGTCTTTTATAAGATTGCAGGTATAAGAGGCGCTAGCTATTAAAGCTATACTTATATATAATCTGTAGCTATATCTATCTCGCTAGTCTAGCTAAGCTAGCTTAGCTTATCGAGAGTCTCTAGCTTGTTTTTAAGTAATACGAATCCTATATATAGCTATACTATTATAGTAGTCTAGACTAGAACTAGCTACTATAGGTAGCTCTTAGGATACTTGTAGTAGGTATATAGATCCTACTACTTCGAAGCCAATCTCGCTATAGTCTACTAGTTAAGGAACTCTTTATAGTCGAGGGTATATATAGCTATATTATAGTCTAGTATACTATTAGAATCGGCTACTATAGCGTTAATAGCTACGGCTAGGCTAAAAGTAGCAAATTCTCTATATTCGCCCTTATCCTTTAGAGGCTCTAGTAATACTATATATAGTACTAGAATCTAAGCTTTACTAAGTCTATATATAGTAAGAGCCTCGGATATACTACTCTATTCCTAAGGGACTCTAGTCTCTATACCGAAGAAGCTATAGAGGATAAGGAAGAGAGGAAAGTTAAGTACGTCTACCTAGAATATATAAGTAGAGAGTATAAGCTATACGAAATATATAGTTAGTAGAAACGTAGCCGAGTCTTCTCTATCTTCTTCTACTAGCTTCGGTCTACCTAAAAGTTGTTCGGCGAGTCTGCTATAATAGAACGCGATACCTATATCTTTAGGTTTATAGAATATAGTATATACTACTATAGAACTATATAGATCCGCTAATAGGAGTAGGTACTAGTTTATAAACGTTATATTCTATAGGTATAGTATAAGGACTCCTAGTCTATAATAAGCTTTTAGGTTGCTAGTTAGTAGGTCTAGGCCTACTAGTACTATAGGTCCGCTTTCTAAAGCTATAGATAGTAGTATCTAGGCCGCTAGTCTAAAAGCTATCTAAGTAATACTAGTATAGGCCTCGAGTTCTTAGTTATATTCCTTTACTAACTAAGGAACTATACTAGTCTTATCTTCTAGAAACTTATAGATATTAGCTAGATTTGCTCTACCTCCAGCTATAGATATATCTCTTTTATTATCTACTACTCTATTAACTATATCTCCTTCTATAGCTAGTAGGTCCGCGAAGTTAAATATAGTTATATATAGGATATAGTAGGCGCACTTTTATCTATTACCGACTCTTATCTATATAGTAAGTAGGCTAAGAGCGTCTCTATCTAGGAGGAGGTATTAAGACTTGTTTGTAATATAGCCTTTTACGTCTAGTAGATAGGTCTCTCGATACTCTTCGAACCTCTTACTTTCTAGATATTCGAGTCGAAGTCCTTAGTAGTAGAATAACCTATTCTTATTATTATTATTTAGGTAGGGGAAATTGTATAGAATACCTACGTCTATCTATACCTATATTTCTTCTTTATCTATTAGTCTATCTAAACTATTAGAATCTTCTTTAGCTATAGTTTTACTTAGAAGGTTATTATTCCCTCTACTAACTACGTCGAGATTAAGAACTACTAGTTATAGCTACGAGTACGGCTATATTATAGGCGTTAGCGTTTATAGCTATAACTGCAGCTATATTATAGGAGTAGGCGTCTAGTCTGCCTTAGTAGTAAACGCCTCGAAATCGTCCTCCAAATTACCTTCTATTATAGAAAGTAGGTAAATATTAGTAAGGTAAGATAGGTAGTATCTTAAAAGTATACTTTTTTTGTTGCTATTAGTAGTAGAATAGGTATATACTACTTTTAATCTAATTAGCTAGATAGTATCGCTATTTGAAGTACTCTAATTAAGCTAGTTATAGTTATATTTATAGTAGATAGTTGCTATAGAAAGTAAATATAAACTTTAGTAGATAGCTATTTTACTAGCGCTAAAGTAGGTACTACCGCCGGATAATAGAAGCTCCGAGAAGTAAAAATTTACTTACTCTAATAATAGGATAGTAAATAATATAGTAGTAAATAGCTATTATATCTAGTAATAATACTAGATATTGTCGAGTTAGGTATAGTAAGAGAGTCTTAGCTATATCGTAGTCTAGGCTGCCTCTCTTACTAAGGAGCCTAGTATATAGCTAAAAAATATCTCTATTAGTAGCGTTAGCCTACTTGTTAGCAGGCTAGAGTAGTAGACTACTCTTATATACTATTACTTAGTTCGTCTAAGTCCGTATATAGGCCTATATCTAGTTATATAACTTGGCCTCCTATAGGTAGGTTATCTATAAGTACTAGCGTTTTAGGCTATATAGGGATGCGTACGCGGGTATCTATACGTCCGCGAGAGTTAGCATATCTTGCGGCTTTCTAATATTTAGCTAGTCTTTTATTATTACTATCTTCAGACTCGCTAGCTAGTGTTTTAGATCTAATAATAGGTCTAATAGTAGCTTCTAGTATCGCTAGTCTAACCTAGGCTTCCGGCTATATATATATAGGTAGAGGTATATATCTACTATAATAGCGTAGCTAATTAGGTAGGTATATAGTATCGTACTCTTTTACTAAAGCGGCGGCGTCCTTAAGGTTATCTATATTATACTATATATTATACTAGTATCCGTAGCCTACCTACTTAATAAGATATATTATATATCTATATATTACTCGTCTATCGAGGAGGCGTTTAATCTCGTAGCTAGGTTCGTTATTCTTAGTATCTAGACTAACCTCTATAGGCCTAGGTTCGAGTATCTTATAGTTATAGGGATTATTTCTATCTAGGTAGAGCTCTAGTTAGGCGACGGATACTACTAGGTATATCCTTATTATAGGTAGTAGCTCTAGTCTATATATAAGTCTACTAACTACTTCTAGGATTGTAAATAGACCTACTTATTAGTAAGAGATCTTCTATTAGGTATACCTAGGGATCTTATAGCTATAGTAAAGATATAGAAAGACTCGCTATCTACGTCGGAAACAAATAGGTTAGTAGGCTATATTATATCTCTCTTTTATAGCCGCTACTACCTAAGCTATAGAGTCTATAGCCTAGTCTCGGGCCTTCTATCTAAGAGCGACGTAGTCGGCTATAAGAAGCTCTATAAGTAGTATAAAAGCGTCTAGATTAGTTTTATAGCTTTAGATTATAATATTAGGTATCTCGGCTAATAAAGTATTATATAAGTTATTTAACTCTACCTATATATATAGGAGCGCCTCTATCTAAGTACTATTAGGGAAGTTAGTTATATAGAAGTATAGAGCAATCTCTATAGTCTAGTTAGTATACTCGCTTTATTTGTCTACCTATAGATAGTAAGCTATAGTCGCTAGGAAGTAGATATCTAGTTTTCTAAATATAGCTTATATAAATTAGGATATCTAGATCGGATTATAGTCTCCGATTATAATAGATAGTAGGCTACGTTCGTTCGCAATATAGCTAAGTAGCTAGCTAGCTCTATACTCGCCTACGTTCTATATACTTTTAACCTTTATTAAAGTTACTTATTTAGAAAACTTATAGGTTTTAGTTAAGAAACTATCGTAACTATCTAGGTCTGCCGGAAAGCTATATACCTAGTTAGCTATAACTATATAGTCTAGAACTAGTACTAAAGAGATTAGGTAGAGTTCTCTATATAGCTAGTAGTAGTAAGTCTAGGTAAGTAGATATACTAGATAATACTTAATATATCTATAGAGCTTTTTAGCTAGGCGTCTAATATAGAAACTTATATATATATAAGCATAGGACCTATAGAAGCTAGAGTAGTAGTATTAGTTATAAGCTATTTTAAAAACTTCTTTAAATAGTAGTCTAGGTATATATAGTCTTTCCTATCTATCTTTCTAGTTTTTAAAGTAGATAAGCCTATCTCTAAAGAAGAACTAGAGGCCTAGTAGAGCTATATCTAGCTCTCTATTAAGGTTATTCTCGGCGTTGCTATACTCGGCGTCGCTATTATTATCTAGCTCTAGTTTCTATATATAGCGCTCTTCTACTCGCTATAGTTACTCTAGTCTCCCTATCTATATTAGGTCGTCTAGGTATCCCTAGATTACCTCTATTTTAAACTAATTAGATATTTTAATAAGTATAAAATAAAAAACTAGTAGCTTAGGCGCTATAAATATATAGCCTATATACTTATCGATTATTATAGTATAGAAGTATAGAGAGTCCTTATATAGGTAAGTATAGAGATATATTAGGTTAATAATATTATAAGAAGCGTCTAGATTGTTATATACTAATAGGTCGAGTATATCTCTATAGTTATCTAGGTCCGAGATATTTTTAATTAGACGACTAAGTATATCTAGAATACTATAGAGACGACTTTTATAGTAAATCGGCTTTATATATAGGTACTAAGATAGGTACTATTCTACTTATATAAGATATAGGTTAAGTTTGTTAATAGAAGTAGTAGTTGCTAACAATTCTAACTCTATAATATTAAAAGATACTATATAATCTAGGAATATATAGAGTAGCTTTCTACTAGCCTAGTATATATATTTTATTTTCCTAGTTGTCTAGATTAGACTAGAGGTCTCTAGCTTAGTAGCTAGGTACCTTAATTCTATATCTATTAGAGACTTACTTAGGTATATTACAACTTAGATCTTATTAGGTAGAAACTATAGCTTTTTATATCCTAGGTTAGTAGGATCTAGATCGCCGTCTATATAGTAGATAATAGCTATATAACCTTTAGAGCTACTATCTAGGTCTGTATATAAGAGTCTATTCGGATCTATATAATATAAAAATCTAGCTATATAGTAGACCTCTCTTATTATATTAAAATAGTAGTATTAGTAGTCTAAGTTATCTTACTTGTTCTAGGTAGGCGTCTACTTTGCAAAGCGCTTATATCCGCTTCCTCGCTTAGATAGTAATAGGCTAAGTAAGTACTTCTTCCTTGTCTCGAAAAGCTCGATAATATAACTAAAGTATAGAATATAATTATACTACTAGCCTATAATACTAATATAGAACTCGAGCTTTTTTAAAGTTTTAGAGAAAGGTAGGTCTAGTATAGCTAATACCTTCTTTTTATATATTATATACTCTAGTCTGCTAACTCTCTATCCGAGGAGTTTAGTAGATAGGTACCTAATAAATATCTTAGTTGCTAAGATACTTATATTATATAAGTCTAGGAAGCCGAAAATAGCGTCTAGGTATATAAAATACTCTTCGTAGGTCTTAGAAAAGATAATAATATTATCTATATATATATATATAAAGGTATAGAACTCTTTAAATATACTATCTAGCTTCCTCTATATATACTAGACTAAACCTATATACCCTATTAAAGTAACGTAGAACTATTCTTAGCCTCTATATAAGTTTATAGTAAACTTGTAGTAGTCTTGCTTCTATATAGCCTATTAGTAAAAGAAACTAATAGTATTAATAGTTATAATAAACCTAGATTCTTAGAGGGCTTCGATAATTTTATTCTATTATAGAAGAGGGTACGAGTCTTTAACTACTAGCTTATTTAGCCCTCTAATATCGATTATAGGTCGGGCTTTATTATATAGCTCTCTATCGACGAATACCTTCTTATATATAATAAAGACTAGGAAGCTGAAAGGTATAGGTTTTTTAGTATAGAATATCTTATTCTACTAATAGAGTAGATTAAAGGCTTAGTCTACGATAGCTCGGTCTAGTATACTTAGTAAGTACGAGATTATAGAGAGCTTATATACCTCGGACCTAGAGAGTAGGTTAACTAGTATATATTTATTTTTAGGGACGTCTACAAGTCCGCCTTTATCTACTTATAGATATATATACTTATCGATAAGCCTCTAGTATATGTCGATAGCATACTTCTCGCTATATACTATAGAACTATTACTTAGTTTCGTCTCTAGGTCTATATTAGGTATTAATAGTAGTCTAGCTATCGCCTATAAGGTTGATTTAGTATCTATCTAATATATATAGAGGTCTACTATTACTATTATATTAGTTCTAGCTTTACGAGATATATCTAGTTCTACCTAGGAAAAAGTATAGTAGCGAGGTTAGGCTTTATATCGCCGGCTACTAGTTTATAATCTTCTAGGTAGATATAGAAACTACTCTAGTAGTCGATCTTATCTATTCTCTCTAGATAAGTATTTATAGGAATAGTAACCGGTACCTTAGAGTAGTTATATAGAAAGACGAAGTCTATATCTATATCTATAATTACTATATACGAAGCTATATACTTTTATAGGCCGCCTAGGCGATACTACTCTATATAGAAGTTAAAGTCGCGTCCGGTAGGAAGCGGGCTCTTATAGTAGACTAGGACCTTAGAGACGCTAAAAGTAGGTATAGTAATTAGCTTGTTAGCGGACTAGACCTAGGTCTAGAAGCGTACTTAGTCGCGTCGCTTAACTAATAGAGGGACGTAGGCCTTCTAATAAGTAGCGACAGTTGCTAGCTTATATCTAATATTAATCTTTATAGCCTATATATCGATTATATCTATAGCTAGAAGAATCTTTAGTTAGAGGTTTTTAGTAATATAGACCTTATAATATATATATAGTAGTACTTGTTATCTATTTAGTATCGCTAGCATCTACTAGTCTAATACTATATACTCTATATAAGGTATTATAGTAGCTACTTCTCGGACTTAGAAAGGGATAGCTACCTTATACTACTCTAGGTCTAGTCGAGTCTCTCGAAAGAAATCGGAGTCGATTAGTAAGATCGTCGCCTCTATATCTAAGTATACGGCGTAGTCTAGACTACTAATCTCTAGATATATATATACTCGTAGGTAATAAAAGTAATAGAAGTTATATCTACTCTTAGGCTTATATATTACTACTAATTCGATAATATTTATATTTTCTAGGTATAAGAGGATATCTATCTTATCTAGTATAGGATATATATTATACTAGTATACTCGGAGGAGGGTGCTGTTTTTAAAAGTCTCCTTATAAGCTATAGCTCGATACTAGTATAATTATATATCTACCTTAGATGCGAAGTATATTATAAGCTCGAATTCTCCTATATCTAAGTACTTGCTATTATTATTATCTATAAAGTTAACTATATTATTAAAGTAGTTATATACCTCCTCTCGGTTAGAGTCTAAGTTAGTAGATAAAGAGTATAAGTAGGAATAAGAGTCTATTTCGTTATTATAGTAATTGCCTAGACGTTAGTTATACCTATATCTCGGCTTTATATAGTCTCTAGAGAAGTGCCTAGGTTTACTATAGTTATAGTAGACTCTAGTATTAGTATTATTATACTTATAGTCTTTATTATACTTATACTCTTTAGGCTCTCGCTTTATAATAGGCTTTATATAGTCTAGTAGTAGATAGTAACTACGTCTATCTTTGTTTCGCTACTAATACTATTATTATAGGTTAGGTTGTTACTCTTTATAGCTATCTTTGCGCGCGCGTCGAGAGCTATTATTTCGTCGCTTATCCTCTCGTCTATAGGGATAGTTAGTATAGTTGTAGATCGGACGCTAGTCTCTATTTGCCGACTTACCTCTCTTTCGGCTCTATAGTATTTATTACTATATAAATAGGTATTACTTAATACTATCTATAAAGCTATCGATAGTAGTCTAATCGTCTAGGTAGAGAACGACGTTCTAGAACTTATAGTAGAGTTTTATCTATACCTAGATAAGTTAAGAGAGAGAGTCTATAATCTTTACCTTTCTAGACTAATATATAATATTTAGTACAAACTCGCTTAGTAGATATCTATCTTATACTAACTACTAGTCGAAGAACTCCTATTATAGGCGTCTTAGTACTTCTATAGGTAGTATCTAGAACTTATTTTAGAGTACCTTCTTCTAATAGTTAACTCTACGTCTACTTCTAATATTATAATATATATCTTCTATAAGTTCTAATATCTATTAGGATATAGCCGAGCTCCTTAAGTATTTACTTAGATATTAATAGGTCTACGTAGCGCTATTAACTTATAAATAGTCCTTTATAGCGTCTAAGAAGATATAGACTAAGTAGTAGTATATCTTTCCTCCTTTATTTAAAATATTTTCTTTAGGTATCTTATTCTTCGAAGCTATTAGATAAAAGAAACTAATATTAGTAGGATTGAAATATATATTATAGTCGCGCTTATATAAGCGGCTAGCTTCGCTCTTATTATCTCTCGTACTATAGTTGTCTCGTAAGCGACGATATCTATTATAGTATATATCTCGTAGGGATTCTTTATCCGAGAAATTATTACTACTAGATAGCGAGCTATTACCTCGATAGCCTCGACAATAAGCTCGTCTATATCTAGAGTCTCGGCAGCGCTCGTTCTACTTCTAATTAGCTCTACTATACTAGTATAGGTATATACGATCTTCTAGATTATATCTAGTAGAGTATATACTATTCTATTATAGACGAGGTTTAAATAGTCTAGTAGTAATTAGATACTTATTATAATACTCTTCTTAATAATACTAGATATTAGAGAGTAGGAAGAGACCTAGAGTACTATTTGTATTTGTATTCGCGTTAGGTTATAGAGCTTATAGAGCGATCTATCTATCTAGAGCGCCTGCGATTATATCTAGTTATTAGTTTAGGTCTTACTAGACCTAGTCGATATACTAGGTTATATACTTAATATACTAGTCGAAATATATCTAGGCTTATTAGTTTATTTATAATATAGATACTTATAAGCTATTCTAGAAGTTAGTATTTAGTTAGGCTAGTATAGAAGTAGGTAGAGGTACAAATCTATATTCTAGTCTTTCTAGTCTAGTAGTATAAGTATATAGGTTTATTTATAGTAGCTCTTTAACTACTAGGTTAAAATACTTTAGTATATCTAGAATATACTAAGTACCTAGAATAGGTAGTATAGAGTAGATAGGACCGCGAGGCTCGATTAGGTATCTACGCGCATATAGTAAGCGCGATAGTACTCGACGTCGGAGCCTCTCTTTTTTATTATTCGAAATAGTCTATACCTATAGTACTAGTAGTACTCGTAGTAGAGTTATATATAGATGCTAAGCTAGAGGCTTATTATTCTAGGTATCTTCTTTGTCTCTTAGACGAGGTATATTCTAATACTACTTTAGAGGATTCTTATTAGCTATTATAGGTAATAGAGACGCTAAGTATACTAGCATAGCTAGAGACGCTAGGTCTGCGAGTACTAGGAGTATAGGAGACGCTAGGTACGTAGGTACTAGCTTAATAACTAATAGTAAGTATTTAGGTATTATAGTAGTTAGACTTGAGATATCTAAGGTATCGGGTCGACGAGTATCTAGTAACTCTAATATAGCCTTTTAATATAGCTACCTATCTATAGGAGCCTAGTCTTGCTATAGCTAAGGCTATTTCTATTATTATACTAGCTATTACTTTTAGACCCGAGGTTGCTTTTGAACCTAAAGTTACTTTTAGACCTAAGTCGAGGGCTTAGTTATAGCTACTAATACCGAGGGTCTCTTTAAAGATTCGGGTTTCGAGAGTCTCTTTAAAGAATTAGCTATTAAGAATTTTTTTTTATAAAAAAGCTACTTCTTATAGACTTCCTAGATAGAATATAGCTAGATTGCAGCTTATAGAATATTATTAAAGGCGAGTAGCTATCTAGATAGTTCTATAATAGATAGCTTAACTATAGGTATCTAGTAAGTAGTAGTAGGAGTCTATATAGCCTAGTATTCTTATACTACTAGTAGTACTTGCAAAATGTTTTTTATAGTAGATATAATAAAAAATCTATTTATAATCTAGTTCTATAGGTAGCTAGATAATGCAAGTTGTCCTTGTTCTATAGAGTCTATAGCCGGCTAATACTCTATAGGTATTAGGTAGTTAGAAACTAAGAAAGCGACAAGCGGTTATAGATATAGCTTCTACTTCTTAATCTTAGATAATAGTTTATTATACTTAAAAAAATTTCCGAAAGAGTATATAAGTATAAAAGTATATTTATTAAAGTCTAGGAAAGTAGCTATATTAGGCGATTTAATAAAGCTTTAAATATAGGTCTTAATAAGGTATACGGGTTATCGTCTTATAGTAGGACTAATTAGTAGCAGCTTGTTAGTAGTTAGAGGTCTGAGTTATAGTAGCAAGGAAGGTCTAAGTTATAGACGTCTCTTTCTTTCTTATAGCTTATAGCTTCTATAGCTATACTAGTAGGCGCAAGTCTTATAGTAAACAAACGAGATAGAGTAGTTGCTTAACTAGTATACTAGAGGTCGCTAGCAATAGTAGGGGTCTATATACTACTATAGTATATTACTACTAGTAGAGATTAGTAGACTCGGTAGCTCCAAGTCTTATAGTTATAGGCGCGTGCAAGCTAGGAGCTAATGCCGCTATATCTAATTAGCTAGACTATTATATATGTTTAGTATACTATTGTTAGTAGAGGAGGATCTAGAGTCTATCTGTAAGAGCCAGGTCTGAGGACATAGTGTCTTGACTCCGAAAAGGGAATCTGGATTGCTAGGCAATCCCGTATTCTCGGTCCTAAGGGCAGAGCGCATGCAGTGCGCAGTTGCCCTATAACTCTAAGGGCTCCCACATCCTTTAAAGAGGCAAGGATTAGTTTGTGCAACCAACACTCTTGTTAACTAGCGCTCTATATATTGCTATATACCTATACTCTTATACTATCTATCGGGCTTAATTATAAGTTTTTTAAAGTAGATATTAGGTTAACTACTACGAGCTACTAGAATACTAGATATACTATATAGTAGTCTCGAAGTAAGTTAATTATCTAAGTCTATCTACTAGCTATATCTAGTCTGAAGGTAGAACTAGGTCTACTAAGCCTAGCTATCTAGCCCTTGCCCTATATCTATAATACTATATCTAGTATAAGTCTATAAATAGAAGCTATAGCGCTTATATATTTTTTATATAGTATAATATTAGACTATTCTACCTAGTAAGATCTACTATAAAGTATATAGATAGTTCCTAAATTTTATAAAAATACTTAAAAATAAATTAAGTACTAAGCTATTTATAGTATATCTTAGATATTATAGTAGACTTAGTAGGTATAGATCTATAGTCCTATAGTTAGTCTATACGTAGCTAGAATCTTATCCTTATAGCTACTAAGACTAGCGAGATATTTAAGTTAAGAGTAGAAATTCTTACTCGAGTTCGGAGCGGGGAGGGTTTTGATCCATGGTCACTTTGGCGCTCCGTCGTAATGCCACAGGTCCCTTCCACTTCCACTTCACTTCACTTCGCGACCTCCTTCAAGCTTTACTTCACTAAACCGAAGTATATTCATTGACACTGATTCAATTTTCGCTCTACCTATGCATCTACTACAGAGTAGTGGTGCTCTATGAGTTGCCTGCTTCACTTTTTGTTCTTCTTTCCAAAGGGCAGCTTCGTCTGGCTATGCTCTCTTTTGTGTCCTCGTGGGCTAGCCTTCGACGCATCTGGTGACTTCACATCATGATTCTGCTCATCCTCACTAGTACCATCGGGTGCACTCAATCCGGCTGGACCACCTTTGGCTCCTGTCGTTGGTCCTTCGGCATCGTCATCAAACAACTCTTTCCAAGTACCGTCGAGTACTTTTGGATTGTTGCCGTAAAGACCGATGTGGTAAGCACTTTTCATGCCCTGTATGCAAATGTCCCGTCGCTCGTTGAAATCGAAGATGGGCTTAGGGTAAAGCTTCAGCCCGTCCTTTTCGGTCTCTGAGCCATCGCCGTCCACGCGAACCCTGGCTTTCTTCTGATCTTGGATAGGTGCTTTGTGGGGCTCGTAGATATACTTCTTCGGAAAGTCTTTCAGCTCTGGAACGTATCTGCGAATATAGTCTCCATTCGCATCCCATTTCTTGCCTAAGGTAGATGCAGAGGTCAGTGATTCTTCAAGATCATTGGTATCATGCTGAGGCCTTACCAAAAGCGACCGGCGAGTAACAGCGGAAGAACTGGGCGAAAAACGCAGTACATGATGACCACTGCCAGTTCCCGACGTTAGACGCTGCTTCATGATCGATCAAGAGTTCCTCGAAGACCTATAACACGTAAAGGTCAGGAACAAGAGCAATTGACACGACACTTCACCATTTCCTTCTGCTTACCTCTGCTCCACGCTCCCAGCTGATGTAGCAGCCACCCCTCGTCAGGAAGCATGCTACTGAATGCCGTGCAAGATGATGTATCCATCCTTCTTGTCTGAGCTGTCGCATGATCGCGTCGATCCAAGGAAACCTAGGAAATGATGAATACAAGTTAATTACCATCTCAGACACGATCTGTGTCGTTTTAACATCCAGCGCTTTCTTACCCTGTGGTACCAGAAGCCCATCGTTGTAGCCATATCTCTTTCTCCTCATCATCAACCTCATGCTCAGACGTTATTCGCTTCGTGTTCATGTCGACCTTTGAAGGTAAATGCCAGGGTATGAATCGACAGTGATCGTTTCCAAGAGTCTGGCCAAATTGCCATCCAAGCGCTGCTTGAGCTGCGAAGTACATATCACGAAATAGTAATTGGCCAGCAAGACTTTCTGGAGGCGACGATGTGGGTTTCTTCTCTTTCTTGCGCTTCTCCACAATCTCGGCAACCCTGTGGTAGAAGTATCGACAGCTCAAAGCTCCAAAGTGTAAGTATGGTGATGTCAGGAACGTGGATTGGGGTTCGAATGCTGCTGGGCTTGTCTTGGGCTTTTCGAAGGTTGAGGTGTACTCCTCGTCCTGTAGAATCTTCTCAAGTCCTTCAAGGACAACACTTTCGCCGCCTTTGTGCGGCGAGGTCGCCGCGGGCATACCTAGTTCCTCTAATGTGGGAGGCGAGAAGTCTCCTTTGGGTCCTGCTATACCGGAACTGAAGGTGACAGTCTTCTTCTCTCGGTACTTCGCGTTGATGTCAGGCTCTGCTTCTGGCTCTTCCTGCTCAATGTCCAAATTCATGTCTCCTGGATCAGGAATTCTAGTAGGTGTCTCGATTGACTTCTCGATATCGCCAATCTTCGCACCGGCATGCTGCAGTTGAGTTATGCTCATCGTTGGTTTATTGCCATTGTGCTTGATGATCTCATCTGGATCAAATAATGTTCTGCCCACTTTCACAACAACTTTGACTCCAGCTTCGCCAGCCAAATGCATCACTTGCTCATCCCGTTCCCGAGCATAAGCATCTGTGTCTTTCTCAAAGACAAGATGGGTAATCTTCCATGCCTGGAACAGCTTGGGAAGTAGGGTTACAGCTGGTTCGCGAAGGACGAACAGTTTACTCTTCTTGTTGAGCTTGGTAATACTCTGGGAAACATCCTGGACGACCGTGAGCATTAGTCCAATGGGCATGCGAGACATAAACTTGAACTCGTTGTTACAATGTATGCGCGCTGCATCAAGGGATGATTGTGAGAAGATCTTGTTCTACCTACATTCTGACAATCAATCAAGAATTTCCATCGATTCACACCGACTCTTGCTCGATAGACGTAGTGGCTGTCCCAGCACCATATGGGATAAAACACCTCAGGATCGAGGTCCAATGCTGCTTTCAGGGCTGGAGAGTCATGCAGCCTAAGGTCTGTTCGAAACCTGTACCTCTGTTAGCACGTAACTGCATAATATATGTCATTGGCATACCAGTAGAGGACGCGAGGCTTGGACATTGTCAACGAATGCCTGTGAACTTCGAACGGAGTGCCAGAGTGACTTGACAGAAGTGATACACTCGGATAAACCGAGCTCGTTCAGGCTTGTTGACCCGTCTTGTGGTACATCGATCTGTTCGCGCGTGTCTGGAGTGGTGACGTAGTTCTCTCTCGCTCGGTGTTGCTCTGGCAACACTTTGCCAAAACAATACTGTCTGCCATATTCACCTCCAGCACCATGTCCAGCCAACGAGATTTTACGCCGTTGTGCTACATTATCACACATGCAGCAGAGTGTATCTCGAACTGCCTCTGTACGCTTCAATGTCTTTATGATACCTTCACGCTCAAGTCTATTGCGATCCTGCGTCCTGGTTGATCTTGCTTGTGCGAAGCTCAGCAAGCATCTCGTTCACGCTCTTTTTTGCATTCGGAGAGGGCGTATCTGGCAGCCTGTCGATCTCAGGTGGCTTTCGATCAGCAGCATGTCGCCTCAATTTGACCACAGCCCATTCGCAAGCGACAGCCTTGTTCCAGTTCTCCTGACTACGAGTCTTCTGTTGAACCTTGCCATACTTGTCTACGAACGACCATTTCTGCTCGAGCATTCGCAACAATGCTTCACTTCTGGGCTGGAGGAAGTCGAGGCGATCGATCTCGTAGAATCCATCGAAGGCGTACGAGCGACCACTTTGTGCAGTCGCTGGGAGCTGCTTGAAGACAGCGACTGGTTCCTTGCCCTCGACTTCGACAGCATCAGGTGGTGTCGCCACCTCTGCAGTAGATGTAGTCTGAGCAGGACTCGTCTTGCCTGGCAGAACACTCAAATTTGTCCTGCAAAATATGATATTGTCGTGCTCCCAGCGAGGGTTCGCTCCATCGAAGAGCACGATGTACGTGAGCTTGCCAGGAGTAGCAGCTGAGTCTTGTAAAGTGCCATGCGCGTCAGACGTAGGACGCACGTTTTCAGTACCGTCAGCACGGTCAGCTGGTGCTGGGACGAAGTGGGACCTGATCTCTTGCAGAGTTCGGAGGCCACTGTCTTGCTCATCTTGTCTGTGATTCATGTCTGAATTCGCAGCACCACGCCGT
Source organism: Sphaerulina vaccinii (assembly GCA_022570795.1). Taxonomy (NCBI): domain Eukaryota; kingdom Fungi; phylum Ascomycota; class Dothideomycetes; order Mycosphaerellales; family Mycosphaerellaceae; genus Sphaerulina; species Sphaerulina vaccinii. The sequence goes on from JAKUDP010000014.1 coordinate 1,131,226, forward strand.
CCTGGCGGAATGTACTTGCCGCTCATGTTCTTTCCTGTTTGTGGAGATTTGAAAGGACCTGCTTTGTGGTGCGATGAGCAGTCTGACCATGTGGATCGACAAGTGGCCCACGACTTCTCTTGCTGAATCTAGGTCTCGGCAGGCAATCTCGACGCGTCGGCAGTCACTTTGACGCGTCGACCACAACCAGTCAACGAACAACCACACACTTCAATCCATTGCCAAGTCGTCAATGTTTCTCATACAATCGGTGTACTCAGTGAATGCCGCGTGCCGGAACAATTGAGCTGTTCACTGGACTCTAGGCCGCCATCATGGCTCTCGCCGACCGCGGACGTATTCTCGAGGCAGCCATCGCGCTGGCCAAGGGCTCAGAGCAACTTGTTTCGAAGTACAACGACATCAAATCCGATCCAAACAAACTATATTGTGTTATAGAAAAGCACGACAAGACCTGCGATCCAGCGAATCCCGCCGAGGATGACTTGTAAGCACACAGAAGCCCACCTGAAGCCAGCACCATTACTGACTGTTGCTTTAGTCAGTGGATCAACTGCCTCTTCAGAACCAAGTTGAAGAAGTTGTACGCAGCATGTCGCGGCCTCACCGCAGATCACGCAGATACTTTGCTCATGATAGGCGACTTGGTCCTCCCTGAGACTGGCACCATGGCGGACCTGCCTCCACCAACAGACGGCATCTTGCTTGTCAAAGCAATCAAGCCCGAGCAACAGACCGCTTCACAGACAGCGTCCAGCACAAGCAGTCAAGGCATGCGGCAACCGCTTCAACCTGTGAACCGCCAACTCACTGCCTTACCTAATAGGTCGGCTGATGAGGCAGTTCTCAAGCGCGAACGCAGCTTGTCGGCGCCGCCACCACCAGCTGCGGCAGCGCGGACATCAATGACCCCACCTGCAACAGCATGGGGGTCGTCTCGCTCGCCGCGTCCCAATGTCTATGCCCAGGAAACTTCAGCTGATACATCGCACGTACACACACCAGGCCAGGAGAACAACGAAGGACCTGCTGAAGAGCCTGAGCAGGAGTATCAGCCACGGGCACAGGACAATCTGTTTGCCGCTTCACAAGATGACCACGAATTGGACTCGACCGAGCGTGGTCTGCCTCTGGCTCAACTGGCCACCGAAGAGAACCCAGAACGTCTCGAGGCGGGAGTGCAAGCCGGCCTGAAGGTACTCTCGGAGCTCGAAGTGCCGCTCAAAGAACTTGGTGCGAACGAGGATGCCCACAGCTATCTGACTCTCATTGACAGAGCCCGCAAGGAGGCAGTCCAGACTCGCACAGTCGTCGGCGTCGTTGGAAACACAGGCGCAGGCAAGAGCAGTGTGATTAACGCTATGCTTGATGAGGAGCGTCTCGTTCCAACAAATTGTATGAGAGCTTGCACTGCGGTCGTCACAGAGCTCTCGTATAATCACTGCAACATTGAGTCTGCCAGGTACCGTGCTGAAATTGAATTCATCAAGCCTGAGGACTGGCGTGAGGAGTTGGACATCTTGTTCCGCGAGGTTCTCGATGATTATGGAGGCATCAGCAAGGAAGTGGGCAACCCAGACTCCGAAGCTGGCATCGCGTATGCTAAAATGCGATCGGTGTACAACAAGAAGACTCGCGAGATGCTTGCCAACATTTCAATCGAGGCTCTGATGAATGATAAGAAGATCAAGTCTATTCTTGGAACAACTAAGAGAATCAACTCTCGCGATCCAGACACGTTCTACAGGAGCCTGCAAAAAGTCATTGACTCGAAGGAGAAGGGCCAGGAAAAGCGCAACAAGAATGGCGACATCATTCACAACGTCAAGCGTGATTTTGAGCATTGGCCTTTGATCAAGGTCGTCAAGATTTATCTGAAGGCTCCCGCACTTTCCACTGGCGCCGTCATCGTCGATCTACCTGGAGTCCACGACAGCAATGCTGCCCGAGCTGCTGTTGCGGAAGGCTATATGAAACAATGTACTGGCCTATGGATCGTCGCCCCAATCAACAGAGCTGTCGATGACAAAGCGGCAAAGACACTACTGGGTGATAGCTTCAAGCGGCAGCTCAAGTATGATGGCTCCTACTCGGCTGTTACCTTCATCTGCTCGAAGACCGATGACATTTCTCGCACAGAGGCTGCTGATAGTCTTCAGCTGGGTGATCAAATGACTGATCTCGATACCAAGCAGGAAGAAATTGATGAGAGACGAAGCAAGCTCAAAGAGAAGAAGAAGGAGGCTCAAGACGATGCCAAGGACCAGGAAGCGGCGTATGATGACCTTGACAGCACCATCGAGGTCTGGGAAGAGCTTTTGACTAAGCTGGAAGACGGCAAGACAGTATACGCTCCTGACCTAAGCAAGAAGAGAAAAGCATCCAGCGCGTCTCCACCGCCGAGAAAGCGAGCTCGACGGACGGTCGACTCCGAAGACGAGGCAAAAGACGAGTCGAGTGAGACCGCAGAGCAAGATGCATCGGAGCCAGAGAGGCAAGCTTTGACTGAAGATGAGATCGACAAGAAGCTTGAGGAATTGAAGCAACTGAAAAAGGAAGCTCGTCGTGCGAAGAATGCGTCCAAGCTACGGGTGGACGAACTCAGTGATGACTTGAAGAGCCTCGATAAGGAGGAGGCTGAGATCGAAGCAAAGAAGAGCGCAATCTGTATCGCCGGCCGCAATGAATACTCTCGTGGCGCTATTCAACAGGACTTCGCCCAAGGCATCCGCGAGCTTGACCAGGAAACGGCAGAAGAGGAAGACCCTGACAACTTCAATCCGGTAAGTGAGATAGCTGCGCAGCAATACTCCCACGCCCTGCTAACGCGCACCATAGGAAGAAGATCGTCGTGACTACGCCGAGGTCGCCCGAAGCCTGCCCGTCTTCTGCGTCAGCAGTCGTGCATACCAAAAACTTTCTGGCCGTATGAAGAAAGACAACGCTGTGCCTGGTTTCACGGACATATCCGAGACGGAGATTCCGCAGCTCCAGGCGCATGCTAAAAAGCTCACGGTCAAGGGCCGCCAAGCAAGTTGCCGTCGTTTCCTCAATTCAGTCAAGCAACTTATCTTAAGCTTGGCCCTATGGTCCTCCGACGATGGCACGGGCATCAAGTTGACCTCCCAACAACGAGATGTGGAGAAGACATTCCTGTCTCGAAAGCTTCAGGAGCTCGAGAAGCACCTGGAAAAGGTCGCTCAGAACACACTCAAGGATGCCGCAGACGAGTTGCACGACCACCTTTTCGCGAAACTTGAGCCTGCTATCGATGCCGCCGTGAAGCAAGCGGGACCGAAGGCTGCGAGCTGGGGTCTGCCCAAGCCCGCAGGCGGTACGCCGTATAGCACGTACCGAGCGGTCATCCGTCGCAGTGGAGTGTACGATTCCAAGACAATCGGCCTGCGTGATTTCAATTCGGATTTGACGGAGCCTCTTCTTAAGCATCTTGCATCAGCATGGGAGAAGACCTTCCAGAGAAGGCTGCCGAATATCCTACAATCTTTCAAGAAGTCTGCAACCAGTGTTGTCATGCAATTCCACGCTGCAATTGAGACACGCACGAGAGAAAGAGGCACAGGTGCTGCCCGTCTCAACTTACTGGCCCAACAACTAGATCAATACTCTGCCACGTTCGGCGATCTGTGCATCCACTCCGTCGAAACCTTGAACGAGGGCCAGAGAGAAATCAACCGAGAGTTCACTCCCGCTATCACAGCGGCCATGGAAGAAGCCTACACTGCTGCGGACGAAGAGAATGGTAGAGGCTGCTTTCAGCGTATCAAGGGGAGGATTAATGATCACATCGCCAATTCCAAGCAGCAGATGTTCCAATCTGCTTCCCTGGAAGTGAAATGCAAGTTGGTCAAACTTTGCAAAACCATCGAGGAGTCTATGCTCAATAAGGCCGACGAAGTTTACGTCCTAATGCTCCGAGACTATACCTCGGTGCTGAATGGCGTCAACGCTGAGGTCAAAATGTCGCGAGAAGAGCGTTCAACGAGACGCGAGGTTGATCAGCTGATCACTGCGGCTGATAAGCACTTCAAAGAGGTCACTGAGGGCACTCTGGACGAGCTCAAAGATAAGTTCAGCATGAGCACTCCCGAGAAGGAGGACACTGAAGATGCTGTCAACGACTTCATGGATGTTGACGACTTCGCGAATGACGAGGACGAGAGCGAGGCTGAGGACGCTAATGAGAATGAGGATGGTGCAGACTCTGCAGATGGCGACAATGACTTCGCTACTGGTACAGCTGCAAGCGATGTTGACGATGTCAGCATGCAGCGAGACAATGACGGCGATTATATGGAGCACTAGGTGGCCTCGCTGACCACTGCTCGCAAATGCGGAAGCATCACCAGGAACGACGACTATCATGATTATGTGGCTCGCGTGATGCATCATGCGTCCCTTCGCTTCAGTGCTGCTATCAGCGCTTATGTGTACATACAGTACAGAGACATACCTTTACAGTACAGAGACATATCTTGAAAGTGGACGAGATTTTCCTTCACGATGGAAGATAAGGAACCGGGCTTGACAGCTTTCGACTACTGATGCATGAGTGCCTGATAGTCTGCCCATGCGAATGAGGACACAATGTAGTTGCCTTCCGCGGCTAGCTCAGTTGCACTCCGTTGCTCTATCGACTGAAGACTTCTCGAATAGACGATCCAAGTCAAATTCCAATGCAATCATGGACGCGACACAGACCATGCCTGCGACCTCTCGCTTCTTCGCAATTGATGAGCTGGTGTTGGGCTTCTTGCTGCAGGCCTCAGCTCAGTTGCTCTGCATCTGTCAACGAGTGTGTACAAAATGGGATGATATGATCAATCACACGGAAGAACATGTTTGCTATGCCGGAACCAAAACAACAGAAGAGCACATCGCTGCACTTCCATATCAATCCGGTTCTGGCAACGCATCTGGGCATCGTCATCAACGATGTGCAGAGTTGTGATGGGCCGCCACTGCGAAATACGGCAACGATGGACTACAGCGATGTACTGAGGCTGTCCTGGGTTCGAGAAGATTGTCGCCACCAAGCCTTCACAAGTCAAGAAGCTTCCTGGCGGAAGATGTTAGTGTCCCAACCTCCTGTGCAGCAGCTAGATTGGTGGCGCACTTGGAATTCCGCAATTAAGGTCAACCAGCGGCCAGTGATGTCCGGCAATGGGCATGGATACAGGTATGGGTCGGAGTACATCACCCTTGGCTTCTTGTGGGACTTCCTGGAAGCACGCTTCCTGCGAGGATGTTCTGGGACTGTTGAGATTCTGGCCCAAGGTGGGCCAACGACAGCCAGATCAAGTCAAGAATCGAGATGGGAGACGCTCCAAGCTATCAAGTGTGGACTGGACTTACATGCTCCTCGAATGGTCGTTCGAACCAGTCAAGTCTGGCCTGGTGAGGGACCGTTCATGTATCAGAAGTACGACGTGCAAGCTGGAGTATGGGTAGTCCAGGACGAGCTTCCATTTATTCCTGTTTCGGATATGGAGAGAAGGAGGTACGAGGCATATGACGGCAATGGGTCTCAGTGGCTGGTCCTCGACCTGCGTGAAGATGGTGATGAGCAGAACTGGCGTAGGTCCAGGAGTGATGGATGGGAGTCAGATCACATGCGTAGGTATTCTTCTGGGTTTGGAAGTACTGGACATGGTAGAGGTGCGAGTCGGCGTCGAGACAGGATTCTGGCGAGGAATATGCCCAGGATAGTGGCTTCCTGAAAGAGAAGTCGCGATATGCTCTCGAAATGATCTCCGTTGATGCTTGAGAGCCAGGCTATTGCGTCTGCAGACAAAGCGCCTTGTCCTCTGACTCAGTCCTCAGAGAGGATGTCCGATCTCTAACCGCATGCCACGAGACATGATATGTTGGCCTTGTACACAACGAGCCGGGAATATCAGGCTGGCTGCATCGCCCGAGACGTTCAACCTCAAGACAGCTCTCCATAATCTGTGTACTTTCGTCAAAGCCTTTCGCGAGGCGGTCCGCACGCTGTCGTGATGTTGGTTGTTGTAAGTGTGAAGTACGTGCGAGGGTGTTGTTTCGGGCCCACTCCTCCCGAGCTTCGACCAGCTGTTCATCTTGCTTCTGACATAAACACCCAGACCATCTACACACATCAACATGATGACATGTCAAATCTGACAGCAGCATACATGTACACTCGATGTACACCAAATACAGTGAATAGTCACCAGAGACGCCAATCATGAAGCACTTCTTCGCCCTTCCAGCGCTTCTTCGATGCTCCGCCTTCCTGGCATTGGCTTCTCAGCACACCTTCAGCGTGCAAGATGATATTCTGGCCTTTCCCCAGTACGAAGTCCGCTTCGCAGACGAGTGGATACCCGCGGCTGAGGTCGAAGCGCGACTAGCCAGCAATCGGAAGACCAGTCCTCGAACGAGTGAGAGCAGCGAGGAACAGGCACGAAACACTCAAGTTGGACAATATCAACAGCCGCTGGCCGGCATTGAGGGCGACGATGCGACAGCATTTGATGCTACAGAGTATGAGCATGAGCGCGTAGTGATGCATGGCCAGCCATGGCTCTGCCGTATACCGAAGGTAAAGACAGCAGCAGCGGCAGGCACAGCCAACGAGACGTTATCAAAGGCCGAAGAAGATAAGGAGCTGACGCGCGCTCACGATCGGGGATGGGAGCTGTTGTCAGGAATGGAAGGCAATTGCGTCTTCTTCATCAGTGGATGGTGGAGCTACCGCTTTTGCTATAACCAAGGCATCAAGCAGTTTCACCAACTGCCTCCCAGTCGCGGCGTTCCTGTATACCCACCCGTCGAGGATCTAGGTGTTCCCGGATTCATGCTGGGCACGTATGCGAAACGACTTGAGGCAGACGACGCAGGCCGTGATCGGGACTGGGATGGAGAAAGTGCGTTGGAAAAGAGTGAAGGTGCAAAGCGACGACACAGTAAAAATGGCGAACTGGTTCAGCGTGGTGAGAGCAGGTATCTCGTTCAGAAGCTCGGAGGCGGCACTGTTTGCGATTTGACCGGCAAGGAACGAAAGATTGAAGTCCAGTTTCACTGCAGCCCACAAGCGACCGATCGCATTGCATTGATCAAGGAGACCAGCACTTGTGCTTACTTGATGGTCATTCAAACACCACGCCTGTGTAACGACGTCGCCTTCCTGCCACCACAAAAGGACCAACCTAACTCAATTTCGTGCTCACCTATCCTGGAAGACCATGAGGTGGAGGGCTATGAACGCGACCTGAAGGCTGTCAAAGCTGAGGAACAGGAGGCTAAGATCTGGGAGGCAACAGCAGAAGCGGCTGCAGCGATGGGCGGGGCAACTTTCGAGACTGCTGTGCTACCCGTTGGCGATATCATCGTTGGCCAGCATCGGATAGTGCCCGAAGGCGTCAAGATCGAGAAGAGTGCTATAGTCGGCGGTGGCAAGGAGACCTATGTGGACACGCTTGCAGATTCCGAGGGCAAGATCATCAGCAAAGAGGAAATGGAGAAACTTGGTCTTAGCGATCCCAAAGCTATAGAGAAGCTTAAGAAGGAGCTAGAGAAGATCGCACAAGGCCAATCTTGGAAGCTAGATGTCATTGATACACCGCGTGGGAGAGAATATCGCGGAATCATTGGAGAAGATGAGGACGAGGGCGAGGTTCAGAAGGAAGACAGCCTCACCACACAGAAGGATACCACACAGAAGGATAAGAATGAAGAGTCTCAACAAGGCAAGAAGAAGAAAGTCAAACAAGCTGAAAAGACCGCTGGCAACACTCGGAAGCAGGATCAAGAGGACCAGACTGGCAGCGAGGAAGAATTCTACAAGGAAGAGCTATGATGAGTAGGCTACAGGTCCTGGGACCGCAGGACTTGACCTGAAGTATTCCCTAGTCAGAACGATACGAATGGCGGGATTACAATCAGCGCATCTGCTCGGACACGTTCTCCTCTACCTCTTAGCAGTCTTGCAGTTGATCGTGACGGTACCGACCCTGGCAGCGTGTTGAGCACGTTGGCAACGTGATGCCTTCATGGCAAGCACGCTCTCTCGAATAACGGGTTCCGCCTGGCAGCGTTGCAGTGTTGGCGTTGCTCGTGATGGCAGCACGTCAAGCACGGGATCCAACGTGACACCTTCGTGGCAAGCACACACCTCAGGCATGATGGAGAGACTCCGCTGGTTCCGGTCATGTTATATGGACTGCTTTTGATCAGTGCTACGTGCTGGAACCATGGTTGTCTCAAAAAGTCTCGATGGTTGCACACTTTGAGTTGTGTAACTCGAGCCATTTGGTGCCGAGAGGGATGCTGCTTCCATGGAACACGCTTCGGCGCATGTGTCAACGTGCCATTCATGCAGGCTTAGCAGAGGGCGAGAGACTCGGGTCTTGCCACTCAAGATATGGGTATTGAATAGCTGTTCCACGTTTTATAGCTCCGATAGACTCACATTTATGCTTTCACTGAATGCCATATTGCACTTACTACTTCCGTCAAAGCCTATGCGTCGTCCAATGAAAGTACGGTGCTCTCAGATTTCGCAGCTGACAATCATGTCGTCCTGTCGCAGCCGTTTGGCGGACGTGTTCGGCACTAGCGCGTCTACAGTACGTAGCTTGGGTTTTGACATCTTCCAAAACAGTGACAACACCACTCGATACATCAAACTTTCAACTTTGCTCATCACCAGCCCTGGCAAGAACACAACACAATGATACCTGGAATCGAGCCCGTGACGACCACGGCGCTCATCTTCGGCGGGTGCTGTACCAATGTGTTCGCACTCGAAGCCATCGTGAAAGTTGAGCCGAGCAGTGGTATGTTCACATCATCGACGGTCTCACAGGTATGCTCACACTCCACAGGTCTGATCATCACATTTCTGCAATTTGTCTTTGTGACATTCTTCGCCTATCCGAGCCAATTTGAGCCTGGGGCAAAGTACACACTACAGGCTCCTAAAGTGCCCATAAGAAGATGGGCATTCATAGCCTTCATGTTCTTTGGCATCAATATGTTGAACAACTGGGCATTTGCCTACAACATTAGTGTCCCTGTTCATATCATTCTGCGCAGTTTCGGAAGTGTCACGACGATGATAGCTGGCTTTCTGCGCGGAAAGCGCTACAGCCTGTTGCAAGTTCTCAGCGTTGTGCTGCTTACTGTTGGAGTTTTGATCAGTGCCTGGGCTGATTCGGAGAGCAAGGTATGACCATCAATCGAGAGTAGGGTGTATCTGAGCCATGCTAATGCTATATCCAGGGAAAGAAGATGTCCTATGAATCTCGTGCTTCATCGTCCGAGTACACACAAGGCCTGGCCATACTCCTTCTTGCGCAATTCCTTTCCGCATACATGGGTGCATATACCGAAGACACTTACTCACGATTCGGAGCGAGCTGGACCGAAAATCTCTTCTACTCGCACTTTTTGAGCTTGCCATTGTTCTTGCCACTTTTTGGCACTTTACTCGATCAATATCGCAGACTTGCAGAAACGCCAAATCTCGACGTCCAGCGCTATGGCTTCAGCAGCTTGCAGAATAAGAGCGACATCCTTGATACTGCTATATCATATGCTGCCAAAACACCCCAAGGCGTATTCTTTCTAGTGATCAATGCACTCACACAGTTGGTCTGTATATCAGGAGTCAACTTACTCTCAGCCAAATCTTCAGCTGTGACAGTCACCATTGTGCTGAACATTCGCAAGTTGGTGTCATTCATCTTGAGCACTGTGATCTTCGGTCACAGTCTGAATGCTAAGATGATCCTGGGCTCGACGCTCGTCTTTGGGAGTGGAGCTCTGTACGGCTGGGAGACCAGCTGGAGGATTCCACAACAGAAGGCTGCTCGGAAAGCCAATGGCGATATCAAGCAGAAAGCCAAGTGAAGTGCTTATGGCAGCAAGATGGGATATGGAGCATTGCAGCATCTATAGAGCCACATACCTGAACAGAATGGGTTTCTGCATGTCGCGCAAGAAGCCCCTTGTATGCCGTGAGGTCGCTGTGCGTGCTTCTGTCGGCAGCCTGCGTGCACAGGGGCACACAATTGTGTCCACATCAGAGCACAAGCCGACTCACAAGGTGGACAATTTCGAGAACCCTGTACAGTGCACCTCGCACAAGCAGCCACAAAGAAGGTCTCTTGGTCTCGAAGGCTTGCAGGAAAGAGTTGAAGAAGGATCACTACCTGCGCCAAGTACCACCTCAAGTCCATGTGTAGAACATCAACAGAAGGCGTCTATTGTTCTCTCGAATCCTGCCCCCAAGTTGACATGTGGTTGGATCAGCCTACCGGAGCCTCACCAGCTTGTTGGGAAAGGAGTGTTGATGTCTATGTTGTATGCGGCAGCAGTAAAGGGTAGGCGCATGGATCCCGGTCGGGCATTGCGTGCTGTGGGCGGTGCCTCAATATTGTGATTCGCCGAGAAGACAAGCATATAACATAAGTATACATTTCCGGCGACGGACTCCACTACCGCATGTACCGCATGCAAGAAGAATATCAGATCGTCCGGGGCCTGCCGTGGTTGGGCTACTTACTCGCTAAAGCACGAGAGCACGCACGATGTGTGATGAGTTGTAAGTAGCCCTCTTGCTTAGGTGACATTATCAGCCGGGGACATTGTCGAGTGTTCCACCCGAGAACTAGCAGATCGAAAGGTAGCGATAGGAAATGGGCAGCCACTTGGCAAGGCAGTGCGTGTTCCAAATAATGCCTGATCCGACGCTCGCGTGAGAGGGCAGAGCGTTAAAGAAATCATGGATCCATGCGATCGATTGAAGCTTATGATTAAGACCCACAACGCGGATGATTGCCACGAGCAGCTGTCCCAGTTGACCCGAACAGCCAGACAGCTCGAGAGCCGAACATATACAATGACAGAGGCGCATTCATCGACTCTTGCGCCATTCCGGGAGAGTGAGACTTCTTCGATCGAGATGTTGCAGTGGTGTTGCGCCACAACCAGGCTTTCTCGCCAGGAGGACAGGAGATTATTGTCATGTAGTGCGTGCTATAGCGAAACGGCAACCCTGGTTCAGCCGATGGAAGTAAATAATGCAAGCGTGCTCCTCCCACGTGCGGTGGTGGTTATGTCTGAAGACGGCATGCCAATTCGGAAGAACCGCTTGTCTGCGCCGTGCGTGAGATGCTTGTTGCTTGCTCGCTCGCGCGTCTGTGATGTTCATCATAGATTGTTCTCTCTCTGCTGTCTTCCGCTGTTGCACTCCTGCTTCCAGACGAGCTGCACGGCCCGTGGATCTCGCGTCGCACAGATTGAAGCGAAGCGTGGTTCCTTGCATTGGACGAACCTTTTCCACACTTCTGAATCGCCACAAGACGTCGCCAGCCAGCAGTCAGCAATTCACCCTGTCCGCGAAGCTCATTGCTCGGTTCACCATTTTGGCGCGGCCTGGACACTTCGAACTTCTGGACCTGACCAGCAGAACGTACCACTACCTTACTCCCAGTACCGACTCTGCCGACGACGACACTTTCACGCGACGAAACAACTCTCGGGCAGTGTGCGCGACGATCCCAGCGACCCGGACACCAGGTTTCCACTCAGGTGTCGCTCGAAAAGCAGCAGTCTCGTGTCGCCAGCTCCCGAAACGTATGCAGCCAGAATCGAAAGCGGACACGACCTGATCTTCTCTGTGCGATTGAGCCCACGAGCCATCTTTTTGTGCCGCATAGCACCTGTTATCTCGTGGACTTGTCGCCGTTTCTCTCATTCATCGCCGTACACTATCTGTCCACTGCGAACTGGTCGTTCCTCGAGTACTGGGTGCCCCGCAGACGAACCTCCAATACCGACTTGTTGACAGCAGGCTTCCCGGTCCTCGCGCATTTCCGTCACTCCTCCACTGGCACCCATCACCGAGTCCTGTGGTTGAGTACATCTCGCGCCCAAAGGCGAAGGCTCTGCCTCTGCTGAGCTTTCACCTTAAGTACTGTTGCCAGGTCTCGTGCTCAGCGGTTTCTTCGCGCGCAAAACGTTGCGACACGCCACGAGCACACTACCACCACTACTGGCAATATGGCATCCTCGCACTCCAACGGTCAACAGCAGCAACATCATCAAGGCCTACCGTCTATTTCGAGCCTGACGAATAGCCTGGTGCCCAAGCCAGCGCCCATCTCACCAGATGGTCAGTCACTCACAGACCCGGTCAGTCGAGATTCGGGAACATGGCCGCAACCTCAAAGCAAGCGTAAGTTACCACGCTCACTCCCGGTCCACATGGCCATCTGCCATATGAGATTGCCACTTGCTGCCACCTGCCGATATATTTCTGCATGGCAAACTATACTTATGTCGGCACGCTCGAGGTTATGGGCATGAAACAGTGGTCTCGGCACCTGTTTGCCACATGCCCTGCATCGCACCTCGTACGTTTTGATATAACAAAACTAACACTTTGCTGCAGACAATTCCGCCAACAGCCAAGGACTGCAAGTACACACGTTGCTAAACCCTGATGACTCTCCATCGCGACAATCGATACCAAGCACGCCGCTGTCAGCGCGTCTACCTAGTTCGCAACAGGGTGGTGGCTCACAGCTACCGTCACTCAACCAAGGCTTTCAGGATGGCCCTAATCGAGACAGCTACGGTCAACGCGATAGTCTTGGACGTGAGCTGAATCGTGACAGCTACCGCGACAGCAGAGACCTAGGCCCCTTGGACTCACGGAGAAGCAGTGTGGACAGCCGTATGCACCAAGGATTCGGCTCTCTGTACATCAATGGACCTGCGTCGCCATATGAGAGTGCCAACACATCACAAGTCTCTCTCGCAGCGAGTCTGCGAAGACCGAACGGGGCGCCAATGTCGCCACTTAGTGCTCGGTCGAGCCAGCGTGGTCATCCAGCGCCGCGCATAGCACCACCGATCATGCCCGTAGGCCGCGGGCCTGGAGTACCCAACCCAACGGCCGCGAAGCCTACTGAAGGTTATGCCTGGGCTTTCCCAGACAGCGCAATCCCGGAAGAGGAGCGACGAGGCTCTGATAGTGGCGAGTCAAGCACGCATGGCCCCTCGAGGCAGAACAGCTTTGCAGCATCATCGGTTCGCAGTAGCATTTTCTCGAATGACTCTCAAATGCCCATGGGACAACGTAGGTTCACAGAAGAGGGTAAAGATGTACTCGGGGAGATACTTGGTTCGAGAGCTAACACGACTGTAGAACCTTCGACCACGCACCACCATTCTCTGCAACACCGCACCATCTCTGGCCTGCAGCATGAGGGCATGAACGCACAGGGTATTGGCAATTACAGCAGAACGCCAGAGTTGCGAGTCAGTCACAAACTCGCAGAGAGGAAGCGCCGTAGCGAGATGAAGGATCTCTTTGAAGATCTGAATAAAGCCGTGCCGTCCAATGGAGGGACGAAAGCTAGCAAGTGGGAGATACTTACGAAAGGTACGTATCCGAAATCACTAACATTGTTTCGATTTGCGTTTGCTAACGAGAGGTAGCCATCGAGTATATTCGCAGTCAACAGCACCTCGAACGCAATCTTACCGCAGAAATACATCGTCTACAGCGGGACAACGAAAATGGCCGCGACGTTTTCAAGGAGAACGACATGCTCAAAACCGAGGTCCAGGTGATGCGCGAACATCTAAGGCGGCTGGAACCTAATGGTGCCCATATCTACGGACATTTCACCTCTACATTAAACCAGCAACAGCAGCAGGGCAACGGCGGCAATGGTATGGCTCTGCCTCCAATGAATACCGCCCAGGGCGTCGGCCAAGGATCTGGAACTTTCAATGGAGTGGCTGCGCCAGCTGCCATGCAAGGCGTTGAATATGGGGGAGGGTACGCACGGTAGGCTCGCTCCATTCAGACTGGACTCGATGACTTGCCTCCTCCCTAAGGATCGCGATAACTGCAGCCACTGTGCTTGCAGGGTACATTACACACTATTGCTCTCGAGCGGAGAGCACATCATTATTACGGCACGGGGCCCTTGATATTAGCACTATACCATCGTCCAAGTCCTCGGAGAGTGGGCGGGCAGGGGAGTTTCGTGGCTTATCTGAATGGAGGCATCGTTCATAGATAGCGCTGGAGTATGTGTACTAGTGACGGATGTTCGACTTGTATCTTAGCTGAAAGTAGTACGACCATGAACAGTGTCGAATTGGTAGAGCAGGAAGCTTACTCATCAATATACTCCTTCTTGTCTGAGGACCCTCTTCAATCCATATCCCTCGCTTTCACACTTCAATGCGCATCCACGCCGAACGTCGCAGTCATGGCAGCACATGAGTATGGACATGCTGCTGATGAGCCTAGAGACTCGCAGGACTCAGACGTCGATTCGCAGCATTCGACTGCACGTTATGATCAGGAGACGCTCAACATGGAAGAAGAAGCAGAGAGGCTGTTGATGGGTGTACAAGGACAACGTGGACAGAGCAAGAGCAAGAGCAAGCGGCGAAATGGAAGGCAAGACAAATGGCGAGGTAGCCGCGACGGGGACGCCAGTGAGCTGATGCTCATGATTGAGGAGGGTGGCAGGTCGAGCGACGAGAGCGCAAATTCCAGCGATGTCGATGCACGGGAATTGAAGACCCAGAAGGTGTGTGTTGGCAGCAATCATACCAGTACAGTCTTCGGTGTGACTGACGAAGGCATTTACATAGTCCACATCGAAGTTGGCCAAGTGCAGCAAATTCACAGCGCTTCACATCATCATACTTGTGGCCTTCGTTGCCTTCGCATATGGCGCATACAGAGCATCGCGTTCGCTGACGAGATCGACACCCTCGTATGCCGTGAAGACGTTGTCCAACGGCACGCACGATTTCGCCCCTACGACAATTCTGATTTCTCTTGATGGATTTCGTGCTGACTTCCTGCGCCGTGGAATTACACCGACATTGGCTTCGTTCATCCAGGAGGGAGTCTCACCCAGGTATATGATGCCTTCGTTCCCCAGCTTGACCTTCCCAAATCATTTCACTTTGGTCACTGGCCTGTATCCGTCTGAGCATGGTAAGTGAGTTGCTTTGCGTGGGCTCAAAATACGCTTCTGGCATAGACTGACTCAGCTCGTCTTCAGGCATAGTCGGCAACAATTTCTACGACCCAGTGATGCAGAAACAATTCACATATGCAGATCCGAGCCTAAGTATGGTAAGTAAAGCTGGTATTGACGAGCTTTCGGACTGTGTAGCTGATATACCAGGTACCGGAATACTGGAATGCTCAGCCGATATGGGAGACTGCTGAGTTGCAAGGCATCAAGACAGCCATTCAGTAAGATCTGCTGTCAAAAGCTCCCGAACCATGTTCCATTCGACGCTAACATTGACCAGCATGTGGCCTGGCTCGGAAGCACATATTGGTGGCGTAGAACCTGAATTTGTCGATAAATACAATGGCCAAGAGGAGCTCAACAACAAGGTCAATCGCATACTGGGCTGGCTCGACCTTCCTGGACCTACCGATGTCAAAGAACTCGAAACTTCCGGCGCCATGAGACCGCAACTGATAGCAGCATATGTGCCCAATGTTGACTCTGATGGGCATCGGTATGGACCGAACAGTACCTATATCAGAAGCACAATCGCCGAAGTGGATGGCATGCTCGCGTCGCTGTTCAGTGGTATCGAGTCGCGCAACTTGACCGAGATAGTCAATGTTGTAGTGGTTTCTGACCACGGCATGGCAACAACTGACACAACGCGACTGGTTCAGCTCGATGATCTGCTCGATACTAGCCAGATCGAACACACTGATGGCTGGCCACTCTATGGATTGCGACCTTTCAATCAATCCGAAGCTAAGCTGGCTGAACTCTACAGCAGTCTAAAAGTACAGGAAGCTACTCACGAGGGAAAGTTCAAAGTGTTCTTACGAGACGATGATATGCCCGAACGCTACCACTTTGCCAACAACCAAAGGATAGCCCCCCTGTGGATTGTGCCCGAAGTTGGTTTCGCGATTGCGCCTAAACACGAATTCGACGTTGCTGCGGCATTGGAGAACGGTGATGTCTATGCTCCTCGCGGTTTACATGGGTATGACAATGATCATCCACTCATGAGGGCAATATTCGTTGCTAGAGGGCCATCATTTCCACACCCTAAAGGCAGCATAGTCGATCCGTTTTATAACACGAACGTCTACAGCATCATCTGCGACACACTTGGGATCGAACCCCGACCCAACAATGGCACGATCAGATTGCCATTCAAGACTACAGGTCTCCATGGTGCAGAGGAGTACGAACAGCCACCAGATGATCCTCCGCCGATCGCACATGTGGATATTGGTGGGATTGTGCCGACAATTTCACCTCCGGAAGTCGAAGCTGGGGATGTGTCACCCTCCAAAGAGACCGAAGTGGAGGAATCCGCAGTGGTGCCTGGGAAAGCCGATTCGAAGGAGACTGAAGAGTCTGGTGATGATAGCACATCGTGGAGACAATGGATAGATGGGAAGATTGACCAGGTCAAGAGCTGGGTCACTGGACTATTCGGCGAGCACAAGCAGACCAGCGGCTCCGGAACGTGACCAAGGCACTGTACTTGATCGCCTGGAGAATACGTGAACACCAGCAGCGCCGACTCCACGACGTTGGCCGCAAGCATCCGCTCTTCTGGACAACTCGGGATGTGCAATGCCGCTTTCCGTGCTTACACGCCGCGTTTGAACTCGCAAACGGCCACGCAACTCTCATCACAGCTTCCATGAATCGTAGAGCAATCATAGCTTTGCGTTCATCTCACTACTCTCTAGCGCTGCGAGCAGGCCCTGGAATCTATTCTTGAACATCTCCACAAGCTCAGGATCCATGGAGGACATGTCTATGCTAGGAGTGCTGTACAAAGCTCCTCCAGATCCGGTCACTCCGAACAGGAACTCGCCATCTCTCGCTCGTACGGTTGCTGTGAGGTCGCGGAAGTCTGCAACGAAGTCTGCGCCGCCTTGTGAGATATCGAAGGCTCCAGCACTAAGCTGAAGGTCTCTGTTTCCCACTGAGGAGACGCCACATGTCTGCGGAGTGGCATTCTGCCGTGCTGGATATATGCCTTGAACGTTGTTGCCAAACTTGGGGACGATACCTCTGTCAGCGCGCTCCATGCTGTACAAGTACCTGTCGCAAAAGAATCTAGGTCAGCCAGCTCTTGTAAGTTGTGAACAGCTTATACTCACTGATTGGCCAGGACAAGACCAGCACCACGACTGGTCAAGAACTGAGTCTTCGCAATATCTCCTGCAGGGTTTGTCCTCTTCTGATACACTGACAGTTGTCTCTGTGCTTCGAGTTGACTGCGATCTTGATCATACAGCTCATATCAGCACGACCTTCGAAGAATCGTCCATCGGTATCGAAGCTGAATTCACACTATGTCCTCTTAGCTGTCGCGAAGCCAAATGTCTGACTATCAGGATGTTACTCACGAATCCGAGAGGACGCTGAAAGAGCTCTTCATTTCTACGCCAGCGATAGCCTTCTGCATTCCCATATTGTGACAACCAAGAATCCATTATTTATCCGCTTGAGATCTCCAGTTTCAGGCCATGATATGAGCAGTGGGTCGACGAGGCTCGGCTTGTGAAAGTGGAGAGAAAATGATGACGCCGAGCGGGATTCGCTCCCGCAGCAGGTCACCGCCTTCGATATCTCTCTACTATGTACCTATTCCTGAAATTCAGAACTGCCGTTCAGTATGGAATGGCAGGCTGCACAGGTACAGAAGCTGCAGCATGGCACATATGCATGCCTCATATGCGGCTCGACGAGTCCCGATATCATGATCATGTTGGCAAAACAATGCTCCGCTGGCCTGAAATTTATACCGACTGTATAATTCAACACTCTCCTATAGCTCCGAGATCTGGTCACAAGTTCCTGGGTGATATTCAAGGCCTTCCAGAGCTGGGAAGTGCTGTCATACAGTGTCTCGTCTCTGGTTGCCATCCCTATTGTGCTATTGTGCAAGATGTGTGAGCACTGCTCTGCCCTTATGCTGCAGTAATACCTACAATGTCGTTAGCATATGTCTGACCATCTCAATCCAGTGAAGGTCTACTCACCACCATCGGCAGTCACTAAAGCGCCATTGATCATCTCAGCATCTTCAGAAGACAAGAAAGCTACCAGCTTCGCCATCTGAGTCAGGTCTGCGTAACCACCTTCCCAATCGCCAAAGGTCTTCTTCATGATCATCATGCCCTCCATGTTGAAGTCACCGTTCGCCAGACAGTTTCCAATGTTTGTTTGCATTGCGCCAGCAGCAATAGCGTTACATCGTATGCCCTTCAGCCTATAGAACGCAGCAGTGTTCTTGGACAATCCTATGAGCCCAGCCTTGCTTGCTGTGTAGGCAGCACCGTTAGCGAAGCCCTTGAAACTTGCCACTGATGCAATGTTGGTGATGCTGCCTTTCTTGTTATCCTTCAAGAACCCGTTCACAGCTCGCTTCGTGATCGACATTGGTGCTGTCAGGTTGACTGCAATGCATCGATCCCACTCTGGCCGCTCCATTGACCCTGCTGGGTTGAATTTGTCGATAACTCCTGCTGAGTTGATGATGTAGTCGAATGTACCATATCTCGCTTCGGCTTGTTTGAACAGATCATCGAGATCTGACTCTGATGTGATGTCGGACTTCAATGCCAGCACCTTGTCCGAGGTATTCTGTTGCGAGAAGTCATCGAGCAGTTTCTGGTTGATATCGCAGACAACCACATTGCAGCCAACAGCAATGAAGTTCTCTGCAATGGCTCTTCCAAGACCTCCGCCCGCTCCTGTGACAAGTACAGTCTTTCCTTCGTGGCCCATGGCTGCTATTGTGTCGCTGACGGGAACAGGCTTGGATTGCAATAAGTGGGAATTTTTTCGTTCGAGAATATATTCCCATGCATTCACGAAGCTCGTGTCTATACGAAATGGCAAGCCTCCGGAGAAAAGACACACCGTCGGTACGCTATGCTTCTATGGCGTTATTACGCGACTGTCTGTGGTCGTCTCCACTGGTCTTGGCGCAGAAGTTGTTCGCGGAAGAGAGTCTCTTGAGGAGTCGGCAAAAGGTGTGCTGCCACAAACACCTCATACGTTGCGGTCACGTTGATGCGGGCCACATGCAGAAGGAATGCGGATGGCTTCTAGCTCATCGATCGATAAGTGACATTCGATATGCCTCGAAAGGCCACTAGCTCTTCAGGATGTCCATAGTTACTGGCTCACAATCGACACTGGCGCTGTGCTGTCCATCAGTCCTCCGCATGATGGACAATCTTGTCGTCGCAGTAAGGAGATTGTCTCATGTTTGGCATTAAAGTGGTAAGAGGACGCTGATGACCCAGCCATGAACCCATTCTTGTGCGTCCCCTGCACTGCCCTGATCGGCACCAGCTGAGCTCCAGCTTCCTCTGCAGCGTTCCTGTTCCTGCCAGGCGGCAGCTTCTGCTTTCTCATGTACATCTTCGCATTGGAGATTGTTGCTTGCTCGTCGTGAAGCTGACCACAGCAAGTCGACATACAACATGAGGAACGACGTGAGCTTGAGCTCTCGGCTGCCAATGCGAGGCCAGCAGCAAGCAATCCCGGACGACAGACTGCCGCCAGCAAGCATCACTGGAGAAAGCAGTAGTGCGACTTCGTCCAGACCCAGCGGCCCTCGTAATCCTACGAGCCAGAAGTTCTTCGAGCATTCCTCAGCCAACCGCGTGAATACTGATGTCGTGGTCGTGGAAAGCATACGCGCTGAATACCCCGAGCTACACCTTACCGTTGTGCCCAGAACTGGATGCGATATACTTGGCTATGCGCAGGCAGGACACGCGGGCGTATCGCCGCTTGGGAACGTGAAAGATCGCCTATCGTGGCGCATGTATGTACCGCCAGCCTCCAGGCTGAACGGCAAAGGATATACTGGCGACCTGGTGAAGTTCGGCAAGTATCTTATCGATTGGCGCAACAAGGAGTACATCGTGTACATTGCAGAAGGAAGAGATGGAGAGTCAGCGTATCCAGCTGTCGTGAATCAATACATCCTATCTCCATCTGTGGAAGCGTCGAACACTCTCGTGCTCGAGGCTGGCTCGTGGGGCAACACATTGCACAACGAAATATGGGTGTTTGATGGAGGCTATTGGCAGAAGAGTGCCGAACTCTTCAACAGTGTTCAGAAAGCCAGCTGGGACGACGTGATCCTCGACGAGGGTGGGCAGTGACCTATGATCAGACGTGGTAGTAATTGGCGCTGACAATGTCCAGGCATGAAGAACGCTATTCGGAATGATGTTGAGAACTTCTACGACAGCCGAGCTACATACGAAAAGCTCAAGGTGCCCTGGAAGAGAGGTATTATCTACTACGGTAAGTGGCTGGTCTCAGAGCTATGATACGAACGACAAGTCTGCTGACTTATTATTACAGGTCCGCCAGGAAATGGCAAGACCATCAGTGTCAAGGCAATCATGAACACCCTATACAGCCGAGAAGACGCGGTCCCAACTCTTTACGTTAGGACACTCTCCAGCTTTGCAGGTCCAGAGTACAGCATTTCTCAGATCTTCGCTCTGGCGAGGAGAAGTGCACCATGTCTGCTCGTGTTCGAGGATCTTGACTCCATAGTCACGGATAACGTTCGATCGTACTTCCTCAATGCGGTTGATGGTATACAGAAGAACGATGGAATCTTGATGATAGGCTCCACCAACCATCTGGACCGTCTCGATCCTGGAATCGCCAAACGGCCTTCACGCTTCGACCGCAAGTATCTCTTTCCGAATCCCAACGAGAAAGAGCGGGAAGCCTACATGGGCTACTGGCAGAAGAAGCTCTCCGACAACGAAGACGTCGACTTTCCAGACAAGTTGTGTCCTGCTGTGGCTAAGATCACGAAAGGCTTCTCATTCGCATATCTGCAAGAGGCTATGGTTGCCAGTCTCCTTGCGCTTGCAAGAAATGAAGACAAGGTCTGCTTAGACTGTTTGGAAGCTCATGGAAGGCCAGACAACGGCAGAATGTGCGATGGCGAGAGCGTTAGGCCATTCAAGGGACTTTACGATTATGTCTGGCTGGTCAAACGCTTGGAAGAAGATGACCCAGATCTCGAGAAGAACAAGCTTTGGATAGAGATCAGGAAGCAAGTGAGAATACTGAAGGAAGAGATGGGTGATGACGATGAGTGAAGTGAGAGACCTCGTGGCATGCGATCGAATGTCGAAATCCTCTCTAAGAACTGGGTCAGAAGGCAAAGCGCTCTATCTAGAGACGCGCTAGCGAGGTTTTCGCGCGCGTTGGTGGAGACGATTGCGACCTGAATTCAATCGTCCGACGTTCTATCGTTTGGCCCGAGGCGTGATGGAATGCCTTCTCGTGCATCATTTCAGTCGAGAAGCGGACTGCAAGCTGTGTTTGAGGCGCGGTTTGCGATTCGAGAGCATGTTTCCAAAGGGTCCAAATATATCCTCCGAAACGTGTCGAGTTTCGCCGTAACAGCAATAGACTTTAGCCACGGAACATTACGTCTAACAGGATCGCAGATCCCGAGTGGCTCTCCCATGCATCACATGCTACAATGAGGGAATGAAAGTGGCAGTAAAACGTTAGTCGCTGCGACCTTCCTGCAACAAGCCACTTCATATGCGACCGAAACAGTACGATTATACCGATCTTCACGACTCATCCGCGAGCTTGGGCTCGAGATGAGATGGATAGTCAGGTAAGTGTATATCTCACCGCGTCCTGCCTTGGTCGCTACTACAGTCCCAGAGACCTTTTACGTTCGTTACATACTCTCCACATTCACTTTGTCTTTCGCCTCACGAGCCTTAAGTCAAGACAGGACATACTTCGTTCGTGTCGATCAGTATGGGGCTTCTCGGTCTTGATCTCTCTGCTGGTGCGGGCGCTGGCGCTAATGTTGGAGCTGGCGGTGTCGGTGTTGGAGCTGATGCTCACATGGGCGCTGGCGGTATTGGTGTTGGTGCCAATGTCGGAGGGCTTTCCGCTGGCGTGAATCTACCTCTACCATTGTTCACTTTTGGCATTGGTGGTGGCGCAGGAGGACAAGGAGACGCAGGAGCAGGCATCGGGCTAGGTCTAGGTGGAGGAGCCGATGCTGGAGCTGGTCTCGGACTGGGACTCGGTGGTGGAGTGAGCGGTCAAGGAGGCTTGAATGTCGGAGGTGGTGCTGGAGTCAATGGTCAAGGCGGACTCGGCATCGGCGGCGGTGTCGGCGGAGATGCAGGAGGAAGCGTGAGTGGATCTGGTGATGCCGGCGCAGGTAATGGAGGTAAGTTTCATACCGACCTGATCTCTGTATTGAAAGCTCTGTCACCATGTCCCAAACCACAATGGCATGGTGTCCAGCTCATATATAGAGATCATCATCAAGCACCTTGTTCGGGCATTTGATCGCACGCCTCGAGCCAACCAAGAGAGAAATATGCTTATCTTTCCGACTCTGTTCAGGTGGTATCGGCGTTACCTTGAATCCAGTAGGATCCGCAGGAGGATCTGTCGCTGCTGGCGCTCAGGCTGGAGGCAAGCCACAATGCACTGTGCAAGGTGGTCCAGCAACGCTCCTCTACTTCCCGCCTCTCGGCCAACAGGGCTCACTAGATTCTGCGAATGTTGGCAAGAACGGTCCTCCTCCGCCATCACCAGCTGGCGGTGAGGTCTATACGACGCTGGGCCAGACTTTCCAACCTGGTTCAGCATACATCTCCTGCCAAACTCTGTGGGCTGGCTACACAGACGAGAAGGGTACTGTCACCCAGACTGGCCCGACGTTCACAAACGCCATCTTTCCGGTACGTTCCGATCAAATCTCGACACAATGTCTCTCGACAGTCAACGCACAGGCTACTGGTGGTGCAGCTCTGGGCGTACAGCCCGACTTTGGCCTGGTCCATAAGATTCCTGGCGATTGTCAAAACATTGCTCCTCCTCCAAATCTTCTGAACTTGGTCCCAGAATGGAAGGACTATGCCTTCTGGAATATGACCTGGGAGCAGCCAGAGTGTATCCCACAACAAGGTGCACCTAAGCCTCAAGGACCAGTATGGACACCAGAAGCATCCTGCTCGCCAACGATTGTGCAGCCTACTACGAGTATCGTGCCCACTGCTCCTGCTGCACCGCCTGCATCGACCTCGCCGGTATCTGTGCTACCCACTTCTACAGGAGCAGTATCTACGCCATATGAATCTCAGCCCCCGATCATGACGGCTACTGGAGCGAGTCCACCAGTTGTGGCTACTCATCCTGTTACGCAAGGCTTCAATGGAAGTGCAAGCACGACAGGACCAGCTGTCTACACTGGCGCTGCTGCTTCTCGATCGGGGTACAGTACCGTATCGAAGAGCTCTCTGATGGTTGGGGCTATGATTATGGCTATGCTTGTGCTTTGAAATGGCTCAGGTGTAAATGATAGGCCTTGAACATGGTTCCTCGTATTCACGCACTCCTGCTCGAGATGGAAAAGTAATCAATAGCTTACGGTTCGCGTGTGGTCAACAGCACGTAGTAGAAAGTTGAATGAATAGCACAGCTAGTTCCAGACTCTTTAGCATAGATCAACGATGTGTATATGTTCACTTTACGATAGATATCAAGAAGCATGCTAAGTGAGTGAGGACAATTTGGTAAGGGTCCAAAAACGAACTCTTGGCGGACACACATGAAAGATTTGCTCCACCTCCGAACACACTTCTTCTACCACACCGCAGGATAGCCATTTCTTTGCGCCAACGTCAACACACATCCTCTCAACCCAACACCGCTAATATGGTTGCCGCTACAGTACGTATATCGCTTTGCTGCCCGCCGTGACGCCTTGATTGGCAGTCTCTGGCATAGAGCAGTAGGCTGAGTATGAATTTTTGCAGAAGAAGACCTCCGCCGCTGGCGCACAGAAGAAGGGCTCGAAGACGACCCAGAAGGTACGGACATGACTCCCCTCCTCCTTCTCCTCACTGTAGTAGCTAACTCGAGAACTCAACAGTTCATCATCAACGCCACCCAGCCAACCCAAGACCGCATCTTCGACCCATCCGCTTTCGCGACTTTCCTCCAACAGCGCATCAAGGTCGACGGCCGCACTGGTAACCTCGGCGATAACATCACCGTGAACAACCTTGGCGATGGACGTATTGAGGTCGTGGCACACCAGGAGCTGTCGGGTCGCTACCTGAAGTACCTCACGAAGAAGTTCCTGAAGAAGCAGCAGCTGCGCGATTGGCTTCGTGTTGTCAGCACTGCTAAGGGAGAGTACAGCCTCAAGTTCTTCAACGTTGTTGGAGATGAGGCTGAGGATGATGACGAGTAGACGAGTCTGTTTTATGCAGTATGAGTCTATGAGGAGATGTGGAATACAAAAAGTTGAAACGGTCAGCATGAGCGGTGGAGTCAAGACGGCGCAGTGCGAGTGGAGGAAGAAAACACTCTTGTGCTTGCAGACGCTGTAGGCTGAAGGCATAAGCCCTACTAGATACCCTCATGAATCGACTTTCAATGTCACATCACACTAAACGTTCCAAATTACCTGAGGCTTATCCATCCGCAGAGTCGTCAAAATTGGTCTAGTATACGGCTTGTATCGAAGCAGCCCGTGAAAATCTAACAGTCAATGATAAGTACTTTTTCTGCTTTCTTTGTAATTGTGGAGTGGCATAGAGGTGGATCGAAATGTCTTCGGCAGCAGCACTGCTACTTCTATGTGGTCTGCTTTATGGTTACATTGGTACAGTACTCCGTCTTAAGTCAGCTCGTGCTCACTCGCTGCGTCGCGGCACAATATGAGCACTAGTCCAGTGCTCCCAGCTCCCAGGCTTTATCTAAGGAAGCCCATTCGGTGGGTTGTGCATACTGATCGTTGGCAGAAGTCGGTTCTGTCAAGTAGAGGCAGATCTGTAAATGCCAGCAGAAGCGCCACGGCGCTTTTACTTCATACCAGCCATGAGCCATTTCCATCAAGTAGGGCATACTGCACATTATGATCCCTCATCATCTCGACAAGGCAATGTCGTCGATTCGGAGAATCATCTTCACAGTCTCACTCGCCAGTTCGAACGCGCTGGTGCTGACGAGAAGCGGTTGCATGACGCCCTCGCCCGAAGCACTCTTATCGTCTCCTCCCATCACACCAACGCCACCTCTCTTGATGCTCACTCCCACGTTCGCCTCGCCCTTTGCGTGACGGGCTCGCAGTTCTGTGACCACCTTGATACTGTTGAGGCCTGCATTCTCGGCCAGTGTTACAGGTATAACCTCGAGGGCATCCGCAAAGGCCTTAAAGCACACACTGTCCGGATACTGTAATGTGAGAGCATCTTGACTAAGTTGTGTTGCCACTGCCATCTCTGGGCACCCACCGCCAGGCAGAAGAGCTCGCTTCTTGACCAGGCAGCGGATGACACACATAGCATCGTGCAAGCTTCGCTCGGCTTCATCCAGAATCAACGGGTTGGCTCCTCGCGCAACGATCGATACAGTCTTGGGAGCGTTCGCACTGAGTTTGACACCAGAGACACGCACATAGCGGGATCCTAGATTTGAGACTTCTTCAACCAGGTCGGCGCTACCAAGCTTGTCCTCGGTGAAGGAATCGATATCAGCGATAGGCTTGCAGCCTGTGGATTTGCAGATGAACTCGACTTCGTCTCTCTCGATGTCCTTGATGGCCATGATTCCAAGCTTGTACAGGAAGTGCAAGCTCAGATCATTGACCGCGTCTCGCAGAATGCTCTTCTGGATCAGGAGAACGTTGCACTTAGCCTTCTTGATCTTCTTGACCATATTCAGCAGATATGTTCGCTCCTCCTTGAGAATCTTGTCCATCTGTCTGTAGTCGTTGACGACAATCTGATTCTCCATGTCTGGTTTCGGTGGGCTAAGCTGGAATTGAATGAGAGCAATCTTCGCTTTCTCTATCCTTGTTGGACCTCCCGCACTCTTGAGCGCCTGCTGGCTCAGTACCAGGCCATCTACCATCTCCGAGTCGTCGATGACACCTCCCGCCTTCTTGAGGATGCGGACGTTGCGAAGATCCACATTTTGTGCATTGTTTGGGTTGATCGTTCTTAGCACGGCATCTACTGCCATCGGCGCAAGTTTAGGTTCCTGTGCCACGATCTTGGACGAGAGCGATGTCGAAGCAGCCTTGAGGAGTGTCTGTCGGTCTGCAAGGTCGATTGGAACAGAGATGTCAGTGAGAACCTGCACCGCACGAGCTGCTGCTCTCTGGAAACTCTCGCTGATGATGGTCGGGTGGATGCCTTTGGCCAGCAGACGCTCGGCAGCACCGAGTAGACTGCCAGCAATGACGACTACTGATGTAGTGCCATCTCCAGCTTCGATGTCCTGCGCGTTGGCCAAGTCGACCAGCATCTTTGCTGCTGGATGCATCACGCCCAGATCGCGGAGCATAGTGTTGCCGTCGTTGGTGATGATAGTCTCGCCCTTGCCCGTCTGAATCATCTTGTCCATACCGCGTGGTCCTAGCGACGTTCGAATAGCATCTGCGACTGCTCTGGCAGCTGTGATGTTGGCCTCGCGGACAGCTTGTGGCTTTGCCTTGTCCTTGAAGGCATTGTTGCCAGCGTTGGGCGCTCCTTGCGCCATCTTGACAGTGGTAGCAGCAGTGACGGTAGGTATAGGAGTGTTTACTGGATCGGCGTGGAGATGGTCGTGTTGTATGTGCGGTGGTTTGTCGAAGTGTTGTCTGCTCAGAAATTCTGCAAGCTGGAACGCGATGTCGTTTCGCTAGAACTAGCGCGCTCGCTGCATCGTCACCTTCATGCCTGGAGAGCTCCATCCCAAACACCACCACCACAAGACATCAACACTTCACACCACAACTCTACTTAGCCACCATCGAGTTCTCATATTGCACCGGAACCAGTTCATATCCTCATACTCGATCGAAATATCCGCCATCGCCATCAGCACGCGCGACGAAGCGACACGCCTCCGGACTTCAGATAGACACCTCACACCGCAGTCATGCCATCGGCCACGGGCTCCAACTGGTACTTTACACCATCGCATGATATCCGGAACATCTGCTAACTCTTGACAGGGAGAAATACCAGAAGAAGTTCGCCGATGATGAGCCCGAGGAGAAGAAGATCACACCGTTGTCCGACGAGGACATCCAAGTGCTGAAGACATACAACTCCGCCCCATATGCCACGGATCTCAAGAAGCTGGAGAACGCCATCAAGGAGAAGCAAACATCAGTCAACGAGAAGATCGGAGTCAAGGAGTCAGACACTGGTCTTGCGCCGCCTCATCTGTGGGACATAGCTGCCGACAGACAGCGCATGAGTGAAGAGCAACCGTTGCAGGTCGCCCGGTGCACAAAGATCATTCCGGATGAGAAAGACAGCGAAAAGAGCAAGTATGTCATCAACGTCAAGCAGATCGCCAAGTTCGTCGTCAACTTGGGAGAGCGCGTGAGTCCTACGGATATCGAGGAAGGCATGCGAGTGGGTGTCGATCGCAACAAGTATCAGATCATGCTTCCACTGCCACCCAAGATCGATCCCAGCGTGACAATGATGACTGTGGAAGATAAGCCAGACGTCACATATGGTGATGTGGGAGGCTGCAAGGAACAGATCGAGAAGCTAAGAGAGGTCGTGGAAATGCCACTGCTTTCTCCTGAGCGCTTCGTTAATCTCGGAATCGATCCACCGAAGGGAGCATTGCTATATGGACCACCAGGCACAGGCAAGACCCTTTGCGCAAGAGCTGTTGCAAACAGGACAGACGCCACATTCATCCGCGTTATTGGATCAGAACTGGTACAGAAGTATGTGGGTGAGGGTGCCCGCATGGTGCGAGAACTCTTCGAGATGGCCCGAACGAAGAAGGCCTGCATTATCTTCTTCGACGAAATTGATGCCGTTGGTGGTGCACGTTTCGATGATGGAGCTGGAGGCGACAACGAGGTACAGAGAACTATGCTGGAACTCATCACACAACTGGACGGTTTCGACAGCAGAGGCAACATCAAGGTCATGTTCGCAACCAACAGACCCAGCACACTCGACCCTGCATTGATGAGACCAGGACGAATAGACCGAAAGATTGAGTTCTCCCTGCCTGACATGGAGGGTCGCGCCAACATTCTCCGGATCCACGCAAAGTCCATGTCTGTGGAGCGCGATATCCGATGGGAGCTCATCTCACGTCTCTGCCCGAACTCAACTGGTGCCGAACTGCGGTCGGTGGCCACCGAGGCCGGTATGTTTGCAATCCGTGCACGAAGAAAGGTTGCCAGCGAGAAGGACTTCTTGAGTGCTGTAGAGAAGGTCATCAGAGGTGGAATGAAGTTCAACTCGACTGCGGCGTATGCACAGTACAATTAAGAGCCTGGAAATGGCTTACTACAGGCATTCATTTACAGCGCGGCGTTTCTGTCTACATTAGAAACAAGAAGCTCGAATCATGAGCTTTGTATCATAGTCTATCTCGAAGAGCGTCAGACGCCTCGAGGTGCCACGATTGAGCTGATAATGAACTTCAATTACCCATGCTTCATCTCGATCTACGCGACTATATGTCATCCAGGCATCGTCGTGTACACATGTTATTGTTCTATTGTACAACTCACATCACCTGTCGCGTTGTGATTCTTAGGTTCTTCAATCCTCAATGTCATCGTCTTCTAGTATCAGACTCTGCACTTGTTTCTCCACCGGCATACTCGGCAAGACAATTGCTGGCCTTGACGGCGCTCGTGTCTTCGCCGCGGTCTTGACTTCAGTATGTGGCTGATCCGTCGACCATTGCTCAGCAGCTGCGCTACCTTCAGCCGCATCTTCAGGATCAGGATCATCGTCATCCCCTGGCAGAAGAGATCCATTCATCTGAGTTATGGCCAAGATCTGCTCTCTCAGTGATTGCTGCTGCTTAGAGGGTCTTGCGGTGCTCAGGACCCGTGCCATATAAGGGAGACGATCTAGGAGCATTTCGTTCTTGGCCTGGGCGCTAAGCTTAGGTGGTGCCTCCAGGTCATCATGTTCTGCAGTCTGCTTGGGCGATTCGCCGAACCTTTTGCCTTTCCAGCTCTCGATGCCTGTGGTTGAAGCGGCAGCTCCTGCCTCGGTATTGTTGAGCCCTGCAGAGACTTGATCAATTACGTTGTCCAATCTAGTCTCAATCTCTTCTTTCTTCCGCCATAGTCTGAGTGAAGCGGGATAGAACATGCGATGTGCATCTCCACGTTTGCCGCTTCCGGCTTCGCTGCGATGCACTGGATGAGGCAGACTGAACAATAGACCTCTTACAGCAACTTGAAAGCACATCTCGTCTTGTCGTAACGTATCGGTGGCTGATCCGGAAAATGCTCGGGTGCCAAAGGAGAGACGGTCAAGCGAAAGCAGATCAGAGTCGGACAGATAGTCCATGCAGCCAAGAAGACTTTTCAGCCTTTGCTCGGCGCTGGGAGCAGCACACGATAGGGCGTAGTTCTCATGTAGTGCTGCCATGAATGTGGACGTATCTGTCCCAAGCTCATCAATCAGCGTATTCGGATCACTCTCGCTCATCTTTGTCCGTCCATGCTCTGATAGCCAAGACGGTGGCTGAGGAACAGTCTGCCCAGCTGGAGGATCTGTACGCTTGTTGTATACCACTTTCCCAACAGAATGAAAAATGCCTAGACTGCTCTCCCTGTTGCTGATGAGCCTCATGGCATCTTGCTCGGCTTTTGTCATGGGCGCCGCAGTCTTCCCATGCTTGGGTTTGGTAAATGCTACCTTGGACGACCAGTCTCCGTCATCGCCTCGAACGCAGAAGAATTCCAGAGATGATACTGCACTCCGAATATCGCCGCTCTCAGCTAGTCGCTTGAGGATCTCTTGACCGGGTGTCTTTCTTCTACCAGACTTCCGAGCCTCTTTGACAACGATAGCTTCAAGAGCCTTAGTCAATATGGTAGGCGCGATGGGATTGAACTCGATTGTATTGAGGTATGGGCTGCCAGCAAGTTCTGGACCAAGCAAGCGGTGTGCTGTGAAGCTATCTGCGCTCGCCGTGTTTGTCGAAAGAAGAGTCTCAGAGATAACCATGACGATAGGCGTTGGCCAAGTGCCAGCAGGTGCTGTTGACATTACATACTGAGCAAGAGTGGTTCGGAACGATTGCAACGCGCTTGAGGTCTTTGAGAATGTGTTCGGAAACTCTTCAACCAGTAGAGCTTGCCGGCTCTTTTGTGCAGCATCATCTTGTAAGACTTCCGCCTGCGGCTCATAAGCAATCTGAACTGCGTTCTTGTCATTTGACAAAGTGAGCCCATTGACTTTCCCAGCTCGAGCCACAAATTCTGCGAAGCGTGATGAAGATGCGGTCACACCCTCAGACGTGTTGTCGGATGTCGAAGATTCTCTCCATTCGATCAGCTCTATGCCAATGTCTTGCGCTAACAAGCGCAAAGTCGTTGTCTTTCCAGTACCGGCTGCACCTTTCAGAATTAGCACCTTCTGGTGCCTCTCACGATATGCCAGATCAAGCCAGTTCCGTACATCTGCTACCTTGCGTTTGTGCACAGCTAGCTCGGACAACTCCTTGGGGGCAAACCGTTCTGTCCAGGGAGTTTGATTGTCGCTACACTTCGTGGTGTTTGGAGTTCTCTCCCCAATGCTCGTTTTCTGGAACTTCTGCGAAGCATGGCGCATTGGCTCGATAGGCTGATCGAAGCTCTTTGTATGTCCAAACTTGCGCTTGCGTGCGGCTAGCGCTGTGCTTGAGCCTTTGGACAAAGTCGTTTGTGATAACTCTTTGGCAGGCTCGTCGTCATCTGTGCCATCCTGAATAGTTTCAACCTCATCGTGAAAGGCAGCTAGCTTCTCAGGACTTGCTAAGTACTGCGATGTCTGCTGCTTCTGAGTAGCAGTATTGAAGAAGGAATGAATAGGTCTGCCGCTCGGTTTGGGTTGATCCTTAGCCTTGGCTTGGGTCTTTTGTGATGCTTGCTTGGGACTTCCGGATTTCGAGTCTGGAGAGGCTGCCAACTCGCTCTGCGTACTGCCTGCTTTGGGCTTGCTTAGTGCTTTGCTCAATGGCTTGAGACGTCTTTCTCCTCCATCTGTGGCCGACCTTCTGGTCGCGGATTTAGGGTCAGTCCATCGGCTTGCAGTTGACTTCTGGCTGCCACGAGGCGCCATATCGCATCAGCGATTCCAATGGAGGTCGAGCTGGGGGCATACATTAGTGTTTCGTAGCCTGCCAGATAATGCCAGCGAGTGTGTAGGCAAACATGTCGTTGACGGGGCCAGGTGATGGCGCGTTGGTTTGGTGTTGGAGCCGACAGGATCATCGCGCTTGCTTTGCGTCATCGTCCCTTGCCTTCAAAATATAGATCCCATTGATCGTCCTCACTTCACGACAAACAACTTTAGTCACATCTCAATCAGGACTACAGCAATAATGTCAAAACGTCTACGTACGCTGGACAGCTTTTTCAGCCCACCGCCTTCAAAACGAGCCAAGGAAAGCGAAAGCTTGCCGAAACAAGAGGAACGCGATCAGAACGATGACACGAAAGACGCGACTACGCTCTATTCAAGACATGCAACGTATCCGCACCCTATACTTCACCTCCCAGCAAGCTTGCGGGAAGTTCTCAACTTCGTACCAGCTTCGGAGGCGAAGGCCATCAACGATCAGCCCGAACTAGATCTACTTTCCTTCACTCCTTTCATTCCCAAAGAAGCACAAGTTGAACTGTTCGAGTTCCTCCGTGCAGAGTTACCCTTCTACGTGAGTGGCTCGTTGAGTCCGCGTAGATGGTTGGTGCGTAATGCTGATGTTGGCTTGACTTTCAGAGAGTGAAGTACACCATCAAACGTGGGCCCGTTGAGACATTGATCAACACACCGAGATACACGACGGTCTTCGGTGTCGACGAGAGCACGCGCTTCAAAGATGGCCAACTTACCCACGCTATCTCTGGTAATCCTCTTGCGAAGGACACCTACAGGTGCCACCCTAGGCCTCTCCCCAAGTGTCTCGATGTACTTCGTGAACTGACAGAGAACGCTACCGGCTGTAGATTCAACTTTTGCCTAGTCAATTACTACGCCTCCGGAAACGACAGCATCAGCTACCACAGTGATGATGAACGATTTCTAGGCACTGAGTGAGGCTTCCGTTTGCGTACAGCCGACACTTGCTGACCATACTCTAGCCCGGCAATCGCATCATTCACACTTGGTCAGGCTCGTGACTTTCTGCTCAAGCACAAGCCGACGTCGAAGAGCCATATATCGGAGACCAAACCTACAAAATTGCCACTAGGTCCTGGCGATATGCTGCTTGTACGTGCTGCAGTATGGCCGTCATGGTGCGTGCTTAGCTGAATTTTGCCTTCTAGATGCGAGGCAAAACCCAAAGCAACTGGCTCCATAGTATACCCAAGAGGAAAGGAAATGATGCCGACAAAGGCCGCATAAAGTCAGTGTCTATCGACTGTATCGTAATTGTCATGTAGCCGTGTCTGACATTGAGCAGCATCACTTTTCGAAGAGCAATGGTTCGAGGAGGAACGGAGAACGTACGAGCACAAGAACCCCTTATTCGACATTCTGACACTAACGATTTAAGCAGTATTATCGTTACAATGTCGGCGATGGGC
The DNA here is from genome assembly GCA_022570795.1 of Sphaerulina vaccinii. Taxonomy (NCBI): domain Eukaryota; kingdom Fungi; phylum Ascomycota; class Dothideomycetes; order Mycosphaerellales; family Mycosphaerellaceae; genus Sphaerulina; species Sphaerulina vaccinii. The sequence continues at coordinate 1,163,857 of JAKUDP010000014.1, forward strand.
CTCACTACAAGTGGTCAGCTTCGAAGCGAGAGATGATTGCTAGCGTTGACACGCCAGCGACAACAACTGCAGTGGCATAGAAGCCTACCCTTCCCTCGACTTGTCCAGACGAAGCTGCTTCTGACTCCAGCCTGCGTGACCCAGTAGGTATACGATACCCTTGATGAAGCATGCCTCGTCTTACGCCAGCGATTGTGCAGTCTATAGGACCAGGCCCAGATGCATACGATGCGAATCCGGGTCAAGATAGATCGGACTGCATCATGGCTTCGGGTATTCGAGCCCGGTCAATGTCAGGCTGGCCTTACATACAGGCGACGATGCGTATACTCGTTCGAAAGTCTTCGCGGAAGCCTAGATAGCGTCACTTAGATCATGCCAGTGAACCAGGAATACCATTTGCAACTATCATTTTGTTCTCAGTATTTCGACACATATGTTCAAGATCTGGAGCGTCGCTGAAGTGCTTGGTTGCTCATCACTTCCGCTGTGGGAGAGATATAAGCCTATCCGTAGCTCGGCTACAGGCGAGTCGTTGGCAAGCTTTGACTTGTGGTGCGCATAATGCCTGCAAACCATGTGGCGAACTCAAGTTCAAGCAGTCGAGCACAACAAAGCGTCAGCACTGTGGGCTGTGAGGCACAGCGACGCGGCTTCGGAAGATGTGAGCCTGACGAACATGACGCGGTAGTAGTCTGTCTGTCTGTAGGCACCCGGAAGAAGCAAACCGCAAAAGAAGAAAAGTCCGAGGATCCAGAACTAGCGTCAGCGTGCTTGGCAGAGTCGCGAGTGGCCTTCCGCCGTCCATCTCTCCATCGAATCACCTCTCTCTCCCATCGATAGCCATCTATTGGCCAGAGCAGTACCCATTCACAGACAGGTATGCACTTAACTTCCCATCACCCAGACTGCCAGCCCTGTGTGCCTGGATGACGATGAAGGCCAAACGCCTGCAAAGCTGATGATGGTCGTCGGTCGCGCGAACCATGCTTGTGCGGCGCATTCATGGACTGGCGACATAATCATCAAGTCGCGATCAGATATGCTGACTTGCTGCAGAGAGCTCTTGTCGCAAAGACGCAGCTGCCATCAGGAATATTACTTCCAGGTGAGCCGCCCTCCACGTGTGCTGCTGCGCGCGTGCGCTCGCTGTCGCAAAGGACATCTGCTGCACGAGGCACAGCAGGCCTTGCGCATCGTCGCATCAACAACAAGCGCTCTGCGGCTGCAACAGCATCATCGACGCGTCTCTCTGCAGCGCCCTCGAAGCGATCAATGTTCACGCCTGATGGGTCGGGCCTCGCGACCGCGTGAGCAGACCACCTATCGTGTCGGCCATGCCATCGATCGTCTTTCACTGTCACATGTGGCTGTGCGAGGGCGCCCGGAGAAAGCTTCGTCGGTCGCGCGCGGTGATGCGCTGGCAGGCTGGCGATGTTCGTTGGCAGCGGCAAGCATATGCAGCTCCCAGCTCGTCCCTCCCGAGCCACCTTCAACTCTACCTAGTCGGCCGGCCAGGAATCATCGCTGATGTTTGGTCAATAGGATATTAGTCTCCGCCGTCGCCGCCGCTGCTCTGCTGCTTTCCTAGAAAGTAGCCAGTGAGAGGTACGCTACACTCTTGTTGTTCAACCAGCTGCACCGCCTCTTTGCATACTGCTCCCAGGAACCATTGTCGGCTGCGGACCCATCCAGCGACCTACGACCTTACTGCACGCTGGCTGCAGGGAGTCGTGTCGTTACCGCTGGTCGTGCGCGCCTTGGGCTGCAACAACAGGCTGACATTTCATCGCGTCTTCAGCTTAAGCTCGTCGCGCCAGTGGCCATACCAAGCGGCTGCTCAGACCCCGAACCTTGCGCTCTGCGGTCCTCGCGCTCTTCATCATGGACTCCTACGCGCAGTATCATCCTCAGCAGTCGACAGCCTATCCGCATACACACAACGGTCCCCAGCAGACTCACGCCAGCCCCGTTATGCAAACTCAGCAGCAACCCAACTATGCGCAGCATCAACAACCACCACAGATTGGTGGTCAACACATGATGCCGCAGATGGGTTACAATCCAGCATATGGCATGCAACCTGGGTATGGTGTGTCACCTTCCCAAGCTGCTGCGATGGCAACGGCAGCTGCTTCTGGCTACCCAGCATATTCGATGCCAGACTCGTCGCTGCCAGGCTCACTACCACAAACATCGCCACGTCTAGGCCAGGTCAAGACCGATGGACGACCCAATCCACAATCACCTCGACAGAATTCGATGAACGTGCCGAGCACAATGGCATCGCAGATGAGTCTGTCATCATCTGCACAGCCCATGGCGACTCAAATGCAGTCTGGTCAGCCTAGGAGGATGTCACACTCGGTCAATAGCCCCGCTGTGCAGAATACGCCAGGTCAGACGCATGTAGGTGCCACGCGACCACCAACGCAACCGCAACAACCACAAGCTCCGCCAGCTCCACAGCAACAGTCACCTGAAGTGCCCGTCGCTGGCACGAACGAAGAGTCTCCGCTCTATGTAAACGCGAAGCAGTTCCACAGGATATTGAAGAGGCGGATGGCTAGGCAGAAACTCGAGGAGGCACTGCGACTCACGTCGAAAGGCCGGAAGCCATACTTGCACGAATCTCGTCACAACCATGCTATGCGCAGGCCACGAGGACCTGGAGGTCGATTTCTCACGGCAGACGAGGTGGCGCAGATGGAAGCTAATGGCACTCTGCCTACGGATGTGAGCAAAGACGCAAAAGGTGACGACAGTAGTCATGCCAATGGCACCTCGGACAGTGCTAAACGAAAGGCAGGCGACATGAATGGCAACGCAAAGAGCGATACCCCAACGAAAAAGCTTAAGAGCGACGACGACGGAGAGGACGACGAAGATGACGGCTGAGTATGAGCTGTCTTGATGAATCGAAATTGTGGATGATATTCCTAGCTCACGGATCGAGCGCGGACTGGAATTAGATGGTCTACGGTACACAACGGCGTAAGGTTGCAAAGGGAATTTTGATTTTGAGATACCACAACACGATCGCATCGGCACGCTTACACTAGTTCGACTATGATGCTACGCAGCGCAGAGGGTTCATGGAGGAGTGGCATTGGGACGTGTTCAATGGAGACAGACGAAGTGTCTTCATACCCGACCCATCTATAGGTTTGGCTAGATTGTGTCTTGATAGTGTACCGCAGACATAGCACAGAATGAAATGCGACTCCGGTCCACATATGAATGTACGTCGATTGGCTTCATCGGAGGTCCGCATCACTCCCGACATAACCACAACCGCCATTCATACCTACAACCTAGGTTCTGTCATATCACACAACATACACCAACACAATCATGATCTGTCGACAATGTATGCAGCGTCTGGCACGGCGGGCTCCCACATCGCAGCGTGCCTTCTCGCAAAGCACAGCGACGCGTGCTCAAGCAGTTTCGGCGCAAGAGACAACCGCATCCCATGGACGACCGAACGACAAACCTGCAGCAACCTCGACATCAGCTGCGCAGCCATTCAGTACGCCGCTGTCTCCCTCGCCCACCAGTCCAAAACTCGATCTACCCATTGAGACGAAGCAGAGCAAGCAGGCCGTAAAGATCGCGTCGAGTGTAGCCGCAGGCACGGTGCTCAAAGGTCTCAACTTCATGAAAAACAAGCAGGATCCTGTGGCGCTGGAGGATCACGAGTATCCAGCATGGCTATGGACTGCATTACACAATAAGGGCGATACTCCGGGTGGTCAGGCCCAGGATTCAGAAGGCGATCTGTTTTGTATGCACTATGCGCCCCTCACATTGCTGCTCGCATGCTGACTTTCATGTTATAGCCAAGTCGAAGAAGCAGCGAAGAATAGCGGCGAAGGCCTTACGGAAACAACAACTGCTTAATCCAGAATCGTTGGCTCCTAAAGTTCCGCTATATGAGCAGAGTATTGATCTTCCTGGTGGAGATGGGACGATAGAGGGCAATAAGCAGGCATACGAGGCACAGGACGAGTTGACAAAAGCTATGCGGCAGAAGAGAAGGAGCAAGATCAAGGAAGACAATTTCTTGAGAGAAATGAGGTAGAATTGAGGGCGTCTTGCTTGCTATGAACCAAGTCCATGGACGGCGAAGTCAGAGGACTGCAAATGAACGCTGCCAGTCATGTATGGTCGAGCTCTTGAAAGCGGCAAGCAGAAATTGCTTCTGTTGCAGACCGTCACAGGCACAACTTGCTCAATCACCAGAGAACCCCGGCGGAATGCCGCAACCGACACGCCTGTGAGGATCGCGTAAGAGGCTCCGCACCAGCTCTATAGGCTGGCCAATTGGTTCGGCTCCTGTAAGCGTATCTGTAGATTATCTCACGGTCTTCGCCTCCGCGGTCGCCAGGAACGGATGTAGAATTGTTCTGCTGACCAGCTGGTGCATGCACATAGTAGGCCGAATCTGCTGTGAGAGGTCGTCATCCGTTTTCGCTGTCCGAAACAATCACTCTCGAATTGAAGGAGCTGCTGCTTGGTGGAGTCTCTGGCAAAGTGAATGAGCTGCCGCTAAACGACAATGAGCTTGCAAGAGGTTCTGTCGGCTTTGCAGCAATATGCCGTCCTCCAGAGTACGATCCGCAACCTCGAGATATGGTAGTGTCGTCCATGGCAGTGTTGTGTGTTGACCAGTTTCAAGCGTGTCGAGGTCGTGGCGTGATAGTTTGGCGCAATAAGCTAGTTGTATGAAGTGAAGCAAGCCTCATATTTCTCGCGCGTGACCGTTGAGCTCACACGCCATGAGGCCATTGCTTCCACTTCAATTGACCCCTGCATACATGTCCAAGACTGTCGCCATAGGCTCTGAGAATGGCAGCATGAGTACTTCCATCAGATGTAAAGAAATCCTCCTCATGAAAGCGGTGCAGATGATGATGGTACGGGTTCCTGTCTGTAGGATCACTGGCCACAAGCAATAGCGCTGATGCTGACGGGTACATCATTAATTTTGCTAAGACTTCACACCTAATCTGAAAGACAAAACCACTGCCAACGTAATGTGAGGCTCGTAAAAAGTATCCAAAGGAACACTGTTCTCCGCGAAGAGGCGCAGTGTCGTACTGTACAATTTTAGTCTGGAATCATCTACTGAGTTCCGGCCGCAGCCGTTCTATGATACAATCGAAAGAAGTAATCGCTCACTGTTACCCGTAGGCACGCCGATGCCCATCATACATGCATTGATTCGATCCTAATAACGCCATCATTATCCTATTGAGAAGTGTTGAGCACATCTCACAAAAGCATAGCACCGAGCATAACACTAAGCAGAGAACCTCCCGCCATGACCGCCTTCATTGAGGCAGCGCCAGTAGAGCTGACAATTTCCGAGGTCGATGATGGTCCTGAAGCTCCGCTCACGGTGCCGTTAGAACCGCTGCTTGGCCTCACTGTCGCGGAAGCGCTGGTTTGCATACCCGAGTTCAACGCCGAGATACTAGCCGTGTTGACAGAGTATGCAGATCCAGTGACGGTCGAGGAGACGGAGACAGTCTGCTCAATTGCCTTGACCGTCTGGCTGGCAGTAGGAGCTGCTGTTGCAGTTGACTGAGCGGTTGAGGTTGCGGAACCAACAGCGGACACTGTAGAAGAGGAGCTGCTGGCACCGTCTGCTTTGCACGAGTCGCCGGAAGTAATAACGTCTATGGATTCGTAGGAACCAGTCATATCTCCGTATTTGTACTCGCACGCAGGATTGTAGTTCGTGATTGCCACCGACTTGACGTACATCTTGAATGGCGCCTGGCTGTAGTCGGTCTTGCCTCCAGCCCACTCAACGGTGCCCTCGGAAGTGCTGTCGCCACCAGCCCAAGAGCCAAGCTTGAGCTGCATTGGGGTCTGAGGGTAGTTCTTGCCGTTCACGGTCAGTGCGGTCGAGTACGGGATCGTACGAACGACTGTCCCGTCAATGGAGTACTCAATTCGCTATAAAATTGTCAGAATATGGAAACCAAGATTCGAGTCTACCAGTCGAACGTACCTCGCTCGTCCAGTCGACGCCATAGGTGTGCCAGGTATCTTGTGGAGTGGAGACGGTGTGATAGACGACGCGGTCATATGATGTGGTATTTCCCTTGCCGTAGAAGTTGGACTGGACCTGAGTATTGTCGCCGCCGATGAACTCCCAGTCGATTTCATCCAGATCGGCAGACTCGAGCACAACACTCGAGACAATGCCAGTACCAGCACTCGCCTTCATGGTCACCTCAACTTTTCCGAAGAAGATGAAGAAGTCGGTGGCGATGGTGGGAGCTTGACCCGACTTCTCGATTGTGAAGACGGCGCCATCACTGCCATACTCGATAGTCGTTCCAGACGCTGCAGACCAGGAGGCATTACCACCAGATCCCTGCGTAAAATCGACCGAATATGCGGAGGTTGGTAGACCGACTTCAGATGGGCAGGTCTTCTCGGTCGGATTGCAGTCGGTGTAGGTCTGCGCCAGTGTTGTTGATGCCGTTGCCAGCAAAGCGATGCCGGTGGACAAAATGAAGTGCATCGTAGTGGATATCCTTGGAGTTCTTGAACGATGTGGTGATTTCTGTTCGAGGATGGGGTTTGCTTGATGTCTGAGGTTGGTAGGAAGTGGTTGATGAAGTAGCGACGTGGTTGCTGTGAGCGTGGAAGGGATGAACGAATGTCGATTTTGGATGGCGTCGCAAACAGACAAAGCACAGGCAACTTGCATGAATTGAGGAATGGAGCTGAAGTCCACGTCACAGTCCAGCCGAATACCGATTTGAGCACGTTCGCCACGCAAGCATCCTTTGTCCTTTTATAACTCGTGTAGAAAGCATCATTGTAACGCTAGCACGTGGCAGCCTGCGACTAAATCAGATGTCACGACGGCGGTCTACCCACTGTTCGCATGTCTCCAAGCTATGAGCTGCTATTCGCAGCTTCTGCGTCGCATTGCCATATACTAGCCGCTTCACATACTCCTGAGAGGAAGTGGTCTCGCGCTGATGAAACTGAGGTGGAGCACGCCGAAAGGACGCGTAACACCATAGAGACAAGCCAACCTCTCTATTGCACACACGGTGAATCCATCGAATCTTGGCCGTACGATGACCAAGACTGGGCAAGAGGAGGATCGTCTCTCGGCGTATGCGATTTGATTACTGCAAACGGAATGCAGCATCGTGAGACTTGTTCAGCCAGGGTCTTGCTGTCTCCTGTCGCAGGATGTCAGGAACGGAGAGCCCATTGCTAGTGAGGAGGCTTGCGAGTGGAGCGTCGCTCGGTGCTTCGAACAAGAGCATATTACGAGGTTACGTTGTCGAGGTCGTATGTCTTCTTTCATGAGGATGAGGTCGTACACTATTCTTATCATTGGCACTATGCCCAAAACGATGCCCCAGCCACACCGCAACCGAATCGCGCAGACTGACCTTGACGACCGCATCGCATCACGGCTGTCAACATGCCGTGTCTTCACTTTCTGACATGCGCCATGTTCTGCCCTACACATGTGCCGCGACGATGTCTCGAGGGCAAGATGTCGTGCGACCAGTGCCCCGCCGTGTAGCAGTAGTCAAAGAGGAGGTAAGAGCTGCCCTGCATGAGAAGCAGCAGCAGCACCAGTACACATCACTCATCATCCTATGCCACATGGAGCCCACTGCTTAGAAATCAGACAGGGCATTTCGACATATAGACCGAGCAACCCGCACGCAAGAGACTGATACGGAGGTAATCTGAGACATCACAAGCGGTACTATCGCAACATGTCTGGAATCAAGCTCATTTTCGGCGGCGCTGGCATCAATCCAGGTGCAACTGCTTTTGGGGACATAGCCACATTGAAAGAAGGATTCGAGAAGCTCAAGGCAGCAGGCGTCAAGAACCTCGATACCGCAAACCTCTATGGCCAGTCCGAGGCGATCCTTAGCGAGGCTGGTGCACCAGACCTCTTCACAATTGACACCAAGACTCGTGGAGGCTTCAATAAGGAAGGCGGAGGGAAGAAGGATGCTATCATCAAGGAAGCTCAGACCAGCAGGGACAAGCTAGGTTCTGTGGATATCTACTACATACACGCTCCGGACAACAACACATCACTGGACGAAACTCTTTCTGCCATTGATGAAGTGCACAAGACTGGCTTCTTCAAAAGGTTTGGACTAAGCAACTATCAAGCTGCAGATGTCGAAAAGGTGTACAATCATTGCAAGGAGAAGGGCTACGTCTTGCCATCAGTGTACCAGGGCAACTACAGCGCAGTAGCAAGAAAGCAAGAAGAAGTGCTATTCCCAACCTTACGCAAGCTTGGCATGTCTTTCTACGCGTATTCTCCACTTGCAGGTGGATTCTTGACCAAGACCCGTGCCGACATTGAGCAGGGCGCAGGACGATTCAACAAGGAAGCACTTGGTGGGCTGTACCTCATGGTGAGTCAGGCAGCTTCACAATTGCTCTCCCCTTTTCGATGTCTCACCGAGCTGGAGCGACAATGAGCCTAGGGACAACCCCTGTTTCGAAGATGAATGATTGTCTACTACTCGTTGCCTCCTATTTCTGCCGATCAGAGCTGACGTGAAGCTATATAGTATACCAAGCCATCGTATCTCGAAGCTCTCGACCAATGGGCAGCGATCGCAAAAGATGAGAACACGACTCCAGCAAGTCTGGCATATAGATGGGTCCGATACAACTCGCCGTTGAAGTCCGAGCATGGCGACGCTTTAATCATCGGAGCGTCTAGCTTGAAGCAGCTCGATAATACCCTAGCCTTCATTGACGAAGGTCCTCTCAGCGATAGTGCAGTGAAGGTCAGTACTACATCCTTTCTTTCAAGCTTCGGCTTCCGAGGCGACAATCGCAGAAAACAGCCTTGTTGCACCGAGTATGCGTTTCCAGAGATATTTGCTGACCTTCGACTTCTCACCCGCAGAGGATCGACCAAGTCTGGGAGACGATCAAACACGATGCGCCACTCGACAACTTCCACCAATAGCATCGAGCCGTCAATTGCAAGAAAGTGGATGAATTCAAAAGTAGCCGAGCCACGCTCAGCCTGACCAAAAGAGTCATTCGATGCACATTGAAGTATATATCTCGCGATGAAGTGGGTATCTCATAAGCAATCGTAATATTACAGGCTTCTTCATCCAACACTCAGTCTTCTTCTCGATAGTCTTCCAAGAACTGCAGTCTGGCAGCGCATGCCGGCCAGCCGTGCTTCGCCTCGAGCCGTCTCAGGGCGCGAGCATTGCCACCCTCCACTTGTTCATCCTCCTCGTGGGTCCATACACCAGGGACATCATCTGGAATGCCTTTGCCGCCCTTTATATGTATCAACACGAGCTCCGCCAGGTCAAGACTCATACTCGTGCATTTCAGAGCCTGAATGATGAGGCTTTCATCGTGCCCTCTGACCTTCATGGTAGCCATCCACGACTCAAGCTGCACAGCTTCTTCTTGAGAATTGATATCCGGAGGCGGAGTCGGCGACTGTCTTCGTGTTGACTTCCTTGAAGACTGGCGTTCGATGCTCTCGATAGGCTGCAGGAAATCATGGTCGTCCCCATTCTCATGCTCGTCTCCATATTGTTCATAGTCGGCTTCATCATCGTTGTCTTCGTCAGAATCTGGTGGCAGGGGCATGAATAGATCTGGCTGCTGTGTTTCGGCGCCGTATATGTCTTGTGTCTCTAGTACTCTGCCAGTCGGCGCCTGATCCGCAATGTCCAGTGCATCATCACCATGTTCCGAATTGTTAAGAGGGGAACTGGGAGGCGAAGCGGAGGATATCTCAATCACATCTGCAGCTGTTTGGTATCTGTTATACCTGTTCTGGTCTTCATACCGTTGTGGTTCAGGCGAGCCTTCTGCCATGAGCAATTGGCTATTGCGGTCCGAGCTGGGACCAAAGCCCAGTTCGTTGTCAGGTATGGCGACAGACAGGTCAATGTCGTGGTCAGACAAGTCTTCGTTATCATCGTGGTACGCCGGGACCTTGAAGTTTGAGGCGTCACTGTGACTATTGGGATGTGCCTGCGACTGGCTTGAAGGGTCGGCGTTCTGCTTGCCTTTTCCAGCGGACCACGGACTGCGAGAGTGCTCATTTAGTGTCTTGTTCGTTAGCGTCACGCCCTTTACTGGACTGGGCTGCTGGGGTGACGACGGCCAATCCATATTCTGCCGTATGGTTTCATCAAGTTCACCTTGTGAGATGTGGTCCAGAACCTCAGTGTTGTCATGCTCATCGACTTGAGAGTCCTGAGACTCGGAGGTGCTAGGAGATGCAGCTGGTGGATCTGGGAGTACTGTATGCAACCCGCCTGCATTGAGACTTTGCAGGTACTCCAGGAGCTCAGTTTGGTCGTTGGCGGGATCGTCCTCAGCCAGATCTATACCTCGTCGGACGGGTGGTCTGTGTTGAGCTTCTTGCGCGGCAAGGTTGGCTTCGGTTAGAGCAGTGCCGTCTGGGTGCTGCGAGTCGCTATCATCTTGGTAATCGTCCTCACTGACAGACGCGCTGTCGGGCGTTTTGTCTCGTTCTGCTAGGGGACTTTGCGGTTTCCGCGACTCTGCCAGCTCATGCGATTGTGAAGTAGCTGTTGTGTGTTTGCGTGGAGTGGTAGGGGCAGACTGGTAGACTTCATCGTCTTCACTCAACTCTTGATCAACAACTTCGTCCTCGGTGGCCGCAATGACTTCATCCCGGATCTGCTCGTTTGCCGCTCGATTGGCATCGGAGGTCGGAATGTCAGATATCTGAGTGGGCTCTGAAGTCGCTGCATTTGGATCACTTATTTCGCTGTTCTCTGCGCCGTTGGTAGAGTGTTTGACTGTCGAGTGATGTATCGAGACAGGATCCCCATGTGAGGTAGCTCTGACGGGCTCGTTGCGAACAGCTGCAACGTCGACGTCCTCTATTTGATGGTTGAGACGCGATTGCAATTGCGCATATTCAGGGCCATGGTCGCCACTGCTACTGGCTCGCCTCTTACGTTTTCGTGGGTCGCGCTCTTGAAGCTTTCGATCAGTACACTGCTTCATGTAGGTAGGTCGAACCCTTGCCGAATAGAATTGTGCCCACTCACCCGCCGAACGATGGGGGAAAGCTTGAGAGTAAGCAGTCCAGGCTTCATCGTGCCTCTCTCGTGTAATCGTCTCGATGTCTCGTGCTTCTTTCATGAGCCGCTTCATATCTTTGTCGTCTTGATCACGCGGATCTTGCTCAAGACCATCAGCTTCCTCAAGATCATCAACTTCCTCGAGATCATCGTTCTCCCCGGGCTCGACATTCTCCTCCACGTTTTCAACGTATTCGAGTATCTGCTCTGGAAATTCCTCGATCCTCCTTCGCTTGACAGGAGGTGTGCGTATTCCATCAGACACATGCTCCTCGTCTGGTGCCAATGGAGGGCTGGGTGGAGGATTTGCCGGTACAGTCAGTTCTACTCCGGCAGGAGGGCGGTCCATGAGCTTCTTGACATAGCGATCGCGCCAGGCCTGATGCGTATGGCGAGGATTCTGCTGTTCCAGGAGCTTATAGATCTCATTGCCCTTGACTTTTGCACCTTCTATTGATCCTGCCCTTTGTATGAACTTCTGCACCCACTGCCATAGCTCCCTGTCATCTTCCGGTGTGAATTGTGTGCGTGTGCCCTTGGCTGGGATGCCCGAAGCAACTTCGCGAACAGTGCCTGCTCGTGGACCAGCAGGGTGGTCCTCGGGATCTGGCAATGCGCCATCTTTGATCGCAGTCGTGATCAGTTCGTAGGAGTAGCTGCCTTTGGCTGCATCTCGTTTTGCGTGATCGTCAATAATGTAGTCGGCCTGCTTCTCGATGCGAACTACGCTTCCACCATTGGCCTCGATATCGGCGATCAGGTGGCTACGCGTCGGTGTCCTCCGTGTGAGGAAGAAGCTGAGGCCATTGAACAGTGAGCCCATTGCTGATCGTTGGTGTGCTGTGCTGGACGCATTGGTCACGATCATAGGCGGCATCTTCGGCCATGCTATGCGTGTTGTGTTGTGTTGTGTTGTGAGTGCTGGTTGTAAAGTGCTGAGCTGATCGAGATGAAGTTGGAGAAGACGCGATCTGGTGGCTTGGTGGGGGAAAGACGAGACGAGCCCTTGGAGACACGAAAGCGACGCCACAGGCAGCAACACTCTACTCTTCACTTCCTCTTCCCAACCATCAATCAAGTACTGTATGCGATGACATCGGCGACAACGACATGGGCGTGCTACGGAATATCTTTATCGGCATTGTGGTTTTGTCCTTCTTGACATTTGTGGCACTCTTTGGTCAATTACCAGCACTGAGAAGGACACCCATTGGATGGCTTCGGCGAATGCTCTGCGTTCACACGCCAAACGTTCTAAAGACAGTCGACAATGCTACAACCGGTGGAGCAATAACGCGCAAGGGTACAAGATTGGGTACCTACCTGGTCTATGAACAGAACCCCGTGGTGTTGGTACGAACACCCCAGTCCAGCACTTCACCAACCACGTCCACAATACTATCAGCATCGGCATCGCTAAAGGTAAGGCTAGATCTTATTCCTCTTCCTACTCTCGGGCTCCATCGTCCTATTTTTGTGGAACACAGTACATCGACTACCTTCGACAGTACTCGCTCCAGTTCCCTTACTGGTTGTTCTGCCTTTTATTTTCACCTACCTCACTGTCACATGCAAATCGCACTACATCATCCCAGCAAACCACAGACAACGAATGCGCGACTATCCCTACGACCACATCTTATTCCAACCAGATCAGACGTGCAAGACCTGTAACCTCATCAAGCCAGCAAGATCAAAACATTGCAGCTTCTGTGGTCATTGCGTGGCCAAATGCGACCACCACTGTCCATGGGTGAATAATTGTCTCGGACGTGGAAATTACCACTACTTCCTCATCCTCCTTCTCTCCATCGGCATGGTGCAAATATATGGCAGCTATCTCAGCTGGTATATCCTCAGCCCACGCTGGACGATCGATCATACAACCCCGGTATTCAGCTGGGCACGCATGGAAACCATTGGAGATGCGATCGTAGTCGCTATCAATTATGGCGGCTTGTCTGTTGCAGGCGTTGGAATGCTTGCTGTTTCTACAGCCGCCTTACCGCTTGGTCTACTGGCCTATCATCTGTACCTCATATGGGCAGGCATGACCACGAATGAGTCGCAGAAGTGGTCAGACTACAAAGAAGACATGGCTGATGGCTATGTGTTCCAAGCAAGGAAGCAGGATCTCAGAGCTCATAATCGAGCGAGGCAACAGGAAGGAGCTCAGCCGAATGGCTCTCTTCGAAATCCTGCTTTGGAGGATTATTACGACGAACGAAGCAATTCAGGTATTACGTTCAGCGACAGTGATATGGTCTTGGTCCGTACCAATGATGGGAAGCCGCCTCGAGGGCAGGAGGCTCTATGGACTCGCGTTTGGGATCTAAGCAGTATCGATAACATATATGATCGAGGAGGCACACAGAACTTCCTGGATGTATTGCGTGGACGCTGAGGCTGACGAAATCGTGTCGAGAGCCGATACAGACATTGTCCGTTCGAGTACTACTCTACATATCTACATATCCTCATTCGTATCATTAGGACCCAGACCTTCCAGCCCTTGAGCGCCCATGGCGGCTATAGCAATATGCAATGGCAAGACGCTTCCATTTTCGGTCTTCAGACTCCTCGCGTGGGTCAACGTGATTAAACCACGATACATCCTCAGCACATCGCGCAATGTCAGCTCGGCCTGCTTGACACTACCTTCATCCACTCCGCCTTGCGTCTTGACCTGTATAGTCCAGTGTACATTGATCCCCAAAGATGGCAGCTTGTCCGCCGTATCGACTTGCTCGGTATCACTCAAGGCGGCACGACCTCTTTGAAATAAGATACCATGTGCCATGCTGTTATTGCTCGCATTTTCGCCCATCTTTGTACTCAAGAGTACACCCCATGTCTCGTTCGTCATGTCTACGAGCTGCGCATCTGACTCGCCGAAACCATCTGCAGGAAGGGATGTAGCCGTCTCACTCGCCGCAGGCGTAGGCGGTGCATTTCCCACATGGCCAGAGACGTCTGGAGACGAAGTTAATGTGGCTCCTTGAGGCGTCGATGCGGGTGTAAGGACTCCCATCTCGGTGGCACCATAACACGGTGGCTCACTTGCTGTAGATGGAGGGTGCAATTGCAGGAATGATTCAGTCTGCGTGGACAGCATTGTCACGCAAACAGGCTGAGGTCGAGGCTTGGCTGCGAGCGAGCGCCAGCATTGCACGGCCGAGGCATCCAGATCTGCTTCCTGCGCGACAATGAAGACGCGCCAGAGTACTTGGCGTGCAGCTAGTATAGTCCTCGTATACTCCCAGACATCACTAGCTACTTCTGCGAATGTTCGGCCTGCCAGGCAGAAGGAGGAGCTTGACTGATGTTTGCCTGTGCTGTCAATCCAAGAAGCTGTTAGCCACAGGCCATCCGGACTACGTGCGTAAGCTAAGTGGAGAATCGAGCCTTCAAATAGTAGATCTCCTGGTGCCTCTGATGTCAATTGGAAGCCAAGGCGTTTTGGCGCAGTGCTGGCGAGTTCTACTGCGGGAGCTGCAAGGTTGGGTAGAGGGGCGGATACATCAAACAGCTGCAATGCAGATGTCGGAGGGCATCGATCGTAGATCTCTCGGGCCAATATGGACATCTTTGTGGCGTTCAGTGGGACGAAAGCATCATATGAAGCTACCATGTTCATAGGCAGTATCTGCAGGAAGATGTCGCTGCTGCCTTGTTCGAGTTGTGTCTTAGGATTGCTGTCGCGATACGCCAGGAACAATATCCAGAAGCATGCGCAGAGATGCTGGCGAGCCTCACGTCCTGTGAATGGGTTAAGGATGTAGATGACGATGGCTCGATCTTCATCTTCGGTGATGCCAGAAAGAGCTTTGCCAAGATCCGAGCATGTGGTGGCATATGCTCTCAATACAGACTCGAGCGATGCTTCTTCGCTGAGCTCTACAGGGGCAAGACCATCCTTGAAATTGTCCTGCTCCAGCTCACTGACATCGCGCAGATGGACGTGTGTGCCAAGCTTACAGTTTTCGTACGCCGTGCCTATGTCACGAAGAAAGTGATCCACCAAGTGCTGTAAGTCCTCGTTGAAAGGAAACACGCAGAACGCTCGCAAGTTCTTGGTGCCAGCGGCTGGACCGAGGCCCAGTGGTTCCCAGAATGATATGCACGCAGGTAGCATCTCCCAAGTGTCGGTGCCTCGCTGTAGCTTCAGATATGGCGATGGGAGAGGGAAAATGTCGGGTCCTGTCTGTGTGGCATCGAGTCGCTGCGGCGGTCGTGGCTGCCCTTGTGGAAGCTTGCCTGAATTCGGCAACTGTCTCAACTGGGCATCCCTCGCCAGGGCTAGGTCAGCCAAATCACAAGTGAGTGCGTCTGGCAACGTCGATCGAACAGCTCTTGATAGCCAATCGCGTATGTACCTTGAGAAGATGAGAGATGAGCCTTCGTCGCCATCGTTGTCGTAGCATTGAATGATGGCTGAAAAGTGCTGCATCGCAGTCGCCGATTGTTCACTGACAATTTGTGCAACGCAGACAAGATCGGACCTGATGATGTTGTATGCACTCTCGATAGGTGGCAACGGACCAGTCAAAGTCTCCAGAGCCTCATTATGATCAGTTGCCTCGGGTAACACTGAATCCTGGCCAGTCTTTTGCGTCTTCAGTTTAGCGTATAGGTCGGTGTTCACGTTGGTGGATGTGTAGTGTACCAGCAGCTCCATGAGCACGCCAGAAGAAGCGGCGTTCACCATGTTGTCGTTCTCATCTTCCCCCGGCCATGCGGACGTAGGCGGGCCAGAGCCTGCATGTTCGACAAGTTCGTCTACATGACGCTTTCGTTTTCGACCCTCCCATGGCAGTAGGGGTGGAAGGTCCATATCTGCGTTATCGTGGGCGGCAGGCATGTGGAAGTCTTCTGAACTGTCACTGCTAGTGTCGGCATCCGAGTCATCGTCAACCTCTACCGTACGGGATGTTTTGCGACTAGTAGGCAAACCAATGCCCACACCATCACTGGTCACATTGACCTGTGCAGCGTGCTGTGGCTTAGGTACAGAATAATGCGTAGTAGCACCGAAACTGTCACGGAAAGTGATCGGGGTGAAACTGCTACTCCTGCGCTCGATGCGATTGCCGTGCTGGGATTGCGAGTGGCTTGCTGGCACTGGGGGCGGAAGCAGTCGCTCACGAATGCCAAATGGACTCAGAGGTCTTCTGGGTGGTGGTATCTGGGGCTCGACTGGAGGACCTGGGCTGCTGGTAGACTCCTGGAGCCCATCGTCATTAGTGGCGATGGGTACTGCATCGAGGGGACCTCTTCGTGGCGATGAATCTGTTGTGACATCGGGAGGCGCATCGTGGCTTACATAGTCGCCGGATGCGATATTCGGTGTTACGACCACCCCCTCCATGCCCTCGTAAGTGCCTGAATCCAGCATACCACTATCTTCGACGGGCGCAGGTTCGACGAATCCATCATCAGGCTCGTCAAAGAAATCGAATTCAGCGTCGTCTATCTCGGCATCTCCGAAGGCCACACCGCCAACGTCGCCGAAGAGATCCTCTTGAGCTAGCTCATGATTACCGTCTTCGTTCGGCTGAGCATGCGGCACAGCACCTTTTGCTTGCAAGGTACCACTTGGTGCGTGAGCCTCTATGACCGAGCTACTCACTTCTGGCTGCGTAGCCATCGGCGTGGCGACACTAATCTGTGCACTAGCCAGACCGGGTGCGAAACCGTCAGGCGGTGTAGGGTAGATACCAGCCATTGCAGACTGATGGTCAGCACTCCGTTGTGCAAATGGAGAAGAAGTGCTCATATCCATGTCCTCGAACGCAGTCGCGCTTGATGCTACTACTGTAGAAGCTGCTCGATCTGCAGCGCTCAAGTTCTTAGGCTCAACCATGGTGGTGGTCTCTGCTGCACGCTGTCGGTCGGCTGCGCCCTTATACCATTCCTCGGTCATAGCTAGAGGATTGCGAAATATGGCGCCTTCCTCAGTGCTGATGAACCACCGTCTCCAATCGTAGTCTTCCGCAAATGTGTCAATGGGCCTTGGCTGACGATCTCCTGCAGTCAGACAAAGGTGCAATGGCCAATAGCAAGCGCTCTCCGTGTCGTCCAGGAGCTCCACCGTCACCCACTCGGTATCATCTGGCAGAGTGAGTGCATGGGCGTGGAGAGCCAATGCGATATTCGTTTTCCAGGCCTCGTCTGGCAACAAGGTCTTCTGAGAGTTGGCTGACAGGACCCGGGCTGATTTGCCAAATGGTGCTAGCATCAGTTCCTGATCTAGATCGTATCGATTGAAGTTCACAGGTCCGCAATCGGTGGGCATGACATCGGATACAAGATACAGACCGTCTGCAGCCGTAAGCTTCGTGCGTAGACTGATAACAATGCTGTCTGTATGCTCGGTTTCGACGTCACCAGCACTACTGTACAGCCACGTCCACGGACCGATATGCAGCACTCCCGGGTCTTTGGCCATGTTGTACGCAAGGGCCAGTTCAATGGCAGACATGAAAACGTCTCTGAGGGACTTCATCATCTCACCAGCTGGTGTCGCGATCGACCCTTCTTCCAGCTGATCAAAGTGGGTCGCAAGTGTGCCTCGAGCTTCGCTATCCTCACTACCGATGTCTCCGAAGACGTACAAGTATGTACCAACAGCAGCACACAGCACGTTCGCAGCTCGCAAGCACGCAATGGTTGTCTGCAGACGCGACCAGCCCTCGATTATGAGCGAGACATGTTCGTCTCGTGGTTTGTATAGTACATAGCGGACCTGACCGACGTTCTCGACGGCGTATACGTTGGTGGTGCATGTTTTCAAGAAGTCCATGCTCGTTGTATATGTTGTATGTGTATGTGTCCGCGACGCGGTCTGGACGGAAGAGGGCACATGGAGATGGAGATGGTTCTTGTGTCGGGATATTGCTGTCGAGATAAATGCCCCGGAATGGTAGTGGCGCGAGCATCGAGCGTACTTCGTCTCTCTGTGGAGTTTGAGCCTCGTGAGGCTATGGGGATCGTAGGTGAGAAGGATAGTCTGTATGCTAGATGTCGATGTTCGAGCTGTACTGTAGTTCGAGAACGCACGGACAGAGGCCCTCCACTGTGCCGGATGACGCTAGCGAAGTCGATCTTCAAAAAAGTTCAAGTCCAGCCTCCATTTCTGTCTCGAGACACGCAGAGTATGACCATGTCAAGATGAAGCTCACCAACAGCGGCTCGGTGCCCGTGTACACCATCGCAGGCGCATCTACCGCGCGACCCTTACCAGAATGGCTGGCTCGCAAGAGGAAGCGCAGTCTGAAGCGCGACGCCGAGTATGCCAGCCGAGTGGAGCTGTTGCAGGACTTCGAGTTCGAAG
Organism: Sphaerulina vaccinii; assembly: GCA_022570795.1. Lineage (NCBI taxonomy): Eukaryota > Fungi > Ascomycota > Dothideomycetes > Mycosphaerellales > Mycosphaerellaceae > Sphaerulina > Sphaerulina vaccinii. The sequence goes on from JAKUDP010000014.1 coordinate 1,182,313, forward strand.
AGGCCTCCCAGTGCGTGCGCGTTAGCGACGACGGCGAGTGGGTGATGAGCACTGGAACTTACAAGCCTCAGATACACACCCACTATCTGCCACATCTCTCGCTCTCTTTTGCGCGCCACACCAATACTGTGAACGAGACCTTTGTGCTGCTCTCACAGGACTACAGCAAGTCGCTACACCTACAGACTGATCGCTTTCTCGAATTCCACACACCCGGTGGAGTGCACTACACGACACGGATACCGCGCTACGGACGAGATCTGAAATACAACACACGCAATGCGGAGGCTTTGGTGCCAGCGGTGGGAGTCAACGCTGAAGGCAACGGAGAAGTCTTTCGGCTCAATTTGGAGCTGGGACGCTTCATGAAGGGCTATGAAGTCGATGTAGGAGGCGATGATATGGACACATTTGGAGGCGGTGCGCTTCAAGGAGGCGTGAATACTGGCTCGGTGAACTGCGCCGCCATAGCAGATGACAGCCACGGTCTGCTCGCCTTTGGCACTTCGATCGGGACCGTTGAGTTCTGGGACGCACGTTCTAGAAATCGCGTCAGTGTGCTCGGATCGCCTAGACAAGCGTATGATGCTGATCTCGACTCGAGGCCTGAGATCACCGCGCTCTCATTTCATCGCTCAGGCTTGAACTTGGCGACTGGTAACAGCAATGGCATTGTGCGCACATACGATCTGCGATCACCCGTGCCTCTTCTGGAGAAGCATCAGGGTTACGACAACCCCATCCGAACACTGCAGTATATCGAGTCTCCACTGGCTTCTGGGAAGATACTCAGTGCTGATCGAAAAGGTATCAAGTTATGGGATGCAATGTCGGGAGAATACTGGACAGGAATCGAGCCCGCAGTCGACCTAAACCACGTCGAATTCGTGCCTTCTAGTGGCATGCTCCTGACTGCGAACGAGGGACGACAGCAGCATGCATTCTTCATACCACAGCTAGGGCCGGCCCCTAAGTGGTGTGCCTTCTTGGACAACCTCGTAGAAGAAATGGCCGAGGATTCCGAGGACCCCCACGCATTCAAATCATCTGGCGCTGGCGCTGGAGAAGTGTACGATAATTACAAGTTCGTTGACATGAAGCAACTCCGAGAGCTCAGCCTGGACCACTTGATCGGAACGACAAACCTGCTAAGGCCATATATGCATGGTTACTTCGTTGGACAGAAACTGTATGAAGAAGCACGACAACTCACAAATCCAGATCTGGCAGAGCAGCAAAGGCAGAAGAGCATTCAAGAAAAGATCGACAAGGAGCGCGAGAGTCGCATACGCGGCTCCAAGAAGGTTGCTGTCAAGGTCAACCGGAAGTTCGCAGAGACTTTGGTTGCAAAGGAAGAAGCCAACGAACGAAGAAAAGCGCAGCGTGTACTACGACAAGGTGGCGATGAGCCCGTGGCCAAAGCACCAGAAGATACCAAGCCCTTATTGGATCCTCGATTCGGCAAGATGTTTGAGAACGAGGACTTCGAAATTGACGAGACCAGTCGCGAGTTCCAGATGCATAACCCATCGACTGTGGTGACAGCAACAGCAAAGCCTCGTGGCTTGACAGCCGTTGAAGAGGAAGCACTGGACGATTCGAGGCATCATAGCAGTGATGACGATGACGAAGCAGAGGAAGATGAAGAAGAAGTGGCAGCGCGAACACGACAACGCCAAAGGCAACCCGACGAAATGCAAGATTCGAAGGGCAGAATTGGATCTACATCGTACAAGAAATCTGGTCATCAGCGGAAAGATGGTCCAACAATGCGAGTCTCTTCGTCAACATCGAGAGTACGAAAACCACAGCGCGACAAGTCATTCGGTGATATGGCTTCTTCACTACCGTCTCGCCAACGACAGCGTGGTTCTGCTGCGGATGGCGATAAACCATTTGGTGAGAAGCAAATCACTTTTGCGCCTAATTTTTCGAAGCAGAAGAAGCATTCTCAGAGGAGAGAAGGCGAAGACAATGGTAGGGCTGTGGGCAGAGGCAAGGAGAGGAGAAGTGCCAGCGGTAATGTGTTCAGGAAATTGTAGTACAATAACGACCGATATCCTGATCGATTCTTTGATCCATCCATCTATCATGTTTCTCGTTTGGTATCAAAGTTACAAAGTCTCCACCAACGCCTACGCTAAAATTCAATTCCGAAGCCAGAGAGCCTGCTGCACTAGCGTTACTCTTCGCTCGAATGCTGATCAGACCTCCAGTGCTCACTCAATGAAGCAGCCAAGTCCACTGAAGGCCTCACACAGAGCCCGATCTGTGAATACAGACACCTCATAGCCACCCGGGCCATGTTTGCCGTCATTGGCAGTACTCTGCAACACATCCCACACGTAACCCTCCTGCGTGGCATGGTACTTCTTCACTCCAAAGTTGTAGCCGCCGAAAGGATCAATAGGCGCTTCAGGTTCAGCCTTGACCTTTGCTTTGAGCCCTTTGATGACAAGACCACCATTGCCGCCATTACTGCCACTACCAGCAGCCTTTGATGACACTTCCGATACAGCCTGAAGATGTTGCTGTCTCGCAGCAGCATCCTGTCGATTCAATCTCTTCTTCAGCGTAGCACCTTTCTCCGCCTCTCCTTGTGCAACAACCATATCCGCATCCTGTCCATTCTCTAATCTCCTCAACACATCTCTCTTATTCGCCATGGCTTCCCTCTTCTCATCAGCTTCTTCCCTCCTCGCAGCTTCTCGTCTCATTTTCGCGTTTTCCCTCTCAGCCTTTTGCAGCTTCGAATAAGACATACTTTCTTGCTGTGCCAAAGAAGCATTCTCCGCGATATCCTGTTGATAAGCAGCTTCGTGTGCTCGTAAACGTCTCTCGGTCTCCTCCTCGTCGATGCGATTGACCAGATTAAACGTGATATCTTCCACTTCATTCAGATAGTCATTATAAGCTCTCAAATCCTCGAATTCGTCTTCCCTTCTGTTAAACACTGCTGCGACTTTTCGGCGAATGTCCACTTCTCGTTCTACTGCGATATCCTCGAAAGTCTGTTGGCGGAAACGATTTTTTCGAAGTGTTTCGCGACATTTGGGTATGGGACATGGTTGAGGACCGTGGGAGAAGAGGCGGTCCACGCAGGACTCGCACATTTTGTGGTAACATGCTGGGTTGACGAGGAAGCGTAGAGAGGCGTTCAGGTAGCGACTGCTTTTGCATACGGGGCAGATCTCGTCTGAGTCTGATTTTCCTGCCACTGCTGGCGAGGGTTTTTGAGTGTGCGCCAGCCGCGACATGTTGTTGTTGTCGTTGTGAGAGGAGGGAGTGGCAAGGATTATATGGAAATCCTTAGTCATCCGTGACGATGTAAGTTAGTAAAGAATCTTGACTTCGACATTAATCTATCCATCGCCGCACGCCATCCACCACGGAATTTCTAGCCATCGTCCACGTTCTAGCCATCTCTCCGATCCACCGCGCTCTCTCCATCACATTCGCCACCGAACGAGCACACATCGACACTTTGCGCCATGGCCGAGAAAGGACATGGCCTCGATCACTCGAGAGATCCGTGTCCATGGGTCGCCCTTTCTGATTTCGGAGGCGCATTCTGTATGGGAGTACGTTTGACAAGAGAGGCAGATGAAGTCGAGGACATCTCACTAACCTACGCGACAGGCGATAGGAGGAGCAGTATGGCATGGCGTGAAAGGTTTTAGAAACAGTCCATATGGAGAGCGACGGATAGGAGGTACGATAACAACATAAGTATCAACAGCAGCAGTGAGTTGACTTGTTCCACAGCAATAACAGCAATCAAAGCCCGCGCACCAGTCCTAGGAGGAAACTTTGGCGTCTGGGGTGGCATGTTCAGCACATTCGACTGCGCAGTAAAAGGCGTCCGTAAAAAGGAAGACCCATGGAACGCCATCATCGCCGGATTCTTCACAGGAGGTGCATTAGCAGTAAGAGGAGGTCCTCGAGCGATACGAAACGGTGCAATCGGATGTGCGATTCTACTGGCAGTCATTGAAGGGGTGGGAATTGGTTTCCAAAGAATGATGGCGGAGAACACGAAACTTGAACTTCCTCCTCCACCGCCCAGCAGTGGGAGTGAAGGGAGATTGGCACCGGCTTGACTACCCAGATTGGCTGTTTCTGCGCTTACGATGGCTGAGATGGGGCTGATTTGCGCTTGATCTACACTCGACGATAGAGGCTGAGTTTGATATGCGAAGGTATGATCCTGAGCACGCAGAAGTTCGCGGCACAAGTGGATGCATAGCATGGCGTTCGGCAGAAGTGATTACGAGAAGGAATTGACGTAGATGCGGTGCGATGCGACACAACGGGATCTGATGGACTCGATCTTCACTCCCAGCTATAGACGAGAACGTGGAACTGGCCATGAGACTATCGATACTCGTGGCCACCACGTTCGGCAGCTTTGTAACATTACCATGTACATACTGGACAACATACCAAGAGCAAGCTCATGAAGAACATCTCAGCTGTCACTGCAGTATGATTCTGGTCATGCTTGAATCGGCTGTGAAGCCACGGTATCTACTGCTGCTGTCCTGCAGCATTCTATGGAACCGATGATAAATAACCATCTCAGAAGATAGTTCAGATTCCTCCTCCCTTGATCCGCGCAGCTCTAAATCTGCTGACTTTCTTCAGCTTCCCATCTCGCTCTTCCATCAGCTCGCCTTGTTCATCCTCATCATCCTCGTTCATATCTGCTTTGAATCCGCCTTGCTGTCGAATCATGTCATTTCGTCGTCGATAGTATTCTTCGGCGAGTTCACGTCTCTGCAGAATTGGATCGCTTCCATCAGCAGATGGTGCGATTGCATCTTGAGCGTGAGAGGGGCGCTCGACTAGTTCGTCAGATATGATCTGCCCTGGTGGACCTTCAGGGGTAGTCATTTCTGCTGGATTCGCCGCTTGTTTGCCCTTAGCGCCTGCAAAAGGTGTCGTAGACGCTTGCGATGACTTGAAGCGAGATGTCTTCGTTGCTGGAGTCGATGCTACAGGCACTGACGACGAGCTACCAGCTTCACCTGCGCGCTCCAAAATCATGTCCGCTAGAGGTGTTTCGTTCTCGGCACGTAGCATGTCAGCAACTTTTGACGTAACATCCTGTTCTTGTGCAAAAGTCGGCGTATCAGCGAAGCTCACACGCTTCTTCACGTTGCGATCTGTGTCCTTGGCGGTAGCTGACGAGGCAGCTGATGGCATATGGTCGTCCTGGACCACGAGTCTGTGAACATGCTCTGCATCGAGGTCCGCGTCTTCTGCTACGTCCTCGATAGCAGGCGATGGTCCAAGGTTACCGATGAGTCTCTGCTGTAACTGCTGCATCTCCTTGTGATAATCGTCACTGATGACTTTGCGAGTACTACGGCCGAACTCATCCTCGCTCTCTCTGTCGGAGTCTGAAAAGCCACTGGTATATGGTGTGTCTTCCTCGGGATATTCTGACGAGGTAGGTTCTGATGTCGAGCCATTCTCATCAAGGTCCTGATCTTCATCGTCCAAATCGTAGTCGTCCTCGTCCAGATCCATTTGCGCCACTACATGTCCGACTTCGTTCAAATGATATTCGAGCATTTCTCGACGGATTGCAGCCTCCTCTTCTGACTCGTTCTCTGGCAGTACGAAATGCGTTTCTGTAAGCTCGTCGTTGGAATCAATCTCGCCAACTCTCTCGCCTGGTTTGAACATAAAACTGCGGAGCTTCTTCTGCATGTCTTCTTTGGAGTTCTTGCTGCTGGACTCGGGTGTTCCAGCACTGATACTGGGCGCATCCACCTTTACGGGTTCAGCAGGTATCTCCTGTACTTGAGGCGCAAATGAGACAGATCTGGGATCCGGGGGAGGAGCTGCTGGCATAACCGCTACCTTATCGTTGAAGGATACAGATCGCTTTCCGTCTTCCTGCTCCGTCCGTTCTGGTGCTGGCGGAGGCTTCGTGTCAGCTGTGAAGGAGACGGACTTCTTGCGGATCGCTGGAGGACCTGATGCTGTGTCATCCTCACTCTCGGAGCGACGTCGTGGAGATATTTCGCCATACGACGTTCTTGTCACCAGAGCTGATGGTGGAAGAGAAGACGCCCCCGGCTTGGTGTTGTTATCGTCGCTAGGTTCATCGACGGCTTCCTCGATATCGGTGGTGGTTGAGTCCAAGTCTTTATCGGTCAATCCGGCTTTCCGCAGACTTTCTACCAGCTTACTCGTTGCAGCTTCGGGCTGCACGACGCTACTCGATAGAACATTGTCATCATCGTCCAATTCCTCGTGAATCTCGGTGAGTGGCAAATTTTCTTTTCCATGATCCCTGTTTGCGAAGGCAAAGTCCAGCTCTTCAAGTTTTGCTTCTGCATCCCAGAACTGCCTCTGTAAGGTTTCTATGTTCTTCTGAACATATTCCTGCCGTTTTGCAATAAGATCAAGTACTTGTGCTGGCGAACGCGGAGACTTCGGAAGGCCTGCGAGTTCCTGAACCTCTTTCTCGTTCACGATGTCGCCAGCATACGTCCTGCTAACGTTCTTGAGATCTACATCATCTCCGGCCGCCTGGATTTCCTCTGTCAAACCTTCGTACTCTGCTGTGAGCGTTTGAAAGTGCTTCAGGCTGGCTTTCAGCTTAGTGAGGTTTTCCTCGAGCAATAGACGCTGTCGCTCAACTTCGAGAAGGTCCATGTTGAGCTGCGTATCCGAGTTCCGCGAAATGTCATGGAAAAGATGCAAGTGAAGTCGAGAAGAGAAGGTTCTGGGGGTGAACGGAAGCGAAGCTTGGTTGCATGTGGTTGGTTTGCTGCGTCACAGGAAAGACAGGCACAAAATCGGGTAAAAGTTCTACGCACTAGTAAGGCATCAACTTACTTTCACACAAATCATCCAGGTTCTCTGTGCTCGATTGAATGAAACTGATAGCCCGAATCCGCTCCGAGTAGCTCAGACAGTACCGGATGAGAGAGAAGGTTATACGATTTGTGCCCATGCACTAACAGCTTTTGTTTATACTGTCTATAGTGCCTGGCGATGAAGTCCTGCTGAGCCTTGATCTAAGATGCAATATGCATGCACATCTATGCGACCAACACTCCCTATTCCATAGTCCAACTACTGCAGCAGAGGATCGCGGAAATGCTTCTGCATGTTTCCTCTCCTGTCATTGCCCCATTGGTACCGGGCCTGCGCTCGCTGAGCACGTTTAGCGTCACGCTTCTCTATTGCCCGCACTTCACGCTTCTTCGCCTCACTGACTCCAATCATGCCAGTGCCGCCATTTGCACGAGTAGCCACCTGCCTGCCGCGTCGGTCGTCTCCACCATCGGTCTCAGTATCAGCATCCTCATCGTCAGCATCTGAGTCGTGCCTTCCATCGGCGATCATGCGTTGCTGATCACGTTCTTCGGCAGATGGGTAGTTGCGCAGATTCTGTCTGTAGTAAGCTCTCAGGCTACGGTGACCAGCAGTGCGTCCTGATGGTAAGTGTAGCTCGTAATCGTCGTGGTACACAGCACGCGACCCGTGGTGAGAGTGAGAATGGAATCCATCGCTGTTCTTGTGAGGTGTCGGGTCGGCATGGGAGTGATGTCGGTGCATTCCGAGTCGCTCAAACTTGTTGTCCGGCTGATCGATGGGGACTGAAGTGATCTCGTCTGTAGGCACAGAAGAATCAGAACCATCACTCTCCCAGCCGTCCTCATCGTCCATATCCACGTCCTCTCCGTCAGCGTTCTGAATGGTAGTCTTCGCAGCTCTCTTGATTCCTAGCGTAACGCCTCCACTTGTTCCCTCATCTTCTGTCTCGCTGTCTTCATCAGAGTACGTAGCGCGGAAGTCATAGAATTCACCGACGTCCATCTGCTCATCCTCATTACCGTATGCGATCATGCAGTGACCTCTGTCGCGCATATGTGTTTGAATGCCAGAAGTGGTGTGCAACTGCTTATGGCATAACAAGCACTGGCGCAGCACAGATACTGTCTCGGAAAGATAGTTGATCAAGCCAGGCAGATCTACGAGGTAATCCTGCTCCGGAATGAAGAACCCGTGCTGACGGGACATGTGGTTGATATTGAGATCCATGGTAGGCGAAAGGTAATTGCAGAAGAGGCATTGCTTCAGATCTGCCTTGTGCTCGTAGTCGTCGTCATCGTCGTCTGCCTCCTTTGGTGCCGTTTTCTGTGGTGTATGCTCAGTCAAGTTTGCTCGGCTCATGCCTCCCACAACCTCGTCTAAGCCATCTTCCTCCGTCTCTTCGTCGCCATGAGCTGTGCTTGCGGTGGTGCTCGCCGTATCGATCGTATCGCCGAGTGTGAAGGTGGAGTCTGCCATACTATCGGTGTCTCCGCCATCAATGTTGCCACCTCTTGCTGTGAAACGAGCAACATGAACACGGTGCTTCTGGCTGCCAAGGTGGTTCACGAAGGCACCTTCGCTGAAATAAGTCTTGTCGCATGGTTCACATCTTTTCTCGAAGCTGGCTCGGGCGGCGGTCGCTGCAGCAGTGGCCTTGTTTGCGAGAACTTTCTCTGCGAAGATTTCGGACGTCAGAGGTGGCAGGGATGCGACACGACGCTTGAGGTTGTAGCGGTGCCTAGAGAAGAAAGCAAGTGTAAGCAAGTAGCTCTGAGAAGCAGGCCGGTCCAAGCACATCTGTCTCGAGGAGCTTGTCGCCTTGGTGCCCACGATGCATTCGAAACGTTACTTACCAATCCGACTGCATATGGGTTCGCTGCAGATCGCTCGATCGAAATGCGACCTGGCAGGTGTTGCAGGTGAACGGGTGAGCTGTAGCACTCGACGCCATGATTGCGAACAGAAATTGGTTCTCGTGGGTGTTTGGTGTTTGTAGAGAGGCGAAGGCAAGAGAAATTCAGTCGCTCTGTCCTATCAGTGACGATATGCGCCCCGATACGAGGCTGCTAAGGTAAGCATGTCTTTGGACCTTCCGCCTTCGTCTCTTCCAGTATCTTCCTCTCCTGAGATTAACAACCACACATCATCGCCCGCGGGCCTAATCGCGCTCAAGATGCAGGGCTTCAATATGGGGAGATACGTGCCGCCGCACCTGGAAGGCACGGCGAGCGGCAATCAGCTCCATAAGAAGCGTGCGCCAGGCATGCTCAAGAACGGCGCGCAGACAGTGCGATTTGAAATGCCTTTCGCCGTCTGGTGCCACACGTGCAAGCCTCACGGTATTATCGGCCAAGGTGTTCGGTTCAACGCTGAAAAACGAAAGGTCGGGAATTATTACAGCACGCCGATATGGAGCTTTACTGTGCGCCATCCAGCATGCAACGGCGCAATCGAGATCAGGACAGATCCAAAGAACACCGCTTATGTGGTTGTTGCGGGAGGTAAGGCTAGAGATTATGGAGATCTGAATGATCGTGTCCGCGAAGGCGAGGACGATGTCCCCATATTGACAGCAGACGAGCGCGAGCAGAGGCGCGAGGATGCTTTCGCGCAGTTGGAAGGCAAAGTTGAGGAGAAGCAGCAGACGCAGAATACTGCGAAGCGTATTCGAGAGCTCTACCAAGCAGGCGAGCGAGATTGGGAGGATCCTTGGAATGCCAACAAGAGGATGCGCAAGACTTTTCGCCATGACAGAAAAGTGCTGAAGCGGAAAGAATTGGCAGATCAGCAGATCAAGGATCGTCTCGGCACTGACATCGACTTACTCCCGGAAACGGAGGAAGATGGCATTCGTGCGAAGCTGATCTCGTATGGCGAGGACAGTACGACCTCGCAGACGGATGCTGCGAGCATAAAGCCTGTGTTCGCAGCCAAGAACGACAAGCTGACCAAGAAGACCAAAGCGAATACCAAAGACACGCTGAGAGATCGATTGATAGCCAACACTAGGGCAAAGACCAATCCTTTTGGCTGAGATTGAGGAGATGATTGGAGAGACTTCAGCATATGCATGATTACTGAACAACTTAGCTCCACGGGTGAGATCACTGGCCACTTTTGCGTCTGAGAAAGTGATCCTGGGCGAAGTGTCAGAATCACGCTTCAGGGCATGGCTACTTACGCATGCTCACCATGAACTCCTTAGGTTCTCTGCCACCATCACGGAAGGCATGTGCGAATTCATCCACACCATACTGGATAGCATCCTCAACACCGCAGCTCTCCCACTTCTGGATCAGCCGCTTCTGGCTTCGAATGGCGTGAGGCCCCATGGAACACAGACGTGCTACCCATTGGTCTACACTCCGATCAAGCTCCACCGCGTCTTCGACCACTTTCTCGACAAGGCCCCACCGTTCTGCCTCCTCAGCAGTAATATTCTCGGCGAGATACAGCAATCGGCGTGTACGTCCAAAGCCTATAAGCTGTGGTAGCAGGGCTGCTTCAACGACACTGGGGATCCCCACCTTGACTTCAGGCATGGCAAAAATGCTTCCCCTCGTGGCAACTCGTAGATCGCAGGCTGCCATGAGTTTGAGACCAGCACCCAGTGAGAATCCATGAACCCGGGCAATGACAGGCACAGGAAGGTCCCGCAGTGCTTGGCATGCGGCATGAATCCTGTTGATGAAGGTTCGTGCTTCTTCTGAGGAGGACAGAGCATGCATCTCTTTGATATTAGCGCCTCCGATGAAGGATGGAGCTTTATCGACTGCTGTAGGCGCGCCGGTGAGGACTACTGCGCGTAGTTGGTGATTGGAACTCAGATAGCCACATGTCTTCGTCAATTCTGATAGAATTGTACTGTTCACAACGTTCATCTTCTTCGGATTCTTGATCGAAATAGTGGCCACTCTGCTGTCTTCACTGATCCGGCATTTGACTCCGACCTCTGGGGTGGTGGTCGTACCAGCGCCATCCGACAAGTGTCGGCGATGTTGCTCAGATATGTACTGCGTGCCGGTTGTCAATAGACATTGAAATCCAGTCGGCTGGAGATTCTTGCCAATATGCGAAGTAGTGGTACTTCGCAACAGCCGAAACATGGCCAACATATGAGTCGTCATGTATCGCAACGCCTGTCGTCCCGCCTGCCCAGCCAAACTTCAGCCTGATTCCGTGCTGTACTACTGTCCGGAAGCATGGAAGCACGAAAGATGGTTCGCCTGAAGTCTTCGGCATAAGCAGCGTTCTGAAGTCTCGAACCAACGACCCCGCGACGCGTGAGCATATCACATACGTTCAAGCTTCTACGCGAGCTGACCCCGCCCAAACATGAGGTCAGACAGGCATTGGATTGTCCATACTTGAGACGTCTCTGCTCACTTCGCTTGTCACTGCTTTGTACTGTATCACTGCTTTCTTCAATCTCAGAATCTGACATCGACGGTCAATATCTACAACCATGGCTGACACGAAGATGAAAGCGCTCCATTATGATGGACCATTCGAGGTTTCCGTCAGAGAGATCGAACGACCAAAGATTCAGCATCCAGACGACGTGATTATCAAAGTGACGACTAGTTGTATTTGTGGCTCCGACCTACACATGTAAGCATAAGCTGTAATTCCATTCCGATATGTCACCCCGCTAACTTCTGCTCCTAGGTACGAAGGTCGTACTGCTGCAGAGAAGGGTCTCGTCTTCGGACACGAGAACATGGGTATCGTCACTGAGATTGGTTCTGGTGTTACGCTATTGAAGGAGGGTGACCGTATTGTGCTGCCATTCAATGTTGCTGATGGTCGATGCCGTAACTGCGAAGAGGGCAAGACGGCTTTCTGTACAGGTGTCAACCCAGGATTTGCAGGTGGTGCCTATGGATACGTGGCTATGGGACCTTATGCCGGTGGTCAGGCGCAGTACCTGAGAGTTCCATATGCGGACTTCAATGGTCTGAAGCTGCCACCAGGCACGGAGAACGAGGCGGACTTTGCGCTTCTCGCAGATATCTTCCCGACTGGCTGGCATGGACTTGTCTTGGCCGGCTTCAAGAGCGGAGAGAGTGTCGCAGTATTCGGTGCTGGACCTGTTGGCTTGATGGCGGCATACTCTGGCATCATTCGTGGCGCTTCGAACGTATACGTGGTCGATCAAGTCAAGGAAAGATTGGATCAGGCTGCCAAGATAGGATGCATCCCCATCAACTTCAGAGAGGGAGATCCAGTGGAGCAGATCATTAAGAAGAACGGCGGAATGGTCGATCGAGCAGTCGATGCTGTTGGCTACCAGGCCGTCGACAAAGATGGCAGCAAAGAGAAGCCTAACATCGTTCTTGACCAGCTGATCATGGTTACGAGACCGACGGGTGGCCTCGGGATTCCTGGACTATACGTGCCATCTGACCCAGGAGCTCCAGATGAACAGTCCGGCAAGGGCCAGATTCTGTATGTTGACCAGATCTACGTGTGACTGATCGATGGAATACTGACACATTCGCAGACTCAGCTTCGGCAAGCTGTTCGAAAAAGGTTTGAGCCTCGGGACTGGACAGTGCAATGTGAAGGCTTACAACCGATATCTACGCGACCTCATCATTAGCGGAAGAGCGAAGCCATCCTTTGTGGTGTCGCACGAGCTGTCTCTTGATGATGCCCCGATGGCTTATGGTAAGCTTGCTCCGCCGATATAATTGCGTGTTCGAGCCTGTGAACTAATTCGTATTGCAGACAAGTTCGACAAGCGTATCGAGGGTTTCAGCAAGGTACTCTTGCACCCCAACGGACCACTGCAGTAGTGCTCGGGGCTAGTAAATCGTGTCGTGTCGTGAAGAGTAGCCAGAGTCATCGTCGTAGTCCAGTATCCGTCGAATCGGCCCTCGCCGATCCTATGTCTTGCCCATTTCAACTTTGACACTCCGTGATATTGCTGCCTCAATCGATCGGCCACTTCAATCTTCACCTGTCAGAACCTTCGCACTAACAATCTTGACCTCCTCTTCTGGTCTGTCCTCAGCTCCCGTCTTGACGAGTCCTAGTCTTTTCACTGTCTGTAGTCCACTCTTCACTCTACCAAAAATGGTGTGCTTTCCATCCAGCCATGGCGTTGGCGCCAGAGAAATGAAGAACTGGCTTCCATTGGTATTGGGTCCTGAATTTGCCATGCTGAGGATACCTGCGCCGGTGTGCTTCAAGTCGGAGCGGATCTCGTCGTCAAACTTTTCTCCCCAGATCGATGAGCCTCCTCGTCCTGTGCCTGTGGGATCTCCGCCTTGGATCTGTACCGTCACGTCAGTATTCTTGGGAGGTAAGCCATAGATCATGTATTCAGCTCACCATGAAATCTGGGATGATGCGGTGGACAATTGTCCCATCATAGTAGTGTCTCGAAACCAGCTGGGAGAAGTTCTCGCATGTTTTCGGTGCATGTTCCGTGTACAGCTCAATCACTATTGCGCCGAGCGACGTCTCCAGGAGAATGTTCTGTGCCATGGTGCAAGATGGTGCGTGGATGCTTGCAACACGAAGATGGGGTGAAGTCAGAGGGCTGATTCACCTTGATGAATCTCAGATGCGAGCTCAAGTGCTGACTAAGACATCAGGGATAGAGGAGGAGATCGGATGGTAGTAGGCATTCTCGTACATCTATCTATCATTCTATCCTTCATATGATCATGTCGATTTGCAATCTGGTCAAACTACTTGCTCGCTCGAACGCTTCAAGAATTCAGAACCTTAGTTTTCATCCATTCACTTGTCCCAACTCCCAGGTTGAGGCCATTCTTCGCCCACCATCTGCGAACCTGGATGCCACGCTCGCCTTCGTACCCATCTTCCAGGGCCTCTTCCACATCACATGTCTTGTACTCGACTTTGAGCCCAGACTGCTTCCACCACTCCAGCACAGCAACGTTGCCACTTTTGGTCGCGCCAACGAGAACTTGGTTATCGAAGATCATCTTCGAGCCCTTGAGCTCATGCCATATCTGCAGGATATCCACATGTCCATGGGTGCTAGCCAGCTTGGCAACAGTGTCCTCGTGAGGAAATGCAATACCTGATTGCAGCCACCAACGAACGGACTCTGTATGACCATTCTGTGTCGCGTAGCAGATGCTCTTGCCAGGTTTTAGGCGTACCTTCGACGAGTCCACACTAACGCTTGAGTCGTCGACAGAGGTTGATTGTGCTTTCCACCACTCGAGTACTGGTATATGGCCTTGGCTGCTGGCCTGTTCCAGTGCTGCTTCGGTGAACTTCAGCGGCAGGCCAGAGTGCTGCCACCATTCCAATATATTCACGAACCCTGCTCGTGATGCGCCGTCTAGCGCTTCGCAGTTGTATTCCTTGTTCAGGAACGAAGGAGACGTCCTCCAATATTCGAGGATTTCAGTTCTACCGAAGACAGAGGAAGCCTTATCGGGAAGAAATGTTTGTCCAAAGGTTGCCCAGAACAGATCTTTGTGGTTGGCTTCTAGATGAGCCAGCAGATCAGTCATCGCGAAGCGCATAATAAGCTTGATGCACAACTTCGACAGCCAGCGCGGTACGCTGTGGGTCGCTATGAAATGTTTCACATCCGCGAGGTTCCCACGCAACAGTGTGAGTTCGAGAGTCTCCATGTAGTTACGTGGACCTTGTGGACTGGTATGGGACGTCCAGTCCGGTGTAGGTTTCAGGTTTGTGTAGATATGTAACTTCTGGGCCAGTTCCCAGTCGCCTGTGTAGTCAATGATTATGGTCCATAACTCAGGTGGAAGTATGCCCGTCTTCTTCGATGGTATTGGAAAAGAGGTAGGGCGGTCGGGCGACACATCCAGCCCTGCTCCAATATTGATCAAGTCCACTTGGTTGCGAACCGCATCTACCAGTTCGTCTGCCGCTTCCCAAGACACCAACTTCTTCTGCTCGTTGACGAATTTCCACAGCATGGGTTGTAGGACCTGAACCCAGTTCCACTTCCTGCGTATCTTTGTGAGCTGTTTCTTGGTCATTGGATTCTCCCACATGCGCGAAGACATGCCAGGTAGCAGCAGGATCTTCTTCGAAACGTCCCAACTACGAACGAGCTCCAGGACGAGGTTATCTGTATGCCCGTGCAACATCTTTGCAAGGTTATTGGCGTCTATAGGAGCCAGAACTAGCAAATCGGCCCATTCGCATAGTTCTGCTGCCTCCTGCTCAATGAAGGTAGCATTTGGTTTTGCAGCATTGCGCGTGGAATTGGCCATGGTCAGACATGATGTCGACGCGTTCAGAAAGTCCTCGTCGCAATAGGCAGGGTCGAGAATCGCTTTGATCGAAACATCGGGCAGGCTGACGAGGAGCGGTAGCAGGTCCTTGATGATCCTGCTGTCGTTACATCCTATCGAGGCGAACACCACATTCAGAGTGCGGCTATCGTGGAGAGCAGGAATGTCGAGTCGGAGTGCGTCGTCGTTGTCGGCATCGTGGTCGTCTGCCATGCCGTGAGTGCAGTGTGTGCTGAAGAGAAAGTCGATGCTGGTTGTTGTAGGAGGAGGAGTCTGTCAGCACTTTGTACCAATAGGACGAGAGCGAAAGGTGGCGATAGAGCCACTGTTTTATGCACGTGGAAGAAGCCAACAGAACGCCGAGTAGCACTCCAAGAACATCAAGGCATGATCCTTGTATGACCACGCTGGCTACAGCACATGCAAACTTGTGACGATGTGTCTTCTGACGAGTTCATATTTCAGCAGTCGTGCTAGTCTACCGACAACCACAGCCTCGCAAACCATCACCGGCTTAGGGACCGTGCCGCTGTACGGAAGCATAAGGTGACAAGAAGAATAGGACAATATTGTATTAATGCGGTATGCAGATGTTCAGTAGGCATCATAGCAATCATGCTACTGCTCCCGGTAATAAGCCATCGTGGCGATATCTCGACGCGCCTGCTGTAAAAGTACTCGCAGCTGAGTCGGTGAGACATGGTCGATGGCATATCGATGCAATGCATCATCATTATTTTATGTACGTTTGTATTGTGGATCGCGGGGAGTTGCAGCCACAATTGTGAGATCGAGATGAGGCTCGTTTTCTGCATTCATCCCTCGATCCATGTCGGGCTAGCTGCTTTTGCCATCGCTCGGCGATACGTATTGCATTATTGTATGCTCTGTATTGTAGCTGCTGTTCATTGTCTTCCAGTTGCGAGTCGAGGCAGGCAAGAGTACCTGTAGAATGGTGGAAACGTGCTGACAGATCCTCCTCCTCCACCGCTGCCCTTTGCCATTGCTTCGAGCATCCAGGCCGGCCCTATTCTCTACGGCAGCACAGACTCTGGACTCTCGTCGCTTGAGCCGGAGTTGCATGCACTAGCCAGGTTTCCACCCTAGTCCATACCGACCGCGCGGGACTCTCTCTTGTGCAAAGGTCTTTGTGCTCGACTATCATCAGCACATCATTATTGAGACGCTGCACCAGTGGCAACACCATCTCTGGACACCTCCATCGACCTCGCGTCCACGTGCCTGCCACGATATACCACGACATACCATACCACGACCCTACGGAGAATCCAGCTAGCCCGCACGCCGACTACACCCCGATCTCCTACGTGCCACCGCATTGAATATTGAATCCGCCTCAGTCTGTCACAGCCACAACGACATCGAGACAGCACATACAGCACATACGGAGAGCCCATTCGAAAGCTGTCGCGCTCTCGAGTCTCATGTCAAGGCACCACTTGGAAAGCTGGTGGCGATCCGGCTTCGGCCACGACTTTTAGGTCGTTTTGTAGCCCGTTGAACACATTAGCGAACGAGCTGTGCTGAGGAGCACTTCGTTGGTATTGGTGGCCGGCAATATGGCCTCGGAGCAGGGGCAGCAGGAGGAGGGATTGCAGCGGCAAGCCAACGAGGAGTCCACGAGCCCGACTACTGCCACTTCTACAGAGACCGGCACGAACGACACAACACGCGCGAACAGGCCCTCCAATCTTCCCATCGAAGACCTGCGACAGCACCCCGTGCATAGCAACAATGATGACCCACGGACTCCCATACATGGCGCCGAAGCGCCGCTTAGTCCTGCAGCTGCTGATCGTGTGTTTCCTATCCGCTCTGTGGTGTCTGTTGATCCTACGCCGACACCTTTCTCCAAGAGCGATAGGCCGGACGGCTACTTTCAGACATCCGCGTCACGAATGTCAACTGCTGAAGCGTCTCATGCTGCGTCAGCCGCGCGCGGTAGGCACGCGAGTAACGATCGCACCACATCAAGAAGAGACAGCGAAGGCGCAGGCACATCTAGTCGACAGGGTTCGACATCCACTAACAGCACCGCACAGCTTAGTAGTCCTGCACAGAGGACGCAGAATCCGCAGATTTTTAATGATATCATCACGGAAACAGACAGCGTGGGAAGCAGTGCGAAAGACACTAAGAATGATTACCTAGGTGAAAGCATGTCCGGAGCTAGGGCCTCCTCTTTCATGAGCGCCAATGGTAGCGTTGATGAAAGCAATCCTCTTGTAACAGCACGCTTTAAGCATGTTGTAACAGACGGTGGTCACGCCATCATCACTGGACGAGACGGGGAAACGCTGCAGCGATGCGAGGACGAGCCTATACACATCCCTGGCGCGGTACAGGGCTTTGGTCTTTTGATCGCGCTTGAGGAGGAGCAGGAGGGCAAACTCGTTGTTCGCATCGTGAGCGAGAACTGCAAACGCCTCATCGGCTTCACGCCACAACAACTGTTCTCTCTGGATAGCTTCACGGACATCCTGTCAGAAGAGCAGGCCGACAATTTACTTGACCATGTGGACTTCATTCGAGATGAGGATGCGGATGTGGTCACCAACGGCCCAGAAGTCTTCACCATGTCTATTCGCAACCCGTCGCGAAAGAGTCAGAAGTTTTGGTGCGCCATGCATATCAATGAGCGCAATCCAAATCTGGTTATTTGCGAATTCGAACTCGAAGATGATCCCATCAACCCTCTGGTACCTCCCAACGATATGACCCCCGAACCGCCCGAGGATACACTTGACAGTCGACCGACACAGGAAGAGTACCTCGAGAGTACGCAAAACAGTAGCAAACCTCTGCGTGTCCTTCGAAGTGCCCGGAAAAGAAAAGGAGAAGCCGCTGCTATGGAAGTGTTCAACATCATGAGTCAGGTCCAAGAGCAACTTGCGGCTGCACCCAATCTTGAGAAGTTCTTAAGAATATTGGTGGGCGTGGTGAAGGAGCTGACTGGATTTCATCGCGTAATGGTATACCAATTCGACCAACACTGGAATGGCAGAGTAGTGACCGAGCTCGTGGATCCCCGCGCCACGAAAGACTTGTACAAGGGGCTGAACTTCCCAGCATCCGACATACCTAAGCAAGCCCGCGACCTGTACAAGGTCAATAAAGTACGCATGCTGTACGATCGCGATCAGGAGACTGCGCGACTCGTCTGTCGAACCATGGAAGACCTCGAAACACCACTTGACCTTACATACTCCTACCTACGCGCCATGTCTCCGATTCATATCAAATATTTGGGGAATATGGCCGTGCGGTCGTCTATGTCTATCTCGATCAACGCATTTGAGGAGCTGTGGGGCCTGATTGCTTGTCACTCGTACGGATCCAAGGGCATGCGTGTTTCATTTCCAATTCGTAAGATGTGTCGACTCGTTGGAGACTCTGCGTCGCGCAACATAGAGCGTTTGTCGTATGCGTCGCGACTCCAGGCCCGAAAGTTGATCAACACCGTGCCCACGCAGAGCAATCCATCTGGCTACATCATCGCTTCGTCAGAAGATTTGCTCAAGCTCTTTGACGCCGATTTCGGGCTACTCTCGATCCGTGATGAGACAAAGATTCTAGGCCACCTTGAAAATGGTTCACAAGAGCCTTTAGCAATGCTTGAATACCTACGGATGCGCTGTGTCACGAACGTCATGACCTCGCAAGATATCAAAGAGGATTTTCCAGATCTTCGCTATCCTCCTGGTTTCAAAGAGATTGCTGGTCTGCTCCTTGTACCACTATCAGTGGGTGGCCAGGATTTCATCGTGTTCTTCCGGAAGGGTCAGCTTAAAGAGGTCAAATGGGCCGGCAATCCATATGAAAAGTACATCAAGGAGGGCACAGAAGGCTACCTCGAACCTCGGAAGAGTTTCCGAACCTGGAGTGAGACGGTCGTTGGTAAATGTCGCGAATGGACAGAAGAGGAGATTGAGACGGCTGCCGTGCTCTGTCTAGTATATGGAAAGTTCATCGAAGTCTGGAGGCAGAAGGAGGCGGCATTGCAGAACAGCCAACTCACACGACTCTTGCTAGCAAACTCAGCCCACGAGGTCCGAACACCATTAAACGCCATCATCAACTACTTGGAGATCGCGTTGGAAGGCACTCTTGATCAGGAAACAAGAGACAATCTTGCCAAATCTCACTCGGCTTCCAAGTCATTGATTTATGTAATCAACGATCTCCTGGACCTGACCAAAACAGAAGAAGGTGGTGAGCTTGTAAAGGACGAGGTATTTGACCTGAGTGGCACACTCTACGAAGCCACGGACATGTTCAAGGGTGACGCACGGCGCAAGAACATTTCTTATCAAGTGACAGACCACCCAGACCTTCCGCGACAGGTCATTGGTGATCAGCGCAAGATCCGTCAAGCTATCAGCAACGTTACCGCCAATGCAATACAGAACACAAAGGAAGGCAGCGTCTGGGTGGACATGTACGTCGCCTCACGAACGGATAACCATGTCGAAGTTGAGATCAGCTTTGTCGATACTGGTATTGGCATGAACGCTAAGAAGCTCGACGCGCTGTTTCGTGAACTAGAACAAGTGCAGAGCGAGTCGAACGACATGCTCTCCGAACCAGTCATCACCGAAAAGGCCCTACCAGAGCCGGCGAAACCTGCTGAGGGCAGAACATTAGGCTTGGGTCTGGCTGTTGTGGCGCGCATCATCCGCAACATGAATGGTCAACTCCGTCTGAAGTCCGAAGAGGGGAAAGGCTCCCGCTTTGTCATAGTATTTCCATTTGAGATTCCGGAAGGCGAGAACAAACAGCAAGCTCTGGAAGCTGGAGGCTCGCAAGGATCTGTGACGCCACATGCTGAGCACTCTGCCGAACCAGCCGCACCTGCCACGGAAGGCATGCTCACTCTCGTTGAACGGAGCAGTAACGCGCCCAACGTCACTGGAGGCACCCGCAGCCCTCCTGGAATGCTGCGTAAGGATAGCGCCGACAGCGTTGGAAGCAAGAACAGTCTGGGAAGTCTTGGCAGCTACAGATCCGGTCGTAGCAATATGAGCAAGGGCTCGAACCGAAGTGGTAAGAGTGAGGCCGACAGATTGATAGAAGCCATACAGGAACCACACAGAGTGGAAGGGTGGCATGAAAACAGCGTGCAGCGCACAAACAGTCGCGGAAGCGGCGCTTCAGTCAGACCAAGTCTGGACAAGCGTCATATGAGCTCCCGGACTGAACAGGCCGTCTCTTCGCCAAAGGGCCGTCCTGGAAGTGGCGAAATTGTCCCTGCGCCTGAACGCGAGCTAAGATTTGGGCAGCCTGGTCGAAGCGATGTCGTGGACTCTGGAGTCCCCATCCGCGCAGTAAGGATGCCAGACGAGTTCTCTTCATCGCCCACCTCGGAATCACCCGCGCGCCCTCAACCACCCTTGCGCGATCTCGAGACTACACCAACACAGTCCTCAGCGCTGGACACAATGCATATGAAAGTGCTCGTGGCAGAGGACGACCCGGTGAACAGCCGCATCATCAAGAAAAGACTGGAAAGACTGGGCCACGAAGTGTTCTTGACTGTCAACGGAGAAGAATGCGCCAGTAGCTATTGCGATCGTCCAGGCTTCTTCGATATCATCCTCATGGATATGCAGGTGAGTCTAGATTTGTTCTCTCAGCCCAGTACCTCACGACAATGCTAATATTCTGATTAGATGCCTATACTTGATGGCCTTACTTCCACTAAAACGATTCGCTCCTTCGAGAAGTCTCATCCATCGCAGGTGCTTTCTACGCGCGCAGCTATGAATGGCCGTGTACCAATCATTGCCGTCTCTGCGTCGTTGATCGAGAAGCAGAAGTCACACTACATGGATAGTGGCTTTGATGGCTGGATCCTCAAACCGATCGCTTTCGGGCGTTTGTCGGAGATCATGGAGGGCATCGTGGATCGTCAAGTACGACGAGAGAATCTTTACCAGCCAGGATCCTGGGAGCGAGGAGGTTGGTTCAGCGACGTGCAAAAGGATCTGTTTGCAGCCAACACCAAGCCAAGCGAGAAGCCACCGCAGACCACACCTTCGGATGGCGTCAAGATTGCTGCCGCGATTGACGACCCTCAGGTGAAGGAGGAAAGCAACAGCGAGCAGACACATGAACAAACCAGACTTGCTGAGGAGCAAGACGCTAGTAAAGGAGAGCCAGACACAACAGCCGAGCAAGCCGGCAACGATGCGACGACAACGTCAGTCCAGGACTGAACACAGAACATTGAGGATATGACCTAGGAAACAGCACAACGCTGTCGATATGCAGATCGAACCTACATTGAGCGATGACGAAGACACCGTATGACATGAAAGCGGCTTACAGGACTGGATCTGGAAAGTCGTGCCCGGTGAAAGAGAGACATTGACGAAATACAAAGTAACATGCGTAGCGCATGCATGCACGAATCTAACAGTCTTGACGTGGCTGCAGCCACGTTTTGTTGTACAACAGGACCGTCATTCCAGGCGTTCATCATGGCGGAAAAGACTTGTTTAGAGCGGTCACTGGACGAGTTCTCAAGGATGAAGATTGTTGATACTCTTGCCGACACCTGCAAAGAGCTTGGAGGGGGTGTCCTGGCTTTTGTAGGCACTTACATTGTTTCATCTTTAGCATTTAGATGAGATCCTAGACGAACCTGGCAGAGACCTAATCCGACGGAATTCCTTCCACGTCTCCAAGTTCAATAAGCAGATCGTAGGATGACTGGGTAGTAATGCGCACTTCCGGTCGTGCAGCGCCATGTTTCAACTGGGCATAGATCCAGTCGATCAGGACGGACACTACATATTCCTCACTGCATACAGCAGACCAGGCTTTCCGATGCTGCTGGCTCCTATCATCTCCAATCGAAATCAGAGTTCATTCTGACATGGGTAGCTCCACACTGACCAGGGTATAAGCTTTTGACGAACATTTCACACTTTCGAACGACAACTTCACGCCTAGCTATGGCGAGCTTCTACAAAATCATCGTCAACGTCGTCAAGCATTCGTGCCATTCCAGTCTTCACGGCTCCGTACGTCCCTCGAAGATGGTTTCACAAGCTCCGACTCTTCCGCAGTGGAAGCTGCTTCACGCGGCAGACGGAGGAGGACGCAGAACTGAAGAAACCGCTGGGACTTCACAAGTGGATTTCATAGCTTGGCGTGAAGATTTGTTCAAAGGTCGTGAATAGAAGAAGCTGAGGAGCAAGTCGAGTTGAGCAGGGTGATAGCTTTCACGCTGATCTTGTGGACATGGACGTTCTGCTGCGAACTACGAATAGGTTATAAGTCTGCATGTCTGCTCATTCCTCCCAGCTTCACTTTGCTTCGTTCCTGCACGTTTCTTCGACGTCCTTGAATCCATCCTCAATTCTATGAGTTTGTCCTTTCACATTGGCCACTGCTCACACTCACTAGTCAAGTCTTTCTTGGAACTGGATAGTTGTGTGCGGCGGCAGCTGTGCTTGTAAGTGCCTTCGCCCTCGCGAAGTTTCACATAGAATTCACTCGAAACCTCACCGGCTGCATCTCCGCCTGTCATGCTGACTCACTGACGTCGCCGTCGCTTAGCCAAACCTCACTTGGACTTCCTGTCTTCACAAACACCTCGGACTCCTCCTCTCCTTCACCATCCGCCTCGACATCAACAATGGCTCGCACATTGGCCAGCATGAAACAAGAACCGGGCGTCTCGACACGCCGCAGAACAATGCCAGTGCGGGCGAACACACCCATTAGCATCGAGTCTGAAGTGAGAGCCGACACCGCGGCTTCCTCATCTACAGACACGTTCCCAGGAACAGCCTCCTCGTCCTCGTCCACCGGTGCCACCTTTGCTGGAACGGACAGCGAGATGACCGATGTGACCAACACAGATGCCACCACGGCAGATAATGTGGATGGAACGACACCCGATCCGCTGGTGCGCTTTGGTAGCAAGGGCCGCGAGCTCATTCAGAAGATGCAAGAATTGCAGTTACTGGGTATTGATACCACGCTACCTTCGCTGCCCAAGGTGGTGTGCATCGGAGATCAATCTGCCGGGAAGTCGAGCATCGTAAGTCTCTTGAGCCTTATATTTTGAACGAGGGGCTTTCACTCTAACACGAATCCGCACAGATCGAGGCAATGAGCGACATTACGCTGCCACGCAGCGAGGGAACCTGTACCAGATGCCCCTTCCGTATCACAACTCACTCGACCGACGAAGGTGACTCCCAATGGCGATGCACGATTAGTCTTCAGTACACTTATTCCTACTCACCCGGCCAGACGGCTGATGATACTGGTCTGGACAGCTGGAAGAAATATGGCGATGTTCAAGTGTGCGACTTCGCTACAATCACGAGCAAGTCCGAACTGGAGATCAATCTGCGTCGCGCTCAAGTAGCCATTCTTAATCCTGGCAAGAACTGGCGACACTGCGTCAATCTCGACATCTCTGAGATAGAGACGTCCACTTTCCAGGTCGACTTCAGCCCAAATGTTATCTGCCTGGATGTAACTGCGCCGAACTTGCTAGAGATGTCGTTCTACGATCTTCCGGGTGCTATCAATGTCATGCATGACGAGTCCCAGGACTATCTTTCAGATTTTGTCGAGGTACGGACATCTGCTGCATCCCCTTTTGCTTGTACTGATTTGTACTAGAAACTTCTGAAGCAATACATTGACGATGACCAAGCTCTTATTGTCATTGCGTGTCCGGCCAACCAAGACTTTCACAACGGTATCGCATTCAAGTATCTTCGCCGGTGCAAGGCCGCTGGTCGTGCCATAGGTGTGCTTACCAAGCCGGACCTTGTAGATCTGACTCCAGATCGCTTGTTCGCCTTCGAGAAGATGTTCAACGGCAAAGACTTCTGGGTAGAAGGTGGCTGGTTCATGACGAAGCAATTGTCTCAAACACAGCTGAACGGTCCCAATCGTCCAAGCTACGATAAAGCTCGTGCAGAAGAAGCAACGTTCTTCTCACAACAACCATGGAGCTCACGTCTTGTCAAGTACCAAGACCGCTTTGGTATCAGCAATCTGCAGCAGGCGATCTCCCGGAAGCATATCCAGCACATACTCGCAAGCTTGCCAGATATCGTCCATCGTGTCCAGGAGAGACTTGCGGAGGTCCAGCAGCAGCTTGAGGACTACCCTAGCAAGGCTATCAACCCGGGACTCGAGATCATTTACGACATTGACAAGGTAGTCAAAGCCATCATCTCTCAATGCAGCTCCGATAGCAAGGACAGTCCGTTTCGTGGAAGCCAGAGGATCAACCTGAGACAGCTCAAGAAGCAACTTGCCCTAGCAGCCCCGAAAGTCGAGCTCTCAACTCCGGGTTACGTCAAGCCAGCTATCGCCATTCCAGACTCTGACGAGGAGATGGATGATACACCGTCAAAGCGCTCCCGAGGCGAAAACGGACGCGCTCATAGCGTCACACCACGCCGACCAACTCCAGCTGCATCTGCTCGTACGCCAGCATCCTGTAGCTACAAGCGCAAAGCTGCGCAGCCTGCTACTAGCCCAGCTAACAGCGTTTCTGGTACTACATTCCGTCTGGACGAGGTCAAGAAGCGGTTTGATCTTGCTCCCAGTGCTCGACTACCAGATGATGCCGATCCTCGCATTACTCACGACATGGCAAAGGAGGCACTCGGTGGATTCAGCATGCTTGTGCAGCAGACTCTCGACAAATTTGAGGGCTCTGTCTCAAGCATGTTGCACGACTGTCTGGCGGCTTCTCTGGCCACTCGTCAAGGGACCCTTCTATACGAAGAGATGGCCAAGATCATGCAGACTCTCTTTACTGAGCTGTTCGAAAAGGAGACAAATATCGTGCTTCATAGCATCGGTTGTCTCGTCCACAGACCCATCACGTACTGTAAGGAATGGGATGCGAGGCGAGATGAAAACTATCAGAAGTTGCGTCAAGGTCGGACAGAGGCTCGTGTGCTGGAAAGATTCGAGAAGATGGAAGCCGATGGTTTCAAGGTGCCCGCTAGCGATGAAGAGCGTAAGAAGAAGGCGAATGATCCAGCATGGGTTGCAGGGTGTCGCTCTCCTGCATTCGAGCGCGAGCTGAAGGAGCTCGCAATGCCTATCACGTTCTACGAGCTTGCCTCAAGCCAGCTCGTCGATACTGTGGCGAGAAATCTGGACTACCTGATCTATCAGGTGGAAGACTGCATCAAGACCAGGCTGCTAGAAGGACTTCGCCCGAACGACTTCGAGCGTTCAGCAACTCTTCTTGCCGAGGACCCGAAGCGTGAGGAGATGCGTGCAGCTCTGGAGAGCGAGAAAAAGAAGCTAGAGCAGGCTCTCCAGAAGTTGGAGCGTCTGTCAAACACGGACAATTGAGCATGGATTGGCACTGGCCAGGCTGTCCTGCGACAGCTGTTGTGGAGGCATTGGACAAACGCGAGCAGAGCGAGTAAGAGCTCGAAGAGATGATCATCAAGAGATTGTTGTTGGCAGAGCTTGAATCGATTGAGCGGTGGTATGTTGCCTTGTTGTCATCAGAAATTGAAGTCTTCGAATACAAGCGTTTTTCCGAGCAGCCACTCCATCAATTGCTTCCTCATTGGCACTCCAGTGCACAGATAGTATTTGGCCACTCTATCGTCAGTACTCACATCGCTCTGACTTATTCTTCGCGTGTTGAGAGTGATACCGCAAGTCTTCAGCTGGCTCAGTTCCTCTTCTCCAGTCGCATCTGTGACGAACACAGCCAGGCTCTCTGATAGTTCTAGATGCTGCTGCACCACATCGACCACCAGCGGGAGATCTTCACTTCTCACCGACCAGAGCAGCTTCAGGCGAGAGTGGTCCAGCACGGATAGCGATGGCAGTATTGGCGTTATGCCAATGCCTGCCGCAATGAATGCGATAACTTCTCCAGCCTCTTGCTGCACTTCAAACTCTCCTCCGAATCCTTTGACACCGACTTCTAGTCTCTGCCGTTCTTCTGCGCCGCCGTGCTTGAACAAGAAGTTTGTCACAACTCCAACATTCCGGATAGTGATCTCAAATTCATCGTCCTTCAAGCTTCTGACTGGATCTGGTGGACTTCCGGGCGCACTACTAACAGTGAAAGTTCTCACAAAGTCGTCGTTGAGACTCCGTGGATCGTCGTTCCTCATATGCGAGTATCCGATGTCAAGATGCGATGAAAGGTCCAGTGTAACATATTGACCAGGTTTGTAGGACGCTGCATTCTCAAGACTGAACTTGAAGCGCGATATCGTCGGTGTAAGCTTAGTCTGGCGTAAAAGCGTTGCTTGTTGAAGTTGTGTGGTCTGCAATGCTGCAGGCGGCTTCTCAGAAGCTGCCCACCGTATTTGTGGATTGTACGGAGACTTCTCTCCTGGAGTCCCGCGGAAAGGTAGCGCTTGCGAGACAAGTCGGAGCGAGTTTACTGTGAACTTCACGCAGAGGTTCGAGCGCGGCAGAAACGCTGCCGCATCTGGTCCAATAAGTGTTTCAGTCGTACCGGTCATGTACAAACAGTCGCCTGTGTTGAAGTCCGGGACGCAAAGACCTGCCTTCGGATACACAGCAAGATTTCCAAGTGTCTGGTACAATCGATTGCCTGAGTATTCTGGCCAGCAGAGAACAGCTCCAGATGTGTCGTTCGAGGCCACGCGCAGGAAGCCGAAAGGACCTCCTCGGTGGTTAGTGTCCATGTCCAGATCTTTGTTAGCACTCGAGACGAAGAATAGATCGGCCTTCTCAAGCAGGTCCAATGCGTGCTGTGATAGCTGCGTCGAAGTTGACAGCAGTTCCGGCTTCGAGATAGCTGGCTCAATATGCCGCTTATTCAAGTACTTTGGACAATTCCCTAGACTTCGAATGGTCAGTCTCTGGCTCCATTAAATGAGTGACCTTTATGGACTCACCTCTGCTCTATCTTCAGGACGACCTGCATTTCTGCTATCGACTCCTCTCTGCCAGTAACTTCATCATCTCTAGAGGTCAAGGCACCGGCAATCATACGCCCATAGAGCTTCACACGTTTTCGCGTTTCGAGATCGATGGTCAGCCCACTGATCATTCTTCCCTTGCCCTCTTCTCGAACAACTTGGCCAGTTGCCTCTTTGCCTACCAATTCCTCCACGACTGGATCGTGCGTACCAGGCACAGGTGTCCTGATTCCGATGATCCCATGTCCAAGCGGTTGAGACATTGGCTTGGCACCACCGAGCAGAGTCGTAATCGGCCATCCATCCTTGTCGAGTGTACCCAGTGCAATAAGAGGCGCTATCTGCAAATGGTTGGATAGTTGTGGGGAGAGCTGAGGGACTGTCGGATTGTCCAGGTCGTGGACTTGCAACTTGTTTTGAATCTGTACCTCGCCAGGATGGAAGTCCATTGCTCCGAAGAAGAGTGCCATACTTGCTGTGGGCCTTGGGCAGTATGCCCAATGTCTTACTATATCGACAGGGTGTAGTCTGGATTGCTAAAAGAGTTGAAGATGAATTGCGTGCGGCTTTCAGCCGAGCTTATGGGAAAGCATCACTCGCAGCAAGACCGCATCAATCCGCTTCGACCATCATGCATTATGATTCCAATGCCTTGTGTGTCATCACTTCTGCGCCTAGCAGTAAGCAATTGGCAGTTCTGACAAAGATTTGCACGCTGAATGGCACATTGCGTGCGCAGGATTCCAGGTGCAAAGAGTGCGGAGGTCTTGGCTCACGACTTGCACGACTTGTGACTAGCCGGATGCGGCAGTAGCGCGCGAGCGCAGGATCAAGAAGAACACATTAGATGATGCTTACGAAGCATATGTTGTATTGGGTAGTACGCGAGAATGGTAACAGAGGTGGACTTCTGGTTTGGACTTGCTGCACTATGAAGCTTGTCCAGTCTATTACATGGTTATGGCTCGCTTGCCTTTGATGCTTCGCTTCCTTGTAGGACTATCCAGTACATCAGTAAGCGAAGAATCAGCTTCGAGAGAGCGTACTTACGTGTTGAAGATCGAGCCCGGTCCAAAGTCAGGGGTTCCTCCAAGAGTGCCAAATATGTCACCAATATAGTTGGTCGCGTTGACTCCACATGCAAACGTCTCGTTCCATCCTTTAAGAATACCTTCCACAACTTCGATACCAGCTAGGTAGATGTTCTTCACTGCAGGCTCAAAAGCACCCTGCTCTGCGTAGAACAGATTCGTAGTTGCTGCCTCTCCTGGGAACGGACGGTCGAAGTCTGAAGCTGTCCTCATCACGATAACTCTGGAGAAGTCGACGACCTTGTCAACTGCTGCTCGCAGCAGAGCTTCGAGCGTGGCGTTGTCTTCCTGGGCAGTAGTACAGTATACTCCAGTTCCGTTTGTAAGGAGTGTAGTGAAGTTGCCGAATGCAGTCGAGAGCAAGTTGCCAGAGTAGTAGACATCAGAGGTAGCCACATCACACTCTACGATGCTCGGCGGTGCAGCACCGACAGTGAATGCTTGCGATGCCGCATATTGAGCTCTGTAGGCAATAGCATCGTCGCTGTCGTTCAGAATGGCCTTTCGTGCAAAGTTTGCAGCTATCTTCTGTAGATTTTGGTTGAGCTCGAAGACTTCCGTGCCATATATTGATGTAGGATATTGATCAGGTTCTGTAGATCCAAGTGGGATGTATCCGGTCGAGAAGTTGGCAGGAATCTCTCGTGGATCGAACTCATACTGTAGTGCCACTTGCACTGCATACCTTGCGAACGTAGCTGAGCAGATCGTAGCGACTTCGGGATTCACGCCACTACAGTGATGTCAGTCCAATGTCCCTGCTCCTTGTATTGAGTACGTACGCGATTCCGGCGACCATCCAGTATGAGGTCGTGAGATCGAAACGAGGCGATCGGACCAGGGATGCGATCGTCGTTGCAGCATTGATCTCGCTTTCTCCGGTCACTACCTGGCAAACATCTCCATTGGCAGTGCAGTGGACATCCGGGAACAGCGGTGATAGGCCAGGCACCGTGATATTAAGAGCGAGAATATCGAACTCTTTTATGCCGTACCAAATCTCCGCTTCTGGAGCAAACATCGATACGATGAAGAACTTAGGCTTAACAACATATTCGATGCTTCGAGGGACTGCCTGTTGAGCTGATAAGAGAGCAGCATATGCGGGAGCGCAGAAAGACGCTGCGACCAGAGTGGACAACAACATGATGAAAGTGAAGACTGCAATTTGTAGGCGCCTGTGACTATGTGGAACATAGCATAATATAGCACGAACACTGCTCTGAACCGGGTCCACGGCGCATGATACGATCTGGGAACTAGCCATGTGCTATCAGCGATGCCAAAAGCCATTGAGGCCCGGCGCCATGTGTGCTGCAGGAACGCCATGAAGCCTGGTACGAAAGAAGCTTGATAGCGTGCGATAAGCACTCTTGAAGAGAGCTTGGTATCACGGCGGGTCCCGAGCCTTGACGTAAGCGGCAGGCTGTTTGTGGCGCTGCGTGAGATCCATAGGCTGGAAACATAGATACCGGCGGAGGGATGGCAGTCATGAAGATAGTGGCGGAATGGGACTTTCGGTTTTGGCAGTGCTGTGTGTCGAGAATTGCAATTGCATTGCGCCGATGTCCGCCCGACGCGTAATCGCCTGCGAGGCTGGGAGGATGGCATTATTCCGCGTCTGGCTTCAGATGCCACGCCGATCGATTCCTGCAAACTGATAATGCTCGTGCTTTTAGATATCAGCCCAAGCGACTCCAGGTTTTCCGTTTTCGCATAGTCCGTTAAAGTGCCTTGATGCAAACACAGCCGCGAAGTGAACACCAAGCAGAAACAGCGATTGCCGGATACTGAATGCAATTAAGCCAAGATCCAGTGCTGCAAGTCCGAGTAGAGGATACATGATCCATCGGTTGGTAGCGTATGGTGAGCATGGGACTGAGACGAGAAGTAGCTTGGCCAGGAAGAATGCGACTCGTATTGCAGCACCAAATTGAGGATGCTGGGTGATCGGGAACATGCTCTTGGTATTTGTCTCTGGCGGTGGTAGCATCAAACGCGGACTGAGTTCTGGACTTGCCACCTTCGGGGGAGGAAAGTCGATCTTCTTTGGCTGTATTGCGAGTGAGCCAGCCAACGGGCTTCGAGTTGTGCTCTGACCACGCTCGTGCTGTTTGATCGGACTCCTAGACCGAGTATTTTCATTCGAATACTGCCTTCCAGGCGAAGATAGGTAGGGAGGCTTTCGCGTACGTGATGTTGCCTTAGGTGCTGGAGAGTCGACAGAAGACACTCGCGGTGTGTGCTCATCGATCACTTCGCCCAGTGCAACACCGCCCTTAATGCTGGCCAGAATCTCCTCCGTACTTGGTCGGTCATGAGGATTGACGCTCAGCAGCTTCTTCAGGTACTTGTAAAGACGCTCTGGAAGATCAGGACGTATCCAGCTCTCGTCATCCAGTCCTGACCATTTCTCGATCTCAGCTTTGAGCTCGTCCAGATCCTCATTTTCCTCATTGATGTCGTCTGCATTTGCATATGGTAGTCGACCGAAGCACATGAAGTAGACTATCATACCGAGGGAAAAGATATCTGACTTGGTAGTGAAATCGCCGAAGGAACCATCGGCGTTACGTTGAAGGACTTCCGGTGCGCAATAAGAGATTGTCCCAGTTGCGCCAGAGGATACGCGTTTGGCCCCAGCAGCTTGCACTTCACCAAAGTCGGAGATCAATACTCTAGTCTTGCCATCATCTCGCTGTAGCAGACAGTTCGAGGGTTTCAGATCTCGGTGGATGTAGCCTTTCTGGTGAAGATGATGTAAGCCAGAAGTGATGTCTCTGAAGAAAGAGAATATCTCATCAAGCGAGAGCTTGCTCGGACCGCGAAGCTCAGTAGGAGGACTCATATCGCCTCTAGACTTCCTGCGAATCTTATTCTTCAGCTTCTCAGAGGTAGACGTAGATTTCTGCGGACCTCGCACGTAGCTGTGTAGATCGCCACCATTGCAATAGTCCTGCAAGATCCAAAGGCAAGGTATGCTAGGTCCGAACATCGACGGCTGATGATCTTCGAGCCACGTCCAGTGATAAGCTACCAGGTTCTTGTGCGGGATTTTCTGCAGCAGCTTGACCTCAACGATGACCTTCTCAAAGTATGTCCTACTGTCGCCGACCGGAATTCTTTTGCATGCGAAATGGCCAAGCGGAACTCCATCAATCACATGCTCAACGAGTAACACGACACCATTGCCGCCTCTGCCAAGCTCCCGCTCCGTTCTGAAGAACTGTTGGAAGTAGCCTGGAGAAAATGCCGAGCTGCTGATTCCTTGATCGCCTGAAGTGGTAGGTTCGCTGCCAATGAACTCCGCGCCAGCAGGAGGCGGACCATGTGTTCCGCTTACGTCTCTTGATCGTCCAGACCTGATAGCATTTGGTATACGTCGAAGCGGAGAAGAAGAGCCAGATCCTGCTGGTGATGGTCGCTGACTCGCAGCTAACATGCCAAAGTACTCTGGGTCGACATATGGTCTCTCGGGCCCATAGGCATGCTGGCCTTCGCTTGCATCCGCGGTCGAGTCTCTGCTCCGCCATGGTTGGCGGCAATAAGGACATTCTGAGATGGGTATCGGTTGTTCGGTGGCCTGACGGACTGACAGCTGTCTGGAATTGGCATCATAAACCACGACAGCGTCACCGCGTCGCCTTTGACATCGTGTAAGCTGCTTGATAGGTCAGTCAATTTGTGTCTCCGACTTACAGTACAACCTCTCGTGAGTCTGATGCGTAAGGCACCAAGCTCATCTGTCGCGCAGGCTGTGGCGGCGCGTGGTCAGCCATTCGAGACTGTTCGCATGTCGCATTTGAAGTTGCGCTGTCTCATTTACAGGTGCTGAGGTTGGTGTTCAACATGGTGTGGTGTGAGAGCGAGGAAGAGTGGAAGTGAAACGCGACAGGTGGTTGCCGCTTCGGCAGCAACTTCCGAAAATAGGTCAGAACTACTTGGCAGCATGATGGGGGAAGGAACAATTGCTTCAAGGTCATTCATTATGGTACTTAGCAGTCAGTCTATCATCTATCGAGTCTTCAACGCCGTCTCCATGCTTTCGTCGCAACCTAGGTATCACCAGCACGCAGAATCACCAAAAAGCAGGCATGCCCTCAACGCCTCCCAGACGGGGTCTCATCATCAAGACGACGGACACACCAGCCTCCACGCCGAGCGCCATGCAATTAAGACAGATGTAACACACTCGCTTTTGCTCATTCTATTCATCCTCATCATCAGTATCTTTTGGATGAGGAGTTCCCTTCGGACTGTTCAACCACTCAATGTGTCTCAGTCTCCGACGCACTTCGCGCTCCTTCTTATCCTTCTTCGTCAGCTTCTTCTTCTTGGCCGCCTTGAACTTCATGGGGCTGTCGTCCTCGCTCTGTGCGCCGCTACCGATAGGTGTGCCGTTCGTGCTAGGTGCTGCAGACGAAGCGGCGGTCGAAGGAGCGGCAGAGGAAGCGAGAGAGCTGCCAGGTCGCGAGGATTCTTCGAAGCGGTCCATTGAGACTGCGAGGTGACCCTTCTGTGTAAGACGACCATCCTCAACGTGCCACTGCTCTGGGCAGAGGGCACCTACGAACTCCTCGTTGTGAGAGATCATAACGACACCACCCTTGTAGTCACGGATGGCGACTGCGAGACCGCCTAGAGAGTCACGATCCAAGAAGTTGGTCGGCTCATCCAGTACGAGCAAGTGAGGGTTGTTCCACATAGCTCCAGCAAGCACGACCTTGACCTTCTGACCACCAGACAAGCCAGAGATCTCGTTGTGGTTGGCAATTTCTGGGTCAAGACCAACATCCTCGAAGTGCTTGGAGATGACCTTGGGCTCCAGCGTGCGGAAACCTAGACCTTCTCTGCTTGCCTCGTGGTCGTCGAATTCCTGGATAATCTTTTGGTAGCCAAGATCAGTCAGGGTCTCACGCGAAACCATGGTGTTATATTTGGGCAACCAGTTCTTCCACTTGACCTCGTACTGGAACGTCTTCTTGTACTTTTGACGACCGATCAGGGCTTCAAGTTGTCGTTCACCCTTGCCATCGCCAATGTTGACCCACTTCTCCATTTGTGCCTTGTCTTCAGGAGTCAAAACACGAGTCTGCTTCATCAACACTTCGCGATCATCACCGTGAGCGTAACGCCACTGGAGGTACTGGTTTGGTGTCTTCTCGAGATGAAGTTCAACGTGCTCCAAGGCGTGCTGCTTGATGTAGCCGATGCGCAAGTTAGGGTGCTTCTCAACACGACCACTCTGTGGAATGACTTCACCAGTCAGAACCTTGATCATAGTAGATTTGCCGGCACCGTTAGGTCCGATGATAGCAACTCTGCTGCTCAATGTAAGTTGCGCAGTGACGTTTTGCAAGCTAGGCTTCGGAGCATTTGGATAGGTGAATGAGCAGTCGGTCATGCGCAGAATAGATCTCGTGTTCGACTTGACACCAGTGAGTATTCCAGGAGGTGGGAATTTGAAGGATACCTGCGCGTCCGAGAGCGTGTAGTAGCTCTTTGCCTCTGGTCGGACCTTGACCAGGTCGGCCAAATTACCCTTGTAGTGCGCCAGCTTCTTGTTCTCGTAGTTGTAGATGTCGGTGCACACTTCGTCCAGGAATCCAGAGTCGTGAGACACGATGAGCGAAGTGATATCAGTGTGGCTCTTGAGGTAATCCTGGAGCCACTTCACGTTGCCAACATCCAAGTGGTTTGTCGGTTCGTCCAACAGGAAAACATCAGCGCGCATCAACATGGCTCTAGCCAATGCAAGCTTCATCTTCCAACCACCAGACAGACTGCCAACCTTCTTGCCCTGGCTGAAGCGCCCTGCGTCTTCTGCACCTCGAGCGAAACCGACCTCTTCCAAGACGCTCTCGATACGCTCCTGGCCTTCCTTCTGAATTTCTGGGTCCTTGAGACAGTATTCAAGGATCGTGATCTCCGCGTCTTCACCCTGGTTGTGCTCCACGAAGCAAGTCTTGACCTCGTCTTGAGGTGGAAAGCCATCGAGCTTACCGGTTGCAATCGAACGCATCAGCGTCGACTTTCCAGCACCATTACGGCCACACAGTCCGTATCGGTGGCCCTTGAGCAAACGCATGTTGGTGTGCGACAATAGCAGCATACCACCGTATCCGAGAGAGAAGTTGGCATTGACAATCTCAACTTCGCCGTCATCCTCCTTGACTGGTTCACCATATTTGCGCTCATCTTCCACAACATAATGCTTGTGTACATTCTCGGCCACGACCTCAGCCTTGCCATCATCCAAGAGCGGTTGCAGATATGGCACAATGTTCTTGATGATGCGATCAAGTGCACGCTGATTCGTATCCTCAGCAACAAGTGTCGCAACGTAGCGCTTTGCAAGAACCCAGACTTCTGCGTCGCCAGGGTAGTTGAGCAGACCTCCGTTCTGTTGCACCTCTTTTTCCAGCACAGCCTCAACCTCCTCAGGTTTCGTGCGATCGATAATGACGCCAGCCTTGGTCGAATCTCCAGTTTGGATCTCACCCATAGCCTTGAGCATGACGTCCAAAGCTCGTGCACCAATTTCTCGCACTTCAGGAAGCGAAGCACGATCCTTGATGCCCTGAATGCCAGGCTTCAGCTTGGGCAAGAAAGTTCGTGCTTCCACTGGGTCGTGGACAAGCTTAGTCAAGTTCTCCACGACAACAGCGGTTTGTCGTAGTACTTCCTGTGTGGTTCCTGGGTTGTTCAACACGCGCTCCAGAGTAGGGGTGACCAGTGCGAGCACTGGAGATGTGACGACTGTGACGAAGGTAGTTTGGCTCAAAGCGTGGACAGCCTTCTTCAGCGATTCCATGCTTGGGTCCTCGATACTCTTCACCAACAGTGGAATCCGTGGAGCGACATCGTCGTTCTGTAGCAGCTCGGTCAAGCTGTTCATGGTCTTCAGAGCCTGTTTTGTGACCTCCGCCTTCAAGTCGTGCATACCAGCCTCGACAATAGGAATGAGACCTGCCAACTGTCTGCCCATGGCCTCACGGAGCACATCCTTGTTCTGCTCGACTTCTCGGCTCTCCAGACCCATCTTCGCATCCTCTGCCATGCGGCCCAAAAGCTCGAGACCTCCGATGGCGCCCTGCCACTTTCCAGAGACTTTGCGCAGGTATTCCATGACGTTCGGCATAAGCCCGAAGACTTTCGCTTCCGCCGACAAGTGTCCATACAGCGCATCGAGTGCATACTTCGCACCCTCCTTCACGGAGGACTGCCTGTCTGCCAACAGATCCAACGCACATGCGATCAGTCCCGGCTCTTGTAGTAAAAATACCACTTCACTCAGTCTCGCTTTAGGAGGAAATCGCTCAAAAATGGCGCCGAGCGCGAACATGGCGCCCTCTCGTTTCGCCGCATCCTTCTTGTTGGTGGCCGCCTTGACGATCTCAGGAAGAATGCCGTATGCCGTGAGTCCTCGGAAGCCCACGCTGTTGAGCAGGACATCGGTGAGTGTGTAAGCGGCGTCGAGCGATTCCTGCGACTGCTTCGAGCCGTATATCGTCTTTGTGATTTGGAGAACGTCGTCTGGCGACGGAGCAGCAGACTTGCTGCTGACCATGACTGGAAGCATGGGAGGCGAGTCAATATGAGGCATGCCTCGAGGAGTGGAGAGTGGAGATTTGTTGTAAGAGGGAGGAAAGGGAGAGAGGCCAAAATAGTTTTCTCTCAAAACGACAGAAATAAAGCTTACCGTTCCACCCGAATCAAGTGGACGGAACGTGCATGTCCTATCGCTATCGCTACCAAGATACTACGTCAGGCGCACTTTTTCTTTGCACACTAGAAGCACGTCTACTAACCATGCGCACCTACATTCGCAATCACTTTCGATATGCAAGCGCCTCCCTTGATAGGCTCTCTCGGAACTACGAACTATTTCTGTGAGGAGGTGGGGGCCGCTTGCAAAGCCGCAATGATTGCAAAAGTCCGTGAGAATGGTTGTACGCAGATTTGAAAGTGTAAATGAAATCGAGAAATGTGACGAAGCGCACAACGTGCATAGCAAAGAACGGGGTATCATCTCAAAAATGTATCAATTGGTGATTGTCATGCCCAGGGCCCTCAGCGCTGCGCTGCTCTAGCTAGCTGTGAAAGAGACTCGTGGCCCATAGACGCCCTTCATGACTGCGATCCCACAAGTATGATCTCGGCCGCATTCGCAAGCATCTCTGCAACGCAGACCTATCGCCAGCGCGTTCGGTCTGTGAGCTCGGCAGCTCAGTCTGTGCGAGCTCAAGGAGATGCAACTCATTCCATGCTCTAGTTCGCATAGAAAGGAACTTCCTTAACGGGTGGTGGCCTTGACCTTTGGTGCGGAGCCCTTGGCGGCTTGCTTGCCAACAACACTGTGCACAAGTTAGTATGCTGGGTACTCAGATTCTTCAACTAATATCAAGATGGACATACCGGCCGGTGGTCTGGCCTGAAGCAGACTTGGCAGCGTTCTTTGCCTTCTCAGCCTTCTTCGCGCTCTCGGTGTCGGCACGCTTCTTCTTGCCATCCTCGATAGCCTGCTTGCGAGCAGCAGAGCGGGCCTCTGGACGCTGAGAGCGGCGCTCCTTGATGACATCGAGCGAAGCACCAACGACGGCACGCTGGGACTTGACTTGCTTGCGTCGGCGGGTCTTGGCTTGCTCCTGCAGTACTGGTTAATACCTCGCATTTTGCAAGTAATCTCGTTGGGCGAAAAGAACATACCTCAGAGATACCCTTGCGGCGCTGTCTGCGGCAGAGAACAGTCCACGCAATGCGACGTGGGTTCTTGCGCTGCAGGAAAAGCGACTCGCTCTTACCGTTCTGGAAACGGAAGATCTTGCTGTCCGAGCGGATGAAGAGCTTGCCCTACAATTGTCCTGTCAGCCTGTGTCCATACAAGGTGCGTACACCACTCAGGCAAATGTTTGAGGAAAGCGACATGTGCAGGCAGAGCGCCAGACATTCACTGCATCTCGGGCCACAGGCATTGATAGCGCTCTGATGAGCAGCTACTTCTCTGTCTAGCCATTGTGTATGTGTGTTGGCCGCTCTGCAAGCAGAGGTTGTGGCATCTTGCACCTCTTTCATTCATTCTCCATCTGTGCACGCGCAGATGTCACAGGAGTGCACCGTACCTTTCCAGGGTAGATCTTCGCGCCGGAGAAAGTATCGTCGTAGGTCCTCATTTTGGCGACTGGACGTGGGCGTGGTTGTGCGTGTGGTGTCTGGGCTTCGTGCCTGTGGTTCGGTCAGAGAAGCGGCTTTGTCGAAGATGATTTGTGGTGGGAGCTTGGCGCTCAGCGCCATGTCACGTGTTCGGGCGAATACGATGAACATTGGTGAGCATGCATTAAACCATCACTACTCTGTCACTATGCTACGAGTCCTCACTCCAACGAATCTACGAACTACCAATAGCTCGTCGAACAGCCCGCTCTCCCGCCTCTCTGACACGGGTCGTCTCCCTGTCAGCTCTACCAGTCCTCCACTGTTCCATGATTTCTGTCATAACCTGTTCAAGCTCCCTCTCATCGTCATTTGCCCCAACATCATGATACCGCGGACGATTGTGTCCACGGCATTGGCAAGTATGTGCAGAACCTCTCCTCTCATGTTCACTATCTTGTTGAGCTGCACTTCTGCTGTGCGCTCCGTTGCTTGGCAATCCACGAAACAAGGCGTCCATATCCATATTGGTCTCGAAGTAGAAGTGTTCGTTTTGCGGACGGTGTGGCTGCGTAGTTGGTATCTCGCGATCAGAGTTGCGAGGTCTTGTCCAGTGCGTCGCATCAGAATGATGCTCGTGGCGAAAGTTATCTTTCAGAAGCTCTGCGGTGCCTGGTGCTATAGATAGCTGTATGTGACGCACTCCTCTGGATAATAAGTTGCCCATGGTCGAGTCGGCAATGGAAGCCCATAGTGATGCTCAACATCGAGCTTGTATAGTCAACTTGACTTCCTTGCTGGGACACTGGTTCCCCACAGCAACGTAGCTTGCTCAGCATTGTGTTACTAGTATCACAATAGGTTGTAAAGATGCGCCTATGAAGATTATTTGCCTTGCGGGTCGTTGCATGAAGCAGTCCCACAGTTAGCGCATAGTAGACTAGTGTCGTGCAAGTGAACGTGGAACTCCAGTGTGGTAGTCTGTGTCTGGTTGCATTATGTGGAAGTGGCATGAGCTCGGTTTATACCTGTCGCACTTCCTTGCCTCCTCCTTCGGGCCTTTCACTTTCCCAGCCATCTCGAAGGACCGCGTACACAGTGTCCGTGAGTAGGATCAGCAGCGCCAGACTCCAGACCAGAGTAATGGCGTAGAAGAAGTTGGCGTTTCCAGAGCCTGCATAGATCCACAAATGGTGGAATGCCGGTCCAAGAAGTGACGCGTACAGAAGAGCTGCCAGAGCAGGGAATGTATATCGATGGGTGGAACATACTGGAGGGACCGTTAGCCACGCTCTGATAGCGCAAAACGATCTTCTTACATTCAAAGACGTGTCCAAGCAGGCAGAGACTGCTCAACCAAGTCCCGACATCGCCGACATTGGCATAAGGCTGAAAGACAGCGTTGATCCCCAGCATGAGCACAACAGCGGCCAGTGGCTGCTTCCGAAAGCGTATGCAGAATGGTATGCTGTATGATAGCATGTGTAGCCAGAAGACGCCTAGGAAGAACTCTCTGAATGCATCAAACATCTCAATGAAGAAGTACCACCATAGGCCCGAATTCGGTGTCAAGTCTGGCATTGTGAGTGGAGTCATATAGACTGATTCCAGGAACTGCCAGGATGGTAGGAGTAGGCGCGAGATGGCAAGTAAGAAGCCAGTAGAGGCTGCGAACGTACTGACGAGCACGATTGCAAAGGTCAAGAGTGAAGGTAGCAACTCCTGGCTGCAAGCAATCCTCAAGGCTCTGCCCTTGCCAGAGACGCCGTCTTCGGTCTTGGTCGCGGTGCCCGCCAGCTGCACGCAGAGCTGGTCATAGCAAAGCAACCCAATGGGCGGTAGCAGCAAGATTGGGTGTAAGCTGATATAGCTCGCGATCGCCAATGCGAAGGCTGCTGTGGTCACCTTGGCTTGACAAGCATGCTTGACACTGAGCAAGGTGAAGAAAGCCGCAAATGTAGTAGTTGGCCGCCCGAAACATGCCAACAGCGTAAATGGGTTGAACAGGTAGACTGCAGCGACAGAGGCAGGACGCCATACTCGGTCGGCTCTCGGCGAGGTGTAGAGGAGTGAGGCAGCCGCTGCGCCTGAACTGGCAATATCGTAAATGCAGTCCGCAGTCAGCACATCCAGACCAGTATAGATTAAGATCGTGGCTAGTCGGCCAAGCCAAGTGAATGCCGACGGTAGGAGTGCAAATAGTGGCAGGAATAAAGGAGCCTAGACTTGCTCAGTATATGCAATGTGATCTCTAGAGAGCATATGCTGCTGACCTGGTGGAATATGCCTCCATCATATGGATCAAGTCCTCTTTCGTATAAGAACAAGCCTTCCTGTACTACATGTTCTCAGCTCCTGTTCAATGCCTGCTTAGCCAATACGGCCACTGTCCAACTCCTGCGTCCACATACATCTCTTGAAGCTGTTTACTGGGGTCGATATCTCCACTCTGCTCGTCAAGAGATCAGGGAGTCCAGGAAATGCCACAGCCAGCAGGATTCGCAGAACGGCTGCAGTAGAGAACAGCACCGTCTTGGGATGGTCATTGTAGACCTTGGTGATGGCGTCCATGGCTGATCGTGATGCTCGTCCTCATCGCATCGTCGCGTTGTGCTGTGTTCAAGAGACGCGAGAGAAAACAGCTGGTCTGTCATATGCGCCCAGATCGGATATACTTAAGCTTTCTCCGTTAGCGTGCTTTTTAAAGTTTCGATATGGAGAAAAGATTCGAGATGCTGGTTTCGATACGCCAAACACAGCACAGCAATCACTGCAATCATGGCCAAAATCAAGAAGAGAGGTACATCATACTATAGAGTGATCATGTGTACTGTCAGCTAACAGTCTTACCAGGAACGTCCGGCAATGCGAAGAACTACATCACCCGTTCGCAGGCAGTGCGCAAGCTACAAGTCTCGTTGCCAGACTTTCGAAGGCTGTGCATTTTCAAAGGTGCGACTGAATACTATCTATACGTTCTTCCTGTAACGGGAGGCTGACATGAACAGGCATCTATCCTCGCGAACCTCGGTCGAAGAAGCGCGCCTCGAAATCGTCCACTCCATCCACGACATTCTACTACACCAAAGACATCCAGTACCTCCTCCACGAACCACTTCTCGCCAGTTTCCGTGATCAGAAGGCGTTGGCAAAGAAGATCAGCAGAGCTTTAGGCAAAAATGAAGTCAGCGACGCCTCGCGCATGGAGCGCAACCTGACGCCGCGCATGAAATTGGACCACATCATCAAAGAGCGATACCCGACTTTTGTGGATGCGCTGCGAGATCTCGACGATGCGCTATCGATGCTGTTCCTTTTTGCGAATCTGCCCAGCACTTCAGACGTGCCTCCAAAGATTATCGCAAAGTGCCAGAGATTGACAATGGAATTCGAGCACTATCTCATTCGCACACACAGCTTGAGGAAAAGCTTTCTGTCGATCAAGGGCATCTACTACCAGGCGACGTTACAAGGACAGGACATTCTATGGCTAGTGCCATACAGATTTGTGCAGAAGAACTCTCCGGATGTTGACTTCCGGATTATGGCCACTTTCGTCGATTTCTACACAACGCTGTTGGGGTTTGTCAACTTCAGACTGTACAGCAGCATTGGGTTGGTCTATCCTCCAAAGTTTGACCTCAAGAGCGAGGAGCAAGGAGCAGAGCTTGGAGCATTCAAGCTAGAGGGTCAGGATCAGGACGTGATCGAAGAAGAGCAAGGACAACTGCCCGATGCAGAGGTGAACGAGAAGGCGCAGGCTGAGGCAGACCGACTGCTTGCACTACCAGAACAGGAGGAGCCCGCCACATCACAGACATTAGGCAGAGGTACACAGGAAGACGAAGAAGAGGCAGACGACGAGGACAGACCGACAGAAACCGCCTTGGATCGCTTCGAAACAGTCGGACCCAATGCCGACAGCCTCCTTCAACCATCGAACACCGCCGATGTTGAGACTGCTGCGAAGCTATTCGAACCCTTCACATTCTTCCTTTCGCGAGAAACGCCCCGGCATCCACTGGAGTTCATCCTCAAGTCGTTCGGCTGCAAGCGCGTTGGCTGGCAAAGCTTAGACGGCGAAGCAGGATCCTACTGCAACGAGGACGATCCGCGGATCACACATCAGATCGTCGATCGACCTGATATCCCTCTGCCCTCGCCACCACAAACGGACGATGAGGAGCTCTTAGATGATGGTGTTGACGACTCCGCAGCAATCAGAAAGGCCAATGAGCGAGTACCTGGACGAACTTACGTACAGCCACAATGGGTGTGGGATTCAGTGAACGCTGGACAACTGCAACGACCTGATCTGTACGCACCTGGAGCCACTTTACCGCCACATCTGAGTCCATGGGTGAAGCCGAAGCAGGGAGACTACGATCCTACGAAGCCACTTGCGGATCAAGAAACAGAAGCTGAAGCCGCTGCTGCTGAAGATGATTCCGATGATGACGATGATGATGATGTTGACGAGGGCAGTGAAGGCGAGGAAGTAGAAGGTGTACGTGGCGACGTAGAGGCGATGGAACTGAAGGTCGATCTTGATGGCCGAGCTGTCGCACAAGGAGAAGGCATGGACGTCGAGCTCGGCGACGATGACGACGATGATGAGAGCGAAGCAGAAGCTGGAGCAGCCGATGGTGATTTCGGTGGCTTCTCCGATTATGAAGAGATCGAAGACGATGCTACCAGGGCAGCACGCGAACATCAGGCTGAGCTGGAAGCTGAAGCGCAGGGCAAGACAGTCAAGTCTTCCGACCCCAAGGACAAGAAAAAGCAAGCCAAGGCTGTTGCTCAAGCGAAACGCACACAGGCTGAGCGCGAGAAGGAAGAAGATCTGGAGCGGAGAAAGGGCATGATGCCAAGACGAAAGAGGAAGATGTACGAGAAGATGGTGTACAGCAATGCGGTCAAGTCTGACGAGGCTGAGAAGATGAGAGCCAAGAGACGGAAAGTTGAAAAAGAGCTGGCAAAGAAGTCAAAGGCATAGTAATTTCAGGCAGCGTTGGCGTCTCGGGCGTTTGGCTGGCTTGCTTTCTTGCAACAGGAAAGCTATAAGATGATCATCATGCTGTCCAAAGCAGCTATTTCCCAGCCGCTGAGTACCAATCTCTTTGAACTCCTTCCTGTGTCAACTAGCACGAACTGACTAATAAGCGCTAATATTTGGTCCCAAGATCTAACCACTCACAGTCGTCGCTCTCGGCCGTCTGCTCCTCGACCACAGTCGTCAGCACTGCTCCAGGAGTATCATCAGTCCACGAGTCCACACTGTGACCCGCACCCCGCGTAGACTCGATGGCTTCCTCTTCGTCGGCGACCAGGCCCGACTCCATCTCTGTCGACTTTGCCATGTCAAGTAAAGCTTCACTTGCGACACTAGCTTCGACTTCCTCAGCCGCGAGCTCCATCACCTCCTCGAACAACGATCGATGGCTTTCGGAACTTGATGCTGGCGGTCCTACTCTATCTGCAAGCCAATCCTGCACGAGAGCATCAGCAGATTGATGATCCACCTCTTCTGGTGGAGCAGGTTGAAAGAGCTTGTCATGAGTCAGCCGAAAGAGGTCAGAATCCGTTGGATCGCTGGGCAACTCGCTTGGCAGAGAATGAATCTCGAAGTTCGTGCCTCCTGTTGTTGGTGAGGAGAGAGTGTTATGCGGAGAAGTTCCTGAATACACTTTGCCGGCTCGAGGTCTTGAAGGATGATGGGGATTGTTGTGTGCAGAAGTGAATGGTTGTGCGAGACTGTTCTGGGCATCTGAGTGGAGGTGCTCGATCCGTTGAGCCAATTTGTGAACTGCGGTTGCGGCTTCGAGAGCCTCTAGAGTCGATTGGTCTGTTGGAGCAGCTTCTTCAAGCTGGCCTTCCAAATTCGATTGCAAATTTTTGGAGATCCGTCGCTCTGTGGGCTGTTTGACGCATTGAAGATGCTGCCTGCGGATTCGACGTTGCATGTTGCGAGTCGCAGCAGAAAGGGAGGCCTCCAGAGGGTCGTATGCCAAGCCTCCATTGCCATACTCGTCGATGAGAGGATCGTCTGTGGTTCGAGTGCTGGAGCCTGCATGCTTGTTGCGAGCCTTTTTTGAGTATGCTGGCGACACATAACTGAAGAGCAGACTGAACTTGAAGCGGAAAATCGAGCTGCCAGATCCGGAAGCCATTTCGATGGACAGGGATATTACGAGGCCTAATGGAAGTCAAAG
Source organism: Sphaerulina vaccinii (assembly GCA_022570795.1). Lineage (NCBI taxonomy): Eukaryota > Fungi > Ascomycota > Dothideomycetes > Mycosphaerellales > Mycosphaerellaceae > Sphaerulina > Sphaerulina vaccinii. Next base: position 1,225,788 of record JAKUDP010000014.1, read on the forward strand.
AACTGGCAAACAGGTGCACACTGAAAGAGCTGAAGCCTTGCTGCCTACGTGAGGTGATATGTGAAGCATTACTTCACTCACTCGAAGTGGGTCCGCGGAAAGCTCCGACTCATTCACTGGTGATATATAAGCCCAGATATGGATTCTGGCACAACACAATACGACATAACAGATCAACACGATACATTATGATCATCCACTCTATATCAGAGTAAGCTGGAGGAGATACATGTATGCCTTGGGTAGCATCAAACACAACATGTCGACAATGGCTCTTCACTCCTATTGTCACGGGTTGCTATCGTGTGAATGGGAACAATCACGACACCTCTCCCATTCACACATGACAATAGGCCAATCAGCAGACACGATGGGAGTGAGCTTGGGATCTCACATTGCTAAGAACACATATCTGCTTGAAACTTTCCTTCGTCGAGACAATTTCCACCTTTTCGACTTTTCGACACGACCACACGAATACGACCATGAAGGATAACATCAAGACTTGAAATATCAGCATCTCTGGAATAGCGATAGGATCAAGACATTGCAGAGTAAGTTGTATCAGTGCGAATTTCGACCGACACAGTATGAGAAGGCAGGATATGGGTACATAGCACATGATGGAAGGACTCGATGCGGGAATCTCGCCAGCAAGGGCATTGGAGATCATGAGAGGTGGGATGAAGGAGTTCTTTCCGGAAGAGACGGTGCGCGACAAACTGCGGGCTTTTGCTGTGACCATCCTGATGCACGAGCAGATCATGACGAAAGAGCGAGGCCAAGTAAGTGAGAGCTCACCCTCGTCTCATAAGCGCAGCTACTGACAATTTAGGACTTTGCTCCGACCGATCCTCTCCTTTACTTCATCTACCAAGTTCATGGCGCAAGATCAGAGCCACAGCCTATTCTGAGCGTCGAGAGCTTCAAGTCAAAGCCATCTCTGAGTCTTGGTCTCTGGGACAGCATCTACTACGCTTTGATCGTCAAGATCCGCACTCTGCACCAACACATGACAAATGTCAATGATGAAGAGATCTTACACAACTACGGCACCACAGGAGACAGAATAAACTCACCTTATGCCATCCACGACTTTCGTCGACTTTTAGGTAATGTGCTGGGCCTTCTGATCGATCCAAGACTGCTAGGACCATTGGAGACAGTAGTGAGAATGCAATGTTACGCCAAGTCCTTCCGCACTGGCAACAACGACCATACCTTTCGACGGGAATTTCAGGTAGTCTGGGGAAATTATTCGGTTTTGGAGAAGGATGAGATTTTGGATAGGATGGATGGTATGAAGGATGTGTTGCGGATGGGAGTCGAGCAGATTCATGCCCATCTGAAAGCAGCATGCGTTGGCAAGAACCGTCGTGCTTGTCTCGAAGAACTCGCACCCACTGAGCCGCCGATACTTCCTCCGTCCGACGACAATCCCTGCTGCTGCCATCAGAGATGTATCTGCCGCATGGCCTGCCAGTACGGTATCCACGAGTGCCAGTGCTCGAACAGGAGGACCGCGCCCACGCCACACCAGGCTTCATCGTCGCTGCCAGCTCGCCCGAGAGCCAGCACCACCAGCAGCACTCTCCACGGCGTACACGAACAACCACGCCGTTTCGGTGGTGCGGGTAAGCAGGTCTCCCCAACAGACCTGTACAGAGAGTCGTACCAGCGATATCCTCGCTTCACACCAAGCTCACCTGAGCAGGAAGCCTCTGTCTCTCCGCCACCAGCGACCACCAAGCCACCAGAGGCAGCTCCGCGTCCCGTCGGCCGCCGCCTTGTGTCTGCTGGAGGTGACCTGCCGGTTGACGCTCGCCCGCTTGCCTCCGCGATTTTGCCGGAGCCACCGCAGGGTGGATTGACTCTCTCGGCGGCGCAGTATGCGGCACTGCCGCTGCCACAGCGTGCTTCACCTCCACAGGGAGAGCCAAAGGCACCTCGTCGCCCTTCCTGGGTGAAGAAGATCTTCTCCAGGAAGAATAGCGCTTCCGAGTAAGGTAGATAGCCATACAAATACGTTTTGTGACCACTTTCATCCTAGCACTCTCCAATATCGATCGTTCTCCATGCTACTGACTGCTTAGCCGTTGCGCGATAAGATTCATGCCCTGCTGACAGAGGCATGTGGCTGTAAATAGTGAGCTCTCCGTAGTCGTTTGAGTACCGAGCAGCTTGATATGCAGACCAGGCGTCAAGCACATTTGATGTGGGAAGCAGAGAACAAGTATGGAGTCTGGACGTCTCCGTGCTCAGTTGAATGCTGAGCAGCTTGATGCTCAGACGAAGCGCAGAACACTTTCATGATGGAAAGCAGAGAAGAGATCTGCAGTTCGGACATAGCCAAATATCGAACGATTTGGAATAATGTCTCCAGCGACTGAGAGCACCCTAGGCCACTTGAGCTCCAGACAGGACGAAGAACCAACTGAATCCAGGACATGGAGAATGATGGAAAATTTGCAAGCTAATCGGCGATGCTGTATGCGTTCATACTTTACTATGCTACAAGACTCTACGCACCAGGCTAGCGGAGATGTCAAGAACAAGATTCGTTCAATCGATTCAGTGACCATTCCGTGATCCACCTGTTACTCTCTGGCTTGGGTCAAGAACCTCCTGACAGGCTTCAATGTCTTTAATCGTCTCATTGAACACCTCGACCACCGACTCCAAGACTTCATCGCGATTCCAATTGCCACGATCTCTCCAAATCCTATCCATAACGCGAGCTTTGCATTGCTCCATCTGCTCAAGCGACAGTCCACTAGTAGCATCCACCATGCGCTTCAGAATATGCTTCACGCTCTGCTCGGTCATGATCAAGTGAGGACGTGGCTTAGGAAGGTCCGCGGCATCTTCGTCATTCAAGAGTGCAGAAACAGAAGATATACGATTGTGCGGTCGTGGAGGCGCCAGATTCTGCTGCGAACCAGCCGAGCCTTGTGAAGCCCTTGGGTCAGGCTGTGACGCAGCTTGTTGAGATTCATTCGATGGAGGCTGGGTGTCCGGGAGATTCTGGCTACCAGAACCAGATCCAGGTCCCATCTGCGCGAAGTCTGGGTGATCACCAGGTCGATTCAAGGCATTCGAGAACTGCGAGTATGGTCCACTACTGCCATCACTATGTCGTGTGCCAGAGTTCGTGGATGCGTTGCTATTCTGCTGCATCTGGCCGGGCTGTGAATGATACTGGGCCTGCGATTGTCCAGAAGGTGGAGGAAACATTGGCGGCTGCGTGCCCAACAGGCTTTGTTGCGACAGCGCTAGGTGCTGGGAGTCTGGGTCATCCGGCTGAGTGTCGAGCATCTCTGCATCCTCTTGTCCTTGTTGTGAATGGCCAGAGCCATTGCTATGTGACAAGGGCCCGCTTCCATTCGTGGTGACAAACGGATCGAAGTCTGGGTTCACACCAGGCACTCTCGGAGCGGCAAGCAGTCGACGCTCGGGAAGCTGTTCGCCTAAAACAATAGGGCCAGAATCGTCCGTGCTCGTCTTTGACGTATCAACAGGTGGCACATTCGGAGCACCTATCGTTGGAACATCCTCGCCAAGACCTTGGGCAGCCTTGACTTTGGCAATGCGGGTACGTTCGCGGACCTGCTCGCGCTCGTAGACACCTTCGCATTCTGCACATATTGCCGCGTGCTGTGTTTCGAGAGTCGCCATATCTACCTCAACATTGGCAAGCATCTCATTAGCCTTGAGTAGCCTGTCTTGTTCTCCAAAATGCTTTGCGTCCTTTGACAACTTTTTGATGTCTGCGAGAAAGTCCTTTGGACGCTTGTAGTAGCCGTTGGACAATCTCTTCTCGATAGTGACGATATCGAGATTGTAAAAGAACTTGTCCGTCGTTACCTCCCTCAGACCGGCTACGCCCTTGGAGTCCATGGCGACTTCATATGGCCTGAACAGGGATTGTTGCTGTCTTTGCTCCTCAGTGAGATCTGTCGAGAGAACCTTTGGGTCTCTGTCATCGTATAGATACCCGATCTGGGTCTCTTCAATTGGCGGATTCCGAAACTTTTTGTACTTCAACTTGATTTGGTCCATGACTGGCTGAATCAGAAGCTTGAGAACATTCAGAGTCTGATGATCTTTCCTCCTTTGCGCTTTGAGCTCGGCTTTACTTGGCTCTGCGCTGGCTTGTGCTGCTGTCACAGGCGCTTCGGGCAGCACAGCGAGCTTCCTCTTTTTACGTTGGTCAGGATTGGGAAGCTGATCAGGAGCTTGTCGTATGAAGTCCATCACAGGATTCCAGTACTCGTATCTTGCCGATTCGTCAGGTCGCACAAGCTCATACTGATCTCTGCTGGAGAAGCCAAAGAGTTCACGCAGCATGTCCGGATTGGGCTTGTCGTCCTGGGAGTAGTATTCGAGTATTCCCAGCAGCAGGATAGGATCGGTCGGTGGCAGACTTCGAAGTAGACCAACAAAGGTGCGTTTGACTGTCTCGGTAAGAATCTCCCACCAGACGCCAATGTTAGGTATGTAGATAACGCTTGGCTTATGTCTCTTCACTTCTTCGAACAGTTGCACGACAGCGGCTTCGGGCGACTAACATAGAGTCAGTAAGCTGGTAGGTTTTCTTTCAGTAAGTGATCATGACTTACCCTAGTAGAATCTTTCATCAAGGTCGCAAGATCGAAGTTTTGCACATGCAAGCCTTCGAACTTGCTCAACAAGGCGGCACCAAGGTACTGTTGACCCATTCCCGCCTTGCCTTTGATGAGCAGTCGAGGTCTGAAGACGCGCGAAGACTCAAATTCCCTCTGCATGACTTCTTTCTGGAAGCCGAATTCGTCTTCGCGGTCGTCGTACATTGCTTCTTCCAACGCAGTAGCCTTGCGCTTTCGAGGAATGGTCTGGTCCAGTCTATTTGAGATCTCCCGAAGTGGACGACGCAAGAGTGGTTCGATGTCTTTCTTCAATGGAGCAGCACCAGATGCGGCAGAGCGTTCCGATGAAGGAATGATCTTGTTAACGGAAATCATGAAATCTTTAGCCAAGACTTTGATCGTGCTCGGATCGATGATGAGCTTGCGGTCGCTGGAGTAGATCTGTGGGTAAGTGCCTTGAACCGCGTTCAATGCTGCTTCAGTACAAAGGGCTCGCAGGTCAGCACCGCCGTAACCACGAGTCTGCTCAGCAAGTTGATCCTTGAACTCTGGCTTCAGTGGAGGGTCCCAGCCTTTGGTGTGGATATCTATGATCTTGCGCCTTCCCATCGCATCTGGCAAGGGGAAGTAGAACTCGCGATCGAAGCGACCAGGACGTCTTAAAGCAGGGTCAACAGAATCTGGTCGATTGGTGGCGCCAATGACAATCACCTGTCCTCTGCCATCCATTCCGTCCATGAGAGCCAGCAGAGTGGCCACGATAGATGCGTGGATCTGTTCCTGCTTACTTGAACGTACTGGTGCCAAGCCATCGATCTCATCGAAGAAGATGATGCTAGGCTGGTTCTTGCGTGCCTCCTCGAACAACAACCTAAGTTGTTTTTCAGCTTCACCGACCCACTTGCTCAGCGCATCGGCGCCCTTCCGCATATAGAAAGTGACCTTCTGCCCATGTGAACTAACGCTTGATGCCAATGCGCGCGCGAGGAGTGTTTTACCAGTGCCGGGAGGACCGTGGAAGAGGACGCCTCGTGGTGGTGTGACGTGGAATCGCTGAAACACCTCCGGGTATAGCAATGGCAAGGCAATCATCTCCTTCAATTGATTGATGTGATTGTCCAATCCACCGACGCCATCGAACGTAACGTTGGTATCCACACCAAGAGGGTCAGCATCAGCCAGGGCCTTCCTGTCCTTGACTTTGCCCAAACCCGGTGGTCCGCCACCAGCGCCAGTGAGAGGGTCATTGTTCAGAGCCTGTGGCGCAGCTCCAAATGGCTTTGGAAATGCAGAAGTAGGTGTCATGCCTATCGCACCACTCATGCCTTGCTGGCCACCTCTAGGGCCAATTTCGTCGTCACTGCTATCAGAATCGACACCTCCTGCTGCACCAATCCCTTCTGGACCACCTAGCACAGGAGGAGGGCCGCCTCCTCCTCCGAATGGACCGTATGTGGAGAATAGGCTACGATAGGCAGGGCCACCACCACCACGACGATTCCGTTGAGGCGTCGCTGCTGGTATCGCGGGTGCATCGTCGTCTTCGATCGGCAGTAGAAGCTCGGGCCGGATGATACGATAGTCTGGTCTGTTTCCACGACTACGCAGTGTCGGCTCGAAGTTGATCTCGTTGTCGCGCTGTGTTGTACGCTCCCGCTTGCCTCTCGATCGGCGATTCCGTCGTCTGTCCTCATCTAGCTCTGCTGCTTCGTCTGCAATCTCTTCCACATCCAACTCCTCGTCCACAGAGGGTGCGCGACCAGAGCGGCTTCGTTGAGATGCAGATTTGCGCGTGAGTCTGCCTGATCGCCGGCCTTGCGAGCTACCATCATTGCTACTGTCGTTCCTCTCACGGCCGGGCTTCAAGAGATCATCTTCTGAGTCAGACACTTCTTGGTCAGCATCAGCTTCACCTTCGGCATCAGGCTCGAAGTCACTACTCTGTTCTGCACCAGACTTCCGATTGCGAAGCGATCTGCGAGTGTTCGGCTCTGGCTGGGACGGTGGCGGTGTTGACGCTTTACGACGGGTACGCAGAGTGCGACCCTTTGTGATTGGGCCTTCGTCCTCGTCTTCTTCATTGTCTTGAGGCTTTGTTGCTGGCTCGGCTTCAGCTTCAGGCTCCATCTGTGAAGTCTGGGACTCTTGCACGACCTGCTCCTCTTCGTCATCCACATATTCCATCGCAATGTCTTCGTCTTTCACTGTAGAGACTGGCGATGTTCGCGATACCTGTCGTTCTGCTCCCTGCGCCGCGCTGGATGCAGCTTCCTCCAGCTGCGAAAAGAACTGTTGTCCCTCAGTGGTCTGTCGAGGATCAGCGATTGAATCTTCATGTGACACTTCGTAGATAGCGCTCGGTGGCTTCTTGGAGGCTAGACCTTTTCCACCTCTTGTCGGCCTTCGGGCTGTCGTGGGTTCTGGCGTCTCGCTGCCAGCCCTAGTAACAACTTGATGTCGGCCAGAGTCCGTGAGTGCTACCAAAGGATCTGCGTCGTCGTGCGATAGACGGCTGCTACGACGACCACCGCCCGAGCCTTGGTTCTGCAATGTAGGCGTTGTTCCACGACGCAGTGTCCTACTGCTAGCGCGCGTGCGCGTCACACGATCACCGTCCATTGTATGTTGTAGTTCCCACGCTGGCACCCTGAGTTTGACAATGAGAGAAGGCTTGGTGAGTGCAGCTCGACGCGCCTGTTTCGTTTGTGCCGGCGTGGGTTGTATCGGGTCGTGATCGCTTTCGGTGGCTGCTATCTCCTCGTCGTCACTCTCCTCATACTTGACTGCTTTCTTTGCTGCAGAGCGCACACTTCTGCCAGTCCGTGGATTGCGCTCCAGTGGTTTGTCGTCGTCCTCGGACTCTGAGAAGGACGCCTCCTCTTCACTGTTGGCGACACTATCGGCCTCGATGTCGTCGGAAGAGTCACCGTACCCTCGCTGGCGGCGTGGTTTCGGGTCGCGTTTGCGTGGTGATGTCTTCTGGTGTTTACGGGAACGCTTTTGTGGGCGGGCTTCGACTGCTGTGTCGTCGAAGTCACTGTCGTCGGAGTCGCTTTTGTTAGGGTCAAAGACAGCTGCCTTGCGTTTGCCAGCCATGGGATATTGAGGGGCAACTCTCTTCCGGGTTGCCTCTTCTGTATTCGCTGCCTGCCTGGCCTACTTGCACTCAAGTGGAAAGTCGTAGTCGCGAGGCATCTAGCTCAGCTACACGTGTTTCTGGGATGAGGTCTGGTAACAAGAACTCATGTGTACAACAAAAGAATTGTAAGAAGAGAGCAAGATATGTTATTGATACAATAGTCTGATGGCAACTGATGTCTCCCGGTAGTGGTGGCGACGGTGCAGGCAGCAAGAGTGAGTTGGGAGCGTCTGAGTGATGGACGGTCGGTCGCGAACACTTTGATAGGCGAGACCCACTTTCACAAACAACTGGCTGACATCGCGAAAACAACATGAACAACGACATCAACATACAACTTCACCAATACCTCACTGGGAGTCTATTTCCACTCCATCTTGGTCGCGTAAGCAGTACGAAGACACTCATACCCATATCAGGCCGAATGCTCTAGCCAAACCGTGTCAAAACGCCTTTCAATTTCTTGAGCATCTCATCTATTGTTTCTCGAGATCGCTGGCGCTCTGTTCCTTACAGGCGGAGCTGCAACCTTGAGTACTCTATTTCAACGACACCTCTTCGTCGCTGTCCCGGAGTGCACGTGACGAGAGCTCTTTGACTAAGCATCTCATCCGCCATCTCCTCCAGCCCATTTCATGCTTTGACCTCGACAACGTGAAGCCAACATTTCACAACACTGCCCACGCACATATTCACAGGCACAATCGCGTGTCTGCACGGCCTGGATTCGTGTGCTCTGCTGGATTTACTTCGCGAGAGACTGCACCGCACCACTACATGAGAGCAAGGCTTTCCGCTGCAATTGCTTAACAGTCGGTGTACCTATGTTCGGAGTGTCCAGCGTAGCACTTGTGATAAGTGCTGTGGGAGCAATTAATACGAAGCTCAGTTCACTCACTTGGCAGAATGGCTTGAGCAGTTGACATGGTCAGCCACATATGGCAATTTCAGTCGCCTCCACATCGTCACCTGGGCTCGTTCATGAGATGGAGCGATTGAAGTGCCTGCTGATATCTATCACAATGGGGTTCCGCGGCATGAACACTTCAGTTGGTATTCGAAGATGTTGGTGAAATTCTTTCGGCAACGGGAGCCAGATACCGACGACTCGGGAGGCTTCGATGTCTTCGATATCAACAACGGTACTCGACATCGCAGCTGAGGTAGCGTGCTATATGTTTTCCACGATCACTCTCGCCTGAAATACTGAACAATGTGATATAAATATGCTCTCATATACAGAGCCAGGTGGTGGAAGGAAATCATAAGATTTGCCCTCTCCTTTTGGATGTTCAGACACGTGAAGCTCAGGTACAAAGATACTTCCCAGAGATACTTGATATAACTTTTTGATGGTGTTACATCCTCAACCATCATCTTTACGTTTATAGACCTCACTTTGCCCTCGACGACAACTCGATCCTCTATATTCTGAGGAGCAGCCCGTCGCGTCTTTAAGCTTCTTTCCTCCAGTCGTTTCCCACCTCCACAGTCATATACCGCGGCCTCCATTAGCGGCGTCACAGCTTTTAGTTCCATCGTCTCATCACCGAGAGAGCACGCGCGAAATTTCACGCATCGACCCCACGCATCGTACCTGCCTTCACGAATCGAACGAGTCGCGCCTCCCTCCAGCTGCAGTTGACAAGCTGCAGTGTCACCGCCTTCGAATCATGGAGGACCTCAAGGAGAACCTCAAGGAGAAGGCCGAGAAAGTGAAAGAGGGTGTCAAGGAGACATTGCTCGGAGTGGAAGATGAGATGCAGACCTCTGATCAGACGCGCTCTGAGTTTATGAAGTACGCGAAGAAGGATGAGACGACTGAAGAATGGTACATGAGCGAGAGCGAGTTCATCGATGCTGTCGCACCCGTCGGCGAGGATTATGTGAGTAACATCACCTCCTCATTGCGCCGAGCTTGTCTCAATGCTGCTCGTAGCTCATCAGTCTTGCGCCATTGAGGAGTTCCTGAGAGCGGCAATGACATTGGCACTAACAATTTCTCGCAGCACAAAATCAAGCGCGAACAGTATGGGCTCCTGTTCCAGATTGCCGACCGCAATGGCAAGAACAGAGTCACCCTGGGCGATTGGAACGTCTTTAACAACCTGCTGAAGAAGCCGGACGCGGAATATGAGATCGCGTTCCGCCTTTTCGCTGACCCAAGCTCCGGACTGGTCGACTTCAACACATTCAAGGAGGTCTATGCAAAGAACAAGACATCGAGCACTATACCATTCAATTGGGACAGTGATTGGGCAAAGCTCTATCTGGGCGGCAAACGCCACAGACACTCCATGACATATCCACAGTTTGCCCAAATGCTGCGTGGTCTACAAGGAGAGCGTGTGCGACAGGCTTTCCTCTACCTGGACAAGAACGGCGAAGGATATATTGAACCGGAAGATTTCCAGCGTATCATCATGGAGACAGCATCACACAAGCTCTCTGACCACCTACTGGTCAACCTGCCCACATTATGCAACATTTCGCCTGGCTCTCGGATCTCATATGCCAACGTTCGAGCTTTCCAAAACATTCTCCGCGAAATGGACGTGGTAGAATATGTCATTCGAGCAGCTGTCATGAAGTCCAGCGATGGCAAAATCACACGAGTTGACTTCCTAAACGAGGCTACCCGCCTTACACGCTTCTCACAGTTCACGCCGATGGAGGCTGATATCCTTTTCCACTTTGCCTCACTCGACCAACCATCAGGACGCCTGGGACTCAACGACTTTGCTCGTGTTCTAGATGCCAGCTGGCACGCTTCTGTGATCGATCCTGCAGCCAACGTGTCGGACATCGCACAGAAGGCTGTGGTAAAATCCCAGAGCTTTCTACACGATCTTCTAGTCTCTGTCCACCACTTCGGCCTCGGTAGTATCGCGGGTGCTTTTGGTGCGTTCATGGTCTATCCTATCGACCTGGTCAAGACTCGCATGCAGAACCAGCGTGGCTCTGGTGTCGGACAATTGCTGTACAAGAACAGCATTGACTGCTTTTCCAAAGTCATCCGCAACGAAGGTGCTCGAGGACTATACTCCGGTGTGCTACCCCAACTCATTGGTGTGGCGCCCGAGAAGGCCATCAAACTTACTGTCAACGATATTGTGCGCGGCAAGTTCACTGACATCAAGAGTGGGGACATCAAATTCTGGCAAGAAATGATCGCTGGTGGTTCTGCTGGTGGTTGCCAGGTCATCTTCACCAACCCTCTGGAAATCGTCAAGATTCGTCTCCAAGTGCAAGGAGAAGCTATCCGTGCAGCGGCTCGAGAAGGCGAACAGCTTAAGAAGCGCACTGCCATCTGGATCATCCGTAACCTTGGTCTTCGAGGATTGTACAAGGGTGCATCAGCATGCTTGCTGCGTGACATTCCTTTCTCTTCAATCTACTTCCCAGCATACGCACATTTGAAGAAGGACTTCTTCGGCGAATCACCCACCAAGAAGCTCGGAGTCCTACAACTCCTCACAGCTGGCGCCATCGCAGGTATGCCAGCTGCCTACCTCACGACACCAGCCGATGTGATCAAGACCCGTCTCCAAGTCGAAGCCCGTAAAGGAGACGCAACGTACGCCAACATCCGAGACTGCGCACGCAAAGTATTCAGAGATGAAGGTTTCAAAGCCTTCTTCAAAGGTGGTCCAGCACGTATCATGCGTTCATCACCACAATTTGGTTTCACTCTCGCAGCATACGAAGTTCTACAAGGTGCTCTGCCATTCCCAGGAGACCACGATGATAAGCCAACCGCACGTGGTACAATCGAGCCGATTACCGATGCGCAAGCACGACAGTCCTCACTACCACATCTGCGTTGCCGTAATGCACTCAAGATTATCAGCGATCTTGACCTCGGATTCGGCAAGATCAAGCCGCCTCAACAGAGTGGTGGCGTTGCAAGCTGGCTTCCTGGCCGTGGTTCAGCAGACAAATAAGCATCAGATATACTTGCTGTATTGCCCTAGTGTGAACTCCTAGCTCTCCCTCCTTATGGTGGTGGCAGTATAGTTCGTACATAGGCGAGGTTTACCTGGCATGGGCATGAACGTACGAGGTGTGCAGTGTTCGGGAAGAAGTGAAGTCGTTTCAGCATAGCGTTCATGGCGGGCGTCAAAGGCGTTTGGAAAGCATAGCAGGGCAGGACAGTGTTCATCTGACTTCAATGCTCATATCGAGCAAGGCATGCTTTGACTGAAGGACGATGGCGATAGATGAGGACCGATTAATCACCCGCATGAAAAGAAGACGCGAGAGCAGTACAGGACACTGCTATGTATCAAAGGAACAAACGTTATACTCGTACCAGTGAGTGTCACTCGTGTAATGGAAGATGATCACGAAGGTAGGAGGATTGAACAATTTTCATCTCAGTCGAGAGGTATCTGTTTGAGAGAATATGGGAGGATCACATGCACACGCCCGCCTTCGGAAACTTTCGCGACATTCGCGCGGTCATCCTGTGCTTCGTCTTTATAGGTGGGGTGCTGTCGTCGGCTCCGTCAACTACAGGTAAGGCGCTGTCGTCGGCTCCATCAACTACAGGTAAGGCGCTGTCGTCCGCTCCATCATTCAGGGTTCTGCCGCTGGGCTGTTTCTCCCTCTTCGCTGCTGCATTTGCCTCTGCCCTCGCCTTTGCTGCCTTCGCCGTTGCCTTTGCCAACCTTGCCTCTGCTGCCTCTGCCCTTCTTGCCGGAGTCCTGTGCCAAGGCAAAACTACCTGGTCTGTCCAGCGTTCGAACGTTGTCGCGACTATTATCGCTGCGACAGAGGACAGGAACGAGCCCATGACCACACTGAGCTCGACTGGCATAGCTGTAGGCTTGCAGTGGAGAAGATGTTGCGTGCGTCTGATATGTGTGTGCAATTAAAGCTGGCAGGTGTTGCGTGCAGCGGTGAGTGTCTGATATGTGCTGGAAGATGTTAGCTGCGGCTTAAAGTGGACTGTGTGATAGGAACAGACCTCGAAGATGTGGCTTGTGGCGTGTGAATAGACTTGAAGCGGAGAGATGATGCTTGGAGTCAAGCGTGTGATGTAAATGTATGTTGTGGAAGATCAATGTAAGTAGCAGGTTGAAGATGATCTGACACGCGGGAAACACATCTCTGTCGCTGCCACAGCAGAAGTGATTGTGCTAAGGAAGGAGAGTTTGATGATTCGCTCTTGCTTTCGAGAATGAGAAGGAGCGATGCCTGTATAGTACCTTCCTTGCCTAGTACCTGCTGCGTGACATTGAGCTTAAGCAGAGAAGACTGTGTTCCAATATTCGTGACGCTAGTATCTCCGTTGTCTCGTGTCCTCCGTCGAGTGGTCTGTCAAGCTGCAGACTAGTATGGTCGTGATGCTCCTGGGGAGAGAATGATGGCACAACTTGAGCTTAAGCAGAGAAGAGTGTGAGTGGCAATTCGCTGTGTTCTCATGTTCGTGACGCTAGTATCTCCGTTGTCTCGTGCCAGTTCGCGACTGGTCTCTATGCTCCGAACTGGCATAGTCGTCGATTGTCCATTGGAGACAAATCTAGACATACTGTGACAACCAGCGGATACCGTCTCCGTAACCCTGTCTCATGACCACCGAGCACATGAAGATCTCAATTGGCCTAATACCATCGAGAGGCACCTTGCCCTTTCCTGTTGTTTGATACAGTCCTAGCTCGTGGCGTAGCTGTTCCTCGCTCACAGCGTTAGGGTGGTCAATCTTGTTGCCCAGAATCAAGAACGGTGTCTTTGCGAGGTCCTCCATACTGAGCAAAGCGTCGAGCTCTGCCTTTGATTCTGCGAAACGCTCCGGGTCCTTGGCATCCACGAGGAAGACGATGCCGCTCACTTCAGGGAAGTAGTCTTTCCACAGACGGCGGGCCTGTTGATGTCCGCCGAGATCGAAAGTTGTGAATCGACAGCTGCCGACGCTCAGCTCTTCGGAGGTAGGATGCAGGGTGGGCTGGAGGATGGCGACGCGGTCGTTCTTAAGCATGTGGAGGAGCTGTTGGCTGATTAGCGATTGTCCCCTTCATTAGCCAGCGGCGGGAGCGCATACGGTGGTCTTTCCGGCATTGTCGAGGCCGAGGAAGAGGAGTTTGGCGTGCTTGTTGGCCAGGCCCAAGTTGGCCAGCAGGTCCCAGACTGTCGTTATCGTCAGCGCCGCTCATATCTTCATATCTAAGAGGACGTACACCAATCAATGACCCACATGGCTGTCTGTGTCTCTGTCTCTGAAGTGCTAGTCGAGGTGGGTGGGCACTGGGAATTTGACTCAAGTGGCGCAGTTATCGAGAGAATCGGAGAAGAAGGCGAGGTTGGTGGTGGAAGTGTCGTAGTGTGGTGTGAGAGGGAGACCCTGAAGAAAGCTGTCGAGATTCGGTAGTCTACCATACAAACCAACGACTCACATGTCTCCTGATTGTTCTCGACAACCACGCTGTTCACTCTTCACACCGCTCCTTACGCTCGTTTGGCTGGATTCAGAGAAGAGAAGAGAATATGGCTGCCAATACGCTGGTAAGAGAGGTTCAACACGACAAGTGAGACGCGTGCTAATAAATGTGTCCAGCTTGATCGCCTCGTCGGACTCGCCATGCTTGTCCTCGCTTCGACTGTTTTCCTCTACTACACGATCTGGACGCTTCTTATGGTATGCTATATCGTTCCCTTTTTATAGTCTAGGTCAGTAGGCTAACATATCACCAGCCATTCGTCGACGATTCACATCCAGTACAACAACTCTTCCCTCCTCGCGTCTGGGCCATTCGCATCCCAGTCATCCTACTCCTCGTTGGTGGTGCTGTGGTTGGCAGCTTTTTGAGTGTGGTCATGATCAAGAGCAATAAGAAGAAGGCTCTTAAGGCGAAGAAAGCTGCGGCAAAAGTGCAATAGTGTCAATTTAGACATAAAAGGGGCAGCGTAGGCGTCAAGGATTTGCTCAGGATAGGCATAGGGAGGACTGTCATCAGTATGAGCGTAATGCAATCGATTGCGATGCTCAAACTAAGCGTGAAGACACCAAGTACACAGGCTCGGGGCATAACATTCATCACATTCAAAATCGTGGGTATCTCTGGAGAAGCAGTCGTAGTCCCTCCTCTTACCATAACGCCAACGCCAACTCCATGCCAGATCCGTAGTCATCTCATAGCACTATCAGCTTCCCTCGCCTCCTCCGTCAACCCTTCCATCTGCTCCGGCTGCAAAGCCCTAACACTCCCATTCAAATCCCTAACAACACTCTCCAACCCTCCAATCAACTTCTGAATATCCCTCCTCTGCTCCTGTACTCTCTCCATAATCTCCTCATTCTCCCTCCCCAACCCTTCCTGCCTCTCCCTCATTTCCCGATCCCACTCCGCCAGTGTAGGAGCCAAATGTGAGATGTACAATTGTCGTGCCGGCAAAGTATGCGCTGGCACAGGCACATGATCTCCCCCTTCTTGAGATGACGCTTTCCTCTTCTTAGCATCTTCAATCAATCTATCGAGTTCATTCAAACTCGGTATCACATTCCTTTCCATGAGTATAGTTTCGAATTCTTTACGCATGTGTTCTCCGAGTTTCTGCGTGAATTGTTCGTGTAAGATTTTCACTGAACCGGGCACTTGTTTGGCTGGAGTAGGGAAACATGCGGCGAAGTTTGTGTAGGAGCAGGTTTTGAGGACGTGGTTTATTGCGTCGTTGTAGAGTTTCTGGAGGGCTGTTGCGCGGGGCCCCGGGGCGGAGGGTGTTGGTGGTGGTTGGACTGGTGAGGGAGAGCGTGATATTGGCTGGTTCTGCTCTTGAGTGTCGAGTCCCATGTCGGTCGCCATGATGCTTGTGTAGAGAAGTTGAGGTGTATGTAAGTTGTTACTGTGCTGACTTTCAATGTTCAGATCGCGTGTTGGATCGACGCGTTGGCCGAATGTGGTTAGACTAGGATATCCTGATCGATGTGACGATGAGCTTCACTTCTCAGTCTCTGGAAAGATTGTACTATCAATCGACATCATGTTGTGGGAGACGCAAAGATATATCTATATCATATCTACAGCTTCGACAATATACTCTTCAAATTACTCTCCCCACCCATCACAATCTCCTCACTCTTGTAGTAAGGGTTAAATGTAATCTCATTCAATGGATTCCTTCTATGCGCACGATCAAACAACTCTTCATAAACCTTACCATCAGATCTCCCCAAAGCAGAATCCAGAAGGTAGTCCGGAATCTTCCAGGCATCCACTAGCCGCACAGCATGCGGCCTGACCTGCGCCATGAGTTCTTGTATCTTGGCCGGTACGAGATCGAGATCTTCATCGGAGACAGCATTGGCTTTGACAAAGTCTCGAGCTTCGTTATCCATGGTGAAGAAAGCGAAGAGTCGGAATTGAGTTGTCAAATGCTTTTTGAGTGTTGGTGAGATGTTCTTGTCGTTGTTCATCAATGCCTCGTAGAAGTTCGACACAAGGATCGACTGCGATTCTGCTACGCTGATCTTGCGGAGTTGGATGAGCATGTCGTTCCAGCTGCATTTCTTCTCGACTCGTTCCACGTATGCACGATGTGTGAGATATCGGGATCGTCGTTGAAAGGCTTTGACTAATTGCTCGTCGCTGTGGAAGACATCACAAAGTTGTGGTCTCTTGTGATGTTCGTTTTGTAGCCAGTCTCGACATGCTTGCTCGATTGCGTCTTGGGGTTGACCTTTTCGAGCTACTGCGGCTTCCATACGCTTGATCAGGTAGCTTGCAGTTTGTTGGGTAATCATCCAGTTATCTCCCTCTACTGTAGGTTTTGATAGGTAGTCGTTGTTGAATTGTACAAAACCGCTCGAGTACATGAATCCATGACCGCCCATTGCTCTCCGACATGTCTCGATGCTGTTGGCTGCTAGTTCGGTGCAGAGACTCTTGAGTCCCGAAGACTGCGCATGTAAGATGGCAAGTCTGCTGAAGTCGCCCTGGTCGATCTCTGCTCGCGTACTGGAATAGAGCGTATGCATCGCCTCGCCTGTGAAGTGGAGTGCAAATGCTGTAGCCAGAAGAGGCAGAATGCGGATCTGGACAGTTGGATAGTCCAGTACTGAGAGCTCTGGGGCCGACTTGTCCTTGCTATCGCGATCTTGGAACTGTCTTCGTACAGTGCCATAGCGCACTGCGATTGTCACTGCTCTCGCCATGATCAGCCGAGCATGCATGATGATTGTAGCCCTCACGTATGTCAAGCTACCATACACCACCGCAGGATTCGCCGGCTTTGAGTACGTGCATGTGTTCGGATCCACGCGTGAGTAGTTTGACAGCATGGCGGAGTGTGGAACGCGGAAGTTGTTGAAGAGCATGTACCCGTTGTCCATTGGAGCATAGCCATACTTTGGGCCGATATCACCCACAATGATACCGTCCAGAGGTTTGTGCGTCTTGAGATCCCGAATCTGGACTATGAAAGGATGTGGACCACGATTGACCAGTTTCGATGAAGTCGTCGATTCTGGAACGTAGAGCTGGGCTACAACGATGGCATGGTTGGCTGTTCTACCCATAGTGCCATTCCACCACTTTGATGCAGTTAGAGTCGGGCTGTGAATGATGAACTCCTTGCGTTTGGGATCCCAGGTCGCTCGACATTCTAGTCCTTTGACGTTGGATCCATGGCCAAGCTCAGTCTGAGCATAGCAGCCGATTGCCTCCCAAGCCTGGATCTTCGGCAGCCAGTACTGCCGTTGCTTCTGGTCGCCTTGCTCTCGCACAGTGGTTTCGAACATCGCACTGTGCACCATGCTAGAACAGTTGTCAGTCCGTTGCCAACGAAGCCACTTTCGATACGTTCAGGATGCGACTATTGGTCGATGCAATCCGCGACTTACTAAGGGCTAACATCGTCGCATAGATAGCTTGAGATGTTCTGGTCCTCTTGATCCCAATCATACTGATCAGCCCATCGACGCAGTTTCTTTGCCCGGGCAAGTCCAAGTTGGTATCGATCCGGTCTGGAGAGGTTCGGCTGCCTGACTTTATTGAATAGAGGGTCTTTTTCCAGCAGAGGCAGAATCTTCTCTTGACGTTTGAGGAAGTCGTTTCGTGATAGAAGCAAGCTGGCTAGTTGATCCACCTCAACATCTGACTGTCCTCGTTCCTTTGCCAGAATCTCGGGGCCAGAAGGTGAAGCTGGCTTGAGGTTATCAGAGAAGTCAGGCATCGTGACTGAACCTTCGAACGTGCTTGTAAGTGACAATGGTGGTTCTCTTCAATGTCTCATAAGCAACGATATAAGAAGGGATGTTGGTCAGTAGTCTACCCTCATGTTCTTACGATATGAGTGGTGAGATCTATGAAACGAGTAGTTGTCAGCGTACCCGAGGGAGTGGTGCCGATTAGCCGGGTGCCTCTCGAAGTCTATTCACCCCGCCTCAAACGGCACACCCACGCAGTTGCAGGCATTGAAGAATGCGATCTCGGCGGATGATGACAAGATACAGTCGATAACAACACGATTGAACGATATACGAACGATGTTAGCCCAGCCCTGGTCAAGGTGTTGATGTCCCGATGGCTCCAGCTTTCCCATCTGTTCAAGCCATATTTCGCAAACTTGAGCGTCTATCGGTCAACTCGAGCAGCACCTACGAACGCGAGCCTGGTGCAATCGCCAAGGATGAGATATTGCCTCTGGAGACATTGCTAAGAGCGCCCTGGAAGATGTCCAAGTACGATGATCGGACACTATATGTGCCTCCGCATATGTCTCTTGCTTCACTTGCAGAGAGGCATGTTCTTCCATGCCACCCGTTCTTCAACAGACTGGTTCGGTTTGCACATGCATCTCCGGCTCGACTATGCATTCGAGATGGCAACACTGGCGTGGAAGCGACACATCTTCAACTTCTGACAGACGCGCTTGCCTTTCGACAGCGCATATGGCAGAATCTCAGCAGTGAGGTGCAGAAAGCCTTACACGAGAGACAGGAGGTGTACTTGGCGATATTGGCACCAGGCGGATACGACTTCACAGTGGCGATTGTGGCAGCGTTGGCCCTGGGCGCAGCTGTTGTTCCCATGACCGTTGCTCTCCCTTCAGAAGAGGCATTGTACTTCGTAACCAAATCGCGAGCCGCCGCAATCCTGGTTTCTGATGGTGCTCTTCGCCTTGGGCTGTCGGTAGAGAAGCTGGTGAAGGATCGCAATGCGCAAAGTCAATTTGTGTGCATTCCAGTGGCACCGTCTTTGCACAATACGCCGCTGCAACCCAGCCAGATAATCGTATCATCTGACACGTACCTGGATGACAACGCCGCTGGTGTCGTGATATTCACATCGGGAACGACCGGTCCGCCAAAGGTACGAGTCCAGCGTCTGACTTTTGTGCACTTGGCTGCGTGGCTGACTTATGCGTGCTTTGTTCCAGGGTGCCGTGATGCGTCGTGCCTTCATATATGATGAAGCAATGGGAGTAGTCGATCACTATGGCATCACAGCCGACGACGTGCTGCTCCACGTTCTGCCTGTGCACCACGCAACTGGCATTGGCATTATGTTTTTCCCATTTCTGATTGGAGGAGCCTTGCTCGAGTTCAAGAGTGGCTCCTTCAGTGCAGAATGGCTGTGGGAGCGTTGGAAACAACGCGGCACAACCTTCTTCTCTGGTGTGCCTACCATATACATGCGGTCCATGCGATACTTCCAGCAAAGATTGGCATCACGTCCGGATGCACAGCAGTATGTCGACGGGGCTCGTGCGCTACGTGCATGCATCTGCGGCACGTCGGCCTTGCCAAAGAGCATAGCAGACTGGTGGACGGGCCTGCTGGGTCGATCTATACTCCTTCGTTACGGGATGACCGAGACCGGTGCGGTATTCAAAGTCCGCATGGGAGATGACAGCGTGCCCGATGGTTCCGTTGGCAAGATTCAGCCAGGATGCGATGTCAGGCTTTCCGAAGGCGATCAGGGAGAAATTCTTGCTAAGAGTTCTGGTATGTTCAGCAAATTCCTGTTCGATAGTGAAGCCACACGAGCTTCGCACACACCAGACGGATACTACAAGACTGGCGACATCGCTAAGAAAGAAGGCGAATACTACTGGATCCTCGGTCGTGCATCGGTAGACATCATCAAAAGTGGTGAGTACAGACATTGCTTCCCAAGGAGATCTGCGCTGACCGTTGTCTGTTGTGTTTGCAGGTGGATACAAGATCAGCGCGCTTGATATTGAACGTGAGCTGCTGTCTTTGCCTTATATTGCAGAGGCCATGGTGGTCGGGGTCCCTGACGAGGAATATGGAGAGCGCGTTGCTGCGGCGGTCGTGCTCAAGGACGTGGCTGACGTGCCACCGAATGATCGCAAGAATGTGCCAGTCGTCCTGGACATTGGGAAGTTGCGTAGCGATCTTCAGCATCGACTTGCAGGCTACAAGTTGCCAACCGTGTTACGGATTGTCAAAGACGAGTTCCCAAAGTCCGCAACTGGAAAAGTGGTCAAGAAGAAACTCGGACCAGAATACTTCCCAGGCAAGTATCGCGGTTCGCCTGAGGTTCAGTCTTGGAGGCCAAACGGAAAGTCTAAGTTATGATGAGCGTGATAATGTCTTGCGCCAGCGAGCGACGCGACCTTCCGTAGAGAATAAAGGTAGAGACATTGCACACGAGGCAATCATGCACTGCTCCATGATCTTGACTGGTACAGGAGCAGCGAGTTGTCAACGCGATAATGTGGCCAGCTGAGGTATGTGATAAGTAATAGACGCAGAGACCGGATCTGGGAATTGATGCATCGCCATTTCGAGTGTTCGCCCTGCTATCTCTGCGCGCCCAAGTGAGATGTTGCTTCTTGATCTCCACAACATGGCTATATCGCTCGATATACAAGCGTGAGAGCGATATCGTCTCTTCAAGCTGATGCAAACTTCGCTTTGCGAGCTTCAGCAGCAGCCTTGTCTGCGTCAGTCATCCAGCTAGGATACCCTCCATTGGTCGATTTCTCTTTCTTTTGCTGGCCACCCTGCTTCTTCGTCGTCGCCGCAGGCGCTGGTCCTTTACTCTTCTTCCTGGTGCCACTATCATTCGTGCTGGCTTCCCGACCTCGCTTCTTCTGCTCCCTCTCCTTTGACATGGGCAGTGCCTTGTTGAGGTCCACCAACCCAGCCAGAGTGTCAGCCGTGCCGAATCTTTTCGCGCGCTCCAGCTTCTTCAGCTCCTCGTCGTCATCTGTGATGCCAAATCTTGCCCTTCGTGCCTTTCGCTTCTCTATCTCCTCGTCAAGCGTTCGCTCAGCCAGTCCAGCCTTAAATTTCGCATCCTCCTCTTCCTTGCGCTTCTTCTCTGCTTCCGCATCCACTGCTGTCGTGTCTGTGGGGGCCGCCGACACAGTCAGGTCGTCTGTCTCGGCCGGATCGATCGCAGCTTCCTGGTTCGGTACGGCCTGTGGATTCTTCACTGCGCCTTGACCTCCCGCTGCTATTGCGCTTGCTGCAGCTTCTGTGGTCGCGGCTTTGGCGGTTTCTGTTGCGGGTTCGTCGTCTTCGAAGTCGATCTCGTCCTCGTTGTTCGCGGGCTTCTGCGACGTGTTCTTGGCGTCGTACTCCTCGAGACGCTTGACGAGATCTGCCTTCTTGCCGCTGTGAGGCAGGTTGCGCTCCTTAAGCAGTGCGACCAGCTCGGAGTTGACCTTCTTAGCGTAATCCATTGCGATGGTGCGATGAGAATGTGGATGGTAATGTCGATGTCGAGGTGGAGGTTGGACGTCGAATGTGATGTCGTTGGACGCGTTGCGCTTGAGGGAAAGCGCGATCGACCCTTGCTTGGGACGGAGTGCCAAAGTGACCATGGATCAAAACCCTCCCCGTGTTACGGTTCCTACCGACGGGCAGGTCCGCCGGGACCGAGGTGCCCAAGGCAGGAAGACTAATCTCCCTAATCTCTCGTCTTTCGAGAGATTAAGGAGAGCAGCCCAGATCTCTCTAATCTCTCTGCCCTCGAGAGATTAAGGAGAGTACCGAGATTAAGAGGAGGATCTCCTTTATATATATAGGTAATAAATATTGTAGTTATAGATAGTTATTATATATAACTTACTATTCTATCTTACTAATTAGAATATAAGAACCTTCTTTACTTGCTTCCTTATAGATATATTAATAAGCTCTAACTAGATTAAGCTTAGCTTCTACTTAGTAAGATTATTAGGTCTTCTATAACCTAATAGCTTTATATACTCTTATAATATATCTATTATAGAAAGCTCTAGAGGAACTCCTACTTCTAGTAAAGTAGAAACTATTTAATTTTTATAAACCTAGGTAAATACTAGATAACTTAACTTTAAGAATTTTAAAGTTACTAAGCTAGACTTCTATTATAGAGACTATAATAAACTATCTACCTAGTTTAATTAACTAGCTTTATACTTTAGATTTAATAAAGTTAAAAATAAAAATAAAATACTATTTGCCTCTATCTTCTTTTATAGACGTACTAAATACTAGCTTAAGCTATATCTAGAATTCTACTTCTATAATAATAAAAATAAAAATAGAATCTTTACTAAGTATAATTAGTTTAGAAGCTAGATAACTACTCTATTTAGAATCTCTAATAAAGTTAGTACTACTATTTATATTATATAGTATCTTAAATAGACTACTTCTATATCCGAGTATATAGCTAAGTTCTAGAAGTATATATATATTATTAGTTAGAATAATAAAGCCCTCTAAGTAATATACTATAGAAGTCTTAAAAATTAAGTTAAAAATAAACTAGCCTATACTAAGCAAGTAGTTATTATTAAGAACCTTATCTAGTTAATTAAGGAAACTATTAAAATTAATAATAGCCTCTATAAACAAGCTCTCGAAAAATAGTACAACTCTAAAGTAGCTAGAGTAGCTAGATATACTACTAAATAATAAGAAAGAACTAGCTACTTCTTAGCTAGAGACAAGTACTAAGGACGATAGTAACTAAGATCGCAGCTATACTATAGTCTATAACTAATAGAGCTCGATAATATTAAGAAAAGTAAAAAGTTTAGAGCTAGAAGTAAAAAAAAGCTCTATAAGAAGTAAGAAGAACTAATCTATTATAGATATAGTAAAAAAAGCTATATAAAGAAAGACTACTATTTAAAGAATATAGTATAGTAATAGCCTTTTAATATAATATAGTAGAAGAGAAATAGATAAAAAAGTTATAATAAATTTATAACTTTTTATTAGTAAGTCTAATTTTTTAGTATAATAGAATAATAAGTAAATCTCGACCTATACTAAGAGAGATAAGTCGAATATAGAAGCCTTTACTAGCAATTCTATTATAATAACTTATACTAGATATATATATCTTCTAAAAGGAATATAAACTTTTAGCCTAGCTTTCTAGGTAAAAGTATAAGTTTATAGCTAATCTAATAGTATAGGGATAGAAGCAAACTACTACCTATTCTAGATAAACTATAAAAACTCTATTCTAAGCTAAGGCTTGCTAATAAAGAAAATATTAATAAGTCTTATTATAATAAAGAAAATTACTCTTCTAAAATCGAATCTAAAAAGAAAAAATAAAACTAGTCTATAGAAAAAAGTTCTAAAAAGAAGTAACTTTCTAAATATAATAAAAATAATATAAATAATAAAAATAAAAGTTTCGAAGAATTAGATATAGATATTAAGATTATAACTTTTACTATAAATATACTAAGTTAAATTAAATAAATTATTCTAAACCTAGTATAGAATTATAAATATATTTTTCTAAAAATTAAAGGAAGGTAATACCTCTATCTATCTAAGCTAGATACTATACTTAATAGAATAAGATATATATTCTAGAATTACTAATATATCGAAGTTAACTATAGGTTTAATACCTTTATATAAAAAAAGTTCTAATTAGAAGTATATATACTCTATTTAAGTATATTACTCCGAATAGAGGAATTATTACAAACTAGATATATAAAGCTATTAAGAAACTCTAGAGAAAGTATACTTTTACCTAGTAATATTAATCTAAAACTACCTATAATAAGATATAGATAGAAAGGAATCTATATTAGATAATAAAAAAAATAGAATAATAGATCTATAAGTAGCTTGCTAAAGAAGCTACTATTACCCTATTAGAAAAAGAATTAACTCCTAGGAAATAAGTATTTCTAGAAAGTTCTATAATATAAATACTTAAGTATTAATAATAGTTTTCTATATAAAAATTATTATTAATAGTTATAAGCTACTAGCTATAATAGACTCTAGAGCAAGTAGGAACTTTGCCTCCAAGTTATTTATAAAATATTATAGACTTATAATCTAGTATAAGAAAAAAGAGTATAAATTAATTATAGTAGATAGATTATCCTTACCTAGTATAGAGCGAGAGATAATACTACTACTACTTACTATCTAATAGTACTACGAGATAATTGTCCTAGATATTACTAATATAGCTAGTTATAATATTATTCTAGGTATATCTTAGTTAAAAAAGTATAATCTAGTAATCGACTAGAGAAAAGAAATACTTATATTTAAAGAATATAATTATATTATCGATATTTAGCCTATATAGTAGTAGTATTTGCTAGTAGATAAAGCTAAATAGTTTAACTAGACCGAACTTATACTACTATAAGCTATAGAAGTAGACTTACCCTAAATAGATATCTCGATAATAGTAGAGGATTACGAAGTTATAAGTACTAATAGAAGTAATACTCTATTAAAGGATACTACCTCGGAACTAGATATTCCTAAAAAGTATTAGAAGTAGTCGAAACTCTTTAAAGAGGTTAAGGGACTAGAAGCTCTATCTAAATACTAGAAATAGGACTATAGGATTATACTAATACCTAATAGGGAGCTCCTATTTAAACTATTATAAAAGAAATCTAAGAAAGAGCTCTAGAAAGAAGATAAATAGTTAAAAAAAATACTTATAAAATAGTAGATCTAGAAGTTATAATCTAGTATAGGAGTACTAACTATATTTATTCTAAAACCTAATAGGAAGTTATAACTAGTAGTCGATTATCGAAGACTTAATAAAATTACTATTAAGAACTAATATCTATTACCTAATATTAAAGAACTATAGAATAGACTTATAGAATCTAACTAGTATATAAAAATCGATCTATAAAATATATTCTATACTATCTATATAGTAGAAGGCAAGGAATAGAAAATAGCATTCCGAATATACTATAGACTTTATAAGTTTAGAGTTATACTTATAGAACTAACTAATTTACTAGCCTCCTACTAGAAGATAGTAAATAATATTCTTAAAGACCTACTTAATATATATATTATTATATATATAGATAATATTCTCGTCTATACTAAGAGGCCTCTATAGGAATATATTAAATAAGTCTATATTAGAAAGTATAGTCTAGTTAGACTATCTAAGAGATACCCTCTTAGGGATTAGATTATATAATATACGTCACGTAATAGTAGGTTACATAGCTTATCTAATACTCTATATCTTAGAAGGAGATACAACCTATAACTAACTAATATAGTTAGTTCCTATCTAACGCTTCTACTTCTATTATATATTAAGACTCTTCCTATATATCGTAGGTATATATATTATCGTCCCATCTCGATAGGTTATAAGCCCGGGTTTATAGAGGAAGTATTAGATAGTAATAGTTAGCCTTTTCTAATAGTAGGATACAAACCTATAATAAAAGAAGTATCGGGAAACTCAAAGTATACCTATCTATACTACTAAGAAGATATAGAAGATCCCGGCGAGTTCTAGACGTTCCTATAGGTAGATAAAATAGAGAAGAACCTAGTAAAGTATACTTAAGAAGCGGAGCTTAAAAAGTATAAAAAGGAAAGAGTAAGCTAGAGGCTAAAGTACTATCTTATATAGATAAGACTTAACCTCTATACTAGAGTACTACTAATACCTTAGAAAGGTATATTCCTCTAAGAAGAGACTATTTAAGTCTATCTATAAGTATAGATAAGTAGGAAGTATAGGAAACTATACTAAGCTTATCTAGAAGAGAAGGAAGAGAGTCTTAGATAAGAAACGTAGCTCTCTAGAAACTACTACTTAAGTTGTTTAAAAGAGTATTGATTTTTTAGAGCTTAGTTTTAATATTTTGGGAAAAATAGATTAAGAACAAGGAAATGGATTTAGTAGGAGAGTAGCTGCACTAATACTAACAAGAGAGAACTATAAGTCCTGGTTCAGAATAATAAGGATATATCTTATATCTAAGTAAGTAGAATAGGTTCTATTAGAGACCATACTAGATACTCTAGTATTAACTTCTTTAGGATATATATTAACTATATTATTAGACTCGCTAGATAGCTCTATTAAGAGAGTATCCTATAAAAAGTATAATATAGTAGCTTTCTATAAGATATATATCTATATATTAGTAGATAATTAGGAAGCGATATAGGAGATTAAGATAGTAAAGGAGCTCTAAGAATAGGCTAAAAAGAGGTATAAGAGTAAGCTTCAAGCTATAGGAAGAAGCCTTCTTAAATAGTATACTACGTTCGAGATATAAGATAGCTAGACGATTAATAAAGTATAGTAGAGCCTAAGTACTATTATAAAAAGGGTAGTTGCAATCTCCCTATAGTTTAAAAAAATTAAAACTAAGAATAGGAAGATATAGTAACTCCTTGCAGCTCTACCTAAGTCCTATTTAACAATTAGAGATAGTATAGACCTAAGGTAGGATCTTGAGCCTTAGAATATCTTTAGAATCCTAAGAGAAAAATAGGAATAGATAATAGGCCGAGAGATAGCTATATTCGCTAAGAAAGGCATCTAGGGACTACTAGCCTATTTCCTCTATAGAGAACTATATATCTAGAATAATTGCCCTAGACTCGAGAGAGCAAAGAGAGCTACTAAGACTATAGTACCGAAGATAGGATACTAAGTTAAGAAAAGATACTTTCTATTAAGATAAAGGAGGAGATCTTTACTAGAGAAAGATAAACTTAAAGAAATAGTAAAGCAACTTAAACTTAAAGTATAATCTCTTAAAAAGAAATCTAACTTAAGTAAGAAGTACCTAAAAAAAGCTTTTATAGTATAAGAAAATATAGAGTTACTAACTACCTTAGAAGCATCTTAGACTCTATTAGAGGATAAGGATATAGATAAGATAGCCTACTTAACTATAGACGCAAAAGGCAAGTATAGGCTATTAGAATAGCTACTTAACTCTTATACTTCTACCTATATAACTAACTAAGAATTACTTTTTAGAGAACTAAAACCTATTTAGACTAGGAAGTAGATTAAAGTCGATAGTAGCTACTTAATAGCTATATATATTAGGAAAGTAGTTATAGAGGGAAGAAAGGGAAAATAGATTATACTAAAAGATATTCTATTTATACCTAGTCTTAGAGTTAATCTTGTTTTATAGAGTTAGTTTAGTAAGTAGTTCGGTATTTAACTACTAAAATTTATACTTATTTTAGCCTCTAGAAAAGTAGTTATTTAGATAAGAATATTAGAAGGAATTCTATTTATTAAGGAGATTAATAAGAGTCTAGCTAAGTCTATCGGGCCCTAGGGGCTCGACCGAAATCAAGTATACTTCTTATAGGAATTAATAGATAAAGTATATACTCTCTATATATTAGAGAGTACCTAGGATTAGTAGAAGCTCTAGTATCGAAGGCTTATATATTTTAGGGAAAAGGTAGTAAAGAACCTTTACTAGGTCTTAGATTTAAAGAGCCTAATACTAATTCCAAAGGAGTATAGGGCATGTAGGGTCTATATAATAGTAAAGATAAAGTAGTATAGAGGGAAAGAGATATAGTAGAAGCCCTAAAGGCTAGCTTTTATATCTATTAATATTTATAGACCCCTACCTATCTTAAAATTAGGATTTAAGTAGTAGCTTAAAATTATTAATAACTTCTTAAGAAAGAAGTAGGCCTTCCTACTAAAGTTAAGAATAGATATACTACCTACCCTCTACTAATAGAAAAAGAAGGTAGAGCTTTAATCTAGAAATTCTCTCTAAGTAGTAAGGAGTAATAGAGCTAGGAAGCTTCTTACTATACTAAAGTAGTAGGAGAGAGAGAATAGAATCTCTTTCTATACTACTAAGATATATAACTCTATTTAGAATAGAGTTATTAAAAAGTCGATCTAGACCTCTAAAGAAAGAGTAAAAGCAATACTAGAAGAATCTAATATACTAATTAAGTTCTAGCCTAAGGTACTAGAAGTAAGTATTATTATTAGGAATGCTTTTCTAAATAGGCTAGATATTAATAGATTCAAAGTCTTACCTAAGAAGGTATTCTTAGAATAGAGACCTCCGGTATTATACTTTAGAGTCTAGGGCTATAGAGTAGTTATATATATAAACCTAAAGTTCTAGCTAGCTAGGATACGATTAGATAAACTAATAAATAGAGGCAAGGATGCCGTATTCGTCGGTTATATTCTAGATACTACTAAAATATAGCTTTTCTAGAAGCCTAATATAGAGGCTATTAAAGCCTATAGTAATACTAAATAGTTTAAGTATAAGAAAGGAAGAGATTTGAAGTTAAATATTCCTAAGCTTAACTAATCTAGTATTATACTAGTTAGGAAACTAGTTAGGAGACTAAAGAAGTAGAAGAAGTCCTAAAGTCTGTCGGGCTCTAGAGGCCCGACTAAATATTAACTACTATTTATATAGCTTGGACCTCTACCGAAAAATAAAAAGAAGTACTAGAGGATAGATCTAGAAGAAGAAAACTCCGGGAGTATATAGCTTTAGAAGAAGAAAATTGGAATAGAGTAGCCGACTAATTAGCTAACCGAAGTTCGTTAAGGGACTAGTAGAAATATATATATTAGAAAATATCTAGATATTATATAAGATCTACTAGAAGCAAGGGTACAATTCTAGAAGAGAAGGAGATCTATCTCTAATAAAGGGAAAGGACCTAAACCTAAGGCCTATAGTATAGTTATAAGGCAGGTTCTCTAAAAGAGGTAGAGAGATAAGAAAGAGAATATACCTAACCTAAAGTATTATAAAGCATTTCTTAGCCTAATTAAAGAAGAAGAGGATTATATCTAGGAAACCTTAGTAGAGATTAAGGAAGTTGCATTTATAGTACTTAGACCTAATATTACTTTAAAGCAAGAAGTCTCTATTCTAAAGTTCTATAAAGAGGTAATATAGGATCCTAAATAGAGCTATATATAGAAAGAAGCAATCTAGAGAAAACTAGTAGCTTTAGATAGTAACTATACCTAGAAGCTAGTTATACTACTAAAAGGTGCAAACCTTATAATATCTAGGTAGGTCTTTAATATAAAAAGATTAATTAGTAGAGCTATTAAAAAGTTCAAGGTAAGACTAGTTACTAGAGGGTTCTTCTAGAAGTTTGGAGTAGACTTTAAGGACACCTTTATACTAACTATAAAGTATAATACTTTAAAAGTATTTATAGTAGTTGTTTGCAAGAAGAACTTGGAAATATACTAAGTAGATATAAATAATATATTTATAGAGAGCTCTCTAAAAGAAGATATCTATATAATTCTACCTCTAGAAGTAGAGGTCCTACTAAACTAGGTCCTAAAGATCCTAAGGAGTCTCTATAGACTTAAGTAAGTAGTAAGAGACTAGAATAAACTCTACGTCTCAAAGCTAGAATAGATAGGATTCGATTAATTAGAGATCGACCTATACCTACTTATCTATAGAGAAAGAAGAATTATAGTTCTAACCTATATAGATAATATACCTATTATAGTACTAGAGCTAAAGAATATTCTCTAGTTTAAGAAATAGCTTAGTAAGGTCTTTAAGATTAAGAATCTAAAAGAGCTAGAAAAGATTCTTAGAATAAAAATAATAAAGAATAGAGTTATAGGAACTCTAAAGCTTAATTAAGAATACTATATCTAAGAGAACCTTATAAGGCTAAATATAACTAAGGAAAATACCTATCCAACTCTCTTACTAATAGATAGTTATAAAAGCCTTACTAAGGCAATTCTATCTAATAAGAGATATACTAAATAGAAATACTAGAGCTAGATAGGTATATAGATATAGCCGATAGTTATAATAAGACTAGATATTACTTTCGCTCTTAGTAGACTAAGCTTATATATAGCTAACCTAATAAGAGGATATATAAATACTCTAAAGAAACTAGTAAGATACCTTAGGTTGTTCCTAGACCTAGAACTTATATTTAGAAAAGGTAGTAGAAGCCTTATTAGATATTTAGACTCTAACTATATAATAGATAAGGTAGATAGAGTCTTAATCCTAGAATCTATCTTCTTCCTCTATAGAGTACTAGTATCTTAGATAAGTAAAAAGTAGAAGTCTATAGTAATATTAACTATAGAGGCTAAGTATATAGCTTTAAATATATATACTAAGCAATCTCAATTTCTAGTAGCACTTCTAAAAGAAATAGACTATATAGAGTTAGTAGGAGAATGTTCTTTTTAACTACTTGTTAAAGCGAACTCTAATATAGTAAATAAACTTAGACCTATTTAGATTATAAAGGATAACTAAGTATCTCTAACCCTAGTTAAGGATACCTATACCTATAAGAGATTAAAATATATTAATATAGCCTATAATAATATTAGGAGACTCTAGTAGTAAAGGAAGATAGTAGTAGTATATATTCTAACAAAAGAGATAGTTATAGATAGGTTAACTAAGCCGAAGAATAGTCCCTAATTCTAAGAGTTTATAAGACAACTCTAGCTTATATAAATAGCTCTTCTATACTTAATAAGTTATCGAGATTTGGAATAGAATATAAGTACTAGAATATAGGGCAGAAGAACTATCTAGCCTAAGTAGGAGTATTAGAAAGTATAGTCTAGTTAGACTATCTAAGAGACACTTCTTTAGGGATTAGATTATATAATATATATTACGTAATAGTAGGTTACGTAGCTTATCTAATGCTCTATATCTTAGGAGGAGATGCAACCTATAACTAACTAATATAATTAATATAGTTAGTTCCTATCTAACGCTTCTACTTCTATTATATATTAAGACTCTTCCTACATGTTATAGATATATATATTATCGTCCTATCTCGATAGTCTAGAATATTTTCTAATAACTTATAAATATAGAATTCTATACTATTCTAGAAAAGTATAAGTTCTATAGAAAAGAAGTTAAGTTCCTAGAATTTATTCTAAGCTTTTAAGGAATTAAGATCGATCTAGTAAAGATAGAGTTAATATAAACTTAGCTAGTACCTAAGATAGTTAAGGAAGTACAATTGTTCCTTAGGCTAGCTAACTATAACTAGAAGTTTATTAAGAACTACTCGAGGCTTGCGGCACCTCTAAATAAGCTTATATAGAAAGATAGGAAATAGAGCTAGAGTCTAGAGTAGGTAAAAGCCTTCGAAGTACTTAAGATATTATACTACTAAGTACTAGTACTACAATTATTCGATAGGAAATGCGAGGTTAAACTAGAGACTAATATATTAGATATAGCTATAGGAGCATACCTTATATAAGAGTATAATAGGAAGAGATACCTAGTAGCCTACTACTTAAAAAAATTAACTTCTATAGAATAGAACTATAATATTTATAATAAGAAGTTATTTATAATTATTACTACTATATAGTACTAGCGAGTATATATAGAAAGAGCCTCTAAGCTTATAATTCTTTCTAATTATAAGAATCTAACTTACTTTACTATAATAAAAGTACTAATATAATAATAGGCCTACTAGTTAGAACTACTTAGTTAGTATAAGTTTAAAATCTACTATATACTAGGAAAGGATAATAGTTAAGCTAATATACTAAGCTGCCGAAGTAACTATATAGAAGGAAAAGAACTAGTATACTAGAAAGTACTTAGAGCTAATCTAGATAGAAGCCTAAGCTCGAACTCGATAGAGTTTAACTATATTATATAAGTTCTTTAGAATATAGAAGAATAGTTCCCTATACTATAAAGGAAGTATTAGGTACTAAAGGACTAAGAGAATAAGTATATATAATACTACTATAATAATCTATAATATAGATACTCTAGAACTATAAAAACTATAGAGTTAATTTAGAAAAGCTTTAGCTTTCTATATATATATAAATATATATTATAATATATTAAATACTATAAGCCCTACTAATAGAATAAGGTAGATTAATATACGAAATACGGATATATCTAATTCTATACTCCTCTATATTAACTATAAA
Source organism: Sphaerulina vaccinii (assembly GCA_022570795.1). Classification (NCBI taxonomy): domain Eukaryota; kingdom Fungi; phylum Ascomycota; class Dothideomycetes; order Mycosphaerellales; family Mycosphaerellaceae; genus Sphaerulina; species Sphaerulina vaccinii. The sequence goes on from JAKUDP010000014.1 coordinate 1,257,746, forward strand.
ACAAAGTTATAATAGACTTTATTATAAAGTTACCTTTATTATAGAACCGGATTATAGGAATTAGCTACGATATAATACTAGTTATAGTCGATAGGCTTACTAAATATATATACTTTATTACTACTAGCGAGATATATACTACTAAGCAACTCGGATACTATATTATAAATAGACTTATAAAATATTATAAATTCCTAAAAGTATTTATTATAAATAGAGACAAGCTCTTTACCTCCAACTACTAGAAGACCTTGATCGGTATACTCGGAATTAAATATAAGCTATTAATAGTATATTATTCTTAGATAGATAGGCAAACTAAAAGAATAAACTAAATACTAGAACAATACCTATAATACTATATTAATTATATATAAAATAACTAGTTAGCGCTACTACTAATAGTATAGCTTATACTAAATAATTAGTAATTAGAGATAATAAAGGCTATACTATTCTTCTCGAATTATAAGCAAAACCTAAACCTTTTTAGAGAACTTTTATTTTACCTATAGGTAGAATATACTATAATTATAAGTAAAGATCTAAAGAACTTCTATAAGAAACTAGAAGGACAAATTATAGACTTGCAACTAATAATAGCTAGGCTATATAATATTAAGTAAAAAATAGTACTTTAGCTAAAAAGAAGGAATAAAGTCTATTTTTTTATAAAAAAATTTAAAATAAAAAAAAAAACAAAAAAACTAGATTAAGTTAAAGTCGGACTATTTTTAATTAACAAACTATAAGGACTAGTTAACTACCGACTTAAGCTACTAAAAGATATAAAAATCTACCTAGTATTTTATATATTATTACTAGAACCTATAGATACTAAAATACTTTACTAAGAGATATTCTACTTCTAACCTAAGAAAGAAAATATATTTAAAATAGAAAAAATTCTAGAACAAAAGAGTTAGAACTACTTAATTAAATAGAAAGAGTATAATAAATCGGAAAATACCTAGGAACTAAAGTCTAACCTTATAAACTACTACTAGCTTCTAGTATAATTTTACTAGAGTCTATAAAGAAAGAAGGTATTAGGCCTTTCTAGAAGGAGTCTAGGATACTATTAGCTATACTCTAAGTCTAAAGTAATAGAGAAAGCGCTATAGTAGAAGAATCTAGATCTAATACTATAAACTCTTTCTAAACTTTTTTATTTTTATTAAAAAAAGTATAATTTTTAAAAGTATAACTCTTAGCTACTTTCTAGTCTACTATATCTAGTTATTTATAAAGATATATTTCTTTTATATAAGCTATTACTAGCGCCTTCTTTACTATATCGAGCTTTTTTAATAACTTTCTCTACTAAGCTAAGAGACGTTTCTACTCTCTTTTAGTAACTTTTATATTATAGCCTTTTAGATTATACTACTAGTACTTAGTATACTAACCTAATAAGATATATACTTTATATATATAACTCTTTCTTTTATATATATTATATAGATATATTATAGAATTTCCTTTATAAAATATTTCTTTAGCCTTCTTATAATAATATAAAGTATATTTCGATTTTAATAATAGTATAGTAGTTTAGTAGAAAAAAAAAATAGAAAGGTATCTTTATAGATTCTCTATAATAAGAGCTAATATATTATAAGCTTCGGGACGAAGCTAGGCTAGATAGGGGATAGTATTATAGTTTCTACTAATAGGTAGGCCTACTAGAACTAAGATACCTAAAGTAGGAAAACTAATTTTTCTAATTTTTTAACTTTCGAAAAATTAAAAAAAGTAGCCTAGATCTTTCTAATCTCTCTACTCTCGAGAGATTAAAAAGAGTACCGAGATTAAGAGGAGAATCTCCTTTATATATATAGGTAATAAATATTATAGTTATAGATAGTTATTATATATAACTTACTATTCTATCTTACTAATTAGAATATAAGAACTTTTTTTACTTACTTTCTTATAGATATATTAATAAGCTCTAACTAGATCAAGCTTAGCCTCCGCTTAGTAAGATTATTAGGTCCTCTATAACCTAATACTCTACTCTAAACTCAAGTAAGAATTTCTATTTTTAACTTAAATATCTTACTAGTCTTAGTAGCTATAAGAATAAAATTCTAGCTATATATAGACTAACTATAGGAATATAGATCTATATCTACTAAGTCTACTATAATATCTAAGATATACTATAAATAGCTTAGTAGTTAATTTATTTTTAAGTATTTTTATAAAATTTAGGAACTATCTATATACTTTATAGTAGATCTTACTAGGTAGAATAGTCTAATATTATACTATATAAAAAATATATAAGCGCTATAGCTTCTATTTATAGACTTATACTAGATATAGTAAGAGCTATAGAAAGTTCTATAACTTTTTAAATATAAAAAATATATAGTTATAGAAGATATATAATATACTATAGATATTATACTAGATAGTTACTAGGTCTACTTACTAAGATAGACTTAGCTAGAGCTAATAGAAGCTAATTTCTAAATTTAGGCTTTAACTAGTTTATACAAGTATAGTTAATATATAGTAATATATTATATAAAGTATTAGATACTAGAGATTTCTAGCTATCTATAGATATATAAAGCTTAGTAATTAGCCGACTACTTAGCTAGTTATAAGGCTTTAAAGTATTGCTACCTTGTTTTTAGACCCGGTGCCTTAATCCTACCCTAGAACAAAGTCCTAGAACAGATAAAAAATAGACTTTTTGTAACTAGTATAGAATAACGACTATCGATCGATGCGATATTCTAAGTATATAGGACGATAGGAAATTAGGTTCCGAAGATATGTAACAAGTTTTATTGCGCAAAGCAGAAGACAGAACGCTATAGCGACGAGGAGAGTGCAAATCCGACGCTTTTTGGATTCGGATTTTCGAGGGAGGGTTTTGATCCATGGTCACTTTGGAGCTCCTTACACGTGCACGCTGAGTCGTGGCTGATCAATCTCGCGCTTCCATCTTTCTCTTTCCTCTTCACAATCAACAGCACAACATCAAGACATCCACAACAGCAACGACACTTCTGGTTCGCCAGTACATTCAAGGATACCGATTTCTCATGCTTGCACATTAATAACAGAACAGAATGAGCCAGGAGACGCACACAGAGTTGCAAGCGCGTATTGCAGCGCTTGCCGGTCAGATTAATCGACACAAACAACAACCAGTTTCACAGCAAACCGCACGACACAGCCATCGCCCTCAGCAAGTCGATCCACAGTATGGACGCAATGCCGCTGCCGCTCGATGGACGCCATATGCACATGGCGCGCGTGCTGCATTCCCGCGGACTATCAAGAACCTCACGCTGGTCAACGGCGATGTCAAACATCCGATTGTGGTCGACGACGATAATGATACGCCCCCACAGACGCTACATGGTGCAGCTCTCACTCCAGCCAATTTTGTGAGCTCTCGCGTAGCTAGCAGAGCGCAGCTCATGACGAAGGACACCTACGAGCGCGAGCAACGCCGACAGCAAGAGTACCAGCAACAACGCAGCACCACGAATCACACTTATCCATCCCCATACCGGCCGACACGCCCTGCAGCAGAGACGCCATCAACTGTTCATACAGCTCGCGTTCTCGAGTTTGACGGCATCAGATTTGAGCTTCAGGCTGATGGCAGCAAGCTCGTCCGCCTTTCCGGTGAGCGGTGCACGAGACTAGACTCAGGAAGCAGACTAAGAGATGCAGACCCAACCACCACCGATAAAGAAACGCCTAAAAAAGTAAAGGTGGCAGACGTGGACTTCTTGCGCACCAAAAGTGGCAACCTCATTCGCGCCGCAACTACCACGCATAACCAGACTAGGTATCACGGACAACCTCATGTCAAGTCTCACGGACGGCGCTTACAATTCTTCTCTCCAGGCCAACCGCACGAGCTTCTACGAAGCAATGCGACAAGTTCACAAAATACGGTACCATATCCACCCTTTACCCACAACACGACATCGCACGAAGGCCGCCGACACGCATCTATTGTCCCAAGCACGATAGTAAGTTCGGTGTGTATGCTGACATATTGTTCAGGTACCTGTCCCTACGGGCCCACCTGCAATGATCACCATGATCCAAACCGAATCGCCATCTGCAAGGAGTTTTTTGCGACCGGTCTTTGTCAAGCTGGCAGAAGCTGCGATCTGTCCCACGAGCCAAGCTACCACCGGGTGCCTGCATGCATCCATTTCCTCCGCGGCAACTGCACGAAAAGTGCATGCCGCTATGCCCACGTCAATGTTTCTGCTTCCACTCTTGTGTGCCGTCCATTCGCCACTCTCGGCTATTGCAGCAACGGCGAGGAGTGCGGCAATCGTCACGTATTCGAGTGTCCTGACTATACTAACCTTGGCCACTGTGAAGCCCGCGAACAACGTGCTTGTCCATTGCCTCACATCGACCACGCAAATACTTTGCGAAAGGCTGCCAAGCGGCAGGCAAAGCAGAGCTCCGAAGATGGTTCAGACGTTTCGAGCGATGAAGAAGAGCAGGCCACAGCGGTCGAGACAGACGACGATTCGGATATCGAGATCACTATGGGCACCGACGACAGTCATCAGCTCACACAGCAGCAAGACTATGTTGGCTTCACTTGACGCACCCACGTCGGAAGCGGAAGCGGAAGCTTGAAGTGCACTGCGCAACATTATTGCGATCCGATCAGCGTGCTCTCTGCCCAACTCATTGTGGCAAATTACTTCAAGATTATGACTAGAGGTAGCTTTAGCAGAGAAGAGCAATGAAGAAGAATAAGATTATCAACATGCCCTACCGCGAGTGATCTCACACACCTTCGTCTTCTCACTGCCAATTCGACTATGTGAACTTCAATAATGTATGAACCAAGTGCACTGCTTGACAGCATGTACTGCGCGACGTGGTGTGGCAGCGATGGTGCCTATGGGCCTCGCGATAGACGCTTGTTTTTGGACTCAGCCCAGTTCTCAGCCCTCTGATCTGCACAGCACCCGTCCAACTTGAAGACCAACAATGCCGCTCCATTCGACATTGCCTGTAGTCCACTTCACAAACTCACAGCGGTAGGCCACTCTCGCCATTGTCCTTCAATACCCTTTCACTTGACAAGGCGCTCAGCACTGTTGCTCAAACACATCTACACAATACTCATAGCCCACATCCAACATACACACCGTACCCAATACCACAAGCTGCGGCTACACAGAGAGCTACTAGGACCATGCCAGGCTTGAAAGATCTATTGAAGAAGAAGGAGAAGATCACAGAGAATGCGCACAATGACCAGCAAGGACTTGCTGTGCCCGAATTTACCTTCATTCGTTCCACGACAGAATCCGAAGAAGTCATTCAGCCACCCACCTATCCTGATGACCAGCCTGAGTTGCCGCGAACCAGCAAAGAGAAGCGACGCACGTTAGGCTTCCGTATTTCGTCGCACAATGCGTCTCCCACGAAAGACACCTCTGCGCGTACGTTGTCACAAGCAGCACAGACTTCAAGCCAACAGCTCCCCGTACGTCCTCGAGGCGAACGTCGTCTCTCCGACCGACTACATCTTCATCGTCGAGACCGATCGCAATCTGTAGAGTCGAGCAGTAATCTCCCGCAAGATCTTCCAGCAGCGCCCGAGGCCATAGCAGCAAGACCCAAAAGTACAATCCCAGTTAACGCCGACGATGTGGCCGCGAAGGCCGAAAGAGAACAACAGGAGCAACGTGAGGCGCAGTGGGAGAAGCGTGCGACCATACTAGCCATGAGTAGTCCGTTCCGCGAAGATCAAACATCGTCAGATCCAGCCGCTCGATCGGGCAGAAGCAGGAGTCCTTCCATATCAGACAAGACGGGCGATGTGAACATACAGGAAGCTATACGATTACACGAGGAAGGCGATCTCAAACGCTCTACAGAGATGTTCGGCGAACTTGCCAATCCCAAGGGAGCTAACAATGCTCTTTCACAAGTCCTGTACGGACTGGCACTTCGCCATGGCTGGGGTATACCTGTTGAGCCCGAAAAAGCAATCCACTACTTATCACTCGCGGCATCTAACTCAGCCTCAGTCGAAGAGCAAGCGTTGGCTTCAGGACTCAAGAAGGGTGGTTCAGCCAAGGGTGAGCTCGTATTAGCCATCTTCGAACTGGCCAACTGTTTCCGCAACGGCTGGGGTGTGAAGAAAGATAGTGTCGCAGCCAGACAATACTACGAAACAGCGGCGAATCTGGGCGACACCGATGCCATGGAAGAAGCTGCTTGGTGCTATCTGGAAGGATTCGGAGGGAACAAAGACAAGGTACGTACTTCCTACATCGCCTGTGCTGTGAACCCGTTGTACAGTCGCACCCTCTTCACGGCCCCATCTGTTCCACGTGAACGGCAGGGCCTCGAGCCGTTGCGTAACAGCTAGCTAGCTACTAGCTATTACGCGCGACAGACGCTCGTGGACGATGGTGCCGAGTCCACTAGAAGGGTGTGCTGCGTGTTGCTGTTCCTGCTGCAAGATGGTTGCGAAACGGTCATCCGGCGCCTCACATTTTGGGCATTCATGCACGTCAGCTGCAGCATGGGAAGGAGGGCATTCATCAAAATTTGGGGCTAACTTGGCTCCTTTGAAACTTCTAGTTCAAAGCGGCACAATACTTGCGTTTAGCAGAGGAAAAAGGATCGAAAAGCGTAGCGCAAAGTTGGTATGTGTTTATTTTCATCATCATTCTGTGTTTGAGACGAACAAGTCGGATCCTTGCGCTTCTACGCCGCCGGATCTTATTACTGACGACTACGGGTATCCGCTCGTCGGCGTCTTGGAAGCTCGTCTGTCGGCTGATGCAGGCGGTGTACCTGTACCTGCTTTCGTCGTCGGCTCCGAGCCTGTGACTGGGCATAGCCGGCTACATGAGCTCGCCCGAACATGCGCAATACTTGTATCTCATCGGCTAGATTGCATGCTCAGACAGGCCAATCGCTAACTCGTGCGAAATAGGATCTGGAAGGAAAAGTACAATCCGAAGTCATAATCTAGCAGCCTGAATTCAACCAGAATGATCACCGATCTAAAATCAGGTGAACGTCAAATAGGATTGAACGTCTTTGAATGTACAGCAGTGTCTACTCCATACATACAGATTTACCTCATGTCCCATATAGTCATACCATTCATGCATGCTCCAGGCATATATAACGCCGAGCTTCTCATTTCATCCTTGAGCTCGTAGACCATTCCAATTCTTATATAAAATGTTGTCGTGGTAGACGGCCAGACAAAGTAAATATGGGGCACGTCAGTCAATGTTGGGTATCGCGAGAATATCAATTGCCATTTCGAACATCAGCTCTCTTCTCTTCTCTCCAAGCCGAAATGGCGATAGCCGAGATTTTGAGCCTCTTGGCTAGTTCTTCTGTCGTGTATAGTAAAGTAGAGTATTCGTTCGTCCTTCATGTTATGTCGTGAGAAATGTCGTCTATGCTTCATTTTCATGGTCGTCGTTATCATTGATCAGTCTTGTACGTGACATCGTGGCTCGACCGTCGTGCTTGTTGTTCTCGAGCTTCGAGTGCATTATGATCGCGAACCAGCTCCTTGAATTGTCGCACAACGTCGGCTGGTATCTGGCTCCAGAGTAAACTCCTGGTATAGACTTCTGCTTTGTTGTTGCGAGCTTGATCATGCTCGAGATTCGACAATGCCTCCGCGAGAACACGTCGCTGAGGTGGGGCCGCCTCTTGGTTGGGGTGCTGATTGTACGCTTGATTGTGCCCTTTTGTTATGGATGCATATTGTATTTGTGTCAATGAAAAGGCCTGATCGACCTGCTGCTGCTTCGAGGGTGCCATCATGGCATGATGCATGCGATCGAGGTTGCCAGGTCTGTTAGGGGTAGGGACGCCAGAGGGTAGCGGCTCCTGAGCGCCTGCCATTGCTCCCTGGGCGTAGTCTTGTTCCATGAGAGAGTTGCCTTCTGACAGAAGGCTAGTGAGCACGGCAGGTGCTGCAGCACGTACTTCTGCTGGCATCTGGGGTAACCCGTGGGGTTGAGAGGCGGCAGGCTTTGACGCGATCCAGGCGCCGCAGAGGAGAAGCATGAAAAGCAGACCAGAAGCCACGGGTTGGTCGTTGACGGATGGCGCGTTGCGCATGGCTGAGTTTTGTGTAGCAGGATTCGAGATAGGCTTCTTCTCAGTGCCAGGGTTCTTGGTAGGTTCGGGTTTGGTGTGGAAGGCGAAGTCATCTGAGGGGCCGTTCTGGAGATCGTTCACGAAGATGAAGTTATCCCAGTCGTGTGGTCCCATATTGAGCGCTTCCATTTCCGCATTGAAGTCCGTAAAGCCGGTACTGCTGGGAGCTGCGGACATGGCAGGTGCTGGACCAGCTTCGATTTGCTCGGTCAGGATCTGCACCTTCCTCCTCAGCTGTGAAGCCTCCTCATTATGGCGCATCATCAACTCCCGTTTCTCTTCATGCATACTCTCGATCATCCGTTGTGCTTCAGCTAAGCGCTGATGCACGACTTGCCGCTCTCGCTCGCGCACCTCACGTTCACGAGTGAAATCACCTAGCTGCGCTTCGAGCATGGAGATTTGAGTAGTATAGCTCTTCTCCTTGACCTCAAGATCTTCGGTGTGCTTCTTCTTCCTTTGCCGCGACGCGAGTCTGAGGTGATGTTAGCGCGAGTCATGGCTCTAGGTACGAACAGGGTCTTACGCTGCTTCACGGTTCCGTAGAAGACGTTTTTGTTGCTTCAGCTCCTTAAGAGTATCTTCGTCCGTGGTTTGCTCGATGAGCTCATCAATAGTCTGGATGTTCCGTTCGTGAGGTATGTCGATGCGACCGTTCTTCTTGCGTATGCCATCCCGCCTTTGATAGTCGAGCAAGGCACGCGGAGGGCTCGTCGGCCTCATTCGCTTGGACAGAGGCCTGTTCTCCATTTCCTGCTGTGCCATGCCCATCCAGTCTTGATGTGAGTGCGGCGACATTGGAGTCTGGACTTGGGGAGCTGGAATGAAGTGTGCTTCAGGATGTTGCGCATTAAATTGCTGCGGCGGCGGGCCATGACTGAAGCTGCCATGCGCACTATCTGCGCGACCATGTACGTAGTGCGGTCCTGCTTCGAATGTGGGCGGCGGAGGCATGAACTCAACGCCCGTCGTAGGTGTGCAGTCTCCAGAACCATTCTGAAAGGGCCATGGTCCAGGCTGAGCCTGCGGCTCGAAACCAGATTGTGGATGAGGCTGTTGCTGGCGCATATAGCCAGAGCCATCGTCGTGATATGGATTAGGAGCGCCTGCTGCTGCGGGTTCGACCGCTAGGACGCCGTTGTAGTGTTGATCCCACTGAGAGTCAGCCGGCGATAGCACGCCATGGTTGTTGGCAAAAGAGTCCTTGCGAAAGGTGGTACCATTCGGACTGTGCATGGCTGCGGGATCCAGTATGGTAGGATCCAGCACAGCAGAGTCCTCGTCGACAAACACAGCAGAGTGTGACTGGTACGTGTTTGCGTATTCCATTTAGTAGGTGATGGCTCTCTCGAGGCGGTGTAGAGCAAAGCTTATCCTGCTCTCCGCTCCAGCTCGGGTCAAGTGACTGACTCTGCTACATCCAAAGGGTCGTGAAGAAGGCAGCCAGGGTCTGAACGAGATGGCGCGGTATAAGCAGCAGCAGAGTGACAGCAGCAGTGTAGCGCGAGCGACAATCAATGCTGGAAGAAGGCAAGTCGAAGGTGGCGACAGGTAGGGATCACCTTGTAGTTGTGCTCCGCAGGTCTAAATAGTAAACAACAATCGCAGGTGGAAAGGATGTGAGAGCAGGATGCTGCGAGACGGGAGGACTGGCCCGACAAGAGCACGCGAAAAGCACTCAAAGCACTACTACTCGGTGCCCAAGCTTGGGGAGTGAATTGATTGGCCTATTGGGCACTTGTGCATGCAAGCTATGCAAGCTGCAGACGATAGGTCCGGATCGTGGCCGTTTGCCTGCTGCGCGCCGTGAGAGCGTCCGCTCCGTTGGGCTGACAGCTCTCAGAACAGCAACTGTGACTTGTGGTGGCATTCGATGCGATCAGAACTTGTTTGGAGGCTGATAATGATGATTGATGAGGCTGGCGAGGCTGCGGAGCTCGCATGGAATCGGTAGGGGTAGCGATGTCACCTCCACGCTGCAGTCAGACGTGCGCGTGACCCGGTGGCAGGACTGGTGAGCATGGCTTCTGTTTCAAGAGATCGAAGTCGACCGGCACTCCACCTCTTGTGAGGTTGGTGAGAGATCACCGGAGAATTCGTAAGTTCGTCAACGGCGGCTACGGACAAGGGAAGGCGCGTGAGTCCGGGAAGGTACGAGCGGATCGGTCCATATCGTGGGCTAGGGCAATCGCGAGATCGAGTGGGAAACAGAAAGAGAATCAATAGCACGAAGCATTTGTACCCAAGATATGACTCCACGCTGCCCGAAGATCTTGCTATTGGAAGCAAGCACTGCAGTACTGACCTCAGCTGTAGTGATGGATTGCAGCTATTGCTTCGACCAGTTGGAATTCCTCCCTAAACACTGGCGTCGTTTGCTAGGATCACAGTTGGTGTGTCGGTCAAGCAGGAATTTCACTAACATTGTGGATGGGAAAGAGGAGTCTCGACTTGTCAGACCGCTGATATGACCACATCGGTAGGAAGAAGCTTCACATCGAAACGTGTTGACGACTCCTAGTGAGGCTGAGCCACTCCCAGGCTGCCAGGCTTCACAATAAGAATAGCCAGCCACTGCCAATGGCGTCAAAGATGAATCCCACTCTCTGTTTCATACCAGCGGTAAGGCCGCGAGTCAGTTCACCGCACAATGTTCCGTTGAGCCTTCTCGCTTGTAGGAAGTCAGCATCCTCGATGCGAGACAGCGTAAGGCGGCAACACTTTTTTAACATGTGCTTGGAGAAGCAGACACACGTGAAACGTCTGATATCGTGCTCCTTCAAGCACGTGAGGTCCCACCAATAGCCTGGCTTTTAATCAATGTTCATGCAGTCGCTGTGCCTATACAGAGATCTCGCCAGTGGCATCTGCAGGAGGCTTTGCATTGTATTGTATGACAAGCTTGTCTGCGAGGATGTCGGGTATCACCAACGTTCAACATCGAACGACTGCTGTGTGACGTTTAACAATGCACATGTTTGGTGCATATAATGTTGCACAAAAGGTCCGCGCAGCACGGCATTCAATCCAAGTTTCGGCAGCTTTTGGCAAAACTTAGAAGACTTGTTGGCTGTAATCAAGGATTATTGATGATATCGACACGATTGCTTTTTGTCCAAGTTTGTCCAATCGGTGAAATGCGTCGCAAGTTGCAAGTTCATGCGAGAGCGCTTATAGACGGAGGGCTGTAAGCCTATCAGTATGCCTGACTATTGAAGAGAGAATGCTCATCTGCCCAACACTCTTTTCGAGCTCTGGCCACCAACCACGCATTCGCTTGCTTGATATGGGGCACAACTGAGCTCACGTGTTGGGTTGAAGTATTGAGGTTGTGACTACATCATGTGCTTGTGCTTGCATATGCGCGGACGCGGCCTCGACTTCAAACCGAGGTGTACTCTTTCCATCACGCGCCGGGCTAACAAGACATGCAGGACGATCAAGCACATCTCTGAGTGTGTGGAATGCACGTTAGGATCAATGACGTGAACAATCATCTGTGCTTGCATTGCCACTATGTTGTTCAGGATTGTCAGCACTGATCCTTCGATCGCATGTGGAAGCTAGTGTACTGACGTTCTCAGCAAGATCTGAATCACCAGTAACAAACTTGGCCTGTTGAGGGTAGGGACAGAGTGGCCGCTGCCGCAGTACTTTGTCCTGGAGTGTGTCATTGACCCATTTCGTCGCTATGATATGCTCTGGTGCAGTGCCGTTCTCTGTCCTGCGATTCGTTAGGACACGAGCCATGAACATATCGTCATGTCTCATCGTATGTCTTGGGATGGGTTGTGCCCAAGAGAACTCACCATATCACCAACGCAAGTAGTGCATCGTGATCTGCGTCGCGGAAGCCAGGAACACCGTTCACTGAAGAACTGAGAGATGCAGCCTGATTACCACCTGCGAAGTACCTACAATAAATTAGCGGTTGGCCTTTCTCTGACGGTACAAGTGTGGTAACTTACCACGGAGCATTGACATCTGATGGTGTGCCAAGACAGTGTTGCATACCAGGAACCAAGAAGTATCGATACCATGAATCAAGTTCGATTCCCTGGGGTACCAGAGTCTTATACACATTCTTGTAGTAGTAGTCTGAGGATTCAGTCGGAATGAGAGCATCTGCGAGGCCATGATAATGCAACAGCTTGCCACCTCGTTTCTGAAATGGAGAAAGATCAAAATCGTTCGCCGATGCATTTCCAGGCTGAAGCTTGTCCGCAAGCTCAACAATAGTATAGTTGAAATCGTAGAAGTTCCAAGTAGGGTCGTTGAGCAAGAAAGCTTGCACGTACTGTGTGCCTAAATGGCTTGGAGCAGTTCCTCCAAGCAGAACCGACCATTGTGCCTCAGATCCGATCTCGAGGTGAGGGAAGACGAAGGTCTGGTTCGTCTCGACATAGTCGTTGTATATGTGGTATAGAGTACCAATTTGCTCGGCAGTAAGACACTCCGTGGCATTGAGTGTCGAGGGCCTGCAGAGGAGAGTCTCTGGCATGAAATGGCAAGATCGTGGATCGGAGACAATGGTGTCTACTAAGCCATCTTGATGATCGCACTGCTTGAGCACTTCGCGTCCAATCACAGAGAACAGATCTGCAGGGATGTGATGGCTAGCTGTCGTGGGCAGGTTATAGAGTGCGACTTTCACAGTCCAAGTCTGCAAGTGTGAAGTCCACCAGGCAGGAGCTCCAATCAACGCGCCATGAAAGTCATCCGGGAACATTTCGATCTCCTTGAGGCCTTGACGACCTCCGGTGCTGCAGCCAGAATAATAGTTGTATGTCGCGTTGGATCCATAGTATGAGGCAACGATAGATTTGGCGAGAGCCACGGAGCCATGCATAGCACGGTAGCCAAAGTCCGTTCGCTTCTCGGGTGCATTCAAAGCCCATGTGCCATCAGATGACAACGAGCTGTGTCCAGTATCTGTGCTCATCGAGGCAAAACCATACCCTACTCCAGCGGCCTGATAACATCGAGTCAGCAATGGAAACTTGAAGTTCTGTGCTCATACATACTGCATCGAGCCAGTTAATGCCGCCTGCGAAGCCTCCGTTACCCACTGTAAGTCGAGTCAGCACTGCTGCAGCATCGTCTAGGCGTTGTATAACTGACCAGCGAGGAATCTCTCGTTCCACTTGACTGGCAGGAAGAGACCAAAGCTGAACATGGATTCAGGACTAGATGTCACATTCACCTGTACCGCACATAATGCTTGCATCTCGGTTGGAGACACTGGGTAGGCAATGTTGCCCGCAGGTACCTTGAAAGTGCCATTGTCCTGCAGCTGAACGGCGAACTCGATGGACGCTGTGGAAGGGATGAGATCTTGAAAAGCTTCTTGAGTACATTCGAGAGCAGCTGCCAAGGGTGATAGTAGGAGCGGTAGCAGTGATTTCATCTTAGCACGCATGAGTTTCATGTTCACACGAGGAACACAACTTGTATGTGAGTATGATATTGTGCAGGTCGTGCTCTTTGCGACTGTGGTCCCGAGTAGTCCATCTCTTGACACTAGGAGCGTCGCGTCGCAACGTCCCGGCTAAATCTCTGCTTCTTCGCTTGTGGAAACATGTTGCGGGGATAAGTGGATCTCTCTCAGTATCTGCCATTTCCAGTTGCCGTTCTCTGGAATCGGATCTGTATCGTAGCACAAAGACTGGCCGGACCTACAGATGTGCGACACAGCTAACCAGAACGATCAATGGTGCATGTTTTAGTTGCATAAGTGTTTGACGCTCGTTCCGTGTGGTCAACAACATCTCCGGAAGTCCAAGACGCTTCTTCATCAGTGGTTATAGTCCAGATTCATCACCGAGTGAAACCTATTCAAGATTGCAGGTCATCCGGTTGATCAAGGTCCATTCCTAAGCCAAACCCTTCGTCTTTTTCGCCGTACTCGATCGTGATGTTGACCATGACAGCAGCATGAATGTCGACGAGGCCTCTGCGTTCAGTGCGATGGCATGCTAGCCAACTGTGACCGTTTTGCGCTTTACAGCTTGGCCTTGATTGGAGCCGCACCATCATTGCCGTTCTCCAGGACTGCAATGCAAACAACCACCGCAATGTCGTCTGGCTTGCCACCTTCCCAGCCTTCTTGTGGGTATCGTTGCTTCACTTCTCGAGCAAAAGGTCCATCTCGCCTGCGATCGAGACCAGCTACCTTGGCCTCGCGCATGATGGCTGCTGCGAGCTGTCCTGGCAAGTAAGGGTCCTGGGCAGTCGCCTCAATGGTGCGTGGCAGGGAGCGAATCAAGGTATCATTGATCATAGTCTCTGCGCCAGCAAAGTTGTGAGATCTGAACCAGTAGCCACCTTCCTCCATCACACGCTGCACGATGTGTAGAGTGTCTTGAGCTGAAAGGTTGTCCCATACACCATCTGTGGCAAACACCACCACATCGCCATGTTTGAGCCTGTGATTATGGACATCAGCTTGAGCAGGGGTTTCACTGAAGTATGTGGATCCTCCGAATATAGCGTGTTGTGCTTGCATCTTAGGCGGCACTTTCGACATTTGATATGCTGCAGTTCGTGTCAATATAAGGCCAATATCGAAGCAGCAAGCAGCACATACGTGTATTGAAAGCATGTGTTTGAACGATGGACCTATGCGCAACTTTACCAGGCCCGAAGATCAAGTATCCAGAGTCACCGAGGCTATGTTCATTGTTAACATTAAATTCGCATGACTTGTGTAGTCTACGTACTTTGCGGTATCGATGTTACCATCCTTGTCTGCCACACCCAAACTGGCTGTGCATCCACCAGCTGCAATTCGTGGATTGGCCATGACAGCATCGTAAGCCTGCTGAAGCAAATCTCGCGCTTTGCATGTCTTGCCAGCTTCCAGACCTTCGAATATATTCGCTGAGCCGGCCATCAGACCGCATAGTGCCTGGCTATACTCTGACGGGTCTACACCTTGGTCCTGCCACCCGCCCACTCCATCAGCGAGACCAAATGCTACGTGATGCGGGCTTCCGCCAATTGTGGTCGCGAAGAAAGCATCTTCACCAGAGTCAGGCTTGGTCGATCGTAGATAGGGCGGGTTGGGGTTCACGTGGGTCGAGGCATAGTTCCAGTAGTCCCTCCCTGGCTTAGGCACTCTCGGTGGTGCACGTTTGGGCGCCGCAGCAGCAGCCAGGCGATATGTGAACGACCCAGGCGAAGCGATAGTAGCGGAGTGGGATTGTGATCGCATGGACTGCTTCGTAACTGCTGAAGTGAGGCGTTGTCTCCCGAGCAGCATGTCAGGCCAATTGACCTCGGAGGCGAGAATGAAGCAGACAACCGCGCTGGTGAGCAGCATTCTACCACGACATGGTAGCAACAAGGAGTGTGGCGAGTATCATTGGGTATGCGCTCACGAGGAGTGAGAGGGAGGGAAGGGTGAGGGGAGGGCGTATGGCTGCGTGAGAAGGAGGTGATACCATATCTCCGCAATACTGAAATAGAGTTTCGATAGCGATTCGGGTCGAGAAAGTTGCAGCGAGGGCAGCTCATATCCACATCCACTCTGACCTGTACAACACCACCACACCACATCATGCATCCGTCGCGCAAAGCATACGTCGAGGAAGAGGTAAGCAGATCTATCCCTCACTACCATCGCACTGTATTCACACACAAGCCAGAGCCCGACACGACTACGCGCGAGCGGCAGCCATGCACGACAGAGACAGACCGGTTGACTGATGTTAATTTCGACAGGATACCACGCTTGACCTCAGCAGTGTCCGTACGTCAGCATCTACCTATACTACAAGAGAAATTACGACTAACACATAGACCAGCCCTCGACACCAACTACCGTCTGCCTGCGAGTGCTGTCGGCGGCGAGGACCAGCTTGCATCGACAGTCTTCAATGAATTCAAGCGGAAGAGAACAGCCGCTGCCCTAGCGGTACCCACTGATGATGGACGAGTACGCACAGAGCTCCGTGCCCGAGGCCATCCCATAACGCTCTTCGGCGAGCGCAAAGAGGACCGACGAGAGCGTCTGCGCGAAGTGCTGTTGCGGGAGCAGGAGGGTGGAGATGGAGACGACGATGACTCGATGGATGATGCTGAAGAGGCGGCAGACGGCGATGAGGAGGGCGAGTTCTACATCGAAGGAAGCCAGGATCTGCTATCAGCACGCCGGGATATTGCACGGTATTCGCTGCCTCGTGCTGCCCAGCGCTTGAAACGACAAAAGGAGGAGAGCAAGATTCCCGTGGCCACCCATGTGAAGCACAGGAAAGCTATTAAGAATAAGCTGTCCGATGTTGAACTCTTTGGCAGTCAAATCGCAAGCGAGCGCCCTGTCAGCTTGACACGATTTGCACCCAGCGGGGAACTGTTAGCATGCGGAGACTGGGGAGGCACAGTAAAATTGCTGGATGTGCCAAACCTGGAGACGAAGTTGACTTTGCGAGGACATAAAGGGATGATCGGAGGCATTGCGTGGTTTCCAGGCGCAACATTGCCCGGTTCGAACGTTGCGTCAAGCGATGTCAATCTGGCTACTAGTGCGGGTGACAACGAAATACATTTGTGGTCACTTGCTCAAGACACGCCCGTTGCAACACTTAGTGGTCACAGCGCGAGAGTGTGCCGAGTTGATGTTCATCCGTCTGGACGCTACCTGGCAAGTGCCAGCTACGATACGACCTGGCGCTTGTGGGACGTTAACACAACCACGGAACTACTTCTACAAGAAGGTCATAGCAAAGAGGTCTACTCCATTGGCTTCAACGAAGATGGCAGCTTGGTCGCATCCGCCGGACTGGACTCGATCGGCCGCATCTGGGACATGAGAACAGGCAGGACGGCCATGATCCTCGAAGGCCACGTTGGACCCATCCATGCATTGGATTGGAGTTGCGACGGACACCGTGTTATGACAGGTAGCTCCGATGGCTTTGCGAAGTGCTGGGATCTTCGAGCAGTGCGAGAAACGGCTAGCATTGGTGCTCACGTCCACGGTGTATCAGACCTGAGATGGTTCAAGGGCAACGATGGGCCACTGTCCACTTCTCCCGAGCAGATGGATACAATTATGTCGAATGGCGATGGTGAGGCATCTGCTGAGCCTCAGCCCAAGAAGAGTGGCACTTTCATCGTGAGCAGTGGTTTCGATAAGAATGTCAACATCTTCTCCGCGGACGATTGGGCGCTCTGCAAGTCTTTGACAGGACATGACGGGACTGTGTACTCAGTTGATGTCACGGCAGACTCTAAGTGGATTGTGTCCGGGGGGAAGGACAGAACTGTCAAGCTTTGGGCCAGAGACGCGATGGACGGTATCTGAGGCGTCTAAGTCAACGGTTACAGATATACTCTAATGCGTGTCTGGTCATATCACGATACGGCACGGTCGTGTCAAGCGTGATCACAACTTTTCGACCTTGGCCTTGCCAACGTAGTGGGGCTTGTCTGCCATATACTTCTGGTGATGGCATATCGCCAGAATGGATCCATCAGCCTCATTCCGCATGACGCCTCTAAGCTCAGCTAATCTCTTGCCAATCTGGATCACTTCGCACTCGAACAAGACGTCCATGCCTTCAACAGGGGGCTTCAGATATGTAACATCCAGTCTTCGCGATGCCTAGATATGGTCAGAGTCGAGCACATTAGCTGAGCGCAGAAGCTGTACTTACGCCAGTACCAATCCAGATTGGAAAGTTGCACGCTTCGATCACCATCGAGGTCGTCATATCGAAGAACATCGCAATTGCGCCGCCATGGGAGGTCTTTCTATCAGAGTCTCTGGACTGATTCGTGTAAGTCGGCGGTAGCTTGGATGCGAACACCGCTTTGGCAGATACTCCTGGTTTTGCGACTGTCGCTGATCGAACCCGTAGTGAGTCGTAGAACTTCTTATCGAAATTATCTTCTCCTATGATGCTTGCATGTGCATCTATGAAATCCTGCATTCGCTCTGCTGCTTCTTCGTCGTTCAGGACCATGGTCGATCTGTTTTGGATGTGGCTGCAAGCTTCATGTACTCCCAATGATGGGCGAGGTACTGTTGTCCCAAGGTATGTCTTTAAATTAGCCGGCTATGCTATAATGTGTGAGCAGCAGACAGAACTTGACGATTGTGAGGTCGAAATATCAGCGAACCGAGGCGGAGCTAGAAGACAAAAGACAGCAATATGACCGAAAGAGGCCGTTAGTCAGCTTGGAAAATGCTACTAAATCGTTCTGCAACCTCATTGTTGCTTGCCAATGCGTGGTAAGCTATAATAAGTTATAATACATCTCTTCTCTTCACTCACTTTCTATACCTGAACCTTGCATGTATAAAAGCTAGGATCACTTCCAGACTTGATGAAGCTCCTTCTCTTTTCAATCCTAGCGATCATACTTGCACTCTACTACACACAACAAGACAGCATCAACGAATACATGCGCAGTAACATCCTACGAACAACCAAAACAATCAACAAGCACCTCATCAACAAGAATTTCACAAGAACCATGACGAACACAACAACAAAATGGGTCGGATACCCTGTAATCCCACCAGAAGACCCCTCTCTCACAGCCACCAACCCAACACCCCGAGGCATCCAAAAAGTCTTCGAAGCAATCGAACAAGCCGAAGGAGCAGGCGCCACAGTCCGCCGTTCAATCGGAACCCCTCGACTCCGAAACTTCACTCCTTTCCTCATGCTCGACCACTTCAGCGTAGCAGTAGGAGCAGGCTTTCCCGATCATCCTCATCGCGGGCAAGAAACTATTACCTATTTACTATCAGGCGGAGTAGATCATGAAGATTTCACTGGAGAAAAGGGAACTCTGTTCGCTGGCGATTTACAATTCATGACTGCGGGGAAAGGAACTGTACATGCTGAAATGCCTCATGATAATGGTGATGGGAGTAGTAATATTGGGATGCAACTTTGGGTGGATTTACCTAAAGATTTGAAATTTTGTGAGCCAAGGTATAGGGATTTGAGAGGGTCAGAGATTCCTGTTGCGAAGGTTGATGATGGGAAAGTTGTTGTGAAAGTTATCTCTGGACGTTCGCATGATGTGGATTCTGTTCAGGAATTGGCTTATACTCCTGTCTGGCTTCTTGATGTTGAGATTCAACCTGGAGGGAAGATTGTTCAGCCTTTGCCTAGGGGATGGAATGCTTTTGCTTATACTTTGGAAGGGACGACGGTTTGGGATACAGGTGCTACGACGCAGGTTGTTCCGAGGTATCATAATACTGTGTTTGAACAGAAGGGTGATCAAGTTATTGCCAGTGTACCGGCAGATGCGAAGGAGAAGGCGAGGTTCATTTTGGTGGCGGGTATGCCGCTCGATCAACCTATTGTGCAGTATGGGCCTTTTGTGTTGACAGATCCGACGCAAGTTAGGCAGGCGATGATGGATTACAGCACGTTTCAGAATGGATTTGAGAGGGCTGAAGGGTGGCAGAGTGAGATTGGAAAGAGCATGATGTGAGAGGGGGGAGGTTGAGTGGTAATTTTTCTAGCGTGGCGTCTGGTTCTTCTTATGAATGATGAACTTGTGTGTTCTGATCAAGATGCTGTTTCCTTGTTTCTCTGTCCTTCCATTGCTTGGGCTGGTCTGATCTCGCTGTCGTGTTCCCTCCCCTTATCAACCTATCCTCCACTTCCACATACAACAAGCTCTGCGAGCTAGAACTGACTATGGAGCGAATGCCGTGTAACTCTCATTGCCTCCATGCGAAGAGTGCCCTGCAGATCCTGATGGCGACTGCTGACGCTGCTTTCACGGATTCCTTCCTAGCAAACGTCCCTTTCGGATGTCTCGATACACAGTTCGCATAGAACGAACACTTATGCATTGATGCCGTTGAAGTCCTGATCCATCCTCCACCATGCATCATGCTGTGACACAACTCTGCACGTCCTTCGTGTGCCATTTCTCCGAGGAGTGGCAAGTAGGGTCTTTCCTCCACGAGCCGCAGTAAGCGAGTAGTGCTATGTCCAGTCGTGCTCTTCCCGATGGCAACGCACACGTATTGCAGCCTCCCAGATAGTGGTGCCAGGCATTGAGTGTGTAGTGTGCGCTGACTGGGCTCTGATGACCAAACGCGCTGGTATCGGGCACATTGTGTTGATGTTTGAATCGCGCCTTTCATCTTCAAGGCGCATCATCGGTTTCCTTTTGAGAGTGTCGCAGATTCCTTTTGTCCAGACTTTGCACAACGACTTGCGTTGATGCTGGTGGTGGCGTCTGCTCCTTGAAGCCCATCATCTGGCCCATCAATCCACTAGGTTTGGGCAGAGGGCATTCTCGCTTTGGTCTCCCACTCGTATTGGTCGTGCTGTCTTCCATCTCGATAGTGCGAGATGCCTCGTCGTTGTTGCACTTCCTCTTCCGTCTCATAATGCGGCCATCGGGAGTCTCGTAGCTGTCCGCAAACTGGCGTCGATCCACGGGACATGGCAGGAGATGGGGCAGGGCGACGACCAGGAAGGAGACAGCGAGTGTCGTGGTAAAGAGCGTGCCGGTCGTGCGCGAACGCGGGTGGAGGTAGTGCATCTCTCTGCCTGGTCGTGTCAAGAGAGAAGAGATCGAGGTCAATGGGATTTTGCTGCATGACTAGCGGATATTTCGAAGCTTCTCAGTTCTCTAACTTCTTCTACAACCTCACATTCAAACGACATCAACCATGACGACGGCCGAGGAAACCGCACACGCTGCCCATGCTGTGCGCAGGTCTGCAAAGAGAACGCGCGAGGTCTTTGCAGCCGACTTTGGGCAGGCGTCGGCTCTCGTGAAGCCACCGCAGCCAGCGATAGCACCGGACGATGCCTCACCTTTTGATCGCGCGCAAAAAGCGAGCGTAGCGGCGCGTATAAATAGCGAGTATGCCGACGTCCAGGAATTGCCAGCTGTTCTGGCCCAGAGGCAGGCAAATGCACAGGCTGGACTGGCCGCGAGAAGGAAGAAACCGAAGACTACTGAGGAAGCAAGTGATCCGCAGATGGCTAAGATGATCGAGAGCGCTGCTTCGTCGCGCGATCAGAAGGCTCAGACAGACGGCACATCAACAGCGCTTACAAGAATCAACGGTGCGGCAGGCGCAAAGGCTCCTCCAAATGCAAATGGCCCAACACCACAACGAAATACTCCAGGAAGCAGTCTGGTGCGAAGAGACACTGTAAGACAACAGAAGCCTCAATGGCACCCTCCCTGGAAGCTCTTCCGTGTCATCTCAGGCCATCTGGGGTGGGTGCGTGCTCTGGCTATGGAGCCAGGCAATGAGTGGTTCGCATCAGGTGCTGGAGATCGCACGATTAAGATATGGGACTTGGCTACGGGGACGCTGAAGCTGACTCTCACGGGTCACATCTCTTCAGTAAGAGGACTTGCCGTGAGTCCGCGACATCCATATCTCTTCAGCTGTGGTGAAGACAAGATGGTCAAGTGCTGGGATCTGGAGACTAACAAAGTCATTCGACATTACCACGGTCACTTGTCAGGCGTGTATACAATGAGCCTGCATCCAACATTGGATGTTCTGTGTACTGGAGGTCGTGATGGTGTGGTCAGAGTGTGGGATATGCGCACACGATCGAACATCCACGTCCTGAGTGGACACAAGGGCACAGTCTCCAGCATTGTTACGCAAGCTACAGATCCTCAGATCATTTCCGGCAGTTTGGACAGCACAATTCGAATGTATGACCTTGCAGCAGGAAAGACGATGGGTGTCTTGACACACCACAAGAAGGGAGTGCGCTCGCTGACAACCCATCCAACGGAGTTCACATTTGCATCTGCGGCACCCGGTCAGATCAAGCAATGGCTTTGCCCCAAAGGTGATTTTATGACGAATTTCGAGGGACATAACAGTGTTATCAACTCGCTCTCGGTGAACGAGGACAATGTATTGTTCAGCGGAGGTGACAATGGCAGCGTTGGGTTCTGGGACTGGAAGACTGGTCATCAATTCCAGTACGAAGACAGCGTAGCGCAGCCCGGATCGCTCGACGCAGAAGCTGGTATCATGACGAGCACCTTTGATCATACTGGACTGCGATTGATTACAGGAGAAGCAGACAAGACCATAAAAGTGTGGAGGCAGGATGAGAATGCAACAGAAGAGACCCATCCTCTACAGTGGGCGCCTACGCTGGGACGCCAGAAGTTCTAGTTCTGCGCGGATAGCGTGGACTAGTTCCAGGTTTATCAAAGAAAAGCTACGCAAGATAAGAAGTCCTTGCGAGGTTTCAACTTGCGCGGCAATACGCTCACAACGACTCAGCCTCCGCCTGTGTCAGACGGTATGAGAAGCATTTTGGAGGCCAAGCTGGACAGACATCAGTCCCAGCAAAAAGGTGGTGCAGCGTGCTTCTAGCCCTGTAAATCTTTGAAAGGTGCCTATGCTGCGTAGACTCACTCTACGAACTACTGGTATGCTACATGCCTTTGCTAATCGGTTGTGGAACTCTACAGCATCCCACATTGGTACAAGTGGTCAGGCCTGCATTGGGGACTTCTCCGTTATGGAGACTTCATGTCCCGTTCCAGGGACCTACAGGCTACCTCAGGCCACACCGCAGCCGATCCTGGTGCCCAGTGGAAGCGGACTCATAGCAAGGTCGCAATCGCGATGCGCAGGATCTACATAGCACAGGATACTGAAATACTGCTGTTGGGACAAGCCAATATTCACAGCACATGCTTTCTCATCCCACATGATCATCCTTCTCGCATAGGCTGCTGGAAAGGGCTCTCTCGTGCGTTGGACCCAGGAACAACGAAGATCACTCCTAGCCGTCCATCATTGTAGTCGAAGAGTTCAGTGAAGTGTAGGAAGCAAGTACATAGCCACCAGAGGATTCAACATATGCCACCGGAGTACGATCACAGCCACATGACGATGCATCACGCATACGGCGAACTTGAGCCGCATCGCCAAGACCTATTGAAACATTGCACATACCTTTACCAATAAGCAACTCGTACGCCTGATCTTGGCCGTGTACTTATTGTATCTTGCAGATGTAACACTGCTTACGACGTCACCGTCGCATAGCTCTTCTACTGACAAATTTGAGCAGTACTGGAACATATATAGCGACGACCGAACAATCTAACAACTTCCCGGTGCACAGAACTACACTTTGCAGCTTAACAGACATATTCACAATATGACAGGAACACGTCAAAGAGTCCTCGTAAACGGCGGAGGCCCAGCAGGAGCAGTCACTGCTTTCTGGCTAGCCAGGGCTGGGTTCGAAGTGGTGGTCACAGAACGATCAACAAGCAGACCATATGGACAAGGCATCGACTTGACAGGAAAAGCGATCGATATTGTCAGAAAGACGGGACTGGAACAGACCATCCGAGACAGCACGACTGGCGAAGAAGGACTCACCTTGGTAGACGACCAAGGCAGGAACGTTGCGCCACCTTTGGGCATATCACCTTTGGATGGCGGTAGCGCGTCTATCACGCAGGAGATTGAGATCATGCGAAGCGATATGACGAGGATCTTTGTAAGTCTTGCTTTTGACAGAGACCAATTGAGCTCTCGCTGATATATGCATGCATAGGTTGACGCTGCTCAAGCACAACCAAATGTGACCTTTCGATACGGCTGTACAATCATCTCGATACAACAACACACCAACTCAATAACAGCAGTCCTTTCCGACACTGGCAAGGAAGAATCCTTCTCCGCTATAATCGGAGCAGATGGTCTAGGCTCCATCGTCAGGAAACTCGCATTCGACAGCCAAACAAACAAAACCTGCACATATCCAACCAACTCCTACGTCGCCTTCTACTCCATGCCCGGAGACCCTAATTACGACATTCCCTACGCCAAACTCCAACACGGAAACAACGGTCGAGGCATCTTTATCAGACCCATCGATGAGAAAGGAAAGCGAAGTTCATGCTATCTCATGTCCTACTCCGACAACCCAGAACTAGCTCAAATCGCTCGAACCGGCACTCCAGACGAACAGAAAGCCTCAAAACGTTTCGCAAACCTTCAAGGACCGTTAGCTAAACGAGCCATTAGCGGAATGTACGAAGCCGATGATTTCTACTTTACTCGAATCGTACAAGTCAAACTCAAAGATCAATGGCATAATGGTCGAGCTGTCCTGGTCGGAGACGCGGGATATTGTCCTTCACCGTTGACTGGACAGGGTACGACTTTGGCTATAATAGGGGCTTATGTACTTGCTGGGGAGATGGCGAAGAGGCCTGATGATTTGGAAGGGGCGTTTATGAAGTATCGAAAGGTCTTGGAGAAGTTTGTGACGGAGTCGCAGGATATTCCGCTTGGTGGGAGGGCGCCGAGGCTTGCGCTTCCGCAGAGTGATTGGGGTGTGTGGGTGCTGAGGACGGTGTTCTGGGTTATTTCGATTACTGGGGTGTGGAAGTTGGTTAATTTTGGGAATGAGGGTGTGAAAGTCGAGTTGCCGGAGTATGAGTTTGACGCGAAAGAGTAGATAGCTTTTCATCTAATATTGGTTGGCTTCTTCCTCCGTTGCGTAAGCGTGTTGCACATTCCAGGCATTGAAAACCTTTCTCCGGGATATCGAGCCTGTCGCCTTGCGGAACATCTGAAGATATGATGGCTGCGAACTCGAGAGCGTCCGGAGATAGGTGGCCCGTGATGTTACAAAATCCACCATCCGAAGCCATATTGCTTCCTCATCGCCTCCTTCACGGAGCGTAACATGCTCAGCACCTTGCGTACGGCGGCCTCTCTCACGTTATCTTCTTCTGTAATGTACAGGTCGAGCCGCTTCTGGAATGTTGTAATCATTTGCTGTGCAGATGAGTCAGTCGAAGCAGACTCGTGGTTTCTTAGGGCGCTACTGCACTCACGGCTACTGTGCGATACTCGTATTCCGGTTCGAGCCGGAACATGTCGTGGACAACAGTCTTGTACTCGAAGTTGATATGCTGTAGTCGCTTTTTCGGATGCACAATCTGCTTGATCCAGCTGAACAGTCAGTCTGAGAGTGTCTGTCTCGGCGTTCCAGTGCTGGTCTACAAGGATCGTGAACTTGATGCCTTTCGATCGCAGCATTTCGAATCTGTCGGAGGACAATTTGTTGAAGAAGGTTATGACTGGCGCGAAGTCAAGGTTTCGTATCCTGCATTGGATATTTGTAATATCAAGGTACAGGAGGTTGTTGACCTCCAAGCGGACCTGCTTAATGACGCGCGCGAGCGCAGTGACGCTGAACAACTTCTTTGTCCTTATATTGAGGAAGGCGCGACCATCTGTGAAGTGGGCATAGATGATGTCGCGCAGTTCAGCTGGTAGGTCGAGTAGGAGGGAACGTCCGGATGCCATGGCAGACTCCTTCACGGCGCTTCTCGCGGTGCGCTTGGGCATGTTGACGTTCCAGCTATTTTGATGAAGATGCGTGGTTGTTGAAGTCTTGTGGGAGGAATGCAGTGCTGTTGTGGAGACAGAGCTTCACTGAGGCTGGTAAGTTAAGGAACACAACCACAGATCACGTTCGGTGCCTGAACGACACGAGGAAGATAAAAGCCATGGCATCACACGTCAAGATGCTGCCGAATTGATCTTGAGTGTCTTGTAGGGAGGCTATTCCAGTGAGTGAGGTCCATTCGCCCAGTATCGCCATCTGAGCAGCCATATCTACAGGCGTGACCATCAACAGACACAATTAATTTCGAGAGAGCCCGCGAGCCGCTGTGGTCCAAAGCTACCTCAAGAGATGATTCGTTGCATGTCTAAGTTCCAGATGTTCGGTACGGATCACACCTGGAGATGCCATGGCATAGAATTCGAGCTGCCTCCGTTTCAGGCGCTCCTTCCGAGCCAACCTGTTCTTTTCAACACAACGCTAGAAGGTACAGTATCAAGAAATACTTGTACAGGGGCAGAAGTTGAAGTGTCGAACTTACCCCGAAGGGGCATGCCAATGCACTTTCAGGGCGCATTGAACAGATCATCTGATACGCATGACTATGTTATGTCGTGTATCGATCGCTTTTTCGAGTATCGCAGCATCCATGTAATTGCGTACCACGAACTAGCCCTTCCGCTTGCTCTTCCTCTGGCTGCTCTTCCCAGCATTCACGCTCTCTGATCCCGTCGCAGCTTGTCCGTTAGCCTCTTGTAACAGCTCGAACTCAGCAGTCGGCGCAGCCAGTTCGTCCCTCTCTAAGCGGTTCGCATTCTTCAAGTCTGCATCTCCCACAACTTCAACGCTACTCGCTAGCCATTGCTGGAAAGGCTTCGCGACGAAGAAACCATCTTTCGTGAACCATGTCGTGAACGGGACTTTGATCTCTCGCGTCGTGGTATCGCTAGGATTCGATACAGGAGATGTGTGGATTTCGAGGTAGTATGTTGGGTCGTGCTTCTTGGTGCGAGAGAAGATGGAGATCTGGCCTCCTGTGTTAGTACATGCTCACTTTCTCCTCTGCTGGTATCTTGTCACTCCTACCTTGCTCCCTGATCGCGTTCCCTCAAAGACCAGCCCCTTCTCGACAGCCCACATCCAGTATGTCAGACCTCCATTCAGCACTGCATATGCAGCCACGGCGAGTGCTGTCCAGTATTTCGTGGCTTCCCAGCCTAGCTTGTAATCTGCTGCGAAGGTGGCTCCAGCAATAATCACTGCAGTGTATCCCAGCGCCAGTCGGATATCGAGTTTGGAGTTGTCTTGCTGGAAGCCTAGGGAGCGCAAGTAGTTCCCTAGAGTATCATCGGTCGTGTTCTTGAGGTCGGAGAGGTTGTAAGGCGATATGCGCGACTCGGCCATATTGAAGCAGTTTCTTGTTTCAAGTAGAGTATGATTGTTATGTCCAGATCATGATCATCAGAAGTTGTTGTTGTTACATTATTTTATTGTCCAGGTGTCCATAGGCAAGTACGGAGAGAGGTCGAAAGCTTGGTATCCACCCTTGAAGCATGTGAAGGACGAACCTCATCTTGAGACCTCTTGCTCACTCTGCCACAGCATAACACTGAGGCTTCACCGCAATCATGGTTGGCGTGGTCGAACAGCAGATCCATCGGGATCCTGCTCTCTTGTAAGGTCACTCCTATCCAAGATGAGATCAGCACATACTAACAGTATACCAGCTACTGGATTCTCCTCCCCATCACGATAGTAATGGTCTTGACTGGTATACTGCGCCACTACCTCTCGACTCTTCTTCAATCGACTCCGAAACCTCAGTCGCTGCCAAAGACCCGACAACAGCGCTCTCTGCTACGGATGCAGAACCTCCGCATGAACAACACACAAATCAGCAAAGCTTCATTTGAGAAGCGGAAAGAGTTCTACCATGAAGCCGTCAAGGAGGGAGCCTTTCTGGCAGATCCAGAGAACAGAGGCAAGCCACCGGCCAATCCTCTTACAGATCCGGGAGCCATGGACGGTATGATGGGCATGATGAAGGGCAATGTTGCCATGATGGTGCCGCAGTCTTTGATCATGGGATGGATCAATGCCTTCTTCAGCGGCTATGTCATCAGTGAGTATAGACTAGCTCGCGTAGCTATGTGAATATACTGTGCTAATCGTGGCAACAGTGAAACTCCCCTTCCCACTCACACCACAGTTCAAGCAGATGCTGCAAGCTGGTGTGGGCACGAGAGATTTGGATGTGAGATGGGTGAGCAGTCTCAGTTGGTACTTTCTGACTTTGTTCGGATTGCAACCTGTTTACAACTTCATACTGGGCAGCAACAACGGTAAGCTCCACGGTGTGCTGTGAAAGCGTAAAGCAGAGTACTGACACTTCCACCAGCCGCGTCGCAAGTTGCTCAACAGATGGCTCAGTCGCAGATGGGTCAAAATCCCATGGGAGGCGCAGAAGATCCTGATAAGCAGTTCAAGGCTGAGATCGAGAACCTAGAGGTCATCGAGCACAAGTATATACTGGACGGCGTAGAGGATAGACTGCTCGGTAAGCTGAGTGCGAGTGTATAGAGAGCCAAAGCACTTGAGCCACCCTCGCATTGTTCTTTCGCCCCCCATGTACATTGGCGCAGCATTCTAGCTAATTCGTACTAGACGTTACACAAGACTACCTTGACAATGAGGCATATGGGTCGGATCTTGCCGGGCCTCACCTCATTCTTCAATCTGAGCAACAGCGGCCATCTCTCACTTGGTTCATGATGAATGCTCGAATATGAGAAACTCTTTGAAACGCAGTGAGCAAACGATGAGAAATTGATGTGAGATGTTTGCTGATGCTTTCAGAAGCATATATCCGGTCTACATAGTAGTGAAATGGTCCTGCTAAGGTACGTTCAGCTTCTGCTATTGGACACATACACCCCGTACTCACTTATACATGCGGCAGAAAGGTTCACTTATACATTACACATCTCACTTCGAAATTGAGGTTCACTTCGGACTTAGCTGTCACTTCGCAGCGAAAGTCCCTATAACTTCTCCCTTTGTGTGCGCTTGCGCGTGTCTATTCTCTCACTGTGTGAGGATGGATGGCACGATGTGCTTCACATGCAGACTGAAGTGAGAGATCTCGTTCACCTCTTCGTTCGTATGACCCCTCAATCACCCTATCTCAAGGCAACTTCGAGTTCGACTTTTCTTCCCTCTTCACAATACAACTTCCAACATGAAGTTACCTGGTGATCACAACACAGCCACCGTGCTACAGCTTACAGTACCAATGACAGGCTTCACAGCAAGGCCTATGCCTGCTGGACGCTCTCTTCTGCTTGAGTTACCAGCAGAAATACGCGGGATGATCTACCAATGTGTCATCAAAGGCTCTGTTGTCCTCAACAGCAAGACGAAGACCCTGATCGGCCAGTCTATGTTAGCATGCGTCAGCAAGCAGGTTCACCAGGAGATCACAGACGCTCTATATCTTACTCCCACCAACATCGACGTCCAGATACGCAACCTGGACTTTACTCCGATCGCGAGCTTCCTCAATAACCTTACTCAGAAGCATCTCGAAGTCTCACAAGCAAGTGAGAAGAAGTTCAGACTTGTCCTGCACCAGCACTGGCAGCTTCAGGCAGATGTCGGCAAACTGATGAGCTGGGTCAACTATGCCACCGACCCGAAGAAGAGAGCTGACAAGATCAAGTTTGACTACATTGGAGTCGTCTACGAGGTTATGCGTCCCGCGATGGATGACGATGACTATATCAGGGTCGAGCGACTCGAGATTTGCGGACCCCAGGCATCAAGCGACTATCAGGCTGTAGAGGTAAGTCCTGATATATGTCTATAGAACGATGTCTAATTCACACTTATAGGGCATGATTGCGTCCTTCGAGCACCAGCTCGCGGTGTGCAACCTCGAGAAGAACCTGGCCAAAGGCATAGTCGTTCAGAAGGTCGTAGGAATGTTCAAATCTCTTCAATCTGAGTTTGATGAGGAGTACAACATGTATTACGGCGATTAGGAATTCGACGACAGTGAGGATGATTTCTCGGAAAAAGATTGGTCAGAGGTCGAATAGGAGGGAGAAGATGAGTGAAGTCGACTGCTTACCCACTCGGGCGATATAGTTCGATAGCTGGCACCTTGGGTATGTCAGCCGAATCCTTCTGATCCTTTAGCTAGGGCGTAAGTCAAGGGCCGATACAACAACAAATCATATCAGTACCACAGTTCACTATGCCCTGGTTGCTGAGTACTATAGATCTCAACTAACAGCTACGCCAAACAACCAAATAGAAGAGCTCACAATGTCAACCTACGCCCGTGCCATCGACAAACTACCCACTCCACCTCCAACGCAATCCAAGAAACTCCAAGTCATCGTCGTAGGCGGCGGTCGCACAGGAACAACATCACTAGGCCAAGCTTGCGAACTTCTAGGCTACAAAACCGCAATAGGAGCCGGCCACGGATTCTACGTCGAGCACGTCTACCCTTACTGGACCGAAGCGATAGAAGCCAAGTACTACGGCAGCAGCAAAAAAGGGAAAAAGAAAAAGCCCTACTCGGCCGAAGACTTTGATAAATTTTTAGGAAAATACGAAGCCCTGACAGGCTTGTGGGGTTCTCTACTCGCAGACGAACTCATCGAAGCATATCCAGAAGCTAAAGTGATTCTTACAATTCGAGACCCAGATGCATATGTGGAGTCTTTCAATGATACTGTAGGTTGGGTTCAAGCCTTATGGGATCGTTGGTGGTGGGTTCTTCCTTTCGTTGGACCTCCCAGTGCTAGGATTCGAGAGTTTGTTCATTTGAAGAATCTGGCATTACAGGCTTGGTCTTATGGGAATCCGTGGGATAGGGATGAGCAGAAGAGGTTTTTGCTGGATTATAATCAGCATATTAGAGACATTGTGCCCGACAAGGAGAGATTGTTGGAGTTTGAGGCCAAGGATGGTTGGGAACCTTTGTGTAGATTTTTGGGAAAGAAGGTGCCAGATGTGGCGTATCCGCGAGGGAATGACAGGAAGGAGTTTCGGATTGTTATGACGCGGATGTGGTGGATGACGATTGCTCAGGCTTTGGTGAATGTGAGGACGGTATCGCTGCTTGGCTTAGTTGTGTTCAGGTCGTGGAAAGGGAAGTCGTTGCTGCCAGACGTGCTTGGTAAAGCAATCCGGCGTAGATAAGACAATCTCTTGGTTCATTATGATGAAGGATACAGCTTGGTAGATGCAGTTCCCTTCAATCGCCATTTGATCAAGTGTGGTGCGTCCGGGTATCACGATAGTAAGTGTACAGTCAATTGGACACGGCCATTCGCAGCATTCGTAACAATTACTCGTCTTCTTCATCTTCGTCATCATCATCGTCGTCTTCCTCCTCTTCCTGTTCTTCTTGCTCTTTACTCTTCCGCTTCCTCCCTTTCTTTTGAGTAGCACCTCCATCCTGCTGTGTGCTGGGCTTTCCGGCGGCTGGCCTGTCAGCAATACCAAGACTTCGCAGAACTTTCCTCTCGAGATCATCTTCCTCATCATCGCCGGGTCCCATGACAGTTCTTGTGAGACCTCGCACGCCGTCCTCGCCAATCTCCACTCTGCCTCGAGGGCCCACCACGTAATAGGTGTCTTCCTCGCCACCTGCAGTACTTTCTTTGAGCTTGTACAAGTATCCATCCTTTTCAAGTCTCTTCATCAGCTGTTCATTCTTCTCATAACCAGGTACAGGTGTCCGATCGTCGATCCCCAGCTTGCGCAAATAGCGATCCATCTTAACGTCCGGCAGTTGGCCGCCGGAGAGCATGATGGCTGACACCAGAATAGTATAGATGGCCGTGTACTCAGCGTCAATTGCGCTGGTCGGTGCGGCAGGAAGGCCCAGTATGGCAGGATCACGAAATTCATATGGCAGCACGTTCGTCAATATCCAACTGCCCGTCGTCGCCTTACTCTGACTCTGGCTGTCTTTCTTCTGGGCAGCTCGTCTCTGCTGCAGCGTGATCTTTTCCCTCGCTGGCAGCTCGACCATCTTCATCCCAAAGACATATGTCAGTTCGTGTTGTGCCTGCTGAAACACCTGATTGAAGAGTTTCGTGCGACCGCTTGACGACCCAAGGACTTTCTCGTTAATGTCTTGTCGTCGGATCGGCCTGCGACCATATTCACATGCCAGGGCTAGTCGTACGAGCTTCTTTGCCAGTTCCACAGCGCTGCCGTTTTGTGTCGCACCGTTGTCGTTTGCGAACGCGCCGTCTTCTTCGTCGTTGTTGCCTTGTGTTCTCCTTCGTTGTGTCTGTGGCTCTGGAGACGGTTCGGGTGAAGAGACTTCATCGTCTTCTTGTGTTTGCTGCAACAGTGAGTGTAGGCCATATCACGTATTTGAAAGTGCTTACTGCGCGCCGCTTTCTGCCTTGTACGAGTGGCATTGTCGAGATCGGGAGTCACGAGTGTGCAGCGAGAGTATACACGCGTCTCGTCCTCAAAAGATGTAGCAATAGAACGTTGTTCGTGAAAGTGAGGCGCATGTCTGACCTGGAAGACGCGACCTGACGCTAGCGCGAAGTGCCAAGCCGGTCGTCACTTCCTTCGTTGAACTTCTTCCACTTCTTCACCACATCAACTCCTACCACACCCAGTTCGACCACATCACATCAGCCATCATGGCCGACAAACTCCGCACCCAGCAGCAACTCGAGTCGCTACAAAACAAATACATCGGAACTGGTCACGCCGATACCACAAAGCACGAATGGACTTCCAATATCGCCCGTGATAGCTATGCTTCATACCAAGGTCACCCTCCACTTCTGCACTACATGGCAATCGGAATGGGAACTTCGATGGAAAAGGTGCGGATGCAGTGTATGGAGAAGATGGTATTACCTGTAGGGCCTGCGCCGGAGAGGGATGGAGGGAGTTGATGAGAATTTGGTCACAGTGATGACTTACTCGACAAAAGAGCCCAGAGATGCACACGAATGGATGATGAGATTGTGAACAATATCACGACACTATTAGGACCAAGTAGATTGTGGAGCCAATATTGTGGAGAGGAATGCATCCATGCCGTGGCATCATCTGGTGCGTGGTGGATCAACATCGCCTTCAAATGCCAATATGCGAAAGAAAAGGGGGATCTCAGCGTGCGCGCTTGGACACAGGAAGCAAAGATATGGGAGTGTCGAGCTAAGCCATACGCGCTGCAACAGACGGTGCTCTTGAAACTGTCTCTTAACTGGACGAACGAGGTAAGAGAGACGTGAGCCTGGTTGCCCGGTTTCGCGCGAAGGAGGGACTGTTTACTTTGCAGTGTAAGCGACTAAAGACTGCCCGGACTCCAACAACATAAAAAATCAACTTCTCATGTAGCCTTGACGACCTTGGTTCCAGCGTCTCATTGTGGATAGCAGGAAAGGGTTCAACTTATGAGATGGTTTTGGATTTGAGACTCTGTCAATCCCGTATGTGATTGACTTCTAGCGCGTATCCCAATCCGCCTTGTTCACCACCGGAGGCTTCACAAAGAGTCAACGTAGCTCTGAAAGCGCTCAGCGACTCCATCTAGCGGCAGTCGAATCGTAGATTTTCTTTGATTGAAGTGCAACGTGAAACAGCAGTAGAAGATCGCATATCGTTCCCAGGGTCCTCCCAATGCAATCGCAGACCATGCAGCGGCGAGAGCGTTCGTTGAGGTCCCTGGCTTATGTCGGTTTCAAGCCCCAGTGAATCGCCAAACTTAGACCGTACAGCTGGTAGCATGTTCCTAGTCCGTGAGTCCTTTGATAGATGACCTCATCTGCTAGATGCAGATGTGATGGTTAACGCTTTTGCATAGGACAGGACATCCTGTTCGGCTGTACCATAGTGCTGGTACAGAGTCACATTGCCAAGCGTGCTGAGCTGCCGTTTTGCGCGTCGTCCAAGCGTGGCCACGCAATATTGCAACTGCGTACCGATATCGTTACAGCCATTTGTGGCAGGGCGGGATAGTGGATGTAGTGCTTTCCAGCCGACGCTTATGCTCAGCATCCCGGGTACTATTGTTCTGTGCACAGGCAGCCTTTCAATTCGAGTTGGCTGCATCCAAGCCCGCTTGAAAGACTCTGCCCATTACTTCAGGACTCAGGATGTCCTTGCGAAACTGTTCTTCTTGGAGCAATTCGAGAGCTCTTAGTGTCGGACCGGGATATCTTGACACTGATTAGTACGTTGGCGCGGCTTCGATCTGGTAGGGCAGAAGAGATCTTACTGAAGGTAGCGCAGATACTTTGGATCCTTGAAGTATCGCAGGTAGTCAAGGTAAGCTACAAACTCTTCATTCTCCAACAGCTTCTTGTCTGCAAGATGTTGGAGATACTGCGGGTTGGCAAGCATTTGTACGAACTATTTGATAGCAATCAGCAACACTGCATAAAGATAGCGACGAACTGCATAAAGATAGCGACGATTGATGTAGCGCGTGAGCCATGTGATCAATGCCGATTGCACGGCCACAGCGTCTGCTAAGGCCGCTATACTGGGCATACTGGGGATTAACCATGGAACGACTTACCTCGAGCTCCAATGTGAATCTGTCGTGGCCACCATACTGGGTGCTAGATACTGGTGTGGCTGTACTGCCAGCACTGCTTTCGTTGGTAGTCATGATGATGATTCTGGAGGGCGGTGCTAGTATTCTTGGGAGGAAGGCTTGAACACAGAGGAAGAGGTCGGCTGATGTCTAGGCGCTCTGCGGTTCACAAGCCAGTACGAACAGAGGTTGCCGTCAGCCGATCTACGTGAAGAACTGAGTCGAGGCAATGGAAGCTCCACATTCGGGATGGAGCCGGCATAAATTAGTGCGGTCCCTGGCTGAGCTTGGCCTTTCTGAGGATACGCAAAAGTCAGCGAAGGACAGCCGTGTGTTCTCTGGTGGAGAGACATGCAGTCAAACTGCGGAGAAGGCGTCGTGACAGGCTGCAGTCATCAGGTCATCGTTGCAGCAAGCGGAAAGTATACTCCAATGGCGGGAGTAAGATGGTGGCCGAGGCTGTCATCAAGTGAAGTTGCTTTTATTCGATTCACTTCTGCCCGCGGTGGTCAGTGTTGTGTTTAGCTGCAGAAACAGGGGTCGTCTTATGCTTTTGCACGGCGGGACTCCGAGCGCAGGAACGAACGTGGTCTACATTAAGGGCTCTGCTTGCCTTCTTCATGATTGACCTTCCTGTTCCTGTCATTGCATTGGACTCTTTGTTTGTACTGCACCTCCAGATCCAGCATATTGCAGCAGCACACCGTACAATTGCGGGCATTCAACCAGCCGAACAGAACTAGGATACAAGCCACTACGCGCGCCAATTGAGTACGAGCATTCCAGCCGGGTAGTCTCGCGCAGCCAGCGTGAGAGGAGAAGCCAAAGCCAGACACAGGTCACGCTGCACGCCACGAGCCGTCGGGACTTTATAACATTTGTCCATTGCCCGCGTGAGCAGTAGCAGGCGAACAGCAGATCTGCTCCTCTACCTACCACACGACCGAACGAGGAGACGCGCAGGAACCTGGTCGCCATTGGGCTGCTATTTAGCCCACCATGGCATTCTTCGCCGATACAGCGGCGCCCGCAGGTATGACGAACTCCTGTTTCACGTCGGAGACACGACCAGCACACTCAACCATTCTTCGCTATTGTGATTATTATTGCTGCTGGGAAAGACAACGATACTGACCAGTGCCGCGCGTGTGCCCAGGCCGAGAACGCGCAGCCGTTGGCCTGTCGTTGAATCTCCCACCCTCCAATATACCAGGTCCAATGCTCTCGCCCTCTTTCTCCAGCAACAACCCATTCAGGAGAGCAGCTTCTCCTTCTCCCTCAATTCCGAGCTACTACAACACTTCCACCGCTGGCACGCCGCCCGCTGTCCAACAACCCGAACGCCCAATGTCTACCAATCCATTCCTCGACGATAGCGAAGTCGCGCGACTGCAGCAGCAGCCTGCTCGCCCTGTGCAGGTGCCAGAAGACATCTTCGTGAGTGGTCCCGTTTTTGTTGTTGCTGTTTCATAGCAGCCGCCATGCTGCACCTTCCCTGTCGCAATGCAGGCTTGGGGCATCGATCCCGGCAAATTCTCTCCTCTCTCCTCCCACCTCCTCGCAGTGGATGTCGCACGACCACTCCTGATCGACGCGCAACTGCAGCATGGAGCGCTTCCAGAAGTTCGCGGAAATGTTTGCTAACTTCCCCTCGCTTCAGAACGAACTTTCACTTCTCGATAAACCACCTTCAAACGGCCAAAGCGGTGCATGTAAGCAACGACCAGTCACGCGATTGTTGCATCTTCCAAAGTACTTACCATTTGCACAGACATTGTCAAGCGACCTGAAAATAGAGCTCCGCCGCGACCTGGAGGCGCAGGACCACCACCATCATCGTACAGACCACCGCCTGGCGAACGAGACCGACCTCCACGACCAGTACGCAGTCCCGATAAGAGCGGCTTCCCACGACCGCGGCCACGACGAGCATCAGAGTCATCCGTCATGGAGAAGGATCGTCGACCTCGTATGGAGCGCGAGGAGATGCGCGAGCGCACCGAATCCTCTGAGCGTCGTCGCGCTGAGAGACGCAAGGAGCGAGAAGAGCGTCACAAGCGAGAGAAGGAGAAGGTTCGCAATGGCGAGAAGCCTAAGCGCAAGCCGCAGGGTTTGGACATCATTGACAAGCTGGATGTGACTGGTATTTACGGTCAAGGATGTGAGTAGTCACAATGCGTGGACAGCATGGACGAGGCTAACAGGAGCAGTATTTCACCACGATGGACCATTCGACGCCTGTAACCCACATCGAAATGCTAAGAAGGATCGACGAGCACCGATGCAGGCGTTCCCAGCCGATTCAGCCAATATGCAACTTGGAGGCGCTGGACCACTGCGATCACGAATCGACCTCGACAAGTTTCACGGCCGTGGCGAGGAAGGCTTCTCTGAGTTCGCAGCGACTCGCAAGAAGACGGAGACCAACCAGTGGAAGACGGAGCCAATCACAATTGACCCACGGCAGAAAGTAGAGCCAGTACATGGCGAAGAGACGTTTGGACTGGGAACTTCTACATTCCTGGAGGGCGCTCCTGCTAGTAGAAAGGACATGCAGCGACGGGATTCCGAGGACCCAGAGCTCCATGGCAGCGGTAGTTTGTCGAGGAAGAAATCCATCGCACAGCGGTTTCGTGGCATGTCAGCTTCGAAGCGCGATCGGCCAGATGATCTCCGCAGCCCAGAGATACGTTACCAGCACGGAGCGAAAGCTAGTCCCCCTCTGCCACCAAGTAAGGCTATGAGCGCAGGCGGACCAGTCCAGGCGAGATACAACAAGGAGAACGAGGTCAACCCTTTCGATAACGACTATGAGGCGGCATTCGAGAAGAAGGGGACGCAAATTCGCATTGCCGAGCAAGAGAAGCCTTACAGTCGACCAAGAGCAGGGAGCAGCCCGAGGGCACCACCGTTAACCAGAACACAAACCAGCGACGCTCGGCTACCCAGCAGGAACGGCCGAGTCAGCAGTGGAGACGAAGAGAGACCAACGACCAGCGGT
Source organism: Sphaerulina vaccinii (assembly GCA_022570795.1). Classification (NCBI taxonomy): domain Eukaryota; kingdom Fungi; phylum Ascomycota; class Dothideomycetes; order Mycosphaerellales; family Mycosphaerellaceae; genus Sphaerulina; species Sphaerulina vaccinii. The sequence goes on from JAKUDP010000014.1 coordinate 1,294,848, forward strand.
GTCAGTGGCTTCTTGAACAGAATGAGATCTGTCAAGGGAGGTCCACGTCGACCAAGGGGCGCTGAGTAGGATCCATCCGGAGCGCAGACGCTGCTCATTCTTGATTACATCGGGTACGAAGGCATCGGCAGGGCGTCAGAATGATTAGGAACTAAAACTTGGAGAGAAACTACCACCACGATCCGGCTTGGACGCGCTTTGATTGTGCGCCAGCTTTAGCGCGACCTCTTAATGGCCTCATGCAGGCATTTGGCCGCAAGTAGGCTGGAGACCATAGAGCGAATTGTTAAGAGCAGTTTTCATATGCTATAAAAGACAGAAAGCAGATTCTAGAGCTTCTCAGAGACTATCATATTCTCTTCGCGCTTCTTCTCTCTCCAAATCATCGTGGGTATCATTGAAGCAGATGCATACTCCAGTGCCCATGCCATACCCATGAACTCCTACTGAATGTGAACCACAACCAAGCAGAATCGAATAAATCTCGGCCGCCATGCTCAGTTCTCACGCCACTCATTCGTGCACTCTACGCATCTGTAGAACCTCGTCATAGGCTCATCTGCACTTCGAATCTGTACCTGTCTGAAGTAGGCATTTCGACATTCGCAACCTTCTCTAGGACATTTCGCTAGAAAATCACAATCAGTATCAGTAGTCGTTCTCATATAAGTAGTGAAAGAATAGGTAGAACTTACCTTCGGTCTGATCTACGTTCTTCCAGCTGTCCGCTCCACCCAAGATGTCTCCTACATCTTTGAGTTTCATGTTCTTTCGTTCGAAGTAGCGTCTGTCGAGGACCATTTGGTAGGGACATGTTCGACATTCGAAGCGGTTTTTGCCAATGTTCATCGAATCTTCGGGTGCGGTTTGTGAGGAGGGTATTTGGGAGATTATGAGCATGTTGCTGCAGGAGGGGCAGAAGAGGAGCATTTTGATGGTCTTTTGTTGTCGGTTGGATCAGGGTGTGGTTGTTGTCAGATAGCTGTGGTTTGTTCTTGTGTGCTCGTGGAGTGAGCGAAAAGTTGTGACTTGTGGTTGGTATGAGTCTTGCTTAAAGTTTCCTGAACTGGCTGAAGATTTTCGTGATGGGTGAAAGATCTCGACTTGGGACTGGTGGTGGGGTTCTGGGAGGGAGAAAGAGAAAGAGTACTCGTGTTTATTTAGTCGTGCAGATATGAGCTTCGAAGATCGTTCACATGCAAGTCATGAAGTGAAGAGAAATCATCGGACCCATCGGCCTCCGTTGCAACAACAACATGTCATCAGGCTTGAAACACGCTCCTGTCTCTCGTCCCAACTCCAGCTCCTTGTCCCTACACACCAACTCTCACCTCGTACTCAAACTCAAGGCCATGTTCTTCTCTGCTTCCTGAACTACGCTTACATTGTCAGAAGAGACCACATCCACCAGACCGAAATCATCCAACACCACTACCAGAAAACATGGCTGACGATGAGGGAGCTTCTCCTAAAGAACTGCTACTGGAAGCATGCCGCCGAAACAATACCACACTACTCTCTGAAGTGTTCGAAGGCACTTCACTCAAGTCGAAGGCCGACGCCATTGCCAAATTCCTCAACGCAACCACAGATGCTCTAGGCGCCAGCGCTTTACATGTTGCGGCTCAGTATGGCTCCTACGAAGTGCTTGATGCGATATTGGACCAGGAAGGAGTTGAGATTGATGGGCAAGATCGAAGAGAAGGCGACACACCACTGCACAGCGCTGTGCGGTTTAGCAATGGCCTGAACAAGGATGAGTGGGATCACGGGAAGGCTGTGGTGGACATTCTGGTTGACGCTGGATGTGATCCGAGGTATGCAGAACAGTGATTACTCTCGACTACGGCAAGTACTAACACAGGAGTGGCAGGATACGGAACAAGGCAAAGCTGAAGCCAATTGATCTGGTTGATCCACGAAACACCGAGCTACGAGCTGCATTGCAGAAGGCTGAACTCACATCTCTGGCTTCAAGCGATCTTGTCGTTGAAGATGAGGACGATGGCCCAGATGATCCTGGCAGCGAGAGCGACTAGGTCCCCACCTGCCTGAAGGCAGCTCCAAGATACGAGGTACATGCTGCACAGCGAGGCGTTCACGGTGCGAAGGGCAGGTCTCATCAGGCTAGTGGACGCCCACTGTAGACGCACATTGAAGTCACGATCTACAAAAGCTATGCAGTACACAATTGCTTGCCTAAGTTGCCTCTCGTGTACAGGAATAGCATGAAACACGCGAAGGAGTCACGATCACATGACAGCCGCGTACGGCAGCGCCACGATCGATAAAGAATCCATTCACTGGCGGCAAGTGTAGTGAGTAAGACTGAACACACATCAAGAGCTGGTCGCAAGTCTCGAAAGACCAAATAATAACCAAGCTTGACAATGGCAACTTCACATGGTTATTGGACATATCACAACTATGGTAGCATGCCTCAGATGCACTCTGCAGAGCCCTGGAGCACGCGCCTTCTCGTCAGCTAATCGCTGTGAATCCAGATCCACCACTCACTTTATTACAGAGGCTTCAAGCTGAAGTGAGAAATGTGGCATTCACTGTGAAGCAGCATGTACGGAAGGTGAAGCGGCGGGTGAGTGGACAATTGTGAGCAATCCTCATCGTCCACTTCACTTCGACTGCATATATGCCCTCACATATGTATCTCATGCTGGTTCCAGACTCGACTGCTATCTGAACATACCAACCCACAGCAGACAACAAACCTGAACAGCCTCACCACCGTCGACCACATCTATCATCGGACCATTACACAACGAGCTGCTGCCATCTCGCAACCGTACAACCACCAGCCGCAGTACATTGGTTTCTTTGCCCAACTTCCAGCCGTTCAACCTCTCAGGATCACAGCAGAACCATTTACTCTTTCGCAATCAACACCAGTCGTCGACACCTACCAATATATCTGCACACTAAGCGACTATTCCACGGCCCTCAACAAACGACCCCAGCCTGATCCGCCCACCATGCCTAGCCTTGAAGTCGAGCTCGAACTACTACAGGTCGAGGAGCCTACTTACTACCAACGATTCGCTCAGAACTACAAATGTTTCACGGGTACCTGCAAGCTGATAGATCATTATGGCGAGGAGGATCTAATTACCCTTTATGAGCGCGCTATAGCTGCAGGACAGCTTGGCCAAGATCCGCCCCCGACAGCCTTGTGTCAATTGAAGTTGACGGAGGAACAGTCTGATATCCTCTCTGCACAGATGCACGGCTACCGGGATTCATACGACTATGAGGTGCACTACCGGATGCTCCTCCCGCACGTCGAACGTGAGAAGGTTCACGAAAGCAATGTCGAGAACTGGGAAGCAGTCACAGAACTCGAACAGAAGGACTACAACGCCGTGCTGCGTGTGCTTGGCGTCGAGCAGCCGTATGAGGCCAGTGAGGCTGAGGAGACCGATGACGACGGCCAGGGACGGGTGGACGACACGAACACGGACTACAGCGACTCGGAGACATTGGTCGGTGACGACTCTGAGGACTAGCGGGAAAGCATGACGCTTGCGCTCTTCGTATCCTTGCGAGACTGTCCAGACTCCACACAGTAGGAAGTGAAGATCGGACGTCTTGGGCAGCAGACGCTACGATGGAGGTACGTGGGTTGTACTCCAAGGGACTGATCAGGGTTGTGCTAATAGAATCGCAGATCAAAGCCGTCGAGACGTTCTGAGCTGGCACATCTCTCCGATGCAGTGCCTTCCAAGCTACCAGGCGCGCAAGCATGGTTCAAACGTGGAAGGACGGTCCAATGGAGAGGGCGGCACCACGGACATCAATTAGCGGAGTGAGTATGTGCCACGAGGAGTGTTGCTCCATGACGAAGCGACGACCAAGCCCACGAATTTTACGAACAATCTGGAACGGTGAAGCGGCGGTGAAAAGGAGAGGCCAATCGTGTCCTCAGACAAGTCTTCTTTGAACAGTCAGACTATACAAAACATTACAAAACGGAACAGCTTCGTCATCTCCCTTCTTCTTCGTTGCCGTAGAGAGAGCTCAGCGTGTCCCGTCAATCATCTTTCCATCTTTCATATGAACATCATATCTTCTTGTCCATTCCAAATGTCCAAACAGATGGCTAGCTAGCAGCATCAAGTGATGCGTGCTCTGATTAAAGGTTGCATCACACCATAAGATCATGATATGGTGGAGCAACCTGAGCGAGGTCCCATCTATGACCTTCCTCGCTGAAGAATAAGTTTTGTGGGGAGCCACGTCGTGTGCTTTCGTGACCTGCCTCTGTTTCGCCTCATCCGCTGAGGACACTGTAGCAACTACTCCTCCCAGATTCTTTGTTCACGGCTCCACTCGTTGGATTCTCCTCATACATCGAGTAGAGCCGCTCTAGTCACATGTCCTCCGTGAAGCGACTGCTGCGATTAGGGTCTAGAAGCGAAGAGGGCGTTTCACTTCGTCCCAATCCACCTGCAGCAGGTGGTGATGTCGATAATGCGCTGACCTGTCCAGGGCGCGGTACACTCCCACCATAATGAACCTGAGGCTGTCGCTCTGGACCACGAGACATCATCATTACTGATCCGGGATCGCTGGCTCGTAGTGGTCCTCTGTTGATACTCTCTGGCGATGCAGCGCCTGGTGAGAGATCGCCGCCGTTCCCGCCATAGAAGCCCTGGCTGTCTCTGTAGAAAGACGTACTGCTGAGATTTCTCCCTCTACTCTCCTCTGCTGGGGTCGCGGTAGTCAACGGCATGTTCGGTGTTTGACTACTGCTCATGCCTTCACTCCATTGCGAAGGCAGCTTGCGTCCGGAGATGCGGGTGAAGCTTCGTTCAGACTGCTCGGGCTCCGTCGCTCGATTTTGGTGTCTGAAGAGTGCTGGGACAGCAGCAGCGAATGGTACGATCCCAGCACGTTCTGCCATACCAGGTGCACTTCTCGATTGCCCCTCCGACCCACCAGCAGTGCCAGGCGGTAGAGCTTGGTGGCCCATTTGACTTTTTCGTCGATACCATCGGACGAAAAGCATCGCGATAAATGCCATCAAGGCCAAGCCAGCGCAACCTCCAACGACTCCCCCTGCAATCGTACCAGCGGGTGGCGTGCTACTGTGACTACTTCCGTCGTCAGTATTGGAAGCATCTGTGCTTGTGGGGCCGGTAGCTCCGGTATTGGTAGGCGTTCCGTAACTTTGAGCTCCACCGGCACCTGAAACAGCTGGTGTCGATGTCGTTGTACTGCTAGTACTCGTCGTTGATGTCGAGCTTTGCAGTGGTACTTGTGAGTCAAAGTAGCCTGGCACGGTGAAGACCTCGCCGTCGACTGTCGTCGTGAATGCTGTACTAGATCGAGTAATCGTTGAGACATCTCCGTCGTCGAGAGTGGCATAGTACAGGGTACTCGTTGATGATCTCGTTATCGTGATAGTCGTCTTTGACGTGGTCGTGCTGTTATTGCCTATAAGAATGATAGCTGTGCTTTAGTCAGTAAAGGTTGCATTACGAAACATAAATGGCTGTATATACCTGACGTTGTGAGACTCGAGCTAGCACTCGTCGATGAGGTCGCATTCCCTGAAGAAATCGTTGATGAGTTACCACTCGGGCTTGAATATGAGTCTGGAGACGAACTGCTTAATGTCGAAGTTGTCGACAATGTACTTGAGAATGTGGTTGCCCCAGGTACACTAGGTAATGTGGGTAGCGATGGTAGTGCCGGAGGCGTATATGTGAGTGTTGTAGAGGCATCCGTGAAGATCTGTATACTACCAGCTAGTACTGGAGTAGGCGTTGTGTTGCTGGTTGCAGGATCGGCATCTTGACGAGGCATAAGACCTGGCAAGTCTTCAACTCCTTCCACCACAGCCCTCTTCACTTCCTGATGTAAGACAGCCTCTGTGGGCGTGGGACTGTGCTGCAACCGAGGTGGCTCCGGAGTTGTGCATCCATGCATGGACTCTGCTGATTGAGAGTACGATGGCAAAGTGTCTAGGGCAGTACTGTTGTCCCTGTATATCTTCGCTGAACTCCCTGAGCGGGATAGTTTGCGCCGTTTCGTAGGAGGTGCCATAGCCTCATGCAGGCACCGTGTGCACCCTCTATGCCAACACCCACAGCCCGCGGCGCAAGATGAATGGTGGTGGTGCTCGTCCTAAAAGTCAGGCTGTCTCCATGAAGCCTTTCGGGTATCCCTATAATATGGTATGGCCTCTAGTAGCGGAGTCCTGGTGCTGCGCCGGGAAAGCTGTTGCTGTTTCGAACAGTCGGTACTATCGAGCGAAGGAATGGACGTCTTCGCAGAAGCTCGGAGGATGCTGTTTGTAACGAACGGACGTCGGACCAAGGCCGGCTGGAGGATGGTATGAGGTTGTGAGCTGCTGGACTGCGCAGCGCTCCAAAGCGAGTGTGTGCCGTGCTGGCTATGTGGTGGGTTGGGAGGGTGGTGGTGTGAGAGATTGCAGCAACAACGGCCTCTCCACGAGCCTTCACGCCGTCTGCGGCACATGAAGAGCGGGCCGTAGTGGGAGCTGTCCTGAAGCCAAAGAGTGATAGGGACACCTCGAATTGGTACAGCTGCTGCGGATGGAGACGAGGGGCAGCTCAGCTACCACAACCGCAAAGAGGGTGATGCTGCCAGCGCTCGTGGAGAAAAGTGTCTCTGGAGGTCCAAGGCCCGGGGACGATGGCCTGCTCTGGGCAGCGGAGGCATGGCTTGGAGACAAGAGACAGTGAACAGTTGAGAAATCTCACGCTAGGAGATGCTTTCACACGCCCGTTCTCCACCGCTTTGCGCTATCCTCGCTTCGGCCTAGATGTCAACTCAATCTGCAGCCGTGAAATGAACCGTGCACTGCTTTCGCGAAATGAGGTCTGTCAAACCCTGGCAAAGCATCGAAGCATATGCTTGTGATGAACTCTTCACACTCTTCGCTTCTGTACCAACGTGCCCTATCTCGCTGCTAAACGATGGCCTATAGGCTATGGACCAAGACTTGTAACAACAGCATCGTTATCTGCAGAACACGCCTCAGCCCTTCGAGGCTGACTGCAGGTCGAAAGCAATAGTTTGGTTCATCCGTATCTGGCATAAGCTCCAAACTACGTCCGAATCAGGTGTATTCGTGAAGCTTTTGGGGTGTAGAATTTAATTGGTGCGGAGTCAACTCCAGTGCCACACAGCACCGCCACCTGTGCCTGTGCCACAGGAAAGCTACTTAGCGCGAAGTACAAAATTTTGAGATTCACGAAAGGCAAGCACGACCAGAGGGCAGGAAGGAGCGACCATGTCGAAATATTAAAGGACTCCAGCAAAGATGGACGTCCACCGCTCCCGCTTCGTATCTTATCCAGTGCGACCGATAACGGCAGTCGCATTTTCACGATCCAGCGACGAAGAACTACCCAAAGGACTCCCGCAGCCCACACTGCGACTGGCAGTAGGACGAGACAATGGGCAAATAGAGATCTGGAATCCGCTGGGTGGCAAGTGGCTGCAAGAGACGATTTTTCATGGAGCAAGCAATAAGAGCATCGATGGACTGGTATGGACACGCGAGCCCGATGAGGTGGACTCGAACGGACAACCTGTGCTCGGACAGCACCGACTCTTCAGCATTGCGTCTTCGCCTGATGTGACTGAATGGGATCTGGAGAAAGGGAAGCCGAAGAAGAAGAGCACAGGCAACTTCAGCGAGGCGTGGTGTTTCGCTGCACAACCAAGACGACAACCCGAAGGCAAAGAAGAGCAGAAATCGCAAGATCTGGTTGCTGGATGCTTCGATGGCTCGATTGTGCTTTTATCTACTGCGGACAATGATCTTCAGTTCCAGCGCTTCTTAGCTCGTGTTTCTGGCAAGAAGGCCAAATGCATGAGCATCACATACCAGACCAACGATCGTGTTGTCGCAGGCTTCGCCGATGGCAACATTCGTATCATTGACACACGGAATGGCAGTGCTCTAAGGACTGTGAGCCTAGGCGCTGGGATCGCACCTGCCCCCAAGACGAAGTTTGTGTGGAAGGTCAAATGCCTGCCAAATGGAGATATCGTGTCTGGAGATTCGAATGGAGAGGTTGTGTTCTGGGACGGAAGATCATACTCCGAGACTCAGCGTGTCAAAGGCCATGACTCCGATTGCATTGACATAGTCACCAGCGAAGATGGCAAAACGATCTTCACGGGTAGTCTGGATGGGCGAATTGCGGTCTACCACAACATCACGAATCCTTCTGGTCGAAGGTCATGGGCAAAGACGCATCATCGAAGGATACACCAGAAGAGCGAGGTCAAGGCTATGTCCGCTTACGACAGCAATGGTATCAGCGTCGTGGTGTCCGGTGGCGGTGACCTGGCACCAATTGTCACGCCCATGCGTGAATATGGAAAGGAAAACATGAAGACTCTGCCTCATTTGCCACAGCAGCCTCCAGTTACCAGCGCTCGGCATGCAAGATTACTGGTAAGCTGGACTGACAACAGCATAAGCGTGTGGCGCATCGCCAAATCACAAGCGCTTGAGTTCTCCAGTGAGCCCGAGCCGCCTCGAAAGCTGGTAGCCAAGATCTCACTCGAGAGCAAGCAAACAATCAGAAGTGCTGCCATCTCTGACGATGGCAAGATCTTGGTCGCTGCGACCGATGCTACCGTCAAGGCCTTTCAATTGCGCAAGAGGCCAGAATCGATAGCATTGCTTCCTCGCAAGCTGGATGTGCCGAGCACAATAGCTTCAAAGGGCGCTCGCGTGCTTCGCTTCTCACCAGATAGCAAGTGGCTAGCCGTTGTCCAACTCGACAACGAAGTGCATATTGCCCGTACCGCAGCTGTTCCAGACAAGCCTAAGCATTTGCAGTTTCTGAATCGCACTGTCGAGCTTGAGCGGCAAGAACGAAGATTGAAATCGATCGATGCGTTCAATGCTTATGATCAGACAATCACTCGCCTAGCATTTTCATCTGATAGCTGCGTACTAGCCGCCAGTGACCTGTCTGGACAACTCGATACATGGGTCTTGGAAGGTCACGAGGATCTCACCGCACCTGCAGTCGACGTGACATCGGACGATTCCAAGAAAGCCGAGTCCGTTGATGAGGCCTCTTCGGATAGCTCAGACGACGACGATGAAGATCAGCATGTGGTGTACTACGGCCAACACTGGGTGGACAATCCGGCAGCCCACCTCTTGCCAAAGCTGGACAGCGCGCCTCTTGTGTTGACCTTCCGGCCGAGCACCAACTCTACACAATCGAATGGTGCGCACGTCCACGGGAATCCGGGTGTACACTCAACTCGGCACAATCCTCATGCACATTCGCACGAGATGCCTAACGGTTCATACAAGCTGTGGATCATGACTGCAAAGCACCAAATGTACGAGTATGATGTTCTTGGCGGTAGACTGACCGACTGGAGTCGAAACAATCCGACTTCGCTCCTACCAGAAGACTTCAATCAAGTGCGCTTCCGCGTCATCGATGCTGTCTGGGATGTCACTGCTCAGCGTGACCGGATATGGCTTTATGGATCGAACTGGCTCTTCATGTTGAACGTATCTGGAAATCTTCCAACCAAGAAGCGAAGACAAAGTCAGGGTGGTGCCGAGACCCAGACGCCAAAAAGGCTGAAGACCAGCGGCGCTGGTGGCAAGACTCTTGCCTCAGATCGTGAAGGTCTGCCTGGCAGAGTACTGCGCATTGAAAATGGTGACGAGATGGACTTGGATCTTGACAGCAGGCAGCTACTAAAGCAGGAAATCGATCAAGACGAACTGGACGATGTGGAGGAGCTCAGACTGACGCGTCTGAAAAGCACAGACGATGAGTCACAGACACTGGCCACTACTTCCACGCAGGGAGAGAGGCCATGGTACTGCACGTTCAAGTACAGACCGATTCTTGGAGTTGTGCCTTTCGAGCATGATGCCGGCACAGGGGCTGGCGATGATCGAGTACTAGAAGTTGTTGTGGTCGAAAGACCCATCTGGGACATTTTGGAAGGAGCGAAGAGTAAGAAGAAGTAGGAAGTTGCACAAATTATCTTCTTCTTGTAAGACTATGCCATTCTTGCTGTCGTGGTATCATCGCAAGATCCTATGCAAGCCTGCTCAGGATCAAAGCATCAAAAGAGAACTCCATCGCCATGTCATCAAAACCAGTCACCCATCCATTCTTTCCAACGTCTTTCACCCTTTCATGAGTGTCTGTATGGCTCGTATCCAGCCTGATGTCCAGTATGAGGGTCAGGCTGACCATAATCATGCAAAGGCAGCTGATCACTATCACCATGTCCACCTCCCATATACGGCGAAGCAACTCTCGTATAGTCTCCTCCAGTCTTCTCAACCTTAAGTCCACCTCTCCCACGGTTCACAGAAAAGCCTTCATCGTTTCCATATCCCATACCCTTTGGCTCCGCATTCCATAATCCACCCTTGTTCGATTTGTGGTGAGGATTACTTCTGCCAGAACAGCAGCATATGCTGAAGACCCAGAAGAATGTTGCTCCTACTGAGAAGGCTACACCAACCCAACCTGCTACTAGAGCGTTGTGGCCGAGGGTGAGCTTTATGCCGTAAGGGTCGAGGACTTCGTTTAGGGCTTTTACCAGGACTGAGAAGAGGATTGTGGAGGTTAGGACGCTGGCGATTGTGAAGAATGTGCTCACGACGGAGAGGATCCAGGTTAGGAGGGAACCCCAGCGAGAACAGATTGCTAGGAGGCCGATTACTATTGTGGCGAGGGTTGTCCAGAAGGCGACTTGGTAGGCGATGAACTGGACATTTACGATTAGTTTCAGGCTTCTGCTAGAGCGAGAGATGTGTGTGTCTTACCATCCACTTCGCAACATGTCTGTAGGCGCTGAGAGCCTTCTTGCCACTGCTTCCAAGTAACTCATCTGCGTAGTCGTCGTAGTTGTCCTTGATGTTTGCAATGGCGCTCTCCACAGCATTATCTGACGAAGATGTGCTAGTCGCGGTCGTGTTGTCGGTCTCCAAGCCCCAGATATCAATAGGATCGAAGACAAATCCGCTCTTCCTGCTGGTACAGTCCTTGTTGCTGCCATCCGTCTCATTCGACCAGCAGTAATTCCACAAATGTATCTCGTAGATGTCCCCGATTCCACCTGCTGTCTTGATATTGCCGATTGCGTTCGAGAGGACGCTGTTACTTGAGGATGAGCCGTCGACGCTCAGGTCTGTGAGATTGGCTCTGAAGAAGTAGTACGAGTCGAGCGTGTTCCAGCCTGCTACCTGGAGGAGGATGGCGCAGATGAAGGAGCCTATCGTCAAGGCCATCGGTATGAAAATACAGGCTACTCTGCCTGCTTTGCCCATCTTGGCGGTATTGTGTTCGGACTCTCAGTAAGATCTCTTCGTGTGCAGTAAGTCGAGTCGAAGCTGATTGCAGATCAATTCGTAAGGCTGAAGCGATCGCTGAAACGAGAGACGTCAAAAGCAGCAAACAACGACTGAGGAATTGGCTAGATGTGTGATGGATGAGGACAATGAAAGGTAGAAAGCACGGAACGTGTGATGAAACACTCTGCTGCTTGAATGATATAGTTACCTGCCAGGTTTATTTGCGACCATTAGCCGAATCGTACACAGCATGGCTGAGCATAGCAAGCAACAAGCCTCGTAGGATGATGCGCAAGAAGTTGTACTGCGGCCGATTTAGAGACGCCACTACGTACAACCCTGCAGCTTCTTACAGCCACTTTCTTTTGCCCGTGATATTGCCAGACCTATAAGCACCAAGTTGCAATTCTCCGGTCTCACTCATGCAGTCTTGACAACCCATTGAGAGTGGCTTGTAGACTATAGACCTTCATCATCACAGCTGATAGAGAGCTGAATGGTGGTTGGAAAGGCCGATGTAGAATTTCGTCTCGTAAGGCTGGGCATCGCTCTGAAACGCGCCCTCGCCACGAGACGCGTATCACGACGAACAAAGACTCGTGGTTGTGGACCGCGTTGTGAACGACTTCGCAGGCAGGTTCTGTCACCAGCTTGCGCACAGAATCTTGCCATTGCTTGCACACGACCAGAAAAGATGCTCGACGTTGACGTCCGATTAGATTGCCTTCGTTATCGTCAAGGATTCAAGGCCACCCTTCCAGCCCTGCATCAACATAAGATCAGGCATTCCATATCACAAGTGGCAGATTCCTTCGTTCTTGACCTTGGCTTTAGCTACTCGGCAGACATCATTCGCATTTCGAACGACTTCTGCTGATTCTGATTATTTGAGTGATCATGTACATCTTGAGCATCGGTCACCGCGAGCTCATCCTGTGATACAGGAAAGTAGAGCGAACTTCTTCGAGGCTCGCGCACGTTCCAGGAATAGAAGCAAAAACCTGACACGTTGGTTGCGTCAGCTTTTGCTTGGCCTTCGCTTTCGGCTGAGCACGAGCTGAGAAAGTGTGGAGGAGCGGGACCACTAATGGATGTGTAAGATGCAGTTTGTGAGACGTCGAGAGCGTGATGGAGGAGAGGCAATATGCAGATTTGAATGGTGTTTTCATTCATCGTTCCTTCCTTTCTTCCTCCGTCTCCGTCCGACTCATGTACGCTACGTAGGTCGTCTTTCCGCCCAGCAGACCACATGTACTCAGCAAATCCGTTTAGACACTAATAGAAGAACTCCTCGCTCGTCCCAAATGCTGCAGCCCAGAAAAGAGGTATCATATCCCGTCTCCGTGACCATAGCAAACAGCGTGAGCCCCGTTATGCATACCCATATCTCGAATTGTTGATATCGTTGAACAATTTGCGCCCACGATGCTCCAAGAAAACTCCTCGCCAAATTCAAAGTAGTGTAAACACATATGAGAGTGAAAGACCTCCGTCCACCGCGGCCAGTCTACGATCTGCTGTGCGCTGTACGGTGTTGTCATACAAAAGGGAAAGTGTATGCGCTGCAAAGCTGAAAGTAGGATCCAAGAAGCGCCGATGCTAGATCGCGTCAAGATTGATGTATAAGCGTCCCAGGGGACCATTCGAAGAAGTAGAGGTATGTCGATATCGAGTTATGGCCGACGACAGTGTCATTGCTGTGGCTGATGGTGGTTGTTCTGTTGGGAGCGTTGCTGCACGCGTTGTCGTTGACGTTCCGCTTGGGCACTCTCAAGCGCCTTCATGGCATCTGCGTCCGTTCGTGATCTATCGCTCTTCACTGCATCGCCACCAGGTAATATGAGGCTAACATTGTAAGCAAGGGCTTCGATGATCATCTTGCGGAAGTCCGCGTCTTCCTTCATGTCTTCAGCGTTGAGACGGAAGCGTTCTTGTTTGTCCATATCGCGGCGGCGCATGGCCTTGATCTCGCCCAGGATGTGTAAGAGCACGCCCTCTGGACACTTAGACCGAGGGGCGGCTTGCTCAGCCGGGTTGCGGACATAGCGGCGTGTCACATCTTGACAGCCGTCGGCTGAGAAGGCAATGCAGTACGAAAGCTTCCTGCCCCATCCTGGTATTGATTAGTGCAAGTCGAAGTGAATGAGCTCATGCTGGACATACCTTGAGTATACAAGAGAGGCGCATCCCAGGCGCCCTCGCAGACGTCAACGTGCACCCACTTCTTCCTGTGTGTGCTATAGACCTCCGTCCATAGATGGTCCTCGGCATTCCATACCCATCGAACTCTGCTTCCCAATGCACGGCAGAGCATGCCAAAACATGTCGCCCACTCGCCAACACGTCCACGCTTGGTGTCAACGAGCACAAAGGCATCGTTGTAGCGTGGAAAACGCTCAAAAGACTGGCATTGGGCATTGCTGCATTGGTACAGCTCCACTCTCGATGCACTGCAAGCCTGCTCCTCGGGTAGGGGCGCAACCATGCCTCGTCCGATAGTAGGCTGAAGACAGGTCGAGCACTTCGGGTTGTTGGTCCATTCGAAGAAGTCTCCCTTGAACCACTTCATCATGGCTCGGATCACACAGTCTTGGTAGCCCCACGCTGGCTTAGTGTTTGGCCCTAATGATGCTGCCTCAGCCATGTAGAGGTCCGACTCTTCTTGTGCCTCGTCGTATATGCGTTGCAGCGGTAGCTTGGCCAATGCATCGTCTAGCAAGCCTGGGTTCTCCCATTTGCAAGGTGTATGTGACAAAGAAACAAGCATATTGCGGAAGCGCATCGACTTGGTGTCCGTGGGGGGTGTCGGTATGTTCGGAATGTTTCTCAGCGATGCATACTCGGGTGGCGGTGACTGCTGTCGCTCAATGCCTTCCTGTGGTATCCTTGGTGCCTCGCTCGATGGTGGTGGGGGTGCATCGCGCGAAGGTAGTGGTGGGGCTGGCGATGGAACGGTGACCAGTTCAGTCCGCCGCGACGACGATCGCCTCATAGCCCCCGGCCTGCTGCTCAGTTCGTTCATGCGCTTCGTCGAAAGAGTCCTTCGAAACTGTGTCGTCAGATCTGCCGCCCAACTCTCAGGAAGTGGTTGCGCAGTCGGGCGTGGTACTGGCTTTCGCCTCGGGATGCCGCCATTGGGGTGCTGGTTGGGGTCCGCCATGGTCAAGGAAGTCGAGTATATCGGTGTCGCGTGAGTGTATGGTGCTCGAGGCGAAGAAGAAGTCCAGTCGAGGTGGGAGTCTCAGGGAGCGTTGTTCACCAAAGTAAGGGTCCGTCCGCTGCGCCTTCCTTTGTGTTGCTGCTGCGCCCGGATGCTGCTAGTCGTCGAAGTGAAGCATACAGCAGAGTCGAAGCCGCCCACAATCCAGTCGGTGATATAGCACGCTGCTGCTGGGACGATAGCGACCGACGAGAATTGATCACTGGCGGTGGTGTTGGTGGTGTTGAAGGGCTTCTTGGGAGTGAAAGACTACGATCCCGCCCAGCACTGACAGGCTGACGAAAACGCACACGCGTCCATGCAAGTCTGTGCTTCGACCACGATTCATCCCTACAGCACGTCTTTCCAAGCCGTCCGCCTACTTCTAGATCTCCAGGATTGCGCGCACTTATACGTACACCCTTCTGCCACTTCCCTCTTGATACGACTGCAACGTCTTGTCTGCCTACGCTGTCCATTTGCGTCGTGGTTTGGGCGGACAGAACCAAAAGCAACTTCACTTGGCGGGATGTCGTTTGTGGGGAAGTGGATCCACCGAGTCCGCTCTCTCAGACAAGGAAGCAGACGTCCACTTTTCTGCACACGACACGAAAGAGAAATGTTTCACATCGAGGCAACAAGACTGCACTACTAACCAGCATGTCTGCGTACTCGTTATGCTATGCTATGAACCGTCGTCGTCGTTCGCAGATCGCCCTTTGCTGTCATGGGGCACCATTTGGTACAAACGAAAAAAGCTCGGCATGGTTCTAGACGCGTACTCGTCACTGTCGCCACACTTTCCAATCACGTATACCCGTTGGGTCAACCTCAGTCTACGGTATTCTCGCCGATATGTTTTCTATATGGTATCACCAACGATACAGTAGTACTAAGAGCAGGATACTAGACGACTCGGTCTGTTGGACCTTACGAATCTTGGTTGCGTTTGTCGCAAAGCTGAGCAGAGTTGTATGCTGATCTACTGTCGATCTTGGCATCACGCGTCCTCAACGTTAGACATAAGTCATGTGTATGCTCACACCTTGCAACACTTACGACAGCCGTCATATCATCAGCTGTCCACGCTGCAGAGCCCCTCGGCCACCGACCGCGGAGAAGCCAGTCGTGGCTATATGTTTGTCATACCGATATCGATTGAAGATCACGTCCCACTTTCTTGCCAATATCCCTCCATATAATAAAAAGCGTAGACCGCTTCCCGCGTCGCACACGACGGACGATTGCGACTCTCGCTTGGCTATTATATCCAGATTGCTCGCTGTCAGCTGCTGGTCTTCAGTTTTCGACACTGGTTTGCACTGCCAGAGCAATTCACCCTGGATGGGACTGTACAGCGTCTTCGCGCATCGGAGTTGGATGCACTAGCTGGTGTCTCTCTGAATCAGGGCTTGCGGCCAATAAAGATTGCAAGACGAACAGGTTGGCATGGTTTGTAGTGCCCGCTGGAAACTAGCATCCAACTCCGGTGCGCGAAGACGCTGTAGATGCACCGAAGCATTGTCCACATCATATCCAACATGCTGTGTTGATGTCCCGAGAGTGTCGCCGCGATGGAGCTCATGTGGGCCGCATTGTATTGATTCGTCATTGACAAGCAGAATATAAGCAATGGATGACCAGGCATGGCGAGGATCAGTCCGTGTGTACGCGGCCCGCCTAAAGTGGCTTCCTGAGCCATGACTTCTTCCGTGGTTCTCACTGCTGTTCCGGTGGGGCTTTACCGCTGCATCGTTCTCGGAGCTCATCTGTGTGACTACTCAGGCACCAACAAGTGTTTGACGACGCTCGGGAGAGGTCGACCTGCACCCTAGGGCTCTTTGCTACAGCCTATCACTTTCCACATAGCTCTCATCCCTTCGTCTGATCACCACCAACACTATACCCTTTGGCCACGCCGCTCCTCCCCTCTTCCATTGATGCTCCAATGATCTTGCCATCATCATCGCGTTCATACTCGATAGCATAATCACTTCCAAGACCAGTCCAAGTCCGCTTCGATCGAAGGTATTCGGCCGCAGGAGAGACTTGTCCATTGATAGCTGCCACATCACCCTTCGCTCTTTGTATAAGCGCGGAGCTGGGCGGCGCTGGTTCAAATGAGGTCCCGTTCTTCGCAGAAAGAGCCTGAGGATGTGCTTTCGGCCGTCCCATAGGTCTGCTATGCGAGACGTACTGTCCAGTTCTGAGATCAAACTCTGGAGGCTCATCATCAGATTCCTCATCATCCCAGTTACCATTCCCTCCCTCCTTGTTGACCTCTTCCCGTCCATGACCGTTGGACACCACTCCTTTCTTCTCTCTCCCCAACAACTGCCCAAAGTCTCCCACCCACTCTCCACCCCACTGCCTCTCCTCATCACTCTTTAACGCAACCTCCAACTCAAACGGCGTAATGATAGGCCGATAGAACTCCTTGCTCTCTATCAAAGAACTCTCCCAACACCCAATCACTACCCACCCGCCAATCTCGCTGAAGTTCGCCACTTTCGCAGCATTGACCTTTCCTACCACGAAGACGTAAGACTTTTTGCCAGCTTCTCGGATGAGATCTTGGCAATGCTGGAGAGCTTGGAGATAGTTTGACACTGATAATGTGTTGATGAGAATGCCGAAGATGGGGACGCTGGCAAGACGGGTAATGAGCGCATAGCGACGTCGCAGGATTTGCGAAGTAGATGCTTCTGTTGAAGTTGTGCTTGCAGAGTCTGTTGGGAAGATGTGCATGGCTTTGATTCGGGACGAGAGGATCAGGAGCAGAGAAGTAGGTGGTTCTGAGATGTGGAAAATGGAGTACTCCCTTAACGCGGCTGGGTCGTCTTTTGTGTTTGGTGGCGTTGTCCTGTTCGGAATCGGTGATGCTGGGTCGTGGATGATGGAGGTTTGAAAGAGGTGGGTATAGCCTTCTTCAGTAAGTCGGATATGCAATTCGTGCAGATGATGTGAGTAGGGTATGTCGGCCATCAGACAGACTTTGTCTTCTTTCGACTGGTATGTCTCCTTGAAGCTGGTCACAACAGCTTCGACATCTAGCGACTTGGCGGTGAAGACGTAGATCACAGGTAATCGTGCTGTAGGCGAGAGGCATGATCGACCATAATGTACAACAACTTCGGCGTCGGTATGCTCAGCGGCCACTTCGTCCACGCAGCAGGCACCGTAGGAAGTGTCGCCAAGTATGCAGAGCTTTTCGTCAACACTGTCTTTCGAGACTCGTGATACATCGATTTTCAGAGTGGCGTCCTCCAGCTTCGTTGACGAGTCCTCGATCGTTCCTTCCTGTATCGATGTCGTTTTCTCGGACTTTGCATATTCTCTCGCTTGCCTCAACCCATCTCTCAATCGCTCGAATACTCGCGGCGCATCCACGAGCATATCATCCGGGAACTGTAGTGCAATGCGCTTCCATTTGCCAGCCCGGATTTCGCTGATTGTTCGCTTGATTTCATATTGAACATAAAGTTGCTCTTCTGACAACCGTTCCTCGCTGGACTGCACAACCAGTGGTGTTGGTTCTTCTAGAATATGTTCTGCTGGAGTCGACAGTACTGGAGCACTTTCTGCCATTTTTCAAGATCCTTATCTTTCTCCTGCTTGTGATTGGTATGACTGCAGGCGAGATTGAACTGAAAAATATCCTTGAAGACGATGTTCAACTGTGGATCGGCACAAGTCTTGGTCCACTTGCCTAGCTCGATTACTTGACAATATACATTGCGCTACGGAGACGAAGGTCGTTGTCGAGGCATCCTCATACCAAGCCCTTTCAGCGGTCCTACACGAAGCCGTGAGTATACAGTGTCGACTAGTCGCTGAAAGAGACTGGATGATGTTGGTGAAGGAGAGGTCGTGGAAGCGTCCAGCACTTTATCATACGAAACGTTCACGGAGATGTGGATCGACATAGGAAGCATCGATTGGTGAGGACGCAAAGTAGGCCGAAAGCTTGTACGCGCTATGGCCGAGACAATGCGAAACGGCGTGTACATCACCTCTCGTCGCACAGGCGGTTGTTTGAGAGCAGTGAAGCAGTGACATGCTCCACCGTCAGGGCCGTCACGAAGAGTAGCCGCGCGACGACGGCCAAGGAGCCATATTGTGGGAGTAACAATAGGTCCAATTCACTCTGCATTGCATCTATTGTGCGACCTCGACAAAGGGAGCCCGCGCGAAGAGCTCCCTTGCGACGACGACGACAATCGAACGACCTCTCCCTCCTCGCCGCCGCCAGTCCACGAATACTCTTGCATCCTTTGTTCCTTGAGAAGAATGTTCCGCCGCTGACGAAGACTTCCATTTGAGCATCTTTGTTGGGAAGATATCAGTCAAAGCAGCCATTGTGCCACTCACTCAAAGACGAGACATTCTCATCTTCACGGCCAGACATGCGAGACTGCATTCCTCCCAGCACTTCCTGTTCTTTGCACCTCTAGAACGCCACGCACACGGTCTTTACACCACGCTCCTTACGAAGAACTTCACCTCGAACACACGAGCAGTCTGCCGGTCAGACTGAATACCACACCATACTATATCGCACGATCTGGTATAGAACAACCATTCCTTCACGACTTCATCTGTGCAAAGGCACGTGGACACGATACTCGCCGGTACGAGAATAGCGCCACCACTACCTAATACATACACCAATTCCTCGCATCAGCAACCATGGGCTGCCTCAGTGAGAGAGAAAAGGGCGAGCCCGAGCAGACGGCGAAATGGGACTATCTCACCTTGACCGACTTCCGCTGCACTTCCTTCTGGACCATTCTGGCATACATTTGGCTCTGGTTTATGGCCCTCGTGGGCATCGCCGTGTACGGTGTCGACACCTTCACCGCAGTCAACTTGCTCGCCTTCGATCGGTGGAGCAGTCAGGTCAAGCCGGCTCTTGACTTCAAGTACAGCAAATGGATATTTGCCATCTGCATTTGCTTGTCTTGGGCCCTGTGCTTCTACGAATGGTTCCGAGCCATTCGCGTTATGAGAAGAGGAGGCGTAGCAGAGAGCTTCTTGGATCCCTTGGCAGTTAACGTGCAGAGCATGCGACCCAAGGGATTCAAGCGCTTTCTCGTCTTTAATGCCCTCACCAAGAGCAGAAAGGGCGCCGACTATGTTGCACTCTTCGTCTACTTCTCTTTCCAGACGGCAATCCGAGTCATTGTTGCAGAAGGCCCACGTATCGGCGTCAATGCCATGACACTGTATGCCGTTCTGCAGGCCGACCTGGTCCCAGCAGCAGACGCCGATCACTCGCCCTTCGAACAATTCTTCATCAATATTGGCGCGCTGTGGGACAAGGATCAGCGTCAAGCCATGATCTACTTCAGTATGTTGTTCACCCTGGTCATCTGGGTGTTCAGCGCGCTATCTTTGATTGCATCCGCGATCCTCTACATCACTTTTCTGTGGCATTACATTCCGCAGAGGGACGGCAGCTTGGTTGTCTACTGCAGGCGTAAGGTTGATAAGAGATTGGAGAGAATCGTGTCGACCAAGGTGCAAAAAGCCATTGAGGACGAAGAGCGCAAGAAGCGGAAAGAAGAGGAAAAGGCAGAGCTGAAGAGACAAAAGACGGGCGAGTTACCACCTCCTGCGACACAAATTGGCATCAAGAAGCAGCCGACGCTACCAAATCTTGGGACACCAGAGGTTGGCAAAGACGACAAGCAGCCAGACTTCACACTCCGAAGGCAGGGTACAGACAGCAGTATCAGTACGCTACCGCCATATTCGAGCCAGCCTCCAACCAGAGATGGTTCCAATCGACTGCAGCGCCAGCCGACACTTCCAGACGTTGGCGAGGAGCGTCCTGGCATGACAAGGACAAACACATCTGCATCTGCATGGTCCAATGCACCAAGCTATGCCACTGAGGCGCCTCTTCTACACAACGCGAGCATGCCTGCAGAGAGCGAGCCACCTTTGCCACCACTGCCACCTGGTGCGATAACTCGACAAGGATCTTATGCATCTTTCCAGCAGCCATGGCACGAGCGGACTGGCTCACAAGGCTCGCAAAATTCGGCCCGCTCATTCACACCTGGGCCGCGAACACAAACGCCCATGTCTACCAGACCATTCACACCTGGAATGGGACCAGGCTATCCTCGAGCACCACCAATGGCACGAGGCCCGACTCCGATGAGGACGATGACACCACAGAGCTACGACCAGGAGTCACAGTCGGCTTCCACTTATCAGAGCCAGGATAACTTCAACAGACCTATTGGAGCTCCCACACGATCGAATACGGGCGGCTTCCACGCAGGTCCGAAGGTGGACCAAGCATATTGGGACAGCATACATCAGCAGCAACCTCTGCGATCAAACACCGCAGGGGGCTTCCACACGGGGCCCAAAGTGGATGAGACATACTGGAACAACATGCAGCAACAAAAAGCTCTCAACCACAGCATAGTGCGACAACCAGCCAATACGAGCTTCAGTAGGCCATATTCACCTGCAACTGTCCAAGCTCCTCCACAGCAACAACAGCAAAGCTACGAGATGACTTCACAGCCTGCCCACAGCATTCCCGTATCGCGGACGCCTGCTCCTCCTACTGCAGGCGGCTATGTCGCCTTCAATCCCTCAGCAAGCACTTCCGCAACTCCAGCGCCGTCAGAACCAGCCTTGCAAGGAGGTCCACGTCGCAACATCACGGTTGCAGGTGGTCCTGGCGCTGATAACAACTACTTTGGCGATGTTCGTCAAGTACCACAGCGCAGTGCTACTGCACCGATCGAACCACATCACGCAGAGCCTATGCGGTCGTCTGTCAACGATATTCTGGACGACTATGGCTATCCGTCTTCGGGCAGCAACCAGAGCGTTCAGCGTCCACAACAATCGTCGAACCCAGTACAGCAGCGATCCAATACCGCTGGGCCTCCTGCGGGGGACTGGAGAAGATACTGATGAGCCAGCGCGCATATATTGAGAGGAAGAGCTGAGCTGTAGCATAGGAGGAAAGGTTGGAAAGAGGACAGCGTATACGCCCATTGATGTTTGATGAATAGTGTGTCACGCAGCGAAACAGTGGCCTTGCATGCATCACCTACGGGGACTTGACTTTGTATTATGTATGTGTATGATTACAGAGATACCCCTTCCAGAGACGCACGCGTTATAGCATAGCGTGTGCATGTAGCATAACATCAAAAGAGATGTTTCATACCTTTCAGCCACCCTACTGGCAGGACCATTTGCTTCCATGTTATTTTCTCGGCGCTAGTTACCTCTGGATCTGGTTGATGATTCCAGCCTCAAGGATACTATCAAGAGCACGAATCTGGCAGGAATGATCACATCATAACGTTGATCGCGTGGGTATCTATCTATCTTGGCTCATGTCTCATCTCCTGAACGTCAAGATAAACCTGAACGACAGTCTTGCGCATTGTAAGCATTACCCACTTTCGCCAGACCTCCAAATCTACGCCCATTTTCCGAGCACGCCCATCAGGATCATGCCGCAAATCAGCGCTAGGCCAGCTCCCAGAGTCTTGAGAAGACCGCTAGTCAGCAGCTCGCCGCCTTCGATGACCCAGTCACGAGCCCACATGTCGACAACACCAACCCATACCAGGACACCGGCCGATAGCGCATCCAGTGTGCCGAAGGTGATAACTGTAGCTGGATTGTTTCCATTGAAGGTGTTGAGAACTCCGATACCGATGGCCATGCCGATAGGCGTGATGAGTGCAAACGCCGAAGCCATCAAGAACTTGTGGGGGAAGATCGCGCCTGGGACCAGGGCAATACGTGAACCGAGAGCCAGACCTTCGAAGAACTGATGGAAGACGATCACGATCAGTAGTGTCTTGTAGAAACTATCACCAGCAACCACGAGCGTCAGACCGATCAGGACCGAGTGGAAGATGATGCCAGCCTCCATGACAGTCACGAAAAGCTTGTTGTTCGAACCTCCATGGTGGTGGTCTAGTGCCATCAAGGGATTGCGAATCTCTCCTGAGACTGTGTCGGAAGACTGCTCGCCTTTCGCACGAACACTCGTCTCATGTGCAGGAAGCTCCCCTCCGACTCGCTGTCGAGAGCTCACGAATCGTGTGCCGACATACTCGATCAGAAAGCAGATGAATATGCCAGCCATGACGATTGCAGAAGTTGTGCCTTCGTAGCCAAGCTCGCCTATGCACTCATTGGAGAACAGCAACTGTGCATGTGTGTATAACTAAATTTTGGCTGTCAGCAATATTTTCACCTGGAGATCAACGAAAGAGAAGGTACTTACATGAATGAAGGCCGTGGCGATGATGATACCAGTTCCAAACTGCTTCAGGATCATCAAGATTGTGAAGCATAACGCGGAGTTTCCGAGTCCAGGGATTTTGGTCAGGAATATCGGTGCGAACACGCCAATGGAGCTTGTCACAAGCACAACGAATATCGATCCAACACGCAGACCGACATCATAGTCTCTTGTGGTCAACCCGCACGAGACTTCACCACTGCCGCCGGTGCAGTGCTCGACTCCTGCATGGAAATGGCATGATTCGTTCTCAGTCGCTTCAGCATCAGCTGAAAGAAGTTCGTACTCTTCACCTGAGGCGTCGAGACAATACGTTGTGGTGTCGTGCGCATGGCATCCTGTGAAAGTGGCAGGGATAGGCGATGTTGGTGTCGGACTGAGCTGGTACTCTTCGCCCTGGTATGTGCACCAGACGCCTTCGCCATCGTGCTCATGGCAGTCTGTTGCTTCGGTGTCGTCGCTCGTGGAAGTACCTGTTCCAGAAGTTGACACAGCTGCTTCTGTGCCTTCTACTGCGAGAATCGCAACATCTTCGCCCTCAGGATCGACGCAGTATCTATGTCTGTCAGCGAAGATCAAACCTTTGGTGAGAGTTCAAAGTCAGTCAACTCACTGTTCGCTGCCATGCGAGTGACAATTCGTGTACTGCGCTGGCATTTCACCAGTGGGCGTAACATCAACCTTGACTTCCTGGCTTGCGCCATTGACGCAGAAGAGTTCTGTTGAGTGTGTATGACAGTCTGTCACTGCCGTCGTCTGTGCCGCAACTGTGGTACTCGCTGGCGCAGTGATCGGTATCGTTGCAGTTCCAGATACTGAGTATGTTGCACGAGCTGTTTCGACACCGCTCAGAAAGCAGTATTCGACTTCGACTCCATTCTCTGAACGATTATTGCAGCCCGTGTATGTTGTTCGTTGCGCCTGTGCTGCAACTATGGCCAGCGAGAAGAGGATTGCTTTCGTGTGCATTGTGTATCTCCCTCAAACAGCGCGCTTCTCGGGAATTTGCTGTGCTGTGTCGCAATTCTGCAATAGCGTTCAACTCTGGGATAATCTTGGGAATAATAAGTCTTGCTCAGAGTCTTCACTCGCCGGTTCGCTGGTCAGGTCATGCACATGTACTCGGTCCATCGAAGTGCAAACTGCAAACCATGACTTGCCACGCGACGCAGGGACCACATCGTCGCTGCACTCTCCCACATGCACAGAACAACTCAACTGCCCGTATGGCCGACGGTGATGCTCTCCCCAAGCATGACCTTGATGATCACCAAGAACGACCTGAGGTGGGAGGGATGCTTGGCTGCGTACAGAATGCGAGTGTAGGCGGACAAACATACGCATTCAGTAAAGCGAGTCTTGCCAAGGGATGAGATTTTCATCCTTGGGGTAATGTAGTGGAGGATAGCCTTCGTTTGTGTGTAAGTCTCGGACCTGACAGCATTCCTATGGCGTGGGAGACATCGGGATGGGCAAGCGGTGTCCATCATGGTTATGCTGGGCAAGAACTCTTGGCCTTGGCTATATCTCTTGGGACCTGCATACCTGCACGACCTCTTACAGGACTTCCAACTTGCTGTAGAGTATGGCACTCGACTCGCTATAGGACGGCAACGGCACAAAATTGGTAAAGGAGATCCCTTGTCGATGGAGAACTCACAGCTTCTGCGATCTGAAAGTCACCAGATGTGGCAAGAAATGATCATATAGTAGTCTGGCCAACCGATTGCGATCTTTACTCTCCGGCGGATCATCCCATCTTCACCAGTTCGACCAGGATCGGTGAGCCAAAGACCTGGAACTAGGCCACATGGGAGAAGTAAGACCGTACTTGGCAGAGATCCATCGACTTAGCAAGCTTGAATACCTCGTTGCATCGGTCGACCTGGTGGCTCTAAGCCTCCTCCACGTGCTGTCTCAACAGGTCTCTTCACGTCGATGGTGTGGGATGGCTCAGCACTGACGAACATCGACCGTCTTCACCGGACGACGGCGAGAACCTGCTGAACAGTCACCGTAATGGCATTCTTCGCTTACGAGATCAGTCAAGGCTAAGATCCTCAAGATCGTCGACTGGTAGACCGATAGCTATGGCAAGTTCACCCGAGACCTAGCAAGCTGTACTACGTACCCTGATGTAGGGTAAGGTACCTAGTCGTGAGATCTGCTACCCTTGCACTCGCGTGAACCTCAGCTAAGAGCCGCACACATGCCCCAACGCTCACCGCGAGCCACGTCCGGGAAAAACTCTTACACATCTCAACGAGCTAGTGGGTGCCAAAGTCAGTGCATACAGACCGTGATGGACGAGGCCAAGTACGCACGCCGCATGGTTGCTCCATCTGGTAACATGGCTGTCTTGGTCGGATCAAGCGACGCTGTTTGCCTCCATGTGGCGGACGAGCCAGTACGACCCGCAAAGGTATAAGACTAAAGCAAGCCCATGATCGTTGTTCTGCTCCGTAGGCCAAGAGATCTTTAGTCAATCACTACTCCTCCACTACCACCGCCATCATGCTTACTACTCTTGCAACTGTCCTCGTGAGCGCCCTTGCGGTCTCAGCTGCTCCAACTCCAGAACAAAACCAGAAGCGTCAAGCACCTTTCTCGAGCGTCCAGTTGCGATGGAATGCAGGCGCTGTCAACGAGTTCCGCATCCACAACAGCTGTAACGCTTCACAAGTAACCCAGCTTCGACAAGGTCTGGATGAGGCTATTCAGCTCGCTCAGCATGCCAAGGATCATATCAACCGCTGGGGCAATGAGAGCACCATCTACCGAAAGTACTTTGGCAGTGCACCTACTGCTGAAGCTATTGGAGCACTCGACATCGTTGTGAATGGCAACAAGGCCAACTCCATCTTCCGCTGCGATGATCCAGATGGAAACTGCGGTCTGATGCCAAGTGAGTATGCCGCTCCTTCGTGCATGAGCACCACTAACATGCGATCCAGCCTGGGGTGGTCACTGGCGTGGCAGCAACGCCTCTCACGAGACTGTCATCTGCCCAACATCCTTCTTCGAGCGTCGCCCACTCTCCACAGTCTGTGCACGAGGCTACAATGTTCGCCAGTCCTCTCGTCTCATCTTCTGGGCCTCGGATCTCCTTCACCGCATGTACCATTTGCCAGAGATCGGACAAGGTTACATTGACCACTATGCCGAGGGCTATGAGGGCATCCTCGAAGCTGCTGCCAGTGGAAGCCCAAACACTACTCGCGACTCTGATGGTCTGCAATACTTCGCGCTTGAGGCTTATGCGTACGATATCATTGCTCCAGGAGTTGGCTGCCCTGGTCCTTCGAGCCCATCGAGCAGTACTAGCTCTGCAGCGGCTGCTCCTGCTGCTACGACTAGCTCCGCTGCTTCGTCGATGTCGTCCAGCAGTGCCCCAGCTACTGCTACCGCCACTGCCACTTCCACAGCATCTGCTGCCGCGGCTTCCGACACCAGTGTGCCAGATGTAAGTGATGCCTATGGTCATGTCTGGAACGTTTACTAATGCCTCGCAGAACTGCCACACCCACGCCGATGGCTCACTTCACTGCACTTGAGCAGAGCACATAGACTTTCCCGACTTACGACGCATGATCATGATCAAAAGATAAATGTACATAGAACGTATTTAAATGCCTACAGAATCATCACCTAGAACAGCGATCGAGACCAATTTCACAGCTTTGACCGTATACTTGCAATTTCCGTTGAAACAGTTGATAAACCACTTCATTCTTCGTGTAGGAATGCAATGCTATGAAGTCCAGTTGCGGGCAGAGAAGACTCCAGTCTGCATAAGCCACACCATCACGGTTCAACTACACGCTGTCAAGACAAAAGAACTAAGGTATGTACACAGTTGATTGTCCAATCGGGATCAGTGCAAATTATCCAGGGACGAGAGCTGGAAGTGGCACAAGTTACCTGGACTTGAGGCTTCTGCATGCATGTTCGGTGGCATCTAGAAGCACAAGATCACGGCTCTAAGCGAGTGCAGTGGCTCCGGAGTGTCCGCTCATAGTCCATGGGCATGCGGCGAGGCCGTGAGCTTGACAGAATTCGAAAGTCCACGTGGAAAGATGCAAGCCATATGCTGCGCTATCAGCTCTGTGCAGGAGACGGCGTCTGTCAAACCGTGTAGGGGCTGTTATGGCGTTCTAGAGCCGAAGTGGAGACCTGACCAAGTGCGAGTCCACGCAGGTTCGTTTAGTTGAACTGGCTCAGGTATGGCCTTCAGTTGCTGTCAATCGGCTGTACCAGCAAGTACTGCGAGGTGAGTAGGCGAAGAGAGCATCGCGGGAGTATACAATAGCTTCCATACAATGCTCGTCTGGGCTGATGGCATTACTCTTCACTTCTCTCCATTGGTCTTGCTCAGGGATGGCAGTCATGTCGAGCCTGCGGTCGATTCCCATTTACCTGGCCTCTTGAGCTGTAGCCACTCACGGTGATGAGCATATCGAGACGGACATATCGAATGTTGTTGTAGATAGTACAAAGGACGACGCGTGTGAGCTTGAAGAAGAAGCTCGATATGGATGACGTCGCCGATGGCAAACGACGACTCTGTTGTGTTCCAAAGAGCATCTCATCCTCCTCTTGTTCCTCCTCTTCCTTTGATCAGCAATCCGTCCTCGCCACAAGCACTTCCTCCTCTTAAATGCGCTTCCCATCGATTCCAACCTTCATCCGCACACTCTACGCCTTCAGCAACACGACCATCCGCACGCCACCAAGTCCATTCCACTCTCTCGCGCGACCATCAGCACTGCGAGCGTCTATGCCCCTTCCCTTCATCGGCTCCCTCTTCTCGACCGCTGAATCCCGCAAGATGTCATATCCACTGCAGAAGACAGACCAGGAATGGCAGGCACAGTTGAGCAAAGGTCAGTCCTCCATACATTAGCCCACCATCAAGGTCGTCCATCTCGTAACACAGCTTCTCACAGAACAATTCCGCATCCTCCGCGAAAAGGGCACCGAAGCACCCTTCACTGGTAAATACGACAAACACGCTCCAACAGAAGGCGTCTACACTTGCGCAGGCTGTGAAGCACCTCTCTACAAAGCCAACCACAAGTTCAAATCAGGTTGTGGGTGGCCTGCTTTCTTCGACGCTGTTCCAGGAGCTGTAACGAGACATACTGATAAGACTTTCGGAATGGAGAGGACTGAGATTGTGTGTTCGAATTGTGGAGGTCATTTGGGTCATGTTTTCAAGG
Source organism: Sphaerulina vaccinii (assembly GCA_022570795.1). Taxonomy (NCBI): domain Eukaryota; kingdom Fungi; phylum Ascomycota; class Dothideomycetes; order Mycosphaerellales; family Mycosphaerellaceae; genus Sphaerulina; species Sphaerulina vaccinii. The sequence continues at coordinate 1,322,909 of JAKUDP010000014.1, forward strand.
GAGAGGGATATGCTACGCCGACTGATGAGAGGCATTGTGTTAATAGCGTGAGCATTAACTTTGGAAAGGATGATCCTGTTGTGGATAAGAAGAGTGAGTTGTAGGTGGGCATTATATCAGGAATGGTGAATTGTCTATGAGCTACGAAACGAGCTATGAATTCATGCTTGCGAATGATACTTGATCTTTTGCCATATACTATACTGCGCTGTAAGGATGCATAAGAAGATGCCTCGGCCGAAACGCTTTGAGCTCGCTCTCGTATGTCGTATGAGCTCGTAGGAAAGAGCTTCCGTGTACCAGACTTCGCAAGACCTAGACTCTCAAGCTATGTGATGCTACAGCATTTACTCACCACTTGCAGACATCCTACATCAAGACACCGACAGCAAGAAATTCAACAAGCACCAAGATGTCTCATCCTACAGAACAGATCAAACCAACATATTCCAAGCACAACCTACCTTCGGGGACTGCGTATCACAAGTGGACCATTCCGAACGCCCGCGCCATCTTGATACTTCAACATGGCTTCGCTGAATACTCCCTTCGATACATGGACGGCAAGCTACCTCTCGGACCACGTCTCCAAGCACTAGGCTTCGACATCTGGGCGATGGACATGTGGGGCGATGGCGACTCTCCAGGCGCTAGAAGTGTTGTTCATATTGGCAAGGCTGTGGAAGATCATCTTGCACTTCGTCGTTTGGCTTCAGAAGAAAGCAGACTGCCGATGTTTCTGATGGGTCATTCTCTGGGCGGTCTTGTCACGAGCGGGAGTGTGACGACTGATGGATCTGGGATTAGAGGCGTCATATTGAGTAGTCCGGAGTTGACTGAGCCTGTGTCTGGCATCGAGAGAGCGATTGTGGGAGTTGGAGCAAAGTTCTGGCGTGGTGGGCCTGTTCCTGTTCCTTCAATGCCTCCTTCGGGATTGTCGAGGATTCCAGAGGAAGTTAAGCTGTTCGAAGAGGATGAACGCGCCTTTCATGGCGCTATTGGACTCCTGCTTGTCGCGACGTCTTTGGATTGTGGGACAGGAATATGGAAGAATGTTAGGGCTTGGGAAGTGCCAACTTTGCTATTTCATGGTGATGCTGATACGTCCACCAAATTTGAGGCCTCGAAGAAGTTTGTAGAGAGGTTAGCTTCGCAGGATAAGCTGTTCTATCCTGTGCAAGGTGGATATCATGAGCTGATGAGAGATCTGGGTTCGGAGAAGATTATGGATCTGATCGCGGGTTGGTTGAGAGAGCGTTGTTCTCGTTCGTAGATGGCCTTGAAGTAGGAGCCTTCTTGTAGAGGCTTATTCCAACCTCGTGTTCCGCAGACTTGCTCACGATGTCGAGACTCGATGTTATGGCGATGATGTTGATGTTCAGATGGAGATGGTGCTGATGACAAACTGATCTGCACCGGGGAGTTCTTAGCGCGAAATCGCATGACCGCGTCTCTCGCGTTGCCGTCTCTTCTCTCCTTCTTTCATCCACTTCACTTGGTCCGAATGTCGATTCATCCGAACGCTGGGTGTTCACACCGATCAATCCCCGGGTGATGGTTCCACGTCACGTTACCTTCGAGCGCGACAGAGTCGACTCTCGATGAGGCTGACTCTCACTCGGCTGATCTCGATGCTCGGCAAGACATGCACGAAACGAATCGAGCGACAGAGTACTGATTAGTGTTGGTCATTGAGAAGTCAACTCTGCCAGGACATCTGCAGCTCGATATGCCCCTTCATCATCTCTCTTCTGGCACTTCATGAAGGACAAACGCCGAAGACGCAATTCTCGGCTAGCGCATCGAAGCATTCGCCATAGCAATGCGGCTCCACGGCCGCATTTCCAAGTACGGCTTCATCATTGGAGTGTCGAATCAAGTACCTCCCGGCCAACCTAGTCCAGGATGCCACGAGCTCCTATTTCCAGCACCCAAATCTGGACTGAGTTGTGATCCGGTTCAGCATTGCCTGACGACCAGATCCAGAACTTGTCTAAAACAGGGTCAAACAAGCACCCTGCACCGGCGGAGATCAACATATTCTTCAAACACATCATCGACTCTATATATGAATATCTTCTGGTCGACGAATGTCGCAACAGGAGGTTTCAGGTTTAGCCTTTTGTGAAGTGGTTCGGCGCCTGCTTTTGCCCTGCATGAGTTGATGAATGGAGATGCCAAGAGAGGGCTTAAGTGTCTTTCATGACACTGCAGACTCACCACTACTGATGTGGAAAGACTCACGGCGAGTCGGATGGGCGTACCATCGTCTCTCATAGGCGAGTGTGTTCCGAGCACATCGCGAGGTCATCAAGAAGAGGAAAGCCAGCGACGCCGCAAGATTGCAGTTCAAGCACTAGGATCTAGAAATATGCTTGCGCTTGGCAACCAGAACGATCTTCAGGAACAGGTACGTCCAGGTAGGACCTTGCACGTGCTAATCTCAGTACGATGCCATTTACCATAGCCTTCAAGGTCATGCCAGCCAAGGTAATCTCGCCTGGACCCGCCGTCACCTGAATCGAGAGGAGCATTATAAGCAGGCCATGTCGTTTCGCACTTCACACCTTTTCCACGTCCTACTGAAGCTCACGCATTCTTCTTGGTTGTAACACTTGACCTCGGTCGTCCTTTCTTTTCATACCAACGAACGCCTCGGCAACCAGACACTCACTTAGTCGTTTTTTCAGCATCTTTCAGCACCGGGAACCAATCTTCAAGATGCGTTACTCTTTCGTTGCTGCCGCGCTTGTCGCCGGCGCCATGGCTGTTCCAAGTACGAATTCGTGGTAGATGTGGGAGAGCGAGAAGTGGTCACTGACCATCGATCAGGTTATGCTCCGTCAGCTTACGGCCAACCAGCAGGTGACACTCCAGTGTCTCCAGAGAAGCCACCGACCTCATCGCCGCCAGCAATGCCACCGAAGGTACGTCGTGAAATGGAGATCATAGCAATCAAGTGGGAGGTTGAGTAATGTGCTTACACGAGAGACAGGCGCCAGAGCAGCCACCAAAGATGCCAGAGCAGCCCAAGAAGCCAATGACCTCTATGGTCACCGTCACTGCTACAATGACTTCCACGACCAGCTGCTCCTCGCACACTTCGTCGGCTACACCGACCCCAAGCACTCCTACGAAGCCAGAGGTGGGTGAAATGCTATACTTCGATGTGCTCAAAGGGCAGTAGTCGAAACGCAAGAACGCAGCTGACATCACTTAGATGCCTAAGCCTCCGGCTTCTTCCCCACCAGCTGCTCCTCCCAAGAGCCCTGAGATGCCTAAGCCACCACCAAAGGTACGATACACAAAGCTCGAATCGTGGCATCGCTTCATGTCAAGCGTGGAATTGTATGGGCAAGACTGACAAATATGCAGGATATGCCTAAGCCACCTCCAACTTATGGTGAGTTTTGTCAATGTCAAGACGTAGCTATGGCTTGTAATCTAACGCGCTGCAGGACCTCCACCACCAGAGACCCCAGTCTCACCCAACCAGCCGCCAAAGGGCTCCATGCCTCCAAAGGTACGCCATGCAGACCTCAAATAATGGCACGAATGTGTAGGAGCGGTCGTGCTGACAGCATCTAGGCTCCGGAGATGCCCAAGACTCCACCAACTTACGGCCCACCTCCGGAGACACCAGTCTCGCCAAACATGCCACCAAAGGCATCTGCTGGTCCTCCACCAACAGTGAGCATTCTTTAAGTGGTAAATATCTGTATCGATGCAGCTGACCTTGTTCTAGTACAACGCGCCTCCTGCTCCAGAGAAGCCGGTGAGCCCAGTGTCGCCACCAGCGGCTCCACCTGCTGTGAGTCTTCGCATTGCATTTCTGGAGGACGCGATCATGGCTAACGATCTCTAGTACCCACCGACAACCCCAACCAAGCCAGAAACACCAGTTTCTCCAGAGATGCCACCAAAGGCGCCATACTACCCAATGCCAAGCTCGTCTGCTCCAGGTATGAATTCGTCCACATTATTCTGCTGTGTGACATGCTAACTCTTTGATAAGTCTACCCAACTGGCACTGCGCCACCAAAGCCCTACATGCCAACAGGAACTGGCGTCCCAGTCAAGCCATACCCAAGCTCTCCAGTTCCTTACACTGGTGCAGCCAACGCTCTCAACGCTGCCGGAATACTCGCAGGCGTTGGAGCCGTCCTCGCTTTCTTCCTCTAAGCGAAACGACAATTTTCCGAGTCTTATCTTGGCCACTGGGCGTTTCCCTCTCTACAGTACGGCCATGACCTCGCGACGCTTGAACAAACGAAGCATGCTGTTTTGATTTCTTCGGTGGTATTTGCGGTTGTACATCAACTTAATGTAATCAGAACATGGCCGGCGCTGGAAGATCGGCAGCGGTATAAGATAGTGCTCACCCTACAGGTTCCCTCCCTAGAAATGCTGTGCAAAGCTGTGCTTTTTTTTCCCTTCACGGCATCTTCTCATTCCTACTTCTCAGTGGGTACAGAACATGGACGAACAGCTTACCCTTCAGATTGCTTACCACGCTCACACTGTCACAGATCATCAATCACGAAAGCTATACAAGTCGACGCAAAAACTTATGTCCTGCACTTTCAGAACAGGCCCGCACATGCATTCACAACCATTCATCAATCGATCTGGTCAACAGTGCGCTCCCCCACTTCACAACACTTACAATCGCCACATCGGGAAAACCTGAACAGATCCGCAGTGCATGTTCGTCAAGGAAGTCACCCAGCCAAGCTGGAACGAGATGATAAAGTCTGTCCCTGAGCGTGGTTGGAATGTAATAACCTTTTGCTTCGCATATCGACAGGGTTACCATGACATTTACAAGGCGTGACACCCGGTACCTGAAACCATGTGAGATCATTTGCCAGAGTAGTGAGGCGCAGTAATTCTCATCAAGTTCTAAACGACGGCTTTTGATGAAACGAAACAAAACAGTTGCTATTCTTGCTTGATGAGATGTTGCGTCACGATATGCTGTAGCATAGAGGACTGATCATCGACATCGTGATGAACGAGCAGGTTGTTGTGGATTGCACGCCTCGTATGGTCGAAAGTGTGAGATGCAAATGAGCAAGGCTATTGCCTGGCCTGGTTGATGAGCTGAGGGATTGCGAATCATATTGCCAACATCGACACCGACATCGACATCTAGACCTTCAGAGAGCGCCAAGATTCGGGCGGAGGTGTTGTCGGTACGAGATGCTTACAGAGCAATGATCATCAAGCATACTCTGTCATCTTTCGTCGAGTAGAAACTGTAGCTGGTTGATGTTCGTGGCGGGATCTCGAATGAAGTGGTGCTGCTGTCTTCTGGCGTGTGCTGAAAGTTGGGAAGAGGAAGAAAGAGTTACGCTTTATATATGGGGGGAATTGATCCAATCCCAGGACATTTGGCTAGCTTCCGTATCGCGCGGTCCACCTGAATGGCTGAGATGATGAGCTCTGCTGTGCGGACTTCACACACTACATTTGCAAGATTTCGCTTCTTCTTCTTGTCCTTTCGCAGTCGTAGGCAACATAGCATGTCTGGCTATGCAGCCACCTGCGTCACAGTCTGGGGACGGAACCCATAGACGCTGTTGTATATTCACGCAGTGAATCGGTACATCTCAACTTCATCTAAAAATCAGTATAACGACACAGCATCTTTCCCCATCAAGCGGGCACGGACTTACTCTCAGCACACTATCTCAATATGTCCAGTCTGAAGCAATTGACTGACATCATATACGAGAAGTTTGTGCAGCCAAAGGATGTCAGAGGGTCCTTTCAAGGTCGTAATGTACTTATCACTGGAGCGAACACCGGCATAGGCTTCGAAGCTGCTGTCAAGTTCGTCGAACAGGGCGCAGCCAAGGTGATCATTGCAGTGCGCAGCATCGAGAAAGGCGAGGTTGCAAAGGCGAAGATCGAGACCAGAACTGGAATTCGAGATGTGGTTCATGTCTGGCTCGTAGACATGTTGGACTATGGAAGCATTGTGGCCCTTGCACACAGAGTTGACCTCGAGCTTGCCCATCTGGACATTGCTGTGCTCAATGCTGGATTAATGGCTGCAGACTATGAGCTTACCAAGTATGGCATTGAGAAGACTCTCCAGGTATGGGTCCTGCAGCATTTCAGCCCGTCATAACTGAGGGCAAAAGGTTTGTAGACATGTGAGCTGATGTTCTTACAGGTCAACTCCGTCTCTACAGCTCTCTTGGGCGCAGTCTTACTTCCCAAGCTGAAAGCGAGCAAGTCCCGAGGATTCGCACCAGTCCTCGAGCTGGTTAGTAGCGGGAACCACTACTATGTCGATATTGATCCCAAAATTCGAGCTCAGGACGATGTACTCGAGGCTGCTAGCCATCTTACCTCTTACTCGCCATTCACGCAGTACAACCTCTCCAAGTTGTTTTTAATGGTTCGTACACCACGCTAGATCGAGCTTCCAAGCTGACTCGCATGCACAGTATGTGCAAACAGGACTTGTGAAGGCCTTAGGTCAGGCTGAAGACGGCCAATTCGCGAGGCTGTTCAAGCAACAAGCTTGGGAGTTTTGCTGCCAGCTTTGCGCGGAATGTGGACGTTCTTCTGCCACTACATGTATATTTCGTTCAGCTGACTTTGGCATCGTAGACCTGCACCGATGCTCGTAGGCACTGAGAACGAAGCACTGCAAGAGAACGTGTGGCATAACATCGTGAGCTCTTTAGTGAAGGATGTGCCAGAGAGTCAGAATGTCTTGTTCAAGATCGGGACTGCTGCGGGACCTTAGTTAGCTGAAAAGTCGGCTAGGACGGGTCTGTCCAGAACCAAAGAACAAGAACTCCAGCTGCGTACGTATGCTTTCTACGTCATACGAGGGTATTTGGTGCGCCATTTCACATTCAAGAGACAAGTCAACCATCAACTTCAGCAGGAACGCGCTGAACACCACACCATCTTGCACGTCTCGTCTCGTCTCACTTCACCTTTGCCAACAAACAAGCATACAAGTGCAACTTGGCAAAAGCTTGGCTTGCAAGAAAACGCTCCACAATCGCCGGCATGATCGCCAGCTCGGGTACGGATCCTCGGGACCGCAGCAAGATCGAGCAGCTTTGCTACTCGGAGTTGTCAGTCAGCTCCGAATATGCAAAGAACGCAGACCAGACGCCGGGTAATATAGCTCAAAAGCTGTATGGCAGTCATGTAAGTTCTACAGCGCATCAACGATTGAATTAGCTGACCGGACATCAGCACCTCACAAACGTCGTAGCACCAAAGCCAGATCAACAGGGCACTCCAGCGTTGTCCGATCTGCAATGGGCTCAAAGTTGTGGCAAGTTTGGCAACACTCAACCTTCCGAGCTGTTCCTACATGCCTTCCATGATATCTTGCAGTGTCTGGAGAAGGATGCAATCGCGGATTGCGTTTCGCCGCCACTCATCGGCTCGACCGGTTACGTGCCCATGACTATTATCGCGCCCTTGAACGACCAACTTCGACACATGTCGAATCTGATCGTACGAGCCAAGCGCGAAGTACTCCTGGCAACGAATTTCTGGAAGAAAAGCGGCGCCAGCACGTTCGTAAATGATGCATTGATAGAGCTTTCGAAGCGTGCAGGTGCTCGTGGCGAGAGGGTTGTTGTAAAGCTCATGTTCGATCGAGGTAATCATCACTCACTCCCAGAGATAAGAGGTATGCTGACTCGACTGCTAGGTGCTCTGAAGCAGGTCTTCAATAATCACCAGGACGTGGACTCTAAAGGATGGCAAGCAGCGGGCGTCGGCCTTCCTCCACCTGAGCAGATGCCTAATGTCGATCTTGCAATCGTCAACTTCCATAGACCACCATTGGGAACATTTCACAGCAAGTTCATGATCGTTGATAGACAGATCGCGACAGTCTCGAGCAACAACATCCAAGACAATGACAACTTGGAGATGATGACCCATATCGAAGGCCCGATAGTGGACGCAGTGAGTTATTCTAATCATTCTGCACCACATTGAGACTCGAGAACATGCTGACTCTCGCGGTGTAGATATGGGAGACGTTCTTGATCAGCTGGCACAACAAATTAGAACCCGCACTACCTTGCAGGTTGACACCTGCTGCAACACAACCACCACCCACATATCAAGAACAAACCTTTACAGCACTCTTCGAGCAGGATGGATCTTTCCGCCTTCCTGAACGACCGTTCGATCAAAATCTGCCAGAGCACATGCCTGGCAATCCGAGCTATGATGCCACAATGAGCGACGAGATCAACCGCATGAGATCTGTCCTGCAACGACTGGACCCTTCTGAGCCATATGTCAATGCTGTCGCTCGCCATCTCAACAAGCCAACAGGACTGTCTGTAAAAGCAACAGCAAGTGACAGAGACAACAGCCTCAACTTCTTCCCCTTCATACCATTGCCAAACACAGAACCAGTACCAATGGCAATGTGTTCCCGCAAACCATACGCCAACATCAACACCGACTCGGTCTTCGTACCTCAGAACGAAGCCTTCCTGTCCCTGGTCCGCAACGCACAGAAGTCCATCTTCATTCAAACTCCGGATCTAAACGCCAAACCCCTCCTACCAGCCCTCATCTCCGCCGTAAAGCGAGGCATTCCAGTAACATACTACGTCTGCCTAGGCTACAACGATGGCGGAGAACTATTACCGGGACAAGGCGGTACCAACGAAATGAACGCCAACTACCTCTACTCTCAACTCGAAGCCGACGAGAAACCTTTACTCAAAGTCTACTACTACGTCGCAGCCGACCAAGACCATCCAATACACAACAACTTCAAGCAAAGATCTTGTCACATTAAGCTCATGATTGCCGATGAGAGCGTTGCTATCCAAGGTTCTGGAAATCAGGATACGCAAAGTTGGTTCCACTCGCAAGAGGTCAATGTGATGATCGATAGTCCGTTGATATGTAAGGCTTGGAAGGAAGGTATCGAGAGAAATCAGAATACGCACATGTATGGTGCTGCTAGTCAGAAGGATGGATGCTGGTATCATCCCCATACTGGGAAGTTAGCTGAGGGATCTCTAGGGACTGATGCGGGTCATTTCGCGTGGGCTAAGGGGATCATTGGGACTGTGAAGAAAGCTGGAGGGCAGTAGTATCGCCTTCGCGAACAGCGCAGAAAGGCAAGGTCGTAGGCGGTTAAGAACTTTCAGATCTCCGTTTCGCTCCACATGATCGTACACTGGTCGGACATGCTTCTTGTTGACCTAGTGGGCGAAGCAGGATGGGGACGTGTCGACCTGTCCTACTGATATCTCCATTAGCTCTCAATAAATCGCATGCTGGTCGAGTCTACTGCTCGCTGGCGCGGCTACTGAGACTGAGTGGGAGATGTGCTGCGGTATGAACTTCAAGTATCTTCATGAATTTCATATTGGCATATTCCTAGTGCCTATAGTTATAGCTTCGTAGCCCTTTAGGCCGTCGCATCAGACAAGCCGTCTCTCATGCTGGTATCGTGCTTTTACATGCAGTAGCTCTCCTCAATAAGTCCCTCTATCCTGAACGCCCTTAAACATCGTAAACCTCATCCTATGCAGGTGCGTGCTTGAAGAGGAAGGAGACCGATTCGCCGTTGTGCGTCCTGCGAATCGCCTCGGCCAGAGTCGGGGCAATGTCGATGGTGTGGATGCGATTGCAAAGGCTCTTCTTCTCCTCGTGTGGGACGGTGTTCGTGACCACAAGCTTCTTCAGCTGCCCGCCGTTGAGTTTCTCGATGGCGTTGCCTGACAGGATGCCGTGTGTGACGATCGCGATGGCCTCCTTCGCACCGTGCTCCATCACCACGTCTGCAGCCTTGACCAGGGTGCCGCAAGTGTCTGCCATGTCATCCACTATGATGGCCACCTTTCCACGCACGTCACCGACCAGAGTCATCCGTGAGACTTCGTTCGGCCTGGCTCTCTCCTTGTGAATCAGTGCGAATTGCAGATCCAGAGAGTCTGCTATGCTCGTAGCGCGCTTTGCTCCTCCGGCATCTGGCGACACAATGACACAGTCCTCCACCTTCAGATTCTCCCTAATCCATCTAAGGGTGCTAGGCTCGGCGTAGAGATTGTCGACCGGCACGTTGAAGAAGCCCTGGATTTGTGAGGCGTGCAGATCCATTGTGATAACGTGCTGGCAGCCTGCGGTCTGCAGCATGTTCGCCATGAGCTTGGCTGTGATTGGAGCTCTACTCTTGTCCTTCTTATCCTGTCGAGCGTATGGGAAGTTTGGTAGCACAGCGGTAATACGGCGTGCGGATGCGGTTCGGCAGGCGTTGATGAGGATGAGTAGCTCCATGATGTGATCGTTGATATTGCCCGGCTCGGTCGACTGGAGGATGAAGACTATGTTCGTCAGTCAGAGTGTCGCCGCCAGTGTCCTCGCCGTCGCTCTCTTTTACACTGGCGCCGCCTTGCTACTGCCGCTGCCGTCATTCCTCCAAGATTGACGGAGAAGAGGACGACCTACCATCTTCGTCGCGCACTGATTCTCCGATGCTGATACTACTCTCATTGTTGGAGTACTGTAGGACCATGATCTTCGCGAGTTCGATGCCGAGTCTGTAGACATGTTGGTCAGTATGCGCCCACCTACAAGCTGTCGTATGCCAGCCGAAGATTTTCTTAATTTTCTCATACCTGTCGGCAACGAGCTTCGCCAGCCCGCCGTGGCTGTTACCGGTGAGCAGCTTGATGCTGTTGGTGGTCGCCATCTTTGCGCGACTCGGGGATTAAGCTATGCAGGGGGAATAGAAGTGTTGATGTTGTCATGTTGGAAGTGGAACTAAAGAAAGAAGGTGAGCTTCTGTTGTCAGGTACTGGGAAGGAAAGTCTAGTGCCCGCAAGCGGCTGAAAGAATTGGCGGAGCCGAGTGTCAATGCCTCCAACCTTCTCCTTCTCCGCCTGTATGCAGTGCTCGAATCTCAATGCTGTCCCCGAATCTCGATGGTGATTTGCGAACAGGCCGAGTCTTCTCGAGTAGCGCAGTGGGTGCAGCATGAAGAAGGAGCCGACAGTGACTTGGTCAATCCACCCTGCTCACATGCTACCAGGCGGATCCAAGTGAAAGTGACGGGAGAGTTGTGACTTCAGAAAGAAGTGAAGTGGAAAGCCGGAAAGCCGTCTCAGCAGCCCAGCATCATCTCCATGCACCAGCGCTCATCAAGATCTGGCATTGGCAGATCGGAGCGTGCAGCTGTTGAGTCGTTCATCAGAGAGCGAGCCTGACGAATGTCTGCTTGCAGCAGGGGAGCATATCCTGAGCATGGTTGGATCTATAGAGTGAGAACGTATCTCCAGCGACCAGCTATCACCACGCTCTCGGACTCTCAGACAGAGCGTAGAGCCATAGAAACCTTTTGCACAATGATACCTGGAATATGTCTGCTTGCGGTGAGGATCTGAGATCTGCAACAACTTGTTCAACCAGCACGCACCTCGGCCTCCTTGGAGACTGCTTCTTGCGTTCCTTGCTATTCTTACCGAGAAGATGTCGAGTATACGTTGTAACTGCTTCGAACAGCTAAAGCTTCAGCAAGCAGGCGGATTTCACGAACAGCTTGAGATGCCAACCACGAAGATCAGGGTCTAAAGAGGTTGTGGCATATACCAGACTGCATGTATAGGCACATTGGATATGCTAGGCGTTATAGCAGGACCCGTAAGAAATACATGACAGAGGCCATGAGTGCACAGGAGAGGAAACAGAAAAATGAAAGAGAAGACGTGGGTGAGAACAATTTGTTTGCTGTTCATTCCTAGCCGTGCAAATCGGCGTCCTGACTCTGCAGCTACATGTAATTGCGAAACTCACCCATCCACGCTGGATGGTGCGCATGTAGCAGGTATCTCAATCATCACGAGGTCGTAAAGGGGTCCTCGCTCGAGCACAATGCATAACCCGTCCCATAGCGCCAAGTCCAACACTTTTGATACGCTTACTTGCGCATGGAGGATGCACGACGCTTCTTGAGGTCGGCAACCTTGGCCTTCTCCTCGGAGACACGCTTGTGGAGGACCTGGGCGTACTCGTTCTGTAGGGTGATGTTAGTGGAAGCTCGAGTGTTGCTTCAGCTGTTGCGAGACTTACGGCAGCATCCTTGGACGCCTCTGCGCGGCGGCGCTTGAGTGCGATTCTGTGGCGCTTGTGCTGGAGACGCTGAGGAGTGACGAGACGCTGGATGCGTGGGGCCTTGGTGTATGCCTTGGCGCCCTCCTTGCCCTCCTTTGGCTGAACCTCACGACGGATGACGAACTTGCGAACCTATATCAATCACGTTAGCAAGCTGCTTCGGTCTCATCCTGAGTTGGGCCACTGGACAGAGGTTCGGTTCGTGCTCGTGTTCTGGGCAGAACTTCCCCTCATGCCCAAGGCAGAGAGCTCAGACTCAGCACATGCGCAGAGGCATGGCCGGCGAAGAGGATATATTTCCCTCACAGAGGTACTTACATCGTCTTCCTTGCTGAGACCGAAGAAGCGACGAATCTTGGTCGCGCGCTTTGGACCCAATCGCTTGGGGTGTACGGTATCCGTGAGGCCTGGAATGTCTGCATCACCCTGCTTGACGATAGACAGAGCGAGGACGGACAAGTCCATGGCGACAATGCATCCACGAACGGACTTTCTCTTGCGCTCTCCAGTGCGGCGTGGGCGGTAGCAGCTGTGGCCATCGGCGAGGAGGAGTCGGACACGGGTTGGGTGCATGACACCCTGCTTCATTGGGAAACCCTGCTTGTCGTTGCCGCCGGTGATTCTGAAGATGTAGCCCTTGAACTCGTCGCCGACGCTGTCACCTGGGACTTCCTGACCCATGCGGCGGTCCATGAAGACACGGAGCTTGCGCTCATCTTCGATGTCGATCAGCTTCTGGGAGCCGTTGGCTGGGAAGGAGATGTTCAACTTCATCTTGACGGTGTGTTGTCAAGACGTCTCCTGTTGTTAGTGAGTGTCGGTGATGGACTGTCGCGATTGTTGTTCGAAGCAAGAGATTTTGGGGTTGGCTGGAATAAAGCTGTGTGGCTTGGCGAAATTGAGTTTCGCTCGCTGTTGCCTCAGGCACTCGCGCGACGCGTTCCTTCCTAAACAACAACACAACTTCATAACTTTTCTGCATTCTATGTCTATATCCTATCTTCATACTACCATCATGCCTGCCATCGCAGCATCGTCATACTCTGCTTTGCGAACGTGTACCTGCCCTGACCATCCCAATCACTCTCCGCGACACCGACGTTCTCCTCTTCAGCGGTATTGACAACATCCCATTGCTCTCCGGTGACAGTGTACACCTTCGCTTCGCCGGATACCCCATCAAGAGGCACTGCGAAAGATTCCTCGAGATGGAGATTGACTACCACCAAGCTAACCCACCCATCATCACTTATTGCAGCCGACACATCCAGCCAGGGCATGTCCGCCGCGGCCTGTAACCAGACCGGCTCCGTCTCACCGTCATACACTGGACTGCTCACATGAGTTGCGACAGTATGCCCTCGCATGTACTTACAGAACAGCAGATATGGCCACCAGGTAGTCTGCTTGAGGATACCTTCCTTCGTCGTCATCAGGGGTGAAATGACATTCACAGACTGCGCGATATTTGCCATTCCAACCCACTTGCTCTGCCGGACGAACACATTCAGCCATACTGCTACCGCCAGTGCATCGGACAATGTATACTTCTCCTCTGCTCCCAGATCACCTGGAGCCCTCTGAGGATCCCAGACGTTCCACTCATCGAAACAGATGGTCTGTCTTGGAACAGAAGCTGGTACTCCGTTCTGTATCCTTGCCAGGTCAATCAGTCCTGCGGCGATTTCAATGGCCCTCTCGGCCGATTTTGGTGCAACGGTGTTCTTCACTGGATCGTTGCTGGCAGTGTAGATGTGGATGCTATGCAAGTCGATCAAGCTTGCAGTAACATTCCCAGCGCCGAGAGCATGCTGGTCCCATCGGATGCACTCCTTCAAGGCGTGGAAGTCCCACTCCGAATGTCCAGTCTCGCCACAAAGGATTAAAGTAATGGATGGATCGATCAGCTTCAATGCTTTGGCCCATTGGTACGCCTTCTTCGCATAATCCTCCTTGGTCATCTGCTCGACCTGCCACGGACCCCAGCATTCATTGCCCAAGGCCCAATACTTCACTCCGTACGGCTCTTCACGACCATTACTCCGGCGCAGGTTAGCATAGTACGTGTCTTGGCTCGAGTTGCAATACTCCAGCCAGGCCATGGCTTCATCGAGCGTGCCAGTACCAAAGTTCAAAGCAAGATATGGCTCGGTACCCACGATCTCGCACCAGCGCATGAACTCATCTGTGCCAAATTGATTGCTCTCGATGCCTAGCCAAGCCAGCTCAGGCCTCTTAGGCCTCTTTTCTCGAGGTCCAACACCATCGATCCAGTGGTAGGTTGCGAGGAAGTTTCCACCAGGATAGCGAATGTTTGGAACATTCAGCTCTTTCATGGCCTTTATGACATCCTTGCGAAACCCATGTTCATCAATCAGCTCCTTATTCGGATTGTCAGGATCGAACAACCCGCCATATATGCATCTTCCCATATGTTCGGTGAAGCCGCCAAAGACATTATCATTGATATTGGAAAGCTTGCGATTGGGGTACACAGATATCAGAGGCTGTTCGCCCGCTTGAAGCCTTGTAAAGGTTGTCATTGTCAAAGCAGTGACACCAGTCGCTTCAATGTGCCTGCTAATATTGCTATCTCTTCCGACGAACGCGGGCAGACTTGAGGGATGCAGGACATGTCAGAAGGCATACATCATGTCTAAACCAGCCCCAACCGAAGCTCTACTACTGGGGTACTGGGATGCCGAATCCCAATGCATGTGGGTCCTCTTCATGACAGGGCACTGTGTCGTTCGTCCCGCACAATGCCTAGCGCCGGTGGCCCATTTGCTCACACGACATGCAGCTGAAAGGGTAACAGGTCAATGATACAGCATATTTGACTGGTGGAGGCATGATTTTCCGCTTCGCTAACGGCTCAAACCACGGCACAAGCTTGCCCGAGGCAGAGAGAGTTTGCCCTCCACATGGAGATTCAAGCCCCACAGCAACGCTACATTCCACGATATTTCGACCAAATGCTTGTGTTTATGATCGGCATGTGCACTTCGCATGTGCAGATCGTCCTCCAAGCCATTCCTGGAGGCGTCTAACATTATGGAGGCATTCCTTCCGGACGTCCCAATAACGCCACCATAGCAAGGCCACCTGCTCGGCATCGGGTCAATGACATGGGTATGAGTAGAGATCACGGCTAAGTGAAGTACATAATGTTAGATGACCCCAATGCGACACAAGAAGTCAAGCTCCACGCGCTCCTAGACACAAGCTCGACACCATGGCGCTGCCACCAAAGTGGTATCAGGTAAGTAGTGATGCTGGAAGTCAGCGTAGCGAACAAGATATACTGACACACATCCAAGTTTCTTGTCGCTGTCTTCGCCTCGCTAGGCTCAGTTCTGTATGGCTACGATCTCGGTGTCATCGCAGGCGCTGTCGCCTCCGAGAACTTCGTCAACACATTCCAGCCTACGAAGGCCGAAACGGGAGCTGTCGTCTCAGTGTTTACTGGAGGCGCATTCATAGGTGCAGGTCTCGCAGGGCCTTGTGGCGATTACCTTGGACGGAAGAAGACAATACTTATCGGCGCTCTGATCTTCATTCTCGGCGGCGGTCTTCAGACAGGCGCTCAAGCGCTCTCATATCTCTATGCCGGACGCGCAATTGCGGGTATTGGAGTTGGCTTCCTGGTTATGATCGTCCCTCTATACCAAGCCGAGCTTGCTCATCCATCAATTCGAGGCAGGGTGACTGCATTGCAACAATTCATGCTGGGGATTGGAGCACTCGTGGCTTCGTGGGTGTCCTACGCAACCTACACTTACATTCCGGCAAGCAGTAGCCAGCAGTGGAGGATCAGTCTGGGCATACAGATTATCCCTGCTGGCTTCTTAGCTGCCCTGATTATGATATTCCCCGAGTCCCCTAGATGGCTCATCGATCATGGCAAGCCTGAGCTCGGTCTCAAAACTTTAGCCAAACTACACGCTCATGGCAACGAAAACGACGCCTGGGTTAGAGCAGAATTCGACCAGATTCAAGATATGATTACTTTCGAGAAGGAAACCGAGGCGAAGTCATACATCGAGCTCTTCACCAACAAGTCGTCATTCCGCCGACTTCTCCTTGCCGGTAAGTGTAGTAGGCAGAAGGCAGCCATCTGTCTCACTGGGCTCACATCCACTGGGGTGCTGAGCTCAAAGACAGACATCGCTGAAACCAGGTTCGCGCTTCAGAGATACGTGCTAACCCTTCTACTTACTACTTTTAGTCTCGATTCAAGCTTCAGTACAGATGACCGGCGTGTCAGCGATTCAGTACTACAGTCCGACGATTTTCGCTCAGATCGGCATCCCAGGCAGCGAGACACTCAAGTATCAAGGCATATCGTCGATCATCGCTATCATTGCTCAGTTCTGCTGCATTCTGTTCATCGACTACACAGGCCGTCGCTGGGCTATGATTGGAGGCAACCTGGGTAACTGCGTCACATTCATCATCGCAACAATCCTGCTCGCGAAGTTCCCACCAGGAGAATCGAACAACAAAGCAGCATCGTGGGGCTTCATTGTAATAACCTGGGTCTACAACTTCTCCTTCTCGGCCACTAACGGACCACTGTCTTGGATCGTTCCGGCGGAGATCTTTGACACTCGAACACGATCGAAGGGCGTGTCCATTGCCACAATGACTTCTTTCGCTTTCAATACGATGATTGGACAGGTCACACCTATCGCGATCGAGAACATTGGGTGGAAATTCTATGTTGTGTTCGTGGTCTGCAACTTCACGAATGCTCTCTGGTTCTGGGCTATACAACCAGAGACTACGAAACGGCCACTTGAAGAGATGAACTATCTGTTCACCAACGCGCCCACTTTTGTACCTTTCATGAACATGAAAGACTTCAATAGCCATGACCTTGAGCATCGTGTGCAGGAAGCTGAGAGGAAGGGCAGTGCCATCAGCCATGTTGAGGAGGAGAGATACTAGTAGACAATGATTAGTGATAGCAGCTGCTGCGCTCATGCCTGAGGCAGGAAGGCGAGGGCAAGGATCAGCTCATCAATCAACATCTTACACATCTCACCTCGCCTTTACTCTCATACACAACCAATCCTGATAGTCTGGCATCAGCGTCTACCGCTCAGTGCACTACACCTGTGTTGAGTGCTTTGTCGTCCATTCTCGTTCTGCTGACCATGAACAGAGAGCACCGTCGGGCCAATGGTTGCGCCGACTCGAAAATCTTTTCCCCCTACAACGCAGCTTGAATGGCCTGAACGTGTCCAGAATGGCACGATGTAGTGCTCAGTCGGGGCGCACAAATGGATTCTCAAGATAGAGGCTGGCTGCATCACTGATCAAAGACGTGTAGCGCAAGCACATGCACTTCGCTATCTCGTACAGTGCATCCGAGGCAAAAGAGGCGTCTCGCACATTAGTAAAGATAACACCAGCAGTGAAGTATAACAACACAGCATCTTGCGGCCACCAACCACAAATATAAATTCTATACAAACCACAATTGACATCGCCAGAGCAGTCGGCTCCAAAGAGTAGATCCTAAAACTCAGACCGGAAGGAGGACATCTCACTAGCACAATCATGACATCTCCAGTGTTCGAGCCATTTCTCCTTCCCAATGGCACCAAGCTCAAGAACCGAATCATCAAGGCCGCCATGGAGGAGAACATGGCAGACGTCGTCAATGGAAGCCAGCCTTCAGAGTCATTGATCAATCTATATCGTGAATGGGCAAAAGGGGGATCCAGTCTGGTACTGAGTGGCCACATCATGATTGATCCAAAAGCGATGGCATGTCCTGGAGACGTCCTTCTCGCTGAAGATGCACCTGTACACAACGACGAACTATGGCGAAGCTGGACTCAGGCCGCGAAGTCAAATGGCGCACAATTCTGGCTACAGATCAATCATCCAGGACGCCAGATCAAGAAAGGAAGTGGCTTACCAACATACGCACCCAGTGCACTCGCCATCGACATTGGCAAGTTTAGCTCCTTCTTCGATGCACCTCTGGAGATGACCGAGGCCCAAGTTCTAGACGTTGTGGATCGCTTTCGATGGACTGCGAAGAAGGCCGAAGAGCTTGGCATTGATGGCGTGGAGATACATGCTGCACATGGCTACCTCATCTCACAGTTCCTGTCGCCAAAGAGCAATAGACGCACAGATCGCTGGGGTGGATCGCTCGAGAATCGTGCCAGGCTGTTGTTCGAAGTCATCAAGGCAGTTCGAGACTCTGTTTCTCCTTCCTTTGGCGTTGGAGCCAAGATCAACAGTGCAGACTTCCAACGTGGCGGCTTCGACTCAGACGACCTCAAATGGACAGTCCAACGACTCAACGACATGAAACTGGACTTCATTGAGTTGTCTGGTGGCAACGTAGAGTCGCCGGCTATGCGAGGTGCCAAGCAAGAAGACGACAAAAGAGCTGCGAGCACCATCGCGCGAGAAGCGTACTTTTTGGAAGCTGCGCAAGAGCTGAAGACCATTGCGAAAGTACCATTGATCGTCACAGGCGGTATCACTACGCTCGAGACAGCCAACGCCGTGGTCTCGACATCTGACAATGTTCTTGCAGGACTGGGCACTGCGCTGGGGATGATACCAGACCTGCCTAACCGTTGGGCAGCTGGAGAACGTCCTGAGCTTAAACTGTCCAAGTCTTGGGTGCTACCGGGTATGCTACAATTCGCAGCCAGTACGGCAGCCGTGCAGTGGAATCTGCATAGCATTGGGCAAGGGAAGTCGCCTTGGCCCGGAGTCTGGCCTGCTTTGGCATTCGTATGGCAGTTCAACATGGACAACAAGCAGATGAGTCAGTACAAGAAGTGGGTTCAATCGCTGAAAGAGAAGTCTGGAAAGCAAGCTTGATGTGTGTCTAAAGCGGGCTTCTGTCATGAAGACGCAACGTACAGGGATGATGGCGACGTCGAAGGACCGATATTTGGCCCGGATCTCGACAGTCCATCATTTGTCTACAGCAGTGAAGCGAGAAATATCGCCCAAAGCAGCCTGTGCTCCATCTCCTTGGCCCTGCAACCAGTCTGCTTTGTACCTGACACCGAGAGTCTAGCGACCGAGGTTCTCAAATATTCGCTTCGAGACATGGGTGGAGATTTCGCATCAATGGGCCGACCATGCGAGGAGTATATAGATATGGAAGTGCTGAACAGTGCTATAGAATATAGACAAGACTATCATCTCTCCAGTTCAAGCAACACTTGGGCCACCATGTTGTCCCTCCTTACAATCGCCACAATGGCAGCATACCTGGGATCAGCACAAGCAATCACTTGTCTGACCATCGGCTCCTCAGCAGCGGCAAGATGGACCAATGCAGCTGGACAGACATGTACCTGGAGTGGAACCGTGGGCAGCAATTTTGGCACGAACAGCGTCAATGGTGGAGAGTAAGGACTTCTTCATACTCCTTGAACTTGTCATTGTTTTGAGATGCTGACGGGATATCGAAATA
This sequence comes from Sphaerulina vaccinii, assembly GCA_022570795.1. Lineage (NCBI taxonomy): Eukaryota > Fungi > Ascomycota > Dothideomycetes > Mycosphaerellales > Mycosphaerellaceae > Sphaerulina > Sphaerulina vaccinii. The sequence goes on from JAKUDP010000014.1 coordinate 1,342,497, forward strand.
GCTATAGCTGCAATGGAAGATGTGGAGCTGGATGTACTGGTGCTTCGGTCGGTAATGCGTATACGCAAGATTGCTTTTCACATGATATATGCTCTTGGTTCAATAATGCTAGTGGTGGTTCTAGGTAAGTGCTATGCTCTACCTATCTCTTCTTGATCAACGAAAGTTACTGATATGAGTATAGTGATGCGAATTGCGGAGCGGCATACAATGCTGCCGTTGACGATACAGCATTTGAAGTGGCGAATGGCTGCGGTAGGACCAATCCAAGTAATAGTGCTTCAGCGCCTAGTACTCAACCTGTCTGCTCGTGGCTAGCACATCATAAAAAGTCTGTTCTCTTGATCACTATGCATACTTAGCCAAGACGGGCACATAAGTCGCATAAGCTGCACCATCCACAGGCTCGACAGAGAACATGTAATCTCCCCACCACTGTCCAGCACCCCACCAGAGTACGCCCGCCCAGACATCCTCATTTTCAGCAACGTATGTGAACATATCGCTGATAGCCTCCTCACAAACCTCATTGACTCCTCCAGCAACTTCTCCTATCAGACCCAGCTTTCCTTCGCTCCTCAACCAATCCGTAGCAGCAACAAGTCTCTCGTTTCCAATGGTACTGTTCACGCAGACCTCGCTCGTTCCAGAACCAGTCTCGTCCAGGTACTGGTGCATTTGATAGATGATCCGATCCTTCACGGAATCTGTGAGATTGCCCATAGTCTCCGCGTTCGGCAAGCCATCAGTCCCTGTAGCTGTCGTCCAAGTCCAAGCTCCGGTATATGCGTTTCCTTCGACCATGATGTATTGACTGGTAGCACCTGCGGCACGGATCCCGTCTATGGCTGCTTGGTTCAGTTCCGCGACGAGTGTGCTTGACATGTCGTGGTATTCGTTGTTCGTGTCGAAGATTACTAAGCTGTTGTTTGCGTAGAGGGTGGCGATGTTGCTCCAGAAGGCTTGGAAGGCTGATGTGTCTGTTATGATGGAGTCGTAGAAGCGGCCGTAATTGTGAGGGACTATCATTGCGTAGGCTCCGAGGGAGGTTATGTAATTCACGTCGCGGGTGAGATTGCCCTGCGTGGTCTTAAGCACTGATCAGGAAACGTGTTTATGAATCGAAATACCATGTACAAAGTATCGAGAGAGCTCGTCATGTCTTTACCAGACACCATTCGTTCCATGAGCGTGTTGATGCGAAACGTGTTGAAGCCTCGTGCAACGAAAGTGTCGATTGAAGAGAGGTTGAGCCATGTGTAGTCCGTGTAGCATGTGCCTGGGAGATCCGCTTCTCCGAACTCTGGACCAGATTCGTTGACGCCAATGAACTAGAATGCGGTGCTGTTGTCCGCTCGCGCAAGAAGGGACCGACTTGCTGTGGCAGCGATGATTGTGAGCCCCATGCTCGTGATGAGTTGAGAAGTACGCATCTTGCAATCGAGAATCAGCAGTACTAGACTGAGTGAGTGAGCGAGAGGGTTAACCTGGTCCAGCCAGGAAAGGTGAACGACAACAGAGAAGCAAAAGCAAAAAATAGGACGATCAGTGCACACTATACCTCAATACTTAGCCTCGTGGGTTTCAAGGTTCGACATGCAAGCCAAGTCACAGCTATAGTGCGCCGACGAGCAGCAGCCAGGATGTCGTTTCACCTGTCGAGCAGAGATTGGAGGGTTCAGGAATCGTGTCAACGCGGAATAGTCGGCCTGACAGCCACAATGAAGTCAGCGGAGTCGCGAAGTCATCATGTCGTGATGTGTACACTTTGCAACGATGAGAGTGTGTTGTGAAGACCATTTGCTTTTCAAGTCATTGGGAAGGTGACGAGGCAATGCGCCTCAGATCGGTACCGCAATGCAGTCGAGAATACCACCCACGTGCCGCAGCAGTGATGCCGCAAGTACACACGTATCCATCCATCTATGAGCACCAGAGAACCGAAACGCCGCCCATATGCCGTGGTCGCGTTGAATCATCTACATCGTTGACGCTTCTCACAAATGTCCATCGTGATCATTCAGGTTGTGGAGGCCCATATCCTGGCTGTCGTGCTTCTCGCTGCCGTTGGCCCCGTTGAGCTTCGGTCTGGCGTCGGCGAAGCTGTTGCCTCTTGATAGACGATCGACACGTTCCTTCTTGGGTATGCGACCTTCGCCATCTGAGCCAGAATCTCGGGCAATAACTTCGCCACTGTCAGCGACAGCGACGCCGTGAGCTGCCATCATGACCTGCTCCGGCTCGGCCTTGCCAATGGCCACAGCTTGCTTCGCGTTCTCCAGCACCTTCATCTTCTTGGTCTCGCCACGGATACGCTCCAGGTGCGCGAAGTATGTGTCTTCGACGGGCGTTACGTATGTTCCACAGAATACACCGACCTCGAACTCTTGGCCGGGGCCTCGAGGGCTATCCTGTGCGCAGGCAGCTTTGAGGTCATCTAGAGTCTGGTAAACGACACCGTCGGCGCCGATGTGCTTCGCGATGTCTTCAACGGAACGCTGATGAGCCACCAACTCATCTTTGCTTGCAAGATCAATTCCGTAGATATGCGAGTGCGTAATAGGCGGCGCGCAACTACTGAAATAGACCTTGTTGGCACCAGCTTCGCGAGCCATTTTCACGATTTCGCGAGAGGTGGTACCACGAACGATACTGTCGTCTACGAGCAACACGTTCTTGCCCTTGAATTCGATAGGGATCGCGTTCAACTTGGCGCGCACACCTCGTTGGCGTGCTTTCTGGTTTGGCATGATGAATGTGCGGAAGATGTAGCGATTCTTGATGAAGCCTTGGCAGTACGGCTTCTTGAGATGCTTGCTCACGGCGTAGGCAGATACAAGTGCTGTCTCTGGGAGCGGAATGACACAGTCGATTTTACTGAGCTCTTCGGGAGACAGCTGCTTCTGAATCGTCTCGGCCAAGCGGTAGCCCATAAGTTGGCGACTGCGATAGACAGAGATTCCGTCGATGATGCTCTCGGGTCGTGCGAAGTAGACATACTCGAAAATATCGGGCGTGTAGCTCATCTGAGGGCTCACTTGGCGGAAGACAGGCTTCTTGCCCTTCTCAATGATGACAGCTTGGCCGGGCAGGATGTCCTGAATGTTAGTGTAACCATTCTGGTCCAGTGCAACGGACTCAGACGCCATCATGTAGTCCATGCCACCTTTGGCGTCATCTGATTCGGACTCCCTTTCTCCAATGACCAAGGGACGAATTCCATAGGCGTCGCGGAATCCGATCAAGCCGAAGCCAGTCAACATTGCGGTGCATGCCCAACCACCTTTGCATCTCTCATACATGCGCTCAAGGGCCTTGAAACAATCTTCGGCGTTGATTCTGGCCTTTCCGGTCTCATTCAACTCATCAGCAAAGACGTTGAGCATGAGCTCGCTGTCTGATTCTGTGTTGATATGTCTGTGTGCTTCTTGATCCAGGTACTCCTTAAGCGCTGGTGCATTGATGAGGTTGCCGTTGTGGGTGAAGCAAATGCCGTACGGAGAGTTGACATAGAATGGCTGCGCCTCGGAATTGGCACTGCTGCCAGCCGTTGGGTAGCGCAGATGTGCCAGACCCATGTATCCTGGCAAGTCGTTCACTCGTCTGCCCTCCTGGAAGACTTTCGAAGCCAGGCCGTTGCCCTTGCACTGGTACATCTTTCCACCTTTTGAGCATGTCGCAATGCCGCACGCATCTTGACCACGGTGCTGGAGGTCTTTGCTAAAGTCAGTGGCCGACTGTAGAGACGAGTAATCTCAACGTACAGTACAGAGCTTGGTGGAGCTCAGGTGCCGCATCAGCGGTCTGGCTGGCGAGGATGACAGCAAGAATGCCGCACATGGTGGAATGTGATGGTGAAGGAGGAGTTGAGGAAAGTCTGTGAAGCTGTTGCTCGTCAGCACTCGATCGCGAAGTATAGTAAGAAGTGCAAGTGAGCAAGGTGTGCTAGCGATCAGTATTGGTGTTTCATGCCATGACGGCTAAGTCTAACATCTATATGGAAACCATAGTTCATCATCGTAGCAAGAGGGCAGAGGTGCAGTTGGACATACTTCACTGTTGACCTTGGAGGCTTTTTTTTAGTACTAAGGCGGGACTCGATTGGAGGGGCGCGAGGTGGGCGGAGGTTGTGCTCGTCGCTGGAAGGTCGCGTCGAGGTTTGGCGTTATTGATGCATGCTGTAAGATGCTCGGTGAGGTTTGCTGGACCAGCGGATTGACGGGAGGTGTGGTTAATGTCATTGTTAGAGTATAGTCTTGCAGAGAGATCAGAAAATTGTAGCTTCCGTGCCCGCCATCGGCAGTCGTTGCCGAGAACTCCGATCAACATCACTCTTTTGCGATACCCTCCATGCTCACGACATGACACGCGTTGTTGGAGTCGTTACACTTCTTCTCGCTTTCTGAGACTCTGTGGATAGGACGAGCACCACTAAAGGACGAACATGTTGCCTTAAGGACATCGAACGACTCGAAATGCGGATGCAACAACGTGTCAACCCTATCGCGTCCGAACGCGTAACAAGACGAGCTATGGCATGAAGAGGCGCAACATCAAATGAGGTCAGGAGTATGGTCCGGAGAGTATTACGACGCTCTCACATTTTGTCGCGCTTTCCGCAAACTGGCGTTTGTGCATTCAGCGTCTGCGAGGTCTCGAATTGAAGTGCTTCACTTCACTTCAGCTGAGTTCCAGCAATGCTAACCATCTCCTTCCTCTGTACATCACAAAGGAGGACACCGAGGAAGCTGTCCTACCCATGTCGCCCCAGCTTTTCTTTGACACCTCTCTTCTCGTTTGTTGCTAACCAACAGCGGCGCCAACAAAGGCCTTATGCGGACTGCCGTTCTTTGTGTAACTTCACCTGTCACCTTGGATCCACAAATCAAACGGTTTTGAAATGTGAGGTTTGAGCTGTCCGCGGCTTTCTACGACCTTCACCTCCGACACACGTTTGACAAAACAAACACCACCTACCAAACTATCTGGTATCTTCGCCAAGCCAGCCGACTTCACAGTCGCCGAGGTGACAAGAGAGCAAACTCGCCGATCAGTAGCGATGGCGGGCTTCGACCTCAATCTGTCGGGCCAGCACTCATCGAGGTTTGGTGTCAGCTCTTCTATGTCGCGCACGAGCTCGCCTGCAAGCTCTCGGACCATGTCGACAGGACCAGGCGCGATCGATCTCACGGGCTCTGATGATGAAGAAACGGCGTGCCCGACGAGATCGAAAGGCAAAGGCAGAGCGCATATGCACAGCGAGGACTCTGCACCGCCATCTCCGGCAGCGAATGTCATCAACTTGGACGACGACGATGATGAGGTGACTTTCTTGGGCATGACTCAGAAGGAGATTGAGGACGTCAACAACGAACTCCTAGAGGAGGAGAATCATACACAGCAAGCATTGGCCCATCACACCGACCATGCATTAGCTACAGAGGCTCCTGCCAACCACGAGCTTGTCGACCATGCTACGATCTCGGCCGGCACTTTCACCACAGAAATTGGTGCAGATGAGCGCTGGGAGCTTGATGATGGAGATTTCATGCGCGTCCAGTACATCTTTCGCGACGTAACACGATCTCGAAAAGACCCAGGCGCGTACATTATGCGTGGCCAGCTGATGCGCCGCCAACGAGCCATAAACAAAATGTTTGATAAAGTGATCAACGAGCTGGTAATGGTCATTCTGGCTCACAAAGATGATGAGCGCCCACACCTCGTCTCTGGCTTAGAGGACAGGCCACTCACATCATTCATGCGAAAGCGAGAGATCGTGCTCACGAATGCCCTCTATCCGGAGTACCGCTTCCGCACACTTGGCAACGAAATGCAATGGTTCCAGGACGGAATCAAGTCTGACGGCACGCCGGGTGACGTATGGAACGAGCCAAAGATAATGAACGAAGCGAGCTTAGTTTGTCGCATGAAATGGGTCACACGATATGTGATGAATGGCAGGAAAGAGAAGATAGTCTCCGAGGCATTCCGAAGACTGCTCGAGCACGAAGCCGATCCCGGTCGCAGCAAGTCACCGGCTGCATTGCTGAAAGCCTACCGGAGGCCAATAAAGGAGTTCAGGGACAGGGCGAAGGGAACACCACGTCGGAAAGTGTCGCGTGTCAGAGCCAGCTCAGGACGATCGCCAAAGCGTAGCATCGAGTCAATCACTATCAGCGATTCCGAGGACGACCTGCTAGAGGCAGCACACGCCTACTGTAAGAAGAGGAAGACAAGTGTGATTTCATCGACTACGAAGCTGAACGAATCCATTGAACTTCCCGCTGGCATGCAGACTACTAGCAGCATCACGTTCCGACGCGTGACGAAGGCGCCCATTCCAGACAGCCAGGAGGCATCCAAGTCATCGTCCAAACCAAAACCAGCCCCAGGTAATGCTAGAGTACCGCGCTCCCAGCACACGGTCCTAGATGCGTTTTGTGCTAGCGGTGGCGTCTCTGAGGCAGCGAAGATGGCTGGCTTGTTGGTCAAATATGGAATCGATAACAAGGCTTGCGCAGTGCGGACACACCGAAAGAATCATCGTCAATGCAACACGATCCAACAGGGCATGTCCGAATTCATCTATGGCATCGCTACTGGCGAGATCGATGTCGATATCGTGCACTCCTCTAACCCCTGTCAATTCTGGTCTCCCAACCATACTACCGCGGGCAAGAATGACTACTCAAACAGAGCTCTGGCATACACCGTCCTAGAGTCGATCGTGAAGATGCGGCCGCGAGTGTGCACTTTCGAGCAAACCCCGGGACTTTGTATATTGCAGGAGCATAGAGACCACTGGCGCATGTTCGTGCGTCAGCTAACAGATACGCGCAAGGCCGGGTACGATGTGGAATGGAGGATTGTCAACCTTGCCGACTATGGCAATCCACAAAAGCGTCGACGTCTCATCATCTTTGCAGCTTGGTATGTCAGTTCTAATGCGTCCGTGCGTAACAATGCTAACTTCTTGACAGCCCAGGACAAGATCTACCAGAGTTCCCGGCGCCGACCCACGGTCCACCAGGTTCAGGCTTGCGACCCTACGTGACCGTCAACGAGGCGCTCGCCAACATACCTGCATGGGCTACTATGCACAACCCACGGGAGATGCGGAACAAGCACATCGCATGGCGACAGAAGTGGCCTGGCAAGCCCGAGCCACCAGTTGCAGATGGCGATCGTCCACTGCACTTGTTGATCGACACGCACGGTCCACGAGGACTGCACCCTAACGGCAAACGAAAGTATACCGTGCGCGAAGTTTTGCGCCTTCAAGGCTTTCCAGACACCTACGAGTACCATAGCGACACACCAGGGAAGCCGCTCACTTATGGCGACGCAATGACGATGGCCGGAGATGCCGTACCGCCCAAGGCTTTCAAGCCATTCATGGTACAGTGCAAGATTGCACTTGAGAAGACTGATGAGATGGTCGCCAACTACAATCCGCCACCAATTGTGTTCGATGATTGAGTCTCGAGCTCGGTCGTCATTACCATTGTCAGCAACTTGCAGCATTGTACGCTTGGCGTCACGGACAACGAAGTAGAACGAACAGAATCAGAGCACACAAAGATTCTACTTGTGCTTTGGAAGGCTTAGCGGGTCTTTGAATACAGCACCGCTTGCTATCGGGTTAGGGTGGCAACTGCTAGCTTCGTTTTATGATCGAAGCGATGAAATAGCAGAAGAGATGGGTGGTTTGGCGCTGTATTGTAGGGTATCGCAGACTACAGTGAAGTTCAGTTCAATTCTGGAGACGGACCTTTCGATGTGTCACAACGCTCACGACAGTAAGGCTCTGCAGTACCTATATAGACTCATGCATCAGCTTGCCTCTGATGTACCACAGGGCCATGACCTCTCTCCGCCAGCATCTTCGGCTTCTCAGCAGGCAACGGATCACCCTTCGGCACACTTTCATGCACCTGAGATCCTTCAGCTCCAACATCGCCATTATCACCATCGCGCGCTTCGGCTTCAGCTTCTCGTGCTCTTCTCTGCTTCTCAACCTCCTCCTTCCTCTTCAGCCCCTCCTGCCTCTTCCTCTCTCTCCTCACATCTTTGTCTTCCCACTCACCAGCATCACCCTTCTTCGTTTTCTCATCACCTCTGGGCTGCAGCAGATCTTTCGCGAACCTCTCTTTCCTCTCCCCATTCGCCACAAACCTCTGATTAGCCAAGTCCACCAGAGTCCTCAGATACCCTTCCGAGACCATGGGATGGATCTCCTCCGTATCTGGATCTTGCCAAGCGATGAGACTTTCCAATGCGAGACCTTGCGTGCGGATCCCAACGTGTGGTGTTGGTTCTGAGCCAGTGATGCCAACGATGCCTGATTCGCGGAAACCTGCGGACAAGGCAGAAGAGAGGCAGCGTTGAGCTGAGGTGAGTGAGGATGTGAGGATATGGAGGATCTGTGAAAGGAAGGAATAAGAAAATGATAGAAGAGAAGAAGGCAGATATGAGGTACTTACCATTGGTTCGAATTTGAAATGTACAAACCTGATCTTCTTGTCTTCTGTTGATGCAGGAGTGAAAGATATCTTCGCGCCAGCATTGGGTAGTTGGAAGAGTCGAAATAGTGCTCCTTCATCTTGCATGGACTTGACATCTACTGGGTCATGAGAGACGAACAGCCATTTTCCGCCACCTTTCCCTTGATTTGAGGATGAGATGTTCGTGCTCTCATCGTCCTGATCGCCTTTCGTTTTGGCAGCTCCTTCCAGAAATACAGATATCCTTCCAGCACAACTACTCGTCGTGACATACTCATCAGTTTCGTTGATCTGGTTGACAAGTTGTCGTATGTTGGGATCTACGGCTCCAATTGGAGATAGATCTTTGTATTCTTCATCGGGTCGGTTTAGTTCTTGTAAGATCTTTCGTTTCTTCTCGGAGAACACGGAAGGTTGAGGCATTGTCCTCAATCTTGAGATATACGAGTTGATCGACTCGCTCACTGCTTGCATGTGGAAGTTGTAGGGTGGCGTTGTATGTGAAAGAGAGGTTTGACATCGAGAACAGATTCAAGCAAGCTTCTAATTTAATTCATGCAGAAATTCGTCCATTCGCTAGCGGCGGCGCTAACCGAACCAATTGATCAATGGCACTTAGGACGCGTCTCCCAACGCGTCTCGCGTGACCAGATTTCAGACATCAACACTTGAAACAAACAAGAGACTTTTTAAGATGTGTGGAGCCTGCCGTGAGGATGAGGAAGATGAAAGTGATGCTTTCGGCGAAGAAGAGATAGCTGAGCCTCCCAGGCGAGGCACAATCAAGAAGCAACCTTTACGGAACGAAATATGCAACGCCCTCGACAGACCTGGCGAGGAATGGCTGCTTCAAGCAGCACTGCAGAAATGGACGCAATTGGATGTTGAGACACTGCCCGAGGGTGAAAGGACCTGGCCTAGAGAGCTGATCTACCGCCTGAAGCACCAATACACAGAGGCCAGCAAGACCAGTTTATCGATCAGCAAGTTGCATGGGGCGGATCTAGCCAAAACTAAGACATTGCAACATCTTGCGAAGCAGTCTGGCTTCACCGTGCTGCTGGCTATTATGGAGCGCTTCGTAATGGCAGGCGAGTATGAAACATTTGATGATATCGTCACACTGCAGAAGGTCTTTGATCTCTCTGGCACGCTTCTCGTCTCTGCAGTTCCGACCAAGGAAGAGAATGTGCTTCAAGCCGACGTGTACAGCGATGACAGCAAACCTGATGATAGTGAGCATGAAGACTATATGGGCAAACCTGGTAAAGACTCGGACAAGTTCTGGTACCGCGATATCGTAAGTGCCCATCTATCGTTGTAAGGCCTGTCGATGTTGATATTCTCCAGGTTATGGTGCTGATCAGAGAGGACATGGTTGTTGACTTCTTGACCAGATGCTTTCGCGAAAAGCATGAAACCATCGAGTACTTTCCACAGCGGCCTCGAGGTCCTGACGCTGTCTCACTATTACAGGCTCTTACAAAGCAACTCAACGCAGAACCAGACAGCTTTGGAGCCAAGCAAAGGCTTCGAGAGGTCTGTAATTTCTTCCTTCAGGCCAACCTCGCAGAGCTCACAAGAGCCGAGAGGTACGCAACGTCGAGCATTCCAGATCAGAACTCCTCACTATGGGCCAGAAGGAAGTCAGAGGTGTATTACCCGACCTTCGACGATGCTGTCTTGGAGAACATCGTGCTTGCGGCTTCTTCGCTCAATGATGCTAGGATGGTGCAGCAAGCTGTGCGCTGTGTGAGGGACAAGCTACCTTCTGATGCTGTCCACAGTATCAGAGACATGATGTTAGCATCCAGCTCGTCAGATCGAGAGATGCTGTTGCCAATGTAAGTTTGACACAGAGCATATCACGTCAATGTGCTAACGATTAGCAGTCTCAAACAGGCAACTGATAACTATTGCACGTTTCCCGAGCGATACCGCCTCTTGTGCGGCTTCATCGCTCTCGACGAGCACGAAGATTGGGCGACCGCATCAGTGGTCAAGGCGCTGGAAGACTCACCAAAAGCCAATGGCCACGACGGCTTCGCAGTGTATGAACTACTCAAAGGCCTGCCAAGAGAGCATCCCGTCCAGCGACGGTAAGCTCATATGTTCTGCCATTTGCTGCACATTCGCGTTCTGACATGACCACTCCAGGATCGTCACTGCAGTACAGCAATTAGCGCCAAACAACGGCCACTTCATCGTGGTGTTGCTAGGCTCTATCTGCATCAACCATGACCAGGCACTCGATGATCAGATGGTCAAGGCGGTTTACATGGATTTGTATGCACCTGCCAGCTTCGATCTGCTTGTTCGCGAGAAGCCGACGCAGAATTACTCAGCGCGGCACTTCAGGAAGCCAGAGCCCGTGAGGATCGAGCATAACTCCGGTGGACTCCTGGCGGCCATTGTTCTCTATGGCCTGCATCTGCAGTGTCCTGACGTCAACAAGAATCTTAAGCACCAGCTCAAAATTGATCCGGAAGCGACCACAGTCGACACTCCGGATGTGTTCTATCTGCCAGTAGTCAGGGACCTGCTACCAGAGTTCGGTCGGTCAGGCCTTGAGGACAGCATCAAGTCCATACTTTCGACAATGGTCACAGATATGCTTGTAGAGCTCATTGTTCGGTCAGTCCCAAGGCAACCAATCATCTCTGGTAGCTGGACTCGTCCTGGGGTGTCTTGTTCTTGCCATGACTGCCAGGCGCTGACTGCCTTCCTCCGCAGTGCAACTGAGCGTGTTGGCCGGTTTCCAATGGGCAAAATGAGACGCCTTCACCTTCATCAAAGATTAGACGCCTCTCGACAGTTTTGCACTCATGAGACTGAACGAAGAGGTAATCCTCAACCTCTGGTAGTGACGAAGAAAGACATTGGTGCTATGGCACAATCAGCATGGACAATTCGTGTCGAGAGCGTAGCAGCAAAGACCCGCGAGCTTCGAAGAGACTACCTCAAGATGGCTGTAGGCGAACAATACGAGCGCATATTGAACCTGTGGGACGTTGTAGTCGATTGGAACAGAGCAGCTGCGTGTCTGCAGAGACCGCCACTGCGGGAGCTTTCTGACACTTCCGGCAATGCTGGAGCTGGGACCAAAAGGAAGGCGGAGGATGCTGCGGGGTCGACTTTGCCAAACAAAAGAGCACCGATGGTGATTGATCTGTGCGACTCTGATTGAGGAGGCAGAATGCTGTCTGGCGATCAAGCCATTGGAAACCAGGCCTTTCCGAAGACCATTTGACGAGTCCCTCTGAGTCTTGATCGCCATGCGCCAGTATCGAGGATCTCCGCGAGATCGTCGACGGAGCCAAGCTGTCCTTGCTGCTTGAGAAGACATGAGTAGACTACGATTTGACTGCCCTTGGATACAGGTGCCAATTGCAGGGCTCGTCATTCAGTGCGAGGTGGGAGCTATTTGAGCCGGAGGTAGTTCAATATAGCAAAGCTCGGTCGTTGCTGGTGAGATGGCACTAGGAGGCACTGTACGCCATGTCGTATGACAGGCATCGTCGCTATAAATGTACCTCCATTCGCATCGTTCCGGCGTGCCATTGCTCAACGATCGTCTTCTCGAGCTCGAATCGCTTCTCTTTGGCGATACTGAGCGACCTACAGTGCAGTATAGGACAAACCCAGTACTCCGCGGCCTTCCTGTGACATTCACTATAGTCTGGCAGAGTGGATCAGTCTGTGTAGGCCGTTGAGTACACTTGCGAGTGGCGAGTGGTGCGTTTGCTTGTACTGTGGCCGGATCCGAATGGCGAGGCAGTCTGGCGAGCAGTGACTTGACACGAACAAGATGCAAGTCGATACAGATGGCATGTTCTCCTGCACGATGCTACCGGGTGGTTGTCATGGCCCGCCGTTGTTGCGATGACAGCCCACGGGGAAAGGCGTGGATTTGTGGGTCTGTCATTGGACGACATCTCAGCCTCAACGGCAACTCGTCTTTGATGTCCCTGATGATCGTACCAAGACTGCGCCAAGTGCGAAGAGTACGAAGCATCATCCCGTGCTGCAGGAACTGTAAGTCTCGACATTGCGAAGAATCTCACTTCGCTCCTACCTCAACACCACCTTTCCTCTGTCTGGCCCTCCTTCACCACCGCCGCCGCATACTGCAAATAACACCTCCGCTCGTTTCGCCACACGCTCACCTCGGTCGCTACTGCCCGGCCAACACGAGAAAGCGACTGCCAAGTCACTCCGCCACCTCCGTGAGACCATTCGCCGCCGTGCGCTGGCAAAGGCTTGCGCGTAGCCAATACTGCATCACGAAAAGTCTATACCGATAGCGACACGAGAGACGAATACCGCGCGTCTTCCTGACGACTCTGGCCTGAGTGGCCGATTTCTCCCTGAGGCATCAGCACCACAAACACCGCGACTATGAAGGCGACAACAGCATTCAGCGCCCTGCTGGCAGCGCGCTCAGCTGCTGGTCTCACTTTGGACTTGCAGGATCAGAACAGCATCAAGAGCGCGGCGCGGACATGCGCAGATGGCATGTTGAGTTTCTACAAGGGCAATGTCACAGGAGGAATCCCAGGTCTGCTACCTGGACCATACTACTGGTGGGAGGCCGGAGCCATGTTCGGCGCTATGGTGGAGTAAGTCATTGGCTATATGAAGAGATAGGATGTCATGGCTGTGGCATGGGTGCTAATGAGTTCGCAGTTACTGGTACTATACGGGAGACACCACATACAACGATGTCACGACCGAGGCGCTATTATTCCAGGTCGGACCTGATGAGAACTACATGCCACCTAACCAGTCGAAGTCGCTTGGTAACGACGATCAAGCATTCTGGGGCATGGCAGCAATGTCAGCGGCCGAGGCCAACTTTCCAAACCCTCCAGCAGATAAGCCACAATGGCTGTCATTAGCACTGGCAGTATTCAACTCGCAAACAGTGCGCTGGGACACAACATCCTGCGGAGGTGGTCTCAAATGGCAGATCTTCACCTTCAACAATGGCTACAACTACAAGAACTCCATCTCGAACGGTTGCTACTTCAATCTTGGTGCGCGCCTGGCTATGTATACAGGCAATGCCACCTATGCAGAGGAAGCCGACAAGATGTGGGACTGGGTTCGCACGGTTGGCCTGATCAGCAACGAGTACTTTGTTTATGACGGTAGTGATGACACTCTGAATTGCACGGAGCTGAACCACATTCAATGGTCATACAATGCTGGCGTCTTCCTTTACGGCGCAGCGACCATGTGGAACTTCGTAAGCGTATCTGAGATCTCCGAAGCATTGTGCAACCTACTGACGAATCCCAGACACAAGGCACAGCCGATGAATCCAAGTGGCGTGAACGCACCCAAGGCATGTTCGATGGAGCCGCGAAGATCTTCTTCCAGAACAACATCATGTACGAAGTAGCCTGCGAGCCATCTGGAAACTGCAACATCGATCAACAGTCTTTCAAGGCTTACCTCTCGCGCTGGATGGCAGCCTCTATCAAGGTGGCACCCTGGCTTCACGACTCTGTCCTGCCACTTCTTCAAACCTCTGCCACAGCTGCAGCAAAGTCATGCACTGGAGGTGCAGGTGGAGTGATGTGCGGAACCAAGTGGACCGACGGCGTCTTCGACGGAGCATTGGGTGTTGGACAACAGATGAACGCCTTGGAGGTCATCCAGAGCAATCTGATCGACACTGTACAAGGTCCTCTTGGAAACAAAACTGGTGCTTCTTCCGTTGCCGATAACCCCAACGTCGGACTGGGCGGAGACAAGAACCCGCTCGCGCCTCCCACTGCTATTACCACTGCGGACCGCGCGGGCGCTGGTATCGTCTCGGCATTGGTCATTGTTGGTCTGGTTGGTGGTGCTTGGTGGATGGTGGCATAAGAAAGATTCATATTCACGACAAAAAACATAAGAATGAGCATAATGCTAATGCTACGGACACTGCCACTACGGCACAGTTGGGGAGGTGTTGGATGCCAACCATTGATTTGCCATCTCATGAGATTGGGTGGGACTCGAGGCGTTTTGTGAGTGATTGAACCATTATCAAAGGGACATCGACGGATGTGTATATTACATGCTTCCACAATGACGAAAGATATTCTACCTATACCCTAACAATGAGTGCACTATCAACATTGACAGCACAACGACACCTACCCAGAACTCCTCACCATCTCATGTGACCGCATCGAAATGCGGCTAGCCATCTCATATCTCCTATCTCCCTTCGCTTCGGCGACTCCTGCTCGGTCTGCTCGCCGACGTGATGTGTCACAAAAGGATGCGACATCAACCACAGCAGATCAGGAGAGAAAAAAGTGGGCGAACTACGGAAGAGATCCACTGGAGATTTTTTAATCCTTGCAACCTGTTTAGCGGCGGTTACGTGTGACCCCTGTCTCGCGGGGTTTCTAAACGAAACGAATAGCGATGCAGGGCTTGTTTGCTGGTGCATTGTCCTTTCTGTGATGAGAGGAGAGGAGAGGGAACTCTGTGAGGTGTATTCGAGGTTTGGTCACTGATTGGCAAGAGCTCGTTGTTTGGGAAGGGAGGAAGAGATGTCTGAAGAGGACTGAAATTATTTCATTCCTTGTTGGTACAAATAGCCCTCGACAGTGGCATTCAGCGCTCTGTCAACGTAGCAGCGCCGTCGCTGCCCACTGTTGATCCTCAGCGATCACACTGACGCTCAGTACCGATTCACGAACTTTTCGCCAAGTTGATCCCAAGCACCCAGCAACCCATGTTGTGAAGGAACAATGAAATTCCGAGAGAGAAAACCATACTCCCGCTAAAGTTACAGCAATAAAAAGAATACAGCATTATCGTCTTCTCACTCCTCAAGCAACCTCGGTCCCACACTGTGGACATCTCTTGCCAGGTATAACCCATACTGTTGAGCCTCTTGCGTAGCAGTTGGGACATTTGCGACCTGGGACCTGCACGAGATGGTCAGTGATGTGATCTTCAGACGATGAGTGGAGATGTAGTCTTACAGGTCGTTCGCGTATTCCACTGATGTTGATTGTCAAGGAGTTGGTTTCTGTGATGAGGGAGTATGTGCTTGAGTCGCTGTCGCTGTCGATCGAAGAGCATGCTGTGAGTGGCGGGAATTGTTCGATGCCTAGACGACGCAGTCTTTCTTCACGTTGTGTGTTGTAGGACATCTTGAGATGTTGATGTGTGATTGTAGTGGTGTTGGTGGTGGTATTATCTTTGCGATGAGGTCTTCTGCTGTGCTTGTATAGTAGGGTGCAAGGCCTTTTGTCTCGTATGATGGTGGTCGAGAGGCTGTGACAGTGAGCGAGTGAGGTCAAAGGTCTGATGATCGTTCAGCAGGAAGTAGGAGCGCGTAGAACGATTTATACAATCTGAAGATGTCCAATGCGGCCAGGTACAGGCACTGGAAGCACTTGATGCGTTACCAGGGCCCGGATTTCTACTGCTCGAGGGACCATAGCTTTCGGTTGTGACCTGTGCCTAAGCAGAACAGAGTGAGCAAGCTAATATGCAGTGAACCCGACCACTAGCTCGGGCCTGCCAACCATCGCGCAGTCTTTACCTGGTATGACTGTCCTTAAACTGTGCTACAAACACACAGGTGGAAGAATCCGTAACTTGTATAGCACCAAGTGTGAAGGCGCTGACAAACCTTAGTATCCTGCTATTGGCCGAACATGAGCGTGGCCATGCGAAGCAGTGCCGGCTGTTCGTATGCCAATGTGACGAAGTTTATACAAGGACTGTCTGCCGAAAAACTGTCACAATGGGAGCCCGACAGCAAACTCAGTCCAAGAAAAAGGGCATCACTTTTGACGACACGTCAATGCCACCCTTCGAAACAGCGGTAACGGTAGACAGAATGCCGTGCCAGATGAGATGCATCCTGCTAGCTGCCGGTAAGTGAGCCGATTGCCAGGTTCATCAAGAGCTTGTGATGTACGATCTCGCCAGTATCGTTCAATGCAAGCTAGGATGCACATGTGCGGACCCGTCTGCCAGATTTGTTGTGAAAGCGTCAGAGCAGCAGGCCAGCAAAGACCTCGCGTTATCGCGTTGTAACTTGTCGATGCAATATATGCTGGGTTCCGCTCGAGTGGTTGGTGAGTGTCACACGATGACTGTCTTGCGCACGAATTGTTCGACTTGCGCGAGCTTGTGGTGCGCACGAATTGTTCGACTTGCGCGAGCTTGTGGTGCGCGCGCGAGAAAAATATGATCTGTGTTCTTCAGATAGTCGCCGGCCCATCCCTGTCAATGTTGTGCCTGAGCTAGTGGTCTCATCCTTGTCACCGGGGATCTCCACTTTGCAGCCAGATTGCTCAAGCGACTCGTGCCGAACAAACTGACATCGCGGAGACCGGCTGCATTCGCAACTACAGTCACCTCCCACAGCCGTTCGTTAGCGCCGCACCCAGCGTATAAGACGACGTGCTTTTCGATCGACTCTAGGTTCAAAATAGCGAAACACCTCTATTTCACCGCTTGCAAGGTGCAAAGCCTCCACTCTGGCGATGGTCGCAGGGTTCGATAGCACGGTTTCTAGGATCTCGCTCGCCAAATTATCCTGTTCAGGTAATAGACAGGCTGCGGGTGGTCTAACGAACGGCTGTGGGAGGTGACTGTACAGGAAACGACGCGGTTTGAGCAGCTCTGAGATTTGTTCACTGAAGCCATTGCAATGCGTGGCAGCGTGCATTTGGCAACGACCTGCTGCATCGCGACATGCATATCGCGTCGGTCTTCTCTCCCGCATCCATGCTCGCCTTGTCTTAGTAGTTTTCTGGACTCAGCTGCGTAGTGTGCTGGCGGAAATGGTTCTTCCTGGGATTGACCTCGCCACCGAGATGCCAATGTGCAGGGCTAGCGGGTAGGAACAGCGACTTCCTGATCATACCCACTGGCTGGACACCATCTGTCGCGTTCGTGTAGCAGGTGCATGTACAGCCGCCAGTGGTTGTGCGAAAAGTCTGTTCGACAGTGGTGGTGCAGATAGAAGAGGGACCTGGTTGCTGGAAATTTGCGGTGAAAGTGATACTGTCACAACAAGACAAGACAGCCAAGCCAGTCGGTGAGTGATACATGGTGCTTCGATGACATGCATGTGATAGATAGGTGTCCTTGAAGCCACGCACCCAGGCATTTGCTGTACCCATCAATTCTGAAGTACACGGCGCACACGCTGAGGTCTTATAGTAACCTCACTGCTTTTTCAACCAGTTGATGTTGGTATCGATCAGCAATTTCGCATCATTGAGCTTGTAGTCCTCGCCCCGAAGGTGCAACAAGACAAGACCGGTTGGCATCCGATCCAATCGGTAGCACGCCCAGCCAAGAAGGCTGTCTTTCGAGTAAGAATTTTCGTCCATGACCTTGAATCTGATATGATGTTAGCACGGGTCCCTGCATGTTCTAGCGAGTACGATGAGGATCAATGGGCACGTTACGAGGGCCCCTGGCCTTCGCTGCAGTGCAAGCCTTGTGCCGGCATGATGGACAAGGTACGGCAATCCCTTCTCCCAGCGGGTCGGTATGCCGCGGCGCGTGCAATGCTCATCAGAGATCCACTGCGTCAGGAGCTTGTGCCGTAATCTACATCCCACAGCAGCGCAAAGGTCCGCGCACGCATCAGGCACGGTAAGTGGGCACGTGCAATGCGGCGAATCGAAGTACCAGAGGCTCTCCTCGCTGCACAGTGACAGGTCCTTTCGGTCGAGATGCGGTAATGAAATCCGGATAGTCCTGGTCACAAGCAGCTTCTGGCGTATGTTGAAGCGACTGGTGGCGCAAAGATGTGGTTATCCGTTATCCGAATCTCACCTCACTTGTCGAGAAAGCAACATAAGATCGCGTGTCCTGGCTGTGGAAAGGCGGCGAGGAAGCCTGCTGGGGAGGGAGTACGGGGATTTGGACTTACCGCACGAAAGACAACTCTGGCACGATATCATGCACTGCTTTGAAGTCCAAGGCCTCATCGTACTCAGGATCTTTTGCCTTGACCACTCTCGAACGTTGTTTCCACTCGCCGCCCTTGTTCTTTCCTTGCTTGGGGATTTCGTTCTTCTCAAATTCTGCTTTGCTTTCGATATGGAGCTCGCATTTGACATAAGCATCGGGAATCTCTTTCGATGCGCCGAGGGCTTGCGCTGCGTATATGCGTATGGAGAGATCCAGAGACCGTCGGCGCACCTTGGGCTGCTTGTCGTCTTCGGGCAGAAGCCCTTCTGGTTTTAGGACGTAGCCGCCAGTAGCCTCGAATTGAGCGAAGTTTAGCATGTTGGCTGCATCCATTTTCTGGTAATTCAAGGCCACCATCTGTACTCCTTGTCGCCAGAAAGGCGTCGGATCCAGGTTCGTTGATCGTAGCCTAGTGCCCTTAGGGTACGCACGCATCAGATAACGAAGGTTGTGGTGGAAGAGCTTCTCGGGTTGTTCTTCACATGCTTCCAGAAGCTTGCTCTCTCCGAGAGAGAACACATGTGTGGGAATGCTAGCAGTTGGATCGTCAAAGCCGCGGAAATGAAACGCCCGCGTGAATATGCCCATAGTGCTCAACTTTTCGATGATCTTGCTCTTCTTGGCGGATGCATCACCCTCATCAGCAGTAGACGACTCCTCCTCATCGTCGGATTGAGCAGTTTTCGCTTTCTCGGGAGCCACGAACTTGACCTTGACCTGTCCGGTGTTAGCTGCAGGTTCAGCATGATTGGCCAGTGCGGATGCGTCTCCACCCTACAACATTGTGTGGCAATCATGAAAAAGCTTACCAGTATCCTCTTCCTCAGATGCTCGAGCGGAGGTAGTGGTGTGGTGTCGGAGAAGTCGTCTGGAAGCCGGTGGAGAAACTCGCCCCAGTAATCATGTATAAGCTCGCAGACGATCTCTTGCTGTGCAGGGCTACAATGAACTTCCAGGCTGACGATGAGAGGAAGTGTTGTTCTCTTGAAAGCATACGAACGTACCACCTCACAAACCTGTGGCTGTTCGTTAGTGAAAGGCTGGAGAGGATATATCCCAGCAGATATACCTTTCGGAATGAGACTTCCTTCGTCGCCGTGTATCCACTGGCAATCATAGTCAGCAATACTTCCGAGGGTGTAGTCTGTACAGTGCCATCCGTCTCCAAGCTCAATACGCAAGTGGAGGGCATTGTGAAACAGTAGTCGTCAGGAATGTCTTTGACCTGTGATACTTACTGATAGACGACAGGTTCAGAGCGACCGGATACTGTTCTCCAAGGATTGGGCATCAGATCATCAGTGGCGGGCGAGTCTTTCGCGGGCTCTTTGGCGTTTGATCGAGAGCGTAACCTGTTCAGCTTGTTCTTCAGTAGTGCAGACAATTTGTTAACATCGCTGTCTTTGCTCTTGTCGTCCTCAGCTTCAGAGGATGATGGAGAGTCTCCATCCCAAAGGTCAATCTCAATGCAACGACAGCACTGTTTCAGAACTTCTTTGTAGGAGTCCTCACTGGACTTGGACCAGAGTTGGTTGCCGGAGAGGTCTGCGAAGGTATGAGATCGCAGACTGGTGGAAGATATCTTCAAAGCAAAGACTTACACGTATTATGGCTACTAGAGATGAAGTAATGCGAAAGGGGATGGGAGGTATCAGCTTCCAGGGGTGAGGCGGCTGATGATTCGGGCGAATCTACATGTTGAAGAAAGGCTTCGAGCGAAGCGTTCTGGGGCGTATTGAGGGCGGACCGTTGGTAAGATGCTGTTGCATGTTTCGTGATTGCTGGGGACAACGCAGTAGCTTCTGTCATATTGTGGGTGTTGATGAAATGGAGTCCAGGTCTTGCGGAGGTGTAGTCCTTCAGCTGGAGCAGTTGCAGCAAGCTTTGGTGATCAGTTCTGTACTTGCCTGAATCGTGGTGCAGGTAAGAGGCAGCAACAACGAGCAAGCTTCCCAGATTGTTCAGAGCGAGCAACGTCGCTAGACTCAGCTACTGTATCTTGCGGTCAAGTAGCGCGATGTAGGATTGTCTGTGCTGTGGTCAAGTGTGTCGCCGTTTGTTGCCAAGTCGAAGGAGTGACAGGGATCATCTGCAAGGTGACGTGCTGGTCAAAAGCTGTCTTCACATCAACTTGCTTCCTCCGAGTACAGGACATGGACTGCCGTTGTGTGAAAGTCTAGTTGACTAGCAAGTATCCCACAATGTCACGGAGCGAGGCTGAGAGAAAGGTCCGCGACTGGGGGTTTCAGCATGTCTTCACCTGGTCAGATCGAGCGTAAGTCGCGTCGAGACACGATACAGATGGCAATGAAATTGACTCTACTCTTAAGCAACGCGCACTATCCTCCGCATACGCATGAGGGCTTGACGACCCATCTGATCCTTGCGGGCGAGCTTACGATCACATATCCAGACGATGCGAGTCCAAGCAAAGAGACCTTTGGGCCGGGCAGTAGGCTCGATGTAGATGCGAAGAGGCGACACGAGGTCTTCATAGGCAGCGCCGGCTGCACCTATGTGATTGGAGAGTAGAGGGAGGATGAGATGGATGTCGCGTAATAGAGCAGAGCATGTGGCCATGCGTTGAGCATGAGTCCTCGCGCTGCAAGCTTGTTCAGTCGTGATATTCAGGGCCCAACACGAGATTGAGCGAAACGTGATGCAGCCTTGCTGTAGCAAAATGGTCTTGTCAGCGAGCTCTTGAATGGGATGCAGCAATTGTGCGCTTGCTGGCTGGCATGAAAGATTGTCATTCACTCATAAAAGAGCTTGAGAGTGGGGTCGCACTTGCTGTTTTCTGTTGCCATGAACACCTGCCTCACTTTTTGATCGCTCTTTCAGTCCATCGACACATCACTCTTGGGCACCTCTTGGATATGCGCATTGCCGCGTACATCACCAACAAAGCACTTAGCCGCTTGGCCCGCATTCATTGAGCAGGATGCCACCACTGGAGCACTCCTACACCTACAGGAAATTCACAAACATTCCGCCACCTCCACTATCCGAAGTCCACCCCGCCAGCAGGCACAGTGTACCATCGACAACGACGAAGCAAAAACATTACACAACGACCAAACACTACCTCGAATCAAAACCTCTCATCACGAGAACTATGATGTCGTCGCGCCAATCTGAGGCCAAGGGCGACAAAGATGTGCCACCGCTGGCAGTCTACCACATTTGCTGCATCTGCAAGAAGACCCGCAGTGAGCGCTACCATCGTGAGCACCCAATCCCAATGGACGGTCTTCCACCGCCTGGCGGAATCTGCAGGCGATGCCGAGTAGTTGAAGTGGAAGATCGCAAGCCTGCCGTTGAGCTTGTCGAAGAAGGAAGAAGCAACGAAATCAAGATCGGCCTGTCGAGCTTCGTCCCAGAAGACGATGTCGTGACCAACGAAGAGTTCAGGCGCAGACGTACTCAGCATGTCTTGGATGAAGTGAGTCGCATCGAGCTTGAGGTTGCTGACTCGACAAGATATGGACTTGGTCAAGATGTGCATAGTGACGCCTCTGAATTCACTGCTCCTATCAAGACTCGAGAAGGTGCGTTCTACAGACACGTCCGCCAGCCGGAGATTCCGTCACCGCCAGTACCACCTGCAGCACCCGCAGGCTTCACCGCGATCAAGACTCGCGAAGGAGTCGTTTACCGAGAGATTCGCGAACGTACAGCGCCAGAGGTCGACAGTGACAAGCAACAAGCTGCTGGTAATGTCCGTCGGATTGCCGTTCCACCTCCGCCGCCACTCGAGGAAGAATCAGAAGTTGTAGCAATGGTCACTCGCACTAAAGCTGCAGCGTACGACAACCGCAGCTCAAGTTCGGCTGTTACCAAAGCTCCATCTACTTCGGTTTCCAAGACTGGATCATCCAGAACAACCTACACAGAGTCCGAGATACGTAGACTGGCAAGAAAGGAGGTTGAGAAGTCTGAATCGGAGATACGTCGACTGGCGAGGGAAGAGGTCGAGAAGTATCGAGGACTGGAGCGAATGATTGAAGCGCACAAAGATCCTTACGCGCATGGCAGGATGGTCGAGGTGCCACGTGTGCCAGTCGAACGCCGCATCGAGCAAGAGAAGGACACCGCAGCTGAAATGCCATGGAAATCTTCGAAGACGGCTCCTCGCAAAGACTCTGCTCTGGTCGCGGTTGAAGCTACCTCCAGCTCGGATGACTGGAACGCGCAAGTCCTACAGCAGAGCCTTTTGTATGTGCCTACGAACCCCCGGCAGACTCCGCCTAGCGTGGCGTCGACGCCTTCTCTGTCTTCCGTTGCAGCTTCAGACAAGACCCGAAAGCCGTTGGAAGACCGCACTCGTTATGTGTATCGTCAGTTTCCAGACCGTGGACAGCCTATCAACTATGCTAAGACCGAGAGCATCTCGGCTGCGAAGGTCGAAAAGCTACCCAAACGAGTCGATGAACTTCACCGGGAGTACAATCGTCAGGATCGTGGCCAGGCACAGCCTCGCATGACGCAAGCTGTTGTTTACCAACAGCACCTAGTCGACGATACATCCGATCAAGCACCGGGATCTGATATGGATGTCAAGGCTGCTCATGCAGCGGCCGCGCCAGTATCTGAGTCGAGAGATCGCGTCCGTTCGCCGGATCGTGAGTACGAGTATAGGCGTCGCGTTGTCACGCCTGTGCTGCAGCCGCGTGAGGCCGCACCTCTATACAAGGAGACCAACGAGTATTACAGTTGCCGAAACCTGCCTAGGTCGTCCGAAGATACTGAAACCGGGGCCCGGTCTCGTGTGGACAGCATACGCCGCCGTATTAGTGACGCTTCGAGCCGTGTGCACTTTTCTCAGAAATTGGGTAGGTCACGCTCACCGATCGTGAGACAACGAATTTGAGCTAACAGTCTATAGACATATCTCCTACGCCACCAGAGAGCGATGCGAGTTCCTCTGAGTTCCGGCATTATCGTGGTCGCCAACAGGTCAGCCTGGAGGTCGACAAAGACGCTCGCGGTAATGATCGTCGTGATCAGACTGCGAAGCCAACCGACCGCCAAACCAAGGACAATCAGCCGTCTGAGCTCACGGCTTCGAGCAAGAACATCCCACCACCACCGCCTCTGAGTGAGAGTCCAACTCGGGAGCAACAGATGGCCAAGTCTAGACGCGATGGCTATGGACCGTATGTGGATGCACCAAAGATCAGCGCAAGCTTGAACGTCGAGGATGGGAGTCGCAGCCGTTTCCGATCGATGGGAAGGTCTGCTCAAAATGGATACGGCCCGTACGTCAATGAGCAAAAGAGAAGCGCGAGCGTGGACGTCGAAGATGGAAGTTCGATCGCCAGCGCATCCTGGCACAGTAGCCAGGACGATCGATACCGGTACGAGAGACGACGAGGTGGTCGCTGAGAAGGCGATGCCCCGAAGTCCAAGGAACGCGCCAAACAGGACTCCTCCTCGAAGTCGACGAAACACATCAAAGAGCACTCTTTGATAACTCAAATTGGAGAGCCGGTCTTGAAGATGATCAGAGAGGTGATGACGCAGAACTTCTAGGTAGTGATAGTGACATTTTAACCTAGCAATGGTTCTACGAAAGCAGACCGCTTCTCTCAGTTTTAGTGGCTGCTCGCTTTATCCTCGCTGTAAGGCAACTGTAACGCGAAGCGAGGACAAGCTTCGAACGAAGTCCAAACCTGGCCAATCGTGGTGCCTAGAACGACATCAAAACAAGGACAAGCCTGGTCGCATTCCTGTCGATGATTGACACGTCATAGGCCGGTTCAACCACACATGAACCTTTCTTGCTTGATTGTTGAGTTTTCTATATCCATGATATATGATGTGGTGTGGCGCATTGACGATGTTGTGAGCAGGCACAAATACAACTGCATCTGCCCAGCCTTGGTTCTTGCAAAGTGCGACCAGCACAACACCTGAGCGCATACGATACAATGCGCCTTCTAGCATTGGTTCCTATTGCTCTATGTATCACGTCTTTGGTTCTAGCATTCTTATGCCTCTTTGCTGGTTCGCAACGCGGTTTTCTTGAGGACTATGCCGTGATCACAGTAAGTCTGCTACTCAAATTACTCGCAAGATACGCCTGTACTAACGACATATCCAGGTCAATACCTCTCGCCTTGGCCAAGATATCTTCAACACTTCAGAGTCTAGCTCCAACCCTCTGCTGAACTTCCTCGACAACATCTCCAACTCCATCGAACAAGAGATTGAAGATGGCATTACCGATATCGCCCACGAATTGGGAATCCATGACTTCTACTCTGCTCATCTCATGACCTATTGCGAAGGCTTCTATACTCCAGCTTCGGTCCCCAATGCCACTCTATCGAAGTCCGACATCTCGAAGAATGTCACACGATGTTCTAATCGGACTGCAATGTACGACTTGGACATCCAGCAGATCTTACAGCAAGAATTGGACGAAGGCGGCACGGGAATCGACTTGTCAGATCTGAACTGGCCAGATGATATCCAGAAGGGTCTTGACGTGTTGAAGACTGCGGCGAAGGCGACATTCGTGTTGTATTGCATTGCAATTGGTTTCATCGGTCTTGCGCTGATAGCTGCTGTTGTCAGTCTGTTTCTGGCAGGCAGGCTGAGTGCGTTCATCAACCTGATTCTGGACTGGTTGGCTTTCATCGTGCTGGGTATTGCGAGCGCTATTGCTACTGCGATCGCTGTGAAGGGCGCGAACACGATCAATAAGTATGGAGATGACGTTGGCGTGAGTGCGTCTAAGGGTACGAAGTTTCTCATCATCACCTGGGTTGCAACTGGGTTGTTGTTGGTTTCTTCGATGATCTGGTGTGTGTTGGCAGTTCTTGGAAGGCGGCGCAAGAAGACGGGAACTGCACCGAAGTATGGTTGAGTTGGGTTCTGTGGGCGCTTGTGGTTTATGTTGTTCCTCCGAAGACCCATCTAATACCACCCATGACCATCCTCACCCAACTTCTTGTTCTTCGGATTCAAGCTCAGAAGTCGTTGACCTGGAATGTGGCCGCTCACGGCACTCTCAAAGATGCCTCCTACAGCTCTCCTTCCAATATTACTGAAACTTTGATATCCCTCCTCGTCTCTCTTACTCTGATTGTCAATTCCATTGATTGCAACCCACTCAGGAGAAGTATAAGGACTACTGCCGTCTCCTAAGTCACTCCACCTCGTCACAACGATCGTATGTTTGAAGGCAAAGTCCTTGTCATTCTTATCTTCCGTGAGCCTGATCTCGACCAGGTACTCTGTGGGACATTCTGGACATCTCCTCGCTGGCCGACATTCGTCGCAACCACGTACAATAAAGTCTGGTCGCGCAGCTGCACGATCGACCTTAAGGGTTCGTTGAAGTTGTTTATGGATAGGGTCGGGAGGAGAGGGAACGTGCGACATCATGCATTTACAAATCTTCATAAGATCTCCGTCTCGCCAATGTGCACACACTGAGAAGAAGGGTATGTATTCTTCGCGATCGTAGAGAATGTGGCGTTCGGCAGTTTCGGTGAGTTCCTTAGCTGGTGGAGCAAAAGCTTGTGAGACGACTCTCATGAGAAGACGGTCGTCGTGAATCGTATAGCGCGTATGGTGAGACCAGCCACTATCCTTGCATTTCCAGCGTCGAGAAAGACTATTGAAGTCGATGCCATAGGACGGCCCAAAGCGAGCCGCACGGAGCGCGAGTTGAACGAAAGCATATGGGAGTTGGCGTCCGTGTGTTAGGCGCAATCGCGGCAGGACGGAGGCTTTGACTGCAGGGCATAGAAAGATCGGGTTACCAACATAGTCGATCTTGAGCATTTCTTTTCCAGGCTGTAGGCGTTTGTGATACTTTGCACATGGGAAGCACAAAAGTTGATCAGGATATTGCTCGTCCATCGTGTTGAGGAATGTATGCTTGTAATGCTGGTTGTCGGGACTGTTCAGAGACTGCAAGGGCATATGACCCAGTTTGCGTCTCAGGACCTTGGTAGACATTGATAGTAGTACAGCATCAATGGGATCGAGGTATGAAGCTATACGTTTCCATAGTTCGTCTGGCAGAGAGGCAATGCGTTGCTCATGCTGTGGCGACACGAGCATGCCTTGCCGTCTCCTCCGTCTGGCAAGGCCTGGGTCCTCTCGCTCTCTAACAGCATGATCAACCAAAGTCTCGGCAGAGTCGTTCATGCCATGCAACATTTCGCCATGATCCTTTTCCTTTTCTCTCAGAGTCCTCTTCCTGGTTCCGGCCATGGTCTGCTGACCACCAAAGACTTCATAATTCCTCTCGCCGAGCTCGTTGACATCGTCGGCGGCAGCGGCAGCTGGTCCAGGTCCTCGTTTGCGCAGCTTCTTGCTTTCCTTCTTCTTGCGCTTCTCGACAGCCTCTTTGCTTTCACTGTAGCTCTCATCTTTTCTAAAGGTTCGTCCAATTCTGGAAACAAGCTTGGAAGAGAAGCTGTTCGGATTCACTGCTCTGCCAACGTCCATTCTAACCACAATTCCTTGTCCTGGCGGGCAGGATTATGCAAGAATAAATAGATGAGTACTGATGTATGTTGCTCTAATGTTGATGTTTTGTCTGACATTTCTGATATTTGCCTTCTCGCTGACCTCATACCGGGGCTGCCGGCGTCTGTTTTGGAGGATCGACGCGCTAGAACCACGGTCTTTGAGATTCACATATCATGAAAGCAAGGTATATATCGTGTTGTCAGTGACAAACACGTATAGTGTAGGCAGTATGTAATATAGTGAGGCTGAAATCAGCGCTGCTAGAGTACCAATTCAGACGAGTGCACTTCACGATTGCATTCTACGTAGGAGTTCGAAGTGTTCACATCCCGACCGGTTCGACGCCCTCATAAGCCATCTATCCTATACGTTCTATTCAGCCATTACCATCCTTAGCATAGCTAAGAATTGCGGCATCATTTTATGCAATTCAGAAATCTCTGGCTTCACAGGCTCGCCAGAAGTTCGCTTGAGCACATCCTGCCGTCTTCTTCTGCGCCTCCTTTCAGCCTCAATGGGATCATCTTCGTCTTCCTCATCTGAGTCGGAGTCTTCATCGTCTTCATCACCCATATCCATATCTGCCAAATCCTGAGCATCGAGCCCGAAGTCACTAGGTTTGAATGTCGACCCAAGACCACCCATGCCGTCGTCCTGAGCACCTCCTCCACCAGACGCCATCTTCTGTCGCGTCTTGTCCGAGTGCCAGCGTTTCCTCGCAGTTTGCCACTTGATCAAACTATTGATCTCCCGCAGGGCGACTTGTTGGTCGACCTGCTTCATTTCTAGCGCGCCTGCCACTAGTGCATTCATGTCGAGTTTGCCACCTTTAGGTCCATTGCGTAGGAAGTCGAGAATCCCTTCTATCCAAGTCATCAGTTTGTCGAATAGTCCATTATCGTGAAGATGGACTTCGTGTATGAACTTGTACAGGTCGTCTTCATGTCTCTCGCAGAGGTCGATGAAGCTCTGTACAGTCTGGTTTGGATCAGCGCTGACGTCCTGCCGCTGAGCCTTTTCTATTGTCTGGATGGCATCGTCGGCGAAGCGGGCAAAGTCAGTGACACTGTTGTAGACATTCGCGCTCTTGTAGACACGGACCAAAGGTTCGTAAAAGATTGTGAAGAGGTCACGGAACAGGTTTAGAGTGTTCGGCTCCTGCACCATCTCCAGCATCATCTTCTTGTCTCGTTGTCGAGTGTTCAATTTCAGCAGTTGTTTCAGTCTTGCGAACAGCTCCGCTCCTTGGCGCATCTCCTCGTCAACGTTCTCGACGGCGTTGTCCCAAGCCACATAAGCATTGAAGACTCGGCCAATCTGCTCAGACGACAACGTAGGTTCGATCTCTTCGCTTTGTAAGATTTTGACTAGTAGGTCCACTTGCTCATCCTGTGCTTCCTGTCGAATGTTATTCTTGACCTCCTGATACGTCTCTGTGTAATTCCTGATCTTCTCAGTCAATGTAGGGTCGTCGATCTTTGCAGTGAGGGAGTCGATTGATTTCTGCAAGCTGCGTATTCCGTCGCCCACAGCGAGCCCAAATATGCGCTGTAGAAGGGAGTTGGCTCCAAGAGGCTGCGCCATGAAGATATCAAGTACGCTTTTCATGACTGCAGCAGGGTTGGTGAACCGAATGACCTGCTTTAGCGCGCTGTACGGCACTAGGCTGTGTATTCGTTTGGCCTGAGCAAATAATTCTGGTGAGTTGTCTTCGGCCAAGAACATGTGATACAGAGTGGCAGCGACTTCTATGCGAAGCCACTCTGCGAACTTCTTGTACTCGGGATCAAGATTTGCAAGCTTGTCCTTGATCTTGATCTCTGAGAACAGGTTCCGAAGGCCATTCGCCTCCACGACGCTGCGTCGAAACTTCTCCATGTGGATGTCCAGCTCCCGTGCTCGGTCTCTGGCCACTTCGAAGAACTGTCGCTGCTCTTCCAGACGTTTCTCGTCCATATTCTTGCGACGCTGAATGTCCTTGTTCTCTTCCTGGTTTGGTATGAACGGTTCCAGTGTCAAGAATTCGTACATAGCGCGAGAGTTGGATATTGCTTCATTGGACAGGAAGTTTCGAAGAAATGCGCGTAATGATACGCGCTGGTCTTCTCGATGTAAGACAGTGTCGGCTGGGCTCTCCTTCATCAAAGATGCCGCAGACGCTCTAGGGCTGTCAGTCGAAGCGCGCGGAGAGCCAGTCGTGAGTGAGCTACGCGATGCGTTACGGCCGTGTCGACTGCTGCCACCACCGGTCCACGAGGACAAATAACCTCGAATCCCTCCACCAGACTCTGTCGCTGCGTCTGGAGAAGGATCGCTTGGAGTCCTAGTGTCTTGCGTTGACAGCGAAGAGACACTATCACTATCGACATCATCTCGACCGCTGTATAGCGATTGTGCCTTGTTCTTACGAGGCAAAGGAGGCAGGACTTTACCCGGGAGCTCCAGACGCAACTTCTTGTGCATCTTCGCGA
Organism: Sphaerulina vaccinii; assembly: GCA_022570795.1. NCBI lineage: Eukaryota > Fungi > Ascomycota > Dothideomycetes > Mycosphaerellales > Mycosphaerellaceae > Sphaerulina > Sphaerulina vaccinii. Next base: position 1,371,919 of record JAKUDP010000014.1, read on the forward strand.
AATCGCCAAACCGCCTTGCAACGTAGCGTTCCTTCTCATCCTTGTGCTTCACGCGCAGAATGAACTCTGCATGTCGATGCTGTCGAACATGCCTCTTGACACTGACCAAGCGCACGCCTGCAACGTTCACATCCCACCCATTGATGAAGTGGCCCTCAGGCATATTGACTATGAGTCCCTGCTCGTTGGCCCCACGATCGACCACCTCCATCTCTGCAAAGCGGATACGCTCTTCATACCCAGAGGCCGTCGGAATACCGGAGACCATCATAAGCTCCACCAGCTTCGTCGCCTTGAGCGCCAACTTCGCGCGTTTTGTCTGCTCCAGCCTATCATCTGCAGAAGAGATATGCTTGTTGGCGAAGCTCTCCAGAAATGATTGCAGCTTATCCTGCCAGAACTCCTTCTCCTTCGCCTTATCGAGAAATGGGAAGTTGCGCACATGATGCACGAAGATATAACGCAGCAGTGGCAGCTCCGAGTCCTCTGGAGCTACCTCGCCGACGTCTGAATGGAACGGGGCTCCGAAGCGCTTCAGAGCTGTAGGATGAGAAAGCTCGCTGATCTCCCATTCTGTCTGGTAGGAGATCAATTCGCGCTTGAGATAATGCTCCTGCTTGCCTGTAAGAATAGACCCAGGCGGCGGGACCGATTGTGCGGACGCTGTAGTCATGACCGAAGGCTCATTTCTCTTAAGTTGTTGGCGCTGCTGTAGCACTTTCGCCTGCGCTGCCTGCTCTTCTGTCGTCTCGGGTGCGTCCACAAAGTACTGGCTCTCGATAGTATCGGTTCGCTTTGGAGGAAACGGCGGAGGTGAAGCAGGAGTGACCTCGACGGCGGGGCCATTGGTATAGGAAGCCATTTCTGCTTGCTGCAGCTGTGAGTCGCAGGATGTTTGAGAGCGAATGCAGGCGTCCGCGACCACAGAACTTCGAGGTAATCGCTTAGCAAGACATGGATACAGAGGGAGCGAGCGTCAGCGTCAGGCCGTAGGAAGTATGGCTGACTGGGTGGTGGATGAGTAGTAAAAGGTATAGCAGGAGAATAGTGGGAAGTGCTGCTAGTCAGGTAGAAAGTGCTTCGAGCAGCAGCAGATCACGTCTCCCACCAAGCATGACGATGCTCTCTTTCCGCGGCGTCTACGTACGAGGCCGCAATTGCCAACCCATGTCAAAACACCCTCACCAAACGCCGGAGGGCTGGGCGCAGCAAGTCTTGCATATTGGCATGCAAGCGCAATGTCTGCCAAGTGTACAGCTCTCTGTGGCTACGAAGGAACATGCTGGTCTAAACATTATACCTCAACAACCGCGCGGTCATCATCAGCTGCTCCACATCCATGCCGATCAGAAAGCTTGTCTCCTCAGCCCTGCTGACTGATGCAGCGACGCGACAACCACTTTCAAGGCTTTGTCGACATCCCTGAGGCCAGTAGTAGTACTGTACCTTAGATTGATAGGCCAACTCCCGCACTCGACAACAACAAGTGCAACACCATCGCAACAGATGGCATGCTGGCGAGATGCTCGTCCAGAAGTGGCGCTGCGGGTTTCAGCAGATGCTTCTCGACTTGTGCACGGCGGCTAGAGCAGACGCGTGTACGCGTTCCTTGTAGAAGTAATGGAAGCTTTGATCTGGAGTAAGCTAGCACTCATCTTCGATGATATATTTGAGCTAAGAGGAACCAGTATTTACTATCCATCTCACTACTCGCCACGGCCGAGCAGAGCCTCACAAGCAGCACTGATCTACTTGCCTCGGGGACCACTTCTTCATAAACCCAAGCATGACGAGTTGAATCTGGCCACTCTACGAAGCACACTGTCCTTCCCTATCATCAGTATCAACTACCGTTGCAGTAACGAGCACAAGTATCCAACAGCAATCCATGATGCTATTGCCGGCTATGACTGGGTTGTGCAGAACGTCTGTAATGCAAGCACGAGCACCAATAGATTAAGTCACGAACATACTGGCCATAGAATTGCCGTCTGTGGTGAGCTCCTGGGCGGCTCATTAGCTACAACGCTCGCCTTGACAGAATGCCGAGCCAACGAGCCCACTGCCGTAGTAGCTGCTGCAGTCAACATCCCTCTTACGAGCTGGGTGGACATCGAGGACGATTATGCTGCTCAACCTGTGTCAGGACACCAGAACCAGCTCACAGTTCATGAATTACATCGACAGAGAAACTCACTCTTCCGCAATCCAGCAGCCTATTTCGATCCGTTCGCGTCTCCGGCTCTGTTCTTTCGTGCTGCGGGTTCGACAGTTCCAATCTCGAAGCCGCCGCTCACTGATATGGAGGAGCTCGCAGAATTGGAGAAACAGGATTTCTTTCGGACTCAGCTAGCTCTTAGTGCTGTTTCGAATGCCTACGCATCGGCAGACGACCGTGCCATGACATCGGATGTGGAAGTTGAGACGGTTAGGAAGTCCTCAAGAAGATTCCCAAGCAAATCGCTTGCTTTACGTCTGCCACGATTTCGAGTCACTTCTGGAGAAGCCTCAGTACTTGCTGAGCAATCGGAGGAGTTGGTGGATTCCTTGAATAAAGCTGTGGAGAGGCAGAGTAAGGCGAGGTCTTCTTCCTCTCGAGGTCGACCTGGGGCGGATATTCTGCAAGGACGTGCAGCATCGGAGATGGTGATGTTTCGAGAATTCGAGGGTGAAGGTCTGTGGGATGACTCAGAAGGAGGGAGATCGAGAATGCGAGATACTGCTCTGTGGTTAGAGGAGGCTTTGCGGTAGTCGTAGCGTGAGCTGTTTCCACATTCGATATACGTTAGCACTGTACTTCCTGCACGCATTCTGCATCATCTGCCCAAGTACGTTTCGTTGCGTTGAGCGTCAATCAGAGCCATGCGTGAGTGCGACGGGAGTAGAAGGGCTGGTGTTCATAAGCTGGTCACCGACCAACTGCTTCGTGCTGCGGACGCGCTTGACTGGGTATGTACATATATCAATTTGTCAAACTTCGCCGCACGCGCTCTCTAGACCTTTGATGTTCTCTCTTTCTAGTCCCAGTCCTCCATCCGTACTTCAAGCCATTCGCGCTGTGGAGCTGGCAAAGCTCACCTCTTCTTGTCAGGGTCCTCCAATATGCCCTCCGCCTCCAATCGTCTCCTCGCCTCCTCAAGTGCCCATGTCTGTATGCTGTGGATCAATGCTGTATTAGCTTCCGCTATCATGCCGCTCCGCGTCGTCTCAACCTACCTCGTATCAGGCTTATAGCAGTACCCAATGACTCCGAACGCCATACATCCACCAAATCCGTAAAACCACACCTTCTCCCATCCTTCGTTCTCGTATTGCTCTCCTGGTTTCACGCCGAACAGCCAGCCGCCAGGCGGATCGTAGTGGTCTTCGTGTGCATGGTCGCCGGCGCTGCGGGCGATTGTGGAGGAGAATGGTCTTGTGTGAGCGCGGGTGGCGGCGGTGAGGTTGGGGATAATCTGGAGGCGCGCTCGAGGCGTACTGAGCAGGCGGGAGGAGCGGATTAGTGACATTGTGCTGGTTGTGTTGTCTGAATGTCTGGTTGGCCTCAGGTGTGAGTAGATGTCGTCGTGGTTCAGTTCGGCAGCGCCACGTGATGTGGATCTTGCCGGCTCGCAAGCCTCATCATTTCATCGAAGTCTTTCTCGCTTTCCTCCTCTTCTTTCCTTCCTTTCATCATCACACAACTCCGCAACACGCATCGAGGGTACAGTACTCTGACATGGTGCCTGTATTTCAGGCCTCATGCTCGTGATATCTTTCCTCTTTCTGCGTTTCGTACGAGCATGTCCGGGCTGGTGTAGACACGAAGCCTTTTGGCTGAAGAGTGGTTCTTTTGTGCAGACGTGACGCGTGCCTGGCCACAGGACACTGATCGCAGAGCTCGAGGACTCATTCCAACATCTCAACTGCGCGCCCATCGTCTCGCCGCCGAGACTTAAGGAAGCAGCAGGAAACGGTGGCAACACCAGGAAATCGCCGGCTTTGACAGCTTCACCAGGAACTTTTGAGCGACCTTCTCTTCGTTGGCGTTCTGGGACTCTGTCGGCGTTCTGGGAGCAAAGCGTTTGCGATTGCAGTTGTCTTTTCCTTGCCCTTTACTAACATACACCTTACGAATACACACGCGCCATGACGGCCACAAGATCACGCGCACCAAGTGCTCAACCAGCCAGTGCAGCGCGTATAATACAAAAGCGACGCGAGAAACCGTACAAGACAGAACAAAGTCGCATAGTCGCGAGGAAACGAAAACTGGACTTACACGTTTGTTGCTCTGCATTTGCCCTTGGGACCTGGATCACTAATTTGTTTTCTCACTAGACAACGTATACAGACGCGCCAGCCGGCTTTCAGTTCCTACCCGTCGGCACTCCAGACTTAGCGGAGCGTTGCAAAGAGCTCTCAAGACAAAGAGGCTTGCCTGTCAATGTTGTCAATGTAGGTTGTCGAGTGTGCTGAGATAGCACACTCACACTCGATGGGGAGAGGTCGAGATATAGTACACGGATGCTAATCGTATTGTGCAGGCCAAACCCGTCAGCAAACACGCGGTCGATCCCGAGAAAGTATCCCATCACATTCATCGAATTGGCTATCACTTCCGCTCTGATGTTGTAGATGACGCCTGCCAGCAACTTGGGTATACTTACCTCAACAAGCGTTTCGTCAAAGAAGCAGACCTCCAGGCACAGAACGAAAACTCCAGGTTGGCGCGCGCCATGGCTAAGCACGGGATTGCGTGGAACCAATCTCTCCCGCAGGAGAACAATGAACAGGCTCGAGCGGCCATTAAGGAATTGTTTCCACGGATTCCTGAGGACGATCTGAACGCCATTCTCAAACACGCCTGGGAAGAGGGCACGAATCGTGTAGGCACAAACTCTACCATCGAGCTTCCGCGTCGTGTGCAGCTTGCCACGATCGCTCGCATTCGGCATGAGTATACTGACTATGATCGTTTACTTCGTGCCTTTGAGTGGAAAGAAGCCCGTGCATTGGTCGAGCCCACATGTCTTAAGAAGCTCATTGAGTGGCGTGGTGAGGACGAGGATGACAATGACAATGAGTTGGAAGAAATCGTTCGCGAAACCATCGTCATTGACGATGATGACGATGTTGGGCCTCGTCGACACCGTCGACACGGCAGTGAAGCTGACGATGAAGATTCTGCCGCCGACATTGATCAAGGCTATGCTAGTGACACGAGCCTAGAGATCAGTCATCAGCCTGCAGCTGTCGAGGACTTGGGCGCGGAGAGCCATGATGAGCGTTCGAGAAGGTTTCTTGATCGTCACCAACCACCGCCTCGTAATGTACAACAGCGCTACATTGACGTTCGTCAGAAGATTGGCCTCGCGAGACAACAACTACGTAATGCCCCTGTACAAGAACAGTAAGCAGGTCGAAGAACTCTATAGGCCTCCCGCTAACATTGCGCCCAGGAATGTAGTGCGCGTACACGTGCCGCAGAGCCAGAACGACAGCGACATGATCATGATAGACGGCAAGATGTTTCGAAGAGTTTGTCAAATGAAGGAATTCGCTATGGAAGTATCGCCTGCTAACCAATGTTCTAGCTTCCCTCACAAGTGGAGGTGCAAAGATCGCCGGTATACTACACATCTGCCCAGCAGTCGCCTCGGGCTCCTGGTCATCAGCATGTACCATCGCCGCAGTACCTACCACAAGTACAGCCCGGACCTTCTCCTCATTCAAATGGGTATGCCTCGCACGATCAACCCATTCCTTCGATCGAGCCCCAGGATGACCTGCGAAGAAAAGCCATAGCCTCGGCATCTGCCCAGCAGCACAATGGACATCGATCACGGCCTGTCTCTCCACAAGGATCATCCGGGAAACGGCGCCGACTAGACACTGATAGCCACAATGGTCCTCCGCCCAGCGCACAGCCGCACTATGCTTCTCCCATGGACATATCCCATCGGCCAGCTGAGCTTTATGGTGGCAGTCCAACCGCCACAGGCCAGACAAGACCACATTCTGCCGGTTATGGGGTTCCTTACGGTGATAGCCGTCGGACGTCATCCACTCGCGGCGCTCCATTGCCTCACGTAGCATATGATCCATATCAGCCAGTGGTAAGAATCAATGTGGACCCAAATCGTCCAGCAAATGGTATTTCCCCGGCGATTCGGAGTGGTTTCGTGGATGCCCAGGTTGCTCCGATTCAGTACGTGCCCTTACCGCCCCAATATGCCGGCCATACAGGACACTTGCCTGCTTCGAGGGATGGATACTATGCGGCCCAGCCCAGTAACGGAGCAGCTCGCCCGAGCACTCGAGTTGTATACGTGGATCAACCTCGCGCCGGATATGGAATTTCTCAGCCCCAACATGGAGCTCCAGCGGCTGTACAACCAGCACCTGTGACGGTCGCCCCCACGTATCCACCGGCTGCAGCAGGACATCGCGCACCACAGCCACAACAGTACTACTATCCAGGCTGAGAGACTGTTTCAATACGCCGAACTGAACAATCAACAAACCCTTGCTGTGAAACATAGCCTGCCTATCGTGCGTACCAGGATACTGCCATGATCCGCATGTACCATGCCACGCGGGACTCACAGCAAACCTCCTGAAACAGACGAAGATGGTATGTACTATTAGCCTCACTGTTCGGACATGAGCTTACAAGTACAGGAATCGCTTGAGGTGCTGAGCCATCAGGCGCAGCCCTCGCCTGGGGAAGGAGTGGAAGATGGACAGTGAGCGTCCTACCATCGAGGAGGATCGCAGGGCCCAGAGCCCGATCAGGCATGCCGCCAGGTTGCACAGAAGTGTACAGCGTAAATACCACTATCAGACAGAACAGTACCAGTGACCAACAAACCTGAATCCTTTCGATCCTTTCCTCATGTGAGTAATGCCAAGTCATCTATGCGCCTCCCTCCGCCCGCCTGGGTTCTGTCGGCATCAGCCACCGCCAACTCCACTGCAGTTCGAAATGATGACACTTGAGTATCATGTCTGCTTTCGATAACGAGAGACAGAAATTGAATCTCATAGCTGATGGACAGGAACAGCAATGGCTGTGCCTAGAAGCACAACGACATCGAGACTGATTTATGGCTACCCATTGTCTCAGCGAACGTGGAGAGCGAAGCTCGATCTTCGCTTTACGAACTTCATTGAGGAACAAAGAGGCGAAGTGGCTTGACGGGACGGCTGCTCGATCGCGACTTCCGCATGAAGATCTAGATCCGCCACAGCACGTGGCCACCACGGTTTCCTGAGGTGTGGTAGCGAAGGAGCGTTAAATTGTCTTCGTCTTCCAGCGAACTTGGTTGAGTGGCCGGAAAGAACGGATCATGAAACGTGGTCGACACGAGGGCCAAGAAAGAAGAAAACGACGACAGACAATTCTTGGACCTTTGCTGCACGTCTGTCTGTAAACAGAAACCTTCTCGTCATCACAATACTACAACTTCGCAAGCACCGACGACGCCATTGCTGGAGAGAGGATCGGAAAGCCGAAAGTATACAGTACTGCATGAGCGCCACATCTGCATCTCGCAGACCGACGGCAGGCTGAAGGCCAAGAAGAGAGGTCTGGCCGCTGCTCGACAGGTAAGCCATCACTACTCATCTTACACTGTTCTCTGCTTCTTCTGTTACTGTCCTACAACACCTTACATATGCTCGGAACGTCACTTACCATAGTTCAGCATGCTTGCAGCTCAAAGACTACCTGAAGGCGTCTCTAGACCGGCCATCAATCTAGATGTAAGAGCTTGCGCGTTTACGTACGTGTGAGAAGTCCATCGCTAATTGTTTCGCAGGCCAAGAATTCGCATTATATGTTTACTTCTGCTATTGTCCAAGCAATGCCGGCCACTTCAAACGACAATGTACGATACCGTGTGCCCAAACTTGCTGTGAGGAACCGAGCTCCTGAAACATTGGCGACCGATGCATGCAAGACTCAAGGCTCTCACCACCAGGAGTATGTGCACGCATATCGTATGCGTTCTGGATCAGACGAGACAGCAGTGCATCCAGCTTTACGGAACCCTCACAGAACGGAGCCAAGACAGATTGAGCAGACAGGTGCACATCAGGAGGAATCAGCTTCGAAAGTCTCAGGAAAGCGGAAATCAGGCGGCGTGCTAGGCTTCCTCACTCTCAAGGAGCCATCCACTTCAGCTCTGGAAGAGTTCGCTGAGAATGAAAGACGAAGGATGACGGCGCAGAAGGGATCGAAGATGTTGTCCGGTGTCAGTACGCAAAAGCTACCAAGTAAAGTGCCGAAGGTCAACAGCAAGTGGAATGGCTTGCCCGAATCCACCCAACGCAGGACCACTGCCAAAGAGTCATCGCCGCGACATTCCAAGGTCTCACTTGCTAGCCGCCACAGTGGCCACTCAGAAAGCTCTCAGACACGATCTGGTCGACCACGGCTTGAATCATCAATGAGCAGATCACAGTCTCGCAGGTCCAACGAGCGAAGTCGTGATAGTCTCGCATCGAGCTCGAAAGATCAGGAAAACCTTGCACCACTACCGGCAACACCTCCTGAGCTTGTGCAGTCTGGATCAGTCAATGCAGCAGATGACTTGAGCACTCCGGAAGATTCGCCACGAACGCCCTCAAGCGATATCAAGAAATCGAGCACCAGGTATGTACCGGCACTAAGCCTGGAGTACAATCAGCAGAAGGAATCTACAGTGAAGACTTCGGAGCTAGGTGTAGCTGGGTTGCCGCTTCTGACGTCTCGACACCACGTCCTGTCGGCTCCTATGGTCGTAGCACATTCGCCGCATGACCGCAGCACCAAGCGCGCACCTCCGAAGGCTGACGAAGTCTTGCCTTGGGAGGCATATGAGCCTATGGAGAAGTCAGCTGCTCAAACAGCTCAGGCCAGCGTCTCAACTGCGGAAGGCAAGAGATCTAGAGGCTTCAGTAGGAAATTGGGCTTCAGGTAGTGCCAAAGTATCTTATCATGGCATTGCGCTGCTGAGCAGCAGCAGAGTTTAGTGATAGCAAATTTAGCGAGCGAGGAGTTGGGAATTGGCAGTTGAAGTCATATAATATCACACACAGCTTTCATGAGCTGCGACTTTGTCACTATGCCTTGTGCAGTTTCACTGGTACTCCATCGCCTGGCCACATCGTCAAGCCCATGCCTTTCCGTAATCTTGACATCTCTGTCACGTCTGCTGGCTCGATTGCGTCGAAGTGCTGCAGCATTCGTACAATCACGAAGCTTGCTTCAACAAGTGCGAATTGCTGACCAAGACAGACCTAGTAGACGTAAGCATATATCTCACAGTACTAAGTGAAGACACTTACGCGAGGACCGCCACTGAATGGGAGGAATTGCCAAGGAGGAATCTTCTCTTCCCACCTCTCAGGCCTGAAGTCCAGAGCATCATCACCCCAAAGATCTTTGCGTCTGTGCATCAGATATACACTGAAAGATACTGTAGTGCCTTTGGGTACAGCAATTGGTGCCATCTGGTTGGGTCCGCCGCCTACTGGTAGCGTGGTGTCGACGGTTGCCTGTCGGTTGTTGAATGGGACGTTTGGGTGAAGACGTAGGACTTCATTGAGAAAGTGTTGTAGGTAGCGACATCCTTTGACTTTCTCGAAGGTTATGGGTGAGTTTGTTGGGAAGTCTGTGAGGATCTGATTGCGTAGCTTGGTGAAGATCTGTGGGTGGAGCGCGAGACGGGTGAAACTCCAGCCAAGGAGGCCTGCCGTAGTGTCTACACGTAGAACATGTGAGCTTAGTTCTGGCTGCTGAGGAGGAGGAATTCTGCTTACCTCTTCCAGCGACCAAGATGGCGAGGAGCTGGTTTCGTAAGTCTTCACGATCTTGCGTCTGCTCTGCGAGAGCGGATAGTAGATTGTATTTCTTTTTGTCAGACTGCTTCGCGTGAGAAGCCGATAAGGCTTTCTGGACGAAATGCTCGACGTAATCCCGTATGCGAGCTACAGCTCTTCGAAGTTCAAAGCCATCGCTAAGCCAGTACCTAAGTTCACGTCAGCATAGCCGAAGCACGACCCGGAGCTGACCTACATTGTCTGCAATCTAATGCGCGTGAGTAACCATACGTTGGCTCTCTCGAAGTCTGTCATAAACTGCTTCTGTCTTGCTTGCTCTTGTGACACATCTGAATCCGGCTGCGAGGATGCATGCATCATGAGGGACTGCGAGTTGATCGACTCTCCAAACAGGAAGGATGTTGCTGTGTCCAAAGTAAAGTTATACAGTAGTGGCTGTAGCTGGCGTACTTGGGTCCAGCCGCTGCTGTCGGTCGCACCGATAGCCTCGATAAAGATCTTGGTCGCGTGCTCGGTTTCTTCTAGATCGTTGATGTTCTCACGAATGAATTGAGGTCGGAACAGTGCTCTCGAGTGCGACCATGCGGCGCCATCACTCGAGAAGATGGACTTTCCAAGCAGAGGGTAGAACTGGTTGATTCTTCGTTGACCAATAGCAAAGTCTGCAAACTGAGTGGCGAGCATTGCCTGGACATTGCGGGGCTCAATGGTTGTCTAACATTTGGAAGTAGTGAGCATGCGGCTTCTTCTCTGAGGACTTCGGAATTCGGGGCAGCATACCATAAATGTTGATCCTTCAAACCCTACCTGTGATACAGTATGTGCATCTTTGAACTGCTCCTGAACTATGTCGTCCAAGATGTCTTCGCCGCTGGTCTTCAATTTGAGCATTCGTCTGATAGTTTTGATTCCATGCAAGGTCGATATGGGCCATGGCCAATTGCCAGAAAGGTTGTGCGGCTTCTGGCAACTATGTGCCTTTTCGAATGATTTGAAGCACCGAGATCGCCAGATGGAAGAAGCTACCTTGAAGGCCAGAAACCCGAAGACAAACACTATCGCCAGTGAAAGGGATGCCATGGCTTAAGATAGCATGCGTCGTGATATATTGGCGACTTGGATGCAAGGCTGAAATCAAGAACTCATGTTGTTCTGGAGCGGAAGCCTCATGCTATAAGTTGTCAAGTGTAGTCGCGCGTCGTGTCGAGGTCTGTGCAATCTGCGGCCGTAATCCACAGTCACAGCTGTTTGATTGGCTCGACGTGCTCGCATTCGACACTATATGCATTCCTGTTTGCGGTGTCAAGTCTTCGAAGGATTCGAATCTACAGGGTATGAGTAGCTTCAAGCGGGGCCAGGTACCAACATTACAGTGACTATCCCGAATAGTCAATCGACATGGTATAGTCAGGACAAAGGTGAGAGACGGCAGTAACTCCGAAGCTGATATGAATGGTTCAAGAAGTCCACCACTTACTTACTCTTACAAACCATACAGATCTCGGAGGAACCTTTGTCAACTGTCCCAGCTCGCCTTCGAGACTAACAGCTGTCTCAGCCTTTCTAGACGTTCACCCTTCACAACCCAGCGGTCTTCCAGCCATTGTGCCAACTCGTCATCAGCACTTGGCAGATCTTCAAGCGCATGTCGGTCGATATGCACGTATATCCTCCACTGCTCATTCAGACGTGGCTGTGACAGAGTCTGCCAGAAAGTCGGAGGCTTCTGAAACAATCTGTCGCCTTGAGCATATGCGATTGTAATGTCGTAAACAGCTTTAACGTGTGGTGCATTCCGCAATTGCTGTACGCAAGCGCAGAAACCCTTCACTCGAGGATAGAGTACATGCTTGCCGAGTTTGCGGTCGTTCGCTGCGCACCACTTCTCAGCAGTCGCTCTCTTTGAAGCCGTATATCGTGTTGCTTCGCTGAATGAGATGAGCCCTGCCAAAGTGTCTCAGTGAAACGAAACGTACAAGCGCTAGTTGATATGCTTACACATGGGCCATTGGCGTTGCAAAACACCACGAAATACCCGGTCCATCTCGTGCTGGTCGGACATCCAATTCCTACTTACCAAGGGCATGCCCATAGCCCAAAGTCCCCATCCGAGAAATGGCACCCACTTGAGCTGTTGCTTCGCGAAGTAACGACATCTTCCCAGCATACCGGCGCGTATCGCGAGTTCCTGAATACTGTAAAAGTCCGCCCATTCGACTGCGATGCTGCATTAGAGGATTGCCGCTTTGTGATGCTCACCGAATTTGATAGAGTACGCACCATGGTTCGATACCACGATAGCGCTCTCTCCCCGAGGCAGATGCTCTGCGCCGGATACAACGATTTTTGCGCCATTGATGCGAGTCAATATCAGCTGAATGCCATACCACACCGACGCTGCGACTTTCGAGGAGACATTGTATGCCAGGGTTGGGGCTACCGCTGAAAGGGGCAGCAATGCAGACAGTAACACGTCAGCGACGAAGAGATGGGCCACCCATGGCAGCAGGAACACTGCAGCTCTCGCGCAGAGGACCGTGGTCCACGCAGCTTTTGCGAGAGCCATGATCGTTGCCGTCGTCGTTGTGTGAGTAAAAGACACACAGCGCAAATAATGGTAAGGCTGCTCTTGCGAGGAAGTGACATTACGTCACATCTCATTTCGCGCCTCACTTTGGAAGGAAGGAGCGAGGGATCTCAGATCTGACTTCTCCACGCCGTCTCTCCACCCTCAAACACTCCACCACCTCTTCGCTTCACCGCGTCGGCGCGGATCAAGACGTCGCCACTCGACGCACTTTTCGCGCAAATCAGATCGGTCAGGCGCGCCGTGAATCCGTACGGTCTCACACACAGACTGCAGCGAGCTGAGCTGAACGTGTGGTACTAGGTGTCCAGCGGCCCCATCCGAATGGTTAGGCGCATTAGCTGGGTCTAGATCATTCTGTTCGATCAAGTTGATTCAAGACGGGCTGGAGGTCCCACAAAGTTGTCATCCTGTGCTACGAGCAATTCTCACCTGCAGCGACCTCTGGGCGATCGTCTTTCAACTCTCATCCGTTTCCACCGCGTCCGGCTTTCAGTGTTCACGAGCAGAAGCAGCATCAGCAGCAACACTGAAAACTACGTCCACGGCCAAGACGGCGTTATCATTCTCAAGATTCGGCATCCGCCCACCCGAGAGGCGTCTCGTTGAACAGCAAACATCACTCGAGGCAGGATCACCTCTTACCAGCGATTGGACTCAGTTTCGGCCTCGACACGAACGTCACATTGGCCGTTTGACGTTCGCCGCACCCATATTGTGCACAAACTTCTGTGGTCACAGGCCATCGTTGTGTCGGCCACGAGTGACGATCTTTCGGTTTCAGAGTGTTCTTCAAGGTAGCGCGTTCCTGCGTACGACCCAGGTAAGCATTCCCATTCGCTTTCCGAATCGGTCTTGCTATGTTGTTCAGTCACATGTCCTATGGCACCGCCCCTGTGGTAACATGCTGGCCTGCTTCATGGTCACAAAGATTTGCATTATGCACAATGGCCACGGCCGGCAGTAAAGGCACATTAATGAATCAAAGTCGCTGCCTTGCATTTCCTCATCTCACCATCTCGGCAACAACCGCATTATACAACAAGCACCTCACTAACAATCATCTCCAGCTCCGATCGCAAGGGTGTCTTTGACACTTGACGGCACCGCACCATGGCGTCCTACAACTCCCAAGTCCAGACGATGCCTCATGGCTTGCCGAACGACCAGCTTGATCACGATGCTTATGGTATTAAAGTTCTTGAATGTCTAGTCTCCTAGCGCCTGTGCTGACATTATCCAAGGCCCAGCATCAGCCTCAAGCGACAGCAAAAGTCCGCTCAGCTTGAGTTTCTTCAAGAATCTCAACCCGGATAAGAAGCAGACGAAAGGTATTCGAGTGGATCGCGGTGGAATGTGGAGGCTGATCTAACCATGTTGGCAGATGGTCAACCCCCTAAGCGGAGAGGTCCCAAGCCAGACAGCAAGCCAGCTTTGACGAGAAGACAAGAATTAAACCGCCAAGCACAGAGGTAATACACTGCTGGACATTTCTACCGAAAGTGTCTTCTAACAACGCGCAGAACACACCGAGAGCGCAAGGAAATGTACATCAAGGCTCTCGAGCAGGAGGTGCTTCGCCTCAAAGAGATCTACGCCGAAACTGCGCGGCAGCGAGATGCGTTCCACGACGAGAATCGTCGACTGAAGGATCTGTTGCTACAGCATGGCATATCATACGACTTTGGCGCGACGCCTATCAAGTTCCAGCGCGAGAATAGCGGCTATGGTGCGAGCTCCAGTGGCAGCATCTCCGGCAGCTATCGAGGCACTTCAGAAAGCACTGGCTTCAGTCCGCCCGCCATGCACAACCAGATGGCCCCACCTCAACCGATGCCAAACATGCAAAGTGGCCAGATGCGCAGCATGGCACAACTACCGGGCAATAGACTCGACTACGACTCCATCGGCATTGACTTTGTCTTGACGTATGACTCCCAAGGCAGACCCATCCAGATGCCCGGCCCATACCCATCACCACCACCTCAAAGCTAGCCGTAATGGTTTACGTTTGATATGGTAGGCTCATCGGGCTCGAAAAGTCCACTTCGGCTGACGCTCACATTCTGTAGGCTCGAACGGCCATGTATGGACCATATGCAGTATCTCCTCGTCCGCTCTCACAACCCGGAAGGACAAGGACAGCGCCATCCAATGGAGCCCGCGGACAACGACGAGCACGAGCACATGTCAGGTCACGCAATGATGGCCAGCGGGGCGCCTTGGTCCCACATCAAAGAGAAGCCCACAGAGACCTATCCACATCAGATGCCAGCAGATCTTAGCAACGACTCCCTTTCGAAACTCCTAGATCTCAGCGCACGTCTACCCATCGACCGTGAAGGAGAGATCACGCCCATTATGGCGTGGACCATGATATATACTCACGAACGGGTCAACGAGCTGGACAAGCATGACCTGGAGAGGCTCAAGGTCAACCTTACTACCAAAGTGCGATGCTATGGGTATGTCTGCGCCTTTCATATTGTCGGATCATGCGCTGACTTGAATGTAGCTTTGGTGCCGTCCTGGAAGAGTTCGAAGTCCGAGACGCCCTGAACACCACACTCGCCGAGAAGGACATCGTGCCTGCCATGTCGACTGCGATGTTTGTGCCCCAACCCCAACGAGTACACTGAGAGGAGATATGCAAGAGTATCATTCGTTCATTCATTTCACAGATGTGTTGAGGCAACTCTATCGGATCTACAAAGCGGCATCAGGAAAAGGGCTAGAACGATTTATGACAACTTTTATGTACGTTCTATGCAATCAAATCATTAATACATTATGATTCTCGTTCATATCCCATCATCATTGGCTCTCCCACTGGCAGAGGCACCCGCCTGAACCACCATCTATGCCCTGTCCAGCTTCATTGTCGCGTTTGCTCTGGTTGCCTTCCTGTGTCGCCGAGCCAGGTACGACAGCCGCGTTGACTAGCAGGCCACCGATAGCTCGGTCTTCCATTACCCACCCCTTGTCGTTGGCATCGACTCGGTGTTGATCATCTAGCGCATAGCAGTACACTCCCTTCTTCTCTGCTTGGCCTCCATGTCGATCCAGAGTGACAGTCACTGGGTACGGAAAGCTGACTGGCGCAGTCATGTTATTGGCTGAAGACGACTTTGCTTCGATCTCGTCATTAGAACTGTTACTGGATGTAGTAAAGTTCGCAACGATGCCCTGCTTCGTCCATATCTGCACGAGCATACGTGTCTGTGAGAATGTGCATACTGCTGATGCGTCCTCCAGAGCGACGTTGATGGTGGCGTTGGTGCTGCTGTTTCCTGGGAGAGACGACGACGAAGGATCCGAAATATAGACAGAGTAATCGAAGTATGTGTAGAAGCCATAGTGTTCGGTGTCTTGATCGCGGCTGTAGAGTCTGAGTGGCTGAGCTGTGACATATGGGTATAGAGTCGAGTTGTCGGGCTTGCCATTGGACTGCACAGCTGCGTTGGGTATCGCAGAGGCTGCGACTGCGGACGTCTTTGTCGTGGATACTGGGCTGTTACTCTCAGCTGGGTAAGGATAGCTGAAGTTAGAGCTGCGCTTCTCTAGTGCTGATTCTGTCGCGAGGGCCACAGGATTGATGAGAGATATGTAGAATGGTGTTTCTTCGCCATTGTATGGCTCGCTCGAGTTGTCCGTTGTACGACCGAGATACAGCTGATCATCACTGCTGGGCACCGAAGGCGAAGCAGTATACACATAATCTTGCCACGTATCGCGCTTGTTGTTCTTGATCGTAGTCTCGTTGCTCGGAAGGGTGCCATTCCTGAAACGGATGTCGAGCCGAAAGTCTGGTAGGCCTGCTTCGGAGGTCTCTGCAGGAGGTGCGCAGGTCCATAAAGACTGTTGCGTACAGGTGTCTCGAGAAGCGGTTCTTCTAGGCTGGATAATGGTGCTGACGCCAACAGCCATGGCCGGAAAGCCAGTCAGATTGAGCCAAGTGGCCTGTACCTGTGCATCATGATGCTTCTGCGGAATGAGAACGGCAAGCATGACCACAAGCAATACCAAAAGAGCACCCGCAAGGACGGCAAGCAGCCAGAAATGGCGACGATACCAGGGTCGAGAAGGCTTCTCAGCTTGTGGAACAATCACTTTGAGTTGACCGTATCTGTCCGTGCCTAGTCGCGGCTTCTCCTCAACATACGTAGGAGAAGGGAAAAGATCGCGCTTGCCATCGGTAATGCCCAAGCCATACGAATCCTGCCTTGTGTGAGTGGGACGTAATCTGGTCAGGCCAGTAGGGTATGGTGATTCCTGTACGATGCCTTGCACAGTGTGAGTATATGATGCTGTCTTCTCGTCGAGTGCGGTGGGTGTAGGAGCTCGTGACACGGCGACTTGCTTCTGCTCGCCGAACGACGAGTCTGGGCCAACGGGCATCCCAAGATGAGCCTGCTGGACCTGTGGCGTTGCTGAGAGCGGCGACATCATGCTTGTGTTGGTCGTCTGTGTCATAGCGCGAATTGGCTTAGACCTTGGCCCAGGAGGAGTCCGGAGCTCGTCCTCAGAAGGCGTCGAGAAGAACGCCGCTCTAGCGGCCTTCGACTGTTGTGGCGATGGGCTCGAATTGAGACCATCATGATGGCTATCTTCCGTCTCACAAGTACGCTGCTGGTTAACGCCATCCATGTCCAAGTCCATGGCCACTTCTCTGGCAGCGGGCATGTCCATACTCCCAGCATGTGTGGAGGTACTATCGCGTGCTGGCAGATATACGCTTTGTGAGGGACTCCAATCACGATCCGAATCCTGCGCATATAGGCTAGGAAAGCGACGAGCCACGTCAAAGTAGGCCGCCGCGAGTCCTGTGCTCGCAATGTGGTACATGTCGAATGCCTGAATCGCTGTACCAAACACAGCCGGTGCTGTAGACGACCTGCGCGGTAGCTTTTCCCTAGCCGACTCAGGCCCAGATTCTTGTGACAACATCGAGGCAGGAGCAGAGCGCAAGACCCCATCATCCGACCCAGAAATATCTCCCACGATCCTTTGTGAGTCTGAGTGGCCCATTGCTGCAGCATCTTGCAGCACTGGAGTGCACTCCGAAGCTGGAGAGGGAGAGCGCCAGAACGTTGGTCGAGATGACTTGGCAGAGAACGGCGAGAGGACATTCCACCATCCTTTGCTGCGTCTGGGCGTTGGAAGACCTGGAGTTTCATTCCCCGCAAGACCAGCTTCGCGGGACCTTGGAAGTGAACGTGAGGTTCGCGGCAGGTCCAGAGGCGAATTATCCTCCTCAAAAGCAGTGGTAGCCGTGACGGTAGAGAAGCGAGACTTCAGTCCAGCTGCGGTGCACGTCGTGAAGGGCAACGGAGGCACTGGAGGCGCTGCAGATGTAGTCATGCAGTTGGTATAGCGGGAGTAGATACTTGACGAAGGACGCCTTCCCTGGACCTGTAAACTCTGTGTACTGCGGAACTCATCTCGAGCTGGTGTGACTACGATCGCGGGAGTCGACTCGTAACCAGATGGCACTGTCTCCAGGTTCAGGTTCAGAGGTGCCGGCTTCTTGCCGAGCACGCGTTTATGGAAAGGCACTGGCTGCTCTGACTCTGATGGTGTTGCTACAATGGCGCCGCGTTGGGATCTGACCGAGACCTTGGGTTGTAAACCAGAGACACATTGCTCTGCTCCAGGGTAGACAGGCGTCTTCTCCTCAACTTGCAACTGCGATGCCTCTTTTCGTGCCTGGGATTCAGAGAAGCTGATAAACTTCAACTCGGGAACTCGTGATTCGTATGGGAAGACCTGATTTCGCACAGCACAAGTGGTATCTATGCTGAGTTTGCCACGGGCTTTCTTGTTCTTCCTCTTGTCCGATCTTGACTGGTGGCTGAACATCCTGTTGGGATTGGCCGTGAAGAAGTTGTGAGTGGCGCCAGCGCTCGAATTACTGGTTGTTCAACAACCTGAAATATGAAGAGAAACAGAAAAGCACACGCAAAGTGAAGGGAACCAAAGAAAATCGTGTAAAGACTGGAATAGAGAAAAAGCGCACATTGCCATTACTGCAGCGACCAGAGAGATATTCGAGGTCAGACTGATGCACTGACCCAAACCCACTGTCTCATTCCAGCTCTTGTCGACAGAAGAGCCGCCTGCGCAAATTGTCTTGTGGAACCATTAGCATGTTCGTCGAAAAGGATAGAGTAGTCTTCAGTCGGGTCTGTAGCAGTGAGGCTGGTTTGCGGAAGGCGACTGCCAATCAAGCCATGCTTGTCAAGTCGTGCGACGCTGTAGCCGCCGTCGTCGTCGGGCCGAGTGCTAAATATGTCGCGTAGTCTATGTTTTGACTCTTGAGCGGGACGCGTTCCAGATCTTGATGAGACAGGCCATGACTGTGTGACACGTGGATTTTGGTGAGAACAATGGTGAGCAATGTCAGTAGGTGTCGAAGGCGTGAGGAGTGTAGTTGTAAGATGCGAGGCGAGGAAAGTACGCTTAGTCACGCGTGGCTTCCTTCGAAGGTGACGTCGCCCTCGATGATTCAAGGCAGCAACACAATCATTCATACGAACAAAGATTCCCGGTAGCAAGAACAGATCAGTATAATCTGAGAACGAACATAAGAAGAACAGGATGTCATCAAACCAAGGCTACGGCGCAGGCTACCAGGCGCCTCAGCAAGGCCTGCCTTCCACGAATCCATGGGCTGAAGAAACTAGCCAGCAGCTACAATACACATATCAGCAGTCTCCACAGCAATCTCAGCAGCAGTCACAATATCAGCAGCCTCAGCAACCCTACCAACAACAGCAAGGTCATCAGCAGTCTGGCTATGCAGCGCCGCCTGGTCCACCGCCGAGGAGGGCTGATACGTTCAATGAGACGAGCTTTGTGCCTGAAGGGGAGCGAGGGGAGCAACGAGAGGCCTTCGAGCACTTCGAGATGACCAACTCGAAGCCTGAGTCTCAGACGGATAGGGATGTTGCTCAGCTAGCACAGGAGTTCCCAAAGCTGGACTCTTCTTTGATTGCTGCTCTGTACAGTGACTCGCAAAGCATAGGGGCGACGAGGGAGATGCTGCAGGAGTTGGCTGCTACTGCTCAATAGGGGACTTCAAACTGTTATTAGGTCGACGAGCAGAGATGTAGGATATGCATAACGACACGAGCATGAATCTATCGCAGCATAGCCAAGGCTGCCATGAATTCATGCCTGACTTTATACCGCTGCCAGCCATCCCAAGCTCTCCCCGCAAAATGGGCGTCATTTGGGCCGAGCGTCCTCTCACTTTCAATGGTATCGACAACATTGGAATCTCGACATTCGCTTACTCCAGGACTTCAAATCGTCTGCTCTCACCATTGATGTGATCAATCTACAGCGCCAGCGTCGCGTGTCCGCTAGCATACGCCGAACATGCCCCCATCACCACTGCGAAGTCTACACGCCAGGCGGCTCTTCAACCAGAGGTTCATCCGCAGCTTCACATCCTCGCGTCAATCGCTAGCAGACCATGTACGGATCGTAGAGGTCGGACCAAGAGATGGGTTACAGAACGAGAAGAATAGCATACCAGCAGAGACCAAGATTGAGCTGGTCAACCGACTGGCCAGGACAGGCTTGAAAACAATAGAAGCGGGCTCGTTCGTACACCCCAAATGGGTTCCACAGGTATAGTACCCGTAAATGAAGATGGTTGAGGAGTATATATTGAATGTATACAGATGGCAGCATCCGATAAAGTCCTTTCTTCAATCCTGACGAAACCACCTCCCAACGATATAACCTACCAGTGGTTACTGCCCAATATGAAAGGCCTAGACAACTTCTACAAAGTCATGAACACATCGTCCTCATCAACGGGAGAGAACAATGCTTACCCTACGCCTCCGCCCTCACCAACAAACGATAACGGCCCGGCACTGAACACCTCCTCTCAAGATCCCAATGCCATGCCATCGTCAACATCAGGCGTCAAAGCCATGTTACAAACAACCAAATCAGCACAACAGCAAAAGCACGAAGTCAGCATCTTCATGGCCGCAACAGAAACCTTCTCTCAGAAGAATACAAACTGCAGCATAGCAGAAAGTCTCGAACGCTTCGCACCTCTCATCACCTCAGCCAGTCAATCCGGCTATCCAGTCCGCGCATACATCTCCGTAGCCCTCGGCTGTCCCTTCGAAGGACCAGACGTCGACCCTCATCGCGTAGCAGAGTTATGCGCCACACTCCTCGAACTAGGCGCCGACGAAATCAGCGTTGCGGACACTACTGGGATGGGTACTGCGCCGGCTACCAAGAAACTACTCAAAACATTGAAAGAAGCTGGAGTACAAAATGAGGATTTGGCTTTGCATTTCCATGATACGTTTGGACAGACCTTGATCAATACTATGATTAGTCTGGATCATGGAGTTAGAACTTTTGATTCTGCTGTTGGTGGGTTGGGTGGTTGTCCGTATAGTCCTGGTGCTACGGGGAATGTTGCGACGGAGGATTTGGTGTACTTTTTGAGTAGTCTTGGAGTGGAGACTGGGTGTGATTTGGAGGAGTTGAGTCGCATTGGGGAGTGGATTACGAGGGAGATTGGGAAGGGGAATGGGAGTAGTGCTGGGAGGGCGACTATGGCGAGGTTGGTGAGGGAGGGGAGGGCGTAGAATGTGCGGAGGGTAGAGGTAGATAGGAGTGAAGAAGCTGTACGCCAGGTCCGTAGCAGTGTTTCGAGTTTCTGTTGATCATATATCATACATATACAACCAGTCTCAAACCGAGCTCGGCAAAGGTAGCCATGCCACCCTCTTCGAGACTGCTGAGTCCTCCCTCGATAGCCAAGTCCTACGGACCGCATTCGTCCCGGCCAGCCTGGTCTGGTGTTGCATAACCAGTCTCGTCATGGCCAAGCAGTGTGTCTTCAGCGAAGTCGTACTATCATGACATTCGACCCCAGGGAAACGGCCCAGCCGAGCCTTATTGATGACCTATGCTCTGGACACCGACAGGGCTACTGCTGGGGTTGTAGCTTGCTGAATGGTGGTGTGGCTGAAGCGCGACTTCGCGAGCAAAGTGAAGGATTCCAGACCTTCCTAAGGTTACTATGCTTCAGATGCTCATGAGATGCTGCAATGCTCGAGGACCATAAGAGCCGGTACGAGAATAGATAGTGATATGATAGATTTCTTCGTAGCTCAGGATGGCTGACTGGCAGTTGGACTGTTATTACTGGCAGCATCTGCGCTAGACTGTTGTCGGCCACCCATCTGCTCTCGATATGTTTTGCGAATCTGAAGAAATCAGTCAGAATGATACTCACAGATGCGAGTGGAGCGCGGTTCTAACTTACGCCATCGAACGGTGTCTGGCCATCACCCACGTCCAGATAGAGTACTCCATAGACGCAAACGAAGACGATGCTGCCCCATTGAGCAAGCTTCACACCTTTCGTCCAGTTCGGTCTCGCCCACTTCAGCTTCGCGCGACGTCTATAGCGTCTTTCGAGGCGGAATTGATGCTTCTGGGAGAGCTTGGTAAAGTCTGGTGGCCATGTTTTCTTGCATTGGTATGGGTTGTCTTCTAGTGTGTGGCGGAATGAGGGAACGTTCTCTGGGACTTGAGGCGCTCTGCTGAACAGCGATGAGAAGAGGGAGGTCATCTCTGTGATCTAGTTGTGGTCGCGTGGATGTTGTTGATGCCGGAGAAGAGAGCTGCGGCATCGGCATCGGCGATGTTCAAACTTGACTCCGACAAATTCATGAGAGAGCTTCTGAGCAGTCACAAAGACAATCACTCACATTACACATCACACCAGTCATTCCACCACAACGACGTCGCTCGCTTCAAGACTCCTCTCGCCGCGGCTGCGTGGCCTGCGCACACTCCGACTGAACTTCGCAAACATGGCTTCTTCATCCTCGACCGCCGCACCGACGGCTGGCAGCTTGGAGATCAAGAACACGGACAAGCGCGACACGCTCATTGCCAGCGAGAAGAAGTACCAGAAGCAATGGCAGGACAGCAAGGTCTTCGAGCAGGACGCGCCGTCTCTGTCAGAAGTGCCGTTCCATCAGATTTCACCCGCCGAGGTGCGCCAGAAACACCCCAAATACATGGTCACCATGGCATATCCATATGTCAACGGAACGCCTCACGCTGGTCACGCTTTCACTGCCAGCAAGCTCGAATTCGCTGTAGGATGGGCGCGTATGCAGGGCAAGCGAGCTCTGTATCCTCAGGGCTTCCACTGCACAGGCATGCCCATCAAAGCTTGCGCCGATAAGTTGGTGCGCGAAATCGAAATGTTTGGCAAGAACTTCGAGAACTACTCTGCAGAGGAGGCTAGCGAAAAGGCAAATGGTGCGCCTCCTGCGCCTGTACAAGAGACGACGAAAGAGGATGTCACCAAATTCTCGGCGAACAAGTCCAAGGCCAATGCAAAGGTCAACTCGGCCTTGAAGTACCAGTTCCAGATTATGCTTGCCATTGGTATTCCTGTCGAAGAGATTCACAAGTTCTCTGATCCACAATACTGGCTGCAGTACTTCCCACCACTCTGGAAGCGGGACTTGGACAACATGGGCTGCAGAGTCGACTGGCGACGATCCATGGTCACGACTGATGCCAACCCATACTACGATGCTTTCGTGAGGTGGCAGGTGAATCGTCTAAAAGAGATGGGCAAGATCAGATTCGGAAAGCGCTACACTGTCTACTCGCCCAAGGATGGTCAAGCCTGCATGGATCACGACCGACAGAGTGGGGAGGGCGTTGGCGTGCAAGAATACACTGCTTTGAAATTGTGCGTGAAGGAATGGGCAGAGCCGGCAAAAAGCAAGATCGAAGGCAAGATACCTGCAGGTGGCAAAGTCTACTTTGTGCCTGCAACTCTAAGACCCGAGACCATGTATGGCCAGAACTGCTGCTTCGTTGGTCCCACCGTCGACTATGGCGTCTACGAGGTCAAGAAGGGTGAAGAATACTACTTCATCTCCAACCGCGCAGCGAGGAACATGGCATACCAAAGCATATTCCCGACATGGGGAGACTTTCCCAAGGTGGCCGACTTCAAGGGCTCAGACGTTGTTGGCACTCTGGTGAGCGCACCACTATCAGTCCACAAGGATGTGTACATCTTGCCCATGGACTCCGTCAAGCCCAACAAAGGCACTGGCGTCGTCACAAGTGTACCTTCTGACTCTCCTGACGACTATGCTACGACCCTCGACTTGCAGAAAAAGGCGGAGTTCTACAAGATCAAGAAAGAGTGGATCGACAAGGACATTGTGCCAGTCATCGAGACGCCCGAATATGGCAACTTGATCGCGAAGGCGCTCGTTGAGAAGATGAAGATCAATTCACCGAAAGACGCAAAGCAGTTGGCAGAGGCCAAAGAAATTGCATACAAGGAAGGGTTCTACAAGGGCAAAATGATCATTGGTGCTTACTCTGGCGAATCTGTCGAGACGGCAAAGCCTAAGGTACGCCAGGATTTGATCGATGCTGGAGAAGCTTTTGCGTACGCCGAACCTGATGGACTGGTCATGAGTCGATCCGGGGACGAGTGCGTAGCTGGTCATCTTGATCAGTGGTTCATGAACTATGGCGAGCCAGACAAGTCTGGTGATCCAGACTGGCAGCCAGCTGTTCTGAAGCACGTCCAAAACGCTGATGGCAATGGCCTCAACACCTTCTCCACCGAGACTAAGAACGCTTTTGAAAAGGTACTCTTCTGGCTCGCGCAGTGGGCTTGTGCCAGAGGCTATGGTCTTGGAACGAAGCTTCCATGGGACCAGAGTCAGCTCGTCGAGAGTTTGTCAGATTCCACGATCTACATGTCGTACTACACCATTGCTCACTTGCTGCACAAGGACATCTTCGGCAAGGAGAAGGGACCCGCCAATGTCTCCGTGGACCAGCTGACAGACGATGTCTGGGACTGGCTTTTCTGCAGGACCGAGGAGGTGCCTAAAGACTGCTCGATTCCTCAGGAGTCTCTGCAAATGATGCGTCGCGAGTTCGAGTACTGGTATCCACTCGACCTTCGTGTCTCTGGAAAGGACTTGATTCAAAACCACTTGACATTCTTCTTGTACGTGCACATTGCTCTATTCAAGCCGGAGTACTGGCCGCGGGCTGTCCGTGTCAATGGCCACTTGCAGCTCAACGGCGAGAAGATGTCGAAATCCACAGGCAACTTCCTCACCTTGTACGACGCAACCTCCAAGTTTGGAGCAGATGCTACTCGTGTTGCTCTTGCCGATGCTGGTGACACGATTGAGGACGCCAACTTTGACGAAACGGTGGCAAATGCCAACATTCTTCGCCTCTTTGAGCTTAGAAAGTGGTGCGAGGACGTCGTCGCCGACGCGCGTGTGCTCAAGGATGGAGAAAACTACGCTGAGGTAGCCAAGAACGAGAGACACAAGACGAATGATGCAATTCTCCGAACCGGCCAGAAGCTCTTCTGGGATGATGTGTTCGAGAACGAGCTCAACGGCCTCATCAAAGAGACCGAACAGCGATACAACGACACGGATTACAAGGCCGCCCTCAAGAGTGGCTTCTACGACTTCACTAATGCTCGTGACTTCTACCGGGAGGTCACGAAGGCAGCTGGCATTGGTATGCACCAAGACCTCGTGACGAAGTACATTGAATACCAGGCTCTCATGATCACAGTCGTCGCGCCTCACTGGGCAGAACACATCTGGAAGGAAGTGTTGAAGAAGCCAGACACCGTGCAGAATGCTCTGTTCCCACAAGTTGCGGATCAAAAGCCAGACCTCACAGCAGCGCGCGACTATGTTCGCACGACTCAAAGTAACATCACTGGTGCGGAAGGCGCGCAGCTCAAGAAGATGGCCAAGGGCAAGCAGACTTCGTTCGATCCCAAGAAGGATAAGAAGTTGAGCATATTCTTCGCTGATAGGTTCCCATCGTGGCAAGACAACATCATCGACATTGTACGTCAAAACTTCTCAAATATGAAGGTTGACGTCGGCGCCGTGAGCAAGTCTTTGCCCAAGACCGAATCCAAGCGCGCAATGCCGTTCGTCAACACTTTGAAGAAGAACTTGGAGAGCGGTATTGAGGCAGATACCGTCTTCAATCGCAAGCTGGCATTTGACGAGGCTGCAGTTCTTGAGCAAATGGTTCCTGGACTGAAGCAAACTGTGCAAAAATGCGCCGTCATTGAGATTGTCTTGGTCGATACGGAGACGAAGACAGGCAAGATCGTTGCTGGGACCCCTGGTGTCAAGATTGGTGAGGAGAGGAAGGACTTGCCTCAATCTGCGGAGAACGCTGTGCCTGGGCAGCCTACATCGTTCTTTGAGAACACTTCCGCATAAGAGCGGATCTGGCAACGAGCCTGCGTAGTCCTCTAAGGACAATGTCGAGGCATGTGTCAGGATAAGTGTGATGAACAGACCTGCACAAACAGATGTAGGACATGAATCTATGTGGATGAAACGCTGATGAACAGCTAGAGTGCAGATAGCACACCGATAAAACACTTCTCGACATGTGCTCTTCAGCACAGCGCCAGTCCGTTGCTTCCTGCTTCTTTAACCTACTTCGTGACTACTGGCGAGACCATATACCGACTACAAAGCCACAGCCACGGTCTGTAAAGGTCACCTCCGCTCCCCGCATATTGCTGACCCTAGCAAATTTGAATTTACCCCAAGGAAGCCCCGCATAAACCCTGTTCTCAACCAGGCCATTCGAACTTGGCGACTCCCTCCTGCCTTTCAGAGCTTTGCGGACTTTCACTTGCCTTGCAAAGGCCGAGGAGGGAATATCTACCGACCTTCCTCACATTCTCGAGCGGCAACTTGAGCACTTTCTGCTGAGCATGGCCTGTTTTCGATCCTGAGATGTCACCCAATGCGTCTGACAACAACACTGCTACGGAGAAGAAGACGGCAACAACAGACACTGTGACAACGGATCCCGCAACTCAGCAAACACAGCGAACCAAAACAGGCTGGTGCGTGTTACACGTCGTTTCAACTCATGACATGCTCGCTTGCTGATTACATACACATAGTCAGAATTGCCGTTTGAGGTACACCATGCGTATTGATGGCCACCGATTCCACGAACTGATCATCGCAAAGGCACCTGAAGTGTGATGAGCAGCGACCATCTTGTGCACGCTGCCAGAAGGCCGGTATCGACTGTGTCAGAGGCTACAACATTCGATTTCGACATGGCGCAAATCCGAGCGTTGCGAACGTTCAAGGCTCAGGTCTTGCGAAGACTGATTATGACTTCTCGAAGTCGCAGGTACATCGCCCACCTGTCCGAAGATGTGAAGTATCTGGACTGACTATGTCCTATCTAGCACTGGGTGAAGACAGCTAGGACTCTGACCTTCCTGGACGAGACGCAAGAACTAATCAACATATACGACCATAATCCTGACGAGAACAATGTCTATCCCACACCCTTCCAATGGCCGTTGGAGAGGACCCAATCCGCGCCTGTTGCAGTGTCGAAAGCCGCGCCTCCAACACCTCAAACTCAACTCGAGAGAACGCAAACCAATACGAGCTCCGATGTACCTGCGACCTTCGCACGTCCAGCTGAACGAACGTTCGTATGGCCAGAGACAGACGTATCGTCACCTCGTGGCGGCGACAAACGCTCACAGCCCAGTGCATCGCCGGCCGACAGCCAGGCGTACCCTCCATCGAGTGCCGTATATCTTGCCAAAAGACGTCGGCCTACTTTTGAGGCCTCATACTATGAATCGAATGCTTCGGACAGCCTCAGATCGGCTGTCAAGTCGCCACCAGACTCATGGCAGATTAGTGGATGGACGCCGAACACATCTCTCGATAATATCGCATCCACACCAAATGTCGATTTCTCGTTCATGGGCATGGAGAATGCAGTGAGCCAAAGAAACTCTAGGATATATCTCGAGACACCCTGCTGGCCTCTGCGAGATAAAGAAGAAGCTATGCTGCTCAGGCATTTCGTGGAACGGCTTTCTCGGAACTTCGATCTGACGGATCCACGTAAACACTTTCGGACAGTAGTGCCACAGAGAGCAGCCATTTGTCCCACCCTGATGAATGCTATATTTGCATTATCTGCACGGCACATGAGTCGAATCGGCGATTTCGATCCTCTAGTCTCTAATCGCTACCACCAAGAGTGTTTGAAGCATCTCATCCCCATGCTGGACGATACTGCGGCAATGTTGGACGAGAATCTGCTTGCTTCGACGATCATCTTGCGACATTTGGAAGAATTTGAAGTGCCCATATCTGGACAGCAGCCTTCAGATCAGCACAGCCACCTGCTGGGCGCGCAAGCTTTCATTGCTGCGCAAGAGCGAGCTGCCATCACTGGAGGACTCAGACAGGCCGCTTTCTGGGTAGGTCTGCGGCAGGAAGTCTATGTTGCGTTTGTCAACCAGAGACCTGTTCTCCCAGCTTTGGAGCACTGCAACGTCGATCGCTCATTTGAGGCTGCAGAAGATCACATCTGGTCAGTACCACTTCGCATGTCCCCGCTATATCTCCAACACTAACGTACGAGACCAGGTCTTGTCGCATGGTCGTACTTTGCGCAGACGTGCTTCGCTTCTGCTTCAGTGATGCCCCCCAGACCAACGAAGCTTACACATATTTGGAGAATCAAGTCCAGACATGGTATTCCAGCAAGCCTGCCTCCTTTACACCGGTCTACTATCGCGAAGCTCGAGGCGAGGAGATCTTCCCTGAGATCTGGTATGTTGGCGATGAATACGCCACCGGAGTACAACACTTTCATCTCTCGCGCATTCTGCTATCATCGCATAACCCATCGATCCCGCGATTAGGTCCTGGTCGCGCCGCTGCACTACAAGCTATGGATGAGGAAATACGATTACATGTTACGATTCTATGTGGGTTGTTGAAAAGCAATCCTCTCACTGCGCCAAACTGTACGTATGCCAGTATGGCTGTGACGATGGCTGGAGACAAGTTCACCAAGAGGAGCGAACAAGAAGCTCTCGTTGAGGTGCTGAAGGATTGTGATTCGATGCACGCTTGGCCGACGGGCGCGGCAATCACAAACTTGAAGGCCGCTTGGGGGTGGGACGAGTGAGTGATGCGCGTATGCATCCGAGAAAGGCAAATACAGTACTATACTCCGATACTGCTGTGAGATAAGGTCGCAGACGCTTCAACTACTGTGAGCTGTACTCAAGAACATGATAGGCCGATTCATGGAAGAGCTCGTGGCAGGGGACAGCTCACTTCTTGCTTACGAACTCATATCAGCCTCTCGTGCCCGTGGCCGAGCATTCTCTAGCACGACAGCACGACAGCACGACAGCACGACAGCACGATAGTACGACAGCACGACAGCACGACAGCACGACAGCACGACAGCACGACAGCACGACAGCACGACAGCACGACAGCACGACAGCACGACAGCACGACAGCAGAACGTTGAATGAGCTGTATCTCACGGCATCATGAACTGGTCAAGTATGCTAATCATTGTCACAGACTCGTTACTTTACTGATGGTAAAACAGCAGCAATTGCCCTTCTTCTCTTCGCTCTTCCAATACACCGGTGGATCGTATATCTCGTGGATCAGAAACAGCTTAGACGATTTCCGGCACCATCTATCGCTGGCATATCATCTCTATGGCGCATCTGGCACAATCAAAGGTTCAAGCACTATGAAGCAGTACATCAAGCTCATCTCAAACTCGGCACTCATGTTCGAATTGCTCCAGATCATATTTCCATCAGCGACCCAAGAGCAATTCCTGACCTCTATGGCCATGGTAGGTATATGGAGAAGGCTGGCTGGTATGATGCCATCGCAGCTCCCAATGCCAGGAACATGGTCGATGCTAGGGAACCTGAACATGGTATGAAACGAAAGCTGCTGGCGCATGCGTTTGCTCAGAAGACCATACTGGAGCTGGAGCCTGTCTTTCGGCGTGTCACAGCTAATCTCATCGCTTATATGATCAAGATGGAGGAGGCTGGAGAAGCTGTCAATATGAAGGACTACCTCAATTACTTCACGATCGATGTATTGAGTGAACTTGTGTGGGGCAGGCCCATGAACTGTATACCACGAGGGACGGACATGGTCGATACAGGATCTAGGAATGGCAAGCAGTATCAGGCTCCGTTCATCTCGTCTGTACATCAGATGCAACTGGTCAACACTATGGTCGGATTCAACTCATCGATGTCGCTGGGACACAAGAGATGGTTGACGAGATTTCATCCATATCGTCAAGGTGCGATTGACTTTGATCATATCATTTCGCATTGGACGACCATGAGGCAAGAGAGCCAACAAACTGGCAGCGATCTCTTCTTCAAGCTCACAAGTACTTCGAAAGGAGAATCGACAAACTTGTCTCAAGCCGAGCTACTTTCCGAAGTGAATCTGTTGATGTCGGCAGGCACGGACACCTCAACGGCAGCTCTAGAGAACACAGTATTCTTTCTCTGCAAGCACCCAGAAATCCAAGACAGGCTTCGTCGCGATCTAGATGATGCAATGCCTGAACCCGGCATACCAAGCTGGTCAACAGTATCTCGCATACCATATCTGCGAGCTATCATCGACGAATCACTCCGAATACGAGCAGCTTCACGCATTGGTCTACCAAGGACTGTACCACCTGGTGGAAGAGTGATAGCCGACCAATATATACCTGGCGGCACGACTGTTTCTGTACCCATCTATACTGTTCATCAAGATCCAGAACATTTCGAGGAGCCGGAGAAGTTTAATCCGGATAGGTGGCTTACAGGTGATAAGGAGAAGATGAATAGAGCTTATATGCCTTTCTCAATTGGTCCGAGGGCTTGCATTGGTAAGTTCTCTTGGGTACAACCCATGCCGAGACATACGATGAGACATGACGATATGTCCATGGCTTTTGTGTCCTAACGAGTCGCAGGCCGTAATATTGCGTTGTTTGAGCAGTTAATCTTGATTGGTGCTTTGGTCAGCTCTTTTGAGTTGCGTCTTGCTGATGAACATTTGGAGCTGGACTGCCTGGAGAGGTTTAATGCGTGTTCTGGAGACTTGTTTGTTTTCTCCCGCAGGAGGATCTGAGAAAACTCAGATCTCATGACAGGCAAGTGTTTTGGTCATCAATCTCATTTCATCACTCTCGCTGATCATCTATCCTGTAGGTGTATGTGTGCTTAGGCCTTCTGGAACAATGCGAAGCGATTGCCATGTGGGTCGCGGAACTGCATGAATGAGCCCACAGATCCAGCTGGTGCCTTGTCCAAGGCCTTTGTGCCCCCCAACTTGACGACTTTGGCAGCAGCCTACACAAGTTAGCTTCTACTATCATGATGACTTAGCATCTGCCCACCTCATCCAAGTTTCCTACGACCCAATTGACAGTCGTTCCAAGGGCGAGCTCTTGTGGAGTGGGCTTCAAGTCTCCTGGAACACCAACGATACCGCCATACACGCCTAGACATGTCAGTGAGTCAGTCGACATGAGAGACTGAGATCAAGGACTTACCCATGGTATCGTGGAAGTGTGCGACTGGCGCGCCAGATGGATCAGCGAAGAAGGTCCAAGATGGAAAGAGGGAGGAGTAGAATGCCTGCCACATGTGAGCACTATCCAGTTCACGTGTCTTGCTCTGCCAGTCATACCTTGAGCTCATCGATACTTCCTCGAGCTGGAATCTCAAGCCAGCATGGTGAGCCTTCTGGTCCGATCTTCCAGTTGTCCATTGTTTGAGCTTGATGTGGTCTTGAAGTTGGCTCAGGTATATCAGTCTTTGGTCTTGTTCAGCTTTCTTTCTGGCGATCTCTCAGCTCTTATATCTCGTCGACTTACCTTTGACCAGGCCAAGCACTCACGGCTTCTTCCACTTTCTCCAGGCTTACACCTTTCAGAGGACACGGACATACTGATCCTTCTCATCCTACTGGTTACGCATAGGCATATACTCGCCGTGAATGCTTCGCTGACTCCAGTCAAGACACTTCGGAAACCGGCAGCGGCTTCATACCGCCTTGTATCTGACGAGTCTGGAAAGTTAAGTTTCACATGACAGTGTCAGACGGACTCTCGGAATCGTGGAGTTATAGTCGGATCATGGGCTAATCTTTGTATCCGGATAGCTTCCAAAGAACAATTGTGTGCTCTTCAATTCCTTCCATTGTAAGCTCTATCATCTAAGCCTATATCGTAATCATCGTAGCGCTTTTTTGTGTCTGTCCTGTCGCTTGCCAGACCCATCTAGAGTCGTGCTCTGTCCTCGACGATCTCCTCACCCAGCTCATTGTACTCCAGCTTCTTGCCTGTCCGCAAGCTCTTCTGCAAAGCATCGCCAATCTTGACAGCAGTGATTGCTCCCGAGAGCAGGAACGGCAGCTTCTTTCCATCAAGAATGCACTCCGTGAACTCGTTAGACTCCGTGACGAACGCCTGCTCGAATCGATCATAGTATGTCTGCGGCAGTTCCTTTCGAATGCCATTGGCCTCATGCAACTCCACCAGATTCTGTTGAGGGTTGCCGTTCACGACAATCTTGCCATGTGTGCCAATGATCTCGGTGGTGTCGATCTGGCCTGCTGACATCATGCGAGAAGAATAGAAGTATGCGATTTTACCTCCCCAGAACTCCACGATGCCAACACCGTTATCGACATCGTTGTGTTCCTTGAGATCGGCGAGACGGGCGTTGATGCCTACTGCTGTGACGCTCTTGACTACGCTATCCTGACCAAAGTACCAGAGGGCAAGATCGATATCGTGAATGTTGGCGTCAACGAAGATGCCACCAGAGAACTTGGCGTACTGTGATGCTGTCAGCCATTGAAGCTTGCATACGTGAACAATGACTATAGAGTATACATACCTGCACAAAGTAGTCATCATCACGATGCTTGTCACAGGTCTGCGAGCGGAGTATAGCTGGACGCCCAATGTCTCCATTCTCGATCCTGCGAGCTGCATCTCTGTAGCTGCCATCAAAACGCCGGGAGAATCCACACATTACAGTCAAGTGTGGCTTGCTGCGAGCAACTCTCGCAACATCTTCGCACACGGCAATGCTAGTCGACAGTGGCTTTTCGCAGAGAACGTGCTTGTTGGCCTCAATGGCCCGAATTGTCTGTGCTGCGTGAAGTGTGGTGATGCCGGCTACAACGACAGCTTCGAGGCCTGGGTGCTTGAGGAACTCTTCGTAGTCGCTGTACAGCTTGGTGCCGTATGGTTCGAGGCGTTGTCGAGCCCATGAGAGAGCCTTCTCGTCCGGATCGAAGGCTGCTACAAGTTCTGCTCGAGGTGTTCGGTCGAGGAAGTGGAGAGCATGGCGAGCGCCCATTCGGCCAAGGCCACAGACACCGACCTGGAGCTTGCGTACCATGATGCCTGCTGGATGATAGTGAAGTAATAGAGGTCAATGGAGTTGTTGGAAGCTCGAGCAAGTAGGAGAAGCAAAAAATCTGTACCTGATTATGACGATCAGAGCAGCGGATCGCCGACCTTTTTGTAAAGCCTACTTTCTGGCGCGTCGTGCAGCAGCATTGATGCGCGTGTTGCAGAGCGTGTGGTGCGGACGGACGAACACAATTGTCAGGTGGAGGGTTTGTGAATCGTGCGTGGTTGGTGATCCACAGCAAGGAGTGCTTTTCCTCATTGACATGGCTCATGGCAATAAAGTCCTGCGGCAGAACAATGAGCCCCAGTCGGAGAGCGAGTGAATACGACGGCGGCGAGCGGAAAAGCTCGTTCTGGCAAGGTGGCTTTCTGCCACCATCTCCACAGCCCCGCAACTGACACCCTCCCCCGGCAATGTATTGGCACGCGACTGATCCACAGATCTATCCTTGACACCATGCTGCAGGACCCTTTGGGTCAAGGTGCAGCTGTGACTTGGTTGTCGAAGCAAAGGCCGACAGGTTCCGTCATCGGCAACTGGACGCGGTGGGATGGTGGGACTTTTTTGTTGGCATAGCTACCATCCATCACGTTGTCGTGTGAGTATTCTGCTTCAACCAAGTACATTGTAACACCTGTTCCATATACCACCAACATGTCAACCACATTCACCCTCAACACAGGCGCTAAGATCCCTGCAGTCGGGCTGGGAACCTGGCAATCTGGTGAGTACCGACAGAAGCTTCCAACATCTGGCGTGTATTGTGTACTGATATTGTGACAGACAAAGGACAGGTCAAGACTGCAGTGGCCCACGCACTGAAGTCAGGCTACAGACAAGTCGATGCCGCCTTCGTATACGGAAATGAGAATGAGGTTGGTGAGGGCCTGAAAGAGGCGTTCGATTCGGGCATCAAGAGAGAGGACGTGTTCGTCACCTCCAAGTTGTGGAACACATACCACCGCAAGCCTGAAGAGTGCCTCGATGAGGGCCTGAAGAGATTGGGCTTGGATTACGTTGATCTGTATCTCATCCACTGGCCGGTGCCTATGAACCCCAATGGCAACGACCCGCTCTTCCCAAAGCTGCCAGACGGATCCAGAGACCTCGATCGTGAGTGGTCGCATGTGGACACATGGAAGGGCATGGAGGGCCTTCTGAAGACCGGCAAAGTCAAGGCTATCGGTGTTTCGAATGTGAGTTCCACATGAAGAAGCCGCTCGCATACTAGTAATGCTGACCACAAAACAGTACTCGGTACCTTTCCTGAAGGACTTGCTCGAGAAGGCCGATGTCGTTCCAGCTGCCAACCAGATCGAAAACCACCCTTATCTGCCACAGCAGGACATCGTCGACTTCTGCAAAGAGAAGGGTATCATCGTCGAGGCATACTCACCTCTCGGCAGCACTGGCAGCCCGCTGTTCAAGGAGGATGGCATCCAGAAGCTTGCGAAGAAGCATAACGTGGGAGAAGGCACAATCTTGATCAGCTACCAGGTGGCCAGAGGAGTGGTCGTTCTGCCCAAGTCTGTCACGCCCAAGCGCATTGAGGATAACTTGAAGACCGTGCAGCTGGACTCCGAAGATCTGGAGGCGTTAGCAGCCATCCACAAGGAGAAGGGCACGACGAGATTCGTATACCGTAGGTGCCACACATTGCAATCCCCCTTCCATACAACACCGCTAACATCTTGCAGCTGCATTCGGCGTCAATCTAGGCTTCCCAGACAAGCAATAGAGCGAGATATAGCCATTTGATCGACGAAAACTTCCATAGAGCTGCTAAGAGTCCGAAATCGAAGGATCGAAGCTGAAAGACCAAGTCCATGCGTCAGACCCCTCATCGAGTGATAGTCTTGTCTTGCTTGCGAAGAGCCTCAGCCTTCTGCTGTAGCACATCTTTCAGGCTCTCATTGTGGCGTGCCAGTAGCAGAGCATCACGTTCGTTGATGACCGAGCGGTCCGAGTGGCGGGCGAATGCTTCCAGATCTGCTGCAATGGTGTTGATTCTTGCTGAGACCATCTCTGTGACACCCGCGATGAACGTTGGCGATGCATTGATGTTTTGCTCGACGGCAACAGCGTCGATCGTCTTACCGATCGAGTGCCACAGAGCTGCCTTGAGTCTCTCGTCTTCTATTTGTGTAGCATTGTTGTTTGTCGACATGATGGCTGGCGAGGTCTTCTTGCGAAGATTGTAGAGGGTCGAAGTGTTGCATGAAAGAAAGTGGCAGGCGTCAACAAGCGAGCGCGTCAATTTCGTGTTTGCCAAGCGAGGAAGCTTCGACCTCTTCTCGTTCCTCCTTCCTCCTGAACACTTCCATTCTACAGTACTATCATGTCAACCGCATCGCAGCAATATGATCCTGTCGGGCGACACCCGCCGCGATGCAAAAGCGACGACACTACATCCTCGACTCCATACCATGCGAGAAGAATCAGTTCATGCCTCGGAATGTGGCTGCTGGCCACCTTACTGACGCGAAGAATGTAGTGGACTGTAGGACTTCACCTTGCTCTAGCAATGCTTTACACGCAGTCTAGCCACCGCATAGTCAGGTATGTCTCAAAGATGGCTCATCTTACCATATACAGGTGCTCGAGGATGCCCGATTTCCGGGACAGCCTGTCAAGATGCCTTCAACACCACAAGCACGCTCGATTGCGACCCTATGTGGTCTTCTACTGTGGCCCAGTGTAAGCCTTGCGCACATGGAGATGGACTGGCCGTACGCACTCCATTCGAAGTACAATCCGCAGAACGACTATTCAATCATCGACTACAGCATGACTTCACCTCTCAATGCTGACGGCACGAACTTTCCTTGTAAAGGCTACCAGAACGACAGACCATTTCAATCAGTGACTACCTATACAGCGGGATCCAGCTACAACATCTCGCTTGCAGGCTCAGCTACGCATGGAGGCGGCTCGTGTCAGATATCATTAAGCTACGACAATGGCGCCACGTTCCGAGTTATTAAAAGCATCATTGGTGGATGTCCGCTAAGCAGCACATATGACTTCAAAGTACCATCTTACGCTCCAAGCGGGAACGCTCTGCTGTCATGGACTTGGCAGAATCATGAAGGGAATCGGGAGTTCTATCAGAATTGTGCACAAGTTAGTGTTCAGTCTAGCACAAGTCGACGACTCAGACGACAGAGCTTCAACGGCTTCGACAGCCTTCCATTCATCTGGAAGGCCAATCTGGATGGTGTCAATGACTGTGCGACGATCGAAGGAAACGACTCTGTGTATCCCAATCCTGGACCTGATGTTATCTACGGTGCTGGGCTTACGGCCTCAAGTGCTACTTCTCCTGGCACTTGTGACTGGCCAACGCCGTATGGCACCACATACAAAGACTTGGGTGATAGCAATTCCCTTCCAGACGGTTCCGATGTTGACGTGAGCTCCCAAATTCTTGCTGCTGTCATCTCTTCTGCTTCCGACCGAGACGAATATTCAGAACCTGCGCCCTTGGTCTCTGATTCAGCATCAGTCACAGACACATCAGCAACAATCATCCAGGAGCGATCCGCATCCATCACGGCACTGCCAACAGCCAGACCCTTCAACC
The DNA here is from genome assembly GCA_022570795.1 of Sphaerulina vaccinii. Classification (NCBI taxonomy): domain Eukaryota; kingdom Fungi; phylum Ascomycota; class Dothideomycetes; order Mycosphaerellales; family Mycosphaerellaceae; genus Sphaerulina; species Sphaerulina vaccinii. The sequence goes on from JAKUDP010000014.1 coordinate 1,408,255, forward strand.
TGGCTCAGAAGGCTGTCTCAGTACAAGACAGCGCAACAATCACAGTGACAGTGTCGGTGGACTATTGCCCAAGTGCTACTCTTTCCATGCTCACAACAACACGCAAGCCACTTTCCACGAGTTCACCCGGGGTCCAGCCTGAAGCCGTACCATATGCCACGGGGGATGTCAATGCACGATATCTGCCGTGTGTGCCAGGCAGCTTTCTTTGCACTAGTAGCACCACTTTCTTCACCTGTAATTGTAAGCTTGATCTACCCTTCGCTTGAGTTATAAGAGCTAGTACTGACTTTCGCCCGCAGACAACGACGGCACTGTCCAATCGGACAGCACTTGGGTGTATGCGGCAAGGGATCAACGATCAGTAGCTGCTGGCATGGAGTGCTTGCCTATGTTATCACCATATGCTGGCTCAAACAGTGGCTATGGCCAGCAAGGCAATACTCCCACTGGCGAGTATCGAGACGATCGATATGTGAGAGTACGGCCAGAAGGCAACTGTGACATTGATGGCGGTCTACAATGCACACATAGTGGCCAGCAGTTCAGTATCTTGCGATCATGGGGGCTGGTATGTCATGCTTGCGAGCGGTTCGGGTTGAGACACACTTGCTGACTTTAATATAGGGTGCCTATGGGTGCTGTTGCTGCAGGGACAGTGTGCCAGAACGGGAAGATTACCGCAACTACCTAACGACATGAGAATACCCTTGCTGTTTGGGGCGATAATGTGGATGCAGACTGTACGTATTGGACATGGACCGAAATGACCTTGATGACTGCACGAGACATATAATACAAAAGATCGACGCTTTGGCTCCGTTCTGCTTCCTTTGCTATTGACGTTTTCTACAGCCTGGCCGTGTCTTTCACATCTTCACTGCTATCGATAATTACCTTCAACACTAGCTTGCCATCTGCATCTTTGGTCTTGCCGGCCATCTCAAAAGCTTTGACAGCTTCCTCGAGTCCTGCAAAGCGATGCGTGATCAACTTCGAAAAGTCTGGACCCGCAGCAGATTTTGATGCTTGAAGCACGATGTCAATGCTCTCTTTATACGTGTTGGCATATCGGAAGACACCGACGATGTCGACCTCGCGTAATGCAGCAGCGCCCAGTGGCAGTGTCTGGATTGGATGACCCATGCCGACCAGCATGATTCGTCCACCAGGCTTGGTTGACTGTCACAAGTTAGAATCATGCAAGAAGACCCGGATGATGCTGAAGACTTACGTAGATTCCAGCTTGCACACACGAAGGGACTCCTGTGCACTCGAACACAACATCGACCTCGCCAATAGAATCAACCTTCCCTACCTCCGCAGCAGTTTCCTTCGCAATCTGGAGGCTCTCGTCGATGTCCTTCCCTCTCCGCATAGGAACAGTATAGCTGTGATGCGCGAATCCATTCTGCACAGCAAAGTCCAACCGGCCAGCATCGATATCGGCAATGATGACCGTCTTCGCACCCTTCACTTTCGCAACAGCAGCACACAACAAACCCACAGCGCCGGCTCCGAATACCAAGACTGTAGCATTCTCAGGCATCAAACTTCTCCTATAAGCATGCAGCGCCACACCCAAAGGTTCTAGCAAAGCACCCACATCCAAGCTCATCTCCTCCGGCAGCTTATACACCCATTTCGCAGGATGATTGATCCTCTCTTGCAAAGTCCCCTGGAAATGCGGGAATGCTTTCCCACTACTTCGAAACCTCACATTGGGACAAATGTTATATCTCCCTTCTTGACAACGTTGGCACTTTTCGCAAGGCAGTCCGACTTCGAGAGCGACTTTGTCTCCTTCTTGGAAATCGGTGACTGAGGAGCCTACTGCTGTGATGATTCCAGAGGATTCGTGGCCGAGAGATAGTGGTTCGCGGACGAGGATGTCGCCGTTGCGGAAGTGGGAGTAGTAGTGTAGATCGCTGCCGCAGAGACCCGTCGAGGCGATGCGAATTTGGACTTCATTTGGTTCGGGAGGGGAGACTGTTCGCGATTCCTGAGATCTTGAGTTAGAAGGTCTATCAAGAGATGTGTGGATTCTGGTCTGAGTACATACTACACGTAGGTCTTTGGCAGCATGAAGCACTGAGGCCTGTATCTCTATTGGAGCAGCCATGGTAGGAATTGTGCTATACAGAATCGATTGCGAGAGGTCACGAAGGTTGAAGATCAAGATAGAGCAGCAGATTGTGGTCTGGCCTTGTCTGGCTTTTGTTCTAACATATTCTATAGGCGCGTTTCGTGTTCTGTAGGCATTGTTCGGGCCAGAAAATGAGGGACTGGTGGGGGCGTCGGCATATGCAGGTGAATTTATGCTCTACCGTCCACACCAATTCGTGGATGCAGGGCTCCAGGTCCGTGGCGACAGCTGAACTCTATCACCTGAGGGGCATTGACTTGTGCTTCTACGTATGTCCGCTATGGTAGTCGTGGGCAAATCTTCTTCGCGTCGCGTGTTCACGGCAAAGGACAGCTGCATCGGCATTTGGCCTTGCAATAATTACTATCATACTCGAGCAGACTCCTGTTCAAATAACATCCTATTCCTAATTGAACACACTCACAACCACCGAATACCTTCAAAATGACTACAGTAAATTCCATGTTCAGCCTGGAGGGCAAGACAGCGTTGGTGACAGGTGGAACTCGAGGCATTGGCCAGTCAATGGCGATTGCATTGGCCGAAGCTGGAGCAGATGTTCTGCTTGTGCAGGTGTGTAGCACTTCCACATCCACAGAAGGTGATGGTTACTGATCATTGTGTCTAGAGGGATGAATCCAACCAATCCACCAAAGAAGCTATCGAGAAACTGGGACGCAAAGCCCAGATCTACATTGCCGACCTTGCCTCCAACGACTCGATGAAAGCTCTTGTGCCGAAAGTGCTCGAGGATGGACACAAAGTAGACATCCTACTGAACTGCGGAGGTATACAACGTCGCCACCCTGCCCACCAATTTCCTGATGAAGACTGGGCCGAAGTCTTGCAAGTCAACCTCAACGCAGTGTTCACTCTGTGCAGAGACGTTGGAGCTCACATGCTGTCCCGGGATGCAGACCAGTATGGAAGGAGGGGGAGCATCATCAATGTGGGAAGTCTTTTGACGTTCCAAGGAGGCATTAATGTGCCAGCATATGCAGCATCAAAAGGTGGTGTTGGGCAATTGACAAAAGCTCTCTCGAACCAATGGGCAGCTCAAGGCATCACAGTCAATGCCATTGCGCCAGGATATATCGCAACTGAGATGAACACAGCTTTACTAGCTGATGAGAAGAGAGCGGCCTCGATTCTGGAACGGATACCAGCTGGAAGATGGGGCAACCCAGAGGACTTCAAGGGCAGTGTCGTATATTTGGCAAGTCGGGCAAGTGCCTATGTTAGTGGCGAGATCCTCACAGTCGATGGCGGTTGGATGGGCAGGTAGATTCATATAATGTGTTCAAGATCAAGAACAACAAGTCTCAGCCTTGCGGCATATGATCGGCAAACTCCTCTCGACCACGTGCTTTGAGGACCCTTCAAGTCCAAACCAGACCCCATCTTTGCATCTCACCCAACCACGACATCATCACAATCAGAAGCCAGAGAGCGCACGTCAACGCCCCGGCATGAGTCAGTCAACGGACACTACAAGACCTACTGCGGAATGACAGAATCGGAGATGCCGCCCGCTCCTGGGCAGCAATAGCTCCCATGCGGGTCTCTGGGGGATCTCCTGGGGATGTGAGACACCCCAGGGAAGCACTCTCACCTGCCCTGCGCGGTCAGAGACCTGCCCTCCTCTGTCATTGGCCTCCATATCCTCCGGCTGGACCAGATCTGCGATTACAGGGCGTCCTTCCTGTGGGTTGCGAAGAGCTCCATCTCGCAAGAGCAAGGGCAAGCCATCGTCCGGCGAGTGGCGGCTGCGGAAGAATACAACGCCTATTCTGACCTCGAACGGAGGCAGATCTAGCTCTATCAGGCCGAAATAGCGGAGCCTGGAGAATGGTATCGCCGACAGCTTGATTTGGGAAGTGAATTCCGCAGCCAAGCTCACTTCCACGGAAGCTCTTACGCATGCCAACATTACATCTACCCAATCACGATGCCTACTAGGCCTCCGAGCTCTATCAGCGGAACATCATAGGGCCTGATAGTGGAGCCCGCTAGGTGATTGATTTTTCCTGCTGCTTCCGGGCCATGCACTAAGTCGTCGGTTTCCCCGATCATGACCTATGGAGGCGCCCACATGGCCACTTTTAGTGCAGGCTACCGCGGGAGCAGGACATGGCGCAGACTCAGCAGCAGGTGATGCTGCAAGACCTTCGTAAGAGTGGACACCTCGTGTAATTGCGTACCCAGCCTGGACCAGGAAGCACTCAACAGTCTGTGGCATTCGTCCGACCGCCTTGCCTTTCTCCAAGACCACAGGGCAAGTACACCCTTGCATTTGGAGAAGACGGCCGTACCTCGTTGTATCATAAGTACGGCTGCCGTTCACGTTCTCTTAGTTCTCTTCGATCATACCATTACATCTCACCGCAACAATCTAGCTGTCAGATCATCCAACCACAGCCCCTGACTATATCTCGATCAGGCCACCGTTTGTCGTCTTCACATCTCTTTACTATGGCACCGATCGCCATCGAGACTCCCAATGTGGCGGAGAACTTCAACGACCACAAGGATGGTCTTGCTCTTGAGGCAACATCAGATGCCATCGACGAAGTGAATGTCCTCAAGGCTGCTATGCGTGTCAAGAATGGCACCGCAACACAAGAAGAAGTCGACATCTACGAGAAATCCCAATTCGATGCCGAGAAGGACAAGACCCAGTTCAGACAATACGAAGATGCATGCGACCGTGTCAAGAACTTCTACCGTGAACAACACGAGAAGCAGACCGTTGCATACAATCTCAAAGCCCGCAACGATTTCAAGTCAAAGACACGTGCTGAGATGACCATCTGGCAAGCTATGGAGAAGCTCAACACACTCATCGATGAATCCGACCCAGACACATCGCTCAGCCAAATCGAACATCTTCTCCAGTCCGCAGAGGCCATCCGTCGAGACGGCAAGCCAAAGTGGTTCCAACTCACTGGTCTGATCCACGACCTCGGCAAGCTCCTCTTCTTCTACGATGCTCGAGGGCAATGGGATGTCGTCGGTGACACATTCCCAGTTGGCTGCCGCTTCGACGAATCCATCATCTACCCAGGCACGTTCGAGAACAACCCCGACAGCAAGGACCCTATCTACAGCACCGAGCACGGCATCTACCGTCCAGGCTGCGGTATGGACAATGTGATGCTCAGCTGGGGTCACGATGAGTACCTTTACCATATCTGCAAGGAGCAGAGCACACTTCCTGATGAGGCACTCGCCATGATCCGATACCACTCATTTTACCCATGGCACAGCGCTGGTGGATACAGGTGGATGATGGATGATGAGAAGGACGAGAAGATGTTGCAGGCTGTCAAGGCTTTCAACCCATATGATCTGTACAGCAAGAGTGATGGTATTCCAGACGAGAAGGAGCTCAAGACTTACTACATGGAGCTCATCAACGAGTACTTCCCACCACGAGAGGGTGAGACGGAGAGAGTTATCAGGTGGTAGTTGGATTGCATCGCAATCGGCGTTCTTCTGTTTTCTGTTCTCCTGCCAGCGAGGCGGTCGAGATAGACCTGAGCTTACCAGCTTCGAATAATGACTTAACGACCTTTTATACTACTTCATATTCTGTCTCAGTTCACATTGCTTTCTGTCATTGTCTTACTGTCTTCCCACTTCCGCACGTAACGACACGCACGGGTCTGACTACAAGGACAAGTGACTATCTGCTCGTTTGCCTCCCGCCACACATGACCTGATCAGCTCCATTCTGCGCAAACACACAACAACCTTTGCCACCACGATCTGCATTTCGTCTACCAACACAACTCTTCCCTCGACATCGACATCGACATGGCGATTTCGATACTTCAGATCACAGCTCAAGAACAACGACAACGACATCCGCACGTCGCACTCTCATCAGACTACATCGGCAAGTTGCTCAACAGATGAGTCCGCTGCGTCATCACCGCCAGAAGCACAATCGAGCTCACTTTCGCATTCGTCAACACCAACCTTCAGCACCAATTCAAGCAGCCTAGATCTCTCGAGTACCACGGCATCAGCACACTGGACCAGCTGCCACAGGAACACAAGATCTTCGCCATCGTCGCCAGCAAGATATTTCAAAAGCATCATCGTCAGCAAGGAAAGGCAGGGTACAACAACATACAAGCAAGTCAGTTGAAATAGAACGAGAAGGACACAAAAGAAGGTGAGTTTTAAGTATATTCTTCTACGCGTTCTCGTTTCGCGTATGCACTATCTTGTCATGCTACGCTACGTGTACGCTAACCATGTCCATTCCGTAAAGCAATTGCTGCTTGATGTTTGCTAATTATGCTGATGGCTGGCGTTCCGTTCGTCCTTACTCATACAATCATGAATTCGCGGATGAGAGGACCTGGGCACAGTTACACTGGACGTGGATGACCCCTCTCCCAGAACGTTTGCAATGCCTTGCAGAGATAATTGACTGATGATTCCACAGTCCATGGTCCGAGAACTCCCTGACAGTCCCTCGGCGTGCATGGCTTCCAGTTGAGAACACTGTGTGCGCGGCAGGGACATTCGCCTGCCAGTTCTTGGCAGTCGTCAGGATGAGGTTGCCAGTTCACGCCACGCTTGATCTCAGCGAAGACCGTACTGAGATAGGTGCCCGAGAAAGCTGATGGATCTGGCAAATCCATGCCTCTGATCATGATACACGCCCGCACGAGTGTGGCAGCTGTCGTCCGATGATCCGTTTCGTGAGCTTCCTATTCTTCTTCGGACTCCTCGCTCTCATCCCCAGAAGTCTCTGCATCAGGCTGACCAGCTGGGTAACCACTGTTCGGATTGCCGCCGCCACTACCTTTGCCGTTGAACTGAGCGAGCCGCTTTTCGAGGTTGTCGATGGCGGCCTGCTGCTCGTCCTTACCCATTGGCTTATGCTTCAAGCGCTTCTTGTTTGCTCCGCCACTCTTAGCACCACGACGTTCACCTGGCTCGAAGTCATCGTCGTCTGCGCCAGCACCATCGTCCGGAGTCACAGCACGAGCCTTTCTGCGTGGGTTGCCAAAGATGCCACGAACGAACTCTAGAAGCATGGCCTGGACGTGGTTCGGGAGATCGTCAATTTCCAGCTCCATTTCCTCCTGCTCGGCATACTTTGGCACATTGGCGGTGATGATGTTGGTAAGCTGCTCGACTTGAGGACCATCCATCTTGCCGACAGCCTCGGAGATCTCTTGCTTCTCCTCGTAGGTGACGTCTCTGCTACCCTTCTTGGTCTTCGACTTGGCCGCCGGTCCTGCTTTGGACTTCGGGGCAGGTGCAGGAGCGGCCTTCTTGCTATGACTCTTGGTTGTCTTCGGCTTCTTCTGCTTGGGCGCCTGACCGAGGCCAGCGAGAGCATTCTGCATGTCAGCGAGCTGTTTCTGAAGCGCAAGAATGGTCGACGCAGCATCCTGCGGCTGTTCTTCCTCCTCGTCTTCCTCCTCTTCGGCACTATCCTCGTCCTCAGAAGCCGAGACGGCACGTGCTTGACGCTGCTTCTTTTCCCACCTGTCTTTCTCGCGCCACAAAGACTCAAATTCGCGCTGAAGCTGAATACCCATGTCGCGAACAGGATTTCCATTTGGGTTGAACGCCAGACAGTTGCCAATCATGAGGTCAAAGTCCTTCTTGACTTCCGCAGCCCGACTGTACTGGCCATTCTTGAGCTTCTGTGCCATTGTGCCCAGATCCATGGGGTGCTTGACGATCTGACGGTAGTGTGGAATGTTCAATGCCACGGGATCCACTGGAAGCGAGAAGACCGTGGCCAGGTTTGCATATTTCGGCCCACGAATCTTGTTTAGTACATCCTCGGCGAAACGCAGCTCCAATTGATGCTCCTTGCGCTTCGGTTTGGCGTAAGCAAGTTCTCGAGGAGGCGGCGCCTTGATGACACGCGCTGGGCGATTCGTGGTCGATTCTCGACGAATCTGTGGTGTGCCATCAGGCTGGAGAGCGAAGGTGTCTGATGATGCGGTCGCGGCGGTGGGTGCAGGATGTGCAGACCGCGACTCGCGCCTAGCAGGAGCTGCTGGTCTGGGCGAAGCCTTCTTAGGCTGGGGTTTGGCTGGCGCTGGCTGGTTGGCGCTTGGGACAGTTTCCAACATTTTCTTAAAATATGCTTCCATCGCCATACCGGCCTGTGTCACAGCATGAGCTGACCCATTGAACGTGCGTGTGTTGTGGATGATCAGATTGAAATCATCCGCGAAATCCTGCACACAACCATACTGTCCAGATTTCAGCTTCTGCTCCATTGTACCAAGATCCATTGGTTGCTTGATGATTTCTGTGTATGTAGGAATATTGAGCGCTACCGGATCGACAGGTGCCAGGAAAGGCAAAGAGTTCTTGGTCTTCTTGAGGTTCTTCATCTTCTCCTGCAGGAAACGTGTTTGCGCCAAGGTCATGGGCTGTGTGCTATATTTCTGCGTCGATGCAGATGCCAGTGATCGAGGTGCAGCAGGAGGATCAGCAGCAGCCTTGACCTCCGTCTCGGCCGGCTGGCTGACGGCGTCTGTGGCTTGTGGTTTCACGTCTGCAGCAGGTTCAGTAGCCTTTGCAGGCACAGCTGTAGAGTCCGCCGGAGTAGCTTCCGTAGGCTGCACGTCCATAGCATCCGTCTTGATCTCGCCGCTTTCAGCCTGGGCAGGAGTTGAGACTGGCTCATTTGCTGCACCATTGACCATTGCACCAGCACTCGTATCCATTGGGGTATTAACCCTAGTGCGCTTCGCAGCACGTTCCTCATCTTGTCCGTCGTCATCGTCTTCTCGCGGCCGTACCAGGCTTGATTCAGATGTCGCAGACACTGGAGCGGTGGCCTCATCAAGCTTCGATTGCGCTGCAACTTCGTTGGTCGGCTCCACAACCGAGTCTGTCGCAGATTGCGATGAAGTCTGTAGAGCTTCTGCAGGTTCTGCAGGCTGCACAGGATCCAGAGCCGGGTCCACAACTGACTCTTGTACAACTGCAGGCTCAGCTGTTGGTGGCGGCACGGCAACATCCTCGACGGAAGTCATCACAGTATCGACGATAGGATCTGAGGGGACTTGTGGCTCATCGTCTGGTGGAGGGGTAGGATGTGAAGTAGGCGCGTCTTTCGGCATAAAATCTGCTACTGACATGATGCCTGACGCGACATGCTCAATAGGTTTGGCATCGGTTGGAATCGTCTCGGAAGCCATCGTGTCGGTTGGCGCATCGGTATTCGATATCGTATTCGAGTCGAGTTTTGAGATTGCAGCATTTCCTTCAAATGCATCGGCATTGCTCGTATCGGTCATGGTGTGGTCGCCATCACTGTAAGATGTCAGAGGTATAAGCGACGAGTTGTGAGACAGTGAAACTGCTAAGCTAATGCCACCATCACTACTTCCTTCACTCCGACGTTGAACTTCACTTCCTGCTCCATCGCCATAGTCTATACCGCTGCCACGCCGACGTACTGAAGGTGAAGGAGAATGAGCGATGACATACCCGTTAGTGAGCGACGGCGCATCATTGTGCGCGAGCGTGTTGTTCACCGGCTCAGGGTGCGCGACCTCTGAGGCCATGGTGAAGAGTGGTGATCGAAGTGCCAGGCGATCCCCACGTGATACCGCGAAGCGAGAAGCGATGCGATAAAAGTGCTCGATACGCGACTAATATGTTTAAATCGTGTCGCGTGGAGTCGAGGATGGCGCAAATATATAGTGACACGTCCAGAGTACGCGCACGTGATGGCCAGCCGAAAACAGGTGGTCGGAGTGGGGCTGGTTGGTTGGGTGTTGATGGCGGTCGATGTTTCTCTTTGAAGATTGAGGCTCTGTGACGCCAGCGGAACTTGGACGAAAGTCGAATCAACAACTGCAAGAAATAGAGGGAGATTCGAGAAGCCGCTAGTGGCCCGGCCCGTTATCCAATCAATGACTCTTCTTGATTCTTGAGGAAGCCGCTGCCTGCCGTGGCCACAATGAGAGAAGTCGCCACGAGGCCTGTATTGCGTGCGCCGGCCTTTGTGTGAAGTGGCGATTGTCGTGGCAGGCGACTAACTCCAGCTCTGTTGCAGCGACAATAGCTGAAGTGAATTAGAGGCCACAGCGCTGATTATGCAATGTGTTATGCAGAATTGACTAGCGCGGGATGCAGAGATGCCTGAGAGCTTGGCTGGAACTTGCTAGGCTGAGGCTGGTCCTGGTCCTGATTTGGTTTCGTGTGGCCCGGAGGATGATGGCTGGTTTGCCGTTCGTACGACCACGGTCAGCAAGTCAGCAAGAAAGGCAGAAATGATCTGATCAGGCCGCAACGAAAGGGAGGAAACGGAGGATGATTATCAGCAGCGCACGGCGTCCTTTTGGCCTCGTTCCAAGCAAGGTCCGGCCTCTCCACGGCATGTGTCGTGATTGGCGCAAGGCCCCGTGATGGCAAGGCTACGGGCCTCAAATTTCGCAGCCAGCTCCCAGCCATCGTCCATCACCATCATGATCAGCGGGGCGTGAAGAGGACACAAAGATAACACGAATTGTGGGCGCATTGTATTGATCGGTGTCGCGCAGCTCGAAGAACTTCACTGTCCGCAGCAGACTTGGTCGTTGGTAGGTAATAGAGACAGTCTTTGAGCAGAGGTAAATAGAGGATAGCATGCATTTCTCTCAATTAAGACTCGTGCCAAGATTCTCTGCTCGGGAAGTTTTTCAGCGAAGCTTCCCTCGTTCACGGTTTTGTGCAGCTCAACTTCAACGTTGACATCCATCTCTCGCACATATAGTCAGACATGATAGCACTATGAGTACTACTAAACGTCCACGACAAAGGCAATCAGGGCCTCGCTCTGCATCCCCGCCACCGCCCTCATCGAAAAGACTGAAGGCATCTCACAATCCCGCCTCATCTGGACTCAGATTTCTGGTTGATGAACAAACGAGATCTGGCAAAAAGCTGGACGCGAAGCTGACCAACGGCGTATCGAGATCTGGTGCCAACCGCGTGGACGAATCTCATGCACTCGCTGCGGAGGAGAGCTCGGAGGATGAACAGCAGAAGGAAAATGAAGTAATTGACATTTCCAGTGGTGGGGAGGAATCGAGCGACCTGGAGGAGGATGAGGAGGAAATTTTGCAGGCAGCAGGAGGCGCTGCTGATGATGGAGCACTCACCAACGGTCATGCTGAAGACGAGCAAGCGACGGCCGGGGACGAAGATATGGACATGGCCGAGGATGGACCAGCAGATGAGCTGACCTTCGGCGACATGCTCCAGGCACGACACCCCGCGACGATAGACGTGCAAAAGTCATTGCAGGCGGAACACGGAAGTCTTGTACCGCAAGATGGCAGACAGCTGATACAGCCTCCCACCGCCGGCTCCCTGGGGACAGTCTTGACCCAGGCATTGAAGACGAACGACAAGGACCTGCTCGAAAGCTGTTTTGCCATTCCTGATGTCAACGCTATCCGCTTCACCATTCAACGCCAGCAATCGTCACAAATCGCAGTACTTCTACAACGCATAGCAGAACGCATACACAAGAGACCAGGAAGGGCTGGTAGACTCATGATCTGGATACAGTGGTCACTTGTCACACACGGCGGTTATCTTGCGAACCAGCCTGAGCTGATGAAGAAGCTGAAGGCACTAGCTCAAGTCACGCGAGAGCGAGCCAATGGTCTCCAACCACTTCTGCACCTCAAGGGAAAGCTTGATCTACTGAGCGCGCAGCTCGAAGCGAGAAGGAGCATGCACGCACAGTCTCGTGCGGCAAACGCAGATGACATGGATGATGAGCAAGGCGTTCTCTACATTGAAGGACAAAATACCGCTTGGTCCAGTGATGAGGACGAAGAAACTGGTAATGTGGTAAGCAAGGCGAAGAAGCGCCTCCCAGGACTGGACAACGAGAACGGGTCAGGAGATGCAGATCTGCCCAATGGCTTCATCAACGGGGTGGAGGACGATACATCTGCCGATGAAGACGACGAGCGACATGGCGGCCTGGTCGACGACGAGGCAGAGGAGGCATCAAGCGACGAGGAAGATTCAGATGAAGAAGCACCTAGCATTGCCTCTTCCGACGATGATGACGAGGACAGTTCAGCGGGCGATGAGAGTGAAGTCGAGGTCGTAAGACAACCTAAGCCGCAGACTTTGAACCGGAAAAGATGAGAGCGTAACAGCATTGTTTGTAATCGGCGTTCATGATGGCATTGGGAGGACTACTACTGTACATTGAGCTGCGAAGATCGTGGGCAGAGGACTGTACAGCATATTGTATATGATGCCCGCCTATGCTACGTACTGTAGTGTATCTGCCGGCTGGCTTTTGGACAGGCATAGCGAGGCGTGATGGAGATCAAGAGGTGCATACCAACAAGGACTCGATACCACGTACCTTACGATATCAGATCCACGACTCGCCCACTACGATGCCAACAGGACATACTGACGGGCACAATGCAGCTAGTTACAAAGACTCGAGGTGTCTCATTGTTAGACCTTTGTCTTGCACGCTTTGTGGCTAAAGATATATGCATGCTAAACATAAGTAGGATATTGGCTGCTGCCATCCCCCGAAATCTTCTCGGACCACTTTGCTTACAAGACCGACCAACATGTCACACAGCATCGACCACACAACCGAGGAGGCTGGACCTTCTCGAGCATCATGGTGGCTAGACCCATCAGAAACTACAGCATCCTCATCTGCCTCGCAAGACCACACCGAAGTGATGGGCTTCGAAGAAGTCACTGTCAACTCAGCAGTAATTGTGAAAGAGCACTACCACGAAGCAGAAGAAGAGGACGATGATGACGATCTGATCCTCACAACTAACGAGCTTTGCAGGACAAACTCTTTCGACTTCGTAGCAACCCAGGCACAAGCTAACGACGATGATGCTGCTATGGCGGACCTCATCCAAAACAGCCTGCGTTACGAAGGCCTTTCGGAGCCACCAATGCCTGGTGTACTGAAGGAGCGAGGAGGTGAGGCTGAAGAGTTCGAAATGGTAGACATTGGAAGATCGCCCCGTGAGCTTGAGGCTGCTCGACCTGTGCGACCTGATGGGGTTCCGGAGCGAACACCAGTCCTGGGTTGGTTTGACGCGTTGCACAAACGTATCGAGACTGTTTGTGAGGACGTCGTGAACCAGACTAGGTATGTTCCATATGGTCGTAGATCGTTCCGATGAGGTGCGGACCTCTTCAGGCTAGTCCTTGTAATATATCAACTATTTCTTGCGATTCTGATCTATACTTGGATTGTTTCTTTAATGCTACACGTGCCTTGTTTTGAGACTACAGATGCTTGATAATAATAGCAAGTTGGTATAGCACAGAAATATGTAGCGGTGTCTCCACACCGACCCAGAGCGATCGATCTGGGTTGACTTCTGAATAACCTTCGCGGCTGACGGACGTGACGTCGAGTACAACACACAACGCAGACACACGACATCTTCTTGGTATGACGGACAATCTCACTCAGCATCCACAGACACTGCAGATGGTGTAGCAGTGGCAGAAGAGACGGGGAGGTGTCATTATTGATCAACCAATATTCGCCAATTCAGGCTTTTCATTCATACCATACCGCACACCATATCGCATTGTACCAGGCTTGTAAGAAAGGCGAGAAGAGAGAAGAAAGATGACACTACATCTGAACCTGCCAGGCTCGCACCACCGCAGCGCCGAGCAGCAAGCAGAACTGCGTGAGGCCCGCCGTCTGCTGCGAGACAAGATCAAAAACGACTGGGAGTATCCGCCACTTCCTCAGTGGAAATCAAGTGGTCTGCAAGAGACCAAGACAGCGACGCAGAGTGTCGAAGATCGCATCGCTGGCTTCAGGTTCCACGCTTCGAGTAACCAGGATCGCACGAATGGAGTGGTGGGAGAGGCATTGGGCTTGGGCTTCGAGCCCACTGAGTGGAGAGAACGGGATTATTCAGATGCAGAGTCTGATGCGGAATCGGAAAGTGCTGCCATGATGACTCCTGCGCGGACGTCGGGGAAGAGCAAAGAGAGCGTTTATAAGTTTGATGCGCCGGATAGTGTGGGCACACAGCTTCAGAATCGTCAGCAGGCAAGGAAGAGGAAACGCTGGACAGCTGTGCGTGAAGAGATGGAGTGGAATGACGGTCTCGCGCACTGGACACGCAGGCGAGACTTGTGGTGCTGTGCGAGGGAAACGAGAGATGTGCGAATGCTCGAGGGAAGTGGTAGGGATGGAGTTACAGACCACAGTGGAGGAGAACCTATTGAGACTGATTCAGCCTCTGCATCGGCTGGGTCGAGTCCTCGGACATCTACATCTTCAGTAGTGGCACATGTCTCGACGCCTGAATCTACGCCGTCGGTGTCGCCGGACGTCACTGGGACATCGGGAAGTGCAGCACATTCGAGTCCGGCGATGATTCCCTTGGATGTGCTCGTGCCCATAGCACCGGCACTTCTGCCCAAACGTAAGTCTTTTGCTAGCGATTTCCTGTCCTTGCACTCTCAACTTTGAGCCTTGTAAATCCTGTACTACATCACTGACATCGTTCCCAGATCCTGTTCGGAAACGCATAGGCCAAAACATGTATCCTGAGATCTACAACAAAATCATCCTCCAATCACGAACGCCCTCGATACCTATCAATCTCTTGACCTTGATCAATGCATTGGTCCAAGGCTGGAAAGACGATGGAGAGTGGCCACCTAAGCCTGGGCCGCTAGAGAAGTCTTTCACTCGTAAGAAAGGTGGCGATGGAAGTCTGAGGTCGGGAGTCAAAGCTGTTGGTAGAGTCTTGCGATTGACTGGCGTGCCTTCGTGAGCAGCGCTGGGATTGGAGATGAGGAACTGGATGAATGCATGAAAGCGTTGAGTACTTGAGCGATCCTTACGATGAAATGATATGCAGCGTATGAGACTATCGGCTACGACTCTGTTGATCGGGCTGATCACTACATCGTCTTCAACAGCTCCTACTGAGATTGAGTGAAATACCGATGCCAATCATATATGCAAGGGTCATATGGAAAAGCAAAACAAGCGGACATGGCAAAAGTAATCGCCCCCGCCTGGCCTTGCGGTACCGCCATCTCAAGAAATACGAGTGGTCGCTCAAATTCCTGCGTTGAACATACATGTCAAGCACCAGCATTGCCAACGACTTACTGACTGAGCCACAAAGGCTACGACGACTGTTGAGATGACCACAAGCAATGCCAAATATCAACACTGGTATGTGGCGTGCTGACCGCACAAAAGCAAGACAAGAAATGGCAAAACGATCGCCCTCACTTCAGGCTAATGGTTGAGATCTGCCTTTCCAAAGTCACACAAGACTGTACTTGTTCGAAAATGTGCCTTTGACCATGTCAGGCACCAGCATTGCCGACGACTTACAGACTGAGCCACGAAGGCTACGACGACTGGTGAGATGAGTTGAAGCGATGTCGAATATCAACAACGGTATGCAGCACCATAACAGCACAAAAGCAAGAGAAATGGCAAAACGATCGCGCTCACCTCGGGCTCATAGCTGGCAAATACATCCTGATCGAGCAAAATTGTGGTTGTGCGAAATTGAGCTTCCATCATATGTCAACCATCAGCGATACTGGCGATTTACTGACTAGACCATGGAGGCTACAGCGACTGTTGAGATCAATGGTGTTTCAATAGAATATCAATGCTGGTACGGGCATCCTATTTCTACAGAAGCAAAATAGGAATGGCAAAACAATCGCCATCACTTCAGGCTGATCCCGTGTCCTGACGCTGTGAAGTATGGTCGTTCTCTGAAGCTGCACCTTTGATCCTTGTCAATCACCAGCCATGCTAGCGATTTACTGACTGAGCCACGGAGGCTGAGGCGATTGATGCTGGACTTCTTTCTGCGTCAAGTATGTACCCAAATTATCGTTGCAAGTTGCAGCAAATAAGCAGTGCTGATATCGCTGGTATTGCATCTCGCGCTTTCCTTCGGAACTCGTACTTACGAATGGGTTCTCGTTCTCAGCGTTCCATAAGGGAGAGTGGTGATCAAGATGTGATATGGCACTTTGGGAATGGCGGACTTCTCGTCTCATGACTTTTCGTCAATGCTAATGCTCTACATAGAGAACATATGTCTCATCTCAATATACACATGGTTGCGTCTCAGTATACACATGAATAGATGCTTTCATCTCGTCGAACAACGCTAAGAAACATGCACAGCTTCAGCAGCAGCCGCAATCCTGCCCGCTGAGCCTCGCCTGTAGAGATCTAAGATCTCCAGATCATCTTGCTCGATGAAGACTTGTATGGTATGCGTAGTGCGTGTCGAGCCCTGAGTCATAGTCCTCTTGACAGTCTTGTTGGCGTTCGACTGCTGCAAGGAGTCTCGACGCGGTGGCCGTATTGGCACTTCCGGTATGTCCTCCTCTTCGTTCGTATATCTCTGTCCAAAGGTCGAAGCTACTGGTGTTGGAGGGTTCGCCGCCAGCGGCGCTACAATAGGAAGCTTCTTCTGCGGCTTTCCACGACGTTGCGTAAGAGGTGTGACTGGTTTGGGAAAGTTCTCGAGTTGGGCGGTGAGATCGGTAATGATTGGAGATTCTACGTCGTGGGTGATTGTCGTGGTCGTCGTTGTTGTATTGAGAGGTTGGAGTGAAATTCCGTTGCCAGGTCTCGAGATCTTCAGTGGAGGTTCAGCGCTCACGTTTGTGGCCTGATGCCCGATTGTGCTCAACGCCGCAAGCTCCAGGCGTAATTTGGCTTCTCTGTCGTCTTTGGCGAATAGCCCAAGCACCTTGGCCGCTTTCGAGCCAGGCGCATGATTGCGCTTGGGAGTTTCGGAAACGTCTTCGGTCGAATTGAAGAGTTCGGACAGCGGCCGGTTGTCAATCCTGCTCTGTACCCTTGTCTCATACATCCCGAGAGAGCCCGGTGGAGGAGTGTACCTGGTCGGCGATAGTATGGGCTCTTCATTGGCTCCCTCGTGGGACTGCGTCTGCGTCGCATATTGAGGACTCTCGCTCGCCTCCGGAATGGTCTCTGGGGGCTGGTCCATCTGCTGCACAGGTGCCTCGTTTCGCGAGGACAATGGGCAAGATAGTCTCTGTTCCAAGCTTGCGGTCTCGCTAGTATAAGAAAGCGTTCTTGGGAAACTCGACTGCGTCGATCTGTTCGCGAAGTAAGTATCTCTGCGACTATCGGGCGTCGATCGTCCTGTGAGAGCATATTGACTCTCTGATTCTGCCGAAGGAGTCACTGACGACTTGCGTGGCTCTATTGACATCGATGCAATGATGGCAGATATGTTGTCAGTCGGCGATTTCGTCGTCTCGTGTGTTGCCTGTGCTATGAGAGCAGCAATCGCGTCCTCCTTTCGACACTCCAAGGACTTGAGCTTGGTGAAGCATATGTCCATAGATGAGCTCACGGAAGCGAGTGACAACTGATCATTCAGTAGCGCGCTCAGATGTTCGGAATCCGTCCTTTGCTCCTTCAACTTCTCAATAAGTCCACTCGACATCCTTTGGCGCTCCATCCGCAAGCCAGCATAACGAGTGTGTAATGCATCGCACTGTTGGCTCAGGTCTTTCAACGTTGCAACTGGATCATGGTCTCCAGATGCGGAGGCACTTCGAGTCGAGGCCTCGGCTGTGAAGGCGCGATTGAGCAAGCCTAACTCCGAGCCTGACGAACGTTCTTTGGAGGATGTCATACCGTGGCTGTCTGTTGTCGAGCTGGAGTTCCGTAGCGCCGCTACATTGGCTCTCGCAATAGCAAGCGCACTCTTGACATCGGGCCTCATAAGCGATTCGGTCGCAGTGACCTCGTCAGCTACCTGTCGTCTCTGTGTTCCATTGGGCACACGAGAGTGCTTGCGAATGGCTGCAGCTATGCTGTCTCGATCATCCGCCGCTGGGGATCGCACGATGGGTCTGGTGTCGTGCTGAGAAGTAGCCTGAGGTGTCCTGTTTGGATCGTGGTCGCCTTCCATGCTTGCATAGGGTGTGATGCCAGGACTCTCCGGTCTTCGTTCAGTGCGTAATCGATCAGCACTTTTGTAAGATCTGAGTTCTCCTCTGGATAACTTCGACGGCGATTTCACATTGCCCTTCGTTGCATCCAGCGGTAGGTGGTTTGCGGAACGCGTCGAGAATGTGGAGTCCAGCACTCCGGCTGTGCTCGGACGAGCTTGTGATGAGCCGTAGCCACTGGGGCTCTGGAGTCCTGCATGTTCTGCTCTTGCAAACATCTTGGGCCAGAGATTGAGCCGGGTCCGAGTCGGAGAGGCGACATCGAAAGATTGCTGCACAAGAGGCGACACTGGAGCACGATCAATGCTCGAGCGACGGCCTTGAGTTACAGGTGAGACCTCAGCATGATCTGCTTCTTTCTGGTAATGTCTTGGGGACTTCGGAGGCGGTCGAGTTGGTTGCTCGACAGAATCCTTTTTGACTGTTATGCGAAGATTAGGCTTGGACCGTCTTGATCTGAGATGGCCGCCAGCGGATGGCGACGAGAGGTTGCTGGTCATAGGGGCTGAAGAGCGTGCAAGGTCGCCAGAAACTGAAGTGAGAGTTCTCTCCCCATAGCGTGCATTGCCAATAGCTGCACGGCCACTTCCATCTGAGGTGGGAGATCTTTCAGGAGCGCTAGCAGTTCGGATGTGGTCGCTTGGAGCACAGACCAGCTTCCTTGGATCGAAGGACCCTGGAGAAGGGGTTGCAGCAGCGCTGTCTACTTCTCTGACACTTTGCAGGGTCTTGATGTCTGGCAAGCTGACCTTTCTGCTATCCCGGAGCGAAGTGGTTGAAGTCGAAGACGAACGGGAAGGCTGTGATGTTGTGTGCGAGGCTTGGGCGCTTGCCTCTTTGGGGCCTTTCTCAACTGAGGATGATCGACGACGGTAGGCGCCGCTGGCTCTGCGTAAGCTGTCCCTTTTGAGCGTGACAGGCGACGCCGGCGGTGTTGGCTCGACAGTGGGAAACAATCGATAGGAGGCTGCGACTTTTCGAGGTCGTCCAAGATCCTGCGAGCTATGGCAGCTGGAGGGTGTGGGCGACTCCATGTTTTCGATGCTGCTACTGCTGCTGCTCTCGTCGTCGGCTCAGGTGGTCCAGTATATCATCGTGAGCTTTTCGTAGTGCAGTCTTCGTCGAGAAATCAGACCACCCAGCAAGTTTAAAATGTACAGCGTCCAGATCCAGTGAGGCTATCCTATTTCTTCTGAGGCAGGCGGCGGTAGGTACAGTATATCTCGAGGGTGATACAGGGTCACCTCGACCAAGGGCAATCCAGGTCCCATCATGGCTCATGCGAGGGTGCATCTGCGTCTTAATACTCTCGGCAGCTGGCCGGTGTCTCCTGGCTGTCATGCGCCAGCCTAGGAAGACTACTGAGTCGACCATGTCCTGCAGGTCAATCTGCGACGTGCCGTGGCTTCACCATTGGGCTTCATACTTGCTTTGGGACATGGTTGTGCACATTGTCGAGGCTACCAGGAGCTAGCGTGGCCTCTGAGTTTTGGCGGAATCATCCGACAGACGCCAGCCAGCATCATTGCAAGCGAATCTACGCCATCGCCGTGCCAATCTGGTGTACTTTCTCATCTGGAGCATCGATATCACAGTGCAACGGTGTGCTGGCATCGTCAAAACTGGTATTTTCCATTAAAAGACTTCCAAATCACCGTCGTTTGCGATTGACTTCCCGCCGTCAGTGTGATGCTGCATGCACGAGTTTCCACTCTGGCGGCGATGCGGCTCCGGACCACCGAGTCGTGAACAAGCAGCTCGTGCGCTGGGCTTTGCTAGGGGTGGCCCTGTTCATCACGACATTCGACAGACCACCACTTTACTGCCGAAATGAAGCAGCCATGGCCGTTGATACACGACTTGGACTGCTACTACTGATGCCTTCGCAATGCCAGATCGTGAGCCATACCCACCTCGGCTTTGAAGTGTACTTGGATCTGGCTGCATATTGTACCCACCGCTGCAGAGGCTGCTCCCGCAGTGCATGAAAGCTCCTGAACATCACAGATCCGATGGTTCGACCAAGTGCGGTCTTTCTCGCACAATCGTTTCTCGATATCTTATTGGAGCTCCAAACATACGGTCAAACAGATCTTCGGCTTCTGCTGAACGGGGCGATGGAGCGATGTGCGTTTCTTGGTAGATCATGCAAGATGTGATGGGATCTTTGGTCCGGCTGTAAACACGAAGTTTCTGTTTGGGTGCTGACGACAGTGCAATGCAAACAAGACTTCTCCTCTCAGCCTCAGTTGCCACAGGCGGAGACTCGGAGTGCATCGCTTGATGCGTCTCATGTCTGTTGCGGACACTGCCGTTCACCTGTGAAGAATCGGCCAGAGCGTCTATGGTCTTCACTTCAGACGGACCAACTCACTCGAAACACCTGGAAGACCTGGCAAGAACATGGCGATGCAGCAAAGTGAGAGGAATCCGGTCTACACCGGTCGCAGAAGAATCTCACTTCATCTCCTCAGAACGTCTCGTGAAGGACCAGGACAAGGTGCTCAATAACAAGTGCCTTGTTTGTGAACAATACGACCACTGCTATACCACTGACATGTTGTCTGAGCTATCTTGAGCATATATCTCATTTACACTTCGAGGATTAATGCTGAAGCTTTCAAAACAACCACGGATTTCGGGTAACGACTCATTCAGGATTCTGAAACAATGGAGGACACCGGAAACGACACGACCCTCAACGGCGCCCACGACAAGCATATGCTGTTCGAGAATCGAAGGTAGACGGCGATGAGAAGCAAATTGATGCTCCATCGCTCAGCAAGAAGAGAAAGCGCCAATCTGCTGGTCGAGCAGATTCGGTTCACGACAAGGTAAGCGAACGACTTCCTAAGACCAAGGTCACCTGTCCATATCGCCACCCAGCGATCACAGAAGACTACTTGAACGGTAAGTCACTGATGAGCCCAGCTCCACCGCCTACATCAGAAGAGATAGGCGAGTGGAAGAACACCGTCTGTCACTGGGATCAGCCCAAGCAAGACTTCGGCTGCTATGGTATCGACTACGATGACCACTCCGCCGCCTCTTCTCCCGAGCCTGACGTCAAACGACGTCGAGATCATATTGGTGAGGGCGACGAGAAGGCGTCTGCAGTATGCTTCTTCTGGTATCACGGCTCTTGTGGTCGTGCGAAGGACTCTCGCACTGGGTACAAGTGCAACTATCGACACTCACTGAACGAAGACGAACCAGAGTACGTTCAGCCTCCTCCAGGCTACAAGCACAGGGCTCCGTGCGGGCTAGAGTGGTGCCCAGGCGATGCGAAGGAGAAGGAACCGGCCAATATCACTGAGACATTCATCATCGATACCGAGGACCTTTCTGACTAGGATGACGAGAGTCTGCCTGCAGATGGGACTAGGAAGGTTTGGGTCCTTGCAGGTCTTGGTTGAGAATAATTTCGAGACAATATTGCGGCAGTTCTGGCATCCCACGGGTCTGAATACCCAATGTTACTACCCACTACTGTGGCTAAGATGACAGACATGTATCATAACAGCATCTCACCTCCATCTTTTCTTATTCGACACTTCCTTTCCGGAACTCTCTCAATAAGGTCGTATCTTGTAATACTCCCTGTCCTCAGGTCTTCCTTCCTGTGGCAAATCGACGAAGTCAGGCCATAGGTAGAAAGACAAATCCACATCTCTCACCTGTTCTCTCAACTGATTCACCGCCCACCCATTACCCAACCACCCCATCGTATTCCCTTCCGCCCCATTCTCCTCTTCCATATACTCATACTCATAATCCTCCCACCTCGGACTTCTCAACGCTTCAATACAATGCAACGTACTCCCTGGCCACAAGCCAGTAACATGTTCACTCGGAACTCCTTGACCATCCTTCCTATACCAAGATTGACAATCATCTTTGAAAACCGTCTTGTCGAAATATGCATCACAATATCGCGTGAAATCTTTCACAGCGCGAGGTTTTATTGTCATTGATTTGATGTTTTCTTTTTGTAGTTTCCTAATGGCTTTTATGATATAGTCTCCTGTAGATTCTATCATCATTGTCAAAGAACCTTCGGCTATAGCTCCATTGGGTCCTAGCATGAAGAAGTGGTTTGGGAAATTGTCGGTTGCGAGCGACAAATAGTTCGTTGCGCGGGTATGCCAGTGTTTTGATAATGTGAGGTTTTGGAGACCTGTGACTGGGAAGAGAGGCGCTGCGGAGGCGTAGAAACCTGTTGCGCAGACTAGGACGTCGATTTCGTGGTGTTTGGCGTCGGAGGCTGTTGTTATGCCTGTGGATGTGATGTGGGAGATCTTGGAGTTGATGAAACCGACGTTGTCTTCTACGAGGGCTTCGAGGAATCCTGGGCCTGGGGTTAGGCGGCGGCAGCCTGGTGCGAAGCTGGGTTTGAGGAGAGTGTAGTATTCGGGTTTCTTGGATAGTCTGGATCTATGCAAGGTGAGAAGGTGGTTAGCATTAGTGGCGCCTGCAATATGAGATGTGGCTAGGCTTACTTCATGGTCTGGTCGAACTTTTCCTGTGCCTCGATCTGCATCTTCGTGCCTTTGAGCGTACTAGCATGAATGTTGTTCGCGTCTGCTTCGATCTTGACTCTGAATTCGAACCACAGGTCAGGATCTTTCTCGAATTTCTCAATCATTTGAGGTGGCATCATCATGGAATCGTCGCCATTGTTCAGAAGGAATTCGTCTGCAACCCGTTGCCCGAATGGTGGAGAAATCCAGGTCTTGCTTCGCATGAAACACTTCAATTGTACGCCAGGAACTTTCTGCAGTTGGGGAACGATCTGAATAGCACTGCTTCCACTTCCGATGATCCCGATGCGTTTGTTCGTGAAGTCGTAGGAGTCGTTCCAAGCAGCTGAGTGCATCACTTCACCCTTGAACTTCTCAAAGCCCTCAATTTTTGGCCATTGCTTAGTGTTCAACAGACCTCGCGCACTGATCAGAACATCGCAACTATCTTCGAAAGTGGTGCCATCCTCCAGTCGCTTAATCTTCACAAACCACTTGCCTAGATCTTGCGACCACTGACAAGATATGACCTCGTGCTGTAGTTTGATGAACCGATCCGCTCCATACTTCTTTGCGGTCTCTTCAATGTAGTCTCGGATCTCCCAAGACGGTGCATACAAGCTCGACCAGTCGTGTCGTGGATTGAACGAGAATTGATAGGAGTGAGATGGAATATCACAAGCCGCGCCAGGATACCGATTCTCATACCAGGTCCCACCAACGCCTTCGTTCTTCTCATAAATTGTGAGTTCACAATTCCTTAGACGTTCTGGGATCCTGATACCAAGGTATACGCCTGAGTAGCCAGCTCCAATGACAATCACTTTCATAGGTCGTTGATTCTCGATCGGTGTGTCGTGGAGAAGCCATGGAACCTTGGTGTTGTTGATATTATGGTCACCATTGGTGAGTTTAGGATCGTTCTTGAGTTGCTGTACATTCTCAATGTATTCCACCTGTTCAAGGCTCAACTTCGTCTGCGCAAGATTCTTGCCCAAGATGGTGTCGCAATCGTTTCTTGCTGGGGTTTGTCGCAGTACGTTCGTTTCGGGCAATTCGCTTATTGTAGACATGCTGTTCGTCAAGGACTATCGATCAGTGATTTGGAAGCAGTCAGGCAAAGCCCAGGTAAAGTGATTAGGTCCATCGTGGTGGGTACACATGATGTATTCGTCAAGTATTGTCTCGATGACTTCGGCACTTGCACACTCGAGCTTTTAGAGCCTCCCTCCCGATATCTTTAGCGGGGATTGTGGATTGCTGTCACGTTTCGCCACATTATCCTGCGAATACACGAGTGAGCTAGGGCTGCTCCGAACCATATTTCTGCGATGTAAGTGGGTCTTCATATGCAAGCCTTTGGGTCTTGGTGGGTCCAAGACTCCATGAAGCGGGGGAACATGGGAGTTGATGTCGGCTCTAAACTTTGAAGTACAACCAGGAACAAGTCTCACCATTCATGCTGATATCGGGTAAGTTATGTCGTACGCCTCCATGACCCATGGTCCGTCGTACTCGTCGGAGCTGCGGATCGAGGTTATCCAGAGTGACTTGCAATATGGCACGTCGCGCGAGATTCTTTATCGTGGACACATCTGGTTCTCAGCTTGAATGTCGCCTAAGAGAAGTCAGCGACACTGTGATTCGAATGATTATGAATTAGATCAGCTATGACTGCGCCTCTGCCGTTGCTGGTATCTTGTCCTTCACCTGGACGTCTTCGTCGAGACTGTTTGGACCATTGGGACTGAGAGTTGCCTGCACTGCAGTTACAGCTGGAGCATTCGCGCTCCTACTCGCAGCTGCCGCATTGAGTCTCTGATCCAGAGCCTTGAGCGCAATAGCCCGTCTTCTCTCTGCTTCGGCACGTCTTCCACTGCTACCTCGCCCTTCGAAGCTTGGCAAGCCTCCTTCGGCTCGCGAAGCAGCGTTCTCATTTCCAGCTTCGATATCTTCCTCGGAGAATGGCGTGCAGACGCGCAGCTGCACTAGCACATTACACACCCCATCACAGATCGGTGACAGGATAGGATGCATGAAGTCTGGAAAAAAAGCTGTGAATGAGAATGTCTCGGACGCGTCTCCTTTGATCGTGGTGTCTTGGCCTCCTGTCGTGGCACTGGAGATGTCCGAGATGCGGAAGAAACGTAGATAGAGCCAGGAGGTGAGAAAGCCGAGGAGACTTAACCAGAAAGCCGTATCTGTGCCGAGCAGAGGTCCTGAGATCATGTTCGCGAGGACGAAGACTGCTGGGAAATGTTTGATGCGCATTCGTATGGTGCCTTTGAATATGGATACAGTATGCTCTGGAACCAGTTGTTTCAGCGAGACTAGGAAGCCAGCCTCGAGCGCTACGAGGCCATTGAGAGGCGTGGGACTTGGACGTATCAGCATTGCTTCGTGTTCGTCTTACCGCCAGCGATATACATACTGTTCAGGCGCCGTAACAACCAGAGCGTGCCACATCGCATATATGAAGAACGTAACAATGTTGGGTATCATAGTAACCTAAATCAAAGGTCAGCACAACTACAATGTATGCCCAAGCAGATGGTGAGAAGACTCACAAACAGCACAAATTTGCCAAACTCCTTCGTTCCCCATGCTCTTTCCAGGTATCTGCCTCCGAAGAACAACACGCTGCCTGATATCGCGAGCGATACCACATTATTCTCAATTACAGCTCCCGTGAGGACGGTCCATGGGAAGCGGATGGACTGGGTCGGGATGCACACCAGATATGGCACAGCCCATTTCGCGCTGGACAGGTAGTCGGTCGTGGTGGTCGAATCGAGGGAGAACTGCCATTTGCGAGTCCTGATCACGGCATTCAAGGAGGAGAGAGTGATCAATACCAATAGCAAGGCACGCGTGACGGGTGGCAGATTGACTCGCGGCATTGTGTATGCATCACATTACAGCGAGGAACAGCCAACTTCAGTCACAGACGCAGATGATGGTGCGACGAGAGACGTGAGACGCGATCTGGTCGACATGTTTCGTACTATGGGTAGCGCCCCCCATGTGGTGTACCAAGCATTCGGGAGAGACAAGCGATCTCCACAGGCTAACTTCGAAGGAAGACCACTACAGCTATACTCTTGCTATTACTACTGACTGCCATCTACACTCCACCTCACCTCCCTATCTTCGATACCGTCTCCTTCCGAGAGTATTGTAGTCTATCTCTCCTCCCACCGCATGACCACGAGCACCTCGCGCACTCCAGCCATGTCGGCTGCGGCAACCCTTCATTCGAACCATGTGAACTATGTGCGTTGAACACCAACGTCTCGTATAGAGACTCAGAATATTAACAGTTGATATAGTTGGTATGGAGATATCTACAGGAACAGGGCTTCGAGCATGCTGCAATAGCATTCACGCGCGACTGGCGCCGGACAGGTGATATTGCTTCAGATCCGGAAACGCTACCATTTGCACCGGAAGTGCAACGGAATGATCTGGTCTCAGTCATACAGTATGGTGTATATCACGACCAGGTGCGAGCTAAGGCTGGACTGAAGAATGGAGAGCGCAGGTTTCCATGGAGTAAGATAGATGGACGTGGCAGCCTGGAGAGACGGCGCGATTCGACAGAGCATGGTGCTGGCACGCGACCAGCAGTCACGAGCAGGCGGGAGAAGAAGCTACCGGCGGCGCGTACAGCAGACAATGCCCGTAGTCAGGCACTCAGGGGATCCAGGAGGAGCGAAGTGGGCGATGCGCATCTCAATGGCGATCGTGATGCGATGGACGTTGATCCTGGTTCAGTGGATGGCGAACGCGAGCAGGAGGCTACATCACCGACTGCTGCCTCTGAATCAGACCAGGCTGGACCCGTGGAACGATACGACAGCATGGACGTCCTCGTTCAGACTGACATGAAAGCTGGACCGAAAACAAGCACGATATCTTGGCTCTTGGACAAGCCTGGAGCTAGTATACAGCGCGCAATTTGGAGCCCCAAGCCTGACGTAGACGACAGCAAGACTCTCCTGACTGTAGGAAATGATCTGTGCCGGTTCTACCAAATACCGAATTCAGCCAACGATGCCAAGCATGTGGACTTCATCGATGAGCCGGGGCTGTCCACGAATTGTTATGTCACTGCCGCGACTTGGCGGCATGACGGTACAGCAGCGTGCTGTGCGACTGACAAGCTACGAGAATTACCCAGTGGAACCCAGCTATCACAGCAGACGCTTATCGAGCGGCATCATGATGGCACGAGTACTCAACTTCAGCTTGGACCAGCAATGCTAGAACCTCCAGGCATAGTGCTTGGCCTTCACTACAGTCCAGACTCAAAGTATGTACTGGCTTTGCGCACGAACATGAAGAGATCATCTATTCAAGTCTGGACGCCTCTACAACCTGATATCGACACCATACCATTGAGTGAACCGATTGCATGGAGACTGTTCGACAACCAAGTTTTCGATGTAACTTGGACATCGAGCGACACTTTTCTGGTCTGTGGCGAGCACGGGCTTGCGGCAATGTACCAAATCGACGAGAGCCAGAGTCGAGAATTGAGCACACTATCAGTGGGCAACGTCCTCATGCGCGGTCTCATCTCACGCAACTCGAACATCGTGGAGAGTACCTCGAACTGGGATTATGTGCGATACGACCCGCGCTACCGTACAGCTGCCTTTGCGTCAAGAACAGACAGGAAGCTCTTGTTTACTTCCAAGCTACGACCTGGGGAAAATAGCTCTACCAGCGACGCAGAATTTGCTCTGCCAGAGGATAAAACGATTGAGCCTGTGGCATTCTCCACAGAGCAGATGGCAAAAGATAGCGACCATGATGGCGAACAGGCAACCGAGAGCCTGTTCGCTGCTGGCTTTGATGACGGCACAATTGACGTGTTCAGTGTAAGGCACTCCCCAGAGACTGGCCTGGAGTGTAAGACACTCGTCGACCTATCTCTTGCCGAAGCGCCTGTCACAGCGCTAGCATGGTCAGCGGATGGCTCGCACCTCGCAGCATCTAGCCTGAACCTCGTGCAAATATGGTCTCGCGACAGCTTTTCTAGGAAGAACGGAACCGTGCAAAGTCCTCGCACGATCATTACATGGCGGCCTCAAGTCCTGCCTGGACAGGAGAACGGGACTGATAACGAAGATGAAGGTTTCCAGCCTAGTCTTACTTGGAGTGCTGATGGCACTAGTTTGGCTTTTGCTACGGAAGAACAGATATCCATTATCGGTCTTGATGCATCTGCTCAGGACGATGTACCGCTTGCCACGCTGAATGGCCACCGCAGTCCTTGAATTCGATCGGAGCCTCCAACCTGAGAAGACACTGCGCCGAAGGATAGCAGGACCAGCACATCGGAGATACCTGTACGAGTTACCTCGTCGATCAAGTGCCTGCCTGCGCTAGAAGATACTCTTTGGCCACAACTTGTCTCTCGAAGACACCAGGCTCCATCTCTGCCCAGCATGGCATGCTAGTGACAATAGTCAGTTGACATCACTCGTGTCACTCTCGGTCGGGACACTTACCAAAGCCATGTGAAGGTCTCATCAAGGTCCTCCACAAGTGCCGGATTCTGGTAGTCCCTGCATATGAACTTCTGGATCTTCGGACTGTGATCCAATGGTCCGACTGCGAACCTCGACTGCAGAATCGAGTTTGTACGAAACGGTTCCGATATGGCTCGATACGAGGCGAACAGTTCCTGCCAGCAATCTGCACGCTCGCGGTCAGTCAAACAATACCTTTTTATCCAGTGGACGATGTCACCTACCTTCAAGTTGTGCTTTGCCTACCCGACTCTTGTCGTTGAGAATTCCGGAATCTTGATCAGGCGCCAGCTTCACGTCAAGTTCTTCCAGTTCAGGCAGTAGTTCGCCGAAATTGGCGTGGGTTGCGAATGGGAGGATGGCGGTGTAGACGAACTTCTTGAGTGAAGACAAGTGCATCTTGGCTGGACAGTCGTGGCCTCGGCTGAAGGTCAACTTTGCAAGGCAATCCTTGATACTAGCTACGAGTGAAGGTGGACCTCGCTCAACTGTAGACCACGTCAAATCCAACTGTCAGTCATCTGTCACAAGCACCTCCTTTGTGGTCCTGATTTGATGATACTTACAGAACTCGTACGTCGCATAGGCTCGTAAGAATGATCCTTCGTTCAGGCAAATCTCATTCCAAGCTTTCAGGTGCAGAATACTTGCTTTCGCGATTCCTGGAAAGGACTCTGGGACGCAGTTCTCGATCTGCTCATACATGAATGGTATGGCTGCGGTCGTCGAGTCAACTCCGAGCTCCAGAATGTGGTAGTCCATATCACTGAATGCCCAGTCTCTACGCATGTCAATGGCACAATTGGTCAGACAGCCCATGTTCGTGGGACTTGCGACAATCATCACTCGACGTGGAGCTACCGAGGTGAATAGTAGCTGCCAGAATGTGGCGGAATTGCGGTATGTATCGGCGGTGAACCTCTCACGGCGAGGAAAGCGTTCAGGACAGTCATGGTACGGCTGCATGGCCTTTTCGCTGACACGAGCGACTAGCAGGACGAAAGTCTCAACCGTGCCAGTGAGGCCGCTTGTATCGAGGAAGTCTAGGAAGGGCTGGAAATTGTCCACCCATTGCAAAGTGAAATGATGTCGTGTAATGGTATCTTGCTCGTCCGGATGTTCATGATCGGAGCACTCGTCGGAGTCGTCGGAGTCATATGGGAAAGTGCTCGTGTGGACATTATCGGAGAAGAGCTGTTGTGCCTCATATGCCCTCCTGGGTCCTATACGAACTTCTTCGCATAGGCTCAGACGAGTGTGTTTGAAGAGGAGCGGAAGGCTGATGCGGCGCCATCTCTTTGACACAAGCGATATGTTCTTGTAGTCTTTCTGGACTGAAGATGTTACTTCCAAGCTTGGCTCTTTCCTCGAGTTGAGCTGTGAAGGAGGCGGCCTGTCGAGCAGCTCCAGGATATGGAGCAACAGCTCCTCGGGCAGCGAGTCGATATTGCAGGTGGCCATCATTTCGGTCATGTGTTGTTCATGTCTAATGTCACAAAGATGCAGTCAGTTTGCCCCCACTAACTAGCGCGTGCTTAGCGCGATATCGGCATTGACTCCGGCCTACGCTACCTTACTTACTTACTTCGTCTTCCTTGCCCCTTGAAAACATCTTACATTCGGTGCTCGGACGAGAGTAACCACCGGCCGTGGACAGTCCATCTCGACATTATATTTGCTGCGCATCCACCTCGCTGCACGAGCCAGCTAAACTATTCTGCCGGCGCGACCAAGAGGATCCAATCTGGAACATGCCCACAGTAACACTCCACCCACCAGCGCGTGATCGTACGCATAACAGCACGAATGGCGACCCACTGCCTTCTCTTGTGCAAACTCCGTCTGGCCTAGCGATGATTGAGCTGCAGGGTACCATTTCTAGTGAAGAACCAGAGCTGGTGGCGGCTCTCACTCTCGGCCGACTCGTGTTTCCTCCACCAGAAGGCGATGAACACGGCGACTGGGATGGCAAACGAGTGATGCTCTATGTCGGCGACCACCAAAGACTGACTGGAGACGTCAAAATGCTTGCGAAACCGATAGCAGTGGTTCGACGTAAGCTCGTCTCTGACCAAGACCCCACGGCTGTCGAGGACGAGGTGGAGATTGCGGAAATAGTGTATTACAAGATGTTGTTTGCGCATCGTCCTGAGCCCTTGGGTGGCCAACAACAGGATGCGCCGGAAGACGACTAAGCATTCGTGGCAACAATCTCAGTGCTGCTCAGCAGCAAGGTCGAAATGTGCTGCAGCGATTACAATTCACCTCGGTGCAACCAGAGCCAAGGGAATCTGCTTACTCAGATATGAGTTCCCGATTGCCCTATTGTGCATATAGGGTTCCACACAGAAAGGACGAGGAGGATGCAACAGTACCAGTATTGTCCTTAGGCAAGCCATCACGTTGGACACGTCTTAGGCCGCCGAGCATGGCAGAATTGCACGCATCAGGCGAAGGAGGAATGCAAAAGGATGTTGTCTAAGCCAAGACGACGGGTAGGATCACTATTTGCGGCCGCGCCAACATCTTCGCATCTTCGCAATTGCTATACATCCGGACGAAAGTACAGTATGGCGGGCGAGAGGATGCCCCGGTCTAGCTTTGTATACCTGCACTATACGACAGCCAAACGACTCTCACCAAACGACTCTTACTATGCCTGTGACACCATTGGTAGGTCTGGTGCATGTGGTCGGAGGACAGATCACGGCCTCGCATATCGATCCTGCTTTGCCCTAATCCTGGCATGGATAGCTTGCTTTGTCAATGCTCGCCTGCTCGCCCGTCACCGGTGGGGCAGTCTAGTTTCAGCGCTAGACAAGAAGCATCGCCCAGCTGCGTGGATGCAATCCTTCATTGCTTATTAGATGCATAACTGTACAGGCACGTGTAAGGCCTCGGATCTGCAGAGGTGTCCTTGCATTGTATATGACAACGGCCGTAGCAGTGTACGTCGCTCCTCTACCCTGCGGAGTTCCGTGCTGACCAGGATTCAACGCCTAGAGTGCCCGGGAGATGAGGCTTGGCGTGACATATATAAATTTATGCAACACCACCTCCTGGTTATCGATTGCATTCACATCAACGCGGCGATGGCGACGGTCGCAGACATTGTACCTGGGAAGTCAGTATCCCTCGTGGGATCATTTGTGGTACTGGTAGGTTGAGATTCCGTTTAGCGGACCACAGATACATCTTAATGAGATTTAGTCCCTGGCCTACTTTATCACGAAGCTCGCGTATGGCTACTTCAATGATCCTTTGAAGCATATCCCAGGACCTAAGATCAACGCTCTCTCGCGCATTCCTTACGTACGACACTTACTGAAGGGCACGACTGTCGATAATGTGGTCGAGCTACATGAGAAATATGGAAGTGTCGTACGTCTGTCGCCAAATGAGGTCAGCTTCAGCTCTGGTGAGACTGCATGGCCGGACATATATGGTTTCCGGACGGGAAAGCTGAAGGGCCATGGTCGGTTCACAACATACAGTCAACTTCGGGCCGCAGCTAACATCTTCCAGCGAACACGCAGAAAGATCCTTTTTGGTAAGTCAAGCAATACCAAATGATTTGCTAGCATCTGATCGCACACGCTGTCCATGGGCTACTACCACTGTTCCTGATGGCGAGGCAGTGCGTAGAGTGCACGCTGACCTGTCATCAGGTATCCGCCGCCAGCAAATGGAGTACCGTCTCTCTTGCTCGACGACGACGAAACCCACTCAAAGAACCGCAGACTACTATCACACGCTTTTAGCGACAAAAGTCTGCAAGAACAAGAACCTCTAATTCAAAAGTATGTGGACCAGTTGGTAGATCGTCTCAAGGAAGTCACATCCAAGGACGATCAGCCAGTAGACATGACCAAATGGTACAATTGGATCACGTTCGATGTCGTGGCTGATCTTCTTTTCGGCGAGCCGTTTGGATGCCTACAGGTATGAGACAGATGCTCAACAGATAAGGCTTTGTTGCTACAACTACTGACCTTTATCATTGTTCAGCACTTGTCTACCCACAAACACATTGAGCTCCTCTTCAAGGCTCTCAAGGGATTCCGCTTGCGTATGTGAACCTCCCGCGAAACTCATATGCACACATGCTCACATCT
This sequence comes from Sphaerulina vaccinii, assembly GCA_022570795.1. Taxonomy (NCBI): domain Eukaryota; kingdom Fungi; phylum Ascomycota; class Dothideomycetes; order Mycosphaerellales; family Mycosphaerellaceae; genus Sphaerulina; species Sphaerulina vaccinii. The sequence continues at coordinate 1,440,572 of JAKUDP010000014.1, forward strand.
GCTCGATCTCAGTCTATGTCGTTGGCTACTATCCCATTGTCAAGTACCTGGGAAGCCTCATCGTCGACCAGGAAATGATCAGAGGGCGTATGGAGTACATGGCGTGGGTCAGCTCTCAAGTCGCGAAACGCATGTCAAGGGAGACAGATCGACCAGATTTCATGACCTACGTGACCGCCCACAATGGCGAAAAGGGCCATACAATGTCAAAGGGACAGCTCGACTCTAACGCCAACCTAATTCTCACAGCTGGTTCCGAGACGACAGCAACTCTCCTCTCTGGAGCAACATACCTCCTCCTTAAGAACCCTACCAAACTCTCCAAACTCACCCAAGAAATCCGCACAACCTGGAAATCCTACAACGACATCACCCTCTCAGAGGTGAATAACTCCGCACCATACCTAATCGCAACCCTAAACGAATCTCTCCGATACTTCCCTCCTGTCCCCACGGGTTTCGAGCGCCGGATACAAAAAGGTGGTGAAATCATCTCCGGAGTCTTCATCCCTGAAGGTACTGCTGTACAAGTCTCTCAATGGCCTACACATCATTCTGCGGAAAATTTTGCTGATCCGGAGGCTTTTGTTCCTGAGAGGTGGTTGGATGATAGGGATAGGAAGTATGAGAATGATAAGAGGGGTAGTATGCAGGCTTTTTCTTTTGGGCCGAGGAATTGTTTGGGAAAGGTGAGTTGTTTCTTCTCTGGGAGATGGAGGCTGTTGACTGAGTGTGATGTGTTCAGAATCTGGCGCTGGCTGAGATGAGATTGATCGTTGCGAAGCTGCTGTGGACTTTTGATATGTCGCTTGATCCGAAAAGTGAGGAGTGGATTAAGGGTTGCAAGGTGTTTACGTTGTGGGACAAGCCTGAATTGCTTGTGAAACTGACACCTGTGAATCGGTCGTAGAGTGCTGCGATTAGTCTGAAGCGATTAATGTCGACTTTTCGCGAGCATTGGATCGAGTTGTGGTGGTCAAAGCCATGGTTCTTGCTCAATGGCTATTGATGGCTACCGATTTCCTCATCACACATGTATATGAATGAACAGACAGTGAAGCTGGGGTCTCGTGCTCTCAAACTTTCAGATGCTGCTTCGTTAAAAGGACCAGCCGATGCTTTGGCGTTCATCGTCAAATGCTCTCCATACCGAGCACTCCTCAGAATGCGCATAGTAATACTACATTCCCTCTTCTAGATCAGGTTAGCATATGAAAGACCAGAATCGCAGATCAGACTTACCCATCCCAACATTCTTCCACCACGGCTGCCCTTCCTTCTCGGGAGCCTGATTCACAACACTCTCTGCATCGCCGACCTGTCTTCTCGCACTAATCTCTCTGCGATTCATATCCCAAGTCTTGCTATTAGGCTTCGCCTTCAGCTTTCCAGTCCTAGCAGCCATAGTCATGCCAGCAATCAAATCTCCTCCAGATGCATCGACAGGTTGTCTCCCAGCAACCTTCTTCGCTCCCGTCAATCCCTGAGATGAAGGTGTCGAAATGGATGATCGTAACATATCTCCATGCCATTCATCCCTCATGACTGGTCGTTGTCACTGTAGAGGTTCTGATGATGATGATAGACGATTCAGATGGAGGTAGACATCTGTGCCGTAGCCTTCCATCGAGATCAGCTTAAGGTCTCCTCCGAAGTATCGTGCGTATAGTCTTGAGATGGGTAGACCATATCCGAAACCAGCCATGGGTGCTTTGAAGTCGGATTTGTTGAAGTCCGGATCGAGATTGGGAGTTTGGTCCACTGTCGTGTACATATATGTCCAAACCAGAGGGATACTGCTGCGAGGGATTCCACCTCCTTCATCACTGATCTTGATTGTGATGTCTTCTCGTCCTTCCGAAATGATCACGTCTGTGACTGGGAACTCTTCCTTCTCCTGTCCATGTGTTTCCACAACAGCTCGTAGACTGTTCTTAAGTGTCTCGAAAAGCATATGTGATAAATGGCCGGGCACATACATGAAGTTCAAATCCTTCGGACATACTAAACGGACCTTTGGTGCATCGAAAAGGCCATAGTGGTCCTCGCAGACGAAGCGTGCATTCTCAATCGCCTCCTGTGCCAGCTCCCGGACGTTGGTCTTGGTGCATATTATGCCTACGTAGTGTGGATCGCTCTGTGATCTCTGGTCCGTTAAAGCAATGTGCTGACCTATCAACATACGAATTCCTATTCGCGACATGTAGAATCGGTCCAAGAAAGCCTGGATGTTGTGATCGATCTGCATTCGTTGCCGTTTGCGCTTGTATTCCAGAATGCCCTGCGCAATTGTCGTCACCACACTGTCGTGTCGCCGTTTTATGGTCTCGAGGGTTTTGGCGAATCGCGAGTTGTAGTCATTGAGCTCTGGAGGCCAGTCTCCATCGTCTGCAGCTGTGAAGTATCGTCGCGTTGCTGCGACCTTTCTTTGTCCATTCCCATTGCTCTTGTTGGCTCCATTCTCTCCTGCTGCATCGGCGCCCATGTTTCCATGTGATTGGTATTGCCCCGGCTTCACGCTGGGATTCGTCGTAGTTTCGCTCAATATACGCGAATTCTTGCCATTCGCTCTCGCGGGCTTGATCAATCGTTCTCTGATCTCGGTGCTGAGGCTCGGTTTTGGTAATGATATGATTTCCTGCATACATCGTCAACACCACAGCTCTTTCCTTCTTCCCCGCCTCGTTGTAGCTGTCACTTGCATACCTCAAACGATTGTGCATACCAATCCTGCACCTTCTTGATGCTCTCCATATCGTTGAGGCCATCGGGAAGGTCTCCCAGCTCTTGTACGCGATGCGCCAGACGTATGGGCAGCTCTTCAGACAGGAATTGAGAAGCTCGAAATAATGTGCCTACAACCCAGAGCTCAACTTGTGTCCCGCCATTGTGTCGCCTCTTTTGTTCTCTCATTTACCTATCGAGGGATTGCTCCCAAACTGTACCATCTGCCGCAGACTCACGCCTGTCGCCGGGAAACTCGAGTAATGCTTGATCGTCTCCATCAACTGGGCTATACAGTTCAACATCCACACTGTCAGCGACGTCATGTAGCTTTCTGACTGTCTCTGTTTCATGTCTGCCACTCACCAGACTTCTTCCACGACATGCTGGGCGACTAGGGCCGTCGTGGACGACAGTATCGAGGGAAGAATAACAAGAGCAGCAGCGAATGACAGAAGAAACCATTGGATGACTGTTGTTTAATGCCGCTCCGCTCCGCTCGCTCGAGAACGGATGACTCTCACGAGACCACAAGGCCGACTCGGATAAAAGGTACCCTAATCAGAGCAGGCTAGCCTAGCATGGGTTGATTGTGGGGAGACCATGCCGAGGCTAGACTACGACAAAATATAGCTGTCTCCTAGCACTTCCGTGTGTTGGAAATTGAGCAAGACTTTGACTAGTTCTCAAGGCAATTCATGGGAGGCCTACGGCTGAGAGTGATATTTGGAGTGTAGTCGTCGGGTGTTATCGGCGAAGACGCGTTGTTAGCGGACGAATGAGGAGCTCATATCATTTACTTTTGCGGGCTATCACATCCAACCGAAGCTCATACATTTCAAGCGACTCGCATACCATACACACCGATGGCATTATGCCTTGAGCGAAGATTACATTGGTCTGCTGTGTACAACTACTATCTGAGCTCTACACCGAAGCGACTGACCAGCTCTTTCCTGATGTGCTCATGGAAAGCATTCGCCTCCTCGTTCGTCAATGTCTTCTCCAGACTGCGATATGTAATGCGGTAGCACAAGCTTTGTCGGCCAGTCTTGGGATGCTTGAAGCTATCGATGAGTGCCACATCTTCTACACTATCGCCAGCCGTGTTGCGTACCACTTCCATCAGATCATTCTCATGGAAGGCGGGCACTTCTGTACCCAACAAAGGCTCTGTAGTCTGACCACCCGCTGGCGAAGGTGCTGACGATGTAGATGCAGCTGCTCCTGCAACAACAGGCCCACTCTTCGGTAGCCAAAAGGCAACATCTCGTGGCGCTGAGGGATGCTTGCTGAACGGCTTGAATCGTCGTGTTGGCTGTGACTCGTCGAACTGACCCAGAAAGCGAGGATCCTTGCTCCAGAATAGTCTGATATCAGGTATTCCGAAGAGCAGCATTGCAATCCGCTCAAGTCCGATGCCAAATGCCCAGCCTACTCTCGTTGACTGATCTGCTCTGATGAGGAGAGGCTGATCAATCACGCCGCAACCTAGGACTTCGAGCCAATCGCCTCTCCACCACACCTCGAGCTCCCATGATGGTGAAGTGTGAGGGAAGAATGCTTCTACCCATCTGACTTTCAACGGCTCCTGTTCTGCTTCTGCGCCTTGGCCAGCTGCGGCTAGAGCTTTGTCCGCTTCTGCGAAGATCGCAACGACCATGTTTTCCAGAGATCGTTTGAGATGCGTTGCTACAGCCTCAGCCTCCTCGGGTGAATGATACTGTGTCTGCAGTGGATTTCTGGTAGGCTCGAATGTAGGGTTTGGGTCATCGACCACGAGGTCGTGCTTGGGAATGTTATCCAGGTCCTTTATGATGTGCTCTGTCAAAGCTTTGCTGTCTGCAAAGTCTTTGCGGTCCCATGTAAGTGCGCCTTCCATCTGGTGGAACACTGGATAATGGCTTCGATCGACCGCATCTCGACGATATACATCTGCTGAGATAGTGTAACCATTGCTCGTGTTTGCTCGAAAGACATCGACTTCGTGTGCAGAAGTGTGGGTTCGTAGCACTGTGTCTTTGTTGACGTAGTACGTATCGGTCCTACTTCGTCCTGGGTGGTCTGCAGCGAATCCTAGTGAGTCGAAGTTCTGTTGGACGCTGACAACAGGCTTCAAGTCATTGTGATTCTTGAAATTCGGAAAGCGTGACTCTATGAGCTTTCTGGTGATCGATAGAGGATGATTTGCTTGCACGTGCAACTTTCGTCCATAGTTCGCCAGAATCGACGGTGGCACATTTGTCCAATCGTCGGTGCGATATGATTTCCCGCCGATGTCGAGCAACTCCAGCCTAGCGTCTAGAAGGAGAAAGTGTTAGTGAAGTGATGCAAGTGGAACTTATTCCCGTGGTATAGCTTCATTTCCAGGTCCGAGGACTGAGCTCCGTCAAGCTTTCATCCAGCATACTCCTGAGGTTTGCAGCTATTATGATCTTTGAATATGGCATTGAGTATCATGGACAGCCAATGCCTTCAAATGCTAATGGTCAAGGCCTCGATAATGCTTGATCTCCCAAGGGATGAGATGTCAAAAGCTCAACTCACCTGTCGATGTTGATGCATAGCATCTAAAGTACGCGATTCGCGTCCGAAGCAATACTCGTATGCAGGATGGTAGCGCCCATATCGACGCACTTGGTGCAGCCAGTCTGACCATTGTACCCATTCCCTGGCTGCGGTTAGAATCCCGAGCGATGCCCGATGGCTGCAATAGCCTCTGATGATGGAAAGTGAAGTTGTTGTGGTGATGGCTTTCTTGTTTGCTTTGCCGAACATCGGCCATAGCATTGCTGACCTAAGAATGTTTCGAGACTTATTTCCGCCATAACTTCGCGACATCTTCTCTCCTCCACTCCTCCCTGGTCGCTCACTTCTGATTTGTGTTGCTCGCGAAGCAATGATCGCACCGCAATGTCGACATCAAAATCCAAGAGCAAGGATGTCCAGCGGAAAGCCATTCACTATCCGCTGTGGTTCGGAGGCACAGCAAGCTCTTGCGCAGCTGGTGTGACGCACCCATTGGATCTGAGTAGGTTGCAAGTCATTCTTCTCGTCGATGGAGGATCTGTTACTGACTTGTAACCACAGTGAAGGTAGAACTCAATTGTGTCTAGAAGTCCGGACAGCTTGACTTACATTCTCAAGGTTAGACTGCAAATGCAACCGCATGATGGCACGCGTAAAGGACTGGTTGGCATGTTCACGCATGTTGTGAAGAGTGATGGCATACCAGGACTATATCGAGGAGTACGTGCTCGTGAAGCTATAGAACCTTCACCAGCATAAATCCAGCTAACGCATCTATATTGTAGCTATCTGCCTCGCTCCTACGCCAGATCACCTACAGCACAGTCCGATTCGGAGTCTACGAACAACTCAAACAAACCTACGATGACGGCTCGAAACCATCGATATGGAAGCTGATTGCCATGTCCTCCGCGTCTGGATTCTTAGGAGGTGTAGCTGGAACTCCAGCAGATATCCTCAATGTGCGGATGCAGAACGATGCAGCACTTCCGGTGGAGCAGAGGAGGAACTATAAACACGCGATCGACGGTCTGATACGAATGGTACGCGAAGAAGGTGCTGCGAGTCTGGTTCGTGGTGTATGGCCCAACAGTGCTCGCGCTGTTCTCATGACGGCCTCACAACTGGCGAGTTATGATGTCTTCAAGAGCCAGTTGCTGGAACACACTAGTCTGAAGGATGGTCTCACGGTGCACTTCTCCGCATCGCTGATGGCTGGGTTTGTTGCCACGACCGTTTGCAGTCCGGTCGATGTCATCAAGACGAGAGTGATGAGCGCACATACCAAGGAGGGAATCTGGCCATTGGTGAAGCGCATCACAGCGAGCGAAGGAGTACTGTGGACCTTCAAGGGCTGGGTACCCAGTTTCATTCGTCTTGGGCCGCATACGGTTGCGACGTTTCTGTTCCTGGAACAGCACAAGAAGTTATACCGGAAGTTGAACAATCTGGACTAGAGAGAGAGAGCACTGTAGCGGCGCGTATTAGCGCATACTGGAGAGCGTTTCAGCGTCGCGTCGGCATGATAGAGCAGCGCATGGGTCGAAGTCGGCAGCATAGAGGCAACATAGAGGAATAGAGAGCATGGAGTCGTGGGCTGTGATGTACATATTGCATTGCATGGTTGCTTTCCCAATGCAACCATTTGAGGACTTCCCACAGCATAGAATCTCCGAGTGGCATCAAGACTCGCAGTTCCGCGATCGGTTTCTTTACTTGAAGTCACTGTGCAGATGGTATAGTGAAGTAGTAGTGAATCTCGGAAGAGAGGTGAAGCTCCGCAACGACCCCTGATCATTGGCGACGCCAAGTCAGAACAGCTGGCTTTCGAATGAATACGGGCTGGGACCTTCCACCTTTGAATCATCCACGACTCTTCCACCTTCACACTCCTTCCCCTCTCCCTTTCTCCAATAACCTTCTTGGAGTCGTCGACTACTGGATACACGCGACATCGACCAGCAGACTCACCAGAAAGGAGTGCCTCGAAGCCTCCAAAAACACCGGCATCATGTCTGGACGTACGTCAAAATCTTTCCCACTCGAACATACAGGCCACGTGCCAGAGTCGATGAAGCAATCGCGCCCTCAATGCGGCAATGGAAGCAATGCTGCGCGACGACATGCTAACAAATTGGCCATACAGTCCGTTTCCTCGACCTTGTGAAGCCTTTCACACCCCTCATTCCCGAAGTCCAGGTTCCAGAAACGAAGGTTGCATTCAACCAGAGGATAGTATGGACAAGTGTGACTCTGGTCATCTTCTTGGTGATGAGCCAGATGCCACTATACGGCATTGTGTCTTCAGGTGAGCAGAATTGATGAGGGTGTGGATTTGAGCAGCAAGAGCAGCATTGACACGGCATACTAGATACCTCTGATCCTCTATACTGGTTACGTATGATGATGGCCAGTAATCGTGGAACGCTCATGGAATTGGGAATTACGCCCATTATATCATCTGGCATGGTCTTCCAACTGCTGGCCGGCACTCACCTTATTGACGTGAATCTCGACCTGAAGTCAGACCGCGAGCTCTACCAAACTGCGCAGAAGCTTCTTGCCATCATCCTCTCCTTCGGCCAAGCATGTGTCTATGTGCTCACTGGTCTCTACGGTCGCCCAGCAGACCTCGGCGCCGGTATCTGTGTTCTCCTGGTCGTTCAGCTTCTCACTGCTGCTCTTATTGTCATCCTGCTTGACGAGCTTCTCCAGAAGGGCTATGGACTTGGCAGCGGAATCTCGCTCTTCATTGCCACCAACATCTGCGAGTCCATCGTCTGGAGAGCTTTCTCGCCAACCACTGTCAACACTGGCCGTGGACCAGAGTTCGAGGGCGCCATCATTGCGCTTGTCCACCTTTTGGTGACCTGGCCAAACAAGCAGCTCGCGCTGCAAGAAGCTTTCTACCGCCAGAATCTGCCAAACGTCATGAACCTTATCTCCACTATTGTGGTCTTCAGCGCTGTCATCTACCTTCAGGGATTCCGTGTGGAGATTCCAGTCAAGTCCTCGCGTCAACGTGGAATGCGTGGATCATACCCAGTTCGCCTTTTCTACACCTCCAACATGCCGATCATGCTGCAGTCCGCTCTCTCCTCGAACGTGTTCTTGGTATCGCAGATGCTTTACAACAAGCTCCCAGACAACCTCCTTGTCAAGCTTGTCGGTGTCTGGGAAGCCAAGGAGGGCAGCTCGCAGGTTATGCCAATCAGCGGTTTGGTCTACTACATGAGCCCACCTCTGAATATTAAGGACGCTCTCCTGGATCCAATCCACACTGCCATCTTCGTCGTGTACATGCTTGTTGCATGTGCTGCTTTCAGCAAGACCTGGATCGAAGTCTCTGGCTCCAGCCCTCGCGATGTTGCTAAGCAACTCAAGGAACAAGGACTGGTCATGGCTGGTCACCGTGATGAGAGCATGTACCGAGAGTTGAAGCGTGTCATTCCAACTGCCGCTGCATTCGGAGGTGCTTGCATTGGAGCTCTCTCCATTGTCAGCGATCTGATGGGCGCTCTAGGCAGTGGTACTGGTATCCTGATGGCTGTCACGTAAGATATATTGTCCTGCGCGCGAGCTGGACTACGCTAACATTTCGAACAGCATCATCTATTCGTACTTCGAGATCGCAGCGAAGGAAGGCGACATGGCTGGCCTCAAGGGCATGGTCATGGGGTAGAAGAAAAGTACCAAGTTGAAGGTGAGACTCATCTTGTGCAAAGCGCATAGCGTAACAGAGACAGAAGAAGAAATCATATATCGAAAACCATTGGATCGTTCACGACCACTTCCTCGACTGCTTGTACTTCTGTACCTACTGCAAGGTGCGGCCCGCCCATCCTCTGCAGCATTACACAACACAGCTATCCCAAGCCAACTTTGTACCTTTCCCCGCTCTGCGCGTGTATGCAAGCTTCCGCAATGGTCAGCAGTCTTGTGCATCACTATTCTCAGCCAACGACAAGAGGAGGAGATTCGGGTTATGCGTTTCACTCCGCTCACATGATTGTGGTCAAGTATAGAAAGCAGAAGCTTCCACGTTCCACGTTCCTTTCACTGTCCACTTCAGTTCATCTACAAATTGACACTAAAGCTGCAGATCTCATTTATAGTCAACACCATGGCACCACAATCTGGCCATGTCGGCCTTGTGCTTCCATTATGCACATCTGCTGCGACTGTCGGCCTCGCACTCTACCAATACCCAGTATTCCTATCCTTCTCCCGGCCAAACTCGACACTTGCTGGCAAGCCTCTTTCGCAGTTCTGGGCGTCAATGGTAAGCCATAAGCTTCGCAATAGTCTTATTCAGTACGATCGGTATAGTCGAAGTCACCATACTGACTCCAATGTTACAAACAGGCCAAATCCGGACGAATCCTCATCGGAACTCTTGCCCTCTCTTCTACTCTAGGCGGAGCTTTAGTTTCCCGTTGGCTGCGAGGTCATGCGACTTTGGAGACGGCAGATGTGAGTAAGTGGTATATTGCTGGTAGTGTATTAGCTGCTGGACATTTGGCTGTTGTGCCGTTGTTAGCTGGGCCGGTGGGCAGGATTATTGCTGCGGCGGAGAAGGATGATGTGGAGGGGAATAGGAGGGAGATGCAGAGTTGGTGAGTTTCTCTTCACATATGTATGATATAGGTGGGAAGTACTGACAGTAATCGTGTAATAGGTTGACGATGCATACTGCTAGGTTGCTGTTGATTGATTTGCCGGCTTTGTGGTGTTTCGCTGAGGGAACGGCTCAGAGTTTCTGGCTGTCATGAAGAAGGAGAATAGCTCTTCATATGTCATCGGTACTAGTCTCAAAGAGCTGGGTGCAGCACAGATGGTATTGTACTCAAGTCTGGATTCGCTACTTCAGTGAATGCAAGAGTACATTGCGTATCCAATTCGTCGTTTTCTCATCATACCATCAATCGTTTTCAGCCCTGCCTCATCCAATGTCCGTAATGGGTATCATATATCGTAGGAAGGCATCCAATCCCTTGCGAACCAACCTCGCCTCCATAATCTCCAAAGAGCGCGCCGTCTCAGCAAGAGCCGTGCTATGCGCCAACCAATCCCACTCCAACCCTTCCAGTTTTAATGCCAACCCAGCCTCTCCGATCTCTGCCCGTCCTGCCTCTTCCTAGCCAATTGTATTTCAGAGCATTCGTCAGTCGTTCCACGTTGCCTTGGGCGACATCTCCAGTCTGGCACGAAGCCAAAACATAGAGACACTGTAACATTCTAGCCACTGTCTCGGTGACCTTAGCGGGATCCGCCAATGCTACTGGTGACTGCGCAGGCTGACTCGTCACGCTGAACGCCCCAGGCCCAAGCGAAGGTGAATGAGGATGGGGATTTGATTGGAGATGCGGCATACTGGTCCCGAAGCTGCCAGCAGAGGTGTTGGACGTGGCTCTACTGCGCATGGCACTGTTGGCGCCACCGGAAGAAGTGCTCGCGGCGTCCAAGAGCGTCGAAGCCTGTGAGTTGAAACTGCTGAGCCTGGGACTGAGGCTTCCTGCTGTACCCGGACGTTCGGCGCCTGGCGCAGAAGGATCGCTGCGGGCATGATCTCGGCCTCCTTTTGCAGCAGGGTCCGGGGATACTCTAGCATTGATGTTGTCCAGTGCGAGGCGACTGAAGATGTTCATTAGACTTTCGTGCCTGGGCAGGATGACTTCGTCTCGGAAAGCGATGAGAGTAATGCGACGAATCTCGAGCTCATCATGAAGGTTTGCAGGTGGTGAAGGCCGAATCGTGCTGCCTCCTGCCGACGAAGGTCGGTAGTCAAGTTCTGACTTGAGAGACTCTGGAATCGCGCCCCAGAACTCTTGAGCTTCACGAGCAGACATCAGACTGCCTCTTCCCTTGAACTCCAGTTCCAGAGGTAGGAACACTGCTTGCAAGAACGGTAATATAGCGCCGTAAACACCAATCCACATTTCAACCAGATTAGTCACCAGCCTGTCATCAGGAACTCCTCGTAGTGTCTGTGCCAGTGAACTGAAGCCAGTTTGGAGCAGCTCCCGGACATCCTCGACCAGAACTATTGGTGAACGACGTTGGATGCATCGTCGAACATGCACACTCACCAGCTGATTGAAATCTTCGATGGGTGTTCTGAGACTCTCACCAGAGAACAAATTCAGTAAGCGTGCCTTCAGCAGAGGCCACGCATCATCCGGCCCGATACCTGGCAAGCCTAGTGTTGCACCTATGTTGCTCAAGGCTTGGGCAGTCACTGGCGGCGCGGCACTTTCCATTGGGAAGGCAAACATGCTCGCGCCTCCAGAAGGTGGCCCTGTGAAGTTGGTCTCAAAGCTGCTGGGGCCAAGAAACTGTTCATTGGCACCAGTTGCGGACGTATTAGACACGATCGGAGTGAGATCTAGCTTCGCCGCAGCAGCTGCGGCCTTTTCTTCTTTCTTCTTGTCTCGTAGCGCACGTCCACCATGTCGCAAGTCAAAGCCTGACATGGACTTGGCAAATGTTCCAGGACCAGGCGAGTCTGGCGTGAAGGAGTAGAGAGGCTTTTGATCAGGATTTGTCGCCTGCGAGTTCGAATGTGCAGACGATAATGTCAATTGTCCTGGCTCATCTCGAAGCTTATGCTTTTGCCTGGAAAGAAAGTTATGCCTCTTCTCCTTCTCCTTGTCAGAAATGATAGGGACTAGGGTGGAAGTGGAAGCATTTGCAGAAGAGTACAGGGAGCTCATGCTTGCCGTGGGATCGACCAGACTCGTCGTCGATGCGTTTGCAAACCCACTGCGTAGAAACGTGGCAGTAGATGGAGTCTTGCCAGGAGATGGCGCACCTGGCAGAGCTTTACCTTCCTTGTCTTTCGACAAGACGATGTTCTTAGGCTTGGCGAACAACTTCATCCTCGAAGTTTTGGACTTTGGCTCCTTGTCTGGCGCTGGCGCTGGTGCGAGACGGAGGCTACTGGCAGGAGGGGGTATGCCAGGTGATGGCAACGGACTTCTGCCGTTCGGGAAGGCCACGTTAGCAGCCGTAGTGGCAGCCAGCCTGCTACCTCCTACTGAGCCATTGCTATACTGTAGAGCGGAGGCACCAGACATTGGATTCAGTGGACTCTGCTCATGACTAGGTCGCCGACTTCCTGGCGGACCAGTCGTATTGATGGGTGCTAAGCCGGGATAGGAGCGCTTCCTCTCGAATTGTGAAGGCGGAGGTGAGACTCGATGTGAATATGCAGCTTGGGCCGCGATTTGCGAGGCAGTGAGAGTGTTGCCATTGCCAGTAGCATTTGGTAGTGAAGGTTCAAAGAATCCTTGGCTATGCTGCCGAGCACGGTGGCCCAGCTGTTGACCAGACATAGGTGAGGCCGCTCTGAATCCATCTAAGGAGCCGCGTGCAGCATGTCGAGGAACAGCTGAGACGGAAGAATTGCCTTGCGCTGAGGCTGGCCCTCCTGCAGTTGATGGCCTGGCAGATGGTTGCTGTGATAGGAAAGGCGAGCGCTTCGGCGCTATGCCCTCGACAGAATCAATGGTTGCACTCGAGAGAGACGATTCGCTCCGTAATGAGTCTTGTGATAAAGATGACTGTGATCGCTGACCAGAAGGCGAGCGCGGCCGTGGCGGTGGCCTCAAGGGCGGATAATTGCTCATATTTATGCGATGATGTCGTGTTATGCCGTGTCGCCTCCGTCGGTGAAGCGCGTGTTATGATGGCCACATCGTGTAGGCGCTGATGGGTCGCTAAGTGATCATAGTCATAGATACGCGTCGTAGTTTCGCACAAGATGCCGGTAAGGATGTGTCGGTACACGCAAGTTGATGCTCGTTGGAAGATGTGATGTGCTTACTGTAGGGCTGAGCGGAGGTTGATCGTGGCTCTTTTCGCGCTAACAACAGACTTGGCAGGAGCCTCGGATTCTTGTCGCAGGCAGATACGATGCAGTAACATAAACGTATGCCATGGCCTACACTCACTACTCACAGGTTGTGACGCTCGACTGCTAATCATTGAACCGATTCAGAGCGCTAGTGGTCAAGAGAAGCCAGATCTAAATCGCATCGAAGAACGATTGCACAGACTGATCATCACTCATCGTTCACAAGAAGTACCTTTCGAACGGAATAAGTCTCGACGAGTGATTACAGAGCTACTGACTGCATCTCCGCCAGTCTGCACATCTTGTTAATACAGTATGATACATCCATGATGCTATGCTTTTCCGTCATCCTGCATCCGGAGAGGAGATTTTTATACAATTCCAGCTGCCATGGCCATATGCCGCACAGGGGTCACGATACAACCAGCGAACGTGGCGCGAGTAAGTCACACTTCGTAGGTGTCACGCCTCATGAGTTCCGCACAACTCCAACCTTTGCCGCCCTCAGAACTCGCCCGTTGTACATGAATCCCTTCTGCTGTGTGAAGAACACGGTTCCATCCTTTTTATCTGGCTGAGGTGCCTGGAAAGTCGCCTCATGCTGGTTTGGGTTGAAGGCTTCTCCCTCCACGCTTGGATCTATCCTTTCCATGCCATGCTTCTTCAAAGTGTTCACCAGGATCTCATCCGTCATCTTCAACCCAGAGTGGAGGTTCACCAGATCCTGGTTTTCCGATGTGAGCTTCTCCTTTGGCACGTTCTGTAACGCTCGATCAAGGTTGTCTACGCTGTCTAGGAGGTCCTTTGCGAATCGTTGAAGTGCAAAGTCCTTTGCGGCCTTGACTTCACGCTTCGTTTGCTCCTGGAGGTTACGATACTCGGCGATTTGGCGTTTTAAACGATCCTGTCATACTGTGTCAGCGCTGTCCATGAGCGCTAGGCTGCTACATAAACTTACTGTTAGATCGACATTCTCCTTCTTTACAGCTTCAAGCTCTTTCTGGGCTGGATTCTCCTCCTTCGCTGCTGCGCCTTCAGTGGCAGTGTCCTGGGTGCCTTTGCCTTCCTCCTTCAGGATTTGCTCCTGCTTCTTGTCGGACTCCTCTTTAGCTGATGAATACCATCTTCGGGAGGCGATGCTCTGTGATGCGATTGGCGCAACTTTGTATGATGATGCCCAGGGCGTGGTTGGCGCAACTTTGTATTGTGATGCCCATGGCGTCGGTGTGGCGGTCCTGGTGATTCTAGCTGCCTGCGACTGTCGCGAAAGACTCTGTAGAGATCGCGCTATCCTTTGCTGTAACATGGTGTACTGTGGCGATGTGGTGATGGAGGAATGAGGTGTCTCGTGATGCAGTGTTCATCTATCAACTTTTTGTGGTTTGGACTTCGAGAATGCGCACGGATCACCGCCGTCGCCGCCGATTCTCGGCTTCCATGATTCTTGTGCTACATTGCTAGGTTGCTGCTCTTGGACGATTCCAGGAACTTGCTAGAACATCATGTGCCATCAACCTCACCTCTTCATCATCATCATCACTGCATCGCCGTCAGCGATGCTCCTCCATCAGTGACCATCATGCGAATGGTAATGATGCACGGAAGGCCCGGCCGGCTCGTGTATTAGACGAGAGGCTGGTTCACCAAGGCACGAACCCCGCTGAGACATGGAGTCAAAACGGACAAAGGTGCCGACTGTCTTCGATACTTCTCACGTTCTGCTGTGTCTCTTTGCCAGCGAATGGACACTCCTTCAGGCTCCATGTGGAAGGTAATAACGAATCGCTCTCGCGGTCGCATTTCAAATCCCGGTGCCCAACGAGGCTGTACCTGGGAACAACTACATACCGGTGCATGGGCTCGATGAAGTAATCACCCAAGCGAACTAGAACTGGCAGGATGGCGCTATTTACGGTTCTGCAATGCAGCCGTGGCAGCGCCAGCGAAGCCATCGTCAGCACAGGCACCGACCACGCGACGATGATTAGTAGCGCATCATAAGAGAGATCGTGCCCGCTCGAGCACATCTCTCTTGCGAAACACCAACATCATGCGTGCCACCAACCTGCCGGCAGTTTTTGCCTTGTTGACGGCTGCGTCAGCAAGTCCCAATGTTGTACCTGTCAGACGACAGGCTGTCAACACCTCTAATCCCTATACACCGACATCGACTACATGTGCAAGCTCATTGATCAGAGATGCGAATTCGACACTTAATCCCGAGGAGCAAGCCTACATCGAGCAACGAATGCCAAAAGCTGGACAAGCTCTATCAACATGGCTTACTCAAGCACTGCCAGGCATTTCTACAGAGCAACTACCAACTCTTGCTCTGGCACTCTCTGGTGGCGGTACTAAGGCCGGCATGACTTCTGCAGGTGCTGTCTATGGACTTGATGGACGAGAAAGCAGCGATTCGCCTGTTGCAGGTCTTTTGCAAAGCATGACCTATATGTCGGCACTCTCAGGAGGATCTCTGACGTTGAGCGGAATCATGGCCAACAACTTCGAGAAGATCTCGACATTGAGGACGCTACTGGATACGAGCTATCAGAATGCATTCGCGGCCATACTTAGTAACGCAGACCAAGTGGTGAGTGAAACATGATTATATTCATAGGAGTGAGGACTGACCTTCCTGCTCATACAGCGTGCAGATGTCGGCAACAAAAGTGCAGCTGGTTTTCCGACCACCTTCATTGACATATACGGCAAAACCATCTCATACAACTTCATCACGTCATCGGGAGGTAGCAATCTTCACTGGTCTGATATTACTTCTCAATCAAGCTTCCAGGACTACGAGGCTCCATATCCGATAATAACCATCACTCAGGTCAATGTTGAAGAGGATATGTGCTTCCCTAGCAACCGCTCTGCCATATGGGAGATCTCTCCTGCAGAGTTCGGAAGCTTTGATGAAATGGTGTCAGCTTTCTATCCTACAAAGTACATGGGAACAAGGTCGAACTCTACTGGAACATGTACTACCGGCTTCGATAATGTCGGTTTCATCTCGGCGACATCATCGAATATCCTGATACCTACAGACAACGTGAGTGAAGTGAAAGTGCATGGGACTGGCATTGCTGAAGCAGTCCATGCTACGAGAACACCCTGCTAACTCCTTGGACAGTTCTGTACCGAAGGAAACTTCACGACCAGCGAGCTCAATAACACTCTGGCCTCCACTATTGCAACCGTCTTCCCGAACGCAACATTAACAAATCCATATGCCATCATACCGAATCCATTCTACCAGAGCTCATTAGCTGGCGCCATTAGCGACCAGGAAGACATCTACGGCACAGATGGCGGCTACAGTGGTCAAGGAGTTCCAATCTTCCCCTGGCTCCAACCAGAGCGTGCTGTCGACGTAATCTTTGTCGTCGATGCTGCGACTGCACTTCCCAACAACATCACTAACGGCAGTTCGATCTACGCGACGTATCTTTCCGCACAACAGAAAGGCCTGCCGAGAATGCCGTTTGTGCCAACATCGGGTCAAGTGGTTGAGCAGAATCTTACATCTTCTGCTCAGTTCTACGGGTGCCACGACAATTCAGTCGCGACGATCATCTACCTTCCGAACACCGAATCTGGTGACGCGCCTACTGGATTTCAAGCGACTGCGGAGCAGGTCAATAGCACGATTGCGGAGGGTGTGGCTATGGTAACTCAAAGTCAGTCTGGAGACTCAGACTGGGCTTCTTGTTTGGCTTGCGCGATCATCCACAAGAATGCTACATCATTGCCTGATGTCTGCACTGGGTGTCTGGAAAAGTACTGCTGGCCAAGGGGAACCGGGACCAATGGAACTACGAACGGAACAGCGCCATCGTCCCCAAGCAGCAGTCCGACCCCATCTACTGGTGCTGCAGCAAGTGCTAAGTACTCAGCCGGTATGCTAGCAGGCGCCGGTGTCCTGCTCGCGATGTTCCTCTAGAGTGGAGTCGCAATTAGGTTACTGCAATGGAGAAGGACACGCGTGACGCTTTGCGATAGCGGCCTATATTGTAGCAGTCCAGAAATCGTCAGGCGAAATTGCTCTCAACGCCGATAGTGGTATGCCGGTGCTGCGTGATTCGCGTCGTCTGCTTCCTCGTCGATGTCGGCAACACTGCCGTTGTGGTGCGTAAGTGCAATGGTTGCCGTTCCTTGGCCGATGTCGCTTACCTTAACGACTTGATCACTCGCCGTCCACTTCATCTCCAAACACTTCAACATTGAAGTACATAAATAGCGATCTCCCAACATGGCGGCCTTAGTGCCCCACAGGGCATTTCATCAATCCATCAGCGTAGTGCTTTCGCGCTCACTCCTCACCAAAGCAGCGAGCTCCAGACACAGCCATATCAGACCAAAGCTAATACATCAAGGAGTGACAATGTCAAGTACACAACCATGCCAACTTCACACATCCTCCACCTCATCCTCATCAATTCATCTCAAGCGACGTCTTCCACCTGGGACTTGGGATACCCACATGCACGTCGTCGACCCCCATACCTTCCCATTGGACTCCAAAGCAAAGTACAAGCCTACAACAGCACATACTCTGGAGGATGCCACAACATACCTCACGAATGAACTAGGAATACACAAAATGGTCATTGTACAACCCTCAATTTATGGCAACGACAACTTATGCACGCTCTCTGCTCTAAGACAACTCGGCCCCAAGAAAGGTAGAGCAGTAATACAATTTGATCCTGATCCAACTATCACTTCTAGGACACAGTTACAAGAATGGCATGATCTTGGTGTGAGAGGTGTGCGCTTGAACTTCAAGAGTGTTGGTGTTACCCCCACGAAAGCTCAGCTGCTGGATGATTTGACCAAGTATGCCAATGCTGTCAGAGAGTTTAACTGGGCGCTGGAACTGTATATTGGGTTGGAGAATGTGGAATTACTCGAAGAAGCATTGCTGGCGGCAGGAAAGGATCTCGACAAGATCAAAATCATCATTGATCATTATGGTCATCCTTCGAATTCGAGCCTTTCGACAAGTCCGACAGCACGAGATATACCGGGCTTTGATGCGTTGATTCGACTTCTTCGAAGAGGTAATGTCTGGGTGAAGCTTTCAGCTGGTTACCGATTGGACCTGGACCCAGAGAGTGCGATTGTGGAATCTTTGTGCAGATGTCTGGTACGAGAAGCACCGGATCGGTGTGTTTTTGCTACTGATTGGCCTCACACACGATTTGATGGATTGGATATCGTGCCTTATATCGAGAAGGTGCTGGATTGGATTGAGGATGAAGGTGCCAGTTTGGATCAAATTTTGGTGAGGAACGCGGAAGAGCTGTTCGATGCGAAGTAAGCGGCAGTTCGCAGTCGGGCATTCAGATAGGCAATGGTGTGCCACTCAGCAGTCAGGCAACGGGTCTGAGGGATCGCACTCAAACATGCCCATATAGCTAATTTGCTATATGCAGAGAAGATGGAGGTGAGCCAGAATTGGCGCGTGGTCACTATCTCAAGTACGTGACATTTTGGAAAAATTGTTAATTCGGACTTTTTAGGACTGAAGTCTACATCCTTCGTCGATGGTTCTATAAACTTCCAAGTATTACGCCATGGACCGAAAGCATGTGATTCTCCACTCAGAAGTCTGGTCCGATACCTTATCGTCGTCCTAGTTGTGTCCTACGAGTTTCGGGCAACCCTAAGCACTCGTGCCGGTCGTCTCGCCATTGATTTAGCTGAGTCGCCTTTCTCTTCTTGACAGGTGTTCGTCTGTGTGAATCTTGCGGAGACTAGAAGTAAGTAAGTTCGATGGACAGAGAAGTGCAGTGAGGTGGGCGGTCGAGATATGGTCGTCGAGTTCCTGGCTGTCCTGGCTATAATCTTTGAGTCAACCAACTCTCGATCAATGTAGTTCCTTGGCCCTTCGCTTTATACCCGAATAATGTGTCGAAAATGAAGTCTTCATGTGCAGCCCCTGGCTCGATCACGACCTTGACTCGCGGGTGAGCTGAAGTAAGTGTCTTTCCCAGAGATTGAATGCTATCCACAAGGACCTCCTCTGTGATGAATATTTCAGTACGATGGAAATGAGGCAGAGTCAGAATGGTACAGCACGTACTTTCTCCACCCCATATCAGCACGTCTTTGACGATGCTTTCCAAGCCAGAAAACCAAGACTCATCAGCTCGACTGGCTTCACTGTATTCGTCTGATGGTTTCGATCCGAGGAAGAGTTTGACCCATCTATCAATTGCAGAAGGTGGTAACATATCACTTGTTGCATTTCGATCGTAGCTTGAGTCTGTCGTGGAGAATGAGATCCATCTGCAGCATAAGATCAGTTTCCCTTATCTCTTCCCGAATAGCTGATGTGCGAATTCACGGCGAGATGAGAAGAGCAGCAGCTAGAGGCTCATCAAGAGTAACTTCTGACACATCAGGGTGAGGATGCAGAAGATGGCTCATCAATCCCATCGCCAGATTCCCGCCAGCAGAGTCACCGGCGATGATAATCTGTCAAGTCAGCAATAAGTCGTTTTTGAAGCCACTTCAGACTTACATCCTTGCCTCCTTTCTCATACTTCTTCCTCAACCACCTCAGACTCTCCGCCGCCTCTCGCAGTTGCATCGGATACTGTCCCTTCGGCGCAAGCGTATAGCCCACGACCACGATCCCAACATCCTTTCCCTCAGAAAGTAATGTCTTCTGTAATGCACTTAACCATTTCCAATGACCTTCATTACATGCCATCGCGTAGCCACCTCCATGGAACCAAAGTATGACTTTCTTTGCAGTTCGGCTGCCGATCCAGTGGAGTTTGAGTCCGGATTCGAGAGTATCTGTTTCGGCAGAGAGATTTGCTTTCTTGAAGAAGGTGAGGTAGTTGGATTCTGTGGTTCCTCCGAGCTTGTTCAGGAATTGTTCTTGGGGGACTGTTATGGAGGATAGCTGTGTGCGGAGGACTGCGAACATGATGTCCTGTTCGTTCGTGAGTCAGTCGTCTTGGGAAGAGTAATGAAAGTGTGTCGATCACTGACCTTGAAGGGCTTATTTGCTTTTGCATTCTTGCTCCTGACTGGAAGAGTGATGGCTCTGTATAATGCTGCTACTACGACTTTACCTATCAATGGAATGAGTGATAGCTTGTCTAGTAGAGATGGCTCTGGTATTGTTGACGGAGACATGTCGGAAGATTCTGATACTCAAGTCGTGTAATGTATGCCACCGCACAACAGTGAGGAAGCAAGATAAAGGGTGTCAGAAGTTCGATGTCGCAAGATGTATCAAGTATATTCGCTCGGCCTGGAGCGACCGGATCGCGGATAGCGAGCAGTACGGGTGCTTTAATGCATACCCGCCGAGGCGCGTTGCATTTGACGACATGCTGCGGATCTGTGCTATTGGTTAGCTGCTCATCGTCCTTCAGCCTCCACGATCTTGTTATGATATCGGCAGAATACACTG
Organism: Sphaerulina vaccinii; assembly: GCA_022570795.1. NCBI lineage: Eukaryota > Fungi > Ascomycota > Dothideomycetes > Mycosphaerellales > Mycosphaerellaceae > Sphaerulina > Sphaerulina vaccinii. The sequence goes on from JAKUDP010000014.1 coordinate 1,461,118, forward strand.
CAGGCTGCTTGCTCTACCTTGCCGTGTTCAGTCCAGAGATGTAGAGATGGAACCCTTGTTGGTGGGGCTGTTCACTCAACATCCGAAAGTGATCGTCGGTCAGGATGATTTCGAACGAAATGCCTTGAATGAGCAAAGGATTGGACGTATCTGCATCACGTCTGCATTCTTCTAGGACGATTGGCCTATCGGTCGTTGCTCGTGAGCATTGCATATCCTTGACTGACAATATCAACATTTACCAAGCTGTGATATCTGCTTATGTTGATCTCTGACGATCAATACTGCCTGTTCCTGCGTACCTCTGTCCACTGAATGCCATGGTAGGACTGTGCAACTCGAGAACACTTAGGATCGTGGCCTTCATAGCGTCGTTATTGCTTTTCATTAAGCATAGCCTGCACACTGTTCCACTTCTGCTTCAAGGCGTCGTAATCTGCTTGTACCTGTGTCGACATGGTTAGTAAACAACACAACTTCTCCAGAAGCACGATTCGAACTTACCTGAGCATGGGCCATTTTGGTCTGTACCAATTCATGCTCCATCTCGTCCATTTCCTCCTTGATGCCTCGGCTTTCATTTTGGACTTCAATGTTCCGTGTCATGATACGATCCATCTCCGCCTTCAGTCGTGCCTCGACCTCTGCAGGTTGTTCATCGACCATCTTCTTTAAGTCTTGAACCTGTATTTCGAGACCTTCCTTGTCGTCCCGTAGCTGATCGTTTTCCACCTTGAGTGTTACCTAAAGAGAAGGTAGAAAGGTTAGCAAATATCTCTGAGAACGCAGGCTGTCCCAGTCAATGTCTCTCCTCAAGCTCGGCAGCCCAGTGAGTGCGAGCTTGGTGAGACACTACTACTTCACTCACCAGTTCCTGAGCTATGCTGACGTGGTCCGCATCATGCTTCTGGGCACGCTCCTCGAGCGACTTGATTTTCGCATTTGCTATGCGCAAATTCTCTGCCACTGCTTCTCGCTCACGTTCTAGACGTTGTAACTCCTCCCATTCTAGGCTGTACGCCTTGAGGGTGTCGTCAGATAACTTGATGCTGCAAGCATCGCGCACCATGTCGTCTGCTCGATACAGCTCTTTGTCGGCACCGCCAGTTACAGAGCCGAAGAAGCCCGAGTCCAATAGGGAGGAAGCAGAAGGAGATTTGTCAATGTAGACGTCGAACAACTTCTCCTTAAGAAAGTTGGTAAGCTGGCTCATGTCCTAGAATAGGTAGAAGAGTTAGCAAGTATCTCTGGATCGCTCACCTGGCTCTGGCAACGTCTGTGGTCGAGCTCAGCACCCCAGTGGATGTGAGCTCAGTGAGACATTGTCAACAGCGGACATCTTCTGCGCACACTTACTTTGATGTCCAGTAGAGCTTGACGGTTGTGCTGTATTAGCACAATACCAAACTTCAGGATTGCGGTGAGGCCCTCGCTCAAGATCAGATCGTAGATCCTTAGCGTGAGCTGGAGTGGGAAACGGTAGACAAATAACGTCAGGAACCATTGTGTGGCGTATAGCTGTGGCTCCACGTTTCTTCTCTTCAGATGGCAGTAGACTGCGGGTTCGTATTCTTCCAGTAATCGTTCAAACTGATACAGTCGGAGATGGAGACCTCTCATGTCTGGTGTGAACATGCTTCGAAGGTCATATTTGCTCATGAGCCTAACCAGGAGTGTGAATGCCTCTTCCTCTGCCATGTTGAACAGGAGCGGCATAGCGATGAAATTGATGCCCTGAGCATAACCGACGCCCTCGTCGAAGAGTGCATAGGCCTTGCAAACACCGAATAGCCCATCTTGTAGGCCAGCCGACTGTGTGTACTTGCTGAAGTAGTAGAAACGTTAGCAGATATCTCTGAATTGGGGGCCTGGGTTTAGCGATATATGTCTTTGAGCTCAGCATCTCAGTGATTGTGAGCTCAGTGAGACAGCTGATGCTTTCTGCCTGATACACTTACCTGTAGGATGTCCTCGAGCCCAGGTCGCGCTTGATAGCCTTCTCCAGCTTGAGCAATGAGGCCGCCTCCCGTTTCTGCTTCTCGGCCATCAGTTTGGATTGGAGCTCCGGAACGTGACTGTCCATGGACGTGGGTGGACTGGCAACGCCCGAGGCAGCACTCGTTGAGTGATTCGAATGTTCGCTAGATGCATCCGAGGCCACTCCGTCTTTCTCTGCGCTTGTGCCATTGGTGCCAACAATCGAGCCCGCCCGCGAGCTCTGAGGCTTATGCTCTGCTTCTGTCCCTCGAGCTTTGAGTATCCGGTATATGTTCTCCAGCTCCTCGTTCTTACTCTCGGCAAGCACCTGCCATACGACACCACGGATCGCTGGAGGTATGCCTGCTGTGATCGCCACGCTCAGTTCATCGCCGCTGGTTCTCGATACTGCGGAAGGCCCCTCGTAGACCACCTGCTGCCACAAGTCCCAATTGACTTCCTTCGGATCTGGAGGAGGACCTGCTGACATCCCTGAAGCTGTGCCTGGCGGTAGCTTCGAGTCCAGCGTAGGCGACCTGACTCTGCCATTCTCCTTGCGGGGACTCGACGGAGGAGATGCTGCACTATCGCCTGGAGTAGGGACATCCGAAGAGACCTCGTCTTTCTCGAGTAGTATGTGTCCATTCATTTCTGGAGTCCCAAACTCTTCCTGCCTTCGTAGACTTGAAAACTGATCCTGTAAGCTCGGCTTCACGCCATCCTGTCCAGACATGCCGTCGCCATTGCTAGAGGCCATGGAGGCCGCTGTGTTCCTCCGCTCGAAGCCAAATCGTTCTTGTCGAGAAGCAGGCGGAGATCGTGCAGGCTTCCGGACACTACCCATCCGCCCCAGTAATGCGCCAAATCCGCTGGAGGCTTTTCGTGCAAAGCTGGGTGGCGCTGGTGGTGATGCCACGCGATCGACGGACCCACGCGACTCGAGATTGTGTCTCCGTTCGGTGGTGGAGGGAGGTGGTAGTACGGGTAGCGAAACGTCCCCAGAGAGACCGTGCGTGATTCGAACAGGAGATCCTGGCCGTGACGATGTGGACTGTGACTGTTTCCTGGGAGAGATGCTGCCTTCTTCCTCCTGCTCCTCCTTCATGTGATCATCTCCATTGATCACCTTGGCGTCGTCTGCAGCACCCTCCTTCACATCTACCTCCACCTCTTGTGACATGGGCCGCGGGGTTGATGTAGCATCCTCGAAAGTGTCGGTGTCGTTGTTCTCGTCGTCGGCTTCCTTCAGACGCATTTCCGAGGCCATGTCGGCCACGGACGTTACACGAATGGAGATGCCAGTGCTTTTGCGATTGCCTCGAGTCGATCGCTCTGTTTTGCCAGGCCGAAGTGATTTGCGTCGATCAGGAATGCCGGGAGCTTGGTTGCGCACTCGTTCTGGAGATGGAGTTGATGTACCTGTACCATCGATCGAGCTCTCTGAATGTTCCACCGAAGCCACAACTGCCTCTTCCACTTCCACTTCTGCCGTAGCTGCCGGCATGCTCCTTCCTACTGCCTTTATTGCAAACCACTTCTTCTGATCAATGTGACTTGATCGTAGAGACACGCGAAACGGCAAAGCTGTGCCTATATACCTACCTACACTACTTACGAGGATGCCAGGGGCCACTGCAAACACAGGAGCCTCTGCATACTGGGGTCTCCTGGGCTATAAACACACTACGATGCGATGGCGGCTGACGCAGCCTGCCAACTGCCAACCTGCTTCCGCCTTGTCATGAGCTTGGTGTGGGTTGTTGTTCGATGATCGAGTCAGCAGTGGCAGGGCAATGCAACGCTGACAATCATCACCGCCATCCCTCAGCAGGACAACCACGAGTGAGAGGATGTATCAGCATTGTTGACATCCCATCAGCCACAACAAAGCTCTCGCTAGTCTAGCAGATTGACCAAAATAGCACAGATCGTGAACCTGCATTCAATCGGCTCCACCGCGTGTGAATGACCCTGGCCTGGCGACTGGAGACCGGCGAAACACTGTCCTTTGAATTTCTTTCCCTGAGATTCGTGTCTCTGCTCCAGACCAGCTCGACACTCAATAATGACAACCTCACATTCACGAACTGCACCCAGCCTTGTCAGATATGCCATCACTGACCTGCCACCCTGTTGATCTGTTAACCTGAAGAGTTCATATTATTCTGGTTCTTGTGCCTGCCAAGGTAAAACCAAACATCGAGCATGCCAACCACTCCACCTTGATCAAGAAGTTATGACACCCCACATTCGAACAACATCCTCTTCAATCACCAACAATGCCGTTCCCATTCACACTGCCCACTACAAGCTCAGCACTGTTGTCAGACTACTTTGACAGCGTGACACACCCTTCGCTCCCGCTGACAGCTACCACCAAACGCAGCGTGCTCAAAGATATCTTGAAGAAACACAAACGCCTCTCGCCTCAGGAGAAGGTCATTGCCCTTCCAGCTGTACAGAATGCCGTCAAGGACTACCTGCCGTACTTGCTCGCACTCAATGCTGGCTCAGGATACCGTGACCTAGGACCTGAGAAGCTGGACGTGGAGATCAAACAAGTTTTGGTGGTCGAATGGCGCAGCACACTTTCAGCGAGTCTACCAGGACGCGAGAATGCTCGGCCGAAGTTGACAGGGTTACATCACGAAATCGTATTCACGCTTTCCACACTCGCATATACGCACTCGCTATTGGCTAGATCACAATTGAGATCGCTGTACGGCACGGATGTGCTGAGCCAAGATCAAAGAACTGCTGCTATTGCCGCCGCGATGAAGCATCTTATGGAAGCGCATGCCATTCATACTTATCTACTGTCTCTGCCATCCATCGCCGCTGCACGAGACGCACCCGTCGATATTCACCCTTCGACGATATCAGCTCTAGCATCCTTGGCATTAGCAGAAGCCACCATTATCGTCGTGGGCAAAGACGATCCATACACAGCCGCAGTATCGGACGTCAGGAACGAAGAAAACAAAGACTGGATGTTCAAGGCACCCTCGATACCCAAAGTGCGTGCTCATCTGTATGCTCGGTTCTGTCTTGCCGCAGCAGAGCATGCCGCTAGTGCCAGCAGCCTATTAGCCCGTAGTGGTGGTGCAAGAATTGATGAAGATCTAGTCAAGTACGCCAACGATTTGCGAAGGACGGCCAGAGGCAAAGCTGCACGCTTCCTTGCTATCGACGCCGAGCTATCAGCAAAGACTGGAGAGGGCCTGGCCTGGCTCAAAGGCGCTCGAAAAGAGCTCGGTCTTGCTGTCGAGCTCGAAGATGGCAAGCGACGAGGCTTCAAAGGTCTCAAACAGAGTTGGCAAGAACGGCGCGAAGATCGCAAAGTCGAGAAGGGTGGAGAGTGGGGCATGGACGCCGGTCGTTTCGAGGAGGCGCGCGTGGTGGAGATGCTTGAGGCCAAATGGGACAAGGAGAACAGCACCATCAATGTTCAGCTCGTGCCGCCTCCTGAGCCGCTGCTCGCCAACATGCCTTCCGGAAGAGAATATCACACACCGCAGCCATACCAGCCGCCGACACTGGATACAGATGTCCTTATACAAATGCGGGCGCCGCCAGAGCCAGAGGAAGAGGCTTTCAGAGGTGTGGAAGCAGATAGTGGTGATGAGGAAGTGTTTAATGCTCCTCCAGTCGGAGCTTTTCCAGGCACTGGTGGCGAATATGGACGCAGCGCTACTAGCAATAGCTACTACTAATGACCAGAGCGGCTTTCTCTGCCTAGCAGAGGCAGGTGTCAGCGACCATAACGCACAATTTGAGCCACATAGGTCCATAACGATTGTGCTGGAGGCCTATCTACGACTAGATCCACAGCTCGGCGAACGTTCCAAACGACTGCAATTCCCGCCATGGTACAACTGGGTGACCACATGACAGCGACGAGAAGCTGAGGTTCCGTCCACTTGATGCACGACATTTCGCTATCAGAATCTGGAGTGTTATGCTCATGCAAATGCCAGGTGCCTATTGCTATGAGAACTGCTGCGCAGCTCCATCTTAGCCTGATCGTGTTGTGAAGGCTCCAACACCACTGCCATACGCTTGGTTCGATGACACACTTCCAGTTCGTTCTGTAGAAGCAAAGCGTGACGAACAGACGACTTCGTACATCGTCCATTGATGACCATTGCCACCAAACACAACGGATGACACGGCGGAAACGGATGACAGCCGCGTCTGCGGAACTGTCCCCACGGTCACCACAACACATCTGTGGAGAGAGCTACCGCTGACCTCAGTCAAGGGTCAGATACATATATACATGTAGCTCCCCCAATCGTGAGTTCCTCACTCTACATCGTAATCTGCTCATTCTAGAACATAACACACTCAGTCTTGCGACCAACGTGTGCCAGCTATCTACATACCTCCCTCTTGGCTTCACTTGTATAGCCGACGTAACACTTACCTGCTCGCAATGCCTCACAAAGAACAGCATACCGAATTCGTGCCTTCAGACTATCCGCCGTTCCCGAATGATCTGAAGACGATTGAACTCAAGACGATCTCCCTGCAGAAGATTCAAGATGCAGATGCCGCTGAACAAGACCGCATGTTTGAAGCGTGCAAGTCTTGGGGCTTCTTCTATCTCGACCTCAGCCAATCTGAGCAAGGAGAAACAATAGCCCAAGGCGCTGAAGATGTTGCACGAGTCGCTGAAAGCGTGATGGCTCTTCCACTCGAGGAGAAACACAAGTACCCGTTCGCGAATGGCGATATCTTTGGGTGAGTGGGCGTTAACATAGAACATGAGTACGTATTGACTCGACTCCAGATATAAGAAGGTCGGGCAAACCAAAGTAGACAAGGTAAGACCTTCTCCATGGTACTTGTCACTCGCGCCTCTTGAGTGTAGATGGGAACGACAAGCATAGTATGACACAAGCTGACAATGCCCCAGAACAGCACACCCGACACTGCAGAGTTCTTCAACGTATCGAAGAATGATATGATCCTACCCAATGCCGAAATGAGAAGACAATGGCCAAGCGTCATACTCGAAAACAAGCCTCTCCTCAAGACGTATGCTACCACCGCACATTCGGTCGGTCTTCAAATTCTGGGCATTTTAGCAACGAAGCTCGGTATCGACCCCGAAGAGATCTACCAACGCCACAAGATTGAGAAACTGGCTGGTGATCATATTCGTATGACTAGAGGACCGCCACGGAAGACTGCAGAGATGCCAGAGATTCAGACGCCTTCACATACTGGTGAGTCTTCAAAGCTGTAACAGCATAGCTCTTTGAACATCTGCTAACCATGCCATTCACATGCAGATTTTGGTAAGAAAACGCTGCCTCCCAAGTTTCGAGCTGACCACCAATCATGTCTGACTTGATCTGCAGGTACCATAACCATTCTAATGAACTGGCTCGGTGGCCTCCAAGTCTATGGCTCTCCCAATCGTGTACTCGGCAATCTCGACTTCGCAGACGATAACAGTGGGGAGTGGCTTTGGGTGAAGCCAAAGAAAGGCTGCGCGATAGTCAATCTTGGAGATGCTGCTGTGAAGTTCACCAATGGAGTTCTATGTTCTGGACGACATCGTGTCATTCCAGCTCCGGGAGAACAAGGCAAATGGCCACGTAAGTTTTCAACCCAATCTGATCGTGTGTCGGTCGGTGGTTGTGCTAACAGATGCTATCTCTTGCAGGTTATAGCATTGTAAGTACTATTAGGCTGCAGGATCTCCATTGTTTCAGTGTTCCACGAAGCTCAAGCTTAGCAAAGTGACAAGCTCGGAAGGGACATTGCTGAGGCAGATCGTGTTTACGGAGACATCTACTAAGGATATCTAGGTCTACTTCGTCCGTCCAATCGATGACTGCAAGCTCAAGACTCTCAAGGGAGCCGGTGTCCCGGAGGCTGGTGATGAGGATGAAGAGGGTACCAACGCGAAGGAATGGATCTACCTGCAGTCACAGCGGCTCGCGAAAGGTGGCGGTGACTAGAAGTGCACATGGAGTAACAAGTTGGGAGGATGGCGCATGTATTCGTAAAGGTTGGTTAGTTCTTGACAATCATTCGAATGAATTATGTGTTGTGCAGCTCTTCATCGCCTCCCAACACTCTAGTATACATGTTACGAGTACGCCGTAAATCATTAATTGCAATCGTCCGGACATGCAGTGTCATTTGAAGTCATTCCCATGCGCCTGTACCCAAGGCGGATCGATGCTAACAGCGTAACATATACCTGCAGCCATGTCCCTACTAGCTGCATCCTGTGCGCATGAATCGAAGAGCAAGTCCGTGTCCTGTTCGGGCAGCTCAAAACATTGTGCCAAAGTTCTCGTTGATCTCCGCCAGCGGCTTGCGCGGGCTGCTTGGTTGTCCATTGTCGTCTGTGGCAGGCTTACGATGTCTGTCATGTGTCAGTGAACCCTACAATATCGCCTCTTAGGAATGTAAAGCGTACCTGAAAGTGAATCCAACGAACAACGAACGGTCCATCTGACCGCCTCGATCTGCCATGCGTTCCAAAGCTTCTTGCTTCTCAAGCACCTCCTTGTACTTGGCCATGTCTTTCTCGCTGCCGAAGTCATCAAAGTAGCCTGCATCAGTGTCCGAGTCAAGCTCTGGCACAAATGGTGCACGCTCTTGTCGCAAGCGATCCCAGGCCACTTCGCGGAAGTAGTCGTGATTCTGTACCTGCTTGATTCCACGAAGTCTGTTCTGCTTTCCCGTAATGAGTCTCGTGATGAGGTCCCAGGTACGCCGCGACAGAAAGTAGTTTGGGTCTTCGTACTCTGGCTTCCTCAACACGTGCTGCCAGCGCTTCAGGTTCTGCCACGTCTCGTCGACCGATGCACCAGCAAAGGGTGGATATCCGGCAAGAGCCTCGAAGAGCATGCAACCCAGGGACCAGTAATCAACGGTGGAGTCGTACTCGTCCCCCTTCAACACTTCTGGAGCCATGTAGTCAGGCGAACCGACAATCGACTTGGCATAGTTGACATCGCGCTCACGTAGCGATCGATAGCCTTCACGACGTTCTTTCAGAGATCGCTCCTCCATCGGTCTGCCGAATGGTATCGCATGAGCTGGTATGTTGCCTGCCTCCTCAAGTCGCACTCGCATGCTTTCAATCTTGGCTGGTGCTAGGAAACCAGCAGCGAGACCGAAATCTGTGAGCTTCACGTGCCCGGTCCCATCAATGAGGAAGTTCTCGGGCTTCAGGTCGCGATGGATGTATCCAAGCTGATGAAGGGCATCCACACAAAGGAACATTTCGGAAATGTAAAAGCGAGCATGACGGTTGTGCAGTACGCCCGTGTTGTTGAGGAGAGTCCGGAAGTCGCCACCTGGTACATACTCCATGGCCAGATAGATGCTGGTATCATCTTGGAACGAGTAGAGCAGGCGAGTCAGCCACTCGCTCTTTGCATTGGTGAGAATGTCACGCTCGGTGAGCACATGCCGCACTTCGTCCAGCTTGAAGAGCAGCTTCTTGCTCATGACCTTCAATGCACAGATTTCGCGGGTGTCCTTCTTCGACGCGAGATATACCTGTCCATAGCCACCCTGGCCAATTTGTGTCAAGATCTGAAAGTCGCCGTGGCGTAATCGCGTTCTGCGCTGGCGGAGGTTTGCACGTTCGTGGCCAAGGTACTGCTTCCATAGCACGTCGTAGCTGTCAGCGTCTGCCGCAGGATCAGATGGCGCTGGAGGAGGGTTGTGGGCTTTGAATGTCTGTAGACGCTTCTGGCGGTTGTGGACATACGACAGCAAATCGTAGTAGTAGTCGAGGAAGTATAGCTGCGTGACATTGGCCAGTCTCTTAACGCTTGGCTTCTGCAACTTCTCATAATCTTCAGCCGTGAGACCTCCAGCAATAGCCTTGCTTGCACGACTCGGCGAAGGATCATCGCGTTGTCGATATGGCTCCTGTCTGCTAGCAGCTGCCTGATTGACATAGCTCTGCGTCTGTTGAAGCTGCGGACGATGCGTTGGTGGCGTATTCTCTTTGCCCGTCTTGCGCGGAGGACTGCCCGGTGCACCTGCCTTTGCATCGCCAACTAATGAGTCTGCATACTGCTGCTGTTGCTGGTGGTTGAGATTGAGATGCTGTGGCTGTCCCTGCGTGGGCAGCAACTTCATGGCATTCTGGAACACATGCGGCAGGTCGAAGGCGCCCGGTGGCAGCTTGTTCTTGCTTGGACTGCCAGTGGGCGTCTGTACGGGCGAGATGAAGGCCTCGTTGGAGTCGTCATGGTGGTCATTGTTGATTCTATCGTTGGTCATGCGTGTGTGGAGGGGCGGTGGTGGTGTGGGCAGCGCGAAGTCGAGCGTGGAGGGCGCCATCATCAATCAATCAGGCCAGTTGCACACCTGATAGACGGATTGACTGCTGACAGATCGACAGACAATGCAGTCCAGATGTGTTATGGCTTGATGGGTGATGTGCGGTGCTTCTGGAGCGCAAGGCAATGGAGAAACAAGCCCCAGAGACGAAAAGGAAGGCGTCATGTAAACTCATGTTTCGTGTTGTTTATCATAGCAACCACGCAAACCAAGCCTTGTCCTTTACAACTCCTCCACCTCTTTCTCCATTGACTCCACCATTCTGTCTGTCTCAAGTCCGATGTGATGGCTGATATGCTGTCGTCTCGGAAGTCAGTGAGTACCTATCAAATCATGATGCCTCGATCATCCCACTTGACTGCGAACTAACGACACCTGCCTAGTTAGCCTATGTCTCGAGATAAGACTGCCATAGCGTCTGTGGTCCAAGCAGAATCGAGACTGCGATGATTCGCAGGGCTGCTCGCCGACGACCACCACGGTCCTGAATCTTGTCGCCTGTCATTCGTGCAGAACATGCATGGCGACACGTGCCACCGTGGTCTGCGTGATAGCGGACGGTTGCGCCTTATCTATTTCACCATCGTGGTGAGATATGAGGAACTAGGTACATATAACTTGCGTCCCCCGTGAGTTGTCCATTCTACTTTCAGGCCTCCTTCACGACCTTTCCCCTTCACTCACATCTGGCATCGACATACCTATTAGGATCCACCGACCGCTATGCACCCAAGGTGGAATCCATATCACACTACCATGGCCATTCCGCCTCGCCTCACGCCTCAGTGGACTTGAGCCAGGACTACGACTGCTCTCACAACGTGCAAAGGCCCGATACATCCTTTCGCGAAGACTACTGGCTCACTCCGCTCACGCATGTGAACATGCCGACAATCCGTACCGTTCGTACCGCCAACTACTGGCCCACCACCGCGTCCGCACGACTCTCATTCAGAGCTGCCAACCTGGATATGCAGCTGAGGACCTAGCTTGCCGCAGATCACCGACTCTCTTGCGAGGTCCTGCCTCAGATACAGTATTTGAAAATATCCCCGATCGCGAGGACTTTCTACTGTTCAAGTCTTCAAGCATCGCCCGGATATAGGCGGTCGTATCAAGCAGTCTGCCCGAACGATGACGACGAAACGCAGACGGTCGGATGCACCAACGAGTACCCCACGCGAGCAGCTCTCTTCATCCTGGACATCTCACCCCCAGCAGATCCCAGGGACTCAATTTGACTTTGTAGCTGTCCTGCTCTGGGAGCGGAGTCTCCAGTGGTTTAGACCACTTTGGGACATGTAGCATGTGACAGCCAAACTTGACACATGCTTTTGCATCATATCTTTGCGAAAGGTCGGCAGATGTCACGGAAACCACTACTACCCACCGGAACCACCTCGATTACAGTCCCAAGGCTTCGATCCTGCTATTCTGTGTCCACTTCCGATTCCTTGCTGTTAGACAGGCTGCGGCGCATTTCGGCCGCTCAACGCCGACATACTACCGCCTCACCCTGGAAGATGCCAATGCTGCGAAACAACAGTAATCATGGATAGCATTGCCTAATATGCAATTGCAATATATGGGTGATCCAGGACGAAAGACGGAGATGCTAACGCAGAACATATAATCCCAAGGATTAGCCAATGATGCTTCGTGATGGCGTTTGAGTAGGATCGCTTACTGGCGGCATGATGCGGCTTTCCTGAAGCGATCGGCATTTACATGCCCTGATATTGGTATGTTTAGAATCGCAGTAGCGCACTCCATCGCACTACCAGTACGTGCGAGTGATGAGAGTTGGCAGACACGTCTTGAAGATGGACTCAAGGACAGAAGCCGAGTCGTCGGTTGAACATATCTCTTTCCTCACACGATCTTAGTACTAGGATATCGCTATGGTTTAGGACAAAGTCAATGCCAACTGAATCACAAAACTCTCATCTGCTTTCAGCCTTCTACACTTTCAGCAGCCAATATGGTTATGACAGTCCACGAGCTGGGCAGCACTGCTGCAGCTGTATCTGTCGAACTACATTCATCTTCTGTTCTGTATGCTCTCCATACGTTTTCCAGTCTGTAAGAGAATCTGGCGAATGCTTGATGTGCTTGCGCCTGCTGCACGATCCCACCATGCGCTATGCAGCCACGCGCAGGGTACGGGTGTACAGAAACGAGCATCTAGAACAAGCCGCACGAAGCGCAGCAGTAGACAGAGGCCAATCGGCAGGGACTCAGCGGAGAGTAGCTCCTAGCGAATCCTGTGGCGCGGCATCACAGCGGTAGAAGAGGCGGGTCTGATGAAAGGTCAATATGGACCTTGCTCAACACCACCCGGGATGTATTCGTTCTTGCGGAGACGATGGGCCAACGTCGCAAAGAGAGTGCACGGTGCTCCGCTCAAATCTGTTCATGAACGGGACCGAAGCACACGAGCAGCCACAGGCAATGGGCGGTGGTCGTCTCAATTCTTCTGGCTCATCGTCAGCGCAGCAGGGCTCTCACTGACCCATGTCAAAGTAATGCAGTAGTGCCGTGGTCGATGGTCGTACAACAGTTGAGCTTCTATTGGTGGTTGCAAAGTGCCCCACTTCGCATTACCATATCGAGTCTGGGAGTGGTATGGGAGCAGCAAGCGGCAGCGCTGTGCATTTCTCCGGTGCAGCTCATCATCGTCGCCTGCCCGCTCAGAGTGAGACGGAGTGCCTGTGATCATGACGAGCAGACCGTCGGGTGGGGAGTAGATGTTGCAGCTGTTGCAGCGTAGCTGGCCTGGCGGATATGTTTTATTTTGGATTCATCCATCATCGACCCTCCATACCACACGCGGTGTGGAGGCTAATAAGCTGGTGCGGACGAGAGTTGCAGGCTAGCATTGTATAGCGTGCATTACCACGGGCCACTTACCTCGAGTGCCCTGTCTGTCACTCTCTCGCTCTGCCTGCTGCCACAGTACGACTACCACCACTACCACTGTACCGCTTGCTGGGTGAGGAAACGCAGCGGGTCACATCTGAGTTCTTGACTCGAGACTTTTCGAGCCTTTGCTGCGTGTCGCCATTGTTCCAGCACATCTCACGCGCCCGGCGACAGTGCTATGCCTTGCTTTGCACGTGCGTCTTGCTGGGGACATTGAAAGAAACGTCGGAGCCAAGCGAAAGCCAGAGCAGCAGCACCAACAGCGTCCGCCCGACAGCGACGTCGTCGCAATACACACCGAGACCGGGAGAGCAGAGAGAGAGAGAGTGAGAGTGCGGGAGGAAGACAGAGAGTGAGACAGGCACACATCCACACATCACATCATCGCCGACTCGCGCGCCAACTTCGTGCATGTCTCCCCACCAGGGAGCAGTGGTATCGGACGAGCGCGGGGACGATCTCGACAGCCTCGACAGCAGCATTGGCGATTACCACCATACTGACCCGTCATCTCATGCTGCCTCGTCGCCGCGCCATGTAAATCGGCAGTCGCTCCACCACCAGCACTCGACTACCGCCGCGAATACGACCAGTAGCGGATCTGGCACATCGAGCGCCATTGCCTCGCTAACGTCGCAATCGACTCTCGACACGCTGTCAACGAGGCTGGATCTGTCGCCCACCGAGCGCGACGCCCGCAAGGGCTTGTTGCGCGATACCTTCTTTGACCACTTCAGAGACGACTCTGTCTCTTCTGTTGCGTCGCGATCGGAGCTCGAGACACCCGAAGAGATGCAAAAGAACGACCCACTGGGCACGCAGATATGGAAGCTGTACCACAAGACCAAGGGCCAGCTCCCGAACTCCGAACGTCTTGAGAATCTCTCGTGGCGAATGATGTCGATGAATTTGAGGCGCAAAGAACTCGAAAGGCAAGGGTACGTGCATACACAGCACTGTTTCATGTTGGACTCGAGAACTGTATGCTGACCATTATATTGCGCCCACAGACTCACGGTTCGGCCACTGGGCCCCTCGCACAATGCCCCCAGTGGCATCGCGCAACTTCGCAAGTCATCCGAGCAGAGTGGTCAGCAGGCGCAAGAATCGCAGGGCGACGACCACATGAACCTGGACGAATTCTTGGAGCCAACGTCTATCGGCAGTCCCGCAGGCGTGTCACCATCACCTACGCCATCTGGGAGCATGCCTGATATCGAGCATTCGTCTGGACTCACCGTCTCTGCCATTCCTATCAAGCAGCAGCAGCGTTTACAAGCCGAGGAGTTGTCTGCAGCGCGGGCATCAGCTCCTTCTGTCCCTCCCCTTGAGCAAAGTCGAACCAACAGAGAGTTCTCATATGTGCAAAGGCATGTGCGCAAAACCAGCATCGACGAGCGACGGGTATGTCCACCACCGACTCTTGGTCGTTCTATGACTTTGACTAATCACGCATTACAGCCTCCTAAGCGGCGTGCTGAAGCCTCGCCTCAGGTTCCTCCAGTCCAGAACAGTGCCATTGCAGCGCAGAACCCCACCGAAGAAGCAGCTTTGCACGACTATTCTCTAGACACGCCGGTGACTACACAGCCAAACTCACAGCAGCCACCGCTCCCATTCAACCTTGACACCTTCAATTTGGACACTGATCCAATCCTGAATTCCGCTGGACCGATGCAGCAGCATTTCTCCTTCTCTCCAGTCGGCTCCCCCATGATGAGTACAGGCGGTTTTACGCACATGTATGGAAACCACATGCCTCCTCCACAAAGTGCCTCCAGCTTCCAGTCTCCGCCAGCATCGGCATATCCATCAACGGTCTCAACTCCCCAGCCTATACCCGAGGGCGAACAGATGTTCTTTGGCAACCAGCTCCACTCTGGTTCTGTACCGAACTTCCAGCAAAATCAGGGTTCGAATCAACACCTACAACACATGCCGACGAGGCAGATGCAACAGCAATCACAGCAGCAATTTGTGTTCAACCCGAATAGTGACTCAATGTTCAGCGCAATATCAGCCAGTGCGCCATCCCACGGGTTTCATGCACCAGCATTCCAGGTACCCGGCCATTTGGATCCGGCGCGTATCATGCCACAAGACTACCAGAACCAGAACGTGTCCATGGGGCGTCATGAGCACATGTTCACATTTGGAGGGGATTCCGACAACGAAGACGATGACACGGTGGGGTATCAGGACGCCAACATGTTGATGTCTCAAGGTCTGTCGCCTGAAGAGTCAGCGCTCGACATGCATGGAAACTACCAATGGGACCAATCCATGTCTTCTCACTTCAATCCAGGCGAGGGCAGATACGGGAGCATGGGCAGACAAGGCGTGCAGATTGGTGGTGCGGAGCTCATACCATCTCAGAGTTGGGATCACGGAAGCTTGAGCAGAGGGCACGGTTCCGCAGCTTCTGTCAGCGATATCAGGAATCGTGGTGGCGATCCTAGGACCCGGAAGATTCCACGTACGACGTCCACACCGAACACGGTCGGCATGGCGACAGGCATGTTCTCGATTCGTACGCAAACGTCTCCAGCGTCTCCACCGGAGTCTGGGTTCACGTCTGCTGCGCCGTCACGACCTGGCAGTCCTCGGCCTGGAGGCGAGAACAACGGAGTACCTACAACATGCACTAATTGCTTTACGCAGACAACTCCTTTGTGGCGACGCAATCCCGAAGGCCATCCACTGTGCAATGCTTGTGGGCTCTTTCTCAAGTTGCACGGAGTTGTGCGGCCATTGAGTTTGAAAACGGATGTCATCAAGAAGCGCAATCGAGGCAGTGGCAACACGGTCCCTGTAGGATCGTCGCGCTCCAAGAAGGTGGTCAGTCGCAAGAATTCTGTCGTGCAGGCTGGCACGCCTGCAACAGGAAAGAGCCTTGCGAACGAGTCTGACTCGCCCAAATCTGGAGGCGGATCTGCCGCCAATACACCCACCAGCTCAGGTCCAGCTGATAAGCCTGTGAAGACGGTGGTGCCTATTGCTCCAGGCCCACCGAAGCCTGCCACACAGCCACCATTGACAGCACCTACACGTCTCGTGGCGCCGCGACGTGTTCGAAAGCAAAGCAGAGCCAGCAATTCTCTGCAACAAAATGACACAGAAATGGCTGATGCAGAGGAGATTGGCAGCATGGGGCACAGCGTGCAACGCGATGCCATCAAAGCTCCTCAATTGGCAGGCACTTCAATGTCTGCCAAGGCAAACGCTCCTCCGATGCATGCATCAATGTTTCCTCAAGGTGGCGGTGGCCAAGCTGCAGCTCAATTGTCTCCTGGTTCGCATAATGGTCCCCCACCTGGAATCCCAGCCTCGATGCTGACTGGCCCACAAGAGTGGGAATGGTTAACTATGAGCCTGTGAGCATCAAGCGGGAAAATGACCATATCTTTCACTCATGACACTTGTTCGTTACGACAGCGCGAAGTCGCGCTTCCACGATGATACCCGAGCCGTGTTTGCTCAATCATATACCCTATGCACGATGTGTGGACTTTTGAGCGCGGCGTTCCGGATTATAGCCTTTTCTTGTCTGAACGACGTTTTCTCCGCCGACACGAAATCAGAGATTGCAGTAATCTTGCCTGGCACAAGTCCCTGATCATGACTTGATGCTATCTTTACGATCGGCGTTATTATATAGACTGGGGAAGATGGATACAAGATATGACGAAGATCCGAGATTTAGAGAGTATCAATTTCCAATTTACAGACTACTTCTTGTGGTATCTCTTGACCCAACAATCTCAGCAGCAATGTGACGTGAGCATATTCGACATTGTTTACATGTTCTCGTGGAAGAAGTCGAGCAGCAGTTGATACGCCTTCTTGTAGTCCGCCTCGACAGCCTTGTCGTTCAAGTCACCACGAGCTGCCATGAATCCGTGCACCTGTGCCAGATATTAGTATTCTGTCTGTACGGAGGAGACGAACGCAGCACATACCTGATTGGGGAACCACTCAACGATGTTCTTGACCTTGATAGCCTTGGCCCACTTCTCGACGTCCTCCTTTGGCTCGTCCTTGCTAGGAAGCATGGCGAATGGAATTGTGATGCCTGGTGCGTCGTTCTCGTCGACCATGGCTGGGTGGCAAGAGGCAGCGGCCTTGAATGGAGTGCCCGATTGTGAGGAGAGGTTGACGATCTTGCCTCCCCAGCCTTTGTAGAGCAGGTCAGTAGTATTCATACAAGAACAAGATGGAAGGCGCGAATCTTACAGTAGCCAACTACACCCCACTCGCTGATTGATGAGCGTTGAGATCCGATCTCCTTTAGGACCTTGGGGATTCTCTCCAATGTCTTTGGTGGCGCGGCCTTGGTCTGGAAGAACTCTCCTAGCTTTGCCTCTTTGTCCTTGTTGTCTGGTGGGTACTGTCCTTCATTAGCGAGCACGTCAAGCAAATGCTTCTGCGGAAATCATACCCAGCTGATGTCGGCTGGCTGGCCGTCGAAGAAATCTGGCATGAACACCTGGTATGGGCGTTCCTTGTCCCCGTGTGCGAGGATGTCGGCGCCTTGCAGTGTTTGTGGGAAGAAGCCAAAGATGTCGTACTAAGCATATCAGGTCAGTCTCACGATGTTTCGAGTCGTCTACAAAGTAAACATACAACGACGAGAATGGCCTGTTTGGCATCGCTCGGTCCTGTGGCATATGTCTTCATGCCATCAATGGTGATCCATTGACCCTTCTCCTTGTAGCCCTCGGTGACGATGGGCGGCACAGTGCAGCATGCGTGTGATTGAGTAGACATCTTTGCGTGTTCTTGTTTTGTTATGAGCTTGGAAACAGAATTGCGAACGAGGACACCGAATCATTTCTTATCAAGCACAGCAAGAGGCATTGAAGGTGGGGTAGGAATGGTATGACGTTGAAATCGTCGACAGCAACTCGCGCGACGCCCGTGTAACCGAATTGCAAATACAGCTTCACCAAGGCACCAATAGTGAGGGCATTGGTGGGGACCAGGGTATAAAGCCAATTACAGGTCGAAGACGTGGCTTATAAGCATGTCAAGGTGGTTCGAATGTTGCAAAGTGCGTTTACAGGGAAAGATGCTTTGAGAAAGTGGTGAAGGAGGATAGGAGGTAGGTAGATACACCAGCACTTGGTTGTCTTGATCATATCTATGAACTACATGGGACTGTAAACTATGGCCACATGTTCGCTTGAACGCTTCAATAAGAATTCCGACATCATCTCTCACGCGCCATTCGACTCATTGTTGGTAGCCCTGCGCTGATAGAAGATGAAGTATGCCTGATTGTTGTCCAGGGCTTCATTGGGACTCAGCGTCTCAGGTTTGATATTTCGATGTTGTGTGTCATTGAAGATTCTCCAGCATCCTCTCGCTTGATCTCGTGCAACGCACGTGTAATGGCCGCTTGTTGTGGTACTGCCCATATGTCGAACGACAGCGTAAGCATCGTAGACATATGGAGGGCTTAGAGAATCGTCGATCTTTAGAGTGTCGTGCCCATAATCTCGCGCGATCTCCTGCACTTCCGATGGTGAAGGCTGCGGAAGTATGAATTCTTCCATATCAAGGCCTGTGAGTGGGAAGCGTACTGCCGTACTCAACTTGCGCTGCTCGCCTCTGGCGTTCTGCTTGAATCGTTTCAGCGCCACCACTAGGAATGGCGGTGCACGGGTCATTGTCAACTTCTTCGTCGCTCGCCGTGGGACTTTGCACCTAGGACATGTCCATTGGTTCTCGCCATCAAGCTCTTCACTTCTGAAGTGTGCGCGCAGGCAGTCTTGAAGCCTGGTCTCGACTTCTGGTATCTCTACCTGCAGTAGAGCCCATGCCTCATAGGTGGTGCTGGTGAAGTTGCACGTCGAGCATCGCAATCGTGATGAATGTTGGCCGTAAAACAATGAGGTGAGAAACGAGTTCTCTCGATGTATGTAGCGTCCCCATTCAGTCTTAGCGACCACCAAAGCGGGCATGCGTTCTCGTTTGGCCTCTTCTTGTTCAGTGAGGACTCGCAACGGCATCTTGGACCAAACGGTATTGAAGTCCTCGTGCAAGCAATCGACAATGAAGCTGAAGAACTCTTGCGCGTCCTGTTGCTGGCTGGGATCCTTGAATGTGCTATTCAATCGTCCACAGAATGTCAGCATGGTCGATGGCTTGATGAAATCCACTTCGCCTTGCCATAATGAGCGCACCAGGTTGGCGTATATCTCGGGCAAAAGACCTCTGCTTCCTTTCCAGTTGTCTTTCTGCACCATCTTCTTGTACTGATCATCCAGCATCAATATCGTTAGTGGCGTGGTGGCCGATAGCGCCTGTAGCGTTGCATTCATATAGCATGTGTTCCCGAAGTTGTGTATGCCTGTCTTGGGGAGACGTAGATTCTGCGCAAGATAACGCTGAGGCACATATGGCAGCAACTGGCTCGATGTCCTCGGCACGGGTGTACTATGTGCCACAGCGCGGTCACTGACACCAGTGTAGCTCATCCTTGGCGCTGCAGGTGCAGGTCTCGCGGGCGGCGGTGGCGGCGGTGGCGTATATACAGAATGTGCTGGAGTCGCAGGGTAATGAGGAACCACCACTCCAGGCCTTGAGCTCATAGTAGACGAAGCTGACGTGGGCATCTGATGTCCAAGTACGCCAGCTTCAGGGAAGCGTGCATTGAACTCGTCGATGTGAGGAAATCGCTGCGCTTGCTCTGTATCACTACTTTCGTCTTCATCTGTTCCGTGGTCGCCAAGTGCTGGGGCTTCGGGCATGCTTTCACTCTGAGCACGGAGTCGCCACTTCTGCTCTTCCTCGGCATCTAATGGGTTGTAGTCGCGCAGCCCACGCTTTGAAACTCTCATCTGCCCGTCTCTGAGTGCAGGTCTGCGCTGTAGCGGTCGGCCGTTCTTGGTACGAGCATGAGTGTTGGTGGCCATAAGAGCTTGGTTGCCCATCAGGTCTACCCACGCATCGATGCCGCCAATCAATATGATCGGCGCCCTTTTCAACTGTTGCTCCTGATTGAAGTCGTACAAAGCCTCGTGCAGGTATTTCAGATATGTTTCTGACTCGCTAGCAGGATTTGACAGAAACGTCTCTGATCTGGTATTCGCGTCGTGGTAAACGACGAGATCGTATTGATCCCGGCTCTGGAAGATTTCTTGCTCCTCTTCTGGCGAAAGAACCAGCTTGTCAGCAAGCTGCTCCGCACTCATTCCTTGTCGTAGTCCGACGGGCTCTATGCATATAACGTTCCGAGAGAATATGTGACCTTGATCGAAATCAGCACGCGCACGACAATCAATCACCATGATGTCGTAGCGTTCGAGATAATCATGCAGCTTCTCCGCAGTGATGCGAGTATCGTCCGGCATTTGAACAGACTTGCGACGTGGAGTTGGTCGTGGCATCGTAGGCGTACTGCTCCTGTGATTGAAATTGAAGTATTCGCCGCTCCCATTTGGAGCTCCATTCGAGGAAGTAGCAGACAGAGCAGGGCTTGGAAGTGGGTTAGATTTGCGCTGCGATGCTAGACTGCGTGCACTGTGTCGCGGAGGCGCTATGTCGCCAGTAGTTTGCATGTTTCGTGCCGGACTATAAGTTGCTGCAGGAGCCTTGGGCATCGCAGCGGCTAGCTCGGTGTCAAGGGGCATGCCACGAGGACCTTGTGGCTTGGGTGCAGATTGAGCAAAGGAATGCCCACTATCTCGGTCCGATGCAATTGGTGTCCCTCGTGGGAGTGACATTGATGCACGCGAATTGGGCTCGGCTCCCCCAGCACGAAGCTTTGCAAACCGGTCCGCGATGTCATTGCTCGATGAAGCTGCACTACCGCTGACCACCATGGAGATCGGTCTCGAATGCAGCTTCTCTGGCTTGGGCGACACAGACGGCTTCGGCTTCGGCGCAGGGGCAGCAAGAGATCGCGGACGAACGCCAGACCGGCTATTGTTATTGACGATGATTTGCTTGATTTTGTCGAACTGCTCACCCATAGCTACAATCCGGCGCTGCAAGACCTGCAGCTTGGATTGGCCATGTTGATCATGTATGAAATGCGTATAGTCCCTATGCTTTGGGATCACCTCGACAGCAATCTCGTACGCACGCAGGTAGTCCACGAAAGCGATATCTGGGCGGCGGAAGTCGATATTGGTCCTGGCATCCTGCAGGGACCTTTCGGCCTGGGCGAAGAGTTTCGTGATAGACTGGGACTGGATGCTGTTCTTGCTCAAGCCCACAAGTGCATCGCTCTGGAGGTCGCTGATATGCGCATACACCCGCTCGCCACCACTGCCACCACCAACGCCGCCATTGCTGTTGCTATTTCCTACACCATTGGAGGTGCCATTCACGCTCGAAGCAGCGTGTGTGGGAGGAGGGAGTGGCGCTGCGGCACTCATGGCGGAAGTGATAGACTGCGCTGCATCTCTCCGCTCCAGCCTTTCGAAAATACGTCGCGAGTCGTCGTGAATAGTCGGTGGTCTCGGTCGGGATCTCGTATGCGGAATGCGGTGTCGTGGTCTCTTGTCTGCTGTTCTCGGTATATGGCGACAGGAGTGAGTGTGTGTTATTGACAGCGAAGTTCGAAGTTCGAAGTCCAAAGTGGAAGCCTGGTGACATCAGTGCGGCGATCAAAGCTCCGACTTTCGCGTACTGTACTTGGAGCTGCTCTGCTCTGTACTCTGCCTGACTTCTATAGAAACAAACACCTCCATCTACCAACACACTCTACAGAACTGCAGACAGTACAATCACCAACAGACTGCGAGGACGAGCCGACACGACACGACACAACCAAAACTGACTGACACCCTCGATGCGCGACTTCTAGGTGGAAGCAGGCAACGGCAACAGGTAGACGGAGTGATTGTCAGGTCAGGCAGCTCAACAGAGAGTGAGGTACTGGGAAGGGAACAAGGACAGCGACAGCAAAAAGATGGCCTCCTGGTTTGGAAACGCGGCCAACGCTGAGCTGGATGCTCAAATTGAACGCGCCACAGCCAGCTCGCTCGAGGATATCGCCCTCAACCTCGAAATCAGCGATGTGATCCGCAGCAAGACGGTACAGCCTAAGGAGGCTATGCGCAGTCTTAAGCGTCGCATCGGCCACAAGAATCCGAATGTACAGCTGGCTGCCCTCTCCCTCACCGACACATGTGTCAAGAACGGCGGCTCCCACTTCCTGGCTGAAATCGCCAGCCGGGAGTTTGTCGACAATCTGACCAGAATCTTGCGGGCGGGCTCTACTTCCACTATAACCACCAACAGCGACGTCCAAGCGCGTATCCTTGAACTGCTGCAGAACTGGGCGGCCGCTGCCCAGAATCGAGACAGCTTGACCTACCTTTCCGAGACGTACCGCACTCTCCAGCACGAAGGCTTCCAGTTTCCGCCACGCCAGGAAGTCGCCAGCAGCATGTTCGATTCATCTGCACCTCCTGAATGGGCTGACAGCGATGTGTGTATGCGCTGTCGTGAGAAGTTTACCTTCACGAATCGCAAACACCACTGCCGCAATTGCGGAAACGTCTTCTGTGGAACCTGCTCGAGCAAGAGCTTACCCTTACCACACTTGGGTATCATGCAGCCCGTGCGCGTGGACGATGGCTGCTATGCTAAGCTGACTGCTAAGAGTCAAGTTGCTCCTGAATTGCAGAGTCCTGGTGCAAGCAAGAGGACGTTGTGGCAAGCTTCTGGCATGGGTGCGAATGACAGTGGTGCAGAAAGAATGCAGCCACGAGGCGCTCGAGTGACGGACGATAGCTTCGATGCGGATCTGAAGCGCGCCCTAGAAATGAGCTTGGAAGAGAGTAAAGGACATACTGGCGCAGGGTACGTGTCACAGCGAGAAGCGGGAGCTGAAAGAACGGGAAGCACGCAGGCGGTGCCTCAACGGACTTCTTCTGTTGCACATACCAATGGAACGAGCAAAAGCAAGTCGTCAGCCACGCAGGCAGCTCCAGCAGGAGAGGATGAAGATGCAGATCTCAAGGCAG
The DNA here is from genome assembly GCA_022570795.1 of Sphaerulina vaccinii. NCBI lineage: Eukaryota > Fungi > Ascomycota > Dothideomycetes > Mycosphaerellales > Mycosphaerellaceae > Sphaerulina > Sphaerulina vaccinii. Next base: position 1,484,322 of record JAKUDP010000014.1, read on the forward strand.
CCATAGCAGCCAGTCTGCAGGATATGGAGGCACAGAAGACGAGGCATGCTCGGGAGCTGAAGGAACAGGCATCTTCATCATCAGCACCAGCGCAGTACAAGCCCCATAACCAGTTTGGACTGACGCCAGTAGAAGCTGAGAACATCAATCTCTTCTCAACGCTGGTAGATCGACTGCAGCATCAGCCTCCAGGCACCATATTGCGCGAGCCTCAAATACAAGAGCTCTACGAGAGTATTGGGACTCTCCGCCCAAAGCTGGCACGCACCTATGGAGAGACAATGAGCAAGCACGATACACTACTGGATCTGCACTCCAAGCTCGCGACTGTAGTGCGTTACTATGATCGAATGCTGGAAGAACGTATGGCAAGTGCCTACAACTCGAGCAGATACGGTGGCGTCCAGCAACGACACAGCATGTATCCTCAACTGGGCGCTCAGCCAGGCGTGGAAGGCTACTATACAGCCGGTCCGCCGCCAATGGACGACTATGCGCAGTCGACATATCATGGTGCCTATCCTGAGCAACAGCAGCAGCAGTCGGCGCCATATCCATCGTTCGACAGATCGCGAGTCTCTACATACGATACGAAACCGCCGGAGGCTTCGTACTACGCAGCTCCGCAGCAATCATATCAACCTCAACCACAGTCTGCTCCGCCCGAGCATCTGAGCTCGCCCGTCCGACAGCCTCACATGCACAATCCGCAGTCGAGCTCTATATCGCAGATATCTGACCCAGCTGGGTACTACAACGAGCAATACTCGGATCCTCCGATGCAGGCACAGCCGCCACCAGCACAACATCAACAGCAGCAACAAATGCCGCCACCGGCTCTACAGCGGCAGCCTTCGCAGCCTACACAGCCCTACTACCAACAGCATGCGCCAATACCGCAACAGCCAGTGTTTCCTAGCGCTCCGCAGCATGCGCTACCCGTGAAAGAAGAGAGCTTGATAGAGCTGTAGCATTATATCTGCATATACTTGGCTATCGATAGACTCTGCTCGTTCGTATACTATAGCGTGCTCTACTTTGGCTTCTTCAAGCCTACTCCTATATCTATAACATTTCTAACTATATAAACTAGCTAACTGCCTAAACCCCTTTAGTAGAGGCCTATACTCTATATAGGTAAGGATTGGATATTATAGTTAGAGTAGTAAATTATAAATATAATAAAAAGAAGTATAGTAGGTTTAGGTATTTATAAATATTAGTATAGAGATATTCTATTAGTAAATATATAAGATAAGTATAGTTTTAGCCTAAGAGAGGCTTTGCAACTATACTAAGATAACTAAAGCTCTTTGTTATAGAGTAACTACTAACTATAGCTAGGTTCCTAAAATTAAAATTACTATCTAAAATAGAACCTACTTTCTTCTTTTTATAATATTTATTATAATATTTTTATTTCTTATAAACAATTAATAATTTATTAGTTACTACTACTTCTATATACGACCTATATTATAATTATTTATTACTTTAATTACCTACTCTAGTACTATACTATATAGAATATATACTACTACTACTACTACTACTACTACTACTACTACTACTATAGCTCGTTTACTTTATTATATAGCTTTTAGGCCTAATAGAATAGTTTTATAATAAATCTACTACTTTATTAAGCGCTCGACTATACTCTAAGATAATAGGCTACTCGATATATCTATAGTTACTACTACTACCTAGTACTTAACTAACCTACTATCTACTAATAAATAGTACTCGATTCTAGCTATAATTAAATATTTAGCTTTTATTATATTATACTCTTATAGATATTTTAAAGCTAGTAAGTATTACTATATATATAGTATAAGCTAGTAGATCTACTAGAACTATAAAGGAATTTTCTAAAATAGATAATAACTATCTAAGAAGTAGAAACTTCTTCTTATATACTATATTTAAAAAATATAAATTTATTAAATTATATTATTATATATATTCTAAATAGCTAGATAGAAACTAAATATACTTATAAAAGTAGCTTAATTTTTTTCTACTTAGCTATATTTAATAAATAGAACTTAAAAATATTTTTCTATTTATAGAAGTAAAAAACAAAATCGAGCTATAGAAGTAGTAATTACTAAAGTAGCTCGATACTTCTATTTATAGTTTTAGATAGGCGCTATAGCTATTTTTTTAAGTTAGAAAAGACTTAATAGAATATACTAGCTATAAAAATAAAAACTCTAAAAATCTATATATTAAACTTTTTTAGTTCTAGCCTATATAATAATCTATATAGACTTTTAGTAGCTATAATAAGTTTCTAATACTACTAAATTCTATACTATCTATAGTAGAATAAATAGTAGTAGAACTAAATATCTTTAGCCTATCTAGATCTATCTAGTTATAATAGCTATTTTTATAATATCTACTATTATATAGAAGTAGTTAATAAACTATTATAGATATTCTAGATAGTAATAATACTATAGAGAATAAGAATTCTAAATTAGTAATTAAAGCTATCTAAAAATATAAAGTAGAAAAGAAAAAAAAGAAATATATTTTTAGTATTATATAGAATATAAATAGAAAATAAGCTAATCTAGAATATTTTAATAGATCTATTCGACTCTACTATAATAGTAGTATAGATATAGATTTTCTAGACTTACTAGTAGATAAAATATTTATTAATTATACTACTTATTCTACTAACTTCGAAAGTAATATAAAAGATATTTTCTACTTACTTAACTTATAAGCTTTCTAATATACTAATATAATTTAGAGAAATAAGCTAGATAGTAGTATAATCTATAACTTTAGATATAGTAGAAGAAGCTAGCTAGAAGAAATTAAAGCTAAATAGAAGATAACTATAATAGAAGAATATAATACTAGTATAACTAATAGCCTAGAAAAAGAAAGTATAGTACTACTAGTTTTTTAAAAAAAGAGTAAAGCTACTTAGATACTTTCTTACCTATACTTATACTTAGTAGATTCAAATAGACTCTAATATAAAGCTATCTAAAAATAACTTAATATAGTAGGTTAATAGGCTAGTTAAAAGGCTAACTAATTAACTAGTTAGAAAAATATAAAAACCTATTTAAAAACTAAGAATATAGTACTAGTTAAGCTAGCTTATCTAGTTTGTAAGTTTAGAAAGTATAAGTATATATATAAACTATATAAGTAGATAGAATAAAAAGACTTTAATACCTATATTAAGTAATACTAGAAAAATAGTAATAAAAAACTAAATTAACTACTACTCTAGATCTAACTACTATTAGATATTTTAAAGCTAGTTAAAACTAAAAAAGTACCTATATCTAATTTATAATAAGAATATTTATACTTAGAACTATAAAAGTATAAACTAACTCTATTTCTATTAATAGAGAATAAAAATATTATAGAGTAAATAATATATACTATAGATAGGCTCTATTAACTTTATATACTTTATCTATTATAATAAAAGCTAGAAATAGATTTAGTATACTATAAGTTACTTTAAAGTCTATAATACTAAGAATTTAATTATAAAAGTAATAAGTTACTTATATAAATAGTTAGATACTCTATATAGAGCTAACTTAGTATATAAGTATCTATTCTATAATTTTAATATTCTATAATAAAATATATAAGAAAATCTAGATACTATAAATATAGAAATTATATATTATAAAAAAAAAAAAATTATAACTAATATATATATAAAAAATATATAATAACTTACTTAACATAGATAGCTAGTAGTTAATAGGCTATAATATAAATATAATAAAGCTTAGAGAAAAAAAAAGTAATATAATATAAAAATAATATTTTTAAAAATATTACTATTTTATAATAAAAAGTTTAAATTCTAAAAACTAGTATTAGTAAAAGCTAGTAATAATAGTAAGCTACTATTAATAGATTAAAAAGTAAGTATAACTAGATATAGAAGAAACTTATATATAAACAAGCTTTATATAAAGATAATAAATAAGTTATATTATAAATATATAATATAGTTTAGAGCTAGAAAAATAAAATTATATAACTTAAAAAATAGCTCGATAATACTAAAAAAGAAGAAAGTATCTTCTATATAGAAATTACTTTTTTTAAATAATACTTCTATAACTAGCCTAGTATACTACCTATAGTACTTATTATATAAATATCTACTTTATATAGAAAGCTTAATAAAGTATACTAGAAATAGATTAATAATATAGATACTATAATATATATTACTAGTAGTATACTAATAAAAGTAGAACTATTCGAAGCTCTATAGCAAGCCTAGTATATACCTTTATATATACCTTATAGCTAGTCTAGATAACTATAATCTACTTTATATAGTAGTACTTAAAATAAGTCTAGATAGGCTTCTCTATAAGTACTATAGTAGATATATACTAATCTATTTACTAATTAGTTACTTTTAATATAAATATACTAGTATAATAGAAATATAGTACTACTACCTCGGCCTAATCTAAACCTATATATAGAACTAGTTATTATTCCTAGTATATATCTATAAGTACTAGCTCGAGTAATATCTCAAGCTCTTTTATAAAAAGTATTACTAGTATCTATCTTTATACTATAGTAATAGACTACTAAAATAGAATATAAGTATTATTCTAATAAAGTTATAGTTAAGAAGCCGAAGCTATAGTCTAGTATAGAAAATAATAAAATTAGCTTTCTAGAATAGATTTATAGAATATAAATATATTTCTAGAAAATTTTCTACTATTATAACTTAGAACTTTATAAGCTATAAGCTTTTATTTTAAATACTATAGAAGAAGCTTTTAAAGGTATTAAGTATTAAATACTAAGTAACTTTATAGAAAGAATATCTAGAAGAGCTTAAAAGTTACTATAGAAATAAAGTATTTAAAAAAGAACTTAGTAAATAGTAGTTTATAGCTTTAAAAATAAAGAAAAACTAGAAAATTTAAAAGTTCTAGTTAGAGTTCTAGAAAGTATTATAATAGATAGGCTTTAATAATACTATACTAGTTATATACCTTTATAGTATACTAAATAAGTACTAGTAGAAAGAAGTTAAATTCCTCGAATTTACTAAGTCTAATAATATAGTTAAGTATATCTATAAGCTAGAAGTTTATAAATAGAGTAAGAAAGTTTTTAATATAAATAACTAAGCTAAAGCTAGAAGTAGTCGAGCAAACCGAGCTTTAATAATACTATTATAATATACTAGAAACTCGAACTTAGAATTAGAGTTAGAGTTAGAATAAGTATATATAATAAAGTCTATAAATAAGAACTCTAAGCTTTAATACTTTAATAATCTAAACTAAAAGCTAAAATATAGTTATAATTAGAATACTATAAATTAGAAGTATATTCTACTTATACTATTAGACTTTAAGTAATTAGAAAACTTAGTATATTATATATACTAGAAGTTAGGCTATTAATATAATAGTAAAAACTACCTATTCTAGAAATTTAAATATAAGTAACTAGCTAGAGTTTGACAAAATAGAATAAATATTAAAAAAACTAAAAAAAACTTTTAGCTACTTAATATATTTAATAATTTTAAAATTAATAAAAATAAAAGTAGACTAGAACTTAGCTTCGAATTAGAAGAAAATAAGTAGTTCTAGTTTAGAGTATAGAACTAGAACTAATTAATAAAGATACTAAATAATATATATATAATATTCTAGAACTAGTAATAACTATACTCCTATTTCTACTAGACCTATAGTAGTAACTAAATATATAATTAAACTTAGTAAAATATACTAATTCTATAAATATTAAACTTTATATTACTTTTAAAAGTATTATTAATAGATATAGAATATATATATATTTTAATAGTAGAGCTATAGCTATATATATAGATAAGTAATACTATAGCTTTAAGTAATATATTTTAAAAGTAAGTTTAGAGTTATAAACTAAGGTCTCTAGAGATAGGTACTTACTATATACTATATACTTACTATAGGTATTTCAAAGGCTCTATAGCTTATATATAATACTATATAGATACCTAGTATATACTAACTACTAGAGCTAGGCCTATAGTAATATTATATCTATCTATACTATAGAGAGGATAGATAGAAGAGAGAGAGCTAAAACTATATACCTAAAGCTATTTTAGAAGATATATATAGAATAGATAGTATATTCTAGTATAAGTATATATTCTTTCTATACTTATATATAGACTAAGCTATCTATAATACTATAGCTTTAAGTAATATATTTTAAAAATAAGTTTAGAGTTATAAACTAAAGTCTCTAGAGGTAGATACTTACTATATACTATATACTTACTATAGATATTTTAAAGGCTTTATAGCTTATATATAATACTATATAGATACCTAGTATATACTAACTACTAGAGCTAGGCCCAAACAATATAAGTAACTCTAAACTACTATTCTTAGGCAATTGCAAACCTCCTTACTTAAGCTCGATAACTTAGCTCTAACTATTTACTATATAGTACTTTAATATACTTTTTAAAAGTATTAGACTTCTATCTACTAAGAAGCTTAATTTTATATTCTACTATACTATTATTTCTTATATTCTAAGCTCTACTAGCTTAGAGTAAGTATCTAGTATATAGTCTATATAAACCTAGAATATTCTTAATATAGGTATTAACTATAGCTTTAGAGAAAGTATTACCTAAAAATAGTATAAAAAGTAGAGCTATTAGAAGTACTAGTTATAGGTAGAATAGCCCCTTTATATATATATAACTATATATATATCTTTACCTATTATAGCTACTCTAATTAGAACTTTTTTATACTTTTTATCTATTTTAGACTTCTTTAAATAAATAATTATATAGTCTTTCTATATTACTATATTACTTCTAGTTATATTCTCTATTAACTAACTTTATATTAGTCTATATCTTTTATATATAAGCTCCTCTAGGCAAAATAAGCCTATAAAAGCTAGTAATAAATAAGTATTTATATTTAGTTTATCTATATTCTTTACTACTTATAATAACTTCTTTAATTCTAGCTTTAGAATAGGTAATCTATTCCTACTTTTAGATAGATTAATATATATAGCTTCTTATCTAATTCTATAAGTTAGTAGATTATTAAAAATATCTAGTAGTAGGTTTATATTAATATATATAGAGTATAGAGTATCTATATAAGTAGCTATTAAGTTACTTTAGATTAGTTTAGTACTAAAAGATTTATATTAAATAAATTATAATAGTAGCTCTAGTATAATAGGCTATAGAGTTTCTAGTATTAAGCCTATAAAGTTAATATATTAATATATTATAAATATATAGGCCTTCTTTATTAAGTCTACTAATCTATTCTAGAGTAGTATTACAATCTTAGGTAAAAGAGAGTTTACTAATTAAAGCTAGTTATTCGGAATCTAGTCGAGTAAGTCTAATAGAAGATATATTAGCTACTATATTTAAGTCTAAGTATAATAACCTATCTATAAGTATATTATTACTACTAGACAACTATACTATATCTATAGCGACTCTTGCCCTAACTACTTTTATAAGTAGTAAATAAAAGTATATTATAGCCTCTTCTCTAACTTTCCTTCTTACTAATCTACTATATATTATAAAACTATCTATATATATAATAACTTTATAATTAATCTAGTAGTAGTCCTATTACTTAAAGGCTACTAGGATTGCTAAGACCTCTATTCTATTAATATAATACTAGTTTTACTAACTATTAAAGTATTTAATAAAGTAAGTATTTTTAGTATAGATAAGAAAGTAGTTTATTTTCAAATTCTAGTAGAAATTACTATTTCTATATTAAAATATACCTATTCTAATACTTAATATATTAGTATATAGGTATATTAAAAATAGGAAATATATATTAATAACTCGGATACCTTTAGTATATAGTAAAGCTTCTTTCTACTATTCTAGATTAGCTAAAAGTTCTTTTAGAATATATAATTTTATATTATAGTAATTCTAGAAACTAGTAATATATTAAAATATACTAGTATTAAATACTTTATTAACTTCTACTACTCTAGCAGCCTAGGTAAAATATTCTATAAGTATTTTTACTTATTTAAGTATTATATAAGGTCGCTAGCTCTTAGTAGCTTTATATAGTATTATTTTAAATTTTTTTTTTTCGATTTTTAGAACTTATCTAATTTCTAGAAATCTAATAAAAGTAAAGTAAAATAAAATTTAATAATTCTTTTATTAACCTAGCTATTATAGGCTAGGCCTATAAGTTAGCTTTACTAAAAATAACTAATTCTAAAATATTTTTTTATTCTTTAGAAAGTTAGAAGTTAGACTCTCTTTCTTTTTTTAATATTAGATTTTTAATCTAAAGTATTAGCTAGGCCTATAAGTTAGCTTTACTAAAGATAACTAATTCTAAAATATTTCTTTACTTTTTAAAAGATTAGAAGTTAGACTTTCTTTTCTTTTTTAATATTAGATTTTTAATCTAAAATATTAAATACTATAAACTACTATATTTAATCTATTATATTATTTAATATTTCTTTTCTAATAGAATTATTATTATAAACTCTTCTCGAGTTACTACTATAAATAGAACTTCTTAGAAGTTATTATAAACTCTTTTTAAGTTACTATTATAAATAGAACTTTTTAGAAGTTATTATAAACTCTTTTCGAGTTACTACTATAAATAGAACTTTTTAAATATTATTATAAACTC